>OU026101.1:5000000-7500000 GCA_907269075.1 Idaea aversata
TTTCTTTTTCTAAAAGCCACGTTCAAAAACATCAATGGATTCATTAAAAGAGTAAAAAATACGCTGCCCCCTCATTTTTAAGTTAGGGGCAGGTAGTTCTTTTATAACCTGATCCCAGGTGATAAAAGAAATATCGTCATCATTAATTTTGAAGTTCTTTCCAGTGTCATCACAGATTTTACAAAATACAACTTGAACTTCATCATTTTCTTCAACACCTGTGCACATTGCAACATAACGATATTCTGTTTTTCTATCTTGAAGTTTAACTAGCACAAACTCCCCATTGTAGAATGTTTTTTTTCCAGATGTTGAGGGCTTTGGATCTTCTTCGTGCAGTCTGGTTATATTGCTTGTGGTAGGTACAGAAAGTTGTATTTCTTGAGGCTTCTTCATACGTTCTTGACATACAGATTTAATTAGTGGCTCATCGTCTGAATCACTAGCTCCGTATATATCATCAACATGTAGACGAGATTTAGCATGTGTTTGTGGATAATCCAAAGTACCCAACTGAAAATGACGACATAACTCAGAGTCACAGAAGCAGCTCAAACTTTTCAATATCAGGCAATTGGGTACGAATACGCAACCGGTAACTTGGTGAACCTTTAGTGTGCCTGGAAAAGTCTTAATACCTTCAGTAGATCCCAATTTTGCTGTTTTTTCTGTTATGTCTGCATCATCTACGGTGAAAACTTTAATACAAGTTTTCTCAAGGGCTTTGGCTAAGTCATCTATTGATGAAATATCGGTGCCACTTGCAACTAGTCGATCAGCAGTTCTCTTGCAAGTTGCACCCACTCCATCAGGAGCTCCCTTACCGTGACCTGCTTCATGAAAATTCCACGTAAAATTTTTAAGGTTGGGGTAGAAATCATCCAGCATTGTGGCCAAAACCTTGAACATCATTTTATTACGATATTGGGTGACCGGCCCATCGCTCAAGAAATGTAAATTCGTAACAGTAGCCGGCAGACGGTCAAGTATGGGTTGTAAATGGGCCCAAATTGCAGGAGGTGAGTGCGATAAATTTTGTGACAAAGTGCAATAACATTCGCTTTTTAACTCTTGATCGATATCTTTAGTGTACACTACAACAGTGTGCATACTTATTTGCTGTCTCGATCCTCCGAAATGGAAGGATTGGACTTCTTCAGCGTATTTTGTGAGATAATTTTCACTGAAATCTACATGTATTATTGCTTCCGACTCAGTAAGGGACTCTTTTTTAGTTTTTATAGCTTGATATTGGTGCACTATGTTTAGTTCGTGATTCAAAAACTTTTCCATCTTTGATTCCAAATCCAAAATTAAGTCCCTTGGTTGAATCTGTAGTGAAGTTTTAACACATTTCGTTACAGTCCGTGGTTTGTTAGTTTTTAAATCGACGATATCTTGGCGTACACTTTGCCACTTGCTGTAAAATAGTGGAATCGAGTTGTCGAATTCCTTGTAATGGAGCCCTTTGTTTAAACACGTCTTGCACTCTCGTGATAAACATTTTTCATTGAATCTATTGCAGCAAATTTGATTTAGAAGGTTTACGTGATTAGAGACAGATATTATCTTAGCGTTGTATAGTGACTTCAGCGTTAAATCTATATTGCTGTGTGTAACACACATGCAAGTGTTACGATTGTCACAGCGTGGTTGGACGACCCAAAATGGTCGGAGGTTGCAAAACATTGGGTAGGATATTTTCATGTGTGTCTTTTCCACAAAACGTTTGTGCAAGTTGAGTAAAGTATCTAGCATAACTCGTTTTTGCTTACGCTCGCCCTTTTTCGTTATAAAGTCTTTTTTTCCTGCACAAAGTCTACTGCTTGAATCATCTTCCATAAATTTGACTATGCTCGTTTTCAAATTCTCACAGTTTTTTCTTGAGCTGCGTTTTAAGTCTATCAATCTTGATTTCTTGCTTATGTTACTCAAAGGTTTCATTTTCATTTCTTTCGATAAAACATCATATTTTTTTACTATTTTCCCGCTTAACACTCTCCTGAAGACTCTTCTTTCTTGGTTAGTGGTGAGATTTGAAAAATTTTCATTAAGTTGTTGAGTAACAACCTCGCTGAAAAGCAGTTTCTTCTTTATAGTTTCTTTGTCGGCTGCACTTACTGTACTTACAAGTAAATTTACTTTAGTGTTTGGTGTGATAATTGTTGGTTTTTTCATCCGTTGTATTTGTTTTTTGTAGCGCTGGATTGTAGACTTAAGTTGAGCTATTTCATCCCCTTGTTTTTTTATCTTTAGGTTTCTTGCTTTTCTTGCTCGAGTTGACTTTTGCTGTGCTGCCTGCGCTCGCCTGTTTATATTTTGAGGAGGCGGTGGGCCTTCATTATCCGAACATGGTGGTGTTATAAAAGCATTACTTATATCTTGGAGTGCTAAACGACTTCTACGAATTTTTGCTTTTTCTCTCCATATTTTTCTAGCCTTCCGCTGCTCTCTGGGTGTCATTTGCTTCACAGTCTTAATAGTTCCTTTATCTTTCTTCTCTTCATATTTTTCCCTTTCCTTAACTCTTTGTTGGGCGTACTTATCCGGGTCATTTTTAATCCTTTGATATCGTAATCGTTCTGCTATCCTCTTCTTTTCAAGCCGTTCTTCACGCGTCATTTTTTTTCGAGGTGCCATTTTTCTATAAAAAAACGTAATATTGTATTGTAAAGCTAAGATAGACATAACGCCAAGTAAAGGTTTAGAGAAAACTAGAAGTATTAATGGAAACGCGTAAAAATGTATCTCCCCTGGACATTAGGTATCTCCCCTGCCATTAAAACAGCCAGGGGAAATACGCCAGGGGAGATATATTTTCGATAGAAATCTAAAATAGCCGTAAAAGTATTACTCGCACGTAAGTCACAAAAGAACGTAACAATGTATACACTATTCATAGTAAATATTTAAGTATATGTTAGTCTTTTAACAAATAATTGCAATGTAAAACTTACCAGAGGAAAGACTGCATTCACTAAACACTTCTGCGCCCAGCGAGAGGCTTCATCGAAATGGCCGACAATATGGCTGCGCAATTGCTTATGCGCCGCTTGCTGCTAACTTCACGTTACACACTATACATTCAAGGTCACAACTTCTACAGACTAGGAAAGCAAAACTGATTTTTGAACGAAAACAAAAGACCAGGGGACGAGACACGAAACACGGTGGACAAATTTCAGTGTTAATTTTTTTTTTAAGAATTGTAATTTAAAGGACTTTTACTTGTATGATACTATTACTAAGTTGACTGTCTTTATAAAATTAACGATGTTAAAGAAATTATTGAATTTTAATACATTCATAATTACTGATTTACAAATGAAGTCGGTTGGGGGACAGACCAGGGGAGAGATATTTTTCTTATATTAGAACTTATTATGACTTAATTACGTACATTTTTGCAATAAATTTTAGTGACCACGTCGGAAACATTTAGTTATAAGTGATAAATAGGTTATTTATGAAGTTTATTAAAAAAAAAAGATTTTTTTTGTCGTTGCCGTCGAAAGTACTTCTTAACTTAGAATAACCCATATATCAAAAATGTGATATTTACATGATATTTATCCATTTTGTATGACAGCCATATTGTTATTTAATTTTATGTTTTATATATATACTGTTTGCATACCTATGTTTTATAAATATAATAAATTATTAAAAAAAAACAACATATAAAAGAAAAATCAACTCAAAAACATAAAATCTTCTTATAAATCAGAAAAATCAATTAAAATCATAAACTACATCAGGTAAAATCAACTCAAAAAGATAAAATCTAATAAATTCCAATCGTTCAATGGCTTCATTCTGAATACCTACACTAATACTTAAAATACCTAAACTTTTAACGTTAATACCTAAACTTACTTTAGGGAGTATGTTTTAACTTTACTCCAACGCCATCTATATTTAGGATGGAACTACAAACTGCAAAACATGAATTATTTTCATCAAAATTTTAAACAATTTTTGTATTGATATATATCACAAAAAACCATCTGATATATATCGGATATATATCATGATATATATCCATTGATATATATCCTCGAACCCTGCACTGAACATTGGCAATTGTTTTAAATATTTTATTTTGTTGGCGTTGTCGTATAGCAATATTGGAGTCGCTAGCAGTGCTCCACAGTTGCATGCCATACGTCTAAACTGGCTTTATGACTATTTTGTATAGGAGGAGCTTATTATCGAGAGATAAGCCTTGAGTTGCGATCCAGCATCCAAGTTTCTGTGTCTTATGTTAAGTTCTTCCTTTTTGGCTTGGCCTTATTTAATATGAGTGAAAGAAGTTCGCGTACATATATCTGTATAAGTATGTCTTCTCGAGCATATCTGGATTTGAGCTCTTTGCTCCAATTTTTTATATTTCCATCAAACTTTTTTATTTCAAGGATCGGGAGTTTAAGGCCGCGTGCACTTTGGACACGAATTTTAATCGTACGACCACGATCGTACGAATTGAGTGCGCACACTGCATACGTTTTGATCCGTTTTATTTTTCTAAATTTTAAATTTTTCTACATCCATTGCATCCATTCGTACGAACGCGTATCAAAATCCCAACAAGTTCGGATTGTGTTCGGAAGTCGTAAGTAAACGTACGTTCACGTAGGTACGACTAGTCTGCGCGCTTCCATAGTACTTAAAAGGATGGGATTGTTCGTACGTCTTCGGACGTTGACGCACGAATGAAATTCGGACGAAAACGTATTCAAAGTGCGCGCGCTAAATCTTCTTTTAGTACCTACCTACTTACTTTTTTAAAAATTACCAAATTGGAAATAAGGGGAATTATACTAAAATCAAAAATATTTTTACTTTAGCTTGTAAAACCATAGATTTAAGAATATAAACTTGCGTTGATGTGCGATGTTTTAATAAAAAAATATACCTACCTACACAGAATACTCCACTCCCTAATCAAATGAACTAAACTTACCGTAGGTAAGTTGAGAGAGAGAGAAAGTGGAGAACTGTCAATTTTCAAATTTTTTTAATTTTTTTGTCCAATTGAAATGTTATTTTAGTCCATTTAATTTTGATCAGTGAATGGACCATAAATAATCAGATTTTGACTCGGATACTGAATCCTCGCGAAATAAGGACCTTAATTTTTTAACTTTTGTTTTGTAAAAATTACAAAACTATGATGAAACAATCTACGATGAGCGCTGGAGTAAGTGGGGTAAGGGGTATGCGCAGAACTCGAAATTTATATGAAAATTGAGTTCTGCGCATACCCCTTCTACTTTCCATCAGAGCTCATCAGTCGCTGCGCGGGGTATACATAAAAAGATTTTCCTGCGTTTCCTTTAACCTCCTTTGCAATCAATTATCGAAAATTATTAAAAATTGCTACCTACTTCGGCATTTTTTTAAACATGGCTAAGTAGGTAGGTGCCTTTCTATTTTAAATTATTTTTGTACAAAATAACATGAGCTCATTATGTTTATACTTAAGAATAGATAAAAGAATTAACAAGAACTATCTGCACTCCGCGGTTTTACCCGCGTAAAGTCCTTCAAGGTCCCTATCTATAGATATTAAATAAAATACATCTAAATTGGTAATGGCCACTCTACATGATGGTAGAGGGCGTAGTGGTGTCTGATGGCTTATGATTCGTGGGATGGCGACTGGATGGCCACGGTGTCGGTTTTCGGTCGCACATCAAAGAAGTGGGCAACAATGGCTGAACGTGGCCATCGTGTAGTTGTGTTTCCTACCTTCATGGTTTCAACCATCGCATCAAATCGCATGGCTATCTCGCTGGTCAAGTGCTGGGCCATTAGGCATGGTTTGGACTTCAAATCGTGATAGACAGACAAGAGTTTCTACGAGAGCATTTACAATCATTTATCTATAGGTAATAATATTATAAAGCTGAATAGTTTGTTTGTTTGAACGCGCTAATCTCAGGAACTACTGGTTCGAATTGAAAAAATATTTTTGTGTCGGATAGTCCATTTGTCTAGGAAGGCTATTTTATATTTCGATATTCCCTCGGGATCGGGAGTTACGCGGGTGAAACCGCGGAGCGCAGCTAGTTTTACAATATTACTAGCTGCGCCCCGCTTCGCCCAAGTTTGGGGTCGTCAGGATGCACCTAAAGCAGCCTTTGTCCTTCTCTAAGGTCCCTATACCAATTAAATAACACCGTACCATCGGTGGTATATAATTTGACAAAACGTAACAAACAGACAAGAGTCATACTTTCTTATTTATAATATTAGACAGTGATAATAAGCATAGATGGAAAGTACAATCAACGCTCAAAAGTTCATCACCACCGTAACGTTTACAATTCTGTGCAGCACCATTTGACCATTATGACAACGTAACCTGTGGATCGATCCCACGTAGGTTGGTGTAGCGGGTGGCGGCTTATACCAATCGGCTAACTAAAGACATCGTTACCTACCTAACGTGTTGAAAACACTGATTCAAGTATTTATGTTTGTGTGTAACGTCTATTAGAAGAAGGTCGTAAGTCCAATACCTACTTGTTTATAGTATTATTGTAGCAAATTGATAGTGGATTTTTTAAATAAATAATAATAATAAATATTGCTAGACATTCCACACATCGCCGTCTAGTCCCAAACTAAGTAACTAGACTTGTTTTATGGGTGCTAGACAACGGATATACTACTTATATACTTTTTCTTTTGTAAATATATACTTATAATACATAGAAACGACCAGACCACAGACAAATATCTAAGCATAAATACTTGCATGAGGCGGGAATCGAACCCGCGACCCTGTGTTTGGCAGTCCGGCATGGTGACCATTGTGCCAACTGGGTCGTCCCTGGGTCGGATTTATGACGCATACTGTACTCGTACCTAGGGCCCCCAATGGTCAGGTGAGAGTATTTTTAAATCCACAATCTTTCTTTATCAATGATTACCATTATCAAGTTAAAAAATTATCAATTTAATTACACCTAATTAACGAACTAACACGGACTTGATAATTGGACTTCTAAAATCCGTCTCACAATCAAAACAATTTTCCCTAGTAATGCGTTGCAAATAAAAACGTGATTTTTAATTGAAAAACAAAGACATGGTAAGTAATTATTAAAGTTTTTTGGTGAACCCGTAGTGCGAGTTTTTTCGTATTAATATCCTGCGTGAGTAAATTCACAACTTACCATAGAAGCTAGATCTGTTCCATCGAAAGGTTGCCTGGAAAAAATAACTTTCAGCGATAAGCCCACCCATTTGTACTTATACATTCTAGCTATTACTTTACTCTGTGTAGGTATATTGTAATCTGTTTCTTCTTGTGTGTTTTACACAATAACATATAAATAGGTAAGTAGTAAGTACGGTCGGCTGCATAATTGCTGACTCACCGTAAAGCTCCAAAACGGCTTGCATAAGAATGCTTTCAACACGAGCAAGATTCTAGACACCTGCTTTAGGTGAAGTTTTAAGTCTTCTAACTCATCAATTAATTAAAAAAAAAACAGCGCACTCCGGGAGTGCAGGCAGAAGTGAAAACTGTATATCTGTGTAAAATCTCATCTGTCGCGAGAACGGCTGAAAATGCTCACCCACAAAAGTGCCCAACGAACGAACGATAAGAAGTTTTCACTTCAAAAAATATATTAGAATGCAAACATTCCAATAATAGTAATTTTTAAACTCTACCGATAGCTGCAATTATGCAGCCGACTGTGCATATAAAATGCTTTGTCCTGAATGTATGACTGACTGATGACGGATCAACGCATACACTAAACCGCTGATCGTAGAGACCTGAAATTTGGAGGGTAGGTATACGTGTTATTTGTATGATGCATCTAAAAAGAAAGAATTTTCCGTTACTCCTTAGGGGGTGAAAAAAGGAGGCAAAGTTTGTATTGGACAACATGATTCCTTGGTCCATTTTCGACCTCTACGCG
The DNA here is from genome assembly GCA_907269075.1 of Idaea aversata. Taxonomy (NCBI): domain Eukaryota; kingdom Metazoa; phylum Arthropoda; class Insecta; order Lepidoptera; family Geometridae; genus Idaea; species Idaea aversata. The sequence continues at coordinate 5,007,941 of OU026101.1, forward strand.
GACGAAGTTGCAGGCAAAAGCTAATCTATCTATATTTTTATTAAATTTGTTTGTAGAGGCAAGCAACGCTTCTCTGCTTAGCAGTTGTTGCGGGCGTATGTGCTGCGTATAAGAATCCTTACTACGCACCGGGTAGGTCTGTGAACGTCCATCTGTTCGAGTGGAAATGGGATGATATTGCTGATGAGTGTGAGAGGTTCCTAGGTCCGAGAGGTTATGGCGGCATTCAGGTATGATTTTTTAAACTAATATTATAAAAATATTTTTTTGTTTGTTACGAATAGGCTCCGAAACTACTGGACCGATATTGATGAAACTTGGTATGAGGATACATTGATTTATTGGGAGTAACATACCTACTTTTTATCCCGATATTCCCTTGATCGGGAGTTACGCGGGTGAAACCGCGGAGCGCTTCTAGTTTTTTATATTTAGGTTTTTGCTTCTTCTGTAGTGGATTTTTGTCCGTTACCTACGAACTTTTAACTCTAAGGCACCGTTATCTATCTTTCATTTAATATTATTTTTAATTTTAAAAAAAATCTCATATAAATCGCTTATTTAGGTACCTACTTACATTTTTTCATTAATATGAAACTTTCATGGAGTTCAAATCTTTCTAATATTAATAACTTAGAAAGAAGCCGAATCGAAACTGTTAACTTTGTAATAAAACATACATACCTACCTACATTCATTGCAAGTTAAATAAAAGCTTTTAAAAATCAGCCTATGTTTTTAGTATGTCCCTGACTGAGATGGCAATGTAGTATACCTACTTAGTAACGCTCATTTTTGAAGTTTTCTGTTTTAGAAAAATCTTCGATTTCTGCTTACAATATTGTTTTCGAAATTCTGATGATGCAGTTGACTCCTTTGAGCATGTTTCTTATAGTTTAGGATTAGACGTTTTATCTATTTGAGAAATTCACGCAGTAAACTATAGGCCATGCATTACTCCCTTCCATGTAGATATCTCCACCGAACGAGAACGTAGTCCTTTGGACTTACAACCGCCCCTGGTGGGAGCGTTACCAACCGATATCCTACGACCTGGTGACGCGATCCGGAGACGAGGCGCAATTCGCTAGCATGTTGAGAAGGTGCAACGATGTTGGGGTCAGGTATGTCAAGAAAAACCATCAAATTCTCCATACTGAATTCATCTAAATATGTCTTCTTATTAATCCTCCTACTCATGCAACAGCTTATCATATTGATCAGCGTGAATCGATTTTTCTATTTCTTGTTCTCGTACTACTATCTTAATTTACTTCTGTCTCACAGTCAATCCACCCTTCTCTTTCTTTCTTGGATTTACCTACTTCCCTTAATCTATGAAAGGCTCATCGCTCTTTCCCAAATTATCCAATAAGTTTACCTAATTAGAATCAATTTTTTTCTTATAGGTACATTTTATCTTTTCAATGAATCGATTTTTCATATTGTGATATTTCTGGTTCTCGCTCTACTAACATTAATTTACTTCTGTCTCAAAGTCAATTCACATTTTCTTTCTTTCTTGGATGTACTAACTTCCCTGCCTTTAGCTACGAGCGGTTCATCAGTTTTTCCCGTATTATGCAATACCCTAGAATATCTCTTAGAATTGTTCTTATCATATAAGTACATATTATCTTTTCAACCCATGAAAGTCCTATTGCTGGGCAAACCTCTTTCCACCTATACTGTTCTGTGTTTTGGATAACCACTCTTCCATGAAGGAACCCAGCTTTTTCCACTAAGGGCCCACTTAGGGGGTGTAGGAATCCAACAAGTTGCTAGTTTGACTCAGAGTTCATTTATGACATCCGGCCCAGTCCCATTTTAATTGGGCAGATCTTTCTATAAGTAACGCGAGTTCTTTTGACCTGGAAAAATCAATCAATCCACCAAAAACCAGCGAAAACTACTGGTGTCACCAGTAGTTTCACTCTTCAGTCTCTAGAGTTTACTGTTATCCACCATTGCTCTAGATGGATTCTATAACTCTTTGAAATCCATAAGGATCCACCAGGAGATTCAATACAAGCGACATTCATACCCCCAGGATCTACGTCGATGCAGTTATAAACCACATGACCGGCGAGCCTCCGGAGAACGTCGGCACCGCTGGCAACACCGCAGTCTTCCAGGACTGGTATTACCCTGCAGTACCGTTCAACAGAGACCACTTCAACTGGCCACACTGTGTTATTGATGGCATGGATTACGTTAATAATGCTGTTAGAGTAAGTTTCTTTGTAAAACTGCAAAATTTATTGTTTACAAAACATTTGCTTTATTTTCATTTTATGTAGGTATTTATTAGGTACTACACCAACGGTAATCACAACATAGTATAAAATAAAGTCACTTTTCGCCGTCCCTATATCCCTTTGTATGCTTAGATCTTTAAAACTACGCAACGGATTTTGATGCGGTTTTTTTTTATAGATAGAGTGATTCAAGAGGAAGGTTTTTAGATATAATACATGCATAATATAGCCGTGCGAAGCCGGGGCGGGTCGCTAGTACTCACTAATACTAAGAATAGAGACATACATTACTGAAATTATAATCAAGTGAGTTTACCAATAAAAGGTATAGGTACACAACTTTGCCATAACAGTTTCTAGGTTTAGGGTTGCTTTGCCGAGATTTGAACCTGTGACCTTACAGTAATTATTACTGCTGTGTCAAAATAAGTCCTACGTTAATTTATTGATTTTTATTTACGCCTGATATTTTGTTTACCTCAGTTTTTAATTCGAAGTCCACTATCGTCTTAGGTCCGTATTAATAAACCGAACTCAATATCGATTTCAATCTTGAGTTTGCTCTTGAGTTGTTGCGCTGATTAATAAACCTATCTTAAGACGCGATTAAAGAGCGACATATCACTTGAGTCATACCGTATTAATAAATCAAACTCAGCTCTCAAGATATGTCTCAAGATGTAGTTTCGTGAACTCAAGTCTGATTGCGGGCCATACAAATCTTACAATTTTTTAAATATTTTCACATTAAAAACGAGTTGACAGCAAAATATGACGACACTACCTACCATAGGGTAAGAACATATCATTCAAGGTAAGAACAAAGGGTTATATTCAAAGTCGCTCTCAAGATCAGTCTCAAATCTCAAGAGCGATATCAGGCTGGGTCAAACTTGAGTTTTATCTATTAATTAACGCCTAACTTAAGATAGTGACCAAATCTCAAGACTCACTCGATTGATACGCACTCAAGATCGATATTGAGAGCGATTTATTAATACGGGCCTTAGAGAAATATTTTTCAAATGTAAATTTTTCAGGTACGGAACTGCGAACTTGTTGGTCTGAAAGATTTAAACCAAGCCGACGAACATACGAGGGACATGATTGTCGATTTCATGAATAAACTTATTGATTTAGGTGTAGCTGGTTTCAGGTGAGTTAACCTAATATTTTCTATAGTATAGTGGTACAATACTATAGAAAATATTAGGTTAGGGTATGAAGAACTGGACACTGAGAACATTATCCCCCTTATTCCAAAACGAAATTTAAAGATAGTCCGATATGTAGATTTAAACCTTAGATTTTGACACAGATTTACTCGTGAACTATAGTCTAAACACTATCCCTATAGATAATATAGGGAACTATAGTCTAAACACTTTCCTTTGAGATTATATAAGGATAGTGTTTATACTATAGTTCACGAGTAAATCTGTATCTAAATCTAAGGTTTAAATACACATCTCGGACTATCCTTAAACCTCGTTTTGGAATAAGGGGGTGTCAGTTAACCCAAATTTTAAGGCCAACTAACAGTGACATTAAAATAGTGTTCCTGTCTCTTAATACTAATTCAGGGACAGGCAGGCATTTCTATTACTATTTGGGGACAGCATTTGAGGACAGGCAGGCATACCTGCCTGGGTCATTACCCAAAAGAACGAATGTTGAAAAAGGTCCAAATTCGGTTCGATAGTGAGGGGTAACAATTGCGTTCAACAAGATCTTTTTCCCAACTATAGAGATTTAGATCCAGCTTCAGAAATATACTCAAATACAGATAATAAAGTCAACCTAAAGGCCTTCAGCTCGTGATTCTGGCCGTTCTAAATTGTATAAACCTAGCTTTTGCCCGCGACTTTTTCCGCGTAGAATTTTTAATCGACTTGAAATTCCCTAGAATCGACGCAGCGAAACACATGTGGCCTGAAGATCTTCGCATAATTTACGATAGACTCCACAACCTGAACACGGCCCATGGCTTCCCTGCTGGAGCCCGCCCATATATCTACCAGGAAGTTATCGATTACGGTGGTGAAGCTGTGTCTAGAGATGAATACACACCTATAGGTAAGGTTTGAATGTTTTTTTTTTATTATGACTTATTTTCTAGTCAATGATAAAGCTAGTCCAGTATATTTGTTTCACTTTGAGGGAATATCTGAAAGGCTAGTGTGAAGTCTCAAAAATTATATATTTTTGCTAATTAACTGCCAGTTTTTGCTGATCAGCTTCTAGGAAAAATTAATGAAATGGCAAATAAGTGTTTTCTTCAATCAAATTACTGAATAAATAACATTGGTGATGAAAAACATCATGATGAAACCTTTGGCTTAGTTGGCTCCAGACGCAATGACGATGTCTTTCCTCTGGATACGGTCGACTAAGCTGAGAGGATGGTACGTTGCTGGGCAAGCCTACTTCATCTCATACATGTCTCAGATACTGAATAGCATAGATTATAGTTACTGACGCTGCGCTTTATGAATCATGAGCTTAAACTGCTCGCGTTGATCGTAAAGACTTGAAACCTAGGGGGTGTGTTCTTTGTATGACGTAAGCATTCGATATGAAAAGAATTTCCCGTAATTCTACCCCTTAGGGGGTTTTTATGCTTACGCGGACGAAGTCGCTGGCAAAAGCTAGCCACTAATAAATCTTTTTTATTTGATTAAATTAGGTGCAGTAACAGAATTCAAAGCTGGTATGGAACTGAGTAACTGCTTCAGGGGAAACAATCAGTTGAGATGGCTAGTCAGTTGGGGAACACAGTGGGGTTTGTTAGCCCACGAAGATTCCTTGACCTTCATCGACAACCATGATAACGAAAGAGGTCACGGCGGTGGAGGCGGTATACTTACATATAAAGAACCACGTCCATACAAAGGTAAATATTCTTCCACTAATATTGCATCAAGCTTGATGCTTGAAAACTTGTTCGTATATTTCTTGTTACGTAAAAAACACAGGACTAAATGTGGTTGGTATAAAAAAAAATAAGTACTCCGGCTGGGAAATATCAAAACCTAGTAAGTGTATCAATACAAATTTTGTGCCGTTTCAAAACTATTAATCTTTGATTGTTCGGAGTAACTTGTTACCCGACTGCAAGGAAAGGCTTATGTTTTATTAAGGCCAGTGTGAGGCTGTAAATTTCCATACAAAAAGCGGTAACGTTTTCCCCACCATAAACGAAGGCCGATTTTGATAATTTTTGAAAATGTTCTAGATCTAATGGAAAACTAGGTTTAACCGTTTTTATTTTAAAGAAATATTGCCAAAGATAAAAGTATTTAGTATCTGAATATCTATATTTTGACTTCAAAACTTCATCGAGCGTTTCAATTGTTTTTTATTAGACTAAACTAAATTACCAAAAAAGAAAAACGTATAAACCTAGAATAAGACGCAATGAATTAAATGAGACCAAATTTATTTCATTTTGTGAAGGATAAAGGGGGTAAATACGTTACGGCCCGCAACATTATTTGAAAGCAAAATGAAGGCAATTACGTCCGAACTTAACCTCTCTCCATCGCCCAATACGGGTCATTTTTGAAAATACCTACTCGCGCCGCGTATCGAAAACTCATGATTATCTTAACAGTGCACAAAAAAGGGTCAGAAAACAGTAAAAAAACTACTTTACTTATACTTGATAAATACTTTAGTTTAGTAGTTACATGTTATAGTCTAATAAATTAAGCGATTTATTCTTTCTTTTTTTCTGCATTTCTTTATTAACCCCCGACGCAAAAACGACGGGGTGTTATAAGTTTGACGTGTCTGTGTGTGTGTGTGTGTGTGTGTGTGTGTGTATGTGTGTGTGTGTGTGTGTGTGTCTGTCTGTGGCATCGTAGCTCCCAAACGGATGAACCGATTTTGATTTAGTTTTTTTTGTTTGAAAGATAAGTTAGTCGGGAGTGTTCTTAGCTATGTTTGATCAAAATCGGTTCAGCCGTCTTAAAGTTATGGGGGATAAAAGTCAGGATCAAAAACCGAATGTAAGTAGATATACTCGAGTGGGGTATCAAATGAAAGGGCATGACTCGTACATTACAAATATCTAAGTTTGATCAAAATCGGTCCAGCCGTCTAAAAGTTATGGGGGATAATACTCAGGATTAACAACCGAATGTTAGTAGATATGCCCGAGTATCAAGTTAATTTGAGTTTTTTGGCTTCGTTTGGATCTTTTTTACTTTTCTTTCCATTTTTTTATTATATTACTAGCTGTGCTCCGCGGTTTCACCCGCATAACTCCCGATCCCGTTGGAATATCGGAATAAATTAAGATGTGAGCTATCCTATCTTTCAAGTTAGATCAAACTGCACACGGTGTGCAAATTTGATTAAAATCGGTTAAGTACCTAGTTTAGGAGTCCATCGCGCACAAACAACGTGACACTTAATTTATATATATTAGAGAAGATGTATAGATAACCTAGATCTAGACGTCTTCTTCTATGTATACTTAGGTAGTTCTAATATTTAATAGCTATGAAATACCTACTTGTAGTTGTAAAAGTTGAATATCTAAAGGAAAACATTGAAAAAGAATACCTTTAATAAAAAAAACTGTTTAGGGTTAAAAATAATCTTCACTACATAGTATAAAACAAAGTCGCTTTCTCTGTCCCTATATCCATTTGTATGCTTTAATCTTTAAATCTACGCAACGGATTTTGATGCGGTTTTTTTTAAATAGATAGAGTGATTCAAGAGGAAGGTTTATATGTATAATACATGCATAATATAGCCGTGCGAAGCCGGAGCGGGTCGCTAGTTAACTATAAATTAATAATAGTTATTGTTTACACCAAATTATCTGAATCATAAATCGCAAGAAAATAAAGAAATAAAATAAAAAAAATTAAAAAATCCCTCCCTACAAAAAGGATAAAATAAAAAATTAAATTAAAAATTTAAAAAACCCCCGACACAAAATAATAAAAATAGTATGAACGTAAAAAGCCTAAAACAAGCAAAAAAAATTTATAAAAAGAAAAAGCCACAAAAAGAACAAAAAAGGTATAAACGTGAAACCCTACAAAAAGAAAAAAATAACCTCGAAGTTATGATTCTACTACGTACGTACATGTGAATTTTTTTGATTAAATATTGTCGCGTCGGGGGACCGCTCTTTACCTATAGAAACACCTTCCTAAGTAAAATGATATTAAAATTTCAACGAAAATGTTAAAGTATTAAGAATTACTAGTGATAAAATGTTAAAATAAAAATGTTAACATTATATTAAATTGACTCGAAAAAGAGCGGTCCCCCGACGCGACAATATTTAATCAAAAAAATTCACATGTACGTACGTAGTAGAATCATAACTTCGAGGTTATTTTTTTCTTTTTGTAGGGTTTTTTTGTATTCGTCTTTCGGTGTTGCCCCCTTACCTAAATATCACTAACTTAAACGAATATTTCCTTGTCTTTAAAGGTGCCATAGCATTCTTGCTAGCTCACCCGTACGGCGAACCACAAATAATGAGCAGCTTCGATTTCTGGGACTCCGAAGTTGGACCACCAATGGATAGTAATGGCAACATTGTATCACCGTCTATTAATTCGGTAAGTTTAGATTTTCTACTTCATTTATGTCTACGTAAAGTATTTATTGAAAGGTATTCTTTGAAATTAAATACCTCACTTTTCCCCTTCCTGACACTGAAGAAAGGTTTCCTGGAGCAAGAAATAACCCTATTTCTTGTCGACGAAACGTCAAGGTAAGAGAAATAAAAAAAAAAGACGCGATTAAGACCCGGGAAAATAATTACTATGAATACAAATCGTGTGAGTTTAAAAAGCCTATTTCTTGTTTTTAGTAAAAAATAATAAAATGATAACCAGAGGGGCTCTATTTTTGAATCGCTCGTGTGACAAAGCTTCGTCGTATACGCCTACAAGTCACGCTCGACTTCCAAGTCGCATGACACAAATTTACTGTATTTTTGAATCGTTCGTCGTCGAAATTTAAAATGTCAATTTTTATTCGTTTTACGCAGTTATTTGAAAAGCGGTAATTACCAGCGGACATCCGATATTATCCCAAAAGATATAAATATTTTTCAAAGACCGTTTCCGAATGTTTGACTATGATTGTTTGATGTTTATTCTACCACTCGCCTGTCGGCGACGAGTGGTGGAGACCACTCGTTACGATGGAGCGATTCAAAAATAGCGAATTTCCGATGTCGAACGAATATCAGTAGAAATCGAGCGCTCGACGCGGGGCGAACGATTCAAAAATAGGGCTCCAGTATGTATTCTTACTTTTCTTAAATTAATAATACTGCTTATTATTTTCAAGAACATTTACAAATAAAAACCGGTCAAGTGCGAGTCGGACTCGCGCACGAAGGGTTCCGTGCCATTATCATCACATAATTAAAAAAAATAGATGGCGCTAGTGGTAAAAATACATGAATGAAGGGTGAATGGCGGAACCCTAAAACGAGAAATTATTCTCTAGCGTCTGTAGGGATTATTTCTGACTTCGAGAAACCTTTTTATCTGTGCAGTTGTTAATTATTATCAACTAAATAATAATGTAATAGGTATTAGTAGGTATGTACCTACCTACATGCGTCCAGCGTGTATTGCTCAAAAAGGGTAGGTATTTAGATATCTAAATAGATATAACTTTATCTTAGAGAGTTACTTGGTATAATCATGTGTTTATTTATAATCTTGATGCATTCCAATCGACTTTATCTCCTAATTACTAATTATCCTATCTATAAAATGAGCTACACGGATTCAAGAGTTTTATGCTTTCATGGTCGATTATTATTGGGGATAAACATTTTTTTGTTGTTTTTATACAAAGGTGCTTTTATCTTTCGGGGTTTATTAAATCAATATTGCATGACACCATATAGCGCCACTGGCGCCATCTAACCCTAAGTAATACCAAGACTCCACTGGCCGTCCGTTCGTCTGTCTGTCACCAGGCTGTATCTCAGGAACCGTTATAGCTATACAGTTGATTACAGATTATGTACTTACCTATTTCTGTTGCGGCTATAACAACTAGTACTATTTAAAAACAGAATATAATAATGGTACGGAACCCTTCGTGTACCTACGAGTCCGACTCGCACTTTGCCGGTTTTTTTAGTGACACCTAACCTTTAGAACTTATAGCTTAGACGAGTGACGCGTCTTGGATCTCTTTGGCTTAAAGTCCATGGCTTAAAGGTATCATTTAGGTCCAAGGATCTCTTCGACTTAAAGTCCTGTTGAAGATACTTTTGGAGTCATGGATCTCTTTGGCTTAAAGTCTGTGGCTTAAAGAAACCTTTTGGGTTTATGGATCTCTTTGGCTTAAAGTCTGTGGCTTAAAGATACCTTTTGGGTCCATGGATCTCTTTGGCTTATAGTTCGTGACTTAAAGATACCTTTTGGATCCATGGATCTCTTTGGCTTAAAGTCTGTGGCTTAAAAATACATTCTGTGTTCATGAATCTCTTTGGCTTAAAGATACCTTTTTGGTCCATGGATCTCTTTGGCTTAAAGTCCATGGCTTAAAACTACCTCCAGGATCTACGCTCGAGATCTGTCTACCACTATACTAGAACTTCCTCGTTACAGGACAACTCGTGCGGTAACGGCTGGATCTGCCAACATCGCTGGCGTCAAATCTACGCCATGGTAGCGTTTAGGAACGCGGCCGGTACTACCGGAGTTAACGATTGGTGGGACAACGGCAGCAACCAGATCGCCTTCTGTCGCGGAGGTAGTGCCTTCATCGCGTTTAATAACGATTATTGGGATTTGAATCAGAATTTACAGGTAAGTGATTAAAGTTTTAGAATAAGAGCCCGCCTACCGCCACTAGGGTTGCCAGATTTTATTTGATCCTGTAAGGGACAAAATGCTCATTTTGCAAAAAAATACGGGATTTTAAATTTTCCCCCGGGACAAATGAAAAAACATGTATTTTTTTACTTTGTTTTTATTGCTATTTAATACCTAATTATATTTTAAAGAAGATCGTGTATTTGTTTGATTTTACATAATATTTGTAAAATTCAACGCAGCTCTATAATCATAGTCGAATACGGTCATTAATTCGCTTTTTATCTTCTTAAATCTGGAGTACATTTGTTGCGCACATCAGTCCATTTTAATGCCATCTGCAAAAAAATCCTCTCTACAAAGCAATTGGAACTAGGGATACTAAAGAAAAACGATATACTTAATTAAAAAAATGTTGGGGATTTCATTCTTGGAAAATCCTTCCATTATTTTCTTGCGCGCAGATTTTAAATTGAATATTTTTGAAATACGGGACAGACTTTGTCCCGGCGGGAAGTACAAAATCATGCCTGAAATACGGGACGTCTGGCAACGCCACACCTTCATGGTTTTATAAAAGCTAAGAATTACTCAGCGCATGCCACCAACACAGTTATGAACGATGCAATTATGAAGTTCAGACCATAGTGGCTTGGAGAGTTATCAGGTAGCAAAGCCAACAATCGAACTTGTTAATATTGAAGAAAAAATTGCCTATATTTTTATACCAATCGATAATCTTCGCGTAGTGGTCGAAATTTTCTTAAATTATTTCTAATTAAGAATCTGCGTCTTAATTTGTATGTCAAATTTTTGCTCGTTCATTTCTTTGAGCTTTGCGTTGATATCTAAGCCAGTGAGGACTTTGAATTTTACATTTATGGATAAAAATTACATGTTCTTCCACTTTGTCTATTGATATTGATGAAAATTAAATTGTTAGGTAGGTATTATACATACATTGCAACCTAGGAGGAAAGGGTACCAGGGCCTCTTTCCATACAAACTATTACAAACGTAGTCGACTGTTTTCTCCCTGGATAATGACACTAGAGCATATATTTTTGGTGCATAAAACTTATAACTGCCATGAAGCTGCCATGCCCCTATTTTTTGTTTTATTTTTTTAATATTAATTTCTATGATAATTACAAAATGAAAAAAAAAACAAAACATAGGGGCATAGTCATGGCAGTTATAGGTTTTATGGCACAAAAATATACGTGCTAAGCTAACTGCTAGTGTCATTATCCAGGGAGGTAACAGTCGACTACGTTTGTATGGAGAGAGTGCAGGTAATACCCTTTCACCTTAAGGGCCGGGTAAATCGAGTGCATGGTGTCATCCTACTAATATTATAAGCATGAAAGTTTGTGTGTTAGTATGTGTGTATGTTTGTTACTCCTTCACGCAAAGTACTGGGCTGATTGCGATGATACTCTGTATGTAGTTAGCTGAAGACTTGGATTAACATAGCTTACTTTTTATCCCGAAATTCCCACGGGATCTGAACTTACACGGGTGATACCGCAGAGCTCAGCTAGTCTTTCATTTTAAAACTTCAAACATAATTTGTTTCAGACATGTCTACCCGCCGGTACGTATTGTGACATCATATCCGGTGAAAAAGTGGATAACAGCTGTCGTGGTAAATCTGTAACAGTGGGCAACGATGGACGCGCGCAAATCTTCGTCGGGGCCAACGACTATGACATGATATTGGCCATACATGTTGGGCCAGAGGTAAGCAATAATTGAAAAAAAAAGTTTGCACTCGAGTGCTAACAGAAGTGAAAATTTATTAAAAAAAATAACTTGAGAACCCGGATGGAACGAAGTTCCTTTCGATTAATTAGTGAAGGAATTGTAATATATTTTTTTTGTAAATAATCGTCGCGACACCACACTGTTCAATACGAAATAGAAAGACGAAACGAAAATAACTGGCTTGCTTTCTATCAGAGAGACAGACAGAGAAACATGCGCACGCCGCACGGCTTACAACTATAGCAAAAAGTGTCGTTACAACTTGTGTCGTTACAATTTTTAGTCTTAATTTTTTCCGTCTTGCCTCCTTTCGCAACGCGTGATAAGGAGCTAACGTTCCTAAACTTTAAACGTAAAAAATAATATAAAAAAATTAAACTTATTTACTTTTAACAACTACAAAATATATGTACATGCATATATGCACACACAGTAGCTGCGTCTCGTCGCGAGTTCAGAAATTTTATCTCTAAATATATCACTTCAAAAAAGTTAAACAGTAGAAAGAAAAGCCTGAACAAGGACTCGAACCCTGGACCTTTGGGCTAAAATTCTAATGCATTACCGACTGAGCTCTGGTACAGACAAATCACTAGACAAAATTTATATAAGGGCTGTTATCGGCAACTATATCTCTTTAGTATAAAGGACTAGCTATTTTAACCAAATCTGAGCGTAAGTTACGTTAATCTAAAGACACTTATTATCAGAACATATTTTAATCATATAAATTAAATACCCATCAGCGTTATTTTACTACAACGCCTAACCTACTATTTAAAGGTATTAAACTAATTAACTCAAATAAATTGTGCGACCATGAAAAAGTTCAGACATCATGAAGCTACTGCGACAGAATGAACCACGTTCCGTCATTTTATGCTTATTTATAGACACAAAACAGTAGTCAAAATGGCGGCGCCCTGAAATGAATATTTCATCATTTACATTTCTCTCTTCATTTACATATCATTGGAGAGTTTCTAATAATGAATCCTTTTATTTCCAGAGTCGTTTGTGATGCCAGATTGAAAAATCAAGCCAACTTAACTAGGCACTTACTTGTTTCAAAGGAAATATTAAAAACATTTTAATGAACATTTTTTTGCCTTTGTTCTTTTGCCTACCTACCTTAATACCTACCTCTTTTTATTATTTTTTATAATTCGGGTTCTTTTTTTAGGAATTTTAAAGTCAAGTCAGGATAGAGAACGACACAGCATACTTTTGATACCGATAAATTCCCGCGGAATCGGGACTTATGCGAGTGAAACCGCGGGGCGCACCTAGATGTTATTTTGAATGAAATACCTACTAACATGAAATTACTCCACACCTTATTCAAAGAAAAGTCAATTAATTATTTACTAGCAACGCCCCGTGGCGTGGTTTGAAACGTCTAGGACTCCGTGGAGATATCAGAAGGCCAATTCTCGTAAATAACATTGTTCAAATTATACATTATCTCACTAATTGTTACCCGATATATCGATTAAGTACATAAAATTCCTCAAGATAGCTCAAAATACCCTCAAAGCTTTTGGTATTCTCCAAAAGCTGACTCTACATATAAGTAGGTATGCCAAAAGGGTATTTTTTGTAATCGAAATGCAATGGTAATGACATATTGCAATGTACTTTGTACAATTTTATTTATGAAAATTGGCCTTCAGGTTAAAAAAAAGCTGTTATTCCAGGACTTAGCCAACATAGGTACCAAGTTTCATCGTAATCGATTTTGTCGGTTTTGAGTGAAGAGACAAACGAACAGTTTCACTATTCCTCCTATTGAGGATATAAAACCTCTTTTTTAATTTATTTGTTACAAACTTTTTAGTGGGTTGTAGCATATGGGCGAACACAGACTAGAGTCTTGGTCTGGCTGTCCCGCGAACGTTATTTTGCTATCAACAAAAAAAGGGTTGTTCTAGACGTCTAGGCGAACAACTCTTACTTCTACAACTTTTGGAAATTCGAACTTTATTTTCGATAATTCCGAGGGAATTTTTACTTGAATATCAGCTGTTTCATACAAAAACTTTGAACGAAATGTTCGAATTTCCAAAAGTCGTAGAACAAAAGTTGTTGGCCAAGACGCCTAGAACAACCCCCTTCGTATTAAAACCCCTTCGCTGAAACACATTGTTATGTGACGGGCGACTTGTCGGCGAGCAATCAGCCGACCGTTTAGTCTAGTCTGCATTTAACCTAATTATTTCGTGACCTAGCACACATCCCTGGGGGACCTAAGTATCCCCATTAATTTAAACTAACATACATTCAAACATACCTATGATTAGTTTCGCACTAAATTACGCTATTAAATTAAAAGTTCGGTTTCTGCAAACGTTCCGTTTTGTGATTCAGATGTAGCTTCAAAGTTTTTTTGTTTAACCGGTTAGGTTAAGGTCATCAAAGGCTTTTGTCAAGTCAATTTTAGTTTAGATTTAGTGTTTTAAAGTTTGGTTTGGTTTTTAGTACTGCGAGTGCTATTTTATTAGTGAATAGTGAAACTTAGGTATTTGTGTGGTATTATTTAGTTTTACGGGGCTCTTTCCTCACTCTTCATTTGGGCCATTGTGTGGTATTATTAGTTGAATTATGGCAGAAGATTTCAGGTAAACGACTCCTTAATTAAATAGTATAATATATTTTTAAGTTAGTTTAATTAAGTTTCATGCTCGTTGATGCTTTTATTTTATAAGAACACATTTTTTTAGGTTGTAATAAATGCTGTTTAACCGACTCCAAAAAGGAGGACGTTCTCAATACGTCGCGTATTATATGTATATTTTTTATGTAAATGTTCAGCGGTTATGTATCTACCTATTTTTATTTATATACGTAGACTAGCAGAGCTCCGCGGTTTATCAGGATAAAAAAGCGTGTTAAAAAGTAACCTATCAACACTCCCAATAAATCAATTTATCTCATACCAAGTTTCATCAAGTAGTTTCAGCCTATTCAATCCAAACAAACAATCAAATCTTTCATTTTTATAAAATTAAAATCTACAATGTGCCCTTTTTAAACAGTCACATATCTCCAAAAAGCTATGAAATGAATAAGCTTCAACTAAAAGAAACAGAACAACTTCGTAAAAGAAGAAAACCGAAACCCTTTACTGAAAACCTGAAAGACTTTCTATCGAATACTACTCTACATGGGTTTAGATATGTTCTTCAGGAAGATTTGACTTGGATTGAAAGGTTAGTAGAACCTGTTGATAGGTCAGATAAGTATAAGCTACTATTTCGACGACCTCTGTGGCGCGTCGGGCGAACACCCGACTGCGACGCAGAAGGTTGCGGGTTCGATTCCCGCCGGGAACAAGTATTTATGCTGACCATAAATTCTTGTTTCTGGTTCTGGGTGTTTCCTATATGTATAATATGTATATATTTACAAAAAAAAGTATATAAGTAGTTTATCCGTTATCTGGCACCCATAACACAAGCATTAAGTTGCTTAGCTTGGGGCTGGATGGCGATGTGTAATATGTCCTGAAATATTTATTTATTTATTTATTTATTTAGGGTTCTGTAGCCAAAGGGTAAAAACGGGACCCTATTACTAAGACTTCGCTGTCTGTCCGTTCGTCCGCCTGTCTATCACCAGGCTGTATCTCATGAACCGTGATAGCTAGACAGTTGAAATTTTCACAGATGATGTATTTCTGTAAAACAGAAAAAAAAAATTGGGGCTCTCATACAACATGGTACGAAACCTTACACGCGCGAGTCTGACTAGTACTTGGTCTTTCTTTTCTTTAGTAATCTACCTTTCTTTAATCCAAGGAATAAAACTAAATTAAAATCGGTTCATCTATTCAGGAGCTGCGATGCCACAGATATACAGATAAACACTTATAAAACTTTCTTTTGTAATTTAAAAATTGTGCTTGCAATAAAGAATTTATCTTTTTGTCGGGGAATAAGTACCTACAAGAAAATGTCTATTTCAAAATTTTCTTTTTACTTAATTTTCTATAAATTGTTCCTTAGGATAGGTACCAAAGCACTCCTGAAGTACCTATAAATAACATTATATATGTACTTATCTATTTTTATACTATTTCTTCCTGTCAGACTATGGTGGGTTTTGATGGTGTTGTGCAGTATATTTGTATGTGCGTTCCTGATTCGTGCAGTATATATCAAATGGGATGAGACTCCTGTCATCGTCAGTTTCGCGGAAACTTCCAATTCCGTTTGGCACGTAAGATACTTACTTTGCAAAGCTTCATACATAGGTAATAGAGCTACTATTGTCGCTTCAGACGTTGTTCCAGCCAAAGATTTTAGACGTAGACGAAAGAACCAGAGTTATTAAACAGAGTTATTTCGTCTAAGTTAAAGCCGATCGTCGCCACAGCCAACTAAACTTAGTTTAGCTTACTTCGCAGTTTTTCAGTTTTACGTAGCTTAGCTGGTATAGTTTGCGATGGATGCAAATGTATGAAAAATTGGCTTAGCTATGCGAGCTAAACTAAACTAACTTAGGTTACTTGGCGGTGGACGATCGGCATAAAACTTATAAGTATGATAGTTAAGGTTGTTATAATTTTTAAGAATCAATTCCATTTTGGGGCGTTCATTCCTCCCCTGATTCCCCTTGTCTGGGACAGCGTCTGCGTCGCTTATTCTGCTATGAAATGTTAAGCTGCATCACGCGTCGTGGATATCAATTAAATGGGTTACTTACAGATACCATTCCCTGCAGTCACACTATGTAGTGAGACTAAACCGAGGCAGAGAGTCTTCAATTTTACTAAAGCAACATTTGAAAGATGGAGCAAACCATCAACAATAAGCCAGGAGGAGTAAGTTACGAATATTTGCAAAACATCATACTCACATTTCTGTGAGCCCCAACAACAACAACTCAAGCAAGTTTAGTAAAAGTATGAAAGTTGGTGAGAGTATTTCTTTCTGCATGCTAAAATGTATGTCTTAGAATTGAAGATGGAATATTCTACTAACTATTTAAGAGGGTACTTTCTCTTTAAGTACAATTATTCCACTATTTCCTTCCTGAAAAATCCTTTAGCTACGACGACGTAGATAGGTACTGGCGAGTTCTTAGATTTGCTGACGCTGCATAAATCATCTATATTTGATGTAAGGTAGAGCAAACATTTTCCAGCTTTTTTTTAATTAAAAAAATAAAAGCAATGTCTGTAAGAAAAACGATTGCTCTGGACCAAAAGCCATCATCAGGGGATACATTTGGTATGGTGAAAGCGCCTGCTTAAATAGGTAAACCATTTATTCTCGAGAACGGCTGAACCGATTGCGATGATACTCAGTATATAGATTACTGGAGACCTGGATTAACACAAAGTATTATAGTATTACATAATAATTCATTATATTTCAGCTTGCAAACATATTACGACATGTTACTCCTATGTAATAACGATGCTAGCGATGGGCCCGATATAGCAAATATTAGTTCCATTGATACTTTGCAAAGAGTAAGTTTTTACTACTTATCTTAATTCTATAATCCTCTAATATTATATATCCGAAAGTTTGTGTTTTTAGTTTTTATGACGTTTATAAGTGATCTTCGTACAAAATATACCTATGCATCCAAATGAATAAAAAATGTTGACTTTTTACTTTTGTATTTTTGATTGTTTGTTCCGTCTTCACGGTCAAACGGCTGGACAGATTTCGATGAAAATCGGAGTAGAGGTAGTTTAGAAGATGGAGAAGGATATAGGATACTTTTGATCCCACAGTTCCCTCGGGATTGGAACTTACAATGGTAAAACCGGGGGCCGCTAGTAGGTAATAAAAATATGAAGATTTGTGTGTAAGATACTCTTTGACGCTAAAACTACTGCACTGATTACTAGTAGATAGCTGGAGATCTGGATTAAAAAAATAGGTAACTTTCAATCCAATATTCTTCATCAGGATTAAAAACCACTAGATGCAGCTAATAATACCAACTTTACACGTCAGGAAACACAGACTCAGGCAGCACTTTTTCCATAAATTGTACTGTAAAGAATCTATAAACTCTGTTACTAAATATTCCATGCATTATTAGATCATAAGGTACGCGATTAAAAATAGGATGACCTTTATAATCTAACTAAGAATCTTTTTGAACTGGTTTTTAGGTTTAGGCACTACATACATATTTATAGTTTTGTAATCATATACAATGGGGATTTTTCCTTTAAGTTAACTAATGGCATACCTACACTTTGACATGATAAAAGTATGTATGAAGTAGGTAGGACCGACTTGCAAAAACACATTTCAAACAGTTCTATCAGCCCTCTTAGACAAGATTGCTTTCCATTAGCGATATCGCCAATCAACATATTTTTTAAATCACTACATAGTATAAAATAAAGTCACTTTTCGCCTTCCCTATGACCCTTTGTATGCTTAGATCTTTAAAACTACGCAACGGATTTTGATGGGGTTTTTTTAATAGATAGAGTGATTCAAGAGGAAGGTTTATATGTATAATACATGCATAATATAGCCGTGCGAAGCCGGGACGGGTCGTTAGTAATATATACGTGCCTGTTGCCGTACGTCATTTTTGACTAATGTTCCTAGGTGATAATTAATTTGACATTTATATCACGTCAAAATTTAGCGCCATACCGTTTTTGTGTGATACAAAAGACGCGTAGCTTACGTTTTATTAGGACACGGATTTTGATGGGGTTTTTTTTAATAGATAGAGTGATTCAAGAGGAAGGTTTATATGTATAATACATGCATAATATAGCCGTGCGAAGCCGGGACGGGTCGCTAGTATGACATAAACCAATGAAAATTCACGTGATCCTGCGTTAGATAATAAAAAATGGCAGATAGGTTTTATCTTATGTCAATTTCTTACAATGCATACGTCAATTTCATACAAAAAATCTGTCGATTAGCGATATTACTAATGGAAAGTATAATGATCAGGCTGAGAAATGATCAGCCTATAACCAGTGCCTATAACGGCAAAACTGAACGCAAAAAAACTTTCGCAGTTTTGCCGTTGTTCTCCGGTTTACTTTTGTGAAAGTCTGTGTTTATCTATAGTGAAAAACTGTTTGGTGTTTTTCAGTTGGCCCCATCCCGCGATGAAATATTCATGGATTGCCTCTGGGAGAACCTGACTTGTAGCGCTATGTTTTACCATACCCTCACTAAGGATGGATACTGCTTCACGTTTAACATGCTGTCTGCTGAACAAATGTTTAGGATGGAGAAGTAAATACACTAACAATGAGTTCTATTATGTCTATTTAAGTGGAAGAACCACATTGTTACAGGATAAGCCTACCAGTGCTAACCGCGGTAGCGATATTTAAGAAAAAAAATCCAAATATCCCTATCCAGTCCTATACACACGTAAAACTTAATGTTATTTGAAACGAAATATTTACTACGTAAATACCCCGTTTTTCATCTTCTATATAATCTATAATATAAAAATCAATTGCTGTTCGTTAGTCTGGCTAAAACTCGAGAACGGCTGGACCGATTTGGCCAATTCTTTTTTTGTTGTGTTTGTTGTAGTCCGCAGGGAAGGTTTAAACGGTGAGAAAGAGCTTACTTACGCGGGTGAAACCGCGGGGCGCAACTAGTCTATAATATAAAAATCAATTGCTGTTCGTTAGTCTGGCTAAAACTCGAGAACGGCTGGACCGATTTGGCCAATTCTTTTTTTGTTGTGTTTGTCGTAGTCCAGGGAAGGTTTAAACGGTGAGAATTTAAAGATCGGACTTACGCGGGTGAAACCGCGGGGCGCAGCTAGTATGTCAATAAAAATGTTTCTCTTCTATTAAAACAGCCTCCATAAAGACTACTATCACATAGAAGGCAATAATCAAAGCGAGTGGACTCTAGGACATGGATACCCACCTGGGACAACTATCAAAACTTACCCGTTACGTGGACCGGTAAGATCTTAAGCTAGGGCATACTTGCGTTTTCGCATTCGGAAATCATTCGGGTTCTCCAATACTTCAAATGTATAGAAAAAGGCCCTGACTACCGCACTAGTGCTTTTTTTTTCCAGACGGAAAACTTACGTATGCGCCCGTCCGTTAATCGTACGGCACACAAGAAACATAAACAAAAAGGTTTACTTTGTACAATCCACGGTCAAAAGTCTCTGCCCACCGTTACGTTTACAATCCCGTGAAGCACTATTTGAACATTATAACAACGTAACCTGTGGAACGAACCCACGTCGGTTGGTGTAGCGGGTGACGGCTTATACCACTCACACAACTAAACACATAGCTAACATGTTGAAAATAATAATCACACTGAGTACTTTTAATTCAAGTATTTAAGTTTATGTGTAACGTCTATTAGAAGAAGGTCGTAACTCCAATACTTGTTGATAGTATTATTGTAGCAAACTGATCAGTACAATTCGGCGACCTTCTTCTAGCTTAAATGCATATTAAAATATTGTATTGCCCAACCGGGTTAATTTTGTGCCTATAATATACTTGGAGCTACCTCCGGCCTGGGTATGGCCGGCGGCAGGAAGGGGGAGTTGGGGATGTTTAAAGGAAGCAATGATTGTCATTGACTGGGCAGGCAGGCGTGCCAAATGTGGTTGACCTCAACCTTACGTAGAGGCATAATATAAAAATTCTACTAAAACAAACCTATTGGTACTTATCCTAAAACAGTCGATTTTGGTGGATTGCGGGGAAATAAGGATTTAAAATCGAAAGAAAATCTTAGAAAATCAGTATCTTTTTTATTCCAGAGTTATGGAGGAGTAGAATTCGAAGTGATTCTGCTGACTGATATTAGAGATCTAGATCAAGTGTGTAGAGGACCAGTACAAGGCTTTAAGGTAAGGAAACAAATACATTAAGAGACCATTCTATTGACGTATTTTGAAATCTGATCCGTTATTAGAACTGATGGTGATGATCCTTTATCAGATCAGTCTTTTTCAGTTTAAGCGTTTAACTGGGTGTGTAGCATACGCCCTGCACTTAGAAATTAAAAATACGATTGGTGGCTTCCAGCTACATTAGAGTCAGATCATGGAAAGTAATCTACCGATGAAATACGAGTTCTTGTACGGGATAAAGAGCAGCAAGTATAAAAATTCCTACCTTGAGTCTCGATGACCATCGTTTCCGAATCAGCGCTGACGGATTCACTAATCCAAGGTATTGGAGAACACTTGGAGCTGCACAAAAGTCACTAGTTCTTCGAGAAAGTAGGTTCACAAGAGTTGTTGGCACAGCGATCGTCACGATACAGTCTCGAATTAATCGCCAGGTTTCGGTGGTAGTATGAAAAAATATTTTCAAGTTTACCCGCAATTTTCGACATATTTTGGTAGTAGATGAAGTTTTGCTTCCCACATTCCAAGGGTGATGCTTAACTTTTTACCTATAGGTATACGTAGCGCAGCGAATGGTGACCTCTGATGGGAAGTAGAAGGGGTATGCGCAGAACTTAATTTTCATATAAATATCGAGTTCTGAGCATACCCCTTCCACTTACCGCTGTAGTCACCATTCGCCGCGCGAGGTATACTAATTGTAAAGTTTGTGGAGAACAGTGATACATAATGAGGTGATAAAATACACATTATATACATTAGGTATATTATTTTGTGTATCCTTTTTAATCGCTTGTGAATTTCTTGTAAACTCATTACCTGTAACTTGACCTAGGTCCTCAAAGGCGACTCGACTTCCTTCCAGGGATGATTTACGTAAACACTAAATTTGATGTTTAGATCTGGCTTCACAATCCGGCAGAGTTACCGAATATGGGTCAAAATTTCTTCCGATTACCGATTCAGTATCAATCAGCTGCGGCCATCACTCCTCGTGTCATGGATACTTCTGAGGGGCTGAGACATTATTCACCACAAAAGTAAGTTTTGAGGGTAAATTGGCCTTTAGGGTAAAATCCTATTTAAATACTTTTAGGGTTTCGTACCTCAAAACTAAAAAAGGAACCCATATAAGATCACTCTCTTGTCCGTCTGTCTGTCCGTATGTCATCACCGATTTTCGCAGGAACAGGTAGACCTAGCAAGTTGAATTTTTCGTTTAAAACTGTTATGTTTGTTTCCACTATCTTTGGTAGATTCTTTTTTCGAAAATTCAACTATTTCGATTCGTGACTTTCCAAAAGTCTAAAAAATAGGGCTGAAGACAACTCAAAAATGCTCACAGGAGAATTTAAATTTATTTGTTTCAGGAGGCAATG
This sequence comes from Idaea aversata, assembly GCA_907269075.1. Classification (NCBI taxonomy): domain Eukaryota; kingdom Metazoa; phylum Arthropoda; class Insecta; order Lepidoptera; family Geometridae; genus Idaea; species Idaea aversata. The sequence goes on from OU026101.1 coordinate 5,030,009, forward strand.
CTATTTTCCCGAAGAGCGTTACTTGCGATTTTTCCGAACTTACACACAAAGGAATTGTGAATTAGAATGTTCTTCCAATCATACTGCTAACAGATGTGGCTGTGTTCCGCTCTATATGCCACGTAAGTTACAATATTTGCAAGTAAAAGCACAGTAAAAGTCTCACCAAAATATGGTAAGCAGAGACTTTTACTATATGATAATCATTATCTTAGACCACCCATTACACTAGGACCGCAACCAAAACGGCTTTGATTTTACTTTGTCTTATGGGTCGGTTAATTTACTATAATTAACCCGCCATATTTGTTACTAGCAACACCCCGCAATTTCACCAGTAGTACAAGCCCTGATCCCGTTGAAATGTCGGGATTAAAATTAGCCCAAGGATTCAATGTCTCCCCATACCAATTTTCATCAAAATCGGTCCAGTAGTTTTAAAGCGTAAGAAAAAAAACGCTTTCTAATTATAAATGTGAAAGTTTATGTGTGTGTGTATGTTTCTTAGTTACTCCTTCGCACAAGAACTACTGGACCGATTGCGGTGAAACTCGGTATATAGATAGCTGGAGGCCTGGCTTAACACATACTTTTTTTCCCGATATTAGCACGGGATCGAGACTTACGCGGGTGAAACCGCTGGGTGCAGCTAGTATTAGATAGATATTAGTGTAGATTTAAGGGTTTTGACCGTGTACACCTCGCATTTATTATTTTTTATCACAGTTGCTCATAAAGTGGATCCTATTAAACCGCTTTTAGGCTCATAATGCAACGTATTATACACGCGTGCGATAAAAAAAATCCAACTATAGTGCTAAAATAATACGTTATCCCGATAAGTCAAATACGTATCTTACTGCTAATTACATATTAGGTAGATGAAACATTCTTAATTTATCTGGGTTATACTGTTTTAATGTATAGAAAAAAGGTACCATCAAAGAGTTTTTAAACCTTGCCGGCTTAAAACTCTTTGTTGGTAAGTACCTTTTTTCTTCTTTTCAAAAGGTTGTCTCTAAAGTCTGATAACGAACGATAATTTTACGTGCTATCGTCTTTGAAAATAATTAAAAATTGAGTTTTGTTTTTATTTTGTTTTTTCTGTAGGTACATAAATATATTTTTTCCTTACTTACCATTATATTCTGTTTTTAACCGCCGACGCAAAAACAAATGAAAAAAACCCTAAAAAAATATTGTATGTCAGACAAGGCTGTATAGGTTAAAAGTATTTTGCCTAGCCTTTCGGGAGTGTAATTAACAAAAAATAGTAAACATAACCTAAAATTCTTAAAAACTTTTTATTATTTTAACAAGTCTTTTTTTTATTCGCAACTGTGATAAAAAACGTCGTACGATACACGTGTGGATTGATCATTTCATCTCGGCTTTTGCCACGCTCACGTTCCGCTCGCGCGTCATAAACCGCCTCTATGGAATGATCAACTTTCCACACTTGTATCGCAATGTACTATTTTATACCTAGGTTGATAAATTAATTTTAAGCTTAATTTACAGATGGCCCAGAGACCAAAGTTTGTGGGGGCGGTAAAAGAAAATGTATTATTAGAGCTTTGGGTAAGTTGAAGACAACTTTTGGTATCCCATCTTACGGATGTAGCTTTATTTTTCTAAATTCCATTTTTTTACGTCTGCGATTGCTCTTCTTCTTGTGTCATACATAATTACCTAGGCACTGAGAATATTTATTATTTCTTTCAGAGGAACTATCACTATCAAAGTCTTCACTAAAACGCGATTCAGATAAATCAGTAGAACAATGCGACTGTCTCCAAGCTTGCACTGAACTGAAGTACGATGCGGAGGTGTCACAAGCTGTCTACGACTTGACTACCTATAGGCTCAACCCTGACCCTGACATTGCTAAGGGACTGTAAGTCTCTCTATTTTCTTCCTAGCCTTATTCATAGGTACTTTAATACTTATATTATAAAGCTGAAGAGTTTGTTTGTTTGTTTCAACGCGCTAATCTCAGGAACTGCCGGTTTGAATTCAAAAAATCTTTTTGTGGTGGATAATCCATTTATCGAGGAAGGTTTTAGGCTTTAACATCACGCTGCGACCAATAGGAGCGAATAATCAATGGGAAATGTGGAAAAACGGGGAAAATTATACATCTTTGAGGGCATCCGTTGTTTCTTTAAACGCGTTAATCTCAGAAACTACTGGTTCGAATTATAAAAATATTTTTGTGTTGGATAGTCCATTTATCAAGGAACGCTTTAGGCTACTTTTAATTTCGATATTCCCACGGGATCGGGACTTACGCGGGTGAAACCGCGGGGCGCAGCTAGTACTTTAATTAGTCTGGGCTCCGGAGGGTCAGAACTGTAGTCTAGAGCCAAAATTTTACATACTTAAATAAAATAAAATTAATGAAATTTTCGTAAGTAGGTAGGTACCTGATTAATTCTTTCTCATTGCAACAAGATAAGTACATGTATCATTTGTAAGATACATTTTGTAATTTGTAGAGTACTTAACTAGTCCAGTAGTTTTTGCGTGGAGTAACAAACACACGCACACAAACTTTCACATTTATAATAATTAGTAGGAAAGGATAGGGATTATAGTATAAAGGATAATAATAGCCAAAATCTGAGCGTAAGGTTACATAAATTTAAAGGCATATATCATACTATCCTACTAATATTATAAACGTGAAAGTTTGTATGTATGGATGTATGGATGTATGGATGTATGGATGTATGGATGTATGGATGTATGGATGTATGGATGTATGGATGTATGGATGTATGGATGTATGGATGTATGGATGTATGGATGTATGGATGTATGGATGTATGGATGTATGGATGTATGGATGTATGGATGTATGGATGTATGGATGTATGGATGTATGGATGTATGGATGTATGGATGTATGGATGTATGGATGTATGGATGTATGGATGTATGGATGTATGGATGTATGGATGTATGGATGTATGGATGTATGGATGTATGGATGTATGGATGTATGGATGTATGGATGTATGGATGTATGGATGTATGGATGTATGGATGTATGGATGTATGGATGTATGGATGTATGGATGTATGGATGTATGGATGTATGGATGTATGGATGTATGGATGTATGGATGTATGGATGTATGGATGTATGGATGTATGGATGTATGGATGTATGGATGTATGGATGTATGGATGTATGGATGTATGGATGTATGGATGTATGGATGTATGGATGTATGGATGTATGGATGTATGGATGTATGGATGTATGGATGTATGGATGTATGGATGTATGGATGTTTGTTCCTCTTTAACGCAAAAACTATGTACTGAATGGATTTTAATGAAACTTTACAATAATATAGATTATACATCAGAATAGAACATAACACAACAACACAACACATTTATAAAGATATTGTGTGAATTGTCTAAAATATAACGAAAAGTGTCGGAAAATTGACAGACGTCAAAGTGACAGACGTCAAAGTGACAGACGTCAAAGTGACAGACGTCAAAGTGACAGACGTCAAAGTGACAGACGTCAAAGTGACAGACGTCAAAGTGACAGACGTCAAAGTGACAGACGTCAAAGTGACAGACGTCAAAGTGACAGACGTCAAAGTGACAGACGTCAAAGTGACAGACGTCAAAGTGACAGACGTCAAAGTGACAGACGTCAAAGTGACAGACGTCAAAGTGACAGACGTCAAAGTGACAGACGTCAAAGTGACAGACGTCAAAGTGACAGACGTCAAAGTGACAGACGTCAAAGTGACAGACGTCAAAGTGACAGACGTCAAAGTGACAGACGTCAAAGTGACAGACGTCAAAGTGACAGACGTCAAAGTGACAGACGTCAAAGTGACAGACGTCAAAGTGACAGACGTCAAAGTGACAGACGTCAAAGTGACAGACGTCAAAGTGACAGACGTCAAAGTGACAGACGTCAAAGTGACAGACGTCAAAGTGACAGACGTCAAAGTGACAGACGTCAAAGTGACAGACGTCAAAGTGACAGACGTCAAAGTGACAGACGTCAAAGTGACATACGTCAAAGTGACATACGTCAAAGTGACAGACGTCAAAGTGACAGACGTCAAAGTGACAGACGTCAAAGTGACAGACGTCAAAGTGACAGACGTCAAAGTGACAGACGTCAAAGTGACAGACGTCAAAGTGACAGACGTCAAAGTGACAGACGTCAAAGTGACAGACGTCAAAGTGACAGACGTCAAAGTGACAGACGTCAAAGTGACAGACGTCAAAGTGACAGACGTCAAAGTGACATCTGTGAAATTGCTCAGCGTTTTTCGTCATATATTTTCACTGGATCGGGACCAACGCGGGTGAAACCGTGGGGCGCAGCTAGTAAATTATAAATTACATACCCATCAGCGTTATTTTAATACTATGCCTAATCCACTTACTAAAAGGTATTAAACTAATTAACTCAAATAAATTGTGCGACCATGAAAAGGTTCAGGCATCATGAAGCTACTGCGACAAAATGAATCACGTTCCGTCATTTTATTCCTATTTCTAGACACAAAACAGTTGTCAAGATAGCGGCGCCCTGACGTAGGTATACATCAAATGAAGCACTGTATTGTCAACTTCCTTCAGTCGTTTTCGTTTTGTCACTGACAATAGGATAGTAGGAACTTTTATGATCTCAAAGAAAATAAGGAAAGATAAAGTCAAGAGAAGAAATTTTTTTTCCCTACGAAAAGCATTCCTATATTTCCGCTAAGCTAGATCTAATCTTATGTTATTTTCAGACGTCTCCCTTCAGGCTTAGTAGTATACTTCTCTGAAGAACTGTTCACATCGCTCCGTAGATCAGAACTGTATGGCTACACGGATTTCCTAGCCAACTGTGGCGGTATCATGGGATTGTTCATGGGTTTTTCATTCCTTAGCCTTATTGAGATCATCTATTATTTCACCATGAGGTATGTTTTTCTTTTTTATGTGTCATAAAAATTATAGTTATTTGCATTCGACAGTACATTTATCCTGGAATACTATATAAGAAACAGATTGGAATAATTCCTTTATTTGCAGTCATGGCATCAAAAAGCATAGAGAAGGGAATAAAATTTTGAAAAATTTGAAAATTTCGTATACGTGTCTCGTAAACCGAGATACTTTCATAGAGCATAACTTTTTTTCTGAATTGGCATAGTGTCCTCTATCCACTATGTGCCCGTTTATTCATTCATTACGGGAGACCTTGTTTAAGAAACCTACTATTTTAGAAATGTAGTTTACTTACAGTTAAATAATAAACTGTCGTGTTCTTTCCAGACTTTGGTGTCGTTATAGAAGATCCTCAATGGTTGTAGCTGAATAAAATAAACACTTACACTTAGCTGTAAATAATTAGGTTATTATTTTATGTAAAATAATTTTGTGCCTTCCTCTTTAATGAACAAAAATTAATTTGTACTTATTTAGATTGTATTTTTTTAATCTAAGACTAATTTTTAGGCATAGGAATTTAACATATAATTAGGAGCCTAGATAGAAATATTATTTTAATGGATTTTTTATAAGTAGGTAGGCACTTGAAAAAGGTGTCTATTGACATATTATTATTATGATTGAATCATTCAAATTAATAGCCCTTTTTGTACCTCATCTTTCCCCTTTATTCCTAGTTCCTACAAATTAATAAGTTTCTACAAGACGTAAGAAAATATACTTAACGACCCACCCCGGCTTCGCACGGCTATATTATGCATGTATCTATACATATAATATTTTTTTTAAAACAGATTTATTATCTATAGGTACATATAATAAATCTGTAGACATAAAAAAATCTGTAATTGTAAAATATTCAGAAAAAAAATACACAGGTCGTCTTAGAATCGTTAGCTGAACACGATAGGGTAGTTTTTAGAATTTTTGTTTGTCTGTTTGTTTGAACCAGGTAATTATACATATAAACCTTCCTCTTGAATCACTCTATCTATTAAAAAAACCGCATCAAAATCCGTTGCGTAGTTTTAAAGATTTAAGCATACATAGGGATATATGGTCAGAGAAAGAGACTTTGTTTTATATTAAGTAGTGATAGTGATACGCAGATATAGAGAAAGGACCTTCGGTTTTCGACCGCGTTAGTCTCAATTATGTCGGAACATCGGAATAAAAAATGAATTAATTAGTTCAAAATCCTTAATTTTTATGTTCATACCAAGCATCTAAATCGGTTCAATAGTTCCAAAGATTAGTTATGAATCCATTATCTATTATCTACATCCTTCCTCTTCATAACAATAGTAAGGTGACGTAATCGTGTAACACCAACGACCTATGTGGATAACACAAAAGAAAATCCAATAGACATGATTAAAGCATTCTGCCAAAGTTAACTTGTTACTTCGCTCGGATAATTTAATACTCACGGTCTCATATTAACTTAGTTGCATAGAACCTAACGCAATACAGTCGCTAGTCGTTTAAACACAAATATAGCTATAGCTATGATAGCTAAGTAAGTATGTAGGTACAATAATTATGTAGAAGTTGTTTTGTGACTGGTTGTAAAGAGCCGGTTGGTGAGACGCGCTGCGCCCGCGCCGCGCCTCCATTCGGCGAGATGGCTCTACGCTCACAACTCCTGCGCAGAGGCAAAGGTAAGATTTTTTAAAATTAAATGCGTTTTAAAGTAGTAAATAGGACACTTTTAACAATGATATTAAAGGTGCAAATTACGTATTACCTTTGGATACGAGTAAAAGTATGAGAATGTACCTATTTACCAATGTTTTGTCGTTATTTAATATTATTAGTGTTGAATTTCACAGTGGAATGTCTCAAATGTTCGTAACCTATGTAAATGAGGCTTGTTGTTAGGTATTCTTAAGTCTAGATGTTTTTTTCTAGGAAGGTACCTATAGTATACTAGATTTTGACGACTTCGTCCGTGTAGGGATTCTTACTGCCTACTTTATAACAGCTAGTATCTAGGCTGAATAGTCCATTGGTTTAACTTTAAACTGTACGCAGTGCGTTGTTATATCCGTCAGCCAGGACTTTAAATTTTATATTTACTTAAAGTAGGTACCTATAGCTTGTAGTACAAAAGTTGACAATTAGATCTAAGCAATGTTTAATATTTATTCTGTGTGTCTCAATTCTTTACCTGTTCATCTTTGACCTTGCTATCCTTTTTCGTGTGCAGTCTGGTAAATTCTATTTTACCAAGCTAGTTAAGTATATATTTGGTAAAACTAAAGGAAAAACCTTGAATAAATAAGTACCTAGAGTCTTTTGTTTGTTTGTTGACGAAAACATGTACTTATCTTAGTTAATGCATTCAGGGCAAAGACCTGAATATTTTAATAAAAGAGCATTGATATGTTGCTGAGTCCTTCGTCGTTGCAAAATTGTGTTTCTTTTCTGACCTTGTTGATCAAATTACAATGACGATCATTTGTGTTGTTTTTTTGGTTCCGTATTTTACTTAATATCTTGAAACTGTTTCATATTGCGGTATATTACTACCTACCAAATATTGATATTGTTTTCAAGACCTACCTAATATAGAAATAATATGTCTTTCTTTCTAGAAACCTCAATGTGTGTATCTGTATTTATATGTGTTCGTATATGGAAAATAAATGGTTTAAAATCTTTTCATTATGGAATTTATCACAACTTACTAAGAGCTCAGAGAGACTGTAGACTTTCGGTCAGGCGAATTGGATTCCATTATTGCAGTAAAATAGTTAACAGATTTATATATATGTATTATATTAATATATATTTTAATGTTCTCCTCCTTAAATCCCTATCACGTTATAAACAACCCACCCATCCCCGCCTGGAAGAGATCGCTTTTAGCGATAAGGCCGCCCATTGTGCCATATTTTTTCATTCTTAGTTTTTTATAATTTTGTAATTTTTATTTGAATTTTGATTTTTTTAATATTATGTAACTAAGTACTTTGTAAGAATTTATTTTGTGTTTGGTTTTTATGGTGCCATAAAGTGTTTAGCTATCTATCTTTATCAGGCTACATACAGATCGTTCTTAGTGATTAATTCATTAGTAAATAGCAACTGACTTATTTTTTTCTTGCTATCCCAGTTTTCAGCGTGTCAAATGTACGGAACCTACACGAGTTGAACAAAGAAAGGGATGGGGTGACCAAACTTCGAGAGGTACTCGAGGATAGATTGCAAGAGATCAAACGCGCCAAGACATGGAAACATGAGAGGGTACTCACTTCACCTCAGGATACGAAGGTAAAATTAAAAAAATATTTACTTTTTTTGTTTTTAGTATTTATTGTTATAGCGGCAACAGAAATACATCATCTGTGATAATTTCAACTCTCTAGCTATCATGGTTAATGAGATACAGCATGGTGACAGACAGACAGACGGACGAACGGACAGCGAAGTCTTGGTAATAGGGTCCCGTTTTAACCCTAAAAAGACAAGAGTTAGATAAGTACCTATAGGTAGATACACCCCAGAATTAATATTTCGAATTCGATATTTCAGTCAATGTGTTACGCAAAATTGTAGTCCAAATTACATAGAAAATAATGCCACGTAAAATTTTCCAGGTGAAAGTGCAAGGTGCTGATGGCGAATTCTTGAATTTTTGTGCCAACAATTACTTAGGATTATCGGTAAGACCATGATTCTTCAAGGTAGAGCTTATTCCGCTTTAATTTGTCTATTTAATAATACTTTATTATTATCAGAATCATCCACAAGTAGTGGAAGCTGCAAGAGAAGGTCTCAAGCAATATGGAGCTGGTCTCAGTTCTGTCCGGTTTATTTGCGGCACTCAAACTCTACACAAGGTGAGATATTTAGGATGGGAAACAGATCATCATTAGATGCATGGGTACCTACTTAACTACTTACTACACACAAATCTTACCTTAGTTTTTGTCTTTTACAGTCTTTTGGCATACATATTTTGCTTACCAGTTGAGTTTTCTAAGATCCGCGTCGGGATACGGGATACGTCATTGTGAAAAAGTTTTCATCGAATTTTATCATCAAACAATTATCGTCTTCGATCTCTCTCTTACCTCCATGCTTTTCGTCGATATCTCTATACTACGACACCTTATTAAATCGACGTATTGTTACTGCGATGCGATGTTACGTTACATCGAAAAACTATACTGCGAACGATTTCAATGCGAAAATACCTTGCTGCGCTGACTTGTTCAATCCTACGCCCATAAATGATTTTTGCAATCGTACCCAACCAGCAAGAGCAGAAACACGAACTGACGGCAATCGAGATCGAATCGATTTTGTAAGGTTTGGTCTTCAATAATTAAATCAATAGTTTATCTTTCCCAGGAATTGGAAAACCGTCTGGCTAAGTTCCACGGGCGAGAGGACGCGATCCTATATGGTTCGTGTTTCGACGCCAATGCTGGCTTATTCGAGTCGATGTTGACTCCAGACGACGCTGTCTTCTCTGATGCCCTCAACCATGCGTCTATCATAGACGGTATCAGACTCTGCAAGGCGCAGAAGCACCGATATCCTCATAGAGATCTTAATGGTAAGAAGGTTCCTACTAAATAAAACATAATCTTACGGCATTTATCTTGGCAAATGCGTCCGTGTTGGATTCAAACCTTTCTGAACATGCTATCCGTTTCCCAATTTTGCTAAATTCTTTCTTAGCGGATATCTAAGTAGGTAGGTAGATAAGTACCTACGTCGTAGCTATCCAAAATGCCAAATTTTAAGCTGGATGCTTCTATTGCTTCGAGCTGTGCGTTAATATATCAGGCAGCCAGGACTGAAGAGTTTGTTATCTATTTATTTGCTACGAACCTAGCTACTATTATCACAGGATCGGGTGGCTACTAATTAAAGTAACTTTTTGGATTAGTGAGGAGTTAACGACTCAGAACGCTCATTTTAAGTGATTCTGAATAGACGATGTCAGTTATGTACCGATATTATGATTTTATTTATCTAATTCACAGAATTGGAACATCTACTAGCACACAGCGACGCTCGTATAAAGTTAATAGTGACTGATGGTGTGTTCTCAATGGATGGTAATGTTGCTCCGTTGAAAGGTCTTCGAGACTTGGCCGATAAATACCGAGCGTTGTTGGCTGTCGATGATAGTCACGCTACTGGATTCTTTGGGGAAACTGGAAGGTGTGTATAAAAACTGTTGAGTATGAGCCTCCTTGGGAATGCGTATCCCAAACCGGAGGAATATAGGTTTCTTCCTCATAGTGTCACCACTTCTTCAGAGTCAGAAACATTAAGGTAAGTAGGGGTAAACACAAAAGATCCCACTGGGCCGAAGTGTTGCTGGCTATGTCAGCCCCCGAAATAAGATAAGAAGAAGTGTTATACAATTTTAGATCTTTGGCCCCCTCTTATAGTTAGGTATTGCAGCTAAATGGTTTGAATTATGTTCTGCAGTTAGGTAAAAATCCATTAACAGGGTGCTTTTCCGCAATCAAACTTTCCCAGACATACCTACCTAACTAAAACTGGTTAGATTTTCAACCTTTTATCTCCAACACCTATCTACATTTGTTGGTCTCGGCAATAGAAGTGACTGAAATTTCATTAAACGTCATTCAACAATCTTAAAATATATTTCCAGGGGCACAGAAGAATATCTAGGTATAATGGGTGCAGCCGACATAATCTGCTCGACTCTCGGCAAGGCTGTGAGCGGTGCGGCTGGAGGTTACACTACTGGACCGAAGGAATTAGTCACTTTATTGAGAAACGTGTCCAGACCGTACTTGTTCTCTAACGCACCTCCACCGCCTGTTGTTGCTGCTTCTTTGAAGGTTAGTTTTATGACTATCTGACAAGATAGTCTACTGAATACCCAGGGCCTAGGACCGGATCCGGGTTATTTATTGGGGTTTAGAAAAGTATAACTTATCTTTCCAGCAAAGCTAAATAATCATCTTCTTCTTCTCTTCGTGTCAGTGTACATTCGATTTGTACCTTCATTGCCCAATAGTTAACCACTACATTTTGAGAAGGCGATGGCCTCCGTAAGGACACAATGGGCATTGGAGTAGGTGCACCATGGTTTGCTTTGGGGTTCACAACAGCATTGCTTCTTCTCCGGTGCAATATTCCCATGTTTGCTCATAAGTTTCCAACGGCCGACTTGAGTCCGGATTATCAGTGGTTCGACTCACATAAAGAGCTAATAAATAAAAGAAGACCATACAAAATCGAAACTTAGTGTGGTCTTTTATGTGACGACGACGGTTGTATTGTATGTTTTCCAGTCACTAGATCTAGTGGAAAGCAGCAGTGAGCTCCGTGAGCGACTAAGATCGAACACTCGTCAGTTCCGTGAGGGAGTGAAGGCAGCTGGTCTAACAGTAGCAGGGGACGATCATCCTATATGTCCTGTCATGGTGGGAGAGGCGCCTTTAGCTGTCGATTTGGCTACGGGAATGTTGGGTAAGATTTCACTAGGACCTTCTTAATATACTAGGTGAAAGTCAAAGTCAAAATTCTTTATTTCTTTGGATGCATAATACCTCATAAGTAATATAGACCACATAAAATCGTCTTAAAAACTAAGTTAGGATGTGTGCCTTCGGAACGCGCCCACCAATGAGAAGAAGGCACAAGAAACTCATGGGGTTTTTTTTTCATGTAATCACGCTCACAATGGTCAATATTACAAATATTTGAAAGTATTATTTGAAATGGAAATGATAATGATCAAACGCACTCCACCATATATTATAAGCAACATTGTAGGAAATTACACGAAGCACCATTTAGTCCCAAGGGTGTGGTTAGTACCTACCTAGCTTATGGCGCGGTGGACATACATCCGCCGCGCGGTTTCCAGCCGCAAAGATATATGTAGATATTTATTTCTGGTCTGAGTGTTGGGAGCCAATAATACGTGTACATGATATTACGCTGCCATGGATTACGACGCCATGGATTACGACGCCATGGATTACACGACCTGATATTACGTGTACAGGCTTCGTATTATAGGTTTGAACAAATAATGTAAGTACGACCACTTATTACGAGACCACGTATTACACCGCCACGTATTACGAAGACATTGCCATAGACCTATAAAACCACAGAGTGGTTCAAACGTCTCTATGATTTGTGCTGTCTATGTGAGTGTGTGAAAGTTCAAAAGTTATTCGGACTTTCTTTATTACATTTTTGGTGCGATATCGTCTAGTTAATTGATGAAACACCTGCATTCACACAAAAGTGTCATGTTCCGGTAACATAACGCGTCCCGTTCCTGAAGCGGGGCGCATGACGTCAGGTCATAATAATACGTGGTCTTTAGGGCAGCATATAAAGACCCATCCAGAACACCCCCTACCCAGAACCGACATGGATAGGTTAGGTTTATGTTAGAACTGCGACCACAACGCACGAGCCGAGCGAGCGAAGCGAGCGGTGCCGCGGCAGCGGCCGGCGAGTGCTAGAAACGAATTCTACCTGTTTTTTTCGCGCTGGCAACACTAGAAACGAATTCTACCTGTTTTTTCCGCGCTGGCAACACTAGAGCGAACAGCTGAATTGAATTTGTCCCAAAATATTTTATTATTTTATTGGTTATTTTGTGTATTTAAAGCCCAATTACAATTTCATCGCAACTATAATTATAGTTAAATCAATATCTAATTGTTAAATAGTGTGAAAATACGTAAATAATACGTGAAACTTATGTCGATCAGTTATCGGATTGTCAACATTGTTTACTTGTGTTCTTTTGAATATTTTGTGGAGATATTCAAAGTGATTTAGTGGTTGGTGGATTTGTTTACCGTTTGTTCTCCTGGATATATGTTATAGTATATCCTACGCTGATAACAGCCAGGTAATTAATACAAATTCCATGTAAGTACAATAGTTTGACATACCGGTAACCTATCTACCCACTTGCTTGGGGAACTTCCTGCTCGTTTTTCCAGACGTATTTTACCTGTTATTTCTTCAAAATGCAGACTAGGAAGGGTTTCGCTGTCGCTTCTCGTCAGGAAGCGACGAAACTGCAAATGACTTTGCAACAATTAAAGACCGCAAATGAGCAGGTTGTTCAATTAAACAGCGAACGGGACGATAACGAAAGAGAACTTATTAGTACAATAGAACAAAACGGGAAATTAAAAAACCAATTGTCACAAATTAATGTTAAGTTGGAAGATGTGACTACAGAGCGGGATAACCTCCAACTATTGTTAGATAGGTTTGATAGTTGTAGTGCAGAGTACGAGCAGGCTTTACGACGCATATCTGACCTGGAACAGGAGCTCTGTGAGGCCCATCGACATATCTCACACCTTGAAGCAGCCACCCAGGAAATTACCACACAACAAAATCAATCATTATTTGACGAGCTCGTAGGGAGGTCCCCGCAGTTGGTTGCTGCTCCAAGGCCTATGCACACAGACATTATTGATCTCACTAACGACACTCCCCTACGCCGTTCAGTGTCAGCCAAGGTGCATTTGGACTTTTGCAGCAGCAAAAAACTTAAAAAATTTGTAAAAATTAATAAATTTATTAGAAAAAATAAAAATTTAATCAAAAATCATAAAAAACTATCTAAAAACGTTAAAAATTGTAAAAATAGATTGGAACTATTAGATAAATTGAGTTTATGCACGTTAGAATTAGAAAATTATCAAAGGCAACATGCAGCCGATACGAATAAATTTCAAATTAAGCTTAGACACTTGCAAGACTCACTCGAATCAGTGACTATCATGTATGATAAATCAAAGCAAATTATCAGGGAATATTCAATGGCAATGGGTAAACTTATTAATTCAACATCTGACTATGTGGACCGTTTTGACTCTTTGGCAGACAAAACAAGTTATGGCTGTGACCGCTGCAGCCAGCCCGAGCCTTTGAATACACCTTCCTTATCGAGTGAGCAGCTGTGTAACCGTGCACAGCTATTATGTAAATCTTCTAATTTAAGTTCTCAAATAATTAATAATAAAAATCAAACAATCATGTTTAGCGATGAAATTGGAATGGATATGGGCTCAAAATTAAACTTTTATTCAAAGGGACAGTCTTTTATAAATTACTGTATGCCTTCTGCATCCTATCACCAAATTATGAAAAGAATAAGTAGCTATAAATTTGAAAAAAATGATAATTTAATTATTTTTATTGGAAATAGGGGAAGTGTCAACAAACAGGAAATGTTGAAATATTGTGATACTTTGTGCTCCTTGAACATAGACAATATTGTAATGTTTACACTCCCCTACTGTAAAAACTTGCCAGCTGCGGAAAATACACTTAGACATAATTTAAATTTAGCATTGAACACTATATCATGTTATAGTAAAAAGTTCAATGTTATTGACACTAACCCTATTGTTAGTAATACTTATTATTTGACGAAGGGAAAGCACAAGCTTCCGGATTCAATCAAAAGACAGATAGCAACTTCGCTATGTTATTTTTTTAATTTTACAGCCAAGAATTTGGCTACATATACTGCGCCTTTTGCGCAGTTAAATGACATAAATATTATTCAGACTGCGGATAGTTGTCTTTATCCGATTAATTTAAATTAAATAATCAGACAAAAGAGGTACGCTCTTGCAGTAGTTTTAAGACAATGGAGATATCCTCTAGCACATTACCAAGTAATAATAATAAAAAAAATTGTTCAGATAACAATATAAGCCAATTATTGATTTCATTATCTAACGAGTCAAATAATAATGATTGCTGGAATAAATGCCCTAAAATAAATAAAGTAAATAAAAATTATGAAAAAAATATTACCCTGGTGCATCAAAATATCAGAGGGATGACAGAGGGCAAAATACTAACACTGGAATTGTACATGAACGCTGAGGATATTGACATTGTATGCATAACCGAACATCATCTCCGGGCTCACCAGCTCATGTTCAATTTCAGCAACCACCGGGTTGGCAGCGCATTCTGCAGGGTAAACACGGCAAAGGGGGGGTCTCTTATAATACTGAACAATAAATTAAAATATAAAGAAAGAAAAGATGTCGTGTCTATGTCTGTGGAATGTGTAACGGAAATATCTTGTGTAGAACTGGAGCAATTAATAGTAGTATGTGTATATAGACGACCTGTTTTTGAAAATTTTAAAGAATTTATTGAGATATTGGATGAAATGCTAACAAAATTATCTAAATCAAAAAAACAATTACTTGTATGTGGGGATTTTAACGTAGATTTACTGAAAATAAGCACCTTTTCCACGAAACTTCTGAATTTGTATAAATCACACAATTTATCTAACGTGTTTCTGGAGCCTACTAGAACCACTGACACTACTGCGACATGTATTGATAATATTTATATTACCGATAATATATCCACGATTAGCAAATCTATCATTAATAAATTAGAATCAGACCATAGTGGTCAGTTTGTCAAATTTGCTATTGTCATAAAATCGATACCAAAAAGGAAAATAAAGTACGTACCGGTGACTGCTGCTCGTCTGGAGGAACTTAGATTGAATTTAGCTAACGTTTTACCGTTTCTGCCTTGTGATACGGATCCAAATGTATTATATAATAACTTTTTTTCGGTTCTTAATAACCAATTTCAGTCTATCTTTACATCCAGATCTATGGTAGTCTCCGACAAACGCGAGTTTAGTGACTGGGCAACGGTTGGTATTCACCGCAGTAGACATAAACTATATGAGTTATACGCGGAAAGACAGAGTAATACATCAGAGGAGTTTGGAGCCTACGTTAGAAACTATTCAAGGATATTTAAAAGAGTGTGTATTTTGGCAAAATCTCTCTTCATTAAATCTGTGATTAAAACTAGTGATGATAAAATAAAAGCTACATGGAAAGTAATTAACGCTGAAACAGGGAGAGTCGCAGCCAAAAACACCGAGTTTAAATTGAGTATTAATGGAAATATAACTAATAATGATCAAGATATCGCAAACGAATTTGAGATTTTTTTCGGTAATGTAGCTATTACTTTGACGAAGGCTTTAAATTCTTCTACCCCCATTGCAGAAGCTTTGCTAAAAACGAATGTACCAAATTGTAATAAAACATTTAAATTCCAATATGTTAAAAATCATGACATTATTGTAGTGCTTAAGCAAATAAATCTCAAGAAAACTAAAGATCTATGGGGGATGTCTGTCCCGATTGTTAAATCAATTATTGAACTGATTATACCAGAACTAGTCATTATATTTAATCGATGTATAGATTGTGGTGTGTTTCCTGATTTAATGAAATTGAGTAAAGTAGTTCCACTGTTTAAATCTGGTAGTACCTCAGACCCCTCCAATTTTAGACCAATATCAGTACTACCCACGTTAAGTAAAATTTTTGAAAAACTTATTTTAAAGCAACTACTGAAACATTTCCATGATAATAATATCTTACATAATAAACAGTTCGGGTTTAGTAAGGGGCGCTCGACTACTGATGCGGGTATAGCGTTAATTAAAAACATATTTGATGCTTGGGAGGAGTCACATGATGCGTATGGCATATTCTGTGACTTATCCAAGGCATTTGATTGCGTTCAACATAATACATTGATCATGAAACTACACCACTACGGTATTAGGGACGGCGCCCTGGATCTTATCTCTTCTTATTTGAGCGGTAGGATCCAGAGTGTTGATGTTAACGGGAAACGATCCCCCGGATCTGCGATAGCAATGGGGGTTCCTCAAGGATCCATATTAGGACCTTTCCTGTTTTTAGTTTATATAAATGACTTACCTTACCTTGTAAGGGACAACCATGGGATAGTGTTGTTCGCAGATGACACCTCCTTGGTGTTCAAGGTTAAAAGGCGTCAGTCCAACGTTGACGATGTGAACAATGCTCTCTCTAGAATAGTTGATTGGTTCAATTCCAATAATTTATTACTGAATGGATCCAAAACTAAATTAATTCGGTTCACACTTCCAAATGTAAAACAAGTAAAAACTGTTGTAAAAATTAATGATGAGGAAGTCGAATTAGTCAGTAAGGCTGTCTTTCTAGGTATAACTTTAGATCCTAAGCTTCAGTGGGGCCCACATGTGGAAGCATTGTCCAATAGACTTAGTTCTGCCGCTTACGCCGTTAAGAAAATTCGCGAATACACGGACATTGAGACTGCTCGCCTAGTCTATTTCGGCTACTTCCACAGTGTCATGTCGTACGGCATCCTACTGTGGGGGTGTGCTGCAGATATTGATGCTATTGATGCTATTTTCATATTGCAAAAGAGAGCTGTCCGAGCTATCTACAAAATGGGCCCCAGGGAATCACTTAGAGAAAAATTTAAAGAGATAAATATATTAACGCTCTATTCACAATATATCTACGAAAACTTGCTCTACGTTCACAAAAATCCTGATATTTTCCGTAAAAACAGCGATATTCATAATTTCAATTTAAGAAATAAGGGTGAACTTACCGTGCCCGGTAGCAGGCTCCGGAAAATAAACAGGTCGTTTAATAGTACATGTGTGCTCTATTATAATAAATTACCTAAAGATGTATATGACATGTCCATTAACAGGTTCAAAACTTTTATAAAGCATAGATTGTGCAGTAAGGCATACTATGATACTTCGTCTTATCTTAATGATAAGAACCCATGGACATGACTTTAGTTGCTCCATTTCAAATAATACTTTCAAATACTGTAATATTGACCATTGTGAGCGTGACCACATGAAAAAAAAAAAACCCCATGAGTTTCTTGTGCCTTCTTCTCATTGGTGGGCGCGTTCCGAAGGCACACATCCTAACTTAGTTTTTAAGACGTTTTTATGTGGTCCTGTATACTTTTAAGTATTAAGTATCCAAAGAAAATAAAGATATTTGATTTGATTTGATTTGATTTGACCCATTTTACTTGGTTACGACGAACCACTCTGTGGTTTTATAGGTCTATGGCAATGTCTTTGTAATACGTGGCGGTGTAATACGTGGTCTCGTAATATATGGACTCGTAATATCACCGCGGACAAATATTACACGACCACGTATTACACGACCTGTATTACGCGACCAAATATTACACAGTCACGTATTACGAGTACATTTTGGCTTCGTAATATCGGGTCGTGTAATACGTGGTCTCGTAATATATGGACTCTGAGTGTTCCTGTATGTATATTATACTTACCAGTAGCGAGGGGTCTATAAAATCCAATTCCTGTCGGCTTACCCGATTACCGATTCAGGCATAGGCACCTTCCTAGACCTACCTACTTTTAACCCCCGACGGAAAAACGATGAGATGTTATAAGTAAGTTTGTAACTCAAGTCAACAAACAAAATAATGTTATATAATCAAAATTGCCTTACTGGCCAAGTGTAGTTCAAGCTTATAAGGGAATTTTGATTATTTATTGTTGTGTGAGTGTGTTTAGTCAAAAGTAATAAATCAGAGAAATTTCACACTCCCTATTGGTATGTCTTATCTCGTCCCATCTAGCCCCAACGACAGCCTCGTTGCTTAGCTTGGTGCTTGATCACGCATTCCTGCAATATTATCTGTTTACCCCCCAGGGCTTGGTATCTACGTGGTAGCGTTTAGCTACCCGGTAGTCCCGAAGGGCGCGGCACGCGTGCGTGTGCAACTGAGCGCGGCACACACGCCTCAAGACGTCGCTAAAGCTGTCGATGCCTTTGCTCATGTCGCTAGGAAGATTGGACTTGTCAATAAGTAATTAATTTAGGGTTGAAATCGATAACCCTTGATAGGTATCTTCTAGGAAAGCGTGCTACATGTTAGGCCGCATCATCACCTACCCTCAAGCAGGTGTGATAGTGGTCAAACGCTGACCTATCATATGTATAAAAAACCCTACTTGCTCCAGTTAGTCGATCTAAAACAGACACTGACGTCTAAAGCATTTAGTACATTCACGCTAGTTAGCACTGTAAGCGCTGTTTATTTTGGATCGCAGGCTTTTTATAGGCCTGAAAATTACATAAAATATATCAGCAACTGACTAGAGCAAGTTAGATAGAGCTATCGATTTCTACTCTAAATGAACAATTTTATTTACTACTGTCATACAATAATTATAGCGTTTATGTATTTTAAGCATTTTAAAACAATTATAAACTTCTATTGCGTTCAAAATGCTGTCCGGCATCTTGTAAAACTAAGAAGAGTTTATTCATTCCAGCGTCTTTTTATTTAGTGTTTCTAGTGTAAGTCTAAATTGTAAATAACTATTATATATATGTAGGTACACCCTACATCAAACATGTTTTTTTCGACTGATGAATGAATAAAAACTATATATTGTTGAATTGAATTGTTTCATTTTTAAGGGGGGTCCATACGCCAACGACCTTGGTACACAGCCTACTTAATAGTTACCTACTACTGGCACCGGTCGCCTTCGTTGGTGAAAATAGTTAATTGTTACGAATGTGTTTTGTTTTTCACAATGTGCTGAGATGGAATTTGTAGGTGAAATTACTGACATTTAAGTGTGACTTTGAGCCAAAAATGCTCAATAGTTTTGAAGCTATCCCAAAATTAAGAATTAATACTATTCTAGCCTTGAATTGACAAGGTATTATCGTCTCAAATTTCCCGAAAAATATTGGTAAGTAGGTGAAACTACAATTATACAATTCCATCTCAACACTTTTGAGAAAAACAAAACACATTCGTTACAATCTACAATGTTAGTTGTAAGCGATGGGTATTTCTGGCTGCTTGCGTTTGGCAACATAAATAGCCTTACCTAAGCCTTAAGGTTCCGCTGGTCAATCGTGTTTCCATACAAATGAATTTAGAGTGTTATCCATTTATTCTTTATGGAATTTGAAAAAACAAAAGTTAAATCAACATTACAAGTCTATATCTAGCCCATGTAGGCGACGAAATAGACAAATTATATTTAATATAATATAAATAAATTTCGTCGCCTAGACGAACTCTAAATTCATTTGTATGGAAAACACGATCGACCAGCGGAACCTTAAACCAAGTATGATACGCTCCATCCCTGTGACAAATTTGAAGTTAGGACTTTTGTGCCTCGATTATATAGGGGTCAATAAAACAAAATAAATGTAATAATTGATCTATTAACAATAATTTATACCCACACAACACATAACAGCACACAGTGCAGTGCAGTGAGTTACAACTTCGAATTAATTACTATATATTAAATATTTATATGGTGATATACCCAGTTCTCGATGTTTTATTGCATTTACTCGTAATCGATAGGGTATTACGATTAATCGAAACAATTCAATGTAATATTAAACGCTTTGTCACATTTTCGCTGACGTGTAATTTCACTCAAAAGAGCGAGACAAAAGTATTCTATAAACCGAATAGATGCCACCTAAAGCAACAAATTAAGAGAAAATTGTACCGGCTCTCTCTCCATAGAAACGTAGACAGTATGACAGTAGAACAAATATTTTTGTTGCATAAAACTTATAACTGCTTTTTTAACTCTTATTTTCAATGATAATTAGAATATGAAAAAACAAATACACAGGGGCATTCATGGCAGTAACAAGTTTTATGCTACCAAAATATTTGCTCTAGTGTCATTATCTAGGGAAGAAACAGTTGACTACGTTTGTATGGAAAGAGAGCTCTTTCTCTTAAGGTCCACTATAAATTGCTATAGATTTGGAAGACCAACCAAAAAATTCGTATTTTCTGAATGTTTCCAAGTGCGATCGTATCGTAATACCCTTCAAAAACTCTATTCTACACACGTGAATGAAGTTTACATAAAGATTGGACCACTTTATTATGTAGATACTTGAATGCAGTATTTTCTTTCCCTACTAAAATTATAAATATGAAAGTTTGTGTGTTTTGCACAAACACTTGTCAACCGATTGCGATGAAACTTAATTCAGGGTTATTGGTAATTATATTCTTCTCCTTCTCGTATAGTGGTGTGGCTCACCTATTGTTAGTTTTCAGATCACCTTAAGGCCTCTAACTTGACCTAACGACTGCTACTAGAGGTAGTAACCAGGACCAACGGGTTAACGTGCCTTCCGAAGCACGGAGGGGCTCACGAAAACACATTTTTGCCACACTACTAATTGGCCACCAATCGAAGTAATGACCGCGTCAGGCGTCGCTTAACCCGCACGACCGTAAACGATCAGCGAGCGTCGCTTAGCTGTGAGCCTTCTCTAATTAATTATATTAGCAAGCGGCTAAGGGCCACTTATGTGCACCTAAACAAAAATTTTTGTTCTACGACTTTTGGAAATTTTAACATCTTTTTGCACAGAAGTGGCCCTCCCTCAACCTCTTACTAATAAGATTACCAATAACCCTGTGTAGATAGAGAAAAGAAGTTTTTTAACGTTTTATTATAAATTCAAGACGCGAAAACCGAAGAAAATACTCTCTGAAGTCCTGGAATAATACCTAGGCTACTTTTTATCACATTATTTCCACGGGATTGGAACTTACAAAGGTAAAAGGCGCGGGGCATTGAAAGTTTTAAGGAACAGAAAAAAAAGCATGTCCTTTCCATGGTTTCCGAACTCTATCGGCCAATCAAATACCGATTATCAAAACATCAATATTTTTAAAACACAGACGGACTAGTATTTTAAAAGACACACAGTTTTCATTTTTAGAAAGAATCACAAAAAAGCTTAATCAGTATCTCCTTTCACTTTCTTTTCAATGGTAAATCAATGGCAAAGTTTTAATTAAATTTTAAACTAAATCTGGCAACATAGATTTAAAAAAAAAACAGTTTAAGAGTGCCCTTCACGTTTCGACACGTCACGAAAATTATGTTATTAAAGCTTTATTCAGAAAGTTCTAATTTTTGACGTGATAACGTCTACCAAATTGATGGAACACCTGCATTCACAAAAAAGTGTCACGGTAATATTGTGTGACGTCATGCGTCATGGTAACATAACCATGACCATATTGCTCATCTGGGCTTGTGTTATGGTGACGAGTGACAAATAGAAGACGATAAATGAATGAAAAAAAAAATACCTATATATAAAAAAAAAACAATTTTTCATCGTTTTCTTATGACGTTATCACGTAAAATTATCGCCTGTAAATCGACTTTACAGACAACCATTTTTTTTTATCAATTTTATGTGAAATGTGTCGTAAAGGAGCCTCTTAAGAATACCAATTAGAACATCACGTGTGCAAATATTATTCAAAATTATCTCACTAAATTCTTCAATCGAACTCCGTACAATCTAAAACACTAAATCATTCCAACCCACAGATTACCGACAAATAGATGCCATCATATTAAACAAAAGATGTCCGCAACACATACTTGCTGTAGTTCAAATTAGGCAACAAAAGTGCAGATTCAACTGTAGAGTTTTAAATATGTTTTATAAGAATGTTTTGAACTAAAGTAGGATTTTAGGGCCTTGGTTTAAGTTAAAAGTCCTTCAACTCAAGTAGGACTTTAAAGCCCCGCTTGGGGTGAATACATACTAATAATAGCAATTTTAAAACTCTACGGTGGGTCAGGAATTCTGTTGCCGACTGTACACGTCAGGGTCAGGTATAATCTGATGTCGTCTTATTCGCTTTGCTTTAGCTAGCAGATATAGTAATGGATTCTCCATTTTGTAATTAAATAACTGATTAATTTTACGTACCTTCCCGATAATTTATTTATTTTGTTTATGTATTAATTAAAGTCATAATAGACTTTATAAGTAAAACGAACAATCACAATATCAGTGTCGTCAAATTCTGGCCCGGAGACAAACGTACGGGTTGAACACGAATTCGAACAACAGCAAGTAGGAACAGTCACATTACCAATTAGCTGAACCCCACGTGACCTAGAGCTCACTCCCACATCTGTAAGGTTGTAAAGTAATGCTACCTGATTCTGTTTTTTTAAACAATATTACTATACAATACAATATAAAATATAAAAAAGTGTGTGTGTCAGCTCCGACGCACGATTGGAGTTTACTTCACAAAGCACACATGTTCATATATACAATACATACAATATGTCGGTTAAACACAAGACGTATACAAGCTAGTCACACACACACACGATTGAAAAGTTAAAGGTGCGCAGAATAGGTTGCGCACCAAAAACGTAACGAGGTCATTCATCAGTAGATTTTACTCCTCACATTTTTCTCATACCGGGCGCCTTATATATGAAAATCGATTCTTAAGGAGTAAACTCCAAAAATAATAAAATAGGTATATAGGTACTATATTTTTTACTGATATGCGAATGAGCTCTGGGTCACGTGGGGTTCAGCTAATGGGTAATGCGACTGTACGTGTTGCATATTATGTTGCTTAATATGCGGCATCTATTTGTAGATAATCTGCATTCAACCACTTCTTTTATTCGTCAATATTTACACAAACATACTAAACTAAATGTAGGTAAAAAAATAATAAAGTAAATATATACTAGCCTATTTTGTAACGTTTCAGAAATAAATTATTTTTACTACTTCGTAATTAATTAATATTTTATTAAAACTGTCAAGATCTGTCTGTAAATCTTTTTGTACCTTAGCAGATTTAAAAAAGGAGGTTTTAGTACCTCGAAATTCCATAGATGGCGCCAAGTAGTCAATGAAAAAGAAAGTCAATGCGCCATAGACAAATTTTACGTCATAAAATAATATAGTTTTCTCCAGTAGAAACTAAAATAGAAATATTTCTGAATCGTTACAGAATCCTTTGGCACCTTTAAGACTCTCAGCCGACCTCAAAACCGTTCCTAAGCGAAACTTTAGTTTCACTTAGTAATGTTTCTGAGGCGGCGACCTTCTCAAATACTGTAAATAAAGAAAAATAAACTCTACCAGGATGAAATTAAAGATCACTTTTGTTTGTAAGCGGTTATCCTTAACATATGTTGGAGGGTATATCTGCGTGCCGCGTTACTCTTGTCTTGGTTGGTGACGTGAGATCACGGCTATGAGCATTTCACATCCTCTCAGGGATACGTTGGACTTTCATTATTGAAGTACACTCGGTTTTGCTGGACCTGAAACGAAAACATAATCTTATATAAAAATGAATCCCTATTTTCCTTGGTCACGGCATCACGCGTGAACGGCTGGACCGATTTCGATAATTCTTTTTTGTTGTGTTTGTTATTGTCAAGAGAAGGATCTTACGAAAGAAAAAAATAAGAAAGTCACCCAGAAAATTATTACGCGGGTGAAACCGAGGGGCGCAGATAGTTAATAAATAAATATTGCAGGACATTCCACACCACATCGCCATCTAGCCCCAAGCTAAGTAACTAGACTTGTGTTATGGGTACTAGACAACGGATATAAGTACTACTAATATACTTTTCTTTTGTAAATATATACTTATAATACATAGAAACAACCAGACCACAGACAAAAATCTAAGCATAAATACTTGCCCGAGGCGGGAATCGAACCCACAACCCTGTGTTTGGCAGTCCGGCATGGTGACCATTGTGCCAACTGGGTCGTCACATCACTAATAAGTCCTCTTTCGAACACAAAAACAGTCATCTTATTAAGTTGAGCGGTCTTCGAAAGATCGCGTAACATACATACAAAAACATACAGTCGAATTGAAAACCTTCTTTTTTGAAGTCAGTTCAAAACAAGAAAAGTTCGATCGTCTTTTATTTCCATTTCAATCGTCTTGTCTTTTTTTCGATCGTCTTTCGTCTTTTTTCGATCGCCTTTTGTTAACCATTAAGTTGAATAGTTTGACTACGAGGAAATTTATTCCTTTTGGAAAAA
Organism: Idaea aversata; assembly: GCA_907269075.1. Lineage (NCBI taxonomy): Eukaryota > Metazoa > Arthropoda > Insecta > Lepidoptera > Geometridae > Idaea > Idaea aversata. Next base: position 5,054,767 of record OU026101.1, read on the forward strand.
CTAGTTTGACCAGAAAGTTTGATCCACAGGAGCGTACCCTTCTGTCTATGTTTCGCTGAATCTTCAAAAATACTAAACCGATTTCCTGTTTCCTAACAAATAACCGGGTACTTTATATCCTGATATTCCCACAGTATCGGGACTTACTAGGTCCCAGGCACTCCAGTGCCCTAAATAGCATCACATCAGGGTCACCAGTTTGGAGGTACTTGGTAGTATGTACGGTCGGCTGCATAATTGCAGACCAAAACTGCTGTTATAAGAATGTTTTCAACAGAAGCAAGGTTCTAGACACCTGCTTTAGTTGAAGTTTAAAGTCTTCTAACTCATCAATTTAACAAACAAAAATTATTAGAATGAAAACATTCCAATAATAGTAATTTTCGAACTCTACCGAGGGCTGCAATTATGCAGCCGACTGTACATCCGAAGGGAAGATCTTCCAACCGGCAGGTGTTATACCCGGTAGGCCGCGGCCCAACGATGTTACGTTGGAATTTGTATTTGAAATTATTATCAGAGAAACTTCGTTTGCGCGATCTAGAACGGCTCAGGGTCTGTGGGTAGCGAAGCGTACCAGAGTTCAAACACGAACGTTTCTCGCGAAGTTGAGGCACGTACTTCGGACCTCGTCGAAGTACGTGCCTCAACTTCTTTTGATTTAGTAGCTGCTTTTGATTTAGGGCCAATATTATGCCTCGGGTTACATGGCTAAGGGGGTAGCTAATCTTGATGCATGGTTACCTGGAGGCATCGTTGTGGTAGATGTGGCGACAGGTACTGGAGGCGCGCTCGTCGTAGGCGGCGCCGGCGCACGCGCTTCTGTCACCACCAACGGCGCTGGAGTACTCACTGGCTTCTGTTAGATTAATAATCATATTATTATCACTCATCTCATCGATCTTATTTATAATTTTTTTTTCTGCTGTTCTTATTCTCTGATTTTTCTGTCTTTCTATTTTATACTTTTTTGTTCTTTAATACTTATTCATTTTCATTTTCTGTATTTTTAATGTTTTTATGTTTGCTTGTCAACATGTCTAAATTGTTCAAAATATTTATTTTTGTCGTGTACTTGTCCAAATAAATGTTTTTCTATTCTATTCTATTTATCTAGTGTAAAAAAAAACAAAAAAAAAATGAACGCAAATAAATGCATTTGGAACGAAGTTCATGTAGGTACTCTAGGTACGTTTCTGTTTCAATTTTTTTTTGTTTTTTTTTGTCAGTAAGTATTTGTTTTCATAGTTTTTTCGTATTTTTTATCAATTTTTTTCATCGTTTTCGTAACGCTTCGTTTCGTTCCAAAAACATGCAACATGCAAACGGTATAATAATTGATTTTGGCTACTATTTTGCACGTCATAAAAGAATTTTCCACACAAATTCCAGTTTCCATCAAATACAAATCTCAATACCTACCACATTATAAATGCTAATTTTTAATAATACAAAATATGTCGACCAATAAAAACTAAGTTTATAACAATAATAAGGTACAATTGATGTTCATTAACGAAATCTGAATATTTACGATCGAGCACACTCAAGGTGAGTCATTGGTATTCAAAAACCGATCGACCTCAGGCTAATTTCCTTATTAAATTTAAAACTACACGGCGAGACAACTCTGAAGATTTCCTTAAATCGCTTGTAAAATTTCAAATTAAGTACTTTAGTTCTTGCATGCTAATTTGTCTGCAGTGGCAGATAAATAAGCAGTCTGGAGGCTAAGTGCTGAAGATTTTCTTTGTTCACAGTAGACCAGATTCCAATAATACCAGATGCCTAACATACCAGATTATTAATTTATCAGATTCTTATAACACCAAAAATAACAAATTTTAGAAACGGCAAATTCGGAGTCCAATATTTTTTTGTCTATTTGACCACTACATAGTGTTTAAGATTGATTTTGGAAGATGGTTTTCTGGTGTCTTATAGAACGAAGTCTCTATAAGACATTACTTTTTTATTAGCTTTCATTTTACAGTTGAGCCTCACTGTAAAATGTACAAACAGTTTAATTTAGTTACTATTAAAGATTAAAGTCTTACAACTGAAGCAGAACTAGTCCAGCTAATAATAGCAATTTTTGAAAAACATTTATTATAAGTAAATAGGCAAAGTTTACAAAAAATCCACCAAGCTTTAAAGAAAGTTTGTAGGTGGAAAAATATACTCTCAAGAAAAAAATACCTGCCAACCCTAAAAATAACAAAATATTAAAAAAAGTTTATATAGTAATCTAAGTACTTATATAACCCAATCTAGTAGTTACCTACCTAATTAATGTATGTACCTACACAGATAGAAATTATATCTTTATTTAAAACGTAAATATATCTTGAAGCGTATTTTTTAAAGCAATTATTATATATCTTATCCAAAAATACTTTACTTGGTTCAAATTACAAATCCGCATTGTTTAAAAAAATTTAATTTCTTTTTAGGAATTTCAAAAACAATTAGTACAAAAAATACAGTTTTAAACTGAAAATGACTTTCTTTAATCTACTGCCTATAATTCTTAACATTAAAGTGAACATTCTTAACAATACGTATTTCAATCAAATAATTTTAATTTTGAACGACACATTACCGCATATTTAATTTAATAAATACCTGTCGTCTTTGATAAAGAACGTTGAGTTTCTCTGACCAAAACATTATTTTTAATTTAAAATTCTTGAGTCTTCATTCAAATTTTTTGATTCTAGAATCTAAATGCAACCTTGTCTTTTGCGTCAAGAATTGTTCATTCTTGTTCTAAAACTGATTTTGTGATTATATTTTCAATTAAATATGACCCTGAAATATATTTTGTATCAAGATTCAATGACTCTTGAATAGAAATTTAAGTTTATAAAATAAATCTTGAAATATTTCAGTGTTACCAGTATAATAGCTCCCCCTGAACTTATGGTAAATTTAATAATTAATAATATTACCGTATTAACAATTTATAAAAAATTTTTTTTGTAATTATTAACAATTTTGACGCTAGAAACGCCGTCCAGTGTTGCTAAAGCCGCGTGACGCCCAGCCTTAACAAACTTATAAGTGACATTTGTAATAAATATGTCGCATAAACAGTTCTAAATATATTTTTGAAAATAAGAAAAGAAAAGAAAAGGACGGGTATAATCCTTTTAACACCGTTTTAGTTAGACGTATTTACCGAATAAATAAAAAATCATGCGAGGAACGCAGCCAAACGTGCGATCAGTGTACCTATTATGTCTATTCTGCCAGATTCTGCCTTTTTAAGAAGATTAAATGACATTACCCTACCAAATTAAGAATACACGGGTCGCAGGTTTAGTTGCGTTCCTGGAATATTTTTTTACAAAGTCGGTTGATATGTCAAACTAAAACGGTACTAAAGTGATTGTTCCCGTCCTTTTCTTATTGAAATTGAAAAAAGAGAGGTACTAGACCAAATAATAGTTAAGTTCATTGCATATAATATATCGAATAAGCACCAATAGTCAACTCACAATAGTTTAAAGTCGGTTTTACACTACATCGTGGACAGCACTACATCATATCTTTGATCATTTCAATTTTTATATAATGTAATATCATTGAATCATATAAATAAACTAGTACGGTGGGTGGTGCGCTCGCTGCTGAAGCTGACCGCCAAACTTTGCGTAAAATACTTTCTAAGATCTTTTGGTTGAGTGGGATTTTAATATTTTTCTTAGGGAAAAAATTATTCACAAGGCGGCAACACTGATCACCACCGCTTGATTTGTGTAATGTGTCGCACGCGATAAATGGTTTATCTATGCGCACGCGTTTTAAGGTTTTATACAAGTGGTTTTCCTATTTTCTTTAATGTTACAACGTCCTTGATCTAAGGATTATATTATTCTCATTGTTACTTGAGTGGATAAGAACTCCAATCCAATGGACAAGTGGACATTACTCGAGTCTTGGTGTGTTCCCAGAGAAGTTATTTAAAAATTTCGCGGTAAGTCCACTAAACGACATGTATATTTGCTTATTTTATCTAGATATTTGTTAAACCCAGTTAATTTTTTGTACTTATATAAATAAGGTTGGAGAGATCTATCCAAAAAAGGTACGTTGTAGGTAGATAGGTACCTACGTTGCCGGTTGGAGTGCACCCCAACCGCAGCCGTCATAATATGCATTCCCCAACTTAGATGTGACCTTCTGTAAGTGCTTACTTCTGCATAGATCAAGCCAAGCCGACGCCGACGCTGTCTTTTGCCATTGTTATAAGGTTCATGCTGATGCGTTAGTTTATTTCGATAAATCTGTGGCCTACGATGTAAACTAATTTGAATTTTGACAAAAGTATAATATTATCTTTGTTCTTTCAGATTAATTTGGATTTCGAAAAATTATATACACAACAGTCATTAAACTTTTACAAAAATTGGCAACGTTTTTTTGGGAAGCTGTTAAAGCTAAAGGAACCCGAAATATCAAATGAAAATGCACTACAAATATTAAATGCTGTCACAGACAATGGTAAGATAATAATATTTAAACAGTGGATGAACACCTGCTGGTATAATTTGACTTTGTTTGTGTTTTAAGACTAGCAGTTATGCTATACTTTTATATTTTTCAGACAAAAAAAATACCACTTCAAGTGACCCTGTTCGGATATTTGGCCCCACCCAAAAAAAGATTATCAAGAAAAATAAAATTTTCATCTTCGGAGGCTATTCAAGGATTAATTGTTCAAACACATGTAAGTAATACTTTTGCCAATTTAGTAAACAAAACTACTATTGTATAGATGATAATATATTCTATAAAATAGTATAAAATAGACGATCTATACAATAGTAGTGTTGTTAGACGACCTCTGTGGCGCGCGTCCGGCGAACACCTGGCGACACAGAAGGTTGCGGGTTCGATTCCCGCCGTCAACAAATGTTTGTGATGGTCTGGGTGGTTTGTCTATGTATTTGTTTACAAAAAAAAAGGTATATAAGTATTACATCCGTTGTCGGGCTACCATAACACAAGCCTAGTAGCTTACCTTGGGGCCAGATGGCGATGTGTAAATTGTCCCGCAATATTTATTTATTTATTGTAGCTCCAAAAGCACTTGTGACACGAGCAACCAAGTTTTCTTAGCTATGTTTTAAAAAAAAACAGCCACCTGTTCTGAAATTAATAGCTTTCTAGTAAAATAGTGGAAAGGATTCTGCTTCCATTGCACCTTTCCATATGTTGTTGGTTTGCAGTACATCCTGTAGAATTATCTGTTTTTTCGAAAGTTGATACAATTATTAATTTAAGTTATATTTCTTTAAAAAACAATTTCATATTTTTAGTAAGTTGTATTTTTTTGCAATTATTTATAGATTTTTTTTTTCAGGATGCAGGAGATGTTGACAATGTAATCCAGAAACAAAATCAGCTGTTTTTTTTAAATAAATGACATTACTACTTGGAAATATCAATAAAAGTTAAAAAATACGTAAAATCATAAGGTTAATGACCTCACCGTGTCAGTAACAGCTGATTTTCGAATCAACATAACCTCAAAATTTTCGATTTTTTTTTTTCGAATTTCCAAAAGTCGTAGAACAAAAGTAGCTGGTCTCAATGATATGAACCACCCTGCAAGACAGCGTGCGCATTTTTCAAATAACCTTGTATATAATGTCATAGATGACGTAAAGTACGAATTTCAAAGCGCAGCAAAAGCGTTTTTATGGTGTCATTTACTTTGTTAAAAGTTACTGTCAGTAAAAACTGTTTTTTTTTTTGTTTTTATAGTGTCGTTTTCTTTGTATTATTATTTATGCAACTGTCAGTAGTGACTGATAAATTTGTTTTTATGTTGTCATTTTCATTGCTATAGTAGATAAGTAAGTACTTAACTGAAAATGTTTGTTTTCAAAATTTCATTTTCTTTGTAATGTTTATTTTTATGTCTCTTTGTTAAGTAAGTAACTAAGTAAGTCAGTAGTAATTGATAGTATTTATGGTGTAATGTTTTCGTCTTTAGGCTAAGAAAAAAATGGTGTCAAACATCTAACGTGAGCATATTTAAAATAAAGAACTAATTGAATCTACTTTTTGACTTTTTACTAAGAAATATGAAATTAACCTTTAATCATTTGTTACTTGATAAGTGAAAGATTCTGCGTTTGCTTATTTATTCTATGTACTTTTTGTAATATAATATTGTTATAGGTTACTGTACTGTGTGAATCAAATGCTAGTTAAGAAAAGTGTTGCTATTTTCAGATAGACCAATAGTATGTTTGATATCTTTTTATTTATGGTTAAATTTCAGCAGCGTTGGTGTCATTTTCAGAAATAAATTCATGCAAATATAAATAATTTTATGAATATTTCCTAAACCACGGCAATATGAAACAATACAAAATAATGATATACCTTGTTGGTACTAAAATAATGGTTTGTTTCATTTTGACGTGGTTACGGAATATTTATGAAAGAATTTATGTTTGCTATGAATTTATTTAAGTGGCGCCACTGCTGGGGACGTTTAACCCTAAATTAAAAAAATATTTCAATCAAAGCATTGTAATTTTCAATTGAAATAACAGAATCTTTTATATCAAGTAACTATTACTCTTAATACAAAGAATTTAAAGAGCTTGGCTTAAATAATAAAAAATTCCAAAAAAGTAATATCCAAATGTTAGAATGAATTAGCCACATATTTAAGTCAAGAAATGACATTAATGCTGTCAAGTACTGTATATTTGGTCGCAAAATCATCGAGATCTTAGAATAAACACTTAAACATTAAATCAAGAAAGATCATTTCCTAATCAAGAAATAAGAAGTTTTGTTGCAAGAATGTGACCTCTCTCTATCTAAAGTTTTTCAAGCTAAGAATGAAAATAAGTAAGATCAAGAGTCAATAAATTTTATCTTGAAAACGGTACAAATTAAATGCAAATATTATTATTTTTTAAACCAAAACGGTTGCGCTCTTGGATTCAATAATTATTTTTTTAAAAAGAGAGTTAACACGCTTTTGTCTCAAATACTATATTGGTTCATTTAAACAATATACTTTGAAACATTTTATATCTTACTCCGAGTATTTTCTATTTTCCTTATATAGGAAACAGGAAATATCTTGACTCAAGTAAATTTATTTGACTGGAGAACTTTTTTCTTTCTGTGTATATCTAAATCGGCTACATTACTACACAATGTATGTATTTATTTATGATTATAGAAAAGATGACCTATACAATGACATACTGCCCTCCTGCACAGGTGTTAATCTATTTAAAATCAGGGTTCGAAAATATCCGATATTTATAATAAATATCAAAATATCGGATTTTTTTTATATATATCAAAAATGTGATATTTACATGATATTTATCCATTTTGTATGACAGCCATATTGTTATTTATTGTATTATTTATGTATACTGTTTCCATACCTATGTTTCATAAACATAATAAATTATTTAAAAAAAAAAACAATTAATAAAAGAAATTTTAACTCAAATACATAAAATCTTGTTATCAATCAGAAAAATCAATTTAAATCATAAACTACAGCAGGTAAAATTAACTCAAAAAGATAAAATCTTATAAATTCCAATCAATCAAAGGCTTTATTAATTTTCTGAATACCTACACTTATACTTAAAATACCTAAACTTACTAATATGGAGTATGTTTTAAATTTACTACAACGTCATCTACATTTAGGATGGAGAAATAAAGCAGAAAACTGCGAAAATTGACTTATTTTTATCAAATTTTTAAACAATTTTTGTATTGATATATATCACAAAAACCCACTGGATATATATCCGATATATATCATGATATATATCCTCGAACCCTGTTTAAAATTGTAGGTATTTGATTTGTTGCAGACTGTTCTAACAACTCACTTGACCCCGCATTAATATACGTACAGTCGGAGTCAGTATTGCAGACCCACCGTAGAACTCCAAAACTTTTATTATTAGAATGTTTTCTCGAAGGTCTTGCTCGAGTTCAAGTAAGTCTTTTAATTAATAAAATTAGAATAAAAACATTCCTATATAATAGTAATTTTAAAACTCTACGGTGGGTCTGCAATTGAGACTCCGACCGTACCTACATGACTCTATTACGCTTTGATTGGTTCAAAAATATACTGAGAAAACTATTTCATTTAGATTTATTTTTTTGTTGGATTGTAAACATAATCTAACTAGGGAGAAGAGGCAAGGACGGAAATTTGATATTCCGCTTCTGTCGAGGCATAAAACAAAGGTAAAAAGTTTGAAATAAATCTGATCATTCTAAGCAGGGCAAAATCGTGCCCAAAGGAGTCGGTTATATACATACAGGTGAAACTAATAAAAGCGTGTTAAAAAACAAAACTTACTGAAATTTCCTCTATCCTCGTTCTCAAAGCTTCAACCTTAGTCGCAAGCGTATTATTCAAAGTTACTATTGTGTTCTTTAGCTCTTCATCTTGTTTTGTATTCGTCGTGATATTGGCGATAGTGTCGTTCGTTCTCTCTTCTAATAGATGCAGCAATGTTCTGACCTCTTCCACGCCTGTCACGGCTGTTAACGCTTGTTTCTTGGCCGATTCTAGGGTACCGTCGAAACCGCTTATCTGGAGTAAAGATTGGTTGAAATTAGTAATCTATGTATATAAATTACGTGTCACATTGTTTGTGCGCGATGGACTCCTAAACTACTTACTTAACCGATTTTAATCAATTTTCACGTGTGCAATTTAATCCAACTTGAAAGATAGGATAGCTCTCATGTTAATTTATCCCGATATTCCCACGGGAGTTACGCGGGTGAAACCGCGGAGCGCAGCGAGTATTTTATAAAGTAACTAGCGACCCGCCCCGGCTTTGCACGGCTGTATTATGCATGTTTTATATCTAAAAACCTTAATCTTGAATCACTCTATCTATTAAAAAAATCCGCGCAACGCATCAAAATCCGTTGAGTAGTTTTAAAGATCTAAGCATACATAGGACATAGGGACGGCGAAAAGTGACTTTATTTTATACTATGTAGTGATAGTGATACTGATATTGTTTAGAGATAGTATGATTAAGTTTAGCTCATAAATATGTTCCTGTGCACATTTTGGGAGTGTCAGTAAGACGACACTGATGCCTGCTTCGGAATGGTGAATGTCTTAAGCCCAAGTGGTATGACCAGAAGCGCGATAGAGGTGTTCTAAAATCCAAAGAATGATATTCCTACTGTCGTAAAGGTGAAGAAATGCTTTGTATTGTCACTCACTTCGAAACACGGTTAGAGTAATTTGCTTAGATAGAAAAAAATCGTAAAAATCCTAAAAATCGTCATTTTTTTTAGCTCGTTCAATTTTACGGCGATTGTAAAGAAAAGGTAAGTACGAAATGTATATTTTCATAAACTTTACATCAAATCCCATAAGGTAGTATAGATGGTTTTTCACTAAAAGAGATGGTGAGTCTTTTAATTACATAAAACAGTTAAAACGGCCATTTCGCGGCGCGCGGGGGAAAGGGATAGAGTCATCACGCGGCGCGCGCGTGGGAAAGGGATAGGGGTTTTCAGGTCCTACTTCACCTTAAGTCTTAGAACTGGGCGTTTCTACAGAATATCAATTTTCTCTTTTACCAAAAATATTACTTAAAGAAAAACTCGGCGAACCGAACCCAACTAACCTTCGGAATAAAAGTCTAGGTTAATCTAAGTTTGAATATAAACTAACTTTATTCGGCTAAATCGAATTTCTCTCCGTAATGTCATTGTTTTTGCCTATTTAAAGCCTCTCATATAGCAATTCATAGGGTTTATTAACAAATTCTCACAAGAAAATAATTCACAAATAACATATTCGATTAAATATAGGAAGGAAACTATAAATTTCAAGACGAATAGAACTAATTTTGAAACAGGTTTTTAATCAAATTGATTGGTAAAATAATTATCGAAGAAGTGTTCGACTGATAATTGTGTGTAAACCACAAAATTATGGTTAATGATTTCTTTTTCACATCTATAGTAAGATTTTTTTGTAGCCATGTTTCGGTCATAGACTTACTTTTGCCCGCTATTCCGTCCGTGTAGGATTTGAATTTAACAAAATCCTTTCTTATCGGATGCCTACGTCATACGAAGAACATATCCTCCAAGTTTCAGGTCTCTACGATCAGCGGTTTAGGCTGTGCGTTGATCTGTCAGTCAGTCAGTCAGGACAAAGCATTTTATAGAAGAAGATGATTTTTAGATAAGTACGTTTTAATTAGAAATGCAGTCAAGCTAAAACAATATTATTCAAAATGGAATAACACTGAAAATATTTGAACAAAAATTATAGAAAAGCATACAAAAGGTTCTAATTTAACGTATCTTCATAACAAATTATTTGATCAATAAATTAACATGGTATAAAGATAGAATTCGTGACCATATTCTCTTAAGAGAATCATGAGTTTTCGATACGCGGCGCGAGTCGGTATTTTCAAAAATGACCCGTATCGTGCGATAGAGAGAGAGTTTAAGTTCGGACGTAATTGCCTTCATTTTACTTTTAAATAATGTTGAGGGCCGTAACGTTTTTACCCCCTTTATTCTTCACAAAATGGAATAAATTTGGTCTCATTTAATTGACTGCATCTTATTCTAGGTTTTTCTTTTTTGGTAATTCAGTTTAGTCTATTAAAAAACAATTGAAACGCTTGATGAAGTTTTTCAAAAATATAGATATTCAGATACTAAATACTTTTATCTTAGGCAATATTTCTTTAAAATAAAAACGGTTAAACCTAGTTTTCCATTAGATCTAGAACATTTTTAAACATTATCAAATTCGGACTTCGTTTATGAAGGGGAAAACGTTACCGCTTTTTGTATGGAAATTTACAGCCTCACACTGGTCTTAAGTAATTGTAAACGATAAACTACAAATAAGGAGTTCATAACTTGTTTTTATATGTATACTCAATTATGTTTATTTAAATAGTAGCAAAAATCTTCCGGCTTCTAATAACAATTGTTTGAGATGAATAACAAAGTTTTTTCTGCAATATATCTGAGTCTAAATCCCGTATAAGCCTCTGAAAAAATATGAATTCGTCACAGTATTTGATATTATTAGACGAAAACATCATAAAACTAAACCTCAAACAAATAAATGTTCTATTAATAGTTAATTATTTTATTACTAGCTTTTGCCCGCGACTTCGTCCGCGCAGGAGTCGAAAATAGTTCTAATAGGATTTTTTTGTTGACTTAAAATTGTATTGAGTTTCAAACATGTGTCAAAATAAAATGTACTTACCTAATTTAAATCAAATACACTAAAGAGTTCGAGTTGAAGCAAATCCCCCTAAAATAACTGACTACCCCTTTTTAACCCCGTTAGGCAATGACTTTCGGAAAATCCTTTCTTATCGGATGCCTACGTCATACAAAGAACACACCCTCCAAGTTTCAGGTCTCTACGATCAGCGATTTAGGCTGTGCGTTGATCCTTTAGTAGTCAATCAGGACAAAGCATTTTATTTGTATAGAAGATAGATTTTGAATTAAGTAAGTAGGTACATGTCCCTAGGTATTTTAAATTGGAAGACGAAAACCTCCGGTAGGTACCTACACCCAATTGTCTTTGGATGTGATGTAAAATGGGCTATACGTTTACGTACTTAAAGTTCTAAACCAACAATATTATTTCTTCTGTTTTTGTATTTCTAGCACAGACCAATAATGCACAAACCACATAAGTAAATCTTTAATCATATCGTACTAATTACTTTTCTATCATAGTCATCTTTTGTGTTTTTTTGGGTTCCGTACCTTAAAAGGTAAAAAAGGAACCCTTATAAGATCACTTTCTTGTCTGTCTGTCTGTTTTAATAATTAAAAAGGTGTGAAAGTCCTATTCATATGTTAGGTATTTTAGTATTCATAACAAAAGAGGTTTTGGTATTTACAATTATTAGACGCCATGATGACCCCATGCAAATAATATTTGGGTAATCACTACATAGTATAAAATAAAGTCACTTTTCGCCGACCCTATGTCCCTTTGTATGCTTAGATCTTTAAAACTACGCAACGGATTTTGATGCGGTTTTTTTAATAGATAGAGTGATTCGAGAGGAAGGTTTATACATGCATAATATAGCCGTGCGAAGCCGGAGCGGAACTACTTAGTAAAATAATATTTTTTTGGCAAATTGTTCAGAATTTTATTATTTGGTAGGGCTGAGCAGTTGCGCAGAGAGTAATTTTGGCGTACCGTAATAAAAGATAGAGTTTTAAAAAAAATGTAAGTAATTATATTATTACTTAAGAAATATATGACATTGGCTGTATGTAGTTCGAGGAGCCAATACGAAAAAAAAGGAATTAGAAGACCGCGAACCCCGTGAACGTCATGCAGTAGGAAAAAGGCCTTTGGACAGAAAAGATATAGTAACCACATGAGTAGGTATAGTAACTTAAAAAGGTTGCTTGTTGCCGTGATGCACTTAAAGAGCCATACCTATCTATCGATAGAGGTCACTAAGGCAAATAAATAATGCCTTCACACCAAATCTTTAAAGCGTCTCGGAAACGGGATATTGAAAGAAGCGTTCTATGTTTTAACAAATATCCCGTCTCCGAGATGTTTTAGAAGTTTGGTTAGAAAGCATTATTTGTGCGCCGCAATAACCTCTTAATGATAGGTATGGGTTTCTAAATGCACCGCGCACTTTTTAAAAATCTTAAGACATCACGTTTGGTCAAATACCCCCATTTCCGAGACGACAGAGATTTGGTGTAAAAGTATACTTAATTTGCCGTAATATCCTCTATCGTTAGGTATATTTCTCGTGCAAGAAAATACTATGTCAAGTTCCCAGTACTAAATGGCAAGACGCCTTTTTTAGTTCAATGTTCGAAGTTTTAACCTCTTTGGTTTTACGTTAACATCAGCTGCTGTCAGCTTGAGATGACGTCTTACCAATCTAATCAAAAGCACCAAAGAGTATTGATATCAACCTCGAAGCAAATTACCCCCAAAATAACTTTCTACCCCTTTTTAACCCCGTTAGGGGATGAATTTCAATAAAATACGAAACACGTGTTCCATCAATTCTGTTAAAGAATGTTTATGCTAAATTAGAAGTAGATTGGACCAAGGAATCACGTTGTCCCATACAAACTTTGTCCCCCCTTTTCACCCCTTTAGGAGTAGAATTTCGGAAAATCCTTATCGGATGCCTACGTTATACAAAGAACACACCCTCCAAGTTTCAGGTCTCTACGATCAGCGGTTTAGGCTGTGCGTTGATCCGTCAGTCAGTCAGTCAGTCAGGACAAAGGATTTTATATGTATAGAAGAGAAGAGATACTGCATAATAGCCGTGCAAAGCCGGGGCGGGTCGCTAGTACTTTGATAGAAGAGATCCAATCAAAGAGTATTTAAGTTTTTAATAACCCCAGCACGCCGCTTCATACACATGTTCATACAAAATTGCTGGAGCGTTGTAATGTTCCAAATTCAAAAAACGCTCCTGCATTAGATTTAATTTTCTTTGACCGCGACACTGGCTATATGCACGATAGTGGTAATGCGAAGCCATAATAAAATTATAAATAAAAAGAGATGGCGCTAGATGCTTCTTTCCGTATAGGGATGATGTCAAAATGACAATTTTGACATCATCCCTACGTTCTGTACGTTTTCATGCAAAAAATATTATGGTTTATTTTTTACGCCAAGAAATATCAAATTTTAATTAGTAACATAAATCTACTTGAAATACCTAAACCTCTTCTGATATTTTCTGAACACATTCGTGAAGATTATGTTAAAATCTGTTTCCTAGTTCCCGAAATTAGACTGCACAAACAAAGGTAAACAAACCAAATCAACATTTTCTGAGATGAATGGTAGTTTCGCGAAAACGAAGAGATGGCGCTAGTTACATGAAATTAAAAAAAATATCTTATTAAATTAATTACTTTTTTTTTTAGTTAAAAAATGTGTATATTGCTATGTATTCTTAAAATACATAAGTGTACAAAATTTTTAAGCAGAACAAAAAGAATAATCAACTAATTTGTGATTTTCTAAATTTAAGAAAACCTGAATCGCGCATGCAAGATTTTTTTCTACCGGAGCTATATAAGGTTAGCGAATTCTATAGTGCTAAGATCATTATGGACGTAGAACGCTTACTTCCAAAACTTCGAATTTATTATATGTAGAGATTAAAGATTAAGATTTCAAATAAAATAAATTAAAACAAAAAATACTAACATAAAGCAAAATACCTGCATTTTCAAATTTAAAATTACAAAGTTCTATTGTATTAAATTTAATGGATCCTTAAATTAAAGTAGACGTTAGATAAAATAATTACTTTAAAATAATGGTTTTCTCATGAATTCAATTGTCTTAAATAATCGTAAAAAAAGACTTGCATTACAATTTGTAATTTATTATAAAGTCTCGTGATCAAACCACATTTATATTTATAACTGGCAATGCCTTCTAGATAATGAGGGATTCTTTAAAAACACTTCCATTAAATCCCAATAGATGTTCCTGATTAACAGATGACGAAGACCAGACCAGCTTATCGAGTCCGAGAAAAATAAGTCTCTTAATTTTAGAAAAATTTAAAGCAAATCCGAACACATTGTCCGCTTTAGTAACACTTAGACTTAAGCTTTGTTTTTATTATTAACTAACGACCCGCCCTGGCTTCGCACGGCTATATTATGCATGTATTATACATATAAACCTTCTTCTTGAATCACTCTATCTATTAAAAAAACCGCATTAAAATCCGTTGCGTAGTTTTAAAGATTTAAGCATACATAGGGATATAGGGACATATGGACAGAGAAAGCGACTTTGTTTTATACTATGTAGTGATGTTATTTGAAATTGGTGTTTACAATAAAGAATTTATCTATCTATCTAACTCTGTGAGGAGGAAGTTTCCGACAAAAGCTAGTTCTATATACTGGAGCAAGTCAATATATTTCACGGTCACAGCAACAAACAGTTATAAATTATTATAATGAATTCAAATAGAGTAGGTAACATATTTATTAACTGTTTACCGGATGTTTTCAAGTAATAAGTTTGTATCTGTGGTAAATTATAGTAATAGATTAGTGTTTCCCGTTCAATATGAGTTGTATTAGAGAACTTCATGAGTTTCTTGTGTCTTTTCCTTATTGGTAGAAGTTTTCCGAAGACCCATCGTAATTTAGTTTTTAAGACAAAATGACCTTGACTTTATACTGTTCAGAGGATGACCTCTGAACATAAATAAAGTTAAAAGTTTGAAATAAAGCACAAAATATTAACGAGTAGATGACTACTCGTTAATATTTTGTGCTTTATTTCAAATTAGCGACCCGCTCCGGCTTCGCACTGCTATATTATGCATGTATTATACATATAAACCTTCCTCTTAAATCACTCTATCTATTAAAAAAAACCGCATCAAAATCCGTTGCGTAGTTTTAAAGATCTAAGCGGTCAAAGGGAAATAGGGACAGAAAAAGCGACTTTGTTTTATACTATGTAGTGAAGCTGCGCGAAATTCAGTCATTGGGTTTAGGTATTATTATGCTATGAATATCCCTACAAGACAAAGTACCATGATCCGAACACACCAAAGTGGTAGGGTAACTAAGTTAAAATAGGCGTGGGATGAATATGTATGTGTGTAGGGTAAGCGGAAGGTGGAGCCAATTTTTTCTTGGATGGAGACCGAGAATCAGGAAGAGAAGTGGGGGCAGATCACCAGCTAGTGACGACTTTAAAACTTATTTAATTGTCGTCTTCATAGTCGTCAAACGTCACACGTGATATTGTCAGGCAGGTAGTTCTTGTGGTAGTTCTAAGTGATGCTCAAATGTATGGAGAATTTTAATTTCGGTGCTGCAAACAACAGGTCAATGGGCGATTTTTTTAGTGCTTTTAAGATAAATATAGAGAAGCGTTACAGCATCGACACATCAAAAAATGGTCAAAACCCAATAAAACCTAATAATTTTAATTTTGCTCGGTTTAAAAAGTAGATGTAGGTTTATGTACCAGAAAAGCTTATAGCTACTTCAAGGAAGTCTACGAAAAACATGAAGAAGTGAAAAAGGTAAAATCACTTCCTCGAACAAACATTGTTCGAGAAAGTAACAAAGTTTAGGTAATTTTCCTTTGGTCATTGAAACTTTTACCATAACTGAAGGTACAACGAAGGTACTTTTCACTTTCGTTTTACTTTTATTTCGCGCCAAAGTTGGAAACTTGAGCTATTTTTAACATTAGGAACGAAAATTCAGTCAAAGATATAGAAGTTGAGTGGAGAGCTACTACGTTTTGGATCGATGGCGAGTTTGAATCCCAAAATAATTTTCGGAAAAAAATCTACTGTTATTCTAAACTAAAATCATGCGTAGAACGAGGTTCATGTTGTGTTAAAACCTACTCTCTTCCAGTCTAAGCTATATTTGGTAACCCATACGTATATGGAGCATTTAGTTTCTTTTAGGGTTCCATACCCAAAAGGTAAAAACGGCCCCTTTTTACTAAGACACCCGAGCGGTGTTGGCTTAGTGGTAGATAAATCGACTTCCATTCTGAAGGTCGTAGGTTCGAATCCCAGCCGGCCGTGCACTAATGGATTTTTCAAACAATGTATGTGCGCTAATTGACATTGCTCTAACGGTTAAAGAAGACATCGTGATGAAACCCACGGCTTAGTTGTCTTCAGAAGTATTGACAAGTTCTCTCCTCTGGACATGGTCGACTAAGTAGATGCTGGGCGAGCCTACTCCATCCTCACGCAAAAAGGACACAATTAAAACGGGTCTAATTGCGGAAAACAGCCCGTATACAAGTACAAGTATACTAGGACTCCACTGTCCATTCGTCTGTCTGTCACAAGGCTGTAGGTATCTCATGAACCGTGATAGATAGACAGTTGAAATTTTCACAGATGATGTATTTCTGTTGCGGCTATAACAACAAATATTAAAACAGAATATAATGGTACGGAACCCTTCGTGCGCAAGTCCGACTCGCACTTCACTACATAGTACAAAATAAAGTCACTTTTCGCCGTCCCTATGTCCCTATGTATGCTTAGATCTTTAAAACTATGCAACGGATTTTGATGCGGTTTTTTTTAATAGATAGGAAGGAATAGCGATTAAAGAGGAAGGTTTTTAGATATAATACATGCATAATACAACCGTGCGAGGCCGGGGCGGGTCGCTAGTGTTTTAATAAATTTTTGGACTCACCTGTGAGCCAAAATCGGCGACTGTCCTCTGCAGTTCAGCCAACCTCTTCGGCGTGTCCGCCAACTTCGGTGCAGCGGACAACTGATCCGACACCACCGCCAAGTCCATGGCTGCTTTCTCGACCCTTTTGACCAACTCTCTGTGGTCATTCTCTAGTTGTGTGAGGCGAGTGTTCAGTAAACTCGCGTTGTATCTCAGTTCTTTGGCTGCGTTGTGGCAAAATTGGAGAGCGTCACCTACACCGTCGCTGCTTGTTGATACTGTTGGCGAAATAAATGAAAAAGGTATTTAATAATGGGGTAAAGAGTTGTATGGCTACGAAAAAAACTTCTTAGGAGGCTAACCCTTAATTTTCAAATAATTGTCATCCGCATCATTTAATAAACAACAGGAAAGGGTACCGGGGGCTCTCTCCATACAAACTATTACAAACGTAGTCTACTGTTTTCTCCCTGGATAATGACACTAGCTAGTGCAAATATGTTTGGTGCATAAAACTTATAACTGCCATGGCCTATGACCATGCACCTATTTTTTAATTTCTATGATAATTAGCAAATGAAAAAACAAAAACAAAAAATAGGGGCATAGTCATGGCAGTTATAGGTTTTATGGCACAAAAATATTTGTGCTAGAACGGCTAGTGTCATTTTCCAGGGAGGAAGCAGTCGACTACGTTTGTATGGAGAGAGCGCAGGTACCCTTTCACATTGAGTCTTTCTGTTGTTTATTATATAACAAGATGCCGGTTATTTATTAAACAACAGAACTGTCTCTGAGTCTTTGCGCCTCTAGCTATCGCGGTTCATGAGATACAGCCTGGTGACAGACAGACGGACGGCCAGTGAAGTCTTAGTTATAACTAATACCGTTTTTACCTTTTGGGTACCTACTAAAAAAACCTATTTCGCACAAAAACTACAGAACCGATTGCTATGAAACTTTGTATGCACTTAGCTGGAGTTCTGGAATAACATAGGGTGAATTAAATTAGTCTTATGAAAAATACATCAGTCCAAACTGTTGTTCAAGCACAGAAATTATAAGACACAGTTTGTAGGTACAGTCGGCTGCATAATTGCAGCCCCCGGTAGAGTCAAAAAATTACTATTATTGGCATGTTTTCATTCTAATATTTTTGTTTAATCAATTCATGAGTTAGAAGACTTTAAACTTCAACTAAAGCAGGTGCCTAGAATCTTGCTTGTGTTGAAAACATTCTTATAACAGGCGGTTTGGAGCTCTACGGTGGGTCTGCAATTATGCAGCCGACCGTACCTTTTATTGTGCGCTAAAAATAGATAGAATACAAATTTTCGGAAAAATAAGAAAACAATAAGTTTTGAATTCAATGTCGTATTGTTTTCAAAAACAATAGGTAAGTAAAGTGAATAAAATACATACAATTCTATAATAAATATATTCTTCTCGAAGCATTCAGCAGACGTTTGGTATTTTTTTAGGTAGTACAGAAAATGGTAATTTCGCTCGTTAAATCAACTCGGAAAACTGTAATTTCCTTTAAGGTAGGTCTGTAGCAATTTTAAATTAGGTACCTAAACAAACAACTCACTAATTGAGTTTTTCTTTACTTAGGAGTCGAAGAAAAACTAAGAAAAGTAACGTAATTGAAAAACTTACAATTATCTTAAGGCGAAGGTTAGACGCTCAGTTTATAATAGATAGATAGATAGACACTTTCATCATCATCATAATATGTACATCATCATCTTACAATATGGCACAAAGGTCGGCCTTATCGCTTAAAGCGACTTTTGGATGGACAAGAATTAAGGTAGGGGTTGGTTGTTCATAACGTGATAGAAATATAATGAGGAGAATAATAAATACATATTAAAATAATATAATATAATAAATATTAAAAAATATAAATAATAAAATATATTAATAATGTGGTTGATCAGTATGATAAATACTGATGGATTAAGTACATTCCATCCACGGAATAAACAGGGAAGGAATGCATGGTAAATTGTACATACTGACATTTATCACAATACACAAGTTTACACGATCAGTAAATACAAAGGTATTTGATAAATACTGATAAATCACATTATAAATTGAACGTCTAGCCTACTTGTACGGGCTGTTTTCCGCAATTAGACCCTTTTTGATTGTGTTCTTTTTGCGTGAGGATGGAGTAGGCTCACCCAGCACCTACTTAGTCGACCATGTCCAGAGGAGAGAAAACTTGTCAATACTTCTGGAGCCAACTAAGCCGCGGGTTTCATCACGATGTTTTCCTTCACCGTAAGAGCAATGTCAATTAGCGCACATAAAATTTTCTAAAGAAAAAATCCCACTTGTATTTGAACCCACGACCTTCAGAATGAAAGTCTAGGTATCTACCACTAAGCCAACACCGCTTTCAACGGCTAGCCTACGTCTAAGAATATGGGGCTAAATGTCAAACATCGTATATATGAACATTATACCTTTAAGGTATTTAGTTGCAAACTTCTTCAAGCGCGTAGTGACGTCACGTGTTTTACTCACATCATATGCGGCCCTCCTTGGGCCCACCTATCTCGTTATACAAGACTCTCCCTTGTTATGTTTCAACTCAACTGACACGGGCGCCGGGTGTTAATTTGAATTGATGTGATAAAGATTGTCAGTATGAACTATTGTCTGAGTTCTGTTAATTTGAGGAGTTCTCTTACTCGGATATGTAAAATAGAGCTTTTTTTGGTGTTAAAAAGGTGTTTTTGAGGACTTAAATCTTTTAATTGCAGGCTGTGTTAATTTGGATTGATGTGATTAAGATTATCAGTGTGAACTATTGTATGAGTTCTGTTAATTTGAGAAGTTTTCTTACTCTACAGCTATGTGACATAGTAGCTGTTTTGGTGTCAAAAAGGTGTTTTTGGGTACTAAAATCTTTTAATTGTAGGCTGTGTTAATTTGGATTGATTCGATAAAGATTGACAGTATGAACTATTGTCTGAGGTCTGTTATTTGAGGAGTTCTCTTACTCGGATATGTGAAATAGAGCTTTTTTTGGTGTTAAAAAGGTGTTTTTGAGGACTTAAATCTTTTAATTGCAGGCTGTGTTAATTTGGATTGATGTGATAAAGATTGTCAGTGTGAACTATTGTCTGAGTTCTGTTAATTTGAGAAGTTTTCTTACTCTACAGCTATGTAAAATAGAGCTTTTTTTGATGTTAAAAAGGTGTTTTGGGGACTTAAATCTTTTAATTGTAGGCTATTATTTTATTAAATAAATATTTAGGAATTCTTCTAAGAATCTAGAACAATGATTTCAATCAAACGTACCTACTCACTAATATGTGACGTTTCTACACAATTTTAATATTAATTCAATACATTTATTGAACAAGATTCAAATTGTACTATTGTCTAACGAGATCTTAGTGTATTTTTGGCTACGTTCACTAAGATTCGTCCAACTATAGGAAAGTTTTGCAAAATAAAGGTTACTAAACGGAAATTAGCTAAGATTCGTAGTAAAGCGAATTTAGTGATGATTGATGGTGATCTACAACGCTAGTACTTAATCTGATGACGCGAATGCTGGGAAATTCCATTCTCAGAAAAAAAGAAGTTAAGGGGAATTCTTGAACATATTTTTTGACGTGATAACGTCTTATAAATTGATGGAACACCTGCATACACAAAAAAAGTGTCATGGTAACATTGTGTGACGTCATGCGTCATCGTCACAAGAACTACTTAGGAAACAGAGTATTTAATAATAATATCGCTTATCTGGGCTTGTGTTATGGTGTGACAAGTGACGAATAGAAGACTTATATAGAGGAAAAAAAAGATAAAAAAATATAAAGAAACAAAAATTCTCAATTTTTCATCGTTTTCTTATGACGTTATAAATTATCGTCCGTAAACCGACTTTACAGACAACCATTTGTTTTTCTCTTTTTTCCTAAAAGGGTAATTACCTTTATTACCCTTTTAGGGGAATCCTTGCACGTCTTTTTACGAAAAAGAGCATAGGAAGCTTAAACGGAGTTAAAAATAATCATACTCGTACGGCAAAAATACTCTAATCAAATATGTAACAAATGTAAATTAGGTCCAAGGTTAATATAACAGCGGATGACAAAGATTAAAAATAGAGTAGATATAACCATAATAATGCAAATGCATTGATTGTCTCAGTCTTGTCATGCTAATACAATGACTAGACTTGGTTGTATGTATGTTAATTCAGTTTCGTCAAATGTAATGAATATTCCGCCACATCAAAAACGTGGGCTTATGAATAGAAACAAACACACATTAAGACTTTACCAAGGTGCTACTGTGACAACAATTGAGTTTAAATCGTAGATATATTGGTAGTTAGTTGGACGACCCAGTTGGCACAATGGTCACCATGTCGGACTGCCAAACACAGGGTTGCGGGTTCGATTCCCGCCACAGACAAGTATTTATGCTTAGATATTTGTCTGTGGTCTGGTTGTTTCTATGTATTATAAGTATATATTTACAAGAGAAAAGTATATAAGTAGTATATCCGTTGTCTAGCACCCATAACACAAGTCTAGTTACTTAGCTTGGGGCTAGATGGCGATGTGTGGAGTGTCCTGCAATATTTATTTATTTATTTATTTTTATTTAGTTTAGACTAATAAACGTCAAAAAGTATTCCGAACCTTTATCCATTTCGATGCGTAGCGAAACGATCTGTCTTCTTACATCAACGAAGAGCCATAGCACTGTTGCAGCAGAGACGACGCAGACGCACAGCGCAAGCGCAGCAGCGAGTCGGAGGAAGGGTTTAGATCGACGCCTTCGTGTAGTCCGCCTGCCCCACGGTTCACCTTCATCGCTGGACGCAGATAGCAATCTACCACCCCTTGAGCCCACATTCACTAAAGCGTCTAACTCCCTTCGTTTTCTCATTTTCTTCCCGACCCTGAGCGGGACAGAAGCGTGAACCGCACTCTCCATCACTCAGCGCTACCGTCCACGCATCCGTTCAGATCACAAGCCAATTAACACTTAACACTTGAATAGTCACACGTGCGTTCGGTCCAAAGTCAATTTTACGAATGATCGTGTTAAATACTTCGGAGAACAGGTTTAAGGTAATTTTAAGCGATATCCTGATAAAAGCAGCGTTTGTTTGTTAAATTAATGGAGAGCTAGAAGTGGCACTTCACAGAGATGTACAATAATGTTTGGGCTATCAGTGACGTGTTATCGTTATCAGTAGATGGGCGTGAATATGGCAGTACATCGTACTCGACTATAAAGATATTTTAATTTATATTTCGCGGCTTTTTTTCTCCCAGGTAGGAAGTATAATTTAAATTACAATTCTGATTGAGCGTCGTTTATATAAATCGGTACCTAACAAGTTTAATATATCAAGGTAAATACACGAGTAAAGGTAAACCTCTAATTGGTCAGATTGGAAGTACCTATAACTAATAGCTAGGTTGGTATAGTAATTTAACTAGATACTGAACGAACAATCTATCTAAATTACTACTCAGTCCACGTGTATTGATTGTGGACACGTCTGAATGACCTAGTATAGGTAGGTTTACATGGCCTTTTTTGAACTGAATATTTTTAGGGTTCCGTACAGGTAAAAAAAGGAACCCTAGATGATAAGATCATTGTCTTGTCTGTTTTCTAACTAGTTCCGAACGATAGATTTAAATGTTTATGAATTATATGTGGCCAAAGGTCATAAAACGAGGGTTCCGGCAACTGGGACCGCAATCAACTGGAACCGCGGTCCCGGTTACCGGATTCATTTATTTTAGAATTTTTCTTCCGTCGACTGGGACCACTCGCAAATAAACAAAGAAATATATTGTTCAAGAAAAACAGTACAGTCAAACGAAAAAATGTCCGCGGTTCCAGTTGATTGCGGTCCCAGTCGCCGGAACCCTTCATAAAACGGTCCTTGCGGTCAAGGCAAAAAAAAAAACTGAAAATATCAGTGTAAAAAAAATCACTTCACTTCGTTATTCTTTTCTATTCATAAATAATAAGTTAGATACAACTTTTCTATCTAGTTAAATATTGTTTGAGACGTCATCATAAATTAAACTAAAAAACTGGTTGCCTGTAAAGTCGGTATACGGGCGAAAGTTTTACGTGACAACAACTGTGCTCGAGTGGAAGGGACGCGTGCCTTTCACTTTTTATGTCTGTCTCTCTCGCTCTTAGGCGGGCTAACCATGCCCGCGTGCCTCTCACTCGCTCTCATTGTGAGCGCATAACGTCAGCGGAGCGTAACGCAGTTTCTTGAAGTGTCACCCGGCAAACCAATTTATAAAACGTTGTCACGTCAAAAATAGCTAGTAGGGCACACGTAACGATATTCGAGGGCCATCCTAATAGTTTTTAGTCACGAATGACGTCTTGACGAAAGAATAGGCTAAACTTAACGTAACTAGTGATATTCAATAAATTATCTATCTATATATATTAAATTGTTTGTCCTGACTGACTGATTGATCAACGCACAGCCTAAACCGCTGAACATAGAGACCTGAAACTTGGAGGGTGTGTTCTTTGTATGACGTAGGCATCCGATAAGAAAGGATTTTCCGATATTCTAGCCCTTAGCATTGACAATGCAATATTCTATATTATTACTAGCAGCGCTCCGCGGTTTCACCCGCGTAACTCCCGATCCCGGGGGAATATCGGGAAAAAGTAACCTTCCTCGATAAATGGACTATCCAACACAAAAATAATTTTTCAATTCGAACCAGTAGTTCCTGAGATTAGCGCGTTCAAACAAACAAACAAACTCTTCAGCTTTATAATATAAGATATACCTACTTAATTAAAGCTTTGCAAATTATACAACACAAACGAGGTGAATGAATAGGTTGTTAGGAAACGGGTCTGGTCAGTGGTTACTCGTTATTCTATCACTCGAACCAAGGTCAATGTTGAAACACAAGGTCTATGTAAGCTACATACATTTTCAGACTTGATTTATTGTCAAACTTCAGTAAAATTTATGGTTCATGTTACGGTTGATTATGAGAATTAATTCGGTTTACTTTCACGGTACAAACATTTATATATAAAAATGAATCTGAAAAATGACCGATTTCGTTAATTCTTTTTTTTGTTGTGCTTGTTATTGCCAGGAGAAGGTTTGGGGGTATAATTCACAAAAAAGTAATTGCCTAAACAGTAAACAATAAACATGAAAATAACGTAAAATTCCTAAAAAAAATTTAAAAAAAATTTTTGCTGTTCTGTTTAGTATTTGTTGTTATAGCGGCAACAGAAATACATCTCGCATCAAACTTATGGCCTGTCATAAACGATTTTATAAAACACAGGTAAGTTAGTACTTACATACTTATCAAATTTCTAGTAAATTCCTTGCTCAAAGTATCTGAGTCATGCCTAGAATTTAATATTAATACGTAGAAACATAATAATAACATGTTATCGATGGAAGTAACTATCAAATGATTAATGAATAAAGTTAAAACCTTGAGTTAATATTTATTCGTCAAATTTTCTTTACATTCAACTTGATAGATAACTAGGTGGTCCTTTGTGCCACTTTTAGATGTTTTTAGAGTTCCGTACTTCAAAAGGTAAAAAAGGAACCCTTATAAGATTACTTTCTTGTCCGCCTGTTTCTTTTTTTAAGTTTCTTGTTTTATAGTTTTACTAGCGACCCGTCCCGGCTTCGCACGGCTGTATTATGCATGTATTATATCTAAAAACCTTTCTCTTTAATCACTCTATCTATTAAAAAAAAAACCGCATCAAAATCCGTTGCGTAGTTTTAAAGATTTAAGCATACATAGGGACGGCGAAAAGTGACTTTATTTTATACTATGTAGTGACTAGCTGCACCACACGGTTTCACCCGCGTAAGTCCCGATCCCGTGTGAATGTCGGGATACAAATTAGTATATGTGTTAATCCAGGTCTGCAGCTATCTACAGATTGTGCAGCGAATGGTGAGCGCTGGCGGAAATTGGTGGGGATGGTTTGCGCATGTACAATCGCGCACAGAATTATTACAGCTAAACCGTCATACTATGTTTACATACCGTATATGATTTTGCCCAACCAGAAAAACATTTAAATACTATTACTATTATATAGTATATTTATTCACTGTAATTTACACTATTAAACTATAGATAGACTACTAATATGGAACTCAAATTAAATAAACATATTTCCTTTTATTGAAACAACTACCTATTGACTACTGATCTTCTATTGATCGATAATCTGTCACTGTCACTTTAATTAAACTGTCTAATTGCTGTCAAATCTATATTTTCTATTGTTTTTGGCGCGAACTTCAAACCACGGAACTAATACTGTCCTGTACATTTACTGAACAAAGGTACGAACATGGATTTCTATGCCTGCACCAATGATTACCAGTTTTTCTGTATAAAGTTGAATTTTCGATCTGGCTACGCGGCTGCAATGTTAACCGAGTGATGGTAAATATTTATGTGCGCGACAGTACTTAGACGTGCGGGAGCGGGACAGAGCGCGGCTAAAGACGTGTGTGCTAAACAGAGAGCGATGATGTGAGCAACTGACCCTCCCTTCGCTCCTGTCCCCCCGCCCAAACAGACCTAAAAATTGACTTCTGCGCATACCCCTTCCACTTTCCGCCAGCGCTCACCATTCGCTGCACAACCTGTACATACAGAGTTTCAACGCAATCGGTTCAGAAGATTTTGAGTGAAGGAGTAACAAACACACACATACTTACTACTTTCACATCACTACATAGTCACTACAATGACATTAAAAAACAAAGTCGCTTTCTCTGTCCCTATGTCCCTTTGTATGCTTAAATCTTTAAAACTACGCAACGGATTTTGATGCAGTTTTTTTTAATAGATAGAGTGATTCAAGAGGTAGGTTTATACATGCATAATATAGCCGTGCGAAGCCGGGGCGGGTCGCTAGTATAAAATAAAGTCATTTTTCGCCGTCCCTATGTCTCTTTGTATGCTTAGATCTTTAAAACTACGCAACAGATTATGATGCGGTTTTTTTAAATAGATAGAGTGATTAAAGAGGAAGGTTTCTAGATATAATACATGCATAATACAGCCGTGCGAAGCCGGGGCGGGTCGCTAGTCTTCTATAATATAAAAATGAATCGCTGAATTTGTCGCTAAGCGCGCTAATCTGGAGAACAGCTAAACCTATTTCGCTCATTCTTTTTTTGTGTTTGTTATCGTCAGAAGGTTCTTTTTAAAGAAAAATTAAGAAAGTTGCGTAGAAAATTACGCGGGTGAAACCGTGGGGCGCAGCTTGTACATTATAATATTAGTAGGATATGTTTGTTTTTCTGGTGCAAATGTTTCAATCTATCTATAATCTATCTAAATAGGACACAATTAATATGTAGACCCGCATTATAATTCTTCCTCTTTCCATTGAAAATATGAATAAACGTTAAAAGGATGCCTACAAAACTAAGAAAACATGTGATCTTGATAGCATAGTATTATGTAAATATTATATGTCAAAAACAGAGTAATATCGACCCCACGCGTCAAATGTACGCGGTGAATGAACACTCGCGCATGCGTACTACAGAAGCACTACTGAATATTGCACATCTAACCAGAATATGCCCTTTTTCAAAAATCTATCTAAGTCACTTTCGCTGTCTGTCCCTTGTTATGCTTATATCTTTAAAACTACGCAACGGATTTTGATGCGGATTTTTTAATAGATAGAGTGATTCAAGAGGAATGTTTATATGTATAATACATGTATAATATAACCGTGCGAAGCCGGAACGGGACGCTAGTCTATATATATAAAAATCAATTGCTGTTCGTTAGTCTCGCTAAAACTCGAGAACGGCTGAACGGATTTATCTTATCTTGGTCTTGAATTATTCGTGGAGGTCTAGGGAAGGTTTAAACGGTGAGAATTTAAAGATCGGACTTACGCGGGTGAAACCGCGGGGCGCAGCTAGTATATAAATAAAAATGAATCGAAATTTATGTACGGTCGGCTGCATAATTGCTGATCCACCGTAGACCTCCAAAATGGCTGTTATAAGAATGTTGTCGACACGAGCAATATTCTAGACACCTGCTTTAGATTATGTTAAAGTCTTCTAACTCATCAATTAATCAAATAAAAAGCAAACATTCCAATAATAGTCATTTTAGAACTCTACCGAGAACTGCAATTATGCAGCCGACTGTACGCGCATAACTTCCGAACGACCAAATTGGATATTTTTTTGTGTTTGTTAGTCGGAGGACAAAGTGAGTATATGTTTTTTTGACAAAATCGAACTCAGATGTAACTGCAGGGTGCAGCTTATTTAAAATAATGATTACCATATATTATCTCCTAAGAAAAAGGGTAATCATACCCTGGCGGGCATTTTTAGTCTAGACTGATTGGCAGACAACGCTGAACGAAAACAGTCTAAAAACATGAACTGTAGGAAGCCTATACCTATATATATATATATACAGGAGACTTCTGCCTATAGTGGGAATTAAGAATAGATTTTTAAATAATTGGATATGCTCTACGCGGAGTGCACGAGAGTTGTTCAGCAAAAATGAAGTGCAATTTACCAAACAAACACTGCTAATATACCAAATAAACCAAAAGAAAATCTTCAACTATCTCATCTCACTGTTACAATATGAGCACAAAACCATAAACACATCACAGACACAATAATGATATTGTGAGAGTAAAACACAACACAAGAGCCTCCTTTAGAGGTGAAACAAGAACTGGGTGTGACGTCACGCAGGCGCGGCGGCCCACGCATGCGTGGAGACTGCCACCAGAGATGTAGAGATTATGGAAACGATAACCAGAACAAAACTATAACTAGAGTGCGTTTTATCGTGCTTTCATAAAAAACTGAATGAAAACTGAAGCGGAATGTTATCTTATAGGAATAGTCAGTTTTCCACTTCAGCTTTTCACACTGACGAAAGCGGAGTCTGATGGATGCGTCCTAAATTAATAGTTCCTATGCCGTTATGTTGGCAGAAATGTAAATAAGTGTCAATTTGGCTTCGCACGGCTTACGCATATAGCCAGTATCAAGTAATATTTTGCATCAAATTATGGCCCGATTTTCGGTAATCGGGTTCAAAGTGTTTCAAGATAGTCAAAGTCGTCACAGTTTGTCAAGTCAGGGGTTAAAGAACAGCGGTGGCTACTTAATTATAACTTTGTACGAGATTTTGGAGACAACGAGAGAATTGATTTTCATTTTCACTCAAGTGTAATGACTTTCACGGAACTAAATTGGATAATATTCGATCAGAATTATACAATTCAACTCGGTTTACAACTAAGTTGTTACATGAAACTTAGTTGTAAACCCAGTTGAATTAAATATATCGGGCTGTTTTTTTTCAGTTAGTGCACAAAATAATATTTGATCACCCTAAATAGAGATACTGTTAAGCTATCTCTCGGCTCGCGTTTTGGCCGATTCCAGTTCCTTAGTATCCTTAATTCAACCCTTGTCTACAAACAACGTTAGTATGTAGTTCGTACAACGTCAACGCTTGTCTTAATTTGTTACACCTTCATTACTTAACTTGATAGCTTCTACGATGCTTCTACGTCAGGTTTTAGCACCTCATTTCATTTGTTCTAGAAAGGTTTATTATACAGTTTCGGATTCCGCAGTATCCGAGATATATTTGTTTCGTAGTCGTTGATTTACGAGGAAGGGATGATTTATATTAGACCGGGCCGTGTGCGGACCGGGTCGTGGACGTGGCCTGGACGGGACACGGTGTAATATAAATTGCTTTATACAAAACTAGCTGCGTCCCGCGGTTTCACCCGCGTAACTCCCGATCCCGTGGGAATATCGGGATGTAAGCTATCCTATCTCTCAAGTTGGATCGAACTGCACATGGTGTGCGAATTTTATTATAATCGGTTTAGGAGTCCATTGAGGACAAACATTGTGACACGAGATTTATATATATTAAGATGTATGTAACGTTTCAAATCCGTGCCCCGTCCAGGCCACATTCACGGCCCGGACTAATGGCCCACCCCTGGACCAGCGAGAAGGCCATGCGATGGTTGAAACGCAATTACACGATGGCCACGTCTTTTGATGTGCGACCGAAAAACCGACACCGTGGCCATCCAGTCGCCATCCCACGAACCTAAAGCCATCCGACACCACTACGCCTTCTACATGCTGGCCCACTAATATGGGCCAGCATGATGGCCCATCATGTAGAGGGGTCATACTCATAATGTAAATCATCCCTAAGGGTGATAAATTCTAGCAGTACCTACGTGTTCTACCCTCGTTTTATTCACTAGTTCAACTTTAACTTTAGTAATGAATCGCCTCTCTGCATTTTAATGATAAGGCCATGGATTTGCAAATAAGCATCTATTATCTTTCAAACAAAAAAAACTAAATCAAAATCGGTTCATCCGTTTGGGAGCTACGATGCCACAGACACACACACACACACACACACACAGACACGTCAAACTTATAACACCCCGTCGTTTTTGCGTCGGGGGTTAAAAACAAAGGAGCACATTTGGTGCATATGACAAGGTATTTAATGATATAGTCACTATCCGAAATTGCATTTATATTTCACGCTTAGCACGATCGCGGTCCGATTAGATCACTTTGTATAGTTACTGTGGATCCCGATCTGAGACCAACTTTTTTAACCGACACGGAGACGTCCGACAAAAGGGACGGTTATGTTTTTGGCCCATTTGTATCTTCGTAACCTTCACACCAATGCTGATTATTTTCGAAATAAAAATTATATTGGGTTCAAAATCAGTTATTGATAGGATCTTGTGCAGTTATGTACAGACCATGCTGAGGAGCCCGCGCTGTCAGTCCAAACAGACGTCCCCAAGTATGTTTAAATCTTTAAAACTACGCAACGAATTATGATGCGGTAGATTTGCATTGGATTTGATGATTTTTTTAAATAGATAGCGTGATTTAAGAGCAAGGTTTATATGTATAATACATGCATAATTATAACCGTGAGAAGCCGGGGCGGGTCGCTAGTCACTACATAGTCATCACTACATAGTATAAAACAAAGTTGCTTTCTCTGTCCCTATATCCTTATGTATGCTTAAATCTTTAAAACTACGCAACGGATTTTGATGCGGTTTTTTTAAATAGATAGAGTGATTCAAGAGGAAGGTTTATATGTATAATACATGCATAATATAACCGTGCGAAGCCGGGACGGGTCGCTAGTATAAAATAAAGCCACTTTTCGCCGTCCCTATGTCCCTAAAGTCCCTATGTATGCTTAAATCTTTAAAACTACGCAACGGATTTTGATGCGGTTTTTTTAATAGATAGAGTGATTAAAGAGGAAGGTTTTAAGATATAATACATGCATAATACAGCCGTGCGAAGCCGGGGCGGGTCGCTAGTGTCAAATAAATGTATTTCTTTCTTTCTTTATACAAGATACAAACACTTTAGCATTTCACAACTAGAACTTCACTCGCTCCGCTCGCTCTCGAATGAGGTCGCGAATTTATGAGCCATCCCCTGTATTTATGAGTTACCCTCGTTGTTTGTTATTCCACCCCTGGGGTCACTGAATGCCTACTGAACCGTGTTTAATCAGCGGCCCTAATTTATACATGTTACGAGTATTATGTTGACACAAGAGCTGGCGGTAAAATTGCTTTTTAAGAGCTTTCGCATTTGTATCAACAATTTGAAAAAATATTCAAAACATTGGAGTCATTTGCATGGGCGTGCCCAGAGTTTTGTAAAGGGTGGGGCAGAAGCATATAAAAGTAAAAAAAACTCGATAGGTAGTAAAAATTAAATATATTTTTTATTTACTGTGTTACTTTATTTATTTTAATAATAGCTTGCGGGGGTTTTGGCTAAATCTGTCTAAAATTTATTTTTTAAATTTATTTTGTGCTTCCAGAACCCTCTTCCTGTGCACGCTTATAATCCAGAGGCCAACAAGCCGGTTTTCTGTCATTGTTGACCGCAACCAAGTTTTTACTCTGTGTAAAGTACTAATTTAATTTTGAAACTAACCAAATGAATATTGTTTGTTACTTTTAATAAAAACCAATTTTTTTATTATAAACTCCGAGTCAGGGTGGGGCAAATGCCCCGCCCCACTGTGGGCACGCCCACATTTGTGTGAGATAGTGTCTAATTTAGTTTTCAAAACAAAGACGTTTGAAAACTAAGTTAGAGGATGAGTTTTTTCGAAATAGGTAAGAACAAGACACAAGATGAGTTTCTTGAGTCTTTTTCTTTCTTTTTTTAGTTGTAAGATAATAAATAGAGCGTTTTATTGCAGACACATCATGCTCACAAAGATTTATTCCGGTCGGATCCCCTGGGTCTGATACCCTGGGGGATCAGTTTTATTTTAAAATATTTAATTTTTAAAACTATTCCGGTCTGATCCACCGTGCAGGGGATCACAAATAAATTTAAATATTTTATTCCGGTCGGATCCCCTGGCTACCTATTAACAAAGTTTTGGGACAATCACCAACAAAATATTTATTCAGGGTTTATATTTAATACAAAATATTTGAAATACATGTTTATAATACTACTCATTGTAATGGAAATGTTTAGTATTGGAGAACAACTACCCTACTTGTCTTGGCTTGTCCAGTCTTGGCCAAGTCACAGCATCTTTTTAATACTTTTTACACTTTTTTAAATTAAGTTTTGTCCAAAAAAAATACCAAATTTTAATGTCTGACCTGTGATGATTTTAAACACTTCGTTGATTTGGTGTTCATTTTATAGGGTTCAGTTCCTTGAAAGGTAAAAGATAATAGGGACTATAGACCTCAGTATCTGGTATGAATTTCAACTTGCTAGGTTCGCCCGTTCCTGAGAAAATCTGTCGGTTCCTGGTTCCGTACCTCAAAAGGTAAAAAAAAAGGAACCCTTATAAGATCACTTTCTTGTCCGTCTGTCTGTCTGTCCGTGTGTCGCCACATATTTTCTCAGGAACGGGTGGACCTAGCAAGTTGAAGTTCATATCAGATACTAAAGTAGTTCTTATTAGATGTGTAAAAATCTAGGTCCTGAGCCAACTCAATAAAAAGATATGGGCAAATTTACATTTTCGCAAAAACTTGTACCAAAATTAATCTTAATTTTCAACTTTATATTTTAATATAATAAGGCCAAATACCATGATGCTCGCAATCGCTGCAATAGAGCATGTAGAGACGCATACCGCAGACATATTCATGAATCCGTCTCTGAGGAAGATCCGGCAAAGGTCTGGAAATTCCTCAGAACTTTGGGAGTTGGTAAATCACGTCATGATACAATACCAGATAATTTAGACATAGATTCTTTAAACCAACATTTCTCATCGGCAGCCTATATTAGTGATGCTGATAAAACTAACACTATCAACTACTTAACTTCTCTTCCAACTCCTAACTGTTCTCCGTTCGTCTTTAGTCAAGTCACCGCTTGTGATGTTAAGAAGAGCGTCCTATCAATCTCCTCCAATGCTGTGGGCACTGATAGTATCAGTCGCAACATGATCGTTCCTATCCTGGATCCCATATTACCAATCCTATGTCATATTCTAAACTACTCCTTTTCTAGCGGAACTTTCCCTTCCATTTGGAAGGAAGCCCAAATAACCCCTCTTCCTAAAAAATCTAATCCTACATTATTTTCCGAATATCGACCTATATCTATTTTACCTTTCCTATCAAAAGTTCTTGAGCGACTCGTTCATAACCAGATAAATGCATACCTCCTTAACAACAGTCTCCTCAACCCCTTGCAATCTGGTTTCCGATCTGGTCATAGTACGGTTACAGCTCTAGTAAAGATAACCGATGACATCCGGAGGGGCATGGATGATCGCCAGTTGACCGTCCTGACCCTACTGGATTTCAGTAACGCCTTTAACACCGTCGACTTTGACATTCTCCTTGCTATTCTCCGCTCTATTAACATATCTCCAATGGTGATTGACTGGTTTCGTTCATACTTGTTTGGTCGCCGGCAGAGGGTAAGGAGACTTTCTCCTCCTGGTGTGATACATCTGCTGGTGTACCTCAAGGCGGTGTCTTATCCCCACTTCTTTTTTCCATCTTCATAAATTCAATCTCAGAAAACCTCACATCCCAGTACCACCTCTATGCGGATGATCTGCAGATCTACGCGGGGGCGCCATACCAAAACATTACTAATGCTATTGCAGCGATTAACTCTGATCTTCAGCGCATCACTGAGTGGAGTAGGAAGTTTGGCCTTAAAATCAACCCGACTAAGACGCAGTGCATTATATTGGGCAGTTCCCGGCTGTCAGTCAGAATTGATCAGAATCTGCTCCCGCCGGTGATCTTCGATGGTATACCGGTTCCATACTGCAGTACTGTTAAAGATCTGGGCTTAACACTAGACTGTGATCTCTCGTGGAAGCAACAAATAGAAAACACCAGCAAGAAAATTTTTGCAGCTTATGGTTCCTTGCGAAGACTACGCAATTTCTTGCCCACTGCCACCAAGATTTCGCTCGCGCAATCGCTGCTGCTGCCAATTCTGGACTACGCTGATGCCAGCTACCTTGATCTCACCCAAGAACAGCTCGACAAACTGGAGCGTCTTCAAAATATGTGTATCAGGTTTATATTTGGCCTTCGTAAGTACGATCATGTTTCTTCTTTCCGTGCTCAACTCAAATGGCTTCCTATCCGTCTCAGGCGCAACTCTCACATTCTCTCCCTTCTCTACTCTATTCTCTTCAACCCACGCTTTCCACCTTACCTTAAAGAGCGTTTCAGCTTCCTTCATTCTAATCATGATCGTCCCCTTCGTTCTCTAGATTCTCTACTTCTAAACGTTCCTCGTACCAACACCTCTTTTTACTCTGACTCTTTTACTTTTCAGGCGCCATTTCTCTGGAATGAGTTGCCGCAGGAAGTCAGAAAATCTTCTTCCTTACAAATGTTTAAATCACGCGTCAAACAGTATTATTTGTCACTATTATAAGGAGAATTCCTACCATATTATGTGTATATGATATAATTGTATGCACTCGTATTTCTAGTATAATATTATTTATGGATATGTAAATGTAGGTATATATATATATATATATATATATTTATAACTTGCAATACTTATTGCATCCAGCCTCAAAAAATCCCATAGTAATATTGCGTCCACCGACTTACGGCGTCCGGTATACGGACGCAAGATTGATTTCACCTCTATTACATAGCTATAGGTATTGGGTATCTATAGTAAAAAAATCAGTGAGACGCATTTTCACTTCCAGAGTCTCTGGACGAGTATAATATAGTTCGCCAATTATCCGATAGCGGCGCTGCGTCGCTGTATATTTTCTGGGTGTATTTTCCCGTACATTTGGCCGATAATGTTGCGTCTACTCCCAAATATGCTGTTGCCACTTCGTGCAGTGCGTGTGGTTAGAAACAAAAGAAATGCGACGTTGCCGCTCAGGCGCTTTGACCGTTGAGACTATGAGGCTTGCCGCGCGCGGCCATCGTTTCATTCTGCTCGTGAACTTTGCGGACGCTGTAGTATCCTGTACGAACGGATGTGAATAATTTTGCGTAGACTAAATTGTGATGAATATCGTGAATATACCATCCTACTGGAGTACCTACTGAGAGGACGTCTGATGAATTATGGAGTTACGTAAAGATTTTTTCAACACAGTTCCATTTTTTTTTAATTTTCAGGAAAACGATACAAGCTAGGTCAAAGTGGTCAAAGACAAAATTATTTATTATTAAATTACCTATAAATAGGTACAAACATTCATTTTGATACGAGTTATAATTTCCAAACTATTATACGTCAAAGGTGACGAAAAATCAGCACTTAGCAAAATAACTCGGGAAATACTGGGCTGGTTACGTTGAATGAATATCATTATTAGCAAAAAAAATTTTTTTTTCGTCAACTTTGACGTATCATAGCTTAGAAACCATAACTCGTATTAAAATAAATATTAGTACTTATTTATAGGTAATTTATTAATAAATAATTTCGTCTTTGACCACTTTGACCTAGCTTATATCGTTTTCCTGAAAATTGAGAAAAACTGTAAAACGGGACACTTTTCAAGGGGGGAGGGGCGTGAGAGTCGTATGTTTTAATGTACTCACATTAAAGTATAAATAGCAGTAGTAGAACTCAACTATAAATTTTGCCGCTAAAAAATCTAGAATGAATAGATTAGAGTGGTGTACCTTCGACAAAATGTATACTACCTACAGCAGATTTTTTTCTGTGTGATAATTTTAGCGAAAAGTTTTTATTCAGAATTGTTTTACCAAATATGAGTGTTAGTTACTTTGACGTTATTTTGAACAAGACGTTGCTTATGATATAATTTTTATTGTTTAATTTTGTCTTAAACTTAAAGTTTTAATCTAGAGTTTTATTGTTTTACCAAATAAAAGCATTAGTTACCTTGACGTTATTTTAGAACTAGGCGTTGACCATTTTATAATTTTATTGTTTAATTTAGCCCGAAAATTAAAGTTTTCATTCCAGAATTGTTTTGCCAAATACGATGTTCCAGCAAAGGGTTTTAATACGAAATGGGGTGTTCTAGACGTCTAAGTGAACAACTTTTGTTCTATGACTTTTGGAAATTCGAAAAAAAAATTAGAAGTTTTTGTATGAAACAGCTGATTTTTGAGTAAAAATTCCCTTGGAATTATCGAAAAAAAAAAGGTTAAATTTCTAAAATTCGTAGAACAAAAGTTGCTCACTTAGCCGTCGAGAACACTCCTCCTTTAGACCAGGGTCGATAATTTTTGAAAACAAAAAAAATCACAGTAGGATGAAACCCATTAGAAAAGGAGCGGAATATGATAAAAATGAAAGGAAAAATAAATTACGGTCGATCCGAGTTCGGGAAGTGGGAGGGGGGGTTTTTAAGGGTAAAAAATGGTTTATCTTGATTTCCGGCAAAACTACAAGTCCTATGGAAAAAAAATGAATGGCAAAGTTGTAGGTAATAAAAAGATCTACAACTTTTGTTTTAACAATTTTTTCACATAACCTCAAAATTTAGGTGAAAAATTCAAATAACCAAGTTTTTGGTTTTTTATTTTTATCTTTTTCAAAAATGTTTTTTTTTTTCTACGAAATTTGGTGAAAACTTACCTTATTATGTCCCAAATACACCGTAATTTATTTGATTTAAAATATTTATTTTTTCGCCTTATTTTAACTTAATATCAAAAAAGCACCCTAATTTTCAATTAAAAAAGGTGATATTTTGACGCGAGAATTTTCGATTGAAAATTAGGGTGCTTTTTTGATATTAAATTAAATTATTTTAAAAAAATAATTTTAAATTTTTCACCCAAATTTTGAGATTAAAATATTATTTAACTGTAAATTAATCATTGTTATTTTTTTACACCAAATTAAGTATCTACCTGAATCAAGAGCCTGAATCATAAATCGCAAGAAAAAATAAATGAAATAAGAAAATTAAAAAGTCCAACCCAACAAAAAGGATGAAATAAAAAATTAAATTTAAAATTTAAAAAACCCTCTACACAAAATAATAAAAGTAGTATGAATGAACGTAAAAGCCTAAAACAAGCATAAAAAATATGAAAAAAATAAGCCACAAATAGAACATCGGTCTGATCGGTGGGGGGTTGCGGACATAGGGGTGTAGAATGGGGTATGACACTTTAGGGTTAGAAAATTAAAATAAAAAATATAATAAAACCTTTATTATAAGTTTAATTATGTAAGTTATTATATAACTATATGACACTTATATAACTACACTAGAGAAACTAGATGCGGGGCAGTTGTGGCACTTAACTAACACTGGTAACAGTCTTTTCTGCTTTCGTTGACAATAGCACTAACAGCCGTACTCAGAGACGTCAAAACTATACTTTACTTTTATTTGTGCCAAGTAGAAATGAAACTTCACTATGCTTAAGTTTCATTTTTACTTGGCAAAAATAAAACTTAAGGTTCCTCATCTCTGGCACAAATAAAAGTAAAGTATAGTTTTGACATTTCTGAGTACGGCTGTTAGAGTTTAAAACGCACTTTATGTCAGGGGCATATTGTGCACTTGACGATGCATGTGCTTTGATGCCGCTTGAGCTGCACATAGCCAATAGAGCGTCATCTCTGTAAGATTCCCTTCTGGATCCGGATCTGAAAACTAATTGTAATAGGTTAGGTTAGATAGCGATCGCAACATAAAAAATAATCATAATGTGTTGTTATTTTTAAACATAAGTTGATACGATAAGTACTTACATAGATATTTTAACATTTTCCTCAATTCGGCAGAACAGATATCGGGATTGCATGAGAAAATTTCGCCACCATCAATGTATTTATCCGTGGAAGATTGGTTTGTACTTTCTGCTTTTACAAATCCGTCTTTCATGATGAAATTATACTTTTATTCTAGCATGGTTCTTCTTTTGCATGGTCGGTAATACCCTATTGTATTGTTACCTCAATTATAATATAAACTTTGGTGATAATGCCAGTGGAAATAGTGGACGCCGTAAGTCAGTAGGTATATTTGAGGACGCGCAATCAATATTAAGTACTCCAGGACTCAATAAGAGCATCATTATTAATTAGCATATATAAAAAATATACGCTAGGACGTGAAAATGTACATGACGTACCAAGTATACCAGAATAAAAGGAATGTGAATATCCACAATTTCTTACTTTTTGTAAATATAAGATGCACAGGAATATGGCATGTGATAAAGAAGACAACATTCACATAAACTTTGCCGATAATGCCAGTGGAAGTGGTGGACGCCGTAAGTCAGTGTCTTAGCATGGACGTAATAACTATACCTGGATGTATATATATATATATATTTATATATTATTTTATTTATGTATGTATATAGTAAATTTATTTGTATAAGTAAGTATGTATTAAATGTATAATATTATTGTGTTTAATTTTCTCAGTTTTTTTTTTGTAGTTGTAGGTACTATTTATATTATCTCTTTTTCTTAATGCACTTTACCCTTAATCTTACGTCAAATCCTCTCCATCCTAAGGTTGCCTGGAAGAGACCGCTTCCAGCGGTAAGGCCGCCTATTGTGCCACTGTTTTTATTTTTATAATTTAAATTAATTGTCTTGTTTTTAATTTTCTGTAACTTGTGTGTGCAATAAAGCGTTCTATCTATCTATCTATCTTTATTATATTTCGGAATTTTACCTTTACTTGTGCTATAAGACCTTGCTTTTTGCAAAATTGACAATTCCCAGTCAACCGAAAGTACCCCATAGGTTTTGGGTCGAAAACCCATAATGGTAGTTCCTGTTGACCTAGAATCACGAAATTTGGCAAAAAAAAAACAAGGCCTTACAGCACAAATAAAGGGAAAATTCCAAAAAAATTAAAAATAATGAAAATTTAAGGGTGTCCCCATACATACATAGTTGGACCAATTTTATTAAACTTGACCCTTAAATTGTATGGGCGCCCAAACGAATTAGGGATCAATGTAAATTGGTAACTATAAACTACCATACCACTGCAAGGGCAGAGAAAGAGAGTTAAAACTAATTTATAGAACCCTCGGCGCGCGAGTACGACTAGCACTTGATAGGTTTTTATTAATTAAGGTTGGTCCAAAAAATCCAAAATTCTGATTACATGTAATGTGATGATTTTAAACACTTTAATTTTGTTGATTTTTTAGATGATTTATTATATTAATTTTAATTTTTGTATATGTTATTTAATTAAGTTAGTGAAAACTTTTTTAAAATTATGGTTTGTCCAAATAATAATAACAAAGGTTGCCTGGAAGACATTATTGAGCGACAAGGCCGCCCTTTGTAACACTTATACTTAAAATATGTTTCTTTTAAATATTTAAAAATGGTGTTTACAATAAAGAATTTTTATCTATCTATCTAAAACCTGATTGCCTGTGATGATTGTAAAACACTTAAAAAAAAATGAAAAAAATTACATTAAAAACTGTTTTTCTCTTGACTGTCAGGTGTACAGTCAAGAGAAAAACAGTTTTTAATGTAATTTTTTTCATTTTTTTTTCAAAAAGAGTAAGGGGATCGGACCGGCATGATAAAGTTTATAGTGGATCAGAACGGAATTAAAAAATAATAATAACCAGCAGGGGATCAGACCGGAATAAATCCTCACAAAGGTAGCATCGCTCCGCGGTTTCACATGCGTAACTCCCGATCCCTTGGGAATATCGATATAATATGAAGCCTATGTTATTCCCAAAGAATCCTCATACCAAGTTTCATCAAAATCGGTCCAGTAACTTCGAAGCCTATTCGTTACAAACAAAAAAATTTTTCCTCTTTATTATTATTATATTTCTAATAAATGTAACAATTAAATTAAAACACAATCAAGTGCTTACTTATAGAAGCACTATTTCTATAAGTAAGCACTTGCTAGTGTTGCTAATCAGTGTGAAGTTCGCGAGGCCTTCCGGGAACCGTGGGGAGGTAGGTAACTAAACTAGTTTAGTGAATGTTGCGTAGATGCATCAAGGCGAACAACGTGTAACGGTTTAGCTTACAGTTTTCTAAACTGAAATATTTTGACCTATATTATAATAAGTGCTATTTAAGTTGGTCTCTCGAAATTTACAGAGCCATGTCGAAGTAGAGAGCCAATGAGCGTTATTTTCTCCCACCATACTTTGTACCTACCTACCTAAAGTACCAATGTAAAAATTTATAATCAGGAAAAAATGCTACAGTATGTAGGGGAAAAAGTTCCTTCTATTGACTTATCACTTCCAGCCCCGGATCTTCAATTTTTTTTAGGCGGGGCAAAAACTGAAAAATGCCGCCCCCGCCTACTTTTATTTTTTTTTACCTTTATTATCTTCATAATTTCAGCTATCAGATGTCCATTATTTGACTGACTTTCGGAAATAATGGACCCATCGCTGTTCTTTCTGTGTTAAGGAATCATGAGTTTTCGATACGCGGGGCGAGGAGGTATTTTCAAAAATGACCCGTATCGTGCGATAGAGAGAGTTTAAGTTCAGAAGTAATTGCCTTCATTTTGTTTTCAAATAATGTTGCGGGCCGTAACGTTTTAACCCCCTTTATCTTTCACAAAATGAAAGTTAAGTTAACTAAATAATGAGTTGAGCATTCGTCTATAAAGTATGAATTTGGCCGCCCCCTGGACGTGCCACCCGGGGCGTGGGCCCCAGTCAGCCCCCCCCTAGATCCGGGCCTGATCACTTCATGGATATGGAAAGCATAAAGCCCCATTCTTAAGGGGCTTTATCCACTGAATTGCCATTGCAAAGGATGTGTTGGACAACAATCAAACATTAATCATCATCTCTAATCTTAAGATAATCAAACCATTATTAGGGGATCGTCTAAAATGTTCTTTGCCTTTGTAGCAAAATGCCTTCGACGCAAAATATCTAATTTTAGGTTTTAGTAGCAAAACGCCTGAAATGCATTCAGATTGAAGGTAGT
The DNA here is from genome assembly GCA_907269075.1 of Idaea aversata. Taxonomy (NCBI): domain Eukaryota; kingdom Metazoa; phylum Arthropoda; class Insecta; order Lepidoptera; family Geometridae; genus Idaea; species Idaea aversata. The sequence goes on from OU026101.1 coordinate 5,095,544, forward strand.
TGCAATTTTTGGCTTTCATCTCTCTAGCTACATCGACATTAACCTTAATTTAGTAAATAATGTATAACTCACCTCTCTTTACTTCCAAACTCATAGAAGACACTTGATCGTACAATGCTGCACATATCCATGTGAGCATAATCAGCCATAGTAGCAGTGTGCCGCGGACGGCCCAACGTAGCGCACATTGCACTTCTGTACCAATGTTCGGTTCAGGAGTATGGTTAGCAGTGCCTCGGTTCCGTTCTCTTCTGAAATGATAACATTCCTGTAATATACTCTTTAAACTCATATAATTTGTTATATTTGATGTCAAACTTCAAAAACAGGTTTTCAAAAATATTGTGTATTTTTTTCATTCGAATCATGGTCACACAATCTGGTCTACTAAGAATAAATTAATAATGCAAGATTTGCAGAACGCAATTATTATTATTACACACAGCGCCGTCTAGCCCCAAGCTAACCAACTAGGCTTATGCTATGGTGACCAGACAATGAATAGGACACTTATACATAAACTATTTTTTGAATAAATATAATTCTTAATATTAGGCATACAGAAACACCCAAATCAGAACAAATATTTGTATACAGAAATAAATATCTGTACACAAATACTTATTTGACAGCAAGAATTGAACCTGCAACCTTCTGAGTAGCAAATGGATGTTTCCCCATTGCACCCCAGAAGTTGTTAAAGAATAAAGAATTCTTATCTATTTTTGCCTAAAAAGGTACCTACGTATGTTTGGGAAAGTAACTCAGCCCCAACCTATCTCCTTCCATGGGTGTCGTAAAACTTAATTATTGCTATTTTTTTATCAGTCACTCAGTAAAGGATTTGAATGCAAAATATAGCTAAATCATTAGTACATGAGACATTCTATTTTCGGATTACAGATTTATTATGATATGTAATTATTATGAGAAGCAGCGTATTATTTAGCTAATATTTATCTAATACCTAGTAGGTACTTCTTGGTTTAAAATATTTTTAGGTGTTCTAGGACTAAAAGTATTCTACTATACTAGTAGATTCCACACAAACCTTGTGATTTTCTTCTTCCTGCTCGGAATTATTTCTAACTGCAAATCTTCCGAGTCTTCATCAGTGGACAGGTCGAGAAGTCTAAAGTTTTCTTTACTAGCTTTAGATGCTAGAGACATTTTCGACCTTGTTTCGCACAACACATAATATTGATAGATATATTTACAAAGATGCGAGCATTGGTTTCAAAACAATTCGATTAACTTTATTGAAGGTTATGTTACGATTGTCAATAAGTACATTCTGATAATGGAAAATCTGAAATAATTATTACAAACTGCTGAGATTTTAAAAATTAGATAGCAGGTCTACGATAAGAGGAAAGAAGTTGATAAAATTCAGTAAATAACACAAAAACAAACCAAAGCAAATCACACAATTACATTTTTTGTATATTAAATTCCCGCGACGAGGAAGGCAAAGAGCTTTTAGCCCATGCAGTCTCGTCTGTTTATTATTTCTTGTGATTATTTATTTTTTCTGATTACTATTTTACTAGCGTTTTAATTTAGTTCTTCTATAATAATCTTTTGTCTTTTATCGCCAGCCGGACATCCTTTTTAGAAACCTCACCGTGGAGTTTTTTTGAAGCTACGAAACTCAAGAACAAATTATATTGGAACAACTCGACAAGACACCGAACTAGAAGCCGGCATAGCCATAGTGACTCTCTTCTGTCATTTGTCACGGCAGTCAGTCAACTGTCACTGTCAGTATATTTAAATTCTCTTTGGTCAGTATTCTTGGATTTATGATGGGCAGTGTGCGGTTTAATTTTAGCGAATTTTGATTTTCCAATTTTAATTTTATAAAATGAAAGAACGATGGAATTATGTTTTGTATCTTATTTGGTTCTCCTATTTGGTGCTATCAGCAGTGATATTGTTCGGACACGGTTTTCTGTTATCCCGTAAAACATTGAGCGATGTGACGGAGTGTGTGCCGCTGCACAATTTCGATTGCAATGGTAAGGAGAAGACTGATCTAACTATGAAAGACTACTGTAATGACGATGTAAAGATTAGGCGGATTCTATCGATGCCTGGGAACCCATTAGTTTGTGTGCCTAACAAGAACCGAGTAGTGTTTTTGTTAGTTGATGCGCTGCGGTATGATTTTACGGAGTATGATAGTAGTCTTGAGAAGCCACTGGCGTATCAGAACCGTATACCAGTGATGCGGGAGACGCTGATCAAGTGGCCGAACAGGACTCGCCTCTTCCGGTTCATGGCTGATCCTCCAACGACAACACTGCAGCGCGTGAAGGCGCTTGTTACCGGCTCATTACCTACCTTCATTGATGTCAGCTCTAATTTCGCTGCTATGGAACTTCAGGAAGATAATGTCATTGATCAGGTACCTTTACATAACATAATTAGATATACTTAGTAACCTAGTAGTACATAATCTTGTTCTATTTAATTGTCTTATCTGATTTTATGATAACAGTCAATTTTTCAATTCCCTCCAATAATTTGATAGGTTATTTTGAATTGTTTAGGTGGTAAAAAGTGGTGGCCGTGCTGTGCTGCTGGGAGATGACACTTGGGGACGACTAATTCCTGGTCGCTGGTTGAGGTCCCATGCCTTATACTCCTTTCATACTTGGGACTTAGATACTGTGGATAAAGGTGATCATTACAATTTAATCTGTTGCATCACATTTATTGGCCCAATAAAATCAGCCTAAAATATATATTTTTTTTAAATTGAACTAAAACTGAAAGAGATATTTATCACCTAATGAACTAAAGTAGGACACTTTTGGCCCAATAAAATCAGCCTAATATATCTTATTTTTGTTAAACAAAATGGGCCTAAAACTGAAAGAGATATTTATCACTTAATTTACAAAGATTTTTTCTGATTTTTGACATTTTTTGATCTCTCATCAACAGAGGTAGACTCAAAAATCTACGATGAACTGCAGAAAGATGACTGGGATCTCCTAGTAGCCCATTATTTGGGAGTTGACCACGCAGGACACAGATATGGACCAAACCATCCTGAAATGACGAGAAAACTGAATGAAACTAACATAAGACTGGAGAAAATACTCGAAATATTACCTTCTGATGTCATATTGTACGTTGTTGGTGACCATGGAATGACTGATAATGGTAACTTTGATTTAAATATCCATTTAAAAAAAACAGAAATATATATCATACAAGTATTAAAAACATAAACTACTGTATCAAATTTGATATTGCACCTTATTAATTTCCTAGATGTAAGAATCACACCACTGCTCCTTCACTTATAATAATAGTTTATACAAAACATTTTTCACATTGTTTTAGACTCACAAGGGAACAACTCTGATGGTGGGTAAATAATAGGAAAGCTTGCAAAATGTATATTTTTATTAGTGTGAAATTAGTAGTTTGTTGAAATATTTTGCTATTAATGTGTGTGTGATTCTAAAGCATAGTCTATCTATGCTATTTGTGTTCTTTTGTTTGCAGGAGTTTTATTAAGTATGTCATGGTTAAAGCCTGAAGTATGGTTATCGGTGTGATCAATTTGCATTTGGTAAAATCTATATGTAACTCATTTTTAACAGTTTAACCTACATGCAGCTCTCTTAAATGACTGACATTAGCAATCACTGCACACCTAGAGCTAGCTCTAACTAAATGCAAATGGTCACCCCTAGGTGTGACCATACTTCAAGCTTCATCTAAATATTTGCGCATTTTCTGCTCAGTTAATTGCTGGTTTATGCATGTTTTATCTTAAAATTTAAAAGGTTTTATTAAGTTAAACATATTGTTTAACAGGTGACCATGGAGGGGAAAGCAAGGCGGAACGTACGGCCGCATTGTTCGCTTATCGCAAGACAGGGTTTGCTGGCGATATTTTCGATATATCTGTAGGCAAAGAGGTGCAACAGACTGACTTAGCGCCGTCTATGAGCGCGGCATTAGGGAGACCTCCGCCTGCACCTTCTCTAGGGAATCTTCTACTGCCAATATTGCCTAAATATTCCATTCCCCATACTCTGCTTCATATTAGCAACAATTTAAAACAGGTACAATAATTTAAAATGTTTAATCTTATCAAATTATTTAAACAGACATAAATAAAACTTATATTTTTACAGATAATGCAGTACTTAGTGCGGTATGGTGAAGAGTCTCAACAAATATCTCTAGACAAACTAGCGCAACTAATCAACGCAACCAGAGAGCAAATAGACAGAGCAGCGAACATTGAAACTAATGAAGAATTAACTAAATATGTCACTGATGTTAGGTGAGATAAATACTGTAGTCATTGTGAATTGAATCATATTGAAACATGTTAAGATTTCTTTTCCGTTTCAGGATCTTGATTGACAACATTCGCGGTATTTTCAGAGAGGTTTGGGTTGAATTTGATTCCTTATCTATGTTGAGGGCTTTGCTGCTACTGTTGTTAGCAATTTTCTTTAATTGGTTGATAACTGAAGGCATTCCTATGGAACGTCTCCCTAATATATTCGCGAGTTCTTTCGTTCCCACTGGTATAATCTCTACAGCAGTTTGCATTGCGGTGTGTTATACTGGACATTATTTCGAGCTTTTAGAGGATGTGCTCCACGCGATATATTTGAGTACCGGTTTAGTTTCGGGCGCCGTAATCTGCGTCCTGATTATAATGCATTGGGATGGTATATCACAGCGTTGGTACGAAGGTAGATCTCCTTTTTACGAGCGTTTCGCTCGGGCCTGCCTCGTCGCTTCTGCGGCGGTTTTAGTCTCGAACAGTTTCGTCATAGAAGAAGGCGCGACGTTATGTTTTCTAGTCCTTTCAGTATTAGGTTTAATGGCGTGGAATATTAGTACCGTAAAAGCTTTAGTTCTGTGGATCGGTACTGCATTAGTGTTAGCCCTTAGCAGGAATTATAGAGGATGTAGAGAGGAACAGGGAGACTGTTGGGTCGCAGGCGGTGGGACTCCGACGGGACAGACGTCTAGAGCCGCTTTAGTATTAACATTGGGGTCTGTATCCGCAGTAGTTGCAATAGCAAGACGTCACGTAGGATGGCGAGGTCACGGGTTAGTCGTAGCTGGGTTACTATCGTGTGCTCATTGGGCAGTAGGTTGGGGTACGTTAGGTTCACTGAGTCGGTCTCGATTGCTCGCTCGCCTCGCCTGGCTAGTCCTAGCCGTGATGTTTGTATTGCTATTCGTGAGACGAGATTTCCACAACGCCACTCTACCAGCGACTGTGTGTGCTTTTCTCATATACATCGGAAATAGTTTGGTGGTGGGCGCGTCTTTTGCGCCTTCAGTGGCGTTAGCGCTTTTATCCGGAGTTTTGGCGCTGAATATTGTTACTTTGTTGAAGAATGATGGATCGTCGAAGTTTTGTAAGTATATAAACAACGGAATGCCTACGTCACTGCGAAAAACTTTTCATCGAAAGTTTCTTCGAACCCTTTTAATTGATATCTCTATATTGACGTATTGTTACTGAGTATCTATCGAACCGAAGGATTTTACTGCGAAAATATCATACTGCGAAGACTTGTTTAATCGACATCTTGTTACTGCGAACTTGTTACTGCGAATTTAAAATAATGTCGTATAAAATACAGGGTAGTCTTCTCTGACAACCCTGTATCACGACGTCCTAAATTAAAAATTATATACCTATTACCGAGAGGTAGGTACCTACCTGATTTCGCCCCCAAAGTTTTTCGGTTTTTTTCCGTTTTCACATTTTTTTTAGGTTTTTTTGAGATCTTTAATATTTCGATGTAACGTAACATCACAGTAACAATACATCGATTTAATAAGGCGTTGCAGTATAGAGCTATCGATTAAAAAAGAGTTCGAAGAAACAAAATTCGATGAAAAGTTTTTCGCAGTGACGTAGGTATCCCATAAACAACACTATTAACTTTAAAAGTTTAGTTTGGAAATAAAGCAAGTTTGTTGTTTTTTGTTTTAGCTTTGTCGACACGATGCAGCTCAAGCGTAGCTTGTATGTGGGCGTTACTCGCCTCATATCAGTTCTACGGAACTGGTCATCACGCGACCATTGGCCACGTGAGATGGGCACCGGCTTTTCACGCTGGCGACCCTAACTACTTATCAGTGGGCCCTTATATTACTGGTGTGCTTGTCTCTCTTGATTTGTTTGGTAAGTTCGCATTTCAACGAGTAGAAATGAAACGAATTTTTTGCACTTAATAATGTGGGTTTGTCTAATTTTCAGGAATGCCGTTCATGTTTGGTGTAGCTCTACCTTTGCTAACTCTATGGGGACGTAATGATACCGCGGCAGGACCTCGGACTCAGTTGGCTGCCGTCTTCGTGATGGCTCTCAAATTCGCACTGTGTTTTGCTATAAGGGTAAGACCCTAAGGGCGTATATTTTTTTTAGATCTTTATACAAATTTGGGGAGTTCAGAAATGGGTCACAGTCGTAAATAACAAGAAATCTTTCCTTAATTTCAACTTGGTGGGGTATGGTACTGAAGCAGAGTTTCTCTGCAAAGATTATTGGAGTGATTTATTGCTATAATTTAAGAAAATAATAAGTAGGCAAGAATACCTACCTTATCACGTACAATTTTTGTTTATTCCAGGTATTCGCGTGCGCGTTTTCAGCAACGATCCACTGTCGTCACCTAATGATTTGGGGCGTGTTCACACCGAAACTTCTTTTCGAAGGCGGCGCGTGTGCATCCGCCTTCCTCGGCACTATCATCGGCTCGATACTCACAACGTGGCACTTGCCTGTACATAACAAATCCAGTTGACAGAAACAGAGATAAAGGTTTACCGGTCGACCTATAGGGTGATAAACAAAGTACATATATTTTAACTTATCTTGGCTCAGCTTTATAAATGTACGTGAGGTTGTATAGAAACGACTAGCTTTTGCCCGCGACTTCGTCCGCGTAGAATTAGTAGATTGGACTAAGGAATCACGTAGTTCCATACAAACTTTTAGCCCCGAAAAAGGGGTAATGTCGGAAAATCCTATCAGATTCTTACGTCTCCGTGTACCCAATAAAACGGACAATATACATTTTATATTGATCCTTTTGCAATCGATTCACCATTTTATTGGAAAAATATTTAGAAGACGCCATTTTGTTGACTCATTTTTTTTTTATAACCATACTTTCTAAGGTCATTGCGTGTGCAAATTAAAGCTGTATAGTTACCAACACACGCATAGACATGTATGCGGCCGAGCCAAGATCAGTTCAAGTTACACTATTATAGTGTCACTAGGTTAAAAAGACATAGTTTACGCGCGCTGGCGCTTTGTTGCATTTGTTGGAATTGAACAGCGAGTTTAATGTTTTGTTTTGGTTGTGAGAATTTAAGTGGTGATGGTTATTAATCAAAGAGCATAGAATTATAAAATTCTATTATAGAGGCGTGTAGGGTCTTTAGTTAGATCTTTATAGCACTGTACTTTCTACACTGACTGCCAAAAAATTGATCTATCCACTGTTGTGGTCAAAAAGGCTCTGAAACTAGTCATCTGCTTCCAGATCCAGGTCTCCAAAGATACTCTCCCGTCTGTAAGGCTACGTCACGGCTCTACCTAATTTTTTGTTTCAGCATAAAATATGGTACGGCCGTGCCGCTATTTTGCTCGACTTAAAAAACAAAAACTTGCAAAGATAGGCGCGAAAAACATAAGTAACCCTTTCTTTGCCGTCGGGTTATTAAGACATCGAATTAAAAAAAACTACGAAAAGGTGTGTTGTTTTTTTCGGTGGACAGTATATTATATTTTTGTAAAAATAGCTATCACCACTTTTTAACTTCCAGTAACTTATTGTTGTGTTTGTGAAAGTATTAATTACTTAAAGAAGTTTGTTGAGATATTTTAAAGAAGTATTAATGGAATGTTTTAGTGTGTCGTGTTGATTATTTGGGTTCACACCACATCGAACGCAGATCATATGAACCAAATGTCTTGGATCATCAGTCAGTGTGGTGTGGACATTGATTAAAGCTGGAAACAAATTATCGGACGCGGCTAACGGACGCGACTGACAGCCGCGACTTAATGGTATCTATGTAATGATAAATATAAGAACTGTTTGAACTATCAGGCGTCAATTGCGGACGTAACCTTGGGCCGCCCTTGAGCGTTCAGACGTCCCATAATAGCAATCTGGCCCGCGGCGTCCCAAACGACCGTGCACGCCTATCAGTCGCGTCTGTCAGTCGCGTCCGTCAGCCGCGTCCGATAATATGTTTCCAGCTTAAGAACCGCAGTGTGAAAGCCAATGAAATATCACAAGAGTGCGCGCTAGACAAATCGGCGATGAGCTCTTTAGCGCGGTAGAAGAACACCTGCTTGCGACTCAAAAGGTTACGGGTCAGATTTCCGCCGTCAAACAAATATTTGGCTAGAGATATTTCTGTAAACAAATATTTGTTGAGGTTTGGGTATTTCTGGAACGGACGGACAGTGAAGTCTTAGTAATATGGTCCCGTTTTTACCCTTTGGGTACGGAACCCTAGAAGTATATAGGTATCTATTCTATTCGTTGTCTGTCCACCTTAACACAAGCGTAGTTGCTTATCTGGGAGCTAGAAGGCACTGTGTGCAATGTCTTGTAATATTTATTACTCGTATTATTAAAAAAATCTGAACTGACATAAAAGCGTCACCAGTCGCGGGCGAACTTTTCTCGCACGCACTCTAGTATTAAATTACGGGTTGTATTACTAGAAAATAACTAGTTTATATCACTGAAAGTTGTACAAAGCATTTTTAAGAGTGTGTAGACTTTAAATGCTTGTACTTGTATACGGGCTGTTTTCCGCAATTAAACCCTTTTTAATTAGGTCCTTTTTAGCGTGAGGATGGAGTAGGCTTGCCCAGCACTTACTACCCTCTCAGGTTAGTTGACCATGTCCAGAGGAGAGAACTTGTCAATACTTCTGGAGCCAACTAAGTCGCGGGTTTCATCACGATGTTTTCCTTCACCGTAAGAGCAATGTTAATTAGCGCACATAATTTTTTCTTAAGAAAAATGCATTGGTGCACGGCCGCCGGGATTCGAACCCACGACCTTCAGAATGAAAGTCGAGATATCTACCACTAAGCCAACACCGCTCTGACTTTAAAAGCTATACTGTAGACTTACGCTTTCACGTAACGGCTAAAGTTTTATTAAATGGGTTTCATTATTTCCTTCAATTATTTATTATATTACAATTACGGTTGACGTAGACGCGATAGTTATGTAAATAATTCTAACAAAAGGTCACACTGTGTAATGCTTTTAAATAATTTTGTAAATAATTACTTTAAAATTGAAAAAAAAAAAAAACACTGCCAGTTTAAGACTTTTAATTAAATCCCGATCCAAGGAATATGCTAAAAGCAGCATAGGTTACTCAAAACAAGTTACGCCGAAGGGTTAAATGTAGGTATCTTCAAACTCGTCAAGTTTCATCAAAACCCGTCCAGCAGTTTTAGAGTGTGTTCTTATGAAAATATTATCTTTATTTATATTAGTAATTTGTAGATAAACTATTATATAAGGCACCGTAAATGGTCCGCGCGATTAGACACGAACCTACTTTGCCTGCTGCGTTCATATAAATCTAAACTGTATCTGTAGGTAATTGTAGGACATATAAACTGCATAATTGCAGTCTCCGGTAGAGTTCGAAAATTACTATTATTGGAATATTTTCATTCTAATAATTTTTATTTCATAAATTGATGAAAAGACTTTAAACTTCAAATAAAGCAGGTGTCTAGAATCTTGCTTCTGTTGAAAACATTCTTATAACAGTCGTTTTGGAGCTCTACGGTGGGTCTGCAATTATGCAGCCGACCGTATAAGACGACTTTGAAATAATAATATATTTATATTTCAAAGTCGTCCGGGGGCTCTATTTTTGAATCGCTCGTGTGACATAGCTTTGTTGTATACGCCTACAAGTCAAGCTCGTCTTCTAAGACGCATTACTGCATCAATGTACAAGACGGCTTTGAAATAATAATATATTTATATTTCAAAGTCGTCCTGGGGCTCTATTTTTGAATCGCTCGTGTGACAAAGCTTCGTCGTATACGCCTACAAGTCATGCTCGACTTCCAAGTCGCATGACACTCATTTTCTGTATTTTTGAATCGTTCATCATCAAAAATTTAAATGTAAATTATTTATTCCTTTTACGCAGAAAATTTATAAGCAGTAATTACAGACGAACATCAGAAATAATACCAAAATATATAAATATTTATCAAAGATCGTTTCCGAATGTTTGACGTTTATTCTACCACTCGCAGCGAGCGGCGGAGACCAGTCGTTACGATCGAGCGATTCAAAAATAGCGAATTTCCAATGTCGAACGAATATCTAAAAAATGGAGTAGGTACTATGATTTTCAATTCAACAAGATTTAACCTAACAAGAGTTTTGGTAATAAGTATGCAGACCATTGGTTTGCATACTTATTAAAATATTCATTTGAAAGTAATTCTGAACTTTGATGCAGTTTATGTGTCCGTCAGTTTAAGTTAATTTTATTTTATAAACTTTTTATTGCGAAATTACGAATAAAACTAGCTAATATTTTGATCGCATTTGCAGCAAAGTAGGTTCTCAACTGTAATTTGCTTGTAAAATATTTATGATTGAAGAATAGACTATTAATTTTATTGAATGACGACAAAGGAACAAATGTTATGTTTAATTTTCTATATGATTTGAAATAAAATATTCATAAAGTACCTAATTGTTTTCATTAAAACGCTCGTATATAAATAAATATTAACATTTAATTATACTGGAATATCATAAACTACTTCACCACATTGTGACATCCAACAAAATATAATAAAGTACTTAGAAAAAATCTATGCAACTGGTAAGTTATTTAGACGCATTCATTTATTGCTATATATACTTTAACAAGAGAAACGTAGCTATAAAATTTGCTAAGACTTTGAGATATAGGTATAATAGTAAAATTCAATTTCCGACCTACTATTTTATAAGAAAACTTGCTATCTTTTTATTAGGACGGCTAAAAAGGGATTCTATGCCGTCCTTTCCAAGGTCACCGTTTTAACTTATCCATGGTAATGACGTTCTTAGGCCGGAATACAAAAATTTAGGATGTTGATTTCGAAGGCGATACATAGGGAGCAAGCAAGTATTCGGAGAAGGAATTGACAGCTGCAGCACCCCTAACTTCCTTATCGAGAAGTGGGAGCTTAGTAACATGGAAGTCTTCATACAAGTCAGCAATCTGTTCGAGATATTTCTCTTGCACCTTGTGCCTTGCAGCACAGAGCTCGCAAGGCGCAGACGTGTGAAGCAACAACTGGTTAACTATGATATTGTGCGTGTCTATACCGCATCGGGTCAACTCCTGGACTAATCTCTCAGTCTCATACAGTGATAAGAACTCGGCGATACAGACGCATACAAAAGTAGTTTGGTTCGGATCCTTGAATTGAGCGTTCACTTGTCTTATTACTGAGAGCATCTCGTCCAATTTGTTGCTGAACATGTCTGAGTTAAATTCTGTGAGAGCGAACAGTGATGCTATTTGGTTTATGAAAGGTGCCACCTGAAAAGTTACAACAAAATTAAGTTACAAAGTTAGTATACGTTGCTATAATATTAGGTAAAGGCTGACCCTGACACGAAAAGAAGAAGATAGAGATCCTACATCATTCAGCTTCAATCTACTGTCTAAAAAATCTCTTATTGTTCACCAACTTTGACAATAGGAGTTACAGGCACGTGACAGGCTTAGAACCTTTAGAAGTTTAGGGAGATCCTGGCCCTGCAGTGGGGCAACTTAGGTGAAAAATGCATCTCACAAAAGCCGTGACAAACTGAGACAACAATGCTCTCACATAGATGCATAAACTATAAACTATTTCTCTATATATATTTACTGGGACAAAATAAATCGCGAACCTTTGATTTAAGACGCATAAGCTTGCCAAGTCCCTTCTCGACAACTTGAGGGAAAGACAAGAGTCTTAGCGTGTGTCCTGTGGGGGCAGTGTCAAACACAACTGCACTGAAGTTCATGCCTTTCACTAACTTCATCACCTGGAATTCAAATATTGTATTGTTTAAGATTAACTGTGACTTGGGCAGGCTATTATTTTGGCCAACCAGCCTTTTAGGCACATATTCACAACTATTATTAAAAAAATATATATATTACACAAAGCAATATTACAGCAAAATCGAAACCCTAATCCTCGAACTAGGTATAAACTTAACCATAACAATATTAAAAGCCTTTTGTAGCTCCTTAGGGGTTGAATTTTGCAAAATCTCATCTTAGTGAGCCTTACATCCTAAAAGAAACCCCAATGCTAAATTTGAGACTCCTAGCACTGTGTAGTTTTTGAGATTTTGTAATGAGTGAGTCAGTTATTTTCTCTTTTATTTCGATAGAAGACTAGCTGCGCCCAGCGCTTTCACTCGTGTAACTGCCGATCCCATGGAAATATCGTGATAAACTCAGTAGGACTACTGATCCAGTGCGACAATAATGTATCATTTGTACTACTGGTAGTACTAGAGAAACAATAAAGTATCATTTGCACTACCAGTTGAACTACTCAGTAGGACTACTGATCCAGTGCGAAAAGTAGCCTATATGTGTTAATCCAGGTCTCCAGCTATTTACATACCAAGTTTCATCACAATTGGTTCAGAAGTTTAAGCATGAAGGAGTAACAAACACACATACTTTTATATTTACAATAATAATAGGATGATACTAGTAGGTCGCGAGGATCAGTCTCCTCGCAACCATGACGATTGCAACATAGTCGAAACATGAAGGTAAGACAAATAAAAAAAAATATGCTATTAAGACCCGGGAAAATAATTACCTATTATGAATACAAATCGAGTTTAAAAAGTTTATTAGTAGGATGGATAGTGTCTAAGAATAATTTTTTTTTTTTATACTGCAATCTGTCAGCGGTAGTTTGACAATAATGTTTCTTTTCTGGCATGACGAGACATGGGCGATCTTGATCCTACATGATCCAGTCGCATGTTAATAACCAATCTTTGGTGTTATTGGTCTTGTGGCATTCTGCGCTTAAGTCTTCGTTTAGTACTACAGGGATTCATCAGTGTACGTGCTAACTGGTTTGGATGTAGTTTTTTTTTTTTTTTTTTTTCTTTCATGTTTATAGCTCCTGTTGCTATCTGCAGCATAGTGGTCTGCAATGAGCAACACAGTTATCCGCTTTCGCTCGGGAGTTCTGTCATAATCTGGAGAGAGGTCCATTGACCCCATTCCTCAGCCCTTGTCTCCTATGTGATAATGGGTTTGTGTAGGTTTGTGTATGTGGTTTGGATGTAGTGTGATACGATTTCTATATCTGTTAGTGGCAGCTTTGATATTTGTAGGTCTTTGTGGATGGTTGAATTAGTAAAATAATTAAGAACTCACCTCAGCATAGCTCATAGCCTCATCAATACCAGGAAATGCACCGACAATCTCCTGCATCACACCTTTACCGAGCCTCATAGCTTCAGTCTCCCCTTCAAAATACTCTTCCGGAAGCTCTGTCAGACCTACATTAGGGTCTATTTCCATTGCAAATAGATTGTCAAAGCCTTTCACTTTTGTAGGGACCTGGAAAATAGTATTTTCAAATAATGTTTATTTAGCATAAGGAATTAAAAGTAAATTTTATTTAATCCACGTGTTACATACTAGTATTGCTAAAGTAAATGTAATGTAGGTAAATGTTCAGCATTTCCGGCACTAAGCAAAGCTTGTATCGCAGAAGATAAAAGCGATTTGACAGGCTGAAGACGACACAGCCCAGAAGTAAAACACCTGAACTTCAGTAATAAGATTTATTAATATTCCTCAGGATATTTTCACAATATTTGTAATACGTCTACGCGCTACGCTCGCATCAACTCGAGTCCCTCCGTTCCCTCTCTCCCCTCGATACCAAACATTGTTTATAAGTTTAGGATATACATACCTACATAGATCTATATCGATGACAATCAAGATATAGAGGTATAAACTAATATAAGCTAACAGTTTGGCAAAATCTTTGGAATTTAACCATTGGTGAGAAATCTAGATTGGTTATCAATATTGAATATCCAGTATTAGTCACCGAAACTGAGTCTTTACAACAAAATTGTCTAAGATTGCAAGGCAAATAGAAATAGGTTAATTATACCTTCGAAAACTTCTGATCAAAGGCATCGGATATGTTGTGAGCTGGGTCAGTGGATATTATCAACACAGATTCCCTCACTTTCGATAGTTGGACAGCAAGACTGCAACTATAAAACACATGGAAACATTATTTCAAATATTCTTGTATCCTTCTAGATTGTCGAAGAAGTAATCTTTACCTGCAAGTCGTTTTGCCAACACCACCTTTTCCTCCAACGAAAATCCATCTCAAAGATTTCTGATCGATTACGTTTCGTAGCGAAGGTTCGAGCGGCTCAAATTCGAGTTCTTTATTTTCATTCATGTTTATTGTTGCTGAAATAAATCGGATGAATGATGAAAATAATTAATATAAATCACCAAAGTTGAGTAAAATCGCGAATCACCTCCGAACCGAATCACTGACGAAAAAACAACGAATTTGTCATTTTTGATTAGACAGTGACAACCACTGAAAATTTGACAGATGATAGTGATGTACAGCCAAACGTATTGTTTTTTTTTTTTTTTTTTCTCTTGTTTGGCCCCAGGAACTTATGCCATTTTCATTTTGTTCTTCATTTTCAGCAGGTTTTTTTTTTCTTTTTTCAGTTATGGCTTCGCACGGTTTGTGCATATAGCCAGTATCAAGTAATATTTTGCATCAAGTTATGGCCCGATTTACAGAAATCGGGCTCAAAGTGTTTCAAGATGGTCAAGTCGTCAAGTCACAGTTTGTCAAGTCAGGGGTCATAGTAAAGTGGTGGCTACTTTACTATAACCTTGTAGGAGATTTTGGAGGCAACGAGAAAAGTCCATGTTTGACACTGATTTTTACTTTCACTACACTTGTGCACTTTCACAGAACTAAATTAGATAACTTTCCACCGGAATTATACAATTTAACTCGGTTTACAACTAAGTTTCGTATAAATAAAACTGCAGCACGACATGTTGTTGGCTCGTTCCCGCCAAAACCCCCGTATTGTTGTTTGTTAGATGTTTGCTTCAAGCAATCGATCAAACTTTTGGCCACTCTGACAAGTTGAAATTGCCATTGTCAATATTGCTCTTGCAGACTGTCAATGTCATTTTTTATTTGTTATGTTTGTTCGTGTGTTTGTTTGTGAAAATTGGTGGAAATTCCTGGGAAATTCAGAAAAATGTTATTTTCTTAGTCAAACAAATTCCTAAATTGAAAATGCAGTGAGAACTGAAATGCGTGGTTCATTGTGTAAAAATAATGGTCTTTCGTCTGTTCCGCGGTCGTCTGACATTTAAATTTTATTTATTTTTAGCTGCCGCAGCAATAATCACTATCAGCAGCTTTGTCTTTCCGAAGTTTAATTTCTATGGTATTTCTGTGACACCTCCGAACCCACCACAGGCTCGAACATCAAGGCATCTATCTAAATTGGTTACTTTAGTGTTCAGGCAGTTCGAAGACTTCGAGAATGACGTCGCGGACAGCGTACAGTCGTTTGTATCAGCGTACCCGAACATGCCGGTGGTGGTCGTATGCGAGAGTCCACCGTACCCTCCCTTTCCCTTCTCAGCCACCAACGAAACTTTACGAAACGTAAAAGTATTGACCTTAGAACTTCGACTAAACGCGGCTCCACAAGACCTGAATCCTCTAACGCATATATTCACTGAGTTTGTACTATTTGTGCCTGATTCTACTCGGGTCTTGCGTCGGACGCTACAGCAGGCAGCCATCGCAGCTACCGCTAACCCTACACAAGCTATTGCTATACCAGTGGGTAATGCTCGACTGAACTGCCAACAAGTGAAATGGAACTATGTTGACTGGACATTGCAGTACAGTAAAGACGCCTCGGGGAAAGTCTGTGACGCTGTTCACGGTCAACATGCTCTGTTGATAAGGACATCTCTGCTGAGAAAGTTGCCACAACCATTTACCTTTCCTTTTCCGGAATCTTTGTACTTGCAAACTACTATTAGAAATGTCAAAGTAAGTGAAACTCATTGAGAAATTTTAGACCTTTATTTTCTAAAGAATATGCAGTAAAATCATATAATTAATCCATGCTATACTACTGGCATTATATTGGTTAATTTTTATAGAACTTGCATTTGAAACATGCTGATTATGTTAAGCTTGCTTCTGTAGGTATAGGTTAGGAGCTCCAAATTTCGCATGTTGGCTATCATTCTGCCCTTTGACGATGATAAATCATTGTTCCTGTAATATAACACACTGCCATTGTGATCTCTCCAATCTCTCTTAGGCTTGGCCGGGCTAACTGGCCGGGCTAACTACTGTGCACCTAGATCAGACCAAATAGACTTGCCCAGCTCAAGCCTAAGCAACCCTGAGTAGAATCTCATCCCTTAACCACTCTAAAACCATGAACAGCAATCTATACTAATATTACAAAGCTGAAGAGTTTGGTTGTTTGTTTGAACGCGCTAATCTCAGGAACTACTGGTTCGAATTGAAAAAATATTTTTGTGTCAGGTAGTCCATTTGTCGAGGAAGGCTTTAGGCTATTTTATATTTTATAATATTACCACGGGATCAGAAGTTACGCGGGTAAAACCGCTGAGAGCTGCTAGTGTTTAACAAATTTCAGATCCAACTTCTTGAAAATAAGCTAGGCGCAGGACGAGCAATGTTAAAGAGTCCAGTGGCAAAGCAGAAGGCGTCTCGACGAATGAGAGAATACAGAATAGCATTGTACAGACAACTTGGGGTGAAGGCTGTTGTTAGAGAAGATGGAAGGATGCAGTGGTTTGGGTGTAAGAGGGAGACACAGGTAAGAATGTCTTAAGAAGATTTTATCTTCATTTTCACTATAGACAGGAAAAAAATTTGCGTTTTTGGTTGTCAAAAAATACTTGACAGATTTTGATGAAACTTGATATAACTATAATATAACTGGGAGTAACATATTCCCACGTCAGTCGTACAATCAGAAATCTGTAAAATTTATATAGTTTTACACTTATTTGTATTGTAGTATTTTTTCTTTATACTATGTGCTAAAATAGTATTACTATCAAGTCTTCAGGAATGGGCTTAAATTGTTAATAGATAGATGAAATATCATGTAGTAAAGTGTATACTATGGACTTAATAAGGACCGATTCTACTGGTATCTGAGGAAAATCTAAAGATACTCATCAGATACAAAAATCCTTGTTGCATAGCTTGGGGCTACTTGTATATGGGCTGTTTTTCCGCAAGTATACCCCTTTTTAATTGGGTCCTTTTTAGCGTGAGGATGGAATAGGCTTGCCCAGCACCTACTACCCTCTCAGTTTAGTCGACCATGTCCAGAGGAGAGAACTTGTCAATACTTCTGGAGCCAACTAAGCCGCGACTCTCACAACATCAGCTTATGGTCTCTCGACCGATTGCAGATAAGAAGATTAAAGAAAAAAAAAATCTAAACCTTGTACTTGTATACAGGCTGTTTTCCGCGATTAGACCCTTTTAATTGGGTCCTTTTTGCGTGAAGATGGAGTAGGCTTGTCCAGCACCTACTACCCTCTCAGTTTAGTCGACCATGTCCAGAGGAGAGAACTTGTCAATACTTCTGGAGCCAACTAAGCCGCGACTCTCACAACATCAGCTTATGGTCTCTCGACCGATTGCAGATAAGAAGATTAAAGAAAAAAAAAATCTAAACCTTGTACTTGTATACAGACTGTTTTCCGCGATTAGACCCTTTTAATTGGGTCCTTTTTGCGTGAAGATGGAGTAGGCTTGCCCAGCACCTCCTACCCTCTAAGCTTAGTCGACCATGCCCAGAGGAGAAAACTTGTCAATACTTCTGGAGCCAACTAAGCCGCGGGTTTCATCACGATGTTTTCCTTCACCGTAAGAGCAATGTCAAACGCACATAAATTTTTCTTAAAAAAATCCATTGCGGCACGGCCGGCCGGGATTCGAACCCACGGCCTTCAGAATGAAAGTCGAGATATCTACCACTAAGCCAATACCGCTCTTAGCTTGGGGCTAAATGGCGCTGCAATGTCCTGCAATATTTATTAGATAAACATTACTTTTACTTAATTAGTATAAATGTTCCAGAGATGCTACCCCTCAGTACAAAACACACCGTCCTACATCCTCGCCGGGCGCAACACACCTCCATGTTGTAGGCGCAACATGCGACGCACGGCCGGGCACGTATTACGAGCGTTATTGCAGGCCGGGGCGAGGTGCTGGCTTGAGACTACATCATTACTTGGAGCTGTATTACAGTGAGAATATACTTTATTATATTACTAGCGACCCTCCCCGCACGGGAAGTAGACCATACACGCTTACATTTCAGGCACTAAGGAGTCTACTATTATTCGGCCATTACCTTTTTGAGTAGCGAGACTGACACGGCGAGACAAGAAATCGGCTGCTCTGTGATCATCTGGTTACCTCGACAAGACGCACCGACACAGCTTCTTAAAAAAAAAACCCTGGACACAATAGACAACTTCAAAAGGACCTTGGAACAGGGCTCCCAAAACACAACTCTCGCGTTATATTCTTAAAATTTCGCTCTATTTTAGGGTTCCACACTTCAATAGGTAAAACAAGATCACTTTCTTGTCCGTCTGTCTGGCCGTCTGTCACCATCGATTATCTCAGGAACGGGTGATCCTAGCAAGTTAAAATTCATACCAGATACTGAGGTCTATAGTCCCTATGAGGTGTATAAAAACTTACATACATACATAGACTGATGAACACATTACTACTCCTTTGCGTTGCGCAGTCGGGTAAAAATCAAGGTCCTGAGTCAACACGATTTAAAGATAATAATATGGGCAAATTTACATTTTCGCGAAAATTTGTATGTACCAAAATTTAACTTTTTAGGGTTCCGTAGCCAAATGGCAAGAAACGGAACCTTTATAGATTCGTCATGTCTGTCTGTCTGCCGTATGTCACAGCCACTTTTTCCGAAACTATAAGAACTATACTGTTGAAACTTGGTAAGTAGATGTATTCTGTGAACCGCATTTGATCAAACCCATACTTGTGGGGTATCTATGGATAGGTCTTCAAAAATGATATTGAGGTTTCTAATATCATTTTTTTCTAAACTGAATAGTTTACGCGAGAGACACTTCCAAAGTGGAAAAAAGTGCCCCCCCTGTAACTTCTAAAATAAGAGAATGATGAAACTAAAAAAAAATATATGATATACATTATCATGCACACTTCCACCCAAAATGGTTTGAACGAGATCTGGTAAGTAGTTTTTTTTAATACGTCATAAACCGTAAACCGCCATTTACCCTTCATTCATGTATTTTTACCACTAGCGCCATCAATTTTTTTTAATATAGTGATTCAATAGGAAGGTTTATATGTATAACACATCCTGATATTCCCGCGGGATCGTGATGATAATGGTACGGAGCCCTTCGTGCGTGAGTCCTACTCACACTTGACCGGTTTTTTCCTTTTACTTGTTTCAGTGGCGATCTTCTACCCTGGGCCGAATACGCTGAAATAGGCATCCACGCAGCCGATGTATCCCGCGTATCCTGGCTGACTCGCAGTGGCGCCGACACAGACGGCTTCGTATGGGAACGGGCGACCAAAGGACATTACTATCGCGTGGCGTATTCAGCAACCAATAGAGTCTACGTGCTGATACTCCCGTTTACACCAAAGAATGGTACGATGTGGCCGGCGGATTGGGTGCTGTCTCACCAGAGGGAGTTTCCGGAGAGGCATTTACATCCTTTAGCTCAAGTAAGTTATCTATTAACCTAAAACCTAGTCAGGCATCTATTAATTTTGCAAAACAAATAATCTATACTAATATTATAAAGCTGAAGAGTTTGTTTGTTTGAACGCGCTAATCTCAAGGACTATTAGTTCGAATTAAAAAAATATTTTTGTGTTGGATAGTCCATTTGTTGAGGAAGGCTATGGGCTATTTTAATTTCGATATTCCCACGGGATTGGGAGTTACGCGGGTGAAACCGCGGAGCGTTGCTAGTAACTATATTTTTGTATCAATCGATAGTACCTATTGCTGTTAAGGTGAAAGGGTACCTGCGCTCTCTCCATACAAACGTAGTCGACTGGGTCCTCCCTGGATAATGACACTAGCACAAACATTTTTGTGCCAAAAAACCTATAACTGCCATGACTATGCCCCTATGTTTTAGTTTTTTTCATTTTCTAATAAATAAATAAAAAAAACATAATATAAGGGTCATGGTAGTTATAAGTTTTATGCACCAAAAATATTTGCTCTAGTGTCATTATCCAGGGAGAAAACAGTCGACTATGTTTGTAATAGTTTGTATGGAGAATGTGGAGAAGCCCCCGGTACCCTTTCCTCTTAAAGATCAATTCTTAGACATATACTACCTATAGCAAATCAAAGGAAATTTTGTAGCACATTTTGTAGTTTTCTGCAGTTTCTTTGTATGTTTTGGGAGAAATTAAAGATTTTTTACATTAGTATGAGATACGAGTGACGAGTAGGTCAGCGTTTGATCACTATCGCACCCGTCTGATAGCAGGTTACGATGCGGCCTAAGATGTAACACGCTTATTTTCGCGTATTATAAGTTTGATACAGGTTTGTTAAATATAACCTTTTCTTATTTTCAGATATCGTTCGCGGGTCGTGAAGCCCCCGCACCGAATGACGCTCGCGCTTTTCTCGACCTCAAACTCGGCGCGTTCGCAGTCGAACGCTGCGAAAAACTAGGACCAAAGCTGCTCTACCCATAGAATGCCTTATTTCTACGACTGCAAGGTTCAATTTTGATTAAGTCCATAGTACTAGCACGCTGAAGAGGCGACTGTCATCAATAAAATGGTTTCCTTTTCGCCATTTTGAAGGGTAGTGAATTTATGGAACTAGTCATGTTGACAATCGACTTTTGTTAAAGAACATTAGCTGAGCTGTCTTCGAGTAATAGGTGAACATAAATTAAAAAAATAAATGGTTGTCTGTAAAGTCAGTTTACGAATGATAATTTTACGTGATAACGTCATAAGAAAACATTTCGTTGCTATGGTTACCATTTTGTCAAAACTCACGTTCCCGGAACGTGAGCGGAACGCGATGACGTCACACTTTTATGTAAATGCCGTGGTGTTCAACTTATAAGACGTTATCACATGAAAAATACCCGATAAATTGAGTATATCTTGTATGATATATGATCTTTAGAAAGGAATTCCTTCTAAAAGGAGGAAATCCTTTCTTTAACCTAATACAAAAAAGGAGGAGATCCTTTCTTTAACCTAATACAAAAAAGGAGGAGATCCTTTCTTTAACCTAATACAAAAAAGGAGGAGATCCTTTCTTTAACCGAATACAAAAAAAGAGGAAATCCTTTTTTGTATTTGGATAAAGATAGATAATTGTTTCGCAGTATAAAAAAAGGTTATAATACTCATTTAGTCGTGGTGATATTTCTATTTGTATCCCCTTAAATGTCAAAAGAGTGTTGTTATAAGTTACACTCTTTCAGCTGATATTTCTAGCATTTGATTGAGAATTTTCCATAAGATCTCAAAAATATAATAAAAAAACACAAGCACAAATTAATGTAATATTCACTTTAGTGATATTCAAGCAATATTATATTTATTTTGCTAATAATTTTTTGGATATCTTTTAAAACTTCGCCTTTAAGAGTGACTACTCTACGCTTTTTGTATTTATAAATGTATTTAAATAATAATAATGATTTAGTCCTAGGTGCTTTATTATGAAAATCTAGTCAAATGTGCCATAGGGGGCTAGTCTGGTACCCCTTAGCTTAGGTACAGTCACATTACCAATAAGCTGAACCCCACGTGACCTAGAGCTCACTCGCAAATCTGTAAGGTTGTAATAGTAGTTTACTACACAAGGTATGTAAGCGAGCTATTACAGGAAAAGATCCAATATGGCGCCCGTGCGAGCGCAGCTCGCAAAGGGCGTTATGGATCGAGTGCACCCGAGATAGTTAGACGCACGAGCGAGCGAAGCGAGCGAGGGCGAATATAGTTCGAGGGTGTAATAGCTACTTACAACCGAGGTAAGTATACTACTTTACATCATTCATGCGAGGTAAATAAAACATTTTTGTACGACATCTTCGGCTTCAAGATGACAGAAATCAGGCGTGCCGACCACTTATTCATCAGACGAATACTTGACATGATGAACTAGCATAAACTTGTATGTTCTTTTTTTAAATTTTAATACAGTCGTCGCAACTGAACAAACATTTAGTTCAAATGGAATGCCGCCATTTTCATTTTTTTACAGTAAAAATTATTTTATGAAAAAAAAAAAATTGACCAAGGAGTTTTGCATGGCTTGAACTGAAATAAAATGCCGCCATTTTTATCGTTTTTTTTTTCAGTAAAAAGTTTCGTCATTTTATAAGAAAAGAGATTGGTTAACCAAGGAGTTTGACATAGCTTGAATGGTAAAGTGAACTTTACAATTCAAGCATTCACCCTATGCTTGAATGGTAAAGTGATTTGAAAATGGAACATTCCATCTAAATGATGCACTGTGTTGTAAATGACAACTTAGGTACACAGTCTCTTACCATACTAGTAAATCCTACTTACCGAGCAGTATGATGTAAAGTAATGTTACCTAATTCTGTTTTTCTTAAACAATATACTATACAATACAATATTACAATATAAAAAATAGGTAAATACAACCCGGTCACATTATCTCGAGACCTCGCTGGAATGCAAACTCCCGCCCCGTTCTCCTTTCACCTCCCCGCGCTCGCCACGGCGCGTCAATACAGTTAGCACTTTTGTTGCCGATACGCGTCGACTTGTTTTCGTGGTATATTTTTAAACATTTCATTGCTAAAACTTTGAACTTTCATCGACGCCAGGTCTCGAGATAATGAGACCGGGTTATAACATACTTTTTACAGATATGCGAATGAGCTCTGGGTCACATGGGGTTCAGCTAATTGGTAATGTGACTGTACGTTTAAATTAGGGTCAAATTCTAATAAATTTTAATTTAATTGCAACGATTTTGACAACGTATTTTTAATTAAAAAAGCTATTAAAGTTTGAAGAGCTCTGTTTGGAACCTTCGAAGATTTTTCTGTAGCGTTTGCGTAAGTACGGTCGGCTGCATAATTGCAGACCCACCGTAGAGCTCCAAAACGGCTGTTATAAGAATGTTTTCAACACGAGCAAGATTCTAGCCAACTGCTTTAGGTGAAGTTTAAAGTCTTCTAACTCATCAATTAATCAAACAAAAATTATTAGAATGCAAACATTCCAATAATAGTAATTTTAGAACTCTACCGAGGGCTGCAATTATACAGCCGACTGTACGTTTAAATTAGGGTTAAATTCTAATAAATTAAAATTTAATTGCAACGGGTTTGACTTTGATACCTTCGAAGATTTTTCTGTAGCGTTTGCGTAAGTACATACTTTTGTAAAATAAAAATCAATTTTATTTTCGTAAAAATGACGAACATCTTATTAAAAAACGAAGTTTTTTAGAGACGAGACTGTATAGAGTCACTCAGCAGTCTTTGCCTTCTCTGTATAGAAAGAGAAAACTTAAAAAAAAAATCTTGGCCAGAGACAACGGTGTCAATAAAACCCGCGTAATACCGAGCGAACTAGCATATGACGACCCAGTTGGCACAATGGTCACCATGCCGGACTGCCAAACATAGGGTTGCGGGTTCGATTCCCGCCACAGACAAGTATTTATGCTTAGATATTTGTCTGTGGTCTGGGTGTCTGTATGTATATTAAGTATATATTTACAAAAGAAAAGTATATAAGTAGTATATCCGTTGTCTAGCACCCATAACACAAGTCTAGTTACTTAGCTTGGGGCTAGATGGCGATGTGTGGAATGTCCTGCAATATTTATATTTATTTTATTTTTTATTTATATACAAAAATAAGCCAATATAGTATCCCCCCTTCAGAACTTTGTGACCTACAGTTATATTTCACAAATTACAAAATATAATTACTTTTCGATTTGTAACTGCGTCATTTTAACGATTTTTTTTTTATTTTTTGTACCACCAAAATATGGGTAATTCCGCTTTAAAAATCAGTAAGCGGATGTCGGAGGCATCGCTTGTGCGGAGTACTCGAAGGTTCTAAATGAAGCTCTATAAACTATCACCGCCTTTAACAAAAACAGACTTGTTTAGTCATAGTGAAAATTGACACCTTAATAGGTATTTTCTTCTTATAATTTAGAATAGATAAAATCTATTAGGATACCTACTTAAAAATTGTAGATCTTAGCAAAACAAATGTTTTTAAAAACGAATTGTTATTGTTTTAAAAGTTGAATTATATTGGCACATGTTTCCTATTAATAAGTACCTACAATATTTTCACAAATACAGGGTGAATTTTTAAACTGGGGTTTCAGGGCCAAATGCTAAATCACCTACATAGGAAATTTTCTTATTAGAAACCCCACTTTCCTACTTTCTAACAAGGAGGTTAGGTTAGCTATATCGACTTTCCTTTACGATGTATTTATAATTTATAATGTTTTAAAGACATTTTACGCCAAAAAGTGCCGCTCGAGGACGATTTTGGCAATAAAAAAAACATTACTCTATTAAGAATATTAGTTTAAAATTTGGCCCTGAAAGCCTAGGACTAGTAATATGTTTCATTATTTGATGATGACAAGCTCGTAATACGACTTCAGCAATCGCGTTTATGGAACAAAAAATGAATATAAACTACACAAAATAGACATTCAAAGACACAAAAGCCAGTTACGGACTATATTGGGTATTTTTATAGTACTACAAAAATTAAAAAAAAAACGGCGCCACACCTATTGGTGTGGCGCCGTTTTAGACACGGGTTTACAAAATAACGGCCCAGTTAAAAAGTTCACCCTGTATTTGTAATCAATTTTATCTTCAAATTCTATACCTAATTAATTAATACGATAGGCTCAAATATTTTACTGCTTTTCGTCCCACGGGATTATTGCACGTAGATTCCTATCCCGTGGGAATTTCCAAACAACTTCACACTGCACTAATATGACTCTAAAGAACAATTTTATAATAGAAACTATAGACTACGTAAAATAAATAAAAGGGCAATTAAATAGAATTCTTGTTTTTATTTTTTATTTATTATAAATTAATTGTATAAGGGTTTTCCATGTATTTGTATGTTCTCAAAGTTTAGGTACCTATATTATGTACCTATGTAATAATTGAAGTGAGTTACGCCCGTGTTCTCAAACATTACTTAAGGTGAAAGGGTACCTGCGCTCTCTCCATACAAACGTAGTCGACTGTTTCCTCCCTGGATAAATGACATTAGCACAAATATTTTTGTGCCATAAAACCTATAACTGCCATGATGCTATGCCCCTATGTTTTTTCATTCATTCTCTAATTATCATAGAAATTAAGATTTAAAAAATAACAAAAAATAGGGGCATGGTCATGGCATTTATAAGTTTTATGCACCAAAAATATTTTCTCTAGTGTCATTATCCAGGGAGAAAACAGTCGACTACGTTTGTGATAGTTTGTATGGAAAGAGCCCCAGGTACCCTTTCCTCTTAAGTTGCTCTTGGAAAAGTGAACGCACTGCGCTAAATGCGGCCCTATGATTGGTCAATTTTGTGCTGCTCTCTTCACTCTAGCCAATCAGCGTCTTATTTGCGGCTCTATGCGTTCGCGCGCACTATGCAATCTCAAAGGGTTGATTGTTTGTGTTATTATTTTAGGTTATAGTTATACGCAAAGGCTTTCAATGGGGCTTACTAAAAAAAAAAGACCTTAGAAACCCTTTTTTCCCTTGTGGAGTTCCATTATGCCTAGATTGAAAGATCTCAGAAAATACAGAGTATCCGGAGTGCGAGTTTTTTTAAAGCAAACGTTACTATTAACACATTTGAAACAAGAAAATTGAATGGAAAGTTAAAGCTTCGCATTACGTCCGCTAGGGGCGCTTTTCAACTTTACAATTTTCTCGTTTACACTTACGTAGTTAACGCGTTTGCTATATGAAAAATCTCGCACTATGGGTACTGATAAATCATTGGAATGAGTATATGGAGATGGAAAAAAAAACATTATATAATGATGTACAATTTAAAGTAAGCATTGTACTTGTACTTGTTTACGGGCATTTTTCCGCAATTAGACCCTTTTTAATTGGGTCCTTTTTGCGTGAGGATGGAGTAGCTTGCCCAGCACCTACTACCCTCTCAGCTTAGTCGACCATGTCCAGAGGAGAGAACTAAAGTACCTAAGCATTCCAGTTTTATTAAATTTTTTTTGGCTTGCTTTCTCTTGACTAGAGATTTTAGTGGAATTAGAACCAATTTATCTATCATGGAACTGGTTTAGAAAAACAGCGAATCTAGTCAGGCCCATTGGTTGGTTGGAAAATTAGGTGAACTATTTTTGCAAAATTATAGGAAACTAGCTGCGCCCCGCGGTTTCACCCGCGTAAGTCCCGATCCCGTAGGAGTATCGGGATAAAAAGTAGCCTATGTGTTAATCCAGGTCTCCAGCTATCTACATACCGAGTTTCATCGCAATCGGTCCAGTAGTTTTTGCGTGAAGGAGTAACAAACATACATACACATACACACGCACACACACACACACACAAACTTTCACATTTATAATATTATTAGTAGGATTAGTAGGAAGTAGGATTCACGATTAAACTGATCGGGGCCCCTAACAAATTGTAACCAATTAATAACAAAGTTTTATGATAAATTAAAATAAATCAGTCATCTTCAAACTTCTCGTCTACGACTCCGGTCTGGAACGGCGGATCTCGAACCAAACTCAATAGTTTGTCCAGCTTCATTATCTAAAAGGACATACATTTAAAATTAAGGTGAAAGGGTACCTGCGCGCTCTCCATACAAACGTAGTCGACTGTTTCCTCCCTGGATAATGACACTAGCACAAATATTTTTGTGCCATAAAACCTATAACTGCCATGACTATGCCCCTATGTTTTGTTTTTTTTTATTTTCTAATTATCATAGAAATTAAAATTAAAATAATAAAAAAAACAAAAAACAGGGGCATGGTCATGGCAGTTATAAGTTTTATGCACCAAAAATATTTGCTCTAGTGTCATTATCCAGGGAGAAAACAGTCGACTACGTTTGTAATAGTTTGTATGGAAAAAGCCCCCGGTACCCTTCCTCTTAAGAGTAAGAAAGAACAGTGTTTTCTTAATTTCGCTTAATTTTCTTTTCTACTTAATTTTTTAATTTCTTAAAAATAATTAAAAATAGGCGAAGTGAAGTAAGGCGAAGAATAGGCATTTTACCTATTATTTTTTTATATTTATGCTCAGTTTAGTAGTTTCGGAGCCTATTAAAAAAAAAAAACTATAGAAAAGTACCTAATCCACTATTGTTTCTTGACCCCATGATTTTCTTATGCCTTTTTCGCATTGTTGGGGGCGTTCCAATAAACACATCTTTAAGTATTTTTTAAAGACAAAACAATTTTTTTAAAATGGGACTTTTAGGGTCACTCCCTAAACTATAATAGATAACGAAAATGGTTAGAAGGATGTTTAGAAATCTAATGATGCAGTTTTAATTTATGTCAAAAACGGACATGCAACTCCTTTCAGAATTTTTCGATATCTCTTATAGTTTAGGCATACTCTGAAGGCCCATTTAGGAATTCACTTTGTATATCGCGTCGCATCGCTTTGCGTTGCCGCATTTGTCGTTCATCGAGGACAACTGACAAGCCAGTTACTTAAAAAGTAACTGACTTGTCAGTTACTTTTTGAGTACTTATGCCTATCTTACCTGTAGTGTTCTTTGATCGATTCCCTGCGCCTTTTTCGGTGGCTTACACATAACTCTCAGATTAGGTGACAGTTTCAACACGTGGCATGTTCCCCTAAAAGTAAAAAAAACAATTTTGGTTTTCACTATACAGATTTTTATCTAATACAAAATTTATTTGCACAGGTCAAATCAATCAAAAAAATAGGGATAAAATTCGGCATACATATTACATGTATTAGCTGTTACTTATAAGGTTACTAGCTTTTGCCCGCGTAGAAGTCTAAAATAGACCAAGGAATCACGTTGTCCCATTCAAACTTTGCCCCCTTTTTCACCCCTCTAGGAGTAGAATTTCGGAAAATCCTTTCTTATCGTATGCCTACGTCATACAAAGATCACACCCTCCGAGTTTCAGATCTCTACGATCAGCGGTTCGGGCTGTGCGTTGATCCGTCAGTCAGTCAGGACAAAAGATTATATATTTTTTTTACCTACTTAAAAACCGCTATAACATAAAATTAAATTAATTATTATGAGCCATTTTAGCGGAGATTAAACATTAATTCTAAACGAGACTTTCACTATAACCCGCAAGATTTAACTTGAAACCTGAGCGTAGTAGGCAGTACACGACGCACCTATTTTTTTTGGTCTCTTACCGGCTCCTTTAGGCCTGCAGCGCCTACAAGGGGGCGTCATAGCACACTTTGGGAAATGCTGAGTTAAGGTGAAAGGGTACCTGCGCTTTCTCCATACAAAAGTAATCGACTGTTTCCACCCTGGATAATGACACTAGCACAAATCTTTTTTTGCTATAAAACCTATAACTGCCATGACTATGCCCCTATGTTTTGGTTTTTTCATTTTCTAATAATCATAGAAGTAAAGATGAAAAAAAAAAATAAGGGCATGGTCATGGCAGTTATAAGTTTTATGCACCAAAAATATTTGTTCTAGTTTCATTATCCAGGGAGAGCCTACGTTTGTAATAGTTTGTATGGAAAGAGCCCCCGGTACCCTTTCCTCTTAAATAAACATTAAATTGTGGTTTTCCCTACATCTATAAATATAAAATCATGACTAACTAACTAACTACGCACAGTTCATACCAATGTGCAGATTGGGCTTAAATTTTGCTCATAGATAGCTATTATGACTTGGGCAACAATTATGAAAGGATTTTAAAAAAATCCAACTCATCTTTTGACGAAGTAGCGTGTAAAAGCTAGTCTAAGTATAGGCAATAAAACTGTCTATATTATATTATAAACTGAACAAAAAACATAGTAAGTAGGTAACCTATGTGGCGGCTATACGCTCTGCGACGTGCGTCTTAATAAAGTTGTTATTTGTAACGGTGTCAGTTAAAAAGACTTTTTATAAATAAAATTCTCGTGTCGCGGTGTTATTACTAAACTCCTCCGAAAAGGCTGAACCGATTTGTATGAATTTTTTGTGTAAGTACCTACCTACTTAAATTCGTTAGGTCTGAGAATCGACCAACATCTCCTTTTTTTGAAAGGCAAAACATCATGTTTACCGGGACAGCTTAGGGTCCCGTTTTTAACCGAATCCTAAAATAAACTGTCCATTTACGATAAAGAATTTAAAACTATCATGGATAATTACACTACTAACAAAAACATAAGTGGTGGCTATACGCTATGCGACAGTGTGATGCTGTAAATTTCCATACAAAAAGCGGTAACGTTTTCCCCCCCATAAACGATAATTTGTTATGATAATGAATATGATAATTTTTGAAAATGTTCTAGATCTAATGGAAAACTAGGTTTAACCGTTTTAATTTTAAAGAAATATTGCCTAAGATAAAAGTTATTAGTATCTGAATATCTATAGTTTTTAATTAAAAACTTGATCGAGCGTTTAAATTATTTTTTAATAGACCTGAATTACCAAAAAAGAAAAACGTATAAACCTAGAACAAGATGCAGTGAATTAAATGAGACCAAATTTATTTCATTTTGTGAAGGATAAAGGGGGTAAAAACGTTACTGCCCGCAACATTATTTGAAAGCAAAATGAAGGCAATAACGTCCGAACTTAAACTCTCTCTATCGCACGATACGGGTCATTTTTGAAAATACCTCCTCGCCCCGCGTATCGAAAACTCATGATTCTCTTAATAAAGATGCCATTTGTAACAGTGCCATATGCCAGTTATAAAATAAATTAACAAAAAGGATTGAAAAAGGGTTGCCTCCAGAGAGATTTGAACTCTCGACCCCTGGTTTACAAGACCAGTGCTCTAACCCCTGAGCTATGGAGGCGATGTATCATCGCACGAAATTATCGTATCAAAGCTTGATAATTATTATGAACTATTACACCCCGTCTTTTATCCCCCGTGGAAATATATCTGAGAATTAATATTATGGGGTATTTAGTCATTAACAAAATTACAAACAAAACTGACGACAATAAAGATAATCAAACAATCTAACTTTCGCATTTATACAGGGTTATTGGTAGGTAATTATACTAGCAAGCCGTTGAGGGCTACTTCTGTGCACCTTAACAAACAATTTTTGTTCTACGACTTTTGGAAATTCGTAAAAAAGTATGAACATTTAGAGGTTACATAAGTAAAAGCTGATTTTTTAAAACAAAGATCATTCAGACTAAGAACAGTAGATAAAACTTTAAAAATAAGTAAAATTTTAAGATTAATGACCTCTTCGTGTATGGAACAGCTGATTTTCAGGTAAACCTAAACTCAAAATTCTCAAAAAAATGTTCGAATTTCTAAAAGTAGTACAACAAAAGTTGTTTGTTAAGGTGCACAGAAGTAGCCTTCAACGGTTTGCTAGTATAATTACCAGTAACCCTGTATATTAATACCTATAGTTGTAGTTGATACATAGTTTTATTATGACGTTATTTTGATTAGGTATTTATTCAAGTGGAATTAATTGTACCTACTTGGAAAAGACAATTCGGTAAGTACTTACTTACTTACATACCTACTATATTTTTTCGTAGGTATTATGTAAAATTGTCGATATGTATAGGTAGGTGTTAGGTGTTTTATGGCCGCGCTCAGAAACCTTCATAAGTGAAATTTTATATAAGATGCCTTGTCACTTTTTTACAACATAATTAGCAAATGAAGTTAGGCAAATTCAGATCAATGGTGAATGAATTTAGACTATACTGTTCACACGGTGCGGTGCGCTACCCTGTACCGTGTGGAACGGCTCTTTATATAGGTGAAAGGGTACCTGCGCTCTCTCCATACAAACGTAGTCGACTGTTTCCTCACTGGATAATGACACTAGCACTAATATTTTTGTGCCATAAAACCTATAACTGCCATGACTATGCCCCTATGTTTTGGTTTTTTCATTTTCTAATTATCATAGAAATTAAGATTGAAAAAATAAAAATATAAGTATAAAAAAACAAAAAATTGGGTCAAAAAAAAACAAGTTTTATGCACCAAAAATATTTGCTCTATTGCCATTATCCAGGGCGAAAACAGTCGACTACGTTTGTAATAGTTTGTATGAAAAGAGCCCCCGGTACCCTCTCCTCTTAATAGTTAATTTAGGTTACTAACTTGGTATCTCCAGCGACTATGACGGGTAATCTCGAGTTGAAATCTATTCGAGTCAACTTCTTTGTCTTCTTAGAGACGACTGCTTGTATGCAAATCGGTCTGTATTTGTTCACGTTTAAATCATACACGTAAACCTGGGAAAAATAATAAAATAACGATAAGATATATGAGATGTTTAGCTATAGAATAGTTATGCAGACCCATTGTAGAGCTACAGAACTGTTTTAAGGTGAAAGGGTACCGGCGCTTTCTCCATACAAACGTAGTCGACTGTTTCCTCCCTGGATAATGACACTAGCACAAATATTTTTGTGCCAAAAAACCTATAACTGCCATGACTATGCCCCTATGTTTTGGTTTTTTTCATTTTTTAATTATCATAGAAATTAAAATTAAAAAATTAACAAATTAAAAAAAAAACAAAAAATAGGTCATGGCGGTTATAAGTTTTATGCACCAAAAATATTTGCTCTAGTGTCATTATCCAGGGAGAAAACAGTCGACTGCGTTTGTAATAGTTTGTATGGAGAAAGCCCCTGGTACCCTTTCCTTTTAAGACTGTTTCCAACTCAAGAAAAATTCTAAGGACCTGCCCGAGTTGAAGTTTGAAGTCTTTCAAGTCATGAATTTATCAGACAAAGATTATTAGAATAAAAAAATCTAATAATTAGTTAAAGCTATTAAGGTACATGATATAAAACCATCATTAGACCTGTCCTTTTGTATGGTAGTGAGGCGTGGCCGGTGCTTGAGCGACATAAGCAGGAGCTGCGTGTCACGGAGATGAAGATGTTGCGCTGGATGTGTGGAGTGACGCGAAAGGATCGCGTCAGGAACTCCCGCATCCGGGGCAGCCTTCATGTCCGAGACATTGCAGATAAATTGCAAGAATGTCGCCTACGCTGGTACGGTCACGTCTTGCGAAAACCGGCTAGTTACGTGGGGAACAAATGTCTTGCCATGGCGCCTCCGCCGGGCCGTGGCAGACTGGGTAGACCTAAGAAGTGCTGGCTTGACGTCGTAAAGGGTGATATGCGTGCAAATGGCCTTACTAACCAGGATGCCGAAGATCGTGCGAAGTGGAGGCGTAAAAGTAGGAAAGCGGACCCCGGGCTCCCGAGAGATATGCAACCGGGAACATCGCTCGGATGATGATGACCTTAATTAGTTAAAGCACTGATACCTACTGCTTATTATTAAGGTTACTGATGATATCTTCAGATCGATATCTGGATAATTGCCGAGTAATAGTTCCTTGTACTTGGTTAGATAAAGATACTAACTGGGACCTATCACCTACATAATATATTTATGAATTTATCTAATATACCTACATCTACATTCCTATATGAATATCATAACTTCTACATAACAAATATAACGAATAGATTTCGAAATTATTAGACCGATTTTGAGGTATGAAGATAGGTACCTACATCTAATCTTTACGAGTAAAATCGGCTATTTTTAAAACCGCGAGTTGCAGCTAAGGTCTAACTAAGGGAATACCAATCTTAATTACCTACGAATGCAATATGAAGTAGGTAAGTATCTCTCTAAATACCTTAGAAAAATCTCGAAAAAATTTGAGTTGTATAATTTTTAGCAGTAGGTATTATACCTACTGCATCATCCCGCAATCCTAAAGTATCTACCTTGCCATCAGCAGTGCAAGCTGCAAACACAGTGCTGGAATAAGGTGCCCATTTCACGTCACCCACGGGAGAGCCCAGCTCGAACATGAACAACGGCTGTCTGAAACATTATAATGTTGATATTTTCAAGAAATTATTTGAGTATTAAAAAAGGAAGAAGAAAATAGAAATGCCTCAAAAAACCTTTAAACCGAGATTTTGAATTTCGGTTCTAGTTATTTTAAAGATGGAACACACCGCGTCACCTCCGCAGACAGTTCCGCTTACTAGTTTTTTTTTAATTCACACTGGCTGTTTAATACATTCACAAGACCGTCGCATTCTATTTTTACGGACTATTTTTACGGGACTATTTTTACGGGACGCAGGTAGTCTACACTAATAAGACGTAAGATTTTTTTCTTGTTCGTAACAAGGCTCCGAAATTAATTATCCATTTTGATGAAACTTGGTAGGAGGATACATTGATTCATTAGGAATAACATAGGTTATAATTCCCATGGGATCGGGAGTTACGCGAGTGAAACCGCGGAGCGCTGTAAATTATTAAACCTGTAATATGTTAGTATTTTTGTTCACGAAAATTACAAGGAGTTTTCCTTAAATTTGTTCTTTATAGTACCTACTGCCCAAATAAAACGAATTTGAGGGATCAACATCAGCCTATATCGACCTCAAAAGACCGTGAAAGTGTGACGTCACAAGTCTATTGAAGTTGCAGACATGCCTATCGTGCCGACAACCGTGAAACCGCGCTTATAAAAACAAAAAAACTCACTCTCTCCCATCCTCCCAAATCTTAACCCGCCAGTCGCCGGAACAGGACGCGTAGATGCTATTATTATAGTTGTTGTAATGGATCCTATAGACCGGCATGTGGTGACCCTGGACTGATCGCACGTAGTTCCTGTTGTATTTGAGCGAGCACGTGTGGATCATACCGTCTTCAGTGCCTACCATGAAGATCTCAGACTTCTCAGGGTGGAAACATATGCAGCTGCCGCAACCTGGGGAAATAACGGTATATTAAAGACATCTGTCGAGCGAGGCGAGGTCATAATCTACCAATATGTTTGTTCTATTTCCTCACATAAAAATCTATTGGTAGATTTTTACCTCGCGCCGCTTTAGTGGACAGACAACCTTAACGCGGCATTTTGGAAGAGACTCCAAAATTTACTACTTCTGGCAGTTAAAGAAGATCTTAGAAATCCTTACACATTTTAGGGGGAGAATAGTAGATTATGCATCAAGGGCATAAAGCAATGTCTTATGTTGTGGGTGGCATATTGAACCCCGAGTGTAACGAGGGACCCTCGGGTTAACTCCGGAGCGCAGCGAGGGAATTTAAAGTAAACTCCTGAGCGAAGCGAGGGAGTTAAGTAGAGTCCTGAGTAAAGCGAGGGGTTCAAGCCACCCAAGACGAAAACATGCTTTATCCCGAGGTGCATACTCTACTTTTCATACCGTCAGTCCAATTTTTTTTTAATTCTTGTGGTGGCCAGTTCCCTGGTCACTATAGACAAAGCCACTTTTAAAAAAATGGGGCAATTGCAACGATATGGTAGCGTGATGGTAAATATTTGGTAGGTATTATAGGCAAAACCTATTTGCTTAGACCTAACGTAACAATCAAAATAAAAAACATAAATCGTGGCCTGCTAGATTTTTGTAGACCAATCAAATTACTTATTTATAAATAAAACCTATTTGCTGAGACCTTCAAAATTAAAACCAAGAAGTTTCACACGAATTTCAACGTTCCAAATTCAAATCACTTTATTCCCTTGGGAGTTTCATACAACATTATCTCCCTTGGGAATAAAGTCTTGCTTTAAGTTGAGGTTAATAGGGCTTTAATCCGTGATTATAGTGCTGCAGGTGTGAAAAAGAGCTATTTTTTGCATGGGTATAGGTACCCGGTATGTTTTTAATTAGGTAGAAGTAAGAATAGCAATTCAGAATGAAAGTCCTCAAATACAATTTCATTTTCAAAATATAACAATTGCGAATTACAGAAGATACGGGTATCCGACGTGGCTGAGTGAATAATGACCACTTGAATCACTTTAGACCGAATTTAGTTAACTATATTGAATACCTATGGACATTCGAAGTAACTATAGGTATCTACCTACCATGTAGATACTTTGTTCTTTTATATAATGTATGTTAGTAGGTAGATAGAGTAGGTAGTAATTATTTTTGTGGATTCCTAATTGCTCGCGTCCGTAGAATTTAGCCATAGATTCTCACGCGTAACCGCGGCCGTGGGTTGTTACCATCCAACAACCAAAGTTGTATTCATAGGTAGCAGCACCAGAGGGGCTTCTAAATTTTTGAATAACGGTAGAAGCGTTCACCGCGTTAATCGACCATTTCTTCAAAGAGTAAGTAACATTAAGGTAGGGGTAAATACAAAAGATCCCATTGGGTCGAAGTGTTGCTGGCTATTTGTCAACCCTCGATATATAAGATAAGTTGTATCGGTATCGCCATGCGAATTTGTCCATGTTCCAATACGTGCAGCCCGGTGCAGCCATCCACTGCCGTCTTCCTAGTCCTACCTTTACTCGCGTTTATTTAGGGGTCTTTGAGTCAAAAACAATCTTCTAAAAAAGCGTGCTACATCTTAGACCGCATCGTCACTTACCATCGTCTGAGATAGTGTTTAAACGCAAACCTATCACTATCACTTCACTACATAGTATAAAACAAAGTCGCTTTCTCTGTCCCTATGTCCCTATATCCCTTTGTATGCTTAAATCTTTTAAACTACGCAACGGATTTTGATGCGGTTTTTTTTAATAGATAGAGTGATTCAAGAGGAAGGTTTATAATATGTATAATACATGCATAATATAGCCGTGCGAAGCCGGGGCGGGTCGCTAGTTTATTATAAAATTAACACAAACATAGAAAAAGGAGCAGATCATAAATCAAATCTGTGTCTTTTTGTCCTTGTGCCTTTCCGGACTGAAAAGTATGAATCAAGAAAATCTGGTCGGCTTATTAATAAACCAGGGATTTACCACGGCACGGAATAGTTTTCTCGTTTTCTTCATACTTTTCGATGTTTTAAGTTGCTCAACTGTAAAATAAACCACTGGACATAGAAAGTGTAAATAAATCTTACTATTGACAGTGATCATAGTGCCATCTGGTCCAGGTATGGGCGGTACATTCGATGTTAACGTTATAATGGTGGTAGCCTGAAGTTCTCCCGGCATAACGGCCCATTGGATGACGCGACCGTCGCCTGATATGGAGAAGAATGACGCTTCACCGTCGATCAGACGAGCGCCCCAACGCACCTGAAAATTGAAAATATGAGTAGTTACGCCCCACGGTTTCCGGTCTCAAAAGTATCCTATGTCTTCCCACTACCAATAGGCCGATTTTTATCCAAATCGGCCCAGCCGTTTGACTGTGATGAGGAAACAAACAAATTTTTGGATTGAAAGGTTAAGTGACACACAGATTTGGCTCATTTTTGAAAATAAAAAAGTTACGGCTTTGCCGAAGATGTATTGCACATCGAAATAGCAAGTGGATACAAATGCGGGCAATCACCTTGATTTGACCAATCACGAACCAGAGCAAAAAGTGATTCAGTCAAAATACTTTATTCATTTGGATTCATTCACATGAGATCACATTGAAACGTCTTAATAAATCAAGTTAAGATGTGTGCCTTCAGAATGCGCTCACCAATGAGAAGGCACAAATAAACACATGGGATTTTCCAACAGGCTTATCAAAGGAACTCTTATTATTACTAAGATTCTTACCTCCCAAACGATATTACTGTGCTTGTCTCTGACCGAATCAGATTTGTATTGATATGATGACTCCAAACTTAATTGGGCATTATAAACGCAGACGTTTCCATCGTATAAACCTGTAACAAAACATCAAGTCAGCACCCTAATACACAAGTATACCCCGCGGTAGGGGTATGCGCAGAACTCGATATTTATATGAAAATTGGGTTCTGCGCTTACCCCTTCTACTTTCCATCAGAGGCCAACATTCGGTGCGCTACGTATAACTTCTAATGGCTGATCTGACAATTTCTCGACAGTTTTACCATAGGAAAGATCTTAGAAAAATGTAGTTTTGACCCTACTGATGTAATCTAGATGATTTTAAAACCATAATATACATTTTCAAGCTAGATATATCGAACATTGTAAGGTCTGTCTACCATATCTTAATATATATAAATCTCGTGTCACAATGTTTGTCCTCAATGGACTCCTAAACCACTTAACCGATTATAATAAAATTCGCACACCATGTGCAGTTCGATCCAACTTGAGAGATAGGATAGCTTACATCCCGATATTCCCACGGGATCGGGAGTTACGCGGGTGAAACCGCGTAGGGCAGCTAGTATCTCTATATATTTAAAATTCTCGTGTCGCGGTGCGAATCGACCAACGTCTATTTTTTCATTTCTTTTGTCTACGGCAAAACAACGTTTGCCGGGGCGGCTAGTCTATTATAAAATTTACAAAATTATAGGATTTTCCTTTACCGATACCCCTTTCTCAGCTGACTTTCACCTGGGTGCCAAATTCTGTAATTTTCACGTCCCAATAAACAAAAGTAAGCTTGAATTAGCCTTAGTACTTGGGTGAGGTGTCAACAGATGTTAGCAAGTAAAGATTCTGGGAGTTAGTCGATTCCACGAAAATACAATACCTACCTATATTTTAAGCACTGACTGATAATCTAGATTCGTTTATCGGTAGTCACATAAAATTGGACATTAAAGCCATTGCGTGTACCAAGCCCTGTCTTTAATAAGCTAACGATTTTAAAATGGCGAATCCAGCCGTAAACTGCGTTTCGCTTTGCGTATTATGTTAAATCTGAATGTTTATCGATGTATAAATTCAACGTTATTATTTACCGGAAACGGAAATCATATTTTAGATTTGAGACTTTACGATAAATTTAATACTTAGCCTGTTTCGAATTAAATTAAACATGGAACCTTTGAAAAATAGTAAAAAAAAATGAAAATAGTAAATTTATGCTAATAAAGTTGAGTAGGAACCGCATAAGTTTCTTGAGAGTTCTTCTCTTTAGGGGGCGCGTTACGAAGGCACACATCCCAACTTATTTTTAAAATCTGATTTCATGCGAACTTCAAATGAATTAAGAAAAGACTTGGACTATTTTTATTGATTACTGAAATTACGTTATTTTCTTAAGTTACTCTTTTTATCAGATAGTGTCATATCAGATAGGAAGGGTACAGGGCTTGGAAGTAAATGGTCGTAGAGCAAGAGGTCG
This sequence comes from Idaea aversata, assembly GCA_907269075.1. Lineage (NCBI taxonomy): Eukaryota > Metazoa > Arthropoda > Insecta > Lepidoptera > Geometridae > Idaea > Idaea aversata. Next base: position 5,134,069 of record OU026101.1, read on the forward strand.
GCCAAAGAGAAGGTATAGAGGCATTGTGTTAGAGGACTTAGAGGATGTGCGGGAAGAGGAGAGAATGCGTACTTGACAGGAAATAGAGTGGAGTAGATGTCAGTGACAAAACGAAAACGACTGAAGGAAGTCAACAATACAGTGCTTCATTTGATGTATACGTCAGTGCGCTGATTGTGGCGCCGCCATCTTGTTAACTGTTTTGTGTCTATATATAGGAATAAAATGACGGAACGTGGTTCATTCTGTCGCAGTAGCTTCATGTTGCCTGAACTTTTTCATGGTCGCACAATTTATTTAAGTTAATTCGTTTAAAACCTTTTACTGAGTGCGTTGTAGTAAAATAACGCTGATGGGTATGTAATTTATATGATTAAAATATGTTCTGATAATAAGTGCCTATAGATTTACGTAACCTACGCTCAGATTTGGCTAAAATAGTCCTTTTATAGAGAAGGATGACATCTGTGGAACTCACATTGTGGGAAAAGGGAAGGAAGATAAAGAATATGTAAACTTAGAAAAATTTCCGAGTGCGGGCACTTATTTTCTTTAGCTTGTTAAACGCAACTCAAAACTAAATATAACTTGGTTGTACCAGTGCAGGAGCTAGTACCTTTACCTACATAAAAGTCGTAGGTAGGAGATACACTAGGATAAAAGATATATAAGGTGCTAAATAAAATAAAGCGTAGGTAGATATAGGTATAGACTTACCAACACATATAAGATAAGGCACCTCTTTATAAACGTCAAGGCATATTATAGGTGAATCCGTGAACACAGAATACTCAGGATATGCTGGATTCTTTATACTGTACAAGCACAGGCATCCGTTCTTTTGCTGGTTCGTAAAGTCCACTGGAATGCAAAATTTTCTATAAATACAGGGTTATTGGAAATTATACTAGCAAGCCGTTGAGGGCTACTTCTGTGCACCTTAACAAACAAACAACTTTTGTTCTACGACTTTTAGAAATGCGAAAAAAAAAAGATAATTTGGAGGTTATGTAAATTCGAAAAAAACAGCTGATTTTTTAAAACAAAGGGCACTCAGACTAAGAACAGGAGATAAAACTTAGAAAATAAGTAAAATTTCAAGGTTAATGACCTCTCCGTGTAAGGAACAGCTGATTTTCATGTAGGTAAACCTAACCTCAAAATTTTCGAAAAAATGTTTGAATTTCCAAAAGTCGTAGAACAAAAGTTGTTTGTTAAGGTGCACAGAACTAGCCCTCAACGGCTTGCTAGTATAATTTCCAATAACCCTGTATAATTAAATAAGTACTTATGAGAATCATGAGTTTTCGATACGCGGCGCGAGTAGGTATTTTCAAAAATGACCCGTATCCTGCCATAGACAGAGTTTAAGTTCGGACGTAATTGCCTTCATTTTGCTTTCAAATAATGTTGCGGGCCGTAACGTTTTTACCCCCTTTATCCCTCACAAAATGAAATAAATTTGGTCTCATTTAATTCACTGCATCTTATTCTAGGTTTACACGTTTTTCTTTTTTGGTAATTCAGTTTAGTCTATAATAAAAAACAATTGAAACGCTCGATGAAGTATTTAAGTCAAAAATAATAGATATTCAGATACTAATACACTTTCTACAACAAATCCTTCTCTTTTCACTCTGTCATCCTCTGGAATCAACCCATCCGTTCTGCTAAGTCCCTACCCATTTTCAAAGCTATGGTAACTGATCACTACCTTAGTACTGTCTAATATCCGTATTTATTCCTGTATTATTTATTTATGTATGTGTGTATTTATTTGTATGTATCTATGTATATAAATAAATATTGGTATGTATTTATGAGTAAGTATATTTTGATATTTTGAAGTAATAATTATGTAAGTCCTTTGTACTACTTATCACTTATTATAAGATTATGTTTGGTATCTTGCTTGTGTAAATTCACAACCTACCGCCAAAGCTAAATCAGTTCTTTTCCATCCAAAGGTTGCCTGGAAGAAATCGCTTTCAGCGATAAGGCCGCCCATTTGTGCAACTTGTACTTTATAGCTATTACTTTACTTTATGTATATCGTGTTCTGTTTACTCTTGTGTTGTACAAATAAAGTTATCTATCTATCTATCTATCTAATAACTTTAATCTTAGACAATATTTATTTAATAATAATTAAACCTAGTTTTCCATTAGATCTAGAACATTTTTAAAAATTATCAAAATCGGACTTCGTTTAGGGGGGGAAAACATTACCGCTTAAATTTTTGTATGGAAATTTACAGCCTCACACTGGTCTTAAGGCCAATTCTCGTAAATAACATTGTTCAAATTACATTGCAATGTCATTCCGATTACAAAAAATCCCCTTAAAGTAGCACAAAATATGCTCAAAGTCAGCTTTTGGTAGGTATTCTCAAGAATATTATTTTGTAATTGAAATGCAATCGGAATGATATTGCAATGTAATTTAAACAATTTTATTTACGAAATTTACCTTCTGACCTGTCCTGACTGACTGATATTTATGGTCCAAGAGACATGAAATTTGGAGGGTGTGTTCTTATATTACGACTACAGCATAATAATTTTCAAGAACATTTACTAAAAACGAGAAACAAGTCTATAGGGGTGAGGATTATTTCTCGCTTCCCTATACCTTTTTTCTGTTTAGGTAGGTACACCATTTTTTCTTAGTGGCAAACAAACTCTGTTATCCTTTGTTAAAAATTCTGGTCAAGGTTGTTCTCTGTAGCTCCGACATAAAATAGGTTACATATAAAATCTTTCCAACAGTCTATTGTCACGTAATCTAGTTGAACCATATAATCTTTTCAATCTATTTGTCGTGTAGTTACAAACGCGAGTGAAATAACTTACAATATGTATTGAGTCCTAAACGAAGACATTTTAAAAAAAGTAAGACATCTACATCAAAAAGAATCAATATACGATTTTAGAAAATCAAACGCACAATGAGAGAGTTGATTTTGTCAAGAACCACGCAAAAGATAACACAAACAAAATGTACCTATAGGTACATTAAGAGGATTAGCCTTATACAGATTATTTTGCAACCTAGCAAGGGTGAAGGGACTCATGAACCATAACCATGGGAACAATGAACCATATTATTTGTCGTTGATGGCTAACCTAGTGTTAGAGGTAGGTACTTTCTTATTGTCTATATTATAGACTCTATAATAATAAGTAATTTGTGGTACAGGACGAGTAATTTTTGAGACCATTCTCTGTGCCATATTTAATGCAAATAATACAAAAATTAAGGCATTTGCAAACCTTAATTGACTATCACTCCTTATTTTTGGAGTGCAATGTTTAAAATTAGATCATAAATTCGAAATTACTACCATTTCTCCGGTAACTTATAAGGTCGCATTTGACCATTATCTCACAGTAGTTGTAAGTGACGATGCGTTTAAGAAACGCACGCTTACATAAAATAATCATAATCACTGTCATAATCATAAAAATCACTGGCAACTTGAAAACTCCAATATTAACAGAGAGACAAACATAATAGTATCTATGGAACTCACATGATCCATAAGCGACACAGAACAAGTCCTGGTAGTGAGGGTTCCACTGCAGATCGCAAACGGCGTGGCTTCTCATCGGTTCGAATTGGAACTTCCACAGAGGCAGTAGTGAGCCCATACCTTCGCGGAACTCGTCTGAAGGATCGTCCCAGTATCGGTAGTCTTGAGCTGGTCAAATAAGGAAGCAGTAAGGGAATTAAAATTTGAGCGCTTGATTGGGGAAATGGTGTCTGTGAATAGTCTAGTCAGTCACAAGATTTGAGATTCATTTATTGCTACAGATGCACAGTAATAGAACTCAGTAGTTTGCCAACCCAGAGTAAACCCTTGTGACGTTTTATTGCTAAACTCCTAGAAACCTCTGCCTTGCAATGAAATAAATTACTGGGTCAACTGTACAACAATTTATTTCATTATTGTGGAGCTGTGATTGTGAAGAACAAAACATTGTGCCCACAGGTGGATCGGCTAATGTATAAATAAAAAATAAATAAATAAATATTTCAGGACATATTACACATCGCCATCCAGCCCCAAGCTAAGCAACTTAATGCTTGTGTTATGGGTGCCAGATAACGGATAAACTACTTATATACTTTTTTTTTTGTATGAGGAGGATATTCAATGGAAATTGGATTTTTTTGTCCAGGTCTTGCTAAGAAGTCGGTATTAGCTAGTAGTTCCTCTGTGTTATCCTTACCAATATCGTCATAAATGTTCTGGTTGACAAGTCGTTCGAGGATTGCCCATGCTTCTCTGATCCTTTGAGCGAGTTGCTCGTCATGAATCTGTTGCTCCGATTTCGCGTGTTTTGTCGCTTTCTTTCGTAGCTGTTGCAATGGAGAAGTATACTTGTCTATGATACTGGTTAAATATTTACAAATATTGAAGAGCATAATTATAGTAATAGGGTAATACTGTTATTACCTACTGTTACTGTTATTAACAGTAGATACTGTTATCTACTGTTTGATTTTATGAAAAACAAAGATAAAATCAATTTATTTATAAGAAAAAAATATGCTGGACTCTTGTGTTCGGAATTGCCATTATATCAAGGTGTATAGTCAGTAGTAGTCAGTATACCGATTACTTACATTTTATACGGGTTCTACGGCTAATTTATATAAAAGAAATGGTTCTTCTGCAGCCATAATCTACACTCATTCATTTTTAATTCTTACAAACCAATAAATACACCGAAGTAGCAGACACCAAATACTTCAATTTAAAAATGTTTAAATTATACACAAGTCAAAGGCATGTTGCTACAGAAATGGAGACGTCTGTTTTTCAGATCATTTTCGTCAACATCTATTTGTTCCGTACTTACTCTTTTAGGTTTCTCATCCTCCTTTTCTTTAAGTTTTCTTGCGTAGTCTTCTTGATAATAATCAAAGATGATGCACTGAAGAGCCGTAGCGCCGAAGTTGGCACGAGGAGGCGGCACGGTTTGAGTGTCCACAGACTAAATACAAAGGCAAAATCAATTAGATCAATTCGATTATTTTTTATTTTACTTCTTTATAGTATTTACAACATTTCTTATGCATTCATTATGGCCTAGGTCTATATGAAGATAAATATGCAATACTTACTTTGCACCGATAATATCCCCGGGATCTGGACGGGTACAATTAGTTAACAGTAAGAAAAACACCATAATATGTAGTTAGGGCTAGCGAAATGTACCTAAATAATATATATATAAAATTCTCGTGTCACGGGGTTCGAACTTGAACTCCTCTGAAACGGCTCGACCGATTTTCATGAAATTTTGTGAGCATATTCAGTAGGTCTGAGAATCGGCCAACATCTATTTTTTTTTTCTTTTTGTAAATAGCAAAACAACGTTTGCCGGGACAGCTAGTATCAATATAAAAACTAACCCGTCGTGGAAAATTGTAAGTAAGAGCAGCACGTTCGCAGAAGTTAAACTGATTTGCCAACTTCTTGATTCTAGGTTTGATGTCGAGCGCTTCATCAAAAATGTCTTCAACTGGTGCTGCTTCTAAAAAAGTAAAAATATTTTTTATTGTGGGACAAGAAAGAAATAGGCTAGATGGATAATATACCTGTAATATGGCTTAACTGATTTGTACTGATAGATTCCTGATTCCTATGTGGAATGCAGTGGTCTCGGCCTTGGCAGTGGCACATCTTCATATCAGTGCAATATCAAATTACTATGATTACATTTACATACTACATTGTATTCTTTCTTATCTATAACTTTTACACTTGGTTTCACTTGCCTGCACTATTACCTACACCACAAGTGTATTTCCACCGATCGGTATACCATCATAAGGTGGTCATATTCAATCCTATTTTACGTAAAAAAAGTAGAAAAAATGACTTACTCTCTTCAGCCTCGGCCTCTTCACCACCGCCCTCACCCCCTTCACCCCCCTCTCCACCCTCTCCTTCAGGAGGCGGTTCGGTATCCGGGGGAGCTTCCGGCGGTGCCTCTTCTTGCTTCTCTTCTACTACTTCGTCCTCTGTTATAACAAGGTTTATTTGATGTTATATCTATGGGCAATTTCGACAAACCAGTTGTTACAATGGTCACCATGCCGTACTGCCAAACACAGGGGTTCGATTCCCGCAACCCTGTGTTTGGAGACAAGTATTTATGCTTAGATTTTTGGCTGTGGTCAAGTTGTTTCTATGTATAATAGATATATTTTTACAAAAGAAAAGTATATAAGTAGTATAGTTCGTTGTCTAGCACGCGCAATACAAGTCTAGTTACTTAGCTTGGGGCTAGATGGCGATGTGCGGAATGTTCTGCAATATTTATTTAATTAGTTTATTCTGGTGGAAGTTTACAGTTCTGTATTACCTAGAAACTTATGTTATTTTTCTCTTTTTTATAGGAAATACCACGGTAAGGGTTATGAAGCTACAATAGCTGATGCTACGAGGCAGATCCTGGCTAGCAGTACACGGTTAGACTACTTAAGTATAGATATTGTGTTACGTAATTACTTATAATATCTTTTTCTTTTTCGAGTGTACTGCTACTGCTCATTGATTGATATTTGTTTCGTATTGTTGTGTGCTTGTCTTAAAATCTTTTACAAAAAACCGTATCTAAATCGGTCCAGTGGAAAGATTACAATGCACAAACTAACATCATCTCAACCTAAATGTATATGCATATTTAGATTGAGATTATGTCCGTCCTCCGTTCCGTCGCTTCGACGTAATTCGATTTTTCGATCATTCGATGAAAAGTCAAAAATTACAGGACAGTTGTTGTATTATAGTAGAATATTAACTTACCATCAGGTTTGGCCTCTTCAGCCGCTACTGGTTCCGGTTCCGGTTCAGGTTCTTCTTCTTCTTCATCTTCGGCAGCCGACTTCTTCACTTTAGCTCTCTTAGGGCCGGCGTCGTCGAAACCCACCATACCTTGGTAGATTATTTGCATTTAGTTTTGGCGGTTATTTTACAAATATGAATACATATAGTATGGACTATAGACTCTTTTAGTTCAACTAAACTATGCTTAATGTACGGTCTGCTGCATAATTGCAGACCCACCGTAGAGCTCCAAAACAGCTGTAATAATGTTTTCAATACAAGCAAGATTCTAAACACCTGCTTTAGTTGATGTTTAAAGTCTTCTAGCTCATGAATTTATCAAACAAAATATTAGAATGAAAACATGCCAACAATAGTAATTTTTGAACTCTACCGGGGGCTGCAATTATGCAGCCGACTGTACCTACTTATATCTAAATGATATATCTACAGTAATGTTATAAACAGAAAAGATATTAAAAGATATTAACGAATAGGCTCCGAAACTAACTGGACCGATTTATATAAAACTTGGTATGAGGATACTAGACCAGGGTCGATAATTTTTAAAACAAAAAAAAATAATAGTAGAATGAAACCCATTAGAAAAGGAGGGGAATATTATAAAAATAATAGGAAAAATAATTTACGGGCGATCTGAGGTCGGGAAGGGGATGGGGGTGAGTTTTTAAGGGTAAAAAACGGTTTATCTCGATTTCCGGCAAAACTAAAAGTCCTATGGAAAAAAGTCAAATGGCAAAGTTGTAGGTAATAAAAAGATCTAAAACTTTTGTATCCACACTTTTTTCACATAACCTCAAAATTTATATGAAAAATTCAAAAAAACCAAGTTTTTGGTTTTTCATTTTTATCTTTTACAAAAATGTTTGTTTTTTCACGAAATTTGGTGAAAACTTACCTTTTTATGTCCCAAATACGCTGTAATTTATTTGATTCGAAATATTTATTTTTTAACCTTATTTTGAATTAATATCGAAAAAGCACCCTAATTTTCAATCGAAAATTCACCCGTCAAAATATCAGCTTTTTTCAAAAAGTTGGTGTGCTTTCTGTACTGTTCTGTAAAAAAATATATGTTACAGTAGTAAATCTTCTCAGCAAATGCAAAAAACCGATCGAGAAAATCGATTTCGCCCGTAAATTATTTTTTCTATTATTTTTATAATATTCTCCTCCTTTTCTAATGGGTTTCATCCTACTATTATTTATTTTCACTTTTTATTATTTTTAAAGGCTTCTACCCTGGTCTATACATTGATTCTTTGACAGTAACAAAGGCTACATTTTATTCCGATATTCCCACGGGATCGGGAGTTACGCAGGTGAAACCGTGAAGCGCTGCCAGTATGCAATATTTTACTGCAATTTGCCTTCTTATCTATTCAATTTATTCACCTACCTCTATTGTTACTAATTTGCAAAAAAAAAAGTTTGTTTTGCTAGTCTAGTTGAAGAAAAATCTATTTTAAACATGAAAGAAAATGAAATATTGCTTTAGTTAAGTATTGAAATGATTTGTAAACTGAAAAATATCGCCGAGTCGGGGTGCACGCGGTGTTCTACGAATGATGATTAATCTTATAAAATGCTTTTAGAAAACTTGTTGAAATAATTTCGTTTGAATAAACAATGTGATATTGACGATTAGGAGGTATTGCTCGTAAGATATTTTGCCAAGATTTAGAATTTTTAATGTTATTTTAAGAACTACTGAATATTATATTATGACTAGCTTTTGCCCGCGACTTCGTCCGCGTAGAAGTCCACAATGGTTCTAATAGAACTTTTAATTGGGCCAAGGAATACCGTTGTCCCATACAAACTTTGTCCCCCCTTTTCACCCCTTTAGGAGTAGAATTTCGGAAAATCCTTTCTTATCGGATGCCTACGTCATACAAAGAACACACTCTCCAAGTTTCAGGTCTCTACGATCAGCGGTTTAGGCTGTGTGTTGATCCGTCAGTCAGTCAGTCATTCAGGACAAAGCATTTTATATGTATAGATAGATAGATATTTAACTACTGTGGTTATTTTCACTATTGGAATGATTTTAAACGGGATATTTTTACCATGTTTATTGTTTTTATGGAGCTGATATTTCGAAGTTGTTTCGAACATCATTTTCAATGCGACTGGAGTTTGTGGGTAGATCTTGACAGTTGAAAAGATGTTTGTATAAAACATCGAAAAATCAGTTCCACAAAATAAAAACAATAATCATGCTAAATATCTTAATACTAAATATTATTACCGTAACCAGCTGCAATTTGCAATTTAGCCTCTTCAGAGTCCTTACGTATAGCGGTACCCTGATATATGAAAAGGGGGTACGCTTTCCCAAACGTCGGTCTCGGCTTGACCACAAATTTTCCTTGTCCGTAGTGATAAGCAACTTCGTCGGCCACCCATTGCGGATTGATTGTACTCAGAATACGACCCACTTCCTCTTCTAAATCCTGTAGAATAAGTCACTCTTGCAAACATATCCAATATTAGTTTAAAAGAATTTAAAATTTACTTACAGCTTCCGGCACATCTTCTTGATCTTCTGGTTTAATGAGAGCTCTTGGCTTTAACCAGTCTAAACCCTCATCTTCAGCTAAATTCCCTCGCGACTTATTCCCCTCTTTCTGTTAAAACAAAACAAAATAAGAACCATGCAAACAAACATGACAAAAACATTTGCTACATACATCGAAACACTGCAAAGTTGTATTCAAAAGTGTCTTATCCTCATTGATGTTAAGGGCTCGTTTAACCATAGCCTTCAACATTTTGAATTCGTTTTTTAATACGGACGAAAGGAAAGCACGCAAGCACCGGCTGACAGCGAATGAAAGACTGGTCGGTTCTCAAAAAGCTTTGAAACCTCCAAGGATTTACGAGTATAAATGTTCTAGGTTATATTTGCATATTGTTTGATGGCTCTTTATTGGGCATGGTCATGTAATTTGACTATAAATAATTCGAAGCTCTTTAGCTACTGAAGCGTTGCAAGCGTAAACAAACGTTAAAAGATTGCATGTTCAAGTGGACGAGATTGTATCCTTAAAGACTTAAGCCCATTAAAATTTTGTTACCGCAATATCCTTGTGGATATAGTATGAGCATCGTACTTACATCTGAGTCACAACCATCATATTCCTCAGGTTCTGATTCGCTTAATTCAGGTATTTGATCTAAATGATCTAATGTTTCGATAGACATTACTAAAGATTAGCCAGCCATCTACCTGACATTGGTTCGTATCAAACAATATCAGTAGACTGAATAAATTAAAGCTCAGTGTAAATTTTGCTGCATTTAACTTTACCTAGTCATTTGCACTGCCAGCTAAAGGTCGGAAGCTAAATAATGGTTGTTTTACTAGTTAATAGAAATGCAGTATAATCGCAGGAGGTACGAATCGTAACGTAGTTGCAAAGATTTTATATCTAATTTAAATGTTATTTTGACGTGACAACGTTTTATAAATTGGTTTGCCGGGTGACACTTCAAGAAACTGCGTTACGCTCCGCTGACGTTATGCGCTCACAATGAGAGCGAGTGAGAGGCACGCGGGCATGGTTAGCCCGCCTAAGAGCGAGAGAGACAGACATAAAAAGTGAAAGGCACGCGTCCCTTCCACTCGAGCACAGTTGTTGTCACGTAAAACTTTCGCCCGTATACCGACTTTACAGGCAACCAGTTTTTTTTAGATTAATTTTTATTTTATTAATTTATTTTTATTTTTATACCCTCTCAGCTAAGACGAACGACCATGTCCAAAATAAAGAATTCGTCCATACGTCTGTAGGCTCTAATCTAAACCATGACACATAACCCAATTAGCTTCATTTTTATCTAAGTTTAATCATATAGATAGTACTAGAAACCCGTTCCGCCTTCGCACGGCTATATTATGTATGTATTATACATATAAACCTTCCTCTTGAATCATTCTATCTATTAAAAAAAATCGCATCAAAATCCGTTGCGTAGTTTTTAAGATCTAAGCATACAAAGGGACATAGGGACGGCGAAAAGTGACTTTATTTTATACTATGTAGTGATGATGTAGAAGAAAGTCTGATGTTTCTCATTGTATTTCATTCCCATGACAGATTACAATAATCAGCTACTTAAGAATCACATTATTAATGTTTTAACAGGGCCCTAAAACGGTTACGAGTCTACTGTTTTTCGAATAAAACTTTAATAGCGCCATTATACTAAACCTGAATAACAGGTTGGTACCTAGGTACTTATCTAAGTATTTGGTGAAAAAAAAATGAAATTATAGAATGACGTAAAAATAGTTAAGACGGAAAAAAAAGTGCGAGGCGGACTCACGCACAAAGGTTCCGTACCATTATATTCCTTTTGACGTGACAACGTTTTATAAATTGGTTTGCCGGGTGACACTTCAAGAAACTGCGTTACGCTCCGCTGACGTTATGCGCTCACAATGAGAGCGAGTGAGAGGCACGCGGGCATGGTTAGCCCGCCTAAGAGCGAGAGAGACAGACATAAAAAGTGAAAGGCACGCGTCCCTTCCACTCGAGCACAGTTGTTGTCACGTAAAACTTTCGCCCGTATACCGACTTTACAGGCAACCAGTTTTTTTTTAAAAGCTTTTATTTAACTTGCAATGTATAAAATAAATAAAGAAATATTGCAGGACACTCCACACATCGCCATCTAGCCCCAAGTTAAGTAACTAGACTTGTGTTATGGGTGCTAGACAACGGATATACTACTTATATTACTTTTATTTTGTAAATATATACTTATAATACATAGAAACAACCAGACCACAGACAAATATTTAAGCATAAATACTTGCCTGAGGCGGGAATCGAACCCGCGACCCTGTGTTTGACAGTCCGGCATGGTGACCATTGTGCCAACTGGGTCTGGGTGGGTATGTGTGTATGTTTGTTGGGTTGGAATCTTTCAACTTAATTTTTAGTATCGCGGCAACAGAAATACATCATCTGCGAAATTAACTGTCTAGCTATGAGATACAGCCTAGTGATAGACAGACAGACCGTGAAATCCTAGTAATAGGACCCCGTTTTTACCTTTTGGGTAAGGAACCCTAAAAATCATAATACCTACCTATCAATATTAAACTGTTTACAAGAGGATTTTATACTACCGTAGTTATTTTCACTGTTAAATAAAATAAAAAAAATAAAAATATTTCAGAACATTCCACACATCGCCATCTAGCCCCAAGCTAAGTAACTAGACTTGTGTTATGAGTGCTAGACAACGGATATACTACTTAAATACTTTTTTTTTTTGTAAATACATACTTATAATACATAGAAACAACCAGACCACAGACAAATATCTAAGCATAAATACTGTTATTATTGGTACTGGTTAATATCCCGTTTTAAATTACTTTAATAGTGTTTACAAGATATTTTAAAATAATTAAATACCTACATAATATAAAGAATAGAATAGAATAGAAATAAGTTTATTCATGCCAGAAAAAAGATACACACACACAAAATAACCTAAAATACTTAACTATACCTACAACTAAATACAAAACTTGATGTGCATATGTATACAATTCTGTCACGATACCCACCGAAAACGTAGGTATTTTATATTTTTATCACTATCATCACTACATAGTATAAAACAAAGTCGCTTTCTCTGTCCCTAATCCCTATGTCCTTAAATCCCTTTGTATGCTTAAATCTTTAAAACTATCCAACGGATTTTGATGCGGTTTTTTAATAGATAGAGTGATTCAAGAGGAAGGTTTATATGTATAATACATGCATAATATAGCCGTGCGAAGCCGGAGCGGGTCGCTAGTTCTAATAATATATTGATATTTAAAATTTTATAACTATAAAATATTTAAAATTGTTTTTTTTTAATCCAGATCACTTTTGCAAACTGTACATAGTAAATTAGTTCCCAGTGCTGGGCGTGTCACTAAATTCTAATTAGTCCAACCCGTGGCTGGCATAAGGTAGCACAGAGCGAAGTTATCACGAACCACCGCGACAATCAGAAACCTATTGTAAAATCAGGGATGGACTTAGGATATATTTTGTGGGCACAACGACGTCTCCGAACAATCGCATGGGAATACAGGCGGCGCGGCGGGTGCGATGTAACCAAAAAAGCACAAGGGCTAACTTTTATTGAGCACAACCTAATAAATAAAATCTCTACATATAATAAATTCGAAGTTTTGGAAGTAAGCGTTCTACGTCCATAATGATCTTAGCACTATAGAATTCGCTAACCTTATATAGCTCTGGTAGAAAAAAATCTTGCATGCGCGATTCAGGTTTTCTTAAATTTAGAAAATCACAAATTAGTTGATTATTCTTTTTGTTCTGTTAAAAAATTTTGTACACTTATGTATTTTAAGAATACATAGCAATATACACATTTTTTAACTAGAAAATAAAGTAATTAATTTAATAAGATATTTTTTTTAATTTCAAGTAACTAGCGCCATCTCTTCGTTTTCGCGAAACTACCATTCATCTCAGAAAATGTTGATTTTATTTGTTTACCTTTGTTTGTGCAGTCTAATTTCGGGAACTAGGAAACAGATTTTAACATAATCTTCACGAATGTGTTCAGAAAATATCAGAAGAGGTTTAGGTATTTCAAGTAGATTTATGTTACTAATTAAAATTTGATATTTCTTGGCGTAAAAAATAAACCATAATATTTTTGCATGAAAACGTACAGAACGTAGGGATGGTGTCAAAATTGTCAGTTTGACATACGGAAAGAAGCATCTAGCGCCATCTCTTTTTTATTTATAATTTTATTATGGCTTCGCATTATTACTATCGTGCATAAAGCCAGTGTCGCGGTAAAAGAAAATTAAATCCAATGCAGGAGCGATTTTTGAATTTGGAACATTACAACGCTCCAGCAATTTTGTATGAACATGTGTATGAAGCGGCGTGCTGGGGTTATTAAAAACTTAAATACTCTTTGATTGGATCTCTTTTATCAAAGTACTAGCGACCCGCCCCGGCTTTGCACGGCTATATTATGCATGTATTATCTTCTTATCTATATCTTCTTCTATACATATAAAATCCTTTGTCCTGACTGACTGACGGATCAACGCACAGCCTAAATCGTAGAAACCTGAAACTTGTAGGGTGTGTTCTTCTTATGACGTAGGCATCCGATAAGAAAGGATTTTACGAAATTAATTACCTACCGGGTTTAAAAAAGAGTAGAAAGTTATTTTAGGCGATTTACTTCGACTCGAACTCCTTAGTGCTTTTGATTAAATTAAGTAAGTACATTTTATTTTGACACACATGTTTGAAACATGTGTGTCAAAATCAATCTCAATCTAATTTGAAATCAACAAAAAATAATCCTATTTTAACTATTTTCGACTCCTGCGCGGACGAAGTCGCGGGCAAAAGCTAGTAAATAATAAAATAAATATTGCAGGACATTCCATTCATTTTAGGAGGAAAAGCTAACAGAGAGCCGTCTCAGATGGTATGGTCACGTGATGCGAAGAGACGAGCAACACGTTGTTAAGAAGGCTTTGCAACTGCCTGAACACAAGAGAGGTAGAGGACGACCTCCAGCTACATGGTTGGACCAGCATGACGAAACTCATCACAGAGGAAGAATTGCCCGACAACCCAGGACAGATTGTCCTGGCGCCAAAAAATTAGGAGAGCCGACCCCACATGAAGTGGGAAAGAGCAAGGAAGAAGAAGATTGCAGGACATTCCACACATCGCCATCTAGCCCCAAGCTAAGTAACCAGACTTGTGTTATGGGTGTCAAACAACGGATATACTTACTACATAAATACTTTTTCTTTTGTAATAAATATATACTTATAATACATAGAAACAACCAGACCACAGACAAATATCTAAGCATAAATACTTGTCTGAGGCGGGAATCGAACCCGCAACCCTGTGTTTGGCAGCCCGGCATGGTGACCATTGTGCCAACTGGGTCGTCTAATCTAAGAAGGGGACGTGTATGTCTTTATAGACATAATTATAACCAGAAGAGAAGCTCAGATATAGCTAGGTATCAAATCATACAACTAGGCGGGTGATAAGAGAGGTTTGTAAAAAATCCAATGGGATCGTAATCCAGAAAGGAGACTTAAGGTCGCTGTGACGAGATAAAACCTCGGACGGAACGGAGACGTGACGTGCATCGTTCATAAAGTGTTTGTGGTCTTTAAACATACGTAACGTAATTTTACGTAACGGGACGTGACGATTTCTTGACATCGTCACTATCACTACATAGTATAAAATAAAGTCACTTTTCGCCGTCCCTATGTCCCTATGTATGCTTAGATCTTTAAAACTACGCAACGGATTTTGATGAATAGATAGAGTAATTAAAGAGGAAGGTTTTAAGAAATATATAATACATGCATAATACAGCCGTGCGAAGCCGGGGCGGGTCGCTAGTTTCATATAAAAATATCACGTCCCGTCAGACAGGAGAAAAATCACGTTACGTATGCAGCGACCTTAAACCTCGATGCTCTCAAAGTTAGTGACATATTTGATTAGCCACATCAATTTTCTAACCTTAATACATCCCTGGTCGCAGTATAGGTACATTAACTGTTCGTCTTTGTAATCAGAATCATACAACTATTTGCCTTTTGACCTGTGCTCGCAACATACGTTCGCTTACAGTTTACTCACTGAATTTACATAACAAACAACCAGAAATTTATTTTTAATCGTTCAGTGTTGTAGTAAGCAAACAAATATCTATCTGTTTTAATAAAATATTAGTTTAGTGGAACATTATGTGTTTTAAAAATGTGATTTTTCTAACATGGACTTTAAACCGGTAAGTTTTTTTAGTTTAAATTTATTTAGATATCTATGTATTTATTTTACAACGTGTAGAATATTATGGTAGAACACGATAAGGAGCATTATTATGTGTTTTAAAAATTACATTTTTCTAACATGGACTTTAAACCGGTAAGTTTTTTTAGTTTAAATTTATTTAGATATTTATGTATTTATTTTATAACGTGTAGAATATTATGGTAGAACACGATAAGGAGCATTATAATGTGTTTTAAAAATTACATTTTTCTAACATGAACTTTAAACCGGTAAGTAAGTTTTTTTAGTTTAAATACATTTAGGCATCCATTTATTTTATTAACGTGTAGAGTATTAAGGTAGAGCACGAATGTAAACACAGGTAAGGAGCAGTATAATGTGTTTTAAAAATTAGATTTTATGACATGGACTTTAAACCGGTAAGTTTCTTTAATTTAAATACATTTAGGCATCCATATATTTATTTTATTAACGTGTAGAGTATTAAGGTAGAGCACGAATTTAAACACATGTATAAGGAGCAGAATAATGTGTTTTAAAAAGGTGATTTTTCTAATATGGATTTTAAACCGGTAACTTTTTTTTAGTTTAAATACATTTAAGCATCCATATATTTATTTTATTAACGTGTAGAATATTAAGGTAGAGCACTTTAAACACAGGTAAGGATTATTATAATGAGGTTTTTCTAACATGGACTTTAAACCGGTAAGTTTTCTTTAGTTTAAATACATTTAGGTATCCAAATATTTATTTTATTAACGTGTAGAATAGTAAGGTAAAGCACGAATGGAAACACAGGTAGATAAATTCTATTTTCGTAAGTTTACAGCGTTGTGAAATAGTAATAAACTATAGGTTAGTAGATACCAATTGAGTAGACCTTCAAGATTATATTTGGCTATGGAAAATGGGAAAATGAATAAGACACTGCGCTCTGGGGTGGGATTTTTCAAGTTTTGTATGAATTTGGATATTCGAAGTTAAATAAAATAGATTTGTTGCAAGCAAAATTATCAATTTAAACAAAGAAAAACTGGTTGCCTGTAAAGTCGGTATACGGGCGAAAGTTTTACGTGACAACAACTGTGCTCGAGTGGAAGGGACGCGTGCCTTTCACTTTTTATGTCTGTCTCTCTCGCTCTTAGGCGGGCTAACCATGCCCGCGTGCCTCTCACTCGCTCTCATTGTGAGCGCATAACGTCAGCGGAGCGTAACGCAGTTTCTTGAAGTGTCACCCGGCAAACCAATTTATAAAACGTTGTCACGTCAAAACATATACTTAACTATACCAAGCTTCTAAAGTTAAAAAATGTGTTGTTTTACAAATTTTAGGTCTATTTTAGGGTTGCGTACATCAAAAAGTAAAAAAGAACCTTTATAAGATCATTTAGGTAGGCTGTTGTAACTATTTTAAGCATTATCATCGGCTCATGTACACAGTTTGACAATAAATGAATTCTATTCTATTCTATTCTATTCTATTTACAATGACCTAGACGTGACAGTAGAGCTAATGCTCGAAAAAACTTTACATTAGGCACTCAAAATAGAACTTTTATCAAAGAAAATATTTTAAACGTTTCGTAATTACTTGTAGAAAAGTTGTTCCGATTCCAAAACCAGTAATTCGGTGAAACTTTTCAGATTCAACAAACCACGACATAAATAACAAAACAATGAGTTGTAATCGTGAAAGTTTCCGGCGAAAGCCTTTGATTTTCCATCTGAAGGTTAAAGGTTGAACGCTTGTAATTAAGTTTGACGGAATTTGATTACTGTGAACGGTGAAATCAAATTTTTATTACCTTTTAAAAATAGCATTTTATAGAGCGTTTTGTGTTTTCGTGCTTTTGTGAGTGGTAGGTACAACGATTTAGATTTTAGGTTTATGTCTTACACATTATTTTACATAACGGTAAATAGGCATCGAATTAAATGCACTGAAAACATTGCTAAATATACATGCAAATGAATTATGCACTAGAAGACCGAATACTGTGAAATTTATGCATTATCAAATGCTAGTTGTAATTGGACTTTTCTTATTCTATTGTGAGATATAGGTACCTACATAACTCATCACGAATTATACATTGAATTTGCAAATAAATCACGATACCAGATAAAAATAAAATCAAAACATTTTCATAAATGTAAGTAAGTATCTAAAATGGTACAGTTGGCAATAATAGTAGAGACAGGCCCACCGGTTCTGTTTGAGGGCTTCGAGGTCCTGTTTGAGTTAAAGAACTAAATGTAAAATTTAATAATAACTAAAATAATTATAAGCAATTTTAGAAATCTACGGTATAAACCTCCGCTTTGTTGCCTGACTTATTTACCTACCTATATTTCTGCCTACAATATTCAGACTTTGCTCTATCTATTACGTAGACGTAAATAAATGGTAGATCTTAGTTATGGGGATCACAACTAATCGACATTTTTGGATGGAATTTTGATTATGGGGCATACATAATATTTATCAATTGCAACAAAATGTAATGTCAATCCCTTGAATAGTTTGTATTCAATGCTTACATGTTTTATTATTTTACACTTTAACAACAAATAATTATTATTTTGTTTATTTTGTTTGTTCACTTCACGGTCAAATGACTGGACCGATCTGTATGAAAATCGGCATCATAATGATAGTTTAGGGTATATGGAGAAGGACATAAGATACTTTTGATCCCGAAATTTTCACGGGATCGAGACTTACGCGATGAAACCTCAAGGCTCAGCTAGTCTATATCTACACTAATATTATGAAGAGGAAAGATTTTTTGTTTGAAACGAATAAGCTCCAAAACTACTGGACCGATTTTGATGAAACTTGGTATGAGGATACATTGATTCATTGGAAGTAACATAGGCATAGTTTTATCCTGATATTCACACGAGATCCGGAGTTACGCAGATAAAACCGCGGGGCGCAGCTAGTCACTATCACTACATAATATAAAATAAAGTCACTTTTCGCCATCCCTATGTCCCTATGTCCCTTTGTATGCTTAGATCTTTAAAACTACGCAATTGATTTTGATGCGGTTTTTTTTTATTAGATAGAGTGATTCAAGAGGAAGGTTTATATGTATAATACATGCATAATATAGCCGTGCGAAGCCGGAGCGGGTCGCTAGTTAATTATAATTTCAATTTCTCTGATCAACTACCTAAATACTACGTCAGAGTTGCGTGTAGCCGATCGATGAGCTTCACCTGGTATATTTATGTATGACTGATAAACGAAATTATCGTGATATTAAACAGTTTAATGATTTCCTTACCCTAATCCCTTTGCGGTTTTCATTATGAATCGGAGTTTCATTGTGGTTGGCAGTAAATTCGTAATTCTTACCGATATAAATGCGTTTGTGAGCGAGTTTGTGTGTGTCCTAGACAATAAATATACTGGCCACAAAAATAATAAATAAACGACCTGTTCTGTGTTGGTGTAAATATTAATTTTATGCATGTTTTTTATTATTTAACAAAAATTTGAGTAGGACCTTGATATTGGGAACGAAAACGTATCGCTGGAGACCTGGATCTGGAAGGCCATGGTTAGTTTCAAAGTGTTTACTTTTCACCAAAACAATGGTGGGTTTATTTTTTGGCGGTAAGTGTAGAGGTTTACTTGGTTATGGACTGGTTTCTCGCAACTACACCTCTTAAGTTAGGTCCGTTTAGCGTAAGGATGGATTTGGCTTGTCTAGCACTAATATCCTACCCAGGATTTAGTGCTGGGCGCTATAATTCTGCTGGATGGTAAGCTGGGACCCTCCCAGCTTAGCATACTAAGCTGAGCACCCGCTCAGCTTAGTCGACAGTGTTTAGAGGACTTGTCAATACATGGCGCTAACCAAGCCACGGGTTTTATCACGATATTTTCACAGTAAGATCAATCTCAACCATCACACATATTATTTCGAATAAATTATATTCTACTAGCTGCGCTCCGCGGTATCACCCGCGTAACTCCCGAACACGTGGGAATATCCGGATAAAAAGTAGCCTATAGCCTTCCTTGATAAATGGACTATCCAGTTCAAAAAGAATTCGAACCAGTAGTTCCTGAGATTAGCGCGTTCAAACAAACAAACAAAATCTTTAGCTTTATAGGATTAGTATAGATTCTATTGACGACTCTGTTGGCACAATGGTCACCATACCGGACTGCCAAACACAGGGTTGCGGGTTCGATTCCTGCCTCAGACAAGTATTTATGCTTAGATATTTGTCTGGGGTCTGGTTGTTTCTATGTATAATAAGTATATATTTACAAAAGAAAAAGTATATAAGTAGTATATCCGTTGTCTAGCACCCATAACACAAGTCTAGTTACTTATCTTGGGGCTAGATGGCGAGGTGTGGAATGTCCTGTTATATTTATTATTATTATTTGTCTGTTATACGTCCTGTATTACGGGGCTATGGAGCCCCGGACCTTTGGAAGGCGTGCGTGGAGCCGAAGCCAACACGTAGAAGCCCTTTACAATAATAAGTATAATAGCAAACAATGGGGTGTATTCTAAACTTTTATTAATATTATTCTATTCGTTGGTGCACTGCGGGCCGGGATTCAAACCCACGGCCTTTAGAATTAATTATGTAGGTTTATTACGCTGCTTCACGCTGAAATGACGGAACGGCTATTTCAGTAGATAAGTTAATACTTATGCATTTGTGAGCTTTTAATTTTATTCTTATACGAGTAAAACCGCAAGGCGCAGCTAGTAATTAAAGGGAAGATTTACCGGATAGTAGTGTTGCCGTGTTATTTTCCGTTGTCACGACATTCGGCACTATTGTAACTTTAAAAAATTTGACGGCTTCCGCTTCTCATACGGAGTTTTTTTTAGCTTTTTCATTTTTATATTAGTGTTGCTCCACATTAATCACCTGTTATAACTCTTTTATTTTGAAATCGTATTAACTAAGTCATATTTTTATTCTAAGGTTTTAAAGAAATTATTGATTTAATGCAATACCTTAATAATATCTACCTAATAGACATACATAGTATATCTTTTTTTGTTGTTGTTCGTACTTAATTTAATTTTAGTCAATAAGTAGGTGAGTTAATTCTTTATTATTTCTAAGCTTTTTGTCTGTACCTACTTAATACAAAATATTATAGAGTTTCCCAAATCAAATTTACGTTTTGTCTGCACATATAGTTATACCTATTATTATTAGATATTTACTTACTTATGTACTTACAAAATATCTAGGTGGTAGGTACTTACTTTGTCAATTCGTCCCTTTTGATGAAAAGAAATAAAAACAAATTGCAATGTTAACAAACTGCGAAAAAGCGACTGCAAATAAATTGTTAATTGCAATCACCTTTTCGCTCTTTTAAGTAGAGTTGCCAACGTTTTTTCTGCTGAATATGATGTATTTTTTATTATCTTACCACGGATAGGTACCTACTTATATGCAATAGGGCAACACTGCAAGTATAAATGTTTGAACTACAATTAATTTTAAATAAAAAGGTCTTACAGCACAAGTACAGGGAAAATTCCGAAATATAAAAAAAGTTGAAAATTAAGGTAAATTTTGGTACTTACAAGTTTTCGCGAAAATGTTTTGCCTATGTGTTTTTATCGCGTTAACTCAGAACCTTGATTTTTATACACCCATTTTTATACAATATAGCGAGCGTCCAGTAATTGGTTAGTTGCCAGTATATATACAAGCTAATAGGGACTATACCTCATCTGGTATGAAGCAATGGTGACACACATAAAGACAGACAGACGCACCTGAAAGTGATCTTTTAAGGGTTCCTTTTTCTACTTTTGAGGTACGGAACCCTAATTAAAAGATAAGAATAGGTAGGTAGGTACTTATATAGAAGACATTATTGGTAAATTGTGTGTTAATTGTTTTATTATCACAAGCTAAAGTTCGTCGTAGGTACGTAGCAAAAATGGAATCAACGCGATAATATTCTAGGGCGATGATTTAATAAGTTCGCTTTCTCAGCAAGATTGCTTTGTTTTGCTTCAACATGGTTTTAGGGGGAAAGCATTTTGAATACCATGAGGCGTTGGTACGTGGAATTTGATCGTGGCATTGTTTTCCTCTATGACGAAATTTGTAAATCGGCCCTAAATGAGGAAAATGTGGAGACTGTCTGACAACTTTATTGATAAAAACCGACGTGTCATGCACCATATTAGTAATTAGTGTGAGAGCAAAATAATAAATAAAACTTTAAAAAGTTAAAAAATCTTGTTGCCGCTTGATCTCTTATGAACTCGCCTTCAAAACATATGTACAGGCCTCGCTTACCCAATTTAATGATCCTTATGTTTACAAAAATGTTTTGAACGAATGAGAAAGTTTTTATAGGACGCACTAGCTGTCCCAGTAAACGTTGTTTTGCCATTAAAAAAACCGGGCTGATTTGTGAATCTAAACCATCCAGGGCGATACTCAAACGCATACAAAAAATTCATTCAAGGTCCAGCCGTTTAGGAGGAGTTCAGTGACATACACACGTACAGTAGAATTATCTTCACTACATAGTATAAAAAAAGTCGCTTTCTCTGTCCCTATTTCCCTATGTATGCTTAAATCTTTAAAACTACGCAACGGATTTTGATGCGGTTTTTTAATAGATAGAGTGATTCAAGAGGAAGGTTTATATGTATAATACATGCATAATATAGCCATGCGAAGCCGGGGCGGGTCGCTAGTATACACGGTGTAACAGGGGGCCCCCCCCCTGTTACATGGAAATGTGGAAATGTTACTTTAATGGTTTTATTTTGAGTTTTATAAATCTAAGACCCTGATTGGTGTAGGGGTACAAAAGGGCAACTATTGATCTTGTTTCACAAAAAAAGGCAGAATCGCAGATCTGATAGTTTGGCTGTAATTGCGAAGTTCAGGGTGAAATCTGATTTTGACTAAAATTTCACTAAAACCCAAATAACTTTTGAACCAGTGAATATTGCAGAACATACATGGGGGTGAAATCGATAGGTTCTTAGGTCCCCTACCCTCCAACAACCGATGATCCACCCCCCTTGTATATATAAATTAATACGTGTCACGTTGTTTGTGCGCGATGAACTCCTAAACTACTTAGACCGATTTTAATCAAAGCACACCGTGTGCAGTTTGATCCAACTTGAAAGATAGGATAGGTTACATCTTAATTTATCCCGATATTCCAACGGGATCGGGAGTTACGCCGGTGAAACCACGCAGCGCAGCTAGTATAATTATAAAGAAGATAAACCGGAAACGGAAAACTTTCAGTGTGCCCTAGTATGCAGACCCGAAGTACAGAATGCTAAGGTTCATTATTCCAGTTGGCAACTCTAGTTTTAGGTAGTTTTAATATAAAATATTAAAGAATCGATGTAAAAATATGTATAGGTATGTACATTCAAAGGTATTTATGTAGACATATTATATTATGAAGATTTATTTGATTTATATGATTATTTACAAGTTAGTATTTATTTACAAAGATAGCAAAATTGTGCTAAAAGCTGTGCCGATAACAGCGTCAGTCAATAAATTCAAACATTATGTTTAGTAAGCAGAAAACGTAACACAGGGGCGTGCAAATTATACACGATTTTTTTAATGTATTGACACACAAAGGATGTAAGTAAATAATACGCAGCTCATACAGTTATGTACAGAAGTGGTTAGGTATCTCGAATGACGCACACAAATGAGGTAAACAACACAGAGCGTCCAACATTGGATTGTTGGTTTCAACATCATAAAGGCATAGGTACCCAATAAAAAAGGTAAATTTTGAACTTACAAATTTTTCGCACAAATCTGTTTTTTATCATGTTGACTCAGGATATTGATTTTTATAGGTACACATATTAGGGACTATACAATGTGTTTCAGCGAAGGGGTTTTAATACTAAAGGGGGTTGTTCTAGACGTCTAGGCGAACAACTGTGAGGTGTGGCGAAACTTTTTTTTTTTTTTTTTTTTTTTTTTTTTTTTTTTTTTTTTTTTTTAATATTTCAGGACATATTACACATCGCCATCCAGCCCCAAGCTAAGCAACTTAATGCTTGTGTTATGGGTGCCAGATAACGGATAAACTACTTATATACTTTTTTTTTTTTTTTTTTTGTAAATATATACATATTATACATATAGGAAACACCCAGAACCAGAAACAAGAATTTATGGTCAGCATAAATACTTGTTCCCGGCGGGAATCGAACCCGCAACCATCTGCGTCGCAGTCGGGTGTTCGCCCGACGCGCCACAGAGGTCGTCATTGCTTTGGCTTAGATAGTTTTTAAATTAATTAGGGGTCAGGCTTATAATGCAAATATCCTAGCGAATATAACATTAGCAGTACCGGATAACAACGTGTCACGGCGGCGTCGACCACAGTTGTTTAGGGTACCGCACGGTCGTACCAATCTAGTTAAGAAGGCTCCCCTCACGAGAACCTTGTCGATGTTAAACCGGGTTACTGACTTGACGGATTTGTTCTCATGCCCTCTGAGTGAATTTACTAGGGTGACTTACTATGTGATCTGTTATGGTGCCGCAAATGGTAGATGAATAATCATATTTATTTAGTTTGTTGTTTGTGGTTCAATAACAGCTCACTTTATTTTATTTTAATTTATTTTAAGGTCTATCTATATATTGTATTATTTATAGGTATCATTGATTGTAAGTATATATAACTACACTATCGCATTGGGTTATCCTGTAAAGATAGTTGTAAAGATTGTAATAAATAAATAAATAATAAATAACTTTTGTTCTACGACATTTGGAAATTCGAACAATTTTGTTCTACGACATTTGGAAATTCGAACATTTCGTTAGAAGTTTTTGTATGAAATAGCTGATTTTCAAGTAAAAATTCTTTCAGAATTTTCGAATAAGAGTTCGAATTCCAAAAGTCAAGTAGAACAAAAGTTTTTCGCCTAGACGTCTAGAACAACCCCCTGTCGTATTAAAACCCCTTCACTGAAACACATTGTATACCTCAGTATCTTGGTATTTTCAACTTGCTAGGTCCATCCGTTCCTGAGAAAATCGGTGACACGGACAGATAGACGAACAGACGGACAAGAGTGTGATCTTATTAGGGTTCCTTTTTTACCTTTTGAGGTACGGAACCCTAAAAAGACATAGTGTATTCATTTCTGGCAGCACTATCGTACTGGATTGAAAAAAACTGAAACCTCTCAGCGCCTTCTCTTGGCCCGATTATGAACTATGTAGTTTAGAAAAAAAAACAATGCGAATTTAGTTTTCCCCATTATCTAAAGAAAAGCACCAAAAAAATGTATGTCGAAAAATTAAACAGATTAATTGATTACTTTAAAAATAAATCCTTTAGTAGAACTCAGTTTTCAGCGTCATCTAGATGGGGCGGGAGAGTTTTTCTTCGCATTTGAAATAAAAACATTTTTTCTCTACCTTTGTTCCATGTTGAAACCAAGCACCAATATCAGACATACATTTGGACAGACACAAATGGTAACCAACATCGGCCAAAACGGACACACACATAGCCTGGTTATTTACAAAGGCTTCTTCATGCTCTAACTATATTCGCTTACTCACTCGAAGACGTTTTAGGAGTATCCCTATAGATTTCTCCGTTGACTTTTTACGCCAAATATCGGGCAATCTAACTGGCTTACTCATGCCTGGCGGACTAGGTATCTAGGTGATGGTAAAATTACATTAGAATTAAGTATCATTCATGTTCCTAAAAATGATCACAAAACCCGTGTAGTATAAAGTAGCTCTTTCCTACCCACGCACGTGCCAAGTGTATACCTACCTATGTGCTATCGAAACTCATAGATAAAAAGAAAATTTTAAGTCAAATAGATTAAATATTACGTAAAATAGGTGACCTAGTAGGACATAGTAAATCTAGGTAGGTATATAGTGCGCGAATAGTCCAAAGTTACCAAGTGAATAAAAATATATATTTGTTTCTTTGAAAACTCTGAACAAAAGTAAAAATGATTCTTACTTACCTACAGATTCACACCTACAATTTTCTTGAAAATTCTGTTTTTTTCTTCAATACATTGTTTGATCGATAGAAACGAGTAACATACATTGGTTACAATATAGAAAAAATACTGTGTTTAGTTACATAATGCCTCTATTTATGTTACATAATAAAGTTATATTTTGGTCAGTTAGGTAGGTATTTTCTATGAAAATGTTCGTAGGTATATTTTGTTTGAGAATTACTAAGAAATTATCTGTGTAAAATTAAGTTGAAAACTAAAAATAACTTTCTACTACCTACTTAGGTAACACTATTTGTTCTAACACTGTTCTAACATGTCTTTATACTTAAAACGAACCACTCACCTTCTTAGGAGCCATTCTATTCTTCTAAAAACTATTTCTAAAAAATATTAACTAAAAATACTTAGAGGCTCCTGAAAAAACTTTTGACAAAACGTAAATAATGAAGACATTGAAGGGTCAGGGAAAATGGTGCGCGCGCAAGGTCCCGTTACCATGACAACGAGGACGTCCCTTACCACTTTACCTACGTATTCTGTCGTGTTTTTTCATCCATATTCCATCTGGAATCGCAAGTGAGCTTATAAAAACGAATTTTTAACCATAAAACATCCATTTTTAACCATCTTACTTCCAATTGGGTATGTAATTGTTTGTTTATTTGCTCAATCAACCGACAATGGCCAGATCAATTTGATATTTAGTGTAGTGTTATTTTCCATTATAACAACAGCTTGCTTTGTTAGTCATTAATACAAATAGCTATTCGCACTGATATTTTTAAGTCCATTTATGAAATGAGCGCAATAAAGTATTAAATATTTGTTAAATTGGTGATAAACGCATGTTTTAAAAGTGTCCATTTTAGCCCTGAATTACAATAGAGGGGTGCTATAACTTTGTCCCCTGTATCTGTCATTCTCTAAAAGAGTAGGTACATGACATAGTTTTTCTGTAAAATAATCCGATTTAAATTATATTTTAAAATGAATGAAAATCTACATTTTAGCTATTTTAGCCATTTATTAAAAGAATAATTTATTATTTATTCAAACAATTAGTTTTCTTGGTAGGTACATACAAGCAACATTTTATAATCCTTAAAAATAAGACGTAATAATAAAATATATCACTCAGAAAAATGTATTCCAAGACATCATGAGAAATAGGTAAATTTTATGTTTAAATATGTAAGAAAATTTGAGATATTATCCTTGCTGATTTGTTACAAGTAGCACTTGTGGTTGCACAAGCATAAGTCCAAATTCCGTGGGAATAACGGGATGAAAAATACCCTATCTTATTCACAAGTATTCAATGTATCTTCATACAAAGATTCATCAAAAACTGATCACTAATTTCAGATAATTACAAAACAAAACAAAAATTCTCAAAAAGGTTTTTATTTAAAAGGGTTTTAGGTTTTTATTTTTATATACCTACTTATCTATTAATATTGATAATAATATAGTATAGAAAGGCACTGGGCAAATCTTATAAACAACAATCAGGTTAAACGTATAGTTAAAGAAAGAAAGAAAGAAAGAAAGAAAAGCATTTATTGAGTACAAACACACGACAGGAAGGAAGAAATGAACATGTCAATGAAAATTAATTACTTAAAAAAAACAAAAAAAGTGACCAAGAAAAAAACAACATAAGTGAGGAGTCGTGTGCTGACCCAAATGGATCGACCTCAGCTAAAAACTGCAGCCAAGCATGCTTAGCTGCAGCGCTGGTCTTCAGGCCAGACCCATCTAGCTAGAGTTTATATTAGTTACTTTTAAATGTTTCATATTAATGTTCCAGGAGTCTTCAAGTGTGATAGCTGCAGTGAAATCAGCAAAACTGGCGGTGGTAGAGAACGCTCGTCCACTCTTGGCGCCGCCATTCTCGGAGCCCGAGGATAGTGGCATCGACAGCGACGACACCAGCCCGCTCAGAGCTGCC
This sequence comes from Idaea aversata, assembly GCA_907269075.1. Lineage (NCBI taxonomy): Eukaryota > Metazoa > Arthropoda > Insecta > Lepidoptera > Geometridae > Idaea > Idaea aversata. The sequence goes on from OU026101.1 coordinate 5,161,751, forward strand.
CTAAGTCTTCAGGTGAACATCTTACTGATAGTAGATATACAATGTGTTTAAGCCAAGGGGTTCTAATACAAACGGGGATTGTTATAGGCATCTAGGCGAACAACTTTTGTTCTACGACTTTTGGAAATTCGAACATTTTGTTCGAAGTTTTTGTATGAAACAGCTGATTTTCAAGTAAAAATTCCCTCAGAATTATCGAAAAAACCTTCGAATTTCCAAAAGTCGTAGAACAAAAGTTGTTCGCCTAGACGTCTAGAACAACCCCCTTTCGTATTAAAACCACTTCGCTGAAACACATTGTATAGATAGATAATAACTTTATTACTAACCTATCTATTACCCTTTGCGACGCTACAACTTTTTGTACTCTTTGTCTCAATGCCAGTATCTTCGATCCCTGGCCTTCCAACTCCAGTTGGCTAAGAATCCCAAGACCCTTGTCTTTCTCGTCGTAGTTAATCCATCTCTTTTTTGGCCTCCCCCGCGGTTTCCACTGATACGTCGTCATTTTTTGAAGGAATCGAGATATGTAATACACAGATAAAATCGCTTGTTGCATGTCGTTCTTCATAATCATGGAGGAAAATTTCTAATCTTTCACAATTTGTAGCTACTCAGATAGCCGCCTCCTTGTTTAGATAATGGATTATGAGTGAGTTTAGTTTCTTGCCGCCAGGAAAACGTGTGTTTAGATGAATGACGATAAATATACCTGAAGGATAAGCTCGAACTTATGCTAAAAATATACCAACTTCTGACGCTTTTCGTGCTGATTTCAGTTGAGCGAAGAAAGCAGCTGCAGCGATGAAGACGCATCTGAAAAGTCTTGGGCACTCACACACATGAATACTGACGAGCAATTGGTATGTTCGTTTTAACTCTCTCCTATGACAACTACGAAGACTTCTATCTTAATGATAGATGTAGTTTTTCTGATAAATAAATAAATAAATCTTCTACAGAACAGCTCTTAAGCAATATAAGACAACTAGCTGCGCTCCGCGGTTTCACTCGCGTAAGTCCCGATCCCGTGGGAATATCAAAATAAAAAGTAGCCTATAGCCTTCCTCGATAAATGGACTATCCAACACAAAAAATATTTTTTCAATTCGTACTAGTAGTTCCTGAGATTAGCGCGTTCAAACAAACAAATACACAAACTCTTCAGCTTTATAATATTAGCATAGATTTATGTAGATTTATGCTTCTTTTTTCGATCTTCTGTTGAGGAGCTCGAGAAAGAAACTGACTTATCCATCGATGTAGTGACTGCGGCAAGTATAGGATTAGTTTTTACACAGAACTGACACAGATATTCGTTGCCTGCGTCTGAATTTGGGGGTCTTCAAGTGGCGAGTGAATAGGATCTTCTAGGAAGGCGTTCTACATCTTAGGCCACATTGTCACCATCACAATCAGGCAGGTGTGGTGCTCAAACGCCACTACTATCATATGTAAAAAAAATGTTTATAACGTCCACTATAGCAATAAGCAATCTTATCAAACAATAGGAAACGAAAAGGAAGACTTGTTAAACCGTCCAAATGTTTTTTTCAGAAGAATATGGGAGACGCACACGAATCACTAGACATTCTAATACAATGGAAATCACAGAACGGAGACATGGAATCTTCGCTAATAGACGACAGCCTCGATCGTTCGTCCCCTCCACTTTACGAAGTTGAATTGACAGCATCTGATGAAGACGATGATGCATCGGTTCTCGAGCTGGTGATACCCATGCAGTCTCGGTATCAAAGGGTTCCGACGTCTTCGCCTAAGAAGGGTCAGAAAACGCAGAGTTGTTTGTCCAAGTTGTTTTGTTGTTTGAGGAAGTAATTGGTTTTAAATAGTTAGGTTATACCTATTTTCTTTTCTTTATCTGTTAGTTTTTTGTAAATGTTTTATTAACAGGATCTGATGAAAACAATGATAATGCATTAAGTCTTACTTAGTAGAGTATCTCTTTATTATATTTTCGTAATCAATTTCAAATATACATAAGTATATTTATAAAGTCTTGTAGCTCCTTAATTTTATCGTTGCCAAACTAATTTCCGTAAGGTAAAGTAACAGCTCCTATTTCCGCTGTATTTTTATTAAAGAAGAATTATTTTATGATTTTGAAGAGTTAGATGATATGGTTTTGATGATATGAAGTTGTAAAGAAATTGACATGGTCCCATAAAGTACCTACTCATCATCATCATCGTGGTCATCAGTACCTACTAATATTAAAAATCATAATTTTTAAAAAGATAGAAAATTGTTGCCTCGAACTCGAACATTTTGTATTCAAAATAATGGAATTATCCCTTAGAAAAGGGGAGACCGAAGACCATAGACAAATACTTTGCATAATCACGCAAAGCTATATTTTCAAATGATTTTCAGTTACATTGAGAGACCACACTACAAGAAAGAGCTTGTAATTAGCTTGTAAGAGCCGGTGTTTAAAACACAAATACAGGAAAAAACAAAAACAGAATACCACGGGAATAGGAGGCGTTACTATAACTTAGTTTCTATCCTAGTTATTTTTAAATGAATTAAGCATAATATTGTATACCACTTTATACAAGTCAATTTCGCCAAAAAATTTAAAATCTCAATTATAACTATGTGTCAATTAGCTAACTAAGTTCTTTATTTGTAGAACTACACAATTTAACTTATGAGGGTATGCGGGTATTGCTTTTTCTATACAAATCTATTCCCCTACTTCCTGAATAATGCCTCTAATACACTCATTTCATTTAGAAAACCTAGGCTTTTATTAGGAAAAAGTAATTATTAGGGCAAATATTTCTTAAAATTTCATATTTCCAAATAGGGTAAAAAAATACTATTTAGAAAGAAAATCGGGGAATTAGTATGAGAAATCAATACTTGCGTCCCCTTTTATTCATACGGCCTACCGAATTTTCAATGTCTGTTTTTTAAAACATAGGGGTCCAACTAAAAAGAGCGTTCTCTCTTATTAGTTTGACCTCTATGTTTGTATATCGACTTTAATTTAGTTTTTTTCTAGAGCATGTTCCGAATTAAAATCAACTCGGCCTTTTAACACTTTTGTTGAACGATTCTTTAATTTGTCTGCCAAATATTTGTTGATAAAATGGCAACTAACAAACATTTTAATAACGTTTAAAACAAATCTGGATCGTGGCTACACCATCTGTTTTAATAGGTAAGGAACTAAAATTTATTTTTATAATCGCATTAGATTTAATTTTTAAGGTTAAGGAATATGAGAATAATTTAAAATTATATACCTACTTCATTTGAGATTTTTTATATTAACTTTTGGAAAGTTTAACTGTCCATAAATGTTTACCTTTTCTTGAATTACAACGATAATGTACAACATACATTTGGTTTTTCATTTCTACCCTTATAAAGGCGTTTTGACATTTAGTATGAGAGCTTGGCATAGTGATCCAACCGAACGGAACTTCTGTGACAAAAATAGTTTCAACAGTTTCAACGGTTGTCTTTTTTAGGGTACCGTGCCCATAGAGTTAAAACGGGACCCTCTTCACAGTCCGTCCGTCCGTCTGTCGGTCTGTCTCTCACCAGGCTGTATCTAGACAGTTGAATTTTTTACAGATTATGTATTTCTGTTGCCGCTATAACAACAAATACCAAAAACAAAAGAAATAAATTAAGTAAGGCTATGTTGTTTGGGATATGGTACGGAACCCTTCGTGTGCGAGTCCGACTCGCACTTGGCCAGTTTTTTCTCTTTTTTTTCAGAAAAGAGGCCAATTGACCTCATCTCACGTCGAACCGAAGATTTAGCATAGCCTAGCATTCGCCTTAAAGGTACCTATTCACTCTAGACTCGAAGACTCCAAGGTTGTAGTTTTGGGGGAACAGCGACGCAGGCAGAGAGTTTCACTTAGTAGTGCGCACGAGATAGGTGGATTCGACTGATTCGATACAACACTCCGAGAAGCGTGCGAGGACCCCAGGAGGATTCTGCGCTTCTGGTCGGAGATGGGCTGGCTGGAGTAGCAGTCGAAGATCACGCGCAATGGACAGACTGATACCTAAGTGCGGAAATCGGAGCCCTCAACCTGAATCTAGGTGGGTTCGTGACGCTTTGTAAGCGAAATTGGAACTTTGTCTTCCCAACCGAAATACCTGCAAATTTTTAATCCCAATGATTAAAAATTTGCAACAATTTATTAACCAAAATAGCAACTATACTATTGAGATGAAGCCCTTCACACTACGCCAAATACTTATCACGTTTCTTTGCATATTCCGTGACGCTTCAGAGAATTGATGGAAAGGTCTTTAGCTTAGTTAGGCATTTTTTTCAATTGACCATTGTAAAGCAAAAAGAGAGAGCTCAGTAGACTGGATTACCTAAAAGATTTGGAATCGGAAAGATTAGCAACTGGAAAGATTAGCAGATAGACAGATTTGCAACTGGACAGGGTACGGTCGTGTTTTTTTAAAGACAGACCTTTATTTTCCTAAAGTGTATTATGATGCCTATGAAATAGAATTTGTTAATTACTATATTTTGTTAAAAAAAGTTCTAATAGCAATTTTAGCACATAGAAAGAGGCAATTTGATAACGCTCTTTTGGCTACTATAGGCCTCAATAGTGCGGTCTAAAGCCAACCTTTAAATTAGCATTTACGAAGAATCTTTGCACCGAAAGCAAACCTTCGGAAATCCAACCAAAAGCTGTGGAAAGGTTCCGCTACTTGACATTAGATGGCGCTGATTTAAACTGTGGTGTGGAAACTTGTGCCCATCAAAGTTTAGTAAAATAACAATAAACTAGTTACATAGATTACCTCATTTTAAATTTTTTTAAGTAACATTTAATTAAAAAGATCAACAGACGAATATTAGAAAAATTAAACTACATATTTTGATCTCAAGGTTAGGTACTAATATTAGAAAGAAGAAAGATTTGATTGTTTGTTTGTTTGAATTGAACAGGCTCCGAAACTACTGGACCGATTTTGATGAAACTTAGTATGAGGGTACATTGATTCATTGGGAGTCTTATAGGCTGCGTTTTGTCCCGATATTCCCACGGGATCGGGAGTTACGCAGGTGAAACCGTGGAATGCTGCTAGTTAAGTATCAATTATGATTGCAAACCTTGAGTCTCAACTGCACAAACTACAGAGATATCAGTTGAAATTCACAATAAAACTATTTTGGTGATTTTCAGGGACAAATATACATTCTGAGAAACAACGAATCACTTATTCAAATCTGAATTTCAGTTTTAGAGGTCTACGGATTGAATATTCTTGGAATGATAGTCTCAGCAGGTATGTTTAGTTTTATTCAAGGTTGCCTATTTGGTTTCAAACTCGATTCTCAAAGTTCAAATAATAGCGGTGCTTAAGGTGAAAGGGTACCTGCGCGCTCTCCATACAAACGTAGTTGACTGTTTCCTCCCTGGATAATGACATTAGCACAAATGTTTTTGTGCCATAAAACCTATAACTGACATGACTATGGCCCTATGTTTTGGTTTTTTTCATTTTAATTATCATAGAAATAAAAATTTTAAAAATTAAAAAATTAAAAAAAAACAAAAAATAGGGGCATAGTCATGGCTGTTCTAAGTTATATGCACCAAAAATATTTGCTCTAGTGTCATTATCCAGGGAGAAAACAGTCGACTACGTTTGTAATAGTTTGTATGGAAAAAGCCCCCGGTACCCTTTCCTCTTAAACTAAAAGTAGATGCCTACAAAGTTTATAGAATTTGGTGTCATGAGCATTTGATCGATGTCATATAAATAGTAGGTAAGACTGTTGAAATCTTCGCTAAAACAACGCAGAAAGATACAAGAAGTTTTTTTATTTTTTATTATGTTTAATTTTTATTCCAACCGGATATCAACACTGAAACGGGTTCGACTCAGTGGTTGACGCACCTTTGCAGTAGTTTCGTCTTTTGTTTCTATTTGTTTGTTTTTAAATCAAAGTTGGTGTTATGCGCGTAGTTGGTATTTTGCGTATTTGTATTATGCGTTTTGTAAAAAGGTGGTGTTTTGCGTAGTTGGTGTTATGCGTCTAAAGGGTTCGGCCGACCGAATTAAAATAGTACATCTCGGCTTTGAAACACGCTCGCGTTCCACTCGCTCGTCATAACCCGCCTCTATGCAATGATCAATATACCACACTTCTATCATAATGTACAATAATGTCTTATGCTATGATTAAAACACGCTTATTACTCTGTAGGTAGGTACTAGCAATATGCTCCAAGCGCACGACCTTACTTGCTGGCGGTTTGCCTGCAAGTGACGCTGCCTCACGTTGGGCGCATACACTACATGTACTATTGTTTGTTTGTACTTATATTTATTTGTTTTTTGTTCCCCCTTCACGGTTAAACGACTACTGGACAGATTTGGATGAAAATCAGCATAGGGCTAGTTTAGGGGATGCACAAGGATCTAAGATTTTGATCCCGAATTTCCCGCGAAACGGGACTTATGCGGGTGAAATCACAGAGCACAGGTATAATAAATAATTGTTATCTGATTTGAAATTTTGTTAGCTCTTACACCTACCAAGTAATTTGCACGAATATAAGTCGTTTACTTAAAGCGGTAGAATCATTTCTAAATCCCACGCATATCAAATACTTGCTGTGCCTACGGTTTCACACGCGTAATCCCGATTCCGTGGGAATATCAGGATAAAAAGTAGCCTATTTTATTCCCAATTAATCAATGTAAATTAAGTTTTATTAAAATCAGTCCTGTAGTTTCAGAACCTAAAAAAAAACACAAAAAAATCTTTTCTCCTTATAATATTAGTGAAGATTAATTAGCCTATGTATTTAACCCCCGACGCAAAAACGACGGGGTGTTATAACTTTGACGTGTCTGTGTGTGTGTGTGTCTGTCTGTGGCATCGTAGCTCCCGAACGGATGAACCGATTTTGATTTAGTTTCTTTTGTTTGAAAGGTGAATTAGTCGGGAGTGTTCTTAGCTGTGTTTGATCGGAATCGGTTTAACGTTTTGAAAGTTATGGGGGATAAAAGTCGGGTTTAAAAACCGAATGTAAATAGATATGCTCGAGTGGGGTATCAAATGAAAGGGCATGGTTCGTACATTACAAACAGCTATGTTTAACCGGAATTGGTTTAGCCGTCTGAAAGTTATGGGGGATAAAAGTCAAGATTAACAACCGAATGTAAGCAGATATGCCCGAGTGGGGTATCAAGTTAATTTGCGTCTTTTCGTCATTTGGATCATCTGGTCATTTGGATCTTTTTTACTTTTTCTCCTTATTAATCCAAGTCTCCAATTATCCACTTCTTGAGTTTCATCGTAATCGGTTAAGTAGTTTTTGATACACACGAACTTTTATAATATTAGTAGGATAAGTAGGTAGGATAGGATGTAGGATAGGATGTAGGATAGGATGTAGGATAGGATGTAGGATAGCATTTAAAGTTAAATAGGAAGTTGGGAGTTGGATAGGATAGATTAGGTCCTTAAATTTAAAATAAATATTTAAGAACATTGCACATACTGCCATCTAGCGTCAAGCTAAGCATCTAGGCTTGTGTTATGGTGACCAGACAACGTACCTATATAATAGATTGTGTGTTAAACAGCATGTAAAAAAAACCTGTACCTAATTTTTCTTAGGTAGGTACCCCAGACCTTTTCGAAGTATGAAACCAAATACGCGAAACACCACCTTACGCAAAACGACCAACTCAGAAAATGGACCAATAAATTTTAAACTAAATAAACTAATAACTTTGCCAGAACGTTAGCGTAAACGAGAAAATTGTATGAAAAGTTAAAGCTTCGCATTACGTCCGCTAGGGGCGCTTTTCAACTTTTCATACAACTTTCTCGTTTACGCTGACGTGATACTAACGTTTGTTTTACGAAAAAACTCACACTCCACCCACGGGTTTGTTAGAATGATAAGTAAGTAGGTGGATACCTACCTACCTACCTATTATTAGTTTCAGTATTTATTAAACTACTAGCAACCCGCCCCGGCTTCGCACGGCTATATTATGCATGTATTATACATATTATAAACCTTCCTCTTAAATCACTCTATCTAATAAAAAAAACCGCATCAAAATCCGTTGCGTAGTTTTAAAGATTTAAGCATACAAAGGGATATAGGGACAGAGAAAGCGACTTTGTTTTATACTATGTAGTGATGAAGGTTAAATAAATACTGAAATGTTTTATTTCATATAGATAAACGAGCTTACGTGAATACACGAATGTAATTGATTTAATTAAATACCAACACACAAACAGCGCCATTCTATTTCCACACATGTGTTTGGTATAAACCCTTGATTGCCCTTGAAATGTTTATAAATGTTTACACGGATTATTAATTAGAACCGCCCACTTGAATGGAGCTTAAAGTTCAGTGGTAATAGGGAAACGTCGATTTCTTAAGCACTTCAAATTCTGTTTGTTCGTCGTGAAATATTCCTTGATCTTTAATCAACCCGCGACTTCGTACGCGTGGTAGTTTTGATTTATGTACCAAAACCTTCCTCTGGAATCACTCTAATCAAAATCCGCTGTGTGCTTTTAAAGATCTAAGCATACTTAAGGACAGACAGCGGGAAGCGACTTTATTTTAGACTATGTAATGACTAGCAGCGCTCTGCGGTTTCACCCGCGTAACTCCTGATCCCGTGGGAATATCGGGAAATAAAGTAGCCTATGTTATTCCCAATGAATCAATGTATCATCATACTACGTTTTATCAAAATTGGTCCAGTAGTTTCGGATCCTATTCGTTACAAACAAACAAAAAATCTTTCCTCTTTATAATTTACTAGCGACCCGCCCCGTCTTCGCACGGCTATATTATGCATGTATTATACATATAAACCTTCCTCTTGAATCACTCTATCTATTAAACTCAGAATACAAAAAAAACCGCATCAAAATCCGTTGCGTAGTTTTAAAGATCTAAGCATACAAAGGGACATAGGGATATTGGGACGGCGAAAAGTGACTTTATTTTATACTATGTAGTGATAGTGAAGTTTAGATGACTTATTTTTTAATGGAAGTGTCATACCGGTATCTTCCATTAAATTGCAAAAATTGTTTATCGAATGTATTGGAAATCCCATAAAATCCCCGGTTCCGTACCTATCAAAAGAGAAGAAACGGAACCCTTTTACTAAGACTCCACTGTCCGTCTGACTGTCTGTCACCATCAGGTTGTATCTCAGGAACCGTGATAGCTAGCCCATTTGGGGCAGCACGTTTTTTCTTTATTTTTTCGTTGTATAAGTTACCTATTTCTTTGTGTGTGTTAATTTAAAAGTTGTCGTGTGCCTGTACCAAATAAATGTTTTTGAAGTGAAAACTTCTTATGGCGCGTTGGGCACTTTTATGGGTGAGCATTTTCAGCCGTTCTCGCGACAGACGACAGATTTTCTCGCGACAGATGAGATTTTACACAGATATACAGTTTTTTAATTTGGCTGTGAGTGTATTAAGACGTACATATGGTATTTTTTTCTTTCTTTCTTTCTTTCTAGACAGTTGAAATTTTTACAGATGCCGCTACAACAATAAATCTATATATATAAAATGCTTTGTCCTACTGACTGACTGACAGATCAAGGCACAGCCTAAACCACTGATCGTAGAGACCTGAAACTTAGAGGATGTGTTCTTTGTATGACGTAGGCGTCAGATAAGAAAGGATTTTCCGGAATTCGAAACCCTAAGGGGGTTGAAAAGGGTGGGGGGGGCAAAGTTTGTACGGGACAACGTGATTCCTTGGTCCAATCTACTTCAAATTTTGCATAAACATTCTTTCGACTGCTACGCGGACGAAGTCGCAGGCAAAAGCTAGTACTAAATAAAATAGAATATAATTGTACGGAACTCTTCGTGCGTGAGTTCGACTCGTTTTCATATAGGATTTTAAACTTCCATGGTTATTTCCACTACCATACCATGTACAAACAAAACTCCCGTAAATATTCTGTTTTGAATAACTTTAGTAGCGGTTTTATACTGTCAAAGAACGGGGAATTCCCGGTATTTACGGGTTCAAGATTACCCTTTTCCAAACCCTAGAAGGTACTTAAGTAGGTAGAAGGTAGTTATTGACGAAAATATTACACTCAAATGTCAGCCGGATTTCGAATTATTGGGTAATCTAACAGAATTTCTAACTAATGTGCCATAGTTTTAAGTAGCTGAAAACAGCTCTTATGTTTATAAAGCTTTTCCCGAATATAGGTACCTACCTTACGTATTTATGAGTGTGTTAACAGCGAGTTAAACATTGGTTTTAGTTATTATCTAATGAATGAATGAGTAGTCTAGGTGGGTAGGCAATGTACGTAATCGGGTCCCGAGTAGGTAATCTCCAAAATCGTATTGATAGGCAAAGTTTATTATCGCGTAGCAAGCCGACTCGGTACTCGTGAAGGCTGTTTAATCGCGTCTGGGTGGAAGGCAGCGCGGCGGCACCCCGCCGAGGGTCAACGGGCGCGGGGCGGCGCCCGAGCCGTCAGTCGCGCCCAGAGCCCCGGAGGGGCTGCACGTGTCCTCGTCTCTGCCACGCGACTTATGTAACATCTGCACGGTGAGTCCGCAGCCTCCGACCCCGCGTCCCTACCCTCGCAACCACGACTCGCGCTCGGTGCTCTCAGCTGAGAGGTGACATAATCGATGCAGTAAGTACCAGTGTCAGTGCGAAATATTCGCGGAATGCTGCAGGTGCGTTATGTAACGGGAACCTTACCGGCGGGCAAGACGGCGAGTAGAGAGAGACTTGAGTGTCGACAACACGCGTTCGCTTGCCCGCCACAAATCGACGTCGTTAAACCTTCTTGGAAGAACTTCTCGGTCGCGTGCCCTACTCTAATGATTTCGTTTTGAAACAGCATTTTCGACGCTCAGATTGTACGAGACGAAACCTTTGCGAAACAAATTGATAAGAAAACAAACCTATTCTTTTCATTTGAAACTTTTATCGACGTTCATGAAAATAACGAAGTAGCTTTTGCCTACGACCCGATTGATCTTTAAATTTTACAATAAGATTGCCTTTCAGTAATAAATCTATCCTTAATAATTACCGTGAATTAACAAGGAAAAATATTTCAATACAGCCTCCCGTCTACTAATTGGAAGGGCATCAAATAAAAAACGTATTCAAACGTGAAAAGCGCGGTTAAGGAAATTGGAGTTCAGCTTATTGTATTTACTATGCATGCCATAGGATTATTTAAGAGTTCTTAATATTGGGGTAGTAGATTCTAGAATATTACGGTAGATATAAAGTCAAGTTAAATATACATATTTCTTGTGTTAAGTCATTTACATTACCATTTACAACGTCGTTTAAAAATATTAAGATCGGCTTACGGACGATAACTTTACGTAAAATCGGCTTACGGACGATAACTTTACGTAAAATCGGCTTACGGACGATAACTTTACGTGATGAGAAAACCATAAAAAATTGGGTTTTTTTCGTTTTTCCTATAGTTTTTTTCCTTTGAGTACATTTTTTTTCCTTTATATTATGTCTTCTATTCGTCACTCGACACCATAACACAAGCCCAGATTAACGATATTATTATTAAATAATTTGTTTCCTAATGTTACCATGACGCATGCCGTCACACGATATTTGTTAAGACACTTTTTTGTGAATGCAGTTGTTCCACCAATTTAATAGACGTTATCACGTCAAAAGCGAAAATCAGTGGATTATTATCTCCAGTGACCATGTGTACAAACGTCATGGTTATATAACTTCTGTGTACTTTGAACGGGACCAATTAAAATTTTATTCATGGATTTAATTATGCTTATGCTTAAAACATCCCAAATCCTAACATAATATTTTTTATGCAAATATTATGCTAATGTCCATATAACGGAGCCCCGGACCTTTGGAAGACGTGCGTGTAGCCGAAGCCAACACGTAGAGAGCTCTTTACAATAACAAGTTTTGCAAAGCATGATGAATACACCAAACTGGCGATTATCCATGTATGCACTAAAAATGCAAAAAAGGACAACTTTTGGTTTGAATAGAAATATTTATAAAGTATACAGGACAAAACTTCTTCCCCCTTATTCCAAAACGAGGTTTAAGGAAAGTCCGAGATGTGGATTTAAACCTTTGATTTAGATACAGATTTACTCATGAACTTTAGTCTAAACACTATGCCTATATAATCTATAGGGATAGTGTTTAGACTATAGTTCCCTATATAATCTACAGGGATAGTGTTTAGACTATAGTTCACAAGTAAATCTGTGTGTAAATCTAAGGTTTAAATCCACATCTCGGACTTTCCTTAAACCTCGTTTTGGAATAAGGGGGCTTGGGTTATTGTGATGGAATGGTATATGGATACTAAGAAAACATGGGTACCTACCTACTATTAAAAATGTCTCACAAACACGTAAAAAATGGCAGGCAGAGACTCGCGAACTCTCAGACTGGGCTAATAATAATAATTAGCTGAGTTAATTACTATGCTAATTATTATTATTTTAAATAAGCTAAATAAATTAAATTGTATAACAGTACCTAACAGACTGTACCTACTTTTATAAATAAATAAATGAATGTTGATGAAAACGAGATTACGGTACTTATTCTTTAGGATTCCGTACCCAAAGAGTAAAAACGGAATCTTATTACTAAAACTTCACTGTCCGTCTGTCTGTTTATAGACAGATGAACTTTCACAAATTATGTATTTCCATTACGAAAAACAGAACAAAACATACAAAAAACTGAAAAAATAAGTAGGGCTCAAAAATATGGTACAGATCCCTTCGTGCGCTAGTCCGACGCGCATTTGGCTGGTTTTATATTTTACTAGCGACCCGCCCCGGCTTCGCACGGCTATATTATGCATGTATTATACATATAAACCTTCCTCTTGAATCACTCTATCTATTAAAAAAACCGCATCAAAATCCGTTGCGTAGTTTTAAAGATTTAAGCATACAAAATAGGAACAATAGGGACATAGGGACGGCGAAAAGTGACTTTATTTTATACTATGTAGTGATGGAATAATATTTTTACCCAAACTACGGTAGAAGCATTATTTAAATAGTCTATTAAAAGTACAAATTTTAATGTTTAGGAGTAAGATATTAGTTCGATTGCAACTCGATAACTACTGAACCGATTTTAACGAATGTGTGATCGATTGATGGACTTTTTAGAAGTAACCTAAGATATACTTTTCGAATATGGTTCAATCGTACCTTTAGTCGCTCTGATTGTCAGGCTTAAGAGGAAAGGGTACCGGCGCTCTCTCCATACAGACGTAGTCGACTGTTTCCTCCCTGGATAATGACACTAGCACAAATATGTGTGTAGCATAAAACTTATAACTGTCTTGATATTTTTCATTTTCTAATAATCATAGAAAGTAAGTGTTAAAAAAAATATTTAAACAAATAAGATATAATATGGGCATGGTAAGTTTTATGCTGCAAAAATATTTGCCATAGTGTCATTATCCAGGGAGGAAACAGTCGACTACGTTTGTATGGAAAGAGCACCGGTACCCTTTCCTCTCAACAATATCTACAAAAAAGTCTGTGACTAGATATAATACCCAACTATAAAGAGAAGTCCCCGATTCTTAAAGAATATCCAGTTAGTATGGCTTCAGATTTTCGTTGGGGCTTATTTTAATATTATGTTACTATACGTTGTAGGTATAAGCTCTAAATAATAGATGTGAATGTCTGTTTAAATATAGATAGGTACTCGTTACCCACGTTTATGTCGTTATACAGGGTGGTTAATTTGAGTGGGTTAGTATGAGCAGGTCTAATAAACTATTTTTCTTAGCTACGATAAAACCTTCTGAGACCTTCACTCATTTTTGAAACAATTAACAACTGCATTTTAAAAATTTAGTACCTACAGTTCCGAGAAAAGTGACGATTATCGAACAAGGAATTTACACTCAGAAACGAACAAAATGCAAATGTTAATTATTTCAAAAATAAGGGAAGTATTCCTAAGAACGTTTTCTCGCAGCTCCAGATTCTCGAGAACCTGTCCTTACCACTCAAATCCACTCAAATCAACCACCCTGTATAATATGTATATTATATATTATAACACAAAAGATCCCAATGGGTCGAAGTGTTGCTGGCTATTTGTCAGCCCTCGATATACAAGATAAGATATATTATTAAAAAATAATTGAAAAAACCTAGGTATCCACGTTTACCTGAGGCAGCGAGGTAGATTAATCATACGTTGAGAGCAATTTGTAACGTTTTATAGGACAGACAAACATTAAGAACAATTAGGTACTCTATAGTCTACCGTTGTTGCCGAGTTCCCAGACATTATTTAGTCCGTAATTTTCTCTTATTATTTATGTTACAAAAGTTGCATCTTATATGTTTGTTGTATTTATAAAACTACTAGCGACCCGCTCCGGCTTCGCACGGCTATATTATGCATGTATTATACATATAAACCTTCCTGCTGAATCACTCTATCCATTAAAAAAACCGCATCAAAATCCGTTGCGTAGTTTTAAAGATCTAGGCATACAAAGGGAAATAGGGACATAGGGACATAGGGACGGCGGAAAGTGACTTTCATACTATGTAGTGATAGTGAAGTGCGAGTCGGACTCGCGGAGGAAGTGTTCCGTACCATTTTATTCAATTTTTAGTATTTGTTGTTACAGCGGCAACAGAAATACATCATCAGTGAAAATTTCAACTGTCTAGCTATCACGGTTCATGATATAAGTACAGGCCTGGTGACAGACAGATAGATAGTGGAGTATTAGGAGGAGGAGAAGATAGTAGATAGGAGGAGGCTCACAGCTAAGCAACCCTCACTAATCGTTTACGGTCGTGCGGGTTAAGCGACGCCTGGCGCTGTCATTTCTTTGATGGGTGGCCAATTAGTAGTGTGGCAAAAATGTGTTTTCGTGAGCCCCTCCGTGCTTCGGAAGGCACTTTAAGCCGTTGGTCCCGGTTGCTACCTCTAGTAGCAGTCGTTTTAAGTCGTCAAGTTAGAGGCCTTAGGGCGATCTGAAAACTCTAACAATAGGTGAGCCACACCACTGTACGAGAAGAAGAAGAAGTAGAGTATTAGTAAAAGGGTCCGTTTTTACCCTTTGGATACGGAACCCGAAAAACTAGCATAGTCAGAGGCGTGGGTTATGTAAACAAAATTAATTAATTTTTTTAAGTGCTTGAGCTTGCACTTGGCATTGGATTCCTAGAAATATTTTCAAAAATGCACTGCGCCGAGATTTCAATTCGCGATCTTCTGCCACATATTTGCTCATGTGCTTCTGCTTACCTTATACCTACAGAACGTGCTTTTGCATGCTGAGCAGAATGTGCTGTAAAAAAAATCAGTTCAGAATATGATTAAATAATATTTTTTTTTTGTTTTTTAAACCTTTCACTGGTTTGTTTAATAGACAAAATCCATACCAATTGAAAGTATGAAGCTTAAAGAATATGCAAATGTTAGGTTTACTATTTTTTCCCCTCACAACTCTTGGGTAGGCAGTTAAATCGATATTAGTCATTTGCACTAGTAAAAAGATTATGTATTTCATTAGTACGGAATTTGTCTATTGACCAAACCAGTGATAAGTATAAAAACAAAAAAAATAAAAAATCATTCTGAATTGAAATTTTTTAGGCAACCCATTTGCAATACTATTGACCTATTTAATTTGATAAAAAATACTTCTCATCCATTAAACAGCTCGATGAATGTCGTTCTTAAATTTATTTTTCAAAAATGTCTGGTTGCGTCTGGGAAAGTTTGAAGGTTCACAGTACAGCGATCATTTGCAATGTCGCCTTTACAAGTAAGACAAAACCTCAACCAAAACACATTTAAACAGACCGGTCGACAATCGGTTCGCAAGTGCTAATGTACCAATAAATTATCCTTATGGGTGGTAAATGTCAGATACGCGGCCCGGAAGGTATCACCGTTAAAAGCCCATCGAGATGGTGCCTTTTTTGTACCTTGTACTCTGAAACAACGGGACTGGCTTTTCAATTCAATCTGACCCTAATCTGCTTTTGTATTTTATCTTTGTTAATTCAGTTAGATGTAGTGAGTACTGGTCAAACAATTTAGTTATCTAACGTTGTTGATTCAGGTTGAGTTAGGTAGATAGTGGGTTCCCACGCGCGCCGCTAGGAGAGGCAGCATGGCTTAAGCCATGCGCGCTCACGCTCGAGATCGGGGTCTTATTAGGTCGACGCCATCAGGGTGTCATTTAGAAGAAATGCTCACGCATCCCAGCACCACGAAGATGCGTTGAGATAGAAAACCTGGTGGGGATTTTTAGTGGTAAATTCCACATACTCCTCTGCTCCAAATCACTTTAAGATGCTGCAAAGCATTTTGCCCCAATATTGAAAAAAGGTAGATAGTTCGTATCCACCGCGGAAGACTCGATACGCATCCACGCAATCCCAAAATTGTAGCAAGTGAGTAGTGGTGTTGGCCGTGAGTTCGAATCCAGCCCCCCGTGCACTTTATGTGCACCAATTGACATATTATTGCTCTTACAATGAAGGAACACATCGTTATGACCCGTGGCTTTGTTGGCTCTAGACGTATTGACGAGTTTTTCCTCTGGACACGGGCGACTAAGCGAGGGTAGCTATAGGTGCTGGGAAAGCCTATTCCATCCTCATACAAAGAGGACCCAACTCAAGAAGTTTAGTTCCGGAAAACAGATCGTATACAAGTTCAAGTAGTTGTGGCAAGAACCGGTGGTTTTAGAGGGTAGATAAGTTTTGGTGTCGTCTTTCATCTTCAGGCTAGCGGCTAGAGGAAGCTCCACATACAGTCTCTGTTCCCCCTTGGGTGCGGCGTAACAATGCATAAGGGTGCATTTTCTCCACCTTAAAATAAACAAACGGTTGTCTATAAAGTCGGTTTAATGACGATAATTTTACGTGATAACTTCATAAGAAAACGATGAAAACTTGATTTTTTTTTTGTCATACCTTATATTTTTTTTCATTTTTTTCTTTTTTTCCTTTATATAAGTCTTCTATTCACTCGTCACGCCATAACACAAGCTCAGATGAGCCATAAACACTCTGTTTCCTAAGTTACCATGACGCGTCTGGTCAGGGGTCATAATATTACCATAACGCATGATGTCACACAAAATTACCGTGACATTTTTTTCTGAATGCAGATGTTCCACCAATAAATAAATACTTCCTTATTTATCTATAGGTAGGTATAGGTATGCATGCCGACACAGTAAAATAACATATTTTTAGGGTTCAGTACTTACATAAAAGGTAAAAAAGGAACCCCTTTTTAACCTTTTTTGTTTTGATATTCCTTAGGGATCAGTTTTATTAGATCACTTTCTTGTCCGTCTGTCTGTCAGTTTTAAATTACAGACAGTTTGTACATTTTCTCAATTTGTCAAATTACAGACATACGCTGTTTGTACATTTAGCAATTTGTACTTTACAATTTAGTTCAAAGGCAGTATGCAACAAAAATATTTGTGCTAGTGTCATTATCCAGGGAGGAAACAGTCGACTACGTTTGTATGGAGAGCGCGCAGGTACCCTTTCACCTTATGACACGGATTCTAAGACAGATGCACTCAATGCATGTGATAACAATCTTATTCTTTGTTAAGTATAAGATGTTGTCCATGTTATTGCGGATGTAAGTAGACAAAGCATGTCCGTTACCTATTTGTTCTTTAGCCTTCACTTATGTCAATTATGCCATTTATATAGTTAGCTCGGGGATTACAGAATCTAGAAAATAAAGTTACCTATTTTCTATGCATTTTGAAAATACTTAAGTATAGGTATCTATTTCCTTTAATTGTCATCTTTAAAATTGGTTATGAGACGGTCACTTGCAAAAAGCAATTGACGGATTTGACGTCATAAATGTTGAATAGGTACTATTCAACATCCTCCCTTAACAAAATAATGTTAGAATCAGTAAAACTACCTACTAATAAAAACAAAAAACTTATTCAACCTGCGAGATGCCTAGCATTTTCAAAAAATTATAATGTTGCATAGAACAAACACTCTGCAGGCATATCGGTGGTTGACATTATACTTAACTTGTACATCATTATAAGAAACACATTCTCTACGGACATCTGTTTTGTACTCTTGTGAAACTGTTGCACACTGCCATACAGTTTCATAGAACTTTGGTTGTCGGTATACAAACATATTGGTATATTTCTATCCATCATACCTATCTCATTCATATGATGCTTTAAATAAATAGCCTCCTTGCAGGCTTCGGATAGGGCCATATATTCGACTTCAGTACTGGATAGTGCTACTGTCCTTTGCTTTCTAGATTCATAACTTATAACACATCCTGATAAAACGAAACTGTACCCAGTATATGACCTTCTATCAATAGAACAAGCAGCCCAGTCGGCGTCTACATAGCCATGTAAGTAACTATTATCTTTCCTAAAAACTAAGCCACATCTTTTAGTCTTCTGTAATTATTTTAACAATCTTTTAAATGTTTCCAGTGAGTTTCATTAAAACATGTAATAAACTGACTTAATAATACTTACACTAAAAGAAATATCAGGTCTTGTTAGGACAGACAAATACATCAAAAAACCTATCAACTGTTGGTATGAAAACTTCTCATCACATATTCTGGATACGCCATACCTTTCAACGGGTTTTCTCTGACACTTCCCAACTACCTCCACTGGAACTACCTCTATGATAGACTCATTTTCTTTTTCGGACACAGAGTGATATGAATCATCTTGACTGCTCTATGAGTCACAGATATATGTGGAATCTTCCATATCTACCACTTTTTGCTCCAATGAACTATCTTCTTTTTCTGAGACTTCTTCTCTTTCTGAGTTTTCTTCTCTCTCTTTTACTACCATCTGAGCTGTATTCGAGTCTTGCTTTTCCATAATGATGACATCTCTGCTCGTAGTAATTTTCCTTGTTTTTGAGTTGTACAATCTGTATCCTTTTACATCATCTGGATACCAAACTAAAAACAATCCATCAGCCTTCTTATCCCACTTTTTGCGTTTTTCTTTAGGTTGAACCATTTCTGG
Organism: Idaea aversata; assembly: GCA_907269075.1. Lineage (NCBI taxonomy): Eukaryota > Metazoa > Arthropoda > Insecta > Lepidoptera > Geometridae > Idaea > Idaea aversata. Next base: position 5,180,867 of record OU026101.1, read on the forward strand.
ACTACCAAACACTCGTATATGGCTAAAGTTTGGTTTGCTGCCCATCCACAACTCATAAGGGGTAACATTTTTATTCAGGCCAGTTTTTAAGGTATACTGCAGTATTCACGGCTTCTGCCCATTACTGTTTATCAAATTGGGCATCAAACAGAAGGCACCGTGCTTTCTCGACGATTGACCTTTTGAATCTTTCACATAATCCATTCTGCTTAGGACTATCTGCATTAGTCTAGTTTGCTTACCCTCGCAACACACGACACAACTTGCCTTACTAATATCGTCCTTCTCTGCGTAGGTCATACCTTCAACTGCTCCTTGTTTCATTACTTAAAGATCATTCTTCTTAAAATGACCGAGTCTTTGCCAAATTGTCATTGACATACTATGTCATTTACTACAAGTTCTACACGAAGTCTGTACTGCAGCTGCTAGAACTTGCACTGACTTCACAATGTTGAATCTGTACACACTGTACTCTAACACAGCTAACACAGCTTCACCAACATAACAGTCATTCTGAGCGTTGTAAATGTAACAACCTCGCTTGATAAAGGTTAATCAGTTACCATTTTCAACTATTCTGCTCACTGTTATTGTTTACAGTCATTCTGAGCGTTGTAAATGTAACAACCTCGCTTGATAAAGGTTAATCAGTTACCATTTTCAACTATTCTGTTCACTGTAACTAAATTCTTGGTAAGCTTAGGTACGTACAAACATTGTTCACAAATAACCCTTGTAGTTTTTGAAGTTATTATTGACGTTGACATTAGAGTTACTCATTGTCGTTGACGTCTGCTTTTCGTAGCCACCACGCAGGTTCCAATGTCCGCGCTTCTGTGCAATAAATGCGTTTTCCGTTTGACCTTCTCTATTCTGAACTCATATCTACTAATTTGGTTTTGATTTCTTCTGCACTCATCTTCATGCTGGAATGCTAAACTGATCGGAAAGCCCTGCTGGCAACAGCAACTGGCGAGCCGATTAATTCCTCATTTATTTCGAAGCCGGTTCCTTTTAATTTCTGTACGGTTTCGACGATCTGGTTCACGTAACTAGGCATAGAATCACTAGTTTCTAAACAAATTGATATCAAACATCGAAGTAGGCTAATCTTCCGTGTAAATCCCGAATCGTCAAAAAAAGGGATTCCAACTTGGTCCATACTCCGAGTACCGTTGGTACATTTTTTCTGAGTGTGTAAATCGATGATTATATTGGCCCTCGCCTTCCTGTCCTCGTCGTCCTTTAAGCTTCGGTACACTGACTGAGTTACTTGCAGACATTTTTCTTTACATATTACTCGAGTTCTTTTTGAGAATTTGCCGATTAAAAAAGATTAAAATTATTGGCTGGGCCCATAACCTATTAAAACAATGGTTGCTTGGCAAAGACTAAAGACTTTTATTTATAAGTCACATTCTTAACGCTAGGTGGCGCTGACCATAAGTAGGTACAAACAAGTAGGTAACATTATAATTTTTTGAAAATGCTAGGCATCTCGCAGGTTGAATAAGTTTTTTATCTCTACATATAATAAATTCGAAGTTATGGAAGTAAGCGTTCTACGTCCATAATGATCTTAGCACTATAGAATTCGCTAACCTTATATAGCTCCGGTAGAAAAAAATCTTGCATGCGCGATTCAGGTTTTCTTAAATTTATAAAGTCACAAATTAATTTTATATTCTTTTTGTTACGCTGAAAAATTTTGTAGACTTATGTATTTTAAGAATACATATAGCAATGTCCACATTTTATAACTAAAAAATATAGTAATTAATTTAATAAGATATTTTTTTTAAATTTCAAGTAACTAGCGCCATCTCTTCGGTTTTCGCAGACCTACCATTTTGTTAATTTTGTTTGTTTACCTTTTTTGTGCAGTCTATTCTCGGGAACTAGGAAACAGATTTTAACACAATCTTCACAAATGTGTTCAGAAAATATCAGAAGAGGTTTAGGTATTTCAGGTAGATTTATGTTACTACTAGAAATATGATATTTTTTGCCGTAAAAAATAAACCACAATATTTTTGCATGAAAACGTACAGAACGTAGGGATGATGTCAAAATTGTCATTTTGACATATAGAAAGAAGCATCTAGCGCCATCTTTTTTATTTAAAATTATGGCTTGGCATTTTCGTGCATAAAGCCAGTGTTGAGTTTTACGGTCAAAGAAAATTAAATCTATTGCATGAGCGTTTTTCGAATTTAGAACATTACTACGCTCCAGCAATGAAGCGGCGTGCTGGGATTATTATATACTTAAATACTCTTTGATTGGATCTCTTTTATCGAAGTATAGGCACATGAGTAGGAAATAGGATGGAAATAGGTACCACAGTCTCTTTGCTTAGTACGAAATGCGTTCTCGTGGCTTTATAGCTATAAATGCGTTTGCCTTTTGGCACGGATGATATAAATAAAAAAAATACGGCAAAGCACGTAGTATTTAAATTCTCTTTGGGCAAAGCTAAAAATTTCCCTTGATTTGTTATTTACTGATTTATAAAACTAGCTGCGCCCCACGGTTTCACCCGCGTAAGTCACAATCTCGTGGGAATATCGGGATAAAAGGGACCTATATTGATGTGAAACATCTATAGCCGCACGTAAAACCGATTTCTGGCGTGGCGAAGCATGCCGTGGCGACGCACAGTGGGTCGAAACTGAAAATGATTGACATAGGGCTGTTTTTCGATGCAGATCGTTAGAGCTCACTATAGCCGCACGTAAAACCTATTTCTAGCGTGGCGACGCATGCCGTGGCGACGCACAGTGAGTCGAAACTGCAAATGATGAACATGGGGCTGTTTTTCGATGCAGATCGTTAGAGCTCACTATAGCCGCACGTAAAACCGATTTCTGGCGTGGCGATGCATGCCGTGGCGACGCACAGTGGGTCGAAACTGCAAATGATGGACATAGGGCTGTTTTTCGATGCAGATCGTTAGAGCTCACTATAGCCGCACGTAAAACCGATTTCTGGCGTGGCGACGCATGTCGTGGCACGCACGCGTCGCCACGCTATATGATGGTATATATATACATGTCTATATGCATTAGTGTGTGCGGTGTGCACACCGTAATCGACTGTGCGATTCTATCACAATCTGTTCTTTTCTGCATATTACTTTTACAAAATAATGTTTTAAATTCCATCTAGCATTTCCTGAGATCAGAGCGTTCAAACAAACAATGGAAGCCTTAAAGATGAATAATTTTTCCCGTATTTTCCACATTTCCCATTGATTCTCCGCTCCTATTGGTCGCAGTATGTGATGTTATATTGTTGTTATATAGCCTAACTAAAGCCTTCCTCGATAAATCCATGACCAAAAGAATTTTTAAATTCGAACCAGTACTTTCTGAGTTTAGCGCGTTCAAACAAACAAACAAACTCTTCAGCGGAAAACCTGCTTCCAGCGAAGTTAAAACAAAGCTACATGAAAGTATCTAAATATATAAAAATCCCAATTTAACTTGATCACGGCATCACGCGTGAATGGCTGGAGCAATTTCGCTAATTCTTTTTTTGTTGTGTTTGTTTTTGTCAAGAGAAGGTTCTTATGAAAGAAAAAAATTAGAAAGTTGCGCAGAAAATTATTACGCGGGTGAAACCGCGGGGCGCAGCTAGTAATATAATAAACTAGCAGCGCTTGATGGTTTCACACGCGTAAGTCCCGATCCCTAAGGAATATCAAAATAAAAAGTAGCCTATTGCCTTTCTCGATAAATGGACTATAAAACACATAAATATTTTTTTCAATTCGAACCAGTTGTTCCTGAGATTAGCGTGTTGAAACAAACTCTTCAGCTTTATTTAATATTAGTAAAGATGTGAAAGTATGTTTGATACTCCTTAACGCAAAAACTACTGGACCGGTTGGGATGAAACTCGGTATATAAATAGCTGGAGACCTGGATTAACACATACTTTTTATCCCGATATTCCTATGGGATCGGAAGTTACGCGGGTGAAACCGCTAGGAGCAGCTAGTACAGAATTTCACTACTAAAGTTATTTGAAAGGGGATGCGGGAATACATCATATTTACCATGTTTTAGTCTTCATTTTGTGGAGTTAATGTGAAGTTAAATATTTTTATACAGTTACGAGCATCATCCGGACCTGTTATTCAGTTTTTAACAACTTTTGTAGTGAAAATAATCATGTTAGTTTAAAATCCTACGTCACATTTTTTAACAGATGTTGCTAATCTAACTTCTCCTTCTTCTTCTTTTATCTATCTTCTTTAGGTAATGGCTGATAAAAGAGATTTTTACGTCTCTACTGCGACTGCATTGATACAGCGTACCCGATTTTTTTTTACCTATTTGGAAATCAGCTAAAAGCTAGACGTGTTAAGTAATTTGATAAAAAGCCTGCTGCTTCTAACTTTTCTTAAGCATTTTTCTTTTCAATTCTAGCCGTTAGTAAGGAGTTCTAGTTTGTGTTTCTAACTTCGATTATAATAATTAGATATTATTATATGCAGTGCATAGATATAAGTCGTTATTATGCGAGATAATATGTAAATAACGTCAAATCATTTCGCTGTCATGAATAAATCATCAGCTCTCGTATAATTTATTCAGGTTAATAAATGCAGTTTAATCTTAAAAAACCTTTATCAAAGGTGTTTTGTTTATTCCATTTAGGAACATTAATTTTAACGGGCTTTATGAATAACTAGCTGCGCTCCGCGGTTTCACCCGCGTAAGTCCCGATCCCGTGGGAATATCAAAATGAAAAGTAGCCCATAGCCTTCCTCGATAAATGGACTATCCAATACAAAAATATTTTTTCAACTCGAACCAGTAGTTCCTGAGATTAGCGCGAAACAAACTCTTTAGCTTTATAATATTAGCATAGACTAGCTGCACCCCGCGGTTTCACCCGTGTAAGTCCCGATCCAGGTGGAAATATCAAAATAAAAAGTAGCAAGCTTTCCTCGATAAATGAACCATCCAACACAAAAATATTTTTTCAATTCGAACCAGTAATTCCTGAGATTAGCGCCTTTAAACTAACAAACAAACTCTTCAGCTTTATAATATTAGATTAGTTACATAGAGGAATTAATCATAAAAAGAAGTTCAACAAACTATGTTTGCACGTGCTTGTTTGTAGAATAATTAAGCATAATTTTAGAAGAGATTTTGGTTGAATGAAAAATGATTTTTAAGATCAACAAGACAGCTTCCGGCAGATTACGAGGATCGTATAATTAAGTGTCTGCTATTTGTGGAATAATTTGCTAATCTCACGCAACTGAATATAATATGAGTATTATTTATGTTCATTTAAGATGACAAATTATATTATTTCAATGTCGTTTCTTTTTTGCTTAATAGATGACTGGAATAAATCATTGTATTCGTTTTTTACAGACGTGGGATCCGTTTTGGATTCATAAATATAGGTATTACACAATGTAGGTATAGTTTAATGTTGCTTGCTACTAAATAGTTACTAACCGGCACCGGTCACCTTCGTTGGTGAAAATTGTTGATTGTTACGAATGTGTTTTGTTTTTCTCAAAAGTGCTGAGATGGAATTTTTTGTGAGATTTTTACCGACATTTTGGTGTAACTTTGAACCAAAAATTCCCTATAATTTTTAAGCTATCTTAAAATTAATCATGAAAACTAGTCTTTAAAATGACAAGGAATTTTTGTCTCAAATTACCCCAATGTATTGGTAAAGATCTCACCTACAATTCCATTTTTTGCCACCTTTGAGAAAAATAAAACACATTCGTTACAATCAACAATGTTAGCTACGGGTATTTCGTAATGCGATGCGTTTGGCAGCATAAATAGGCTTAAGAGGAAAGGGTAATGGCTCTCTCTCCATACAAACGTAGTCGACTGTTTCCTTCCTAGATAATGACACTAGAACAGTTTTTGTAGCGTAAAACTTATAACTGCCATGACCATGCCCCTATGTCTTATTTTTTATATATATTTTGTTTTAATAATTTTATTTTCTATGATAATTAGAATATGAAAAAAAAAAACCAAGACAGGGGCATAGTCATGGCAGTTATAGGTTTTATGCATTAATATTTGTGCTAGTCTCATTATCCAGGGAGGACACAGTCAACTACGTTTGTATGGAGAGAGAGCCGGGTTCCTTTACTTTTAAGGTATACACGGTTGTAAGGATGCCGGCGACTCCGACGAGGCAGTCGGATCATCGACCATTCGTATCGATTGCTGAAGTTTCAGCCTAGTTATACGTAGCTTAGGTAAGGTCGGCTGCATAATTGCAGACCCACCGTAGAGCTCCAAAACGGCTGTTATAAGAATGTTTTCAACACAAGCAAGATTCTAGACATCAGCTTTAGTTGAAGTTTAAAGTCTTCTAACTCATCAATTAACAAACAAATGGCACTCGGGGACTGCCGCGGTAAAGCTATTGCAACGTTAAGCGAACGCTTGGCCGAGTGGCGGGTGTTAGGTTTTATTTTCGTTACGGAATTTCTTGATTCGGTCGCCGCGCTCAAAGCCCGCGATAAAATAGCTTAAAACTTTTAGAATGAAAACATTCCAATAATAGTAATTTTCGAACTCTACCGGGGGCTGCAATTATGCAGCCGACCGTACGTTCTTGTACCGAGTCATAAGGCCGACAATATACGACTGTCTCGTTCGCAGAAAGAACACAATTTCCCACATCAAGAGGTATTTATTTGTATGAAACCGCGTTTTGTATTCAGAGGGCGAGTTTCTCTTGCATACCATTTCCTGACATAATCTCCACTATTCTCCAAGGCTTTTGTATTACGTTACCCGGTTTACGTGTCGACCGTTTGCTGTCGTAAAAACTGGATAAGTTGATACAAATTGAATTGAGATAGATGGATAAAACACTTTATTTGAAAAAATGTAAAGAGTGATGTCGATGTTCGATGTTTGCGGGAGAAGTCACAAGTTTTTATCGAATTCGTGATTTAAAGTATAGGTACAGTCGGAATACCAATTAGCTGAACCCCACATGACCCAGAGCCTACTCGCACATCTGTAAGGTTGTAAAGTAATGTTACCTACTGATTATATTTTTTTAAACAATGTACTGTACAATATAAAACATAACAAAATAGGTAAATACTATATTTTTAACAGATGTGCGAGTGAGCTCTGTGACGTGGGGTTCAGCTAATTGGTATTCCGACTGTACATTGCATTGGTAGATGCTTCAGTCTGTGTTTGACACATTTTTTCTCACACATTTCACATTTTTCCAACGTAACTATGTTGTACTCGAAAATATTTTAAAATATCATCTGTGAAATAACGAGTTGGTACAAACTTAGTTTTACGATACTTTGCTTCGTGTCACGCTTCTTTTTTGACGTGATAAAGTCTAATAAATTGATAGAACACCGGCATTCACAAAAAAGTGTCATGGTAAACGTCACGCGTCTCGTGTTTGTTTAATAATAATATCGCTCATCTGGGCTTGTGTTATGGTGACGAGTGACGAATAGAAGACATATAAAAAGGAAAAAAAGGTACTTAAGGATAAAAAATTGTGGGAAACACAATTATTGGGAATCGGATTATTAAGAAAACGGTAGTGACGGGAACGGATGTTTTGGAAAGGGGTGTTTTGGGAAACAGATAGCACGTTCCGAAAGGAAAATATATGGGGAAAACAATTTTTTTTTTAATGGTTTTTTTTTATGACTTTATCGCGTTAAATTATCGTCCGTAAACCGACTTTACAGTCAACCATTTTTTTCAACATTTAGAAAACTCCTATTAACACGCGAGTTATTTTCTTGCTTACTAAAAATAGGTTCAGAAACGCTAACATTATCCCTATTATACTGATTTCAATCAACTTGTCAAAGCGCAGAATGGGATCGTTCAAAATGGTAGGTATTGTTATTTATATTCCATAGAAAGTTGAAGGGCGTACCGTAATAGTTAAAAAATATCCTCTGACCGCGACAGAAGACATGACCTACTGAATATCAAAGCGCAGCTCAATCTAATGGATACATTTTGCGCACTGATAGCTATTCGATAACTATTATGGCTTCCACTAAGATTTTTTTAGAAAAAATGGTTGCCTGTAAAGTCGGTTTACGGACGATAATTTTACGTGATAACATAAAAAAAGATGAACAATTGTGTTTTTTTTCTTTTTTTAAGCTGTTTCATACCTTTTCTCGCGGGCTTTGAGCGCGGCGACCGAATCAAGAAATTCCGTAACGAAAATAAAACCTATTTTTTTTTCCTTTATATAAGTCTTCTATTCGTCACTCGTCACACCATAACACAAGCCCAGATGAGCGATATTATTATTAAATACTTATACTAATATAACTTACCATGACGCGTCTGGTCATATTACCATGACGCATGACGTCACACAATATTACCGTGACACTTTTGTGTGAATGCAGGTCACCAATTTACTAGACGTTATCACATCAAAAAAAAAACTATTTGGTTCGGGTATAAATGCTAGTAGAAACAAAAGTCAGTCTTTACCTTCTATAAATATCTATAGCTTGTATAGCTTTAAGGCTGCTTATGCTGCCAAATGCAACGCGCCAGAAATACCCGTTGCCTACAACTAATATTGTGGATTGTAACGAATGTGTTTTGTTTTTCTCAAAAGTGACTGAGATGGAATTGAAGGTGAAATTTTTACCAATATTTTGGGGTAATTTCGAGGTGAAAATTCCTTGTCATTTAAAAGCTAGACTAGTTTTAATTCTTAATTTTAGGATAGCTTCAAAACTATAGGAAATGTTTAGTTCAAAATCACACCAAAATGTCGGTAAAAATCTCACCTACAATTCCATTTCAGCACGTTTGAGAAAAACAAAACACACTCGTAATAATCAACAATTTTCACCAACGAAGGCGACCGGTGCCGGTAGTAACTATTTAGTAGGCTGTGTACCAAGGTCGTTGGCGTATGAACCCCCCTTAAGACATTTCGTATTGGGTCTTAAATATTCCCTAAACAATTACTAACTTAGGCGTTATAACTTTGCCTTGTGATAACGTCAAAATGTGACAGTATTTCGAATACTAACTCCTTAATTCTGAACCAAAAATATTGCTTAGAACAATTCGTAGGTACAGTATCGGTCATAAGTAAATGATCAGTTTGCTACAATAATACTATCAACAAGTATTGGACTAACGACCTTCTTCTAATAGACGTTACGCACAAACATAAATACTTGAATTAAAAGTACTCAGTGTGATTATTATTTTCAACATGTTAGCTATGACTTTTGCACTGCTACACCAACCGACGTGGGTTCGATCCACAGGTTACGTTGTTATAATGTTCAAATAGTGCTGCACAGGATTGTAAACGTTACAATGGGCAGAGACTTTTGACCGTTGATTGTACCTACGTGATATTTTACCTTTATGAATCAAAACAGTAAAATAATTAAAAACTGTAAAAATATTTACAGCTCCCACCGGCATAGTTAGGGGAGTTTACAACTTTGTTAATCGAATTTCGAACGTGATCTAGTTTCCGTAGTCATTTGTTGAAGGAGTTTGACGAGTCTGCCCTGCTACTGACGTTGTGTTCGGAAATCAGTTTCAGTTTCTGCAAAACTAGGTTTTAAGCAGGACTTCGTTTGCGTAGAAATTTGATTTTTCAAAATACTTTGTTAGCGAATTCCCGATTCGGCCATTGGCTTGAGCCTTGCGTTATTAAAGTCAAAGTAAAAAAAATATTCATTTGGATGCATAAGTTTTGTACAAAGATCACATAGAAACGTCTTAAAAACTAAGTTAGGATGTGTGCATTTGGAACGCGCCCACCAATGAGAAGAAGGCATAAGAAACTCCCCAAGTAACACATTTGGTAACAAATAGCTTACATATAGTATTTTTTTGGAACCTTTAGTAATAAAATCCACCTTGATTAAGTTCTATATAGGTGGTTATATGCAACCTATATATTACTAAAGGCAGAAAAATTGCAACTCATTTATAGTTGCAGAAGCGTTGCATAAGAGTTCGAATTGTTACCCTGAGTGGCACTTGGAACTAACGGTGCGAATTGCGCGCTGTGAATGAATGATTGAACGATAAAGCGATACCGTTCATTCGTTGAGTGACAATTTGTCATAACTAGTCTTATTTTCGGCGGAGACAAACGAAAAACGGTGTGCTTTGTTCTATTGTGTTAATTGTGACAGCCATATTGCATCTATTTGGCGAGTATTAAAAATGTACGTGTAAACCGCAGCATAATATCACGGAGCCCTTGCAAATGGTTTTTATCGTGAAACCATGGTATATTTACTTAGTAAATTTTGATGCACCTTCAATTTAATCAAAAGTATTAACAAATATGTGCTGATCAAATAAATAAGATAATACTTAACAACAATTTGGTTGTTAAAAACCTAACATTATAGTTTCACAAAAAGTATACTGTCAACAATAGTTATCAAAACTTATTTTGTTTTATGTTATTGTAATAAAATATCATTAAACAAATAATGCTTTTCAAGGTTATTATTTTTAAACATGGCGATTTAAAGTAGACCTTGTAGTTCTTATTTTCACTTATTTGTTACCTTATTGGAACTCTTAAGCCCAAAAATCACTCATTAGTACCTAGTAGTGATATTTTTCACTTCACAGGTCTTGCTGTCTCTACTTTGAATTGGGGATCCTCAAGACGGGTACAAAACCCATTGTGAAGGATAATAAAGTAAAAAAAGTAAAATTTACTTAACTTGTAAAGTCGAGGACTGTCTGTACAACTGTCTGTGCAATTGTCTGTACAACTGTCTGAAACTGTCTGGTACCGTCTGGTACCGTCTGGTACCGTCTGGTACCGTCTGGTACCGTCTGGTACCGTCTGGTACAGTCTGGTACAGTCTGATACAGTCTGGTACAGTTTGGTACAGTCTGGTGCCGTCTGGCACCGTCTGGCACCGTCTGGCACCGTCTGGCACCGTCTGGCACCGTCTGGCACTGTCTGGCACTGTCTGGCACTGTCTGGCACTGTTTGGAATGAAACTAATGTACGGAACCCTCAGCGCGTGAGTACGACTCGCACTCGACCCGTTATTATTTTAATTAGATCTTGTGGTTCTAAATGAGATAAAAATGGAACCGATCTACGCTTTACAGTGGCATATAAGAGTATTTTCGACCTTACAAAGGCAATTACACTAAGGTTCCAAATGAGCTGCAATAATAACTCTTGAGCCACTACAAGTGATAAATAACTCATATATACTACTTATTTAGTACTAAAGGTGCCAAATGAGGGAAAAATACCACCTATTAGGGCACAGTTCTTTAGGGGGGATTTTAAGATGTCATATGCCTCTTTGAGTTCTATAAGAGAGAAAATTAAAACCTTTATGCGCCTATGAGTAATAGATTCGGCTTAATGCTACCATAGGTAATAAAGCAGAAACAAAAATCACTCAAAAGCAACCGTTAGTGATAAGAGTTACTCATTTGCAAATTCGAGTGCTGTTTGCATCTTTAAGTAATACCATACACTCTTGCATCACCTATATGCTACCTACAGTTGCAAAATAAGTTCCAAAATTCACTAACGTGCTACTTGGGTCAGGGTTTTTTTCCTGACTGGCTGACAGACTGACCGATTTATATATGATATCAGTCAGTCAGGAAGTCAGGACGATGAATTATATACCCAAGTAACACATTTGGTAACAAATAGCTTGCATATAGTATTTTTTTGGAACCTTTAGTAATAAAATCCACCTTGATTAAGTTCTATATAGGTGGTTAGAACTTATATGCAACCTATATATTACTAAAGGGAGAAAAATTGCAACTCATTTATAGTTGCAGAAGCGTTGCATAAGAGTTCGAATTGTTACCCTGAGTGGCACTTGGAACTAACGGTGCGAATTGCGCGCTGTGAATGAATGATTGAACGATAAAGCGATACCGTTCATTCGTTGAGTGACAATTTGTCATAACTAGTCTTATTTTCGGCGGAGATAAACGAAAAACGGTGTGCTTTGTTCTATTGTGTTAATTGTGACAGCCATATTGCATCTATTTGGCGAGTATTAAAAATGTACGTGTAAACCGCAGCATAATATCACGGAGCCCTTGCAAATGGTTTTTTATCGTGAAACCATGGTATATTTACTTAGTAAATTTTGATGCGCCTTCAATTTAATCAAAAAATATTAACAAATATGTGCTGATCAAATAAATAAGATAATACTTTACAACAATTTGGTTGTTAAAAACCTAACATTATAGTTTCACAAAAAGTATAATGTCAACAATAGTTATCAAAACTTATTTTGTTTTATGTTATTGTAATAAAATATCATTAAACAAATAATGCTTTTCAAGGTTATTATTTTTAAACATGGCGATTTAAAGTAGACCTTGTAGTTCTTATTTTCACTAATTTGTTACCTTATTGGAACTCTTAAGCCCAAAAATCACTCATTAGTACCTAGTAGTGAAATTTTTCACTTCACAGGTCTTGCTGTCTCTACTTTGAATTGGGGATCCTCAAGACGGGTACAAAACCCATTGTGAAGGATAATAAAGTAAAAAAAGTAAAATTTACTTAACTGTAAAGTCGAGGACTGTCTGTACAACTGTCTGTGCAATTGTCTGTGCAACTGTCTGTGCAACTGTCTGTACAACTGTCTGTCACTGACTGGAACTGTCTGAAACTGTCTGGTACCGTCTGGTACCGTCTGCTACAGTCTGCTACAGTCTGGTACAGTCTGGTACAGTCTGGTACAGTCTGGTACAGTCTGGTACAGTCTGGTACAGTCTGGTACAGTCTGGTACTGTCTGGTACAGTCTGGTACAGTCTGGTACAGTCTGGTACAGTCTGGTACAGTCTGGTACAGTCTGGTACAGTCTGGTACAGTCTGGTACAGTCTGGTACAGTCTGGTACAGTCTGGTACAGTCTGGTACAGTCTGGTACAGTCTGGTACAGTCTGGTACAGTCTGGTACAGTCTGGTACAGTCTGGTACAGTCTGGTACAGTCTGGTACAGTCTGGTACAGTCTGGTACAGTCTGGTACAGTCTGGTACAGTCTGGTACAGTCTGGTACAGTCTGGTACAGTCTGGTACAGTCTGGTACAGTCTGGTACAGTCTGGTACAGTCTGGTACAGTCTGGTACAGTCTGGTACAGTCTGGTACAGTCTGGTACAGTCTGGTACAGTCTGGTACAGTCTGGTACAGTCTGGTACAGTCTGGTACAGTCTGGTACAGTCTGGTACAGTCTGGTACAGTCTGGTACAGTCTGGTACAGTCTGGTACAGTCTGGTACAGTCTGGTACAGTCTGGTACAGTCTGGTACAGTCTGGTACAGTCTGGTACAGTCTGGTACAGTCTGGTACAGTCTGGTACAGTCTGGTACAGTCTGGTACAGTCTGGTACAGTCTGGTACAGTCTGGTACAGTCTGGTACAGTCTGGTACAGTCTGGTACAGTCTGGTACAGTCTGGTACAGTCTGGTACAGTCTGGTACAGTCTGGTACAGTCTGGTACAGTCTGGTACAGTCTGGTACAGTCTGGTACAGTCTGGTACAGTCTGGTACAGTCTGGTACAGTCTGGTACAGTCTGGTACAGTCTGGTACAGTCTGGTACAGTCTGGTACAGTCTGGTACAGTCTGGTGCAGTCTGGTGCAGTCTGGTACAGTCTGGTGCAGTCTGGTGCAGTCTGGTGCAGTCTGGTGCAGTCTGGTGCAGTCTGGTGCAGTCTGGTGCAGTCTGGTGCAGTCTGGTGCAGTCTGGTGCAGTCTGGTGCAGTCTGGTGCAGTCTGGTGCAGTCTGGTGCAGTCTGGTGCAGTCTGGTGCAGTCTGGTGCAGTCTGGTGCAGTCTGGTGCAGTCTGGTGCAGTCTGGTGCAGTCTGGTGCAGTCTGGTGCAGTCTGGTGCAGTCTGGTGCAGTCTGGTGCAGTCTGGTGCAGTCTGGTGCAGTCTGGTGCAGTCTGGTGCAGTCTGGTGCAGTCTGGTGCAGTCTGGTGCAGTCTGGTGCAGTCTGGTGCAGTCTGGTGCAGTCTGGTGCAGTCTGGTGCAGTCTGGTGCAGTCTGGTGCAGTCTGGTGCAGTCTGGTGCAGTCTGGTGCAGTCTGGTGCAGTCTGGTGCAGTCTGGTGCAGTCTGGTGCAGTCTGGTGCAGTCTGGTGCAGTCTGGTGCAGTCTGGTGCAGTCTGGTGCAGTCTGGTGCAGTCTGGTGCAGTCTGGTGCAGTCTGGTGCAGTCTGGTGCAGTCTGGTGCAGTCTGGTGCAGTCTGGTGCAGTCTGGTGCAGTCTGGTGCAGTCTGGTGCAGTCTGGTGCAGTCTGGTGCAGTCTGGTGCAGTCTGGTGCAGTCTGGTGCAGTCTGGTGCAGTCTGGTGCAGTCTGGTGCAGTCTGGTGCAGTCTGGTGCAGTCTGGTGCAGTCTGGTACAGTCTGGTACAGTCTGGTACAGTCTGGTACAGTCTGGTACAGTCTGGTACAGTCTGGTACAGTCTGGTACAGTCTGGTACAGTCTGGTACAGTCTGGTACAGTCTGGTACAGTCTGGTACAGTCTGGTACAGTCTGGTACAGTCTGGTACAGTCTGGTACAGTCTGGTACAGTCTGGTACAGTCTGGTACAGTCTGGTACAGTCTGGTACAGTCTGGTACAGTCTGGTACAGTCTGGTACAGTCTGGTACAGTCTGGTACAGTCTGGTACAGTCTGGTACAGTCTGGTACAGTCTGGTACAGTCTGGTACAGTCTGGTACAGTCTGGTACAGTCTGGTACAGTCTGGTACAGTCTGGTACAGTCTGGTACAGTCTGGTACAGTCTGGTACAGTCTGGTACAGTCTGGTACAGTCTGGTACAGTCTGGTACAGTCTGGTACAGTCTGGTACAGTCTGGTACAGTCTGGTACAGTCTGGTACAGTCTGGTACAGTCTGGTACAGTCTGGTACAGCCTGGTACAGCCTGGTACAGTCTGGTACAGTCTGGTACAGTCTGGTACAGTTTGGTACAGTTTGGTGCCGTCTGGCACCGTCTGGCACCGTCTGGCACTGTCTGGCACTGTTTGGAACTGTTTGACACTGTCTGTAACTGTTTGGAATAAAACTAATGTACGGAACCCTCAGCGCGTGAGTACGACTCGCACTCGACCCGTTATTATTTTAATTAGATCTTGTGGTTCTAAATGAGATAAAAATGGAACCGATCTACGCTTTACAGTGGCATATAAGAGTATATTAGACCTTACAAAGGCAATTACACTAAGGTTCCAAATGAGCTGCAATAATAACTCTTGAGCCACTACAAGTGATAAATAACTCATATATACTACTTATTTAGTACTAAAGGTGCCAAATGAGGGAAAAATACCACCTATTAGGGCACAGTTCTTTAGGGGGGATTTTAAGATGTCATATGCCTCTTTGAGTTCTATAAGAGAGAAAATTAAAACCTTTATGCGCCTATGAGTAATAGATTCGGCTTAATGCTACCATAGGTAATAAAGCAGAAACAAAAATCACTCAAAAGCAACCGTTAGTGATAAGAGTTACTCATTTGCAAATTCGAGTGCTGTTTGCATCTTTAAGTAATACCATACACTCTTGCATTACTTATATGCTACCTACAGTTGCAAAATAAGTTCCAAAATTCACTAACGTGCTACTTGGGTATTTTTTCTTTGGTTTAAGCACGGTTTCGTATGCTTTTGGCAATAAATTTATTACGGGAAAACCTGAATAATTGCATATTATGATGACTAAGTAATTTTATAAATATTTTAAACAAAATGCGTTTGAAATCTACTTATTGAAGCTCGAGACTTCGAGCTTCAATAAGTAGATTTCAGTCAGTCAGTTTCTGTCCGTCTGTTCGTGTGTCAGCAACGATTTTTTGTCGATATTAAAACTCCATTAAACTTTAAGTAAATAAATTCCACTGAACAATCAATAAATTTTCATTACTCATATACTCGGAAAGTAGGTCTGAAGGTGCCTGAGAAACGTATTGAAAATAAAATTTCCAGCCCTAGGGATTTTTGCTTTCACTGACAGCAGTCATGTCAAATTATGGCTTCGCACGGCTTGTGCAATCTGCATGTAGCCAGTATCAGTATCATTACGCATTAGGAACTTCAAAAACCTAACCTCCTTGCTTTTATTTATTTTTTTTACACCAAAGAATAATAATTATGGCTTGGCACGGCTCATGCATACTGCCAGAGTTTAGTACTTAGTAACTTTTTTCTCAGTAATCAAATTCAAGTAGGTATATTTAGTTCAAGATATCTTATTTAATAAAATAAATGTAAAGACGAAAATGGTCAAAGCGACCTATGACCATGCCGCGCCGCCCGCGCCCTGTCGATGTTGCTGATGTGGCTTTATGCGACCGTATCAGTGTCGTACATTGAGTAAAAAAAAAAACTGGTGGGAAATGCTAGCATTTCCAAATTATTTTAAACGTAATTTGTACTATTTTTTGTTATTTTATTATGTTTTTGTGTTAAGTTTAATCTAGTTTTTCATATAAGATTGTGTATTTTGTGTAAATAACATTTTCTAGACAAACCGTGTTACAAAAACTGTAAGTTAAATCTACGGACTTCGCGTCATTTCCCAGTGTTGGATTAACTCATTAATAAAAATTTATTCGGTAAGTACCGCCGTATTTAAGTATTGAATACAAATAGCAGAAACCTAAAAAAAACACTACATAATGTATAACCTCTTTGGTCCCAACCTTGTAAGAGGATCAGGTAGTATGGACACATGAGTACCTACTCATGTGGTATGGAGTTTCATAGTCTCATTCACTCTCCTTGTTAGGAAGAATTTTATGTATTATTCGTAATGAAAAGCACAGTGTTTACCTCGGGTGAAAGACTCATTAAGTCCCTCGAACTATTAGCGCCCTCGCTACGCTCGGGCGCCAAACTCCGTCTCGGGACTTGTAATGAGTGACTTTCACACCTAGGATAACAATGTACTATTAAGTTATTGAGGACATGGGCGTTCCTTAAAGTATCGTCTTTTTAAGTGTCTCGCCTCGAACCTCATGATATTTTTCGAATCTTAGAATTCTGCGAGACATAATATTTGATCTTTACTTGCTTTAAGTGAAGATGGTAAAGCAACACATTTATTTACTTATCGTTAGCTGCAGCAGAAACCTTTTAGGTAGAGCCGTCAGATAAAATTGCGAGATGTATTTATGTAGGTATATGTATTGCGACCTTTTGAGTTCAGGCTGATGTGTACTGTTGTCGATAGAAGTCCCTAGGCGCCAAATCAAAGCGGATCGGAGACAAAGGTTTTTATACGTTTTTGAGTACCTACAAAAAGGGAAAGTTAGGCTATATGTCCCACTACAGGGCAAGCGTCTTCTCCCTCTCAGAAGTTCTAACTTTGCATTGTCAAGTGAGTTTTATTGAATGATAGTTGATTATTAAGCCTGTAATCCTTGACCGTGGGAACTTCTGATAGAACACACACATTGATATTTTCTAGCCACACAGGTGCAACGCAGTATTAAAATTACGCACCCTGGAAACAAATAAATCTACTTTCGATGCATCGTACATTTTGTACAAGTTACATATTCATCAAGCGTTCGTCTTTGTAGGATGTTTATGAATATCATAGAAAACACGCAATGTATGTAGTATTTAACTTGTCACATCGCAAAACTGCAGTCCGGTAGTAAGTAGCTGGCGGGAAAGGGTGGGGTCAGAGTGTACGTTTTTTGGGTATTTTGTTTGATAACGAAATTGTCAATAAGTAAATGTTCTGTACTATAATAAATTTTATATTTATATATTTTTATAATAATAATTATGCGAAATAATTATTACATCCGTCTCTATATATTGAAAATTCACACATAAACGTTCGTATGTACCTATGTGCCCTACTAAGAAACAGGTTAAAACGTGTCGGTATCGGCATCATATATTATTATATAAATATTCAGGCAAAACACCTACCAATCTTTATAATATTCGATATACCTAGTTGGGTAAAAAGATGAGTACATTATAGTTACTGGTTTGTCTTAAATCTTCCTTTATTTTTTTGGGATTTATAGTAATTTCCTTTTACTTTTCCCATTATTATTAAACTTGAATAAAAATAAGTTACGATGTATAGGATTAAAATATAAAAATAAGCTACAATTTTAATACATCCTACCTACCTAAATCATACCTTTTCCATATTTTTATTTAATTTTTGACAGCTCAATAAATTCCTATTTTAATTTCTTTAGAGAAAACAAAAAAAAAAAAAAGTCCTGCAAAAGGCAGGAACGTCAAATACTAGTTGAGTTTTTCTTTCCCGCAAATTGTTTGTAAAACATATCCAATTAGAGATCGAAATGTAAAGATCTTTGGACACAACCGGCATAGTAATTTAAAATGCCGCTGTGCAGTTTGATACCCATACCTATTGATAAAAGGCATTACAATAAAAAAATAATGTCTTTACACCAAACCTCTAAAACAGCTCAGAAACGGGATATTCAAATAAAAGCATTGTGACCAAGTATTTCTACAAGACGTATCACCGCGTCCTTTTCCGTGACACTTTTGAGGTTTGTTGTGTAGGCATAATTTTTTCGCTGTAATGCCCTCTATCGAAGGGTATGGGTCTCAAAGTGCACCGCAAACTTTTATCAAATCGTAGGATAAACGTTTCTTCAAATATCCCATTTCCGAGACGCTTTAGAGGTTTGGTGTGAAGGCATTATTTGTTTGTTGTAATGCCCTATATCGAAAGGTAAAAAACCACAGTCCATGAAGTATTTAATTTTTTGTCTATGTTTGCCTGTCATAATTATGTCAAAAATTAAAATGAAATATAGAAACAGTTATTTCTTAGGTTAAAATAAATAATCAATATCACATTATAACCCGCGCGCAATGAGAATGGGATGGAACCTTGTCAAAGTAAATCGAAAATGACAGAAAAGTAGTGTTAGAAAAAAAGTTCTGAATAATAATTAGGTATAAATTAGTTATTTGCACGGTCATAGTTTCGCGGATTTGAAACAGACCCATTGATTTAAAGAAAAAATATTATTGTCTGTGGTAGATTGTCTATGGAGCAATGGCGATTTCATTTAAAAAAATGTTTTCTCCAAAATTATAAATAAAACGAGCACATAAGGACTGTGCTTATTAAAGTGATTAAATAAACAAATAATAAATTCCGACCGTGGTTTGTGTTGTTATAAATTGTGGTTTGTTTTATTATAAATGATAGATTTATGTAATTAATTATTGTGTGATTATTTTAGTGATTTAGTGATAATGAGTGGAAAATGGGGTAAAACTTTGAATAGTCAACCACCTCAAATAGTTCTGGCAGTCGATAGATATTTCGATCAGGAACGAAGTCGGTTTTTCTAACGCATTGAAAATGATGACATAGTTGGCTGTGGATCACGAATCTAGTAATTCGGGAATTACATTGTCAAGAGATCTTTTTGACGAACCTATGGGTTTGTTCAAAAATACAAAAAAAAAACAGCTCACTCCGGGAGTGCAGGCAGAAGTGAAAACTGTATATCTGTGTAAAATCTCATCTGTCGAAATCTCATCTGTCGCGAGAACGGCTGAAAATGCTCACTCGTGTATCAGTGATGGCGGTAGCGTGCGACGCGAACCGCGTACGGCAGCTCGCTGCGAACCTGCACCATCCACCGAGAGATGTCGCTGTTAACACTGTTGTACAGAAGTGAGTATCGTAGTTCGGCCGTTTGCACAGAGATGGCGCTGTTTTCAATATTGCATAGTAGTAGAAGCACAATAACTGTTAAAATCTCATCTGTCAAAATCTCATCTGTCGCGAGAACGGCTGAAAATGCTCACCCACAAAAGTGCCCAACGCGCCATAAGAAGTTTTCACTTCAATAACCGAACGAGCAACAAGCATATCTAAAACACGGTGTCACGCATCCGAGGTGAGAGAACTTTGGCTGCATCAACTTTATTTTTTTCAGAAAGCGATACTTCTGAAGAAAGTCAAAGCTCTGATGATGATTCCCATGAAGCACATATGAGTGGCATTGGGGAATAATAATTGGAATAATTAAAAAAAATATTCCTAAACATTATTATTGAAAGGATTGCAACCATGAAACATTTTTGTGTATTTTTAACAGACTTCAAAAAAAGGCGGTTCTCAGTTTGACCCGTATATGTGTCAGTATGTATGTTTGTCCGTGAAGTCTTCACATACAGTAGAAATGCCTAATACTATATATGTAGCTACACTAAATATGAATAAATAAAAAATAACTAATTACAACAAAACGAATTACCCATTATTCAGAACTTTTATGCTAACGCTACTTGAAGACGACCCAGTTGGCACAATGGTCACCATGCCGGACTGCCACACAGGTACGATTCCCGCCTCAGACAAGTATATATGCTTAAATATTTGTCTGTGGTCTGGTTATTTCTATGTATTATAAGTATATATTTACAAATTTTTATAAGTAGGTAGGTATTTGCTGATTTTATAAAACAAAGGTCATTCAGACCAAAAACAGTACATGAAACTTAAAAAATAAGTCAAATTTTAAGGTTACTGACCTCTCCGTGTAAGGAACTGGTTGGATTTTCAGGTAAACCTAACCTCAAAATTTTCGAAAAAAAGTTCGAATTTCTAAAAGTCGTAGAACAAAAGTTGTTGGTTTGGGTGCACAGAAGTAGCCCTCAACGGCTTGCTAGTATAATTTCCAATAACCCAGTATATGTAGTATATCCGTTGGCTAGCACGCATAACACAAGTCTAGTTACTTAACTTGGGGCTAGATGGCGATGTGTGGAATGTCCTGCAATATTTATTTATATATGTATTTATAAACTGTCTTTTCGATTTACTTTGACAAGGTTCCATCCTATTCTCATTGTGCGCGGATTATACCTAGTTTCGACTCCTTGCTCGAAGAATAGGTACAATTACAAATAAGTCGTGTGCAACACTCGCACCCCACCCTTATGCCAGGTCAAACAATAAATGTCGGGAAACAAATGGACGTGCTCTCACCTTGAATACTGAGATGACACTGTCAATTTTGCGCGCCGCGACATCTAATATAAAGCGAAATGTCACGAGCTACGGCTTCATACTAAAATGTAAGGGCAGCGAGGAATGATTTTAACCAAAAAAAATATCTATGTTTCGGCATTGATTATTATTATTTGGTTTCAATAAGTAAAAAACTGCAATGATGAATGCATTCTCTATACTTTTGTCTCACAATTTAACCAAAAATATTTTCAAATATAACAACGAAGTAGCACAGATACTTAAAATAGAAAAGGTCGATTTCGATGTTTTTCATCAAAGTTAATAATTGTTTTTTCAAAAACTATGGATTATTTTCAAAATATCTGACAGTGAAACTGTAGACTCATCTAATAAGCTATCGAGAATTCTTTTTAGTGTCTTACAATGCAGGGAGTTCTTCAATATTTTTAAAATAGTAAATGACGTTTTTAGGGACTCGCCTCTTAAATTAAATTTATAATTATATAAAAATACTAGCTGCGCCCCACGGTTTCACCCGCGTTAGTCCCGATCTCGAGAAAATATTATATGACCAAAATTAAGTAGCTTTTAATCAGCATGAATGTGAAAACAGAACGCTGAGCAATTTGACAGATGTCGAAGTGACGTTTGACAGATGTCTAAGTGACAGATGTCAAAGTGGTACATCCATACATTCAGACATCCATACATACAAACTTTCACGTTTATAATAATATTAGTAGGAAGTAGGATTTAGTTTGTAGTTTGGCTGCTCAACGATTTAGTAGCAGTTATTTTTCCCTTATTCTTGAAGAAGGTCTCTTACAGTAATTTCTAGCGCATATTTCCCTGTCACTGAAAATTTAGCTTTTCAATTGGCACTACATTTTTATTTATCACTCTGAAGGCCAAATTTTTAAGGTACCATCCCTTGACATTAAAAAAAAGGATATTCTAAATCTGTCGAACATACTTACGAAAATGTACTCCGCCTTTTTAACCGATTTAAAAAAAGGAGGCGGTTCTTAATTATCGCATATATTTATATATTGTTTATTTTAAGTACAACCGACTTAAAATACCTACATACAAATACTCGATATCGTAAATATGATCTATTTTAAAAGAGAAAAAGAAACAATATGAAATATCTGAAACTATAAAAGATTCGAGTCTGAAATTTGCCACGCCGACACATCTAACGAAAAATGGTAAAAAGGACTGAGGGCTGATAAAGTTTGTATGTAAATTCACGCATTTCATATTATTATGTAATTATGATGAATTCTTCAACATCAATAAAACGAAGCATTTATAATTTACTAGCTGCGCCCCGCAGTTTCACCCGCGTAAGTCCGATCTTTAAATTCTCACCGTTTAAACCTTCCCTGGACTACAACAAACACAACAAAAAAAGAATTGGCCAAATCGGTCCAGCCGTTCTCGAGTTTTAGCCAGACTAACGAACAGCAATTGATTTTTATATTATAGAAGATTAATATTTCATGTACCTCACGTAGTATATCGTTATATCAATTTAAACGTAACTAAATATTTATGAGTACTATACGTAAAACGGTCGGGTAGCAAACCTAACGTCTTAATTATATCTAATAGGTAGATACCCATTTTGGTAACTAAATCTGGCTACACGTATGTTGTGTAGTTTAGACCTAAAACAGCACAATATTACGTGGGTGTTTCTTGAAGTTCCAAGAATGACGTAATTATAACGCCCGTATTCAAAATCTGTACTTAAGTTTGGATAGCTTGGGCTTGGGCTTTAGCTTGGGTTTTAGCTTGGTTGGCTTGGGCTTGGATTGTACTGAAAATCAGCGTTGTGGTGTTTTTGGCGTCACAACATTATGCTGAGTATAATCCTTTTTTGGTTACACCTACAGGTTAAGAAGTTTGTTAATTGTTTAGATTTAGTTTTCTGTTATGATTTAATATAAGTCTTATTGACTTTTGTGCGTGTAGTGTAATTACAAAATAAAGTTTATTTCTTTCTTTCTTTCTTTAAGTTGCTCTTGGATAAGTGAACGCACCGCGCTAAATGCGGCCCTCTGATTGGTCAATTTTGTGGTGTTCTCTTCACTTTTTAATCAGGGTTGTTGGAAATTATACTAGCAAGCCGTTGAGGGCCACTTCTGTGCACCTTAACAGACAACTTTTGTTCTACGACTATTGGAAATTTGAAAAAAAAATTAAAATTTTGATGTTAGATTTATCTGAAAATCAGCTGTTCCTTACACGGAGAGGTCATTAACCTTAAAAATTTACTTAATTTCTAAGTTTTATCAACTGCTCTTAGTCTGAATGACATTTGTTTTAAAAAATCTGCTGTTTTTCGAATTAACATAACCTCAAAATTTTCTTATTTTTTTTCGAATTTCCAAAAGTCGTAGAACAAAAGTTATTTGTTAAGGTGCACAGAAGTAGCCCTCAACGGCTTGCTAGTATAATTTCCAATAACCCTGTATAACCAGCTTAACAGTTTAACGATTCTAACCAAATTATATCGAGACTCAGTACACTCGAGCTAAACATTTAACTAGAATCAATGTACCCGCAACTAGAACCCGATACTAATTAGTTAATCGATCGACTTCTTGCGTATCTCACCAAGATTTGATCTTAACTTCGCACTTGTGTATTAGGATTAGTAAACTTGAGAAGGTTCTTTGCTGAGAAGCTTTTGCAAGTCATGATTTTGGTATAGTGGTACTTATGATCTTTATATTAGTTATAGGTATGTGTTGTGTCTACTTATTGAAAAAGTTTTGTTAATGTGTATTATGTTATATTTGTGTAATATTATGTAGAGGTAAAGTTTGGGTGCTAGTATATGGGCTGTTTTCCGCAATTAGATCTCTTTAGTTGAGTTCCTTTTTACGTGATGATGGAGTAGGTTAGATCCAGGATGGATCTAGTGATATTTTTTCTCATTGGATCCAGTTTTCAAATTTGAGATATTGCTTTCTTAGGTGATTCCTTCCCTTCTCTTCTAAAGATAATATATTTTTCAGATTTCAATTTGTAGAGTCCTTGGCCAGATCCAACCTAGGTTTTATTATAAAAACAACTTGCTAAGTCCACCCGTGCCTGAGAAAATCGGTGGTGATAGACATAGGTATAAACAGACGGACAAGAAAGTGATCTTATTAGGCTAAGGATACACGACGACACTTGACACAAGACACTTAATGTATACATCAAGTGTCTACGTGTGTCCGCCGCCGCGACATCAAAAATTGCTACAGTGTGGACGCTATCGACACTGTGTCGACATTTGTGTCGAGTGTCAGTGTCGTCGTGTATCCTTAGCATTAGGGTTCCTTTTTTACCTTAATCCTTAATTAACTTTAAAGCCATTATTCAGGAACGAAATAAAGGAGTAAGTACCTAGTAGGGAGTACATTTGTATTGAGTAAGCAATACTCAAGTACCCTTTTAAATAAAGTTTGTTCTTCAAAATGAGGGTCTTCCTCACATGGTGTTAGGACAAGTGTTAATTTCTTTACAAATCAATGGATTAAAGAAAACGTTTACATTGCCAGCCTCCCTTGTCTTAAATAGTTTTGTTATTTTCTTTGGAGTCTTTGATATTGTCGATTTTTGTGGCACATTGGGGGAACATCCGCTTGCGACGCAGAAGATTGCGGTTTCGATTTCCGACTTAAACAAATATTTATGTACAGATATTTGTATGGGTGTTTCTGTGTGTATATTATGTACCTATATATTCAAGTATTCTATCATTGTCTGGTCACTATAATACGAGAATAGTTGCTTAGCTTTTTTTACATTGATAAGCGTTTGATTGACCACTGTCACACCTGCCAGATGGTAGGTGACGATGCGTTCTAAGGTGTAGCACGCTTTCCTAAGAGATCCCAGTTCACTCGCAACTTGAAAACCCCCAAATTGTACACGTCAGGAAAGACAGACGCATGCAGGCAACCGATTCCATTCCCTTGCTGTACGAATAAGCGCTTAGACGCACAAAACGCTTAGACCTTAGCTTTTCAGTTTTAAGCTAAGCCTGTGGTTATATATGCACTAAGTACACACTTTATTTTTTAAGCTGTCTAAAATCCTTTCTTATCGGATGATTTGGGATGCCTACGTCATACAAAGAACGCACCCTCCAAGTTGTAGGTCTCTACGATCAGCGAGCGGTTTAATCTATGTGTTGATTCTTCAGACAGTAGTCAGTCAGGACAAAGCAGGATGTCTGGGATTTCCACCATGAAAAGCTTTAGGCTAGATGGCGCTGTGTGAAATGTCCCACTTTTTTCCAATTGTCTCGTTAGTTTCTTTTTGTGACTTAGACATATTGGTGTCATATTTGTCACCTAGATTCCCCTTTCATTCAATAAATAGCTGAGTTGAACGTAGGAAGACACCTGTCTTCAAACAATGAACCTTGAATCTATTTGTCTTGTCGACTATTGTTGCCATTGTGAAGTTAATTTATTCCGCAATTGTATTCGTAATCGATTTACGTCGATCAATTTGAATTTTAACAATTAAAATTTAAATCAACTGTCAATTTCGTCGGCTCATGTTTTAATTATGCAAGTTTTCGGACGAAGTGTTTAATGAAAATTTTGTGATAATTTTAACTAATAGGTACCTACCTATTATAAATCTGAAAATCTTTTTTATTTGTTTGTTTGGTCCCGATTTGGATGATAATTAACATAATGGTAAGGATGATCGAAACGGAAACGAAAGACTATTACCTACATACAGCTAATAGCGACCCTTTGCAACACTGTAAAGTAATTATTATAGAGTGTTTATCGATAAATTGTAGTCATTTCGCACGATGCCCACACACGCCCACATAATATCGCCTGAAAACACGGCTATGCCGACATAATATATTAGGAACGTTTTGCAAATTATGTATTTGTAAAAAAACGTCATCATTCAACGACAAAATAAGATCAATCTTAAAATCCTTAAAATCACATAAAGGGCCCGAGCTTCTTTTATTAGCCCATGTTTCTCCGTACGCATTCTATCCGCCTTTATTCTAAAATCAATACTAAGCTTTACTTAAAATTTTCGAGTTTTATTACTTAGTCGTCATTACTTTGAGTAATTACTTTATTGCCGAAAGTAATTTCTGATTTAAAACCGCCGTTAAAATTAAAGGTGGCTTGGTTTAAGAGATTAGCTCTTAAATATAAATTGATTGAGGGGTTTCTAAATGGCTAAACGTTCGTCCGTTTTTGATTTATAAACGTTTTACTCACTAAATATAAGAACTATTTGAGACTGACATTAAATATTGAATTACTTTTTATTTTTATAATAATTAGGTTCATTCGAAACACAAATTACTTTAGATCATAAACTAAATGAAATTAAACAAATAAAAGAAAATGTAAAAGTCAAAGTCAAATTTCTTTATTTCTTTCGATACTTATGTTTAAAAATACAATGATCACTTGAAATCGTCTTAAAGAACGAAGTTAGGATGTGTGCCTTCGGAACGCGCCCACCAATGAGAAGAAGGCACAAGAAACTCATGGGGTTTTTTTTTTATGTGATCACGCTCACAAAGGTCAATATTACAAATATTTGAAGGTATTATTTGAAATGGAGCAATTAAAGTCACATCCATGGATTCTTATCATTAAGGTACGAAGAGGTATCATAGTATGCCTTACCGCACAATTTATGCTTTATAAAAGTTTTGAATTTGTTAATGGACATGTCATATACATCTTTAGGTAATTTATTATAATAGAACACACATGTACTATTAAACGACCTGCTTATTTTCCGGAGCCTACTACCGGGCAAGGTCAGCTCATAAAAATAAATATAAATAAAAATAAATTAGACTAGCTATTTATCTTGGTACCCGAAATAAACGTTACTATCAAGCAGTAAGATACATACTGATAGGTATAAGATATAAGCGCAGAATTTAATTATTATTCTAGTACTATTCTCTTGCTGTTTTTGTGACACAATTAAATTAATATTAATGAAATGACCAATGATAGTCATATGTTTTACCTAACTGTCTTCTGTAATTGTCTGATATGTGTCCCATGTCACGCGGGCTATGGAGCTCCGGACTTTTGAAAGGCGTGCTTGGAGCCGAAGCCAACACGTAGAGGCACTTTAAAATAATAAGTTTAAAAGCAAAGTAGGATGTGTAACACCAAACCAGCGTTTAAACCTGTCTGCACTATAAAATGCAGCGAAGGATAACCTCCGGTTTGGATAGAACTATTGATAAACTATAGGAAAAAACTACTTAAGCTACTGCGATGGGATGGTAGTGGACTGGATACTGGGAAACTATGAATACTATGGTATTTGCCGTAACAATGTCCAAAAAACACGTAAAAACGGAAGGCAGAGACTCGCCAACTCTCAGACTGGGCCACCCTAATTAGCTGAGTAAATTACAGCAAGGAGGCATGCTTGTTTTATTATTAGCATGCCAAAGTATCTTAACCGTCAATTTCTTGGAAATGACGGAAAAAAATATCATTATCTTTACTTAAAAGATATATTTTCTTAGGTGTCTATTTTTAATAGGGTTAATGACCTCATACTTATTCAAATGGAAGTACGTAATTTCATGATATCCTTTGATAAAATCTAGATAAAGTTATCGACACTCATGATCATTAATCATACGAAGCGGGAGCCAATCGGGTTAGGTGATTTACATATTATTATCATTTTTCGTAAATATCGATAGGAAAAGTGTCTCATATTATTCTATGTTGTAAAATAAGCAGGTTGTAGTCAGACCGGAAGACAACAAGCGATTTGCAGTGATTTTTTTTCCAAAATCAGGCATGATTATAAAAGTCGGCAGGCAGCGACTTCTTGTTCTAAAGTAACCATAGTTGTCTGTAGACGAAAGTAGGCATGGTGCGATCTAAAGTATCTGATTTTAGTAATGTTGTCTTTGTACGACTAATTCTATGAAAGTTAAAAAAACTCGGTGCGATAGTATGGCATCCCGCTACGAAATCTTTCACACAGCGCCATCTAGCCCCAAGTTAAGAAACTAGGCTTGTATTATGGTGACCAGACAACGGATGGAATACTTACTACTTATACGTTTTTTTGTAAATACATACATATTAAACTTACAAAAACGTCCAGAAACAAATATCTCTACATAAATACTTGTTTGAGGCGGGAATCGAAGCCGCAACCTTTTGTTTGGCAGCCAGGTTTCGCCCGCCCGTGTCACAGAAGTCTTGCAGAAGAGATGAAAAGGAGGAATATTACACCTTTAAACTCACACGATTTTTATTCATTCATTAAGCGGCCAATTTTAAAACTTCCTTCAGTTACGTAAAAAATCATTAGAACCTCCACACACAACATCTGATGATATTTTAGGCGTTATTTCACGATGCTTGCTGATATAGATTGGATTCCATACATCGCAATATATTAAAAACAAGAAAGAGAAAAGTCTCAAGGACGTTATTTAATTTCGTCTATTAAAGGAGACGATGTCGAAGACGACGACGTGCTGTAAATGTATGGAGATTGTATTTTCAGTGTAGTATAAGTCGAACAATGAATCATGCCCCCCAGCGGAAAGTGGAAGGGGTAGGTATGCACAGAACTAAATTTTTAGGTCCGTTTGGCGGACAGGAGTGAAGGGAGAGTCAGTTGCTCACATCATCGCTCTCTGTTCCGCAACCACGTCTCTAGCCACGCTCTGTCTCGCTTCCGCACGTCTTTACTCCTCTAAGTACTTTAAGTACACCTAACTTTACCTAAGACTAAATTGAAAAATTTGATAACCATTAAAATTGAATGTCATTTTTGTTCTTTTCAATGTCATAGTTCTGGTACAATACATTGCATAATTTTCTAATTTAAAGGAATGTTTTTAGGTTGGGTAAGATATTAAACGGGGGTATGACGATTTGGCTGTAATAATCTGTCCGCAATAGTACATGCGCCAACCATCTCCACCAATTTCCGCTGGGGGCCATGATTCATTGTTCGACCTATACAATACAAAACTGGTTTATTTTGGTTTTGGCTGGTTAGTTTTTAACCTTTCACTGGCTTGTTTAACAGACAAATTTCATACCAATAGAAAGTATGAAGCATAGAGAATATGCAAACGTTAGGTTGAATATTTTTTACGTCATAACTCGTGGGTAGGCTGGTAAATCGATACTAGCCATTTGCACTGGTCTGGTTAATGAATTAAAATTAAGTTAAAATAATGGATTATGTATTTCATTGCTACGGAATTTGTATATTGACCAAACCAGTGAAAAGTCTAAAAACAAAAAAAATAAAGATATATTAATCACTAGCGAACCGCCCCGGCTTCGCACGGCTGTATTATGCATGTATTACATCTAAAAACCATCCTCGTTAATCACTCTATCTATTAAAAAAAACCGCATCCAAATCCGTTGCGTAGTTTTAAAGATCTAAGCATACAAAGGGACATAGGGACGGCGAAAAGTGACTTTATTTTATACTATGTAGTGATTCTGGACTGAATTTTTTAGGCAACCCATTTGCGATATACTTAGTATTTATTGGCCTATTTCATTTCATATAAAATATTAATTTTCATCCATTAAACAGATCGATAAAGGTCGTCCATAAAGGGATCCCGTACTACTAGGATAGGGCTAATGCAATTCAAATTAGGTTAAGTTAATATTGAGTTTGCGATATGCATATTGATACAGGTTTATTGTTGTCATATAGCTCTACTTTACGTGTAGGTTAGGTAGGTAATAATTTACTGAAGAGCCGTGCCTTTAGCCGTGTTCAAAAAACGTTTTCAGTTAAAACTTTTGTTAAGCAATGCTTTGTTACATTTTCGTTGATGTTGAATGCCATTCACATGAGCGACAAAAAACACTAAAAGTGTTACCTAGGATCATTTCTGAGTGCAACCGTGAGTTTTTCGTACAGTTATTTCGTTTGTAGTCGTATCGCCAAGCGGACTTGTCCTTGTTCTGATACGGGTCGGAATAGTACATTGCGATACAAGTGTGGAAAGTTGATCATTCCATAGAGGCGGTTTATGACGCGCGAGCGGAACGCGAGCGTGGCAAAAGCCGAGATGGAATGATCAATTCACACGTGTATCGTACGACGTTTTTTATCACAGTTGCGAATAAAAAAAGACTTGTTAAAATTTTAATAATAAAAAGTTTTTAAGAATTTTAGGTTATGTTTACTATTTTTTGTTAATTACACTCCCGAAAGGCTAGGCAAAATACTTTTAACATATACAGCGTCTGATATACAATATTTTTTTAGGGTTTTTTTCATTTGTTTTTGCGTCGGCGGTTAAAAACAGAATATAATGGTAAGGAAAAAATATATTTATGTACCTAAAGAAAAAACAAAATAAACACAAAACTCAATTTTTAATTATTTTCAAAGACGTCATCACGTAATATTATCGTTTGTTATCAGACTTTAGAGACAACCTTTTGAAAAGAAGAAAAAAGGTACCAACAAAGAGTTTTAAGCCAGCAAGGCTTAAAAACTCTTTGGATGGTACCTTTTTCTATATATCAAAACAGTATAACCCAGATAAAGGAGATCATTCATGTTTCTCACAAAAAATACCCACAAAAAAAATGCCGGCCAGTAATAAAAATTGTTTCTATCTTGTAGAGAATAACATTTTAAACAATGTTTACTAAGGCAATAAACAGCTACGATCAGCAAAATCGTTGAGTTATTTTACATTGAAAACCCAAAAAATGCATTTTATAGAGATCCGTTTGACCACTTTTAAGATCCCACTAAAACTTCTGAAAGGGTTATTGGATATACCTATGTATATAAATATAATAAAAACAGACAAAGCTTATCCATTTACTACTTATTTTTATATTTTTTCTGTAGTAATATCTTAAAAGTGGTCAAACGGATCTCTACAAATGCATTTTTTTGAGTTTTCAATGTAAAATAACTCAACGATGGTTGATCGTAGCTCTTAGTTGCCTTAGTAAACATTGTTTAAAATGTTATTCTCTACAAGATAGAAACATTTTTTTCTGGCCGGCACCTTAATTTTTGGGTACGATTTGAATGATGTCCTTTAGAATGTTTCATCTACTATATGTCATTAGCAGTAAGATACGTATTTGACATATCGGGATAACGTATTATTTTAGCACTAGTTGAATTTTTTTTTATCGCACGCGTGTATAATACGTTGCATTAAGAGCCTAAAAGCGGTTTAATAAGATCCACTTTATGAGCAACTGTGATAAAAAAGTATTTCTTCCACCACTGTCTTCCTATCTTCACTCGTGTCCCTCTAAGGCGGGGTTTATTTAGGGGTCTTTCAGTCAGGAGTGTATAAGTATCTTCCAGGAAAGCCTACTACATCTTAGACTGCATCGTCAGTTACCATCTTGGGAGATAGTGGTCAAACGCTGACCTATATATTTATTGTTTAAAAACAGACGGACAAGAAAGTGATCTTATATACAATTTGTTTCAGCAAAGGGGTATTAATACGAAAAGGGGTTGTTCTAGACGTCTAGGCGAACAACTTTTGTTCTACGACTTTTGAAAATTCGACCTTTTTTTCGATAATTCTGAGGGAATTTTTACTTGAAAATCAGCGGTTTCATACAATAACTTCGAACGAAATGTTCGCATTTCCAAAAATCGTAGAACAAAAGTTGTTCGCCTAGTCGTCTGAAACAACCCTCTTTCGTATTAAAACCTCTTCGCTGAAACACATTGTATAAGGGTTCCTGTTTTACCTTTTGAGGTAAGGAACCCTAAAAAGGGTGTTTATTATAGCGCTTAAAATAGTTAGATAACAACATAAAATTACAAATATATGAAAAAAAATAAACATGAAAAAGAAAATTACAATGAAATTACTAAATATACAACTCTATTCAAAAAGATGTAACTTTGAAGACATTTTTTCGATAAATACTTAAGTACTTATAGAAAAGCGTCTCAAAGAAAACTTCCCGGATGAAGTTTTAATGAAAAAAGCCCAGTTTATCGCTAATCTGGCCATCTGTTCCATTTCTTTACAATGTTTCGAAATTATTCTTCTGTCCTGTTGTCATCTGCAGCGTCTCTGTTAAAAAAAAGCTTTGTATCCAATGTACCTACATATTGGACCACATAAAAGATCGGTAGATTAAATACTGCTTATACCAACTTACTTAGATACCAGGTGAGGTTTAAGTACTTATTTTTCTTTTTATAGATAGGATAGGTCTGCGTTTGACCACTATCACACCAGCCTGATGGCAGGCGACGATGCGGCCTAAGATGTAACACGCTTTCTTAGAAGATAACTTCGCGAATGGATGATTGGAAAATTGGGTCTATCGGAAATAAGTAAATTGAACTACGCCTCGCGGTTACAACCGCGTGAATATGGAACATAGCCATTTCGTTCTCCAAGATTCCTTTATCTATATACGAAAATTCATCATATCGATTCAGTAACAGGCGGTCATGCAGACTAGAAAAGTCAAAAGTCAAATTTTTTTATTTCTTTGGATGCATAATACCTTAAAAGTATAACAGACCACATAAAAACGTCTTAAAAACTAAGTTAGGATGTGTGCCTTGGGAACGCGCGTTTTTTTAATAGATAGAGTGATTCAAAAGGAAGGCTTATATGTATAATACATGCATTATATAGTCGTGCGAAGCCGGGGCGGGTCGCTAGTAGGTATATTATAAAGCTGAAGAGTTTGTTTGTTTGAACGCGCTAATCTTAGGAACTGCTGGTTCGAATTGAATTTTTTTTTGTGTTGCATAGTCCATTTATCGAGTAAGGCTATAGGCTACTTTTTATTTTGATATTCCCACGGGATCGGGACTTATGCGGGTGAAACCGTGGGGCGCAGCTAGTATTATATTATAAAGAGGATAGATTTTGTTGTTTTCTTGTTAGTAACGAATAGGCTCCAAAACTACTGGACCGATTTTGATGAAATTTGGTTTGAGGATACATTAATTCACTGGAAGTAACATAGGCATAGGTAAGTAACATAGGTAACATAGGCTAATATTCATACAGGATCAGGAGTTACGCAGGTGAAATCGCGTAGCGCTGCTAGTTTTATACAAATTTTATATAACTCATCAACGTTTTCACATCCTTTATTTATGGAAAACAACGAAGTGACGAGGTAAAATTTTGCGGGTTGTGTTGTTGTATTGGAAAGAGCGAATAACCGCCGCCGGGCATAATGTGATTTTTTTGCTCGGACGAGCACATAAACGAAGGAACGGCAAATGCCACGTTAAAAAAAAACGAAAATTAGATCACGACCTCTACCCGCTACCGGTCATCATAACCTGAAGTCTCATAACGACTCCGTCCTTTCACAATGACTGTCGAGTGTCGACCTTCGTAATTCCGATAATCACCAGTGACATTTGAATTTTGATATTTTTTTTATTCAAGTGACCTGCCTGACCCAGTAGCGGGATACAATGTAAAAACTCTCTCTGCTCTCGTTCCGTACCACCAAGTGTGCGGATTAGAAGCTTTCAAAGGATTAACTGGGGCGGACCTCCGCATGACCGTTTCATTAAAACTTACACCGCACTTCTAACTGCCCTAATTACTCCGAGCAAAAATCATTTCGTGACTTAATTTGTATTACGAATTACATAATAATATACGTACCTCATAAATATAATAAGTAAATGACCTCTCTACTTAATTTAATAGTCGTGTTTTAGAACCGGACACGGAACGGTGACGCCCGCGTGCGCGCCCCCTTGTTCAATGTTATTTCCTGATTTGGAATTCCTGAAATGCTCACATGTCTACATACGAGTACCACTCGAGTTTCGTTACAAATTAATTTTGACGTGGCGCGATTCGATTACCGCGGGTTCGATCAATCTCAATTTCCTTTCAATTCATTGAACCGTCCGTTGATCTCATTACAAATTTTAATTTGTTTCAGATACTCAAGCCGGAGACACGAGCCGACTCCAAACTAAGTAGAAAATAGAAACAAACCAAATAAACGACTAAGCGCCTTCAATCGATACAATTACTGATAGAGTTAGCGTATAGTTAGTAGGTAATTATAACAGTAAGCAAGAAGTAACGCAAGAAGAAGCGCAAGAAGAAGCGGTGCGTGAGTTTAGTGTGCTGACTGGGTTAGAGTGTCGCGTTGGATGCGCGAGCGCGTGCGTGGTACAGAGGACAGGTGACTGGTCGCGTGGTGCGCGTCGCGGTCGGCCGGCAAGATTGAGGTGGTGGGGGGGTGCGGTTGGGGCAGGCGCGCGCGCGTGCGGCCGCTGCACGCGTTGGGCCGCGCGGCCGGCATGTTGGCGTCGCAGCGGTCGCAGTCCTGCAACGAAGAGGGCGCGTTCTTCGGTGCGCGCTCGCTGCGTCGGCCGCGCCTCAAAGGCACTGGCAGCCCGCCCTGCTAGGGGTACGCCATGTCGCTGCGCAGCCTACACCGGCGACTTTCCTCCGCCAATAACCCGTGAGTATTACACCATTTACCTTTTTCACACACAAACCGTTAAACCACCTACGTATAACTTATACATACTTACTTAGCTTTTTGAGGGTCCGGAATGAGTTGGCGATCGAAACCTTCACGGGCAACCCATCAAAATGTCGAATGGGCTGCCGTTGCGATCTGAATATTCAATTATCGAGCATGAATCCAGATTCAAGCGATCACTATATTACAATTTGGATTGATGCCAAAATAGACTTTGCTGCTTTGACTTAGTAACTGATTTAGAATGTATAAGAAGTTAAAACCGTCGATCATCAAGAGTACTATCAAGCACGTTATCGTGGCGTAATGTATTTACCACGATTAACATCATTTATTGGCACCAGCTTGTACCGATTAATTTTGTGCATTCGGTATCGAATTGATGAGACGATGTGCCGGACATTTTCATTGTTCTTTGAGGGTACTCTATTAAATTCACCTCTTCGATAAATGACAGTTTCAGTAGTATGACATGAAAGCAGGGTATCTAGATGAAGGTGAAGGAAAACATCGTGATGAAGCTGCGGCTAGTTGTCTCGGGACATATTGACAAGTTCTTTCCTCTGAACAAGGTCGATTACGCTTAGAGGGTTTTATAGGTGCTGGGAAAGCCTTATCCATCTTAACGCCAAAAAAAGACCCAGCTAAAAAGGTCTAGTTGCAGAAAAAAGCCCATATACCTACCTACAAGTATAAGAAAAAGACAATTCATCTAAATGAAACTAAAGCAAAATACCCCGTCAGCAGAGAGGTGAATTATTATCTATAATTATTATATGATTAAAAAAACTCGCTCCAACGTTACTGAAACTGATAGCACCACCATTATCGGGGTTTTTTTGACTTAATAGTTGTTATGTGACCGAATGTGAGAGTATCAATCATATTGACTGACAAGTTTAGTGTTGGAACAATGACGTTTGGACGTGGCTTGTGAACGAATGAACGGATAGACAGAGAGGTGGTGACGAGAATTCTACTATCAATACTGTTTTATATACATACGATAGGTTAGCGGTTGACCACTATCACACCTGTCTGATGGTAGGTGTCTAAAATGTAGCACGCTTTCATAGAAGATACCTGTTTTCGTGCCAATCGAAAATCCCCAAATTTTACACGTCAGGAAAGACAGGCGTCAAAAAAGACAGGTGCTGTACGATTATGGAATAAAGAAGAAAAACGCATATTTGTGTTAATATTTTCGCAATGTGGATTTTAACAGTAACCACTTGTACTTGTATATAGGCTATTTTCCGGAAAACGGAAGACATTAAAATTATACCTACCTCTTTAGTTGGGTCCCTTTTTCGTGAGGTGACTTGTCAGGGGGAGAACCAGCACAGCTCCTCCATTAATGTTGCCACTAGAAATGGATTCTCAAATATTTTTGGAAGGCTATTGACGTCATCTATTGTCCTGATTCTAATTTCCGCTAGTACCATGCAATCCAGCAGCACATGCGCTGTCGTTTCTTCAGCCTCCATGCACGCTCTGCATAGGGGGCTGTCCGTTATGTCCAAGTTGTTGAAGTAACAGTAACTATGTAAAATGACTTGTAAGATGTTTTTTGGTTACTGGGCGTTTTTTATATCAAAATCTAACACCAATAAAAATACAAAATATATATTAGCTTTTGGCCGCGACTTCATCCGCGTAGAAGTCGAAAATGGACCAAGGAATCACGTTATCCCATACAAATTTTGCCCCCCTTTTTCACCCCCTAAGGGGTAGAACATATTAGATGCCTACGTCATACAAAGAACACACCCTTCAAGTTTCAGGTCTCTACGATCAGCGGCTTAGGCTGTGCGTTGATCCGTCAGTCAGTCAGGACAAAGCATTTTATATGTATAGATTGATAAGATTAATGTTTATTCAATTGGTTATTTGATTACATTGACCTCTCGGCATACCTATAGTCGAATTAGTCCGCACGTTTGGATGGAACATCGCAATATCCAATGGATTGAACATCAATTATTGTGCATCAGATGATCGGTTTACCAAACCTATCGTGTTTCTATTGTATATATTAACTCGTCAATCGTATATTGACCTTTATTTTATAGGTAAAGGAAATATTGAGTTATTTTATAGTCGGAGATCCCTCTGAGGATGACCTTCATCAAGCTGTTTAATGGATGAAAAGTATTTTATATCAAATTAAATATGTCACTATATATATTGCAAATGGGTTGCCCTAAAAAAAATTCAGTCCAGAATATGATTCATTAACAATTAATTTTATGTTTTGTTTTTTAACCCTTACTGGCTTGTTTAAGAGACAAATTCCATACCAATAGAATGTATGAAGCCTATAGAATATGCAATCGTTAGGTTGCCTATTTTTCCCGTCACGACTCGTGGGTAGGCCGGTAAATCGATAATAGTCATTTGCACTGGTCTAGTTAATGCATAATTTATAAATAACTAGCGACCCGCTTCGGCTTCGCACGGCTATATTATGCATGTATTATACATATAAACCTTCCTCTTGAATCACTCT
Organism: Idaea aversata; assembly: GCA_907269075.1. Lineage (NCBI taxonomy): Eukaryota > Metazoa > Arthropoda > Insecta > Lepidoptera > Geometridae > Idaea > Idaea aversata. Next base: position 5,217,912 of record OU026101.1, read on the forward strand.
ATTCATTAGATCTAAGCGTACAAAGGGATATAGGGACAGAGAAAGCGACTATGTTTCATACTATGTAGTGATAAAGTTAAGTTAAAATAAAGATTATGTATTTCATTGGTACGGAATTTGTCTATTGACCAAACCAGTGAAAAAAACAAAAAAAAAATAAAAATATATTAATCATTCTGGACTGAAATTTTTTAGGCAACCCATTTGCAATATATTTATTGGCCTATTTAATTTGATTTAAAATACTTTTCATCCATTAAACAGATCGATGGAGGTCGTCCTTAAAGGGATCCCGTACTATTAGCAAATCACGGTATTATGTTATTTACCGGTAAGTATTTCGTTACCGAAATAAAACGATAAGTAATCGTCTTGATATATACATTTTACCATCGTTTGATATCTCGTTTTCTCGCAAGCTAATAGGTTTTTGATTTTATATGAAAACCGAATCGCGTCGCGACAATCATGATTTGTATGACCATTTTGACCATCCTACTAATATTATAAATGTGAAAGTTTGTGGGTTAGTAGGTATGTGTGTTTGTTACTCCTTCACGCAAAAACTACAAGACCGATTGCGATGAAACCTGATATGTATAGTCGGCTGCATAATTGCAGCCCCCGGTAAAGTTCGAAAATTACTATAATTAATGTATAATATTTTCATTCTAATATTTTTGTTTGATAAATTGATGAGTTAGAAGACTTTTAACTTCAACTAAAGCAGGTGTCTAGTATCATGCTTGTGTTGAAAACATTCTTATAACAGCCGTTTTGGAGCTCTATGGTGGGTCTATAGCTGAAGACCTGGATTTATACATTGACTACTTTTTATCCCGATATTCCCACGGGATCACGGGACTTACGCGGACGAAGCCGTAGGGTACAACTAGAATAGTAGTAAGATAAATAAAAAACATGTAAAAAACACACAAAAAATATTGAAAAGCTCCTCCTTTTTATTCAAAGTAAAGTAGAAGTAAGTAAGATCTCTCACTATATTACAATTTGGAATGATGCCAAAATAGACTTTGCTGCTTTGACTTAGTAACTGATTTAGTATGAATGAGAATCACACACAAAATAAAACTTGAGAGGTGTCAAGGGACACCCGGATGGAACGAAGTTCCTTTCGATGAATTAGTGAAGGAATTATATTTTTTTTTTTTGTAAATAATCGTTGAGCCACGACACTGTTCAATACGAAATAGAAAGACGAAACGAAAAGATATTGCTGTTTTAAGTTTGACAGCTGTCAATTGAAATGTAGTCCTCGACGAGACCTATCACTTCTCTAAAGAACCGCCAGCCTAGGATCAATAGCTGCAGAGATATAACTGTTTTAAGTTTGACAGCTGTCAGTTGAATTGTAGTCCTCGACGAGACCTATCACTTCTCTAAAGAACCGCCAGCCTAGGACCAATAGCTGCAGAGATATAACTGTTTTAAGTTTGACATCTGTCAGTTGAATTGTAGTCCTCGACGAGACTAGGACCAACTGCTGCAGAGATATAGCTGTTTTAAGTTTGGCAGCTGTCAGTAGTGTCGTTACAAACGCCGCACGGCTTACAACTATAGCAAAAAGTGTCGAAAGTGTCGTTACAACTTTTGGTCTTAATTTTTTCAGTCTAGCCCCCTTTCGCAACGCGCGATAAGATTCAATTCGTCACGGACGATTCGCCTTCAAAATTTACTATTTTAAACCTACCGAACCTCTATAAGTATGGAACATAGTAAAGTTAAAGACGTTTAATCGACATGCCAGTTCAGGCACGAACCGTTCTATTTCAAGACGGTAGGTATTTGGTTTACAATACCACAATAATTTACAGTTGGTATGCGTCATAAGTCCACTATCAGTTTGCTACAATAATACTATCAACTTGGACTTACGACCTTCTTCTAATAGACGTTACACACAAACATAGTATAAAATAAAGTCACTTTTCGCCGTCCCTATGTCCCTTTGTATGCTTAGATCTTTAAAACTACGCAACGGATTTTGATGCGGTTTTTTTTGTATAGATAGAGTGATTAACGAGGAAGGTTTTTAGATATAATACATGCATAATACAGCCGTGCGACGCCGGGGCGGGTCGCTAGTAAATACTAGAATTAAAAGTACTCAGTGTGATTATTATTTTCAACGTGTTAGCTATGTATTTTGTTGACCGAGTGGTATAAGCCGCCACCCGCTACACCAACCAACGGCAACGTGGGTTCGATCCACAGGTTACGTTGTTATAATGTTCAAATAGTGCTGCACACTTGTAAACGTTACGGTGCCGGTGGACTTTTGAACGTTGATTGTACATATTAATGCCATGTACAAACATACCTACAATGCTATATTTATGTATGTAGACCGCTTAGTTGATTCGCTATAAACGGTCTTTAGATTAAATTGATTAATATTTGCTTGTTGGATTTATTGTATAAATTACTAAGGACTCTGATTTTTAACAGACTTCAAAAAAAGGAGGCGCAAAAATGTTCTCAATTCGGTTGTATGTATTTTTTTTGTGTCGATATTGTTATGGTTTTTCGCGCATATCTTCTTTGTTTCACTATCACTATCATCACTATCACTACCTAATATCAAATAAAGTCACTTTTCGCCGTCCCTATGTCCCTATTTCCCTTTGTATGCTTAGATCTTTAAAACTACGCAACGGATTTTGATGCGGTTTTTTTTAATAGATAGAGTGATTCAAGAGGAAGGTTTATATGTATAATACATGCATAATATAGCCGTGCGAAACCGGAGCGGGTCGATAGTTTTATAATAAGAGAAATAAGGTCCTCTAAAATATTTTTTAATACCTTGATATTAGTGACAAAATAACAAGGAAATAAACAAATGAATTGTTTTTCAGATTGACAATAAAGCAAATATGAATCTAGGGTAACAAAGTGTAACAAAGGCCAATAAAGGTTTTTAAAAACCTTGATATTAGTGACAGAATAACAAAGAAATAAACAAATGAATTGTTTTTCAGATCGACAATAAAGCAAATATTTATCTAGGGTAATAAAGGCCAATAAAGGTTTTTAAAAATCTTGATATCAGTAACAAAATAAAAGGAAATAAACAAATGAATTGTTTTCAGATTGGCAAAGCAAATATTTATCTAGGATAATAAAGGCCAATAAAGGTTTTTAAAAATCTTGAAATTAGTGACAAAATACCTAACATTTCCGTTCACTGCCTAACAAGGAAATAAATAAATGAATTGTTTTTCGAATTCACAATTAAGCAAATAGGTATTTCTAATGACCGGTTTTTAAGTAAAAATATTTAGTTTTTAATTTAAGTGGCAGATAGCTGCAGGTACCTTAATCTCTCACTGTAATTAATAACTTGACTCGAAATTTCTTTGAAAATGTACGTACATTTCCTGGGATAAAATACCAAGTTCAAAGGAAATCTCCGACCTCGTAGCATTCGTAGCCGCGGCTACGGTTTCAGGCTACGACGCAAATATTTCTGTAGCACTTAACCGACATTTGATTTGCAGCTTTAGAACTGGGACGAAAGGTTTATATTTGAATGACATTAGCGGGTCCTGTTGAGGTTAAACGTAGACTGCTAAAGTGGATTCGACGTTGAATTTACGAGAATTTCCGGAGTGTCATAGTACATTTCCACCACGTTAAAATGTGCGGGCGGTTTTTTTCCGTACTAAAGGTTTACTTGGAATATTTATTTCTTTGTGTAGACACTAGCGCCACTATCAACTGCAAGTACTTGCTGACAAATAGGTAGCATTGTGCTTGGCTTGATGTCGTTGAAAAGCTTTTTAGAGAAACTATTTGATTTCTATACGGAAAAGTGTATGTAAGTGAACAAAAGTCAATATAACCTAGTTTACTTTTATTGGAAGATTTCTGTTGTATAAATAGAGGTTGGAATTCTTCTTAAAAACTATTTTTACTTCGAACGAGAAATGCGATTGATAGTGTCCCACTAAACTACAAACTCTCTTTTTAAGATACGTGTCTTTTTAAGGTGAAAGGGTACCGGCGCTCTCTCCATACAAACGTAGTCGACTGTTTCCTCCCTGGATAATGACACTAGCAGAAATATTTTTGTGCCACAAAACCTATAACTCCCGTGCCCTATGTTTTGGTTTTTTTCATTTTCTAATAATCATAGAAATAAAGATTAAAAAAAAAATAGAGGCATGGTCATGGCAGTTATAAGTTTTATGAAACAAAAATATTTGCTCTAGTGTCATTATCTATATAGGGAGAAAACAGTCGACTACAATTGTATGGAGAGAGCACCCGTTACCCTTTCCTCAAGGTTTAAATCTTTTTTTTTTTGTATGATAGGTCAGCGTTTGACCACTATCACACCTGCCTGATGGTAGGTGACGATGCGGCCTAAGATGTATCACGCCTTCCTAGAAGATACCTATTCACTCGCGACTTGAAGACCCCCAAATTGTACACGTCAGGAAAGACAGACGCAGGCAACCGATTCCATTCCCTTCACTTAAAAAAAAACCATTAAAATCACTTAAAAATTATGAGTTTTGCTAGATTTCAAAGACTTTTTAAACAACTTGTAAGCAAAGGGATGAAAACATGCCCCAAAAATTACATAGAAAATGTAATTTGTATGTGATCCTCTTAATTTCGGTGTATTATACCTACTTTAGACCCAAACTATCATGTTTTTGAAATAGTTTAACCACAGCTTTAACCATATAAGCAGGTATATAACGAACAAAGCCTGCTATGACAAGGTTCTAAATTTACCTTTGAAAGACAACGACGAGTCACTATGGGATTTTGTCAGATTAATGGATTACTCATGGGTTCTGAGGAGGGATCATAAGACATGCGTTGGTCATTCAACCGTAGACAAAGATGTTTGAAATTTATGTGGAAAAGAGAGATGTTTTAAACCTGTTTGTTAGCAAAATTAAAAAACTTTAATACTTACCTTCTTCAACTTCTTATCCATTCAAAGGTTGCCTGGAAGAGATTGCTTTGAGCGTTAAGTTTAAATCTAAGTGTCACAAAGGGTGGCCACCCTCTGTGTAATTTAAAAATGGTGTTTTCAATCAAGAATTTATCTATCTATCTAATAGATTTAGAATTAAAAAAACCCCGACTTTTATCCCCCATAACATATAGATCACTGATCCTATTACGATCAAACATAGCTAAGAATACATCCGACTAATTTAAACAAAAGACACTAAATCAAAATCGGTTCATCCATTCAGGAGCTATACGATGCCACAGACAGACACACACAGACACCTTAAACTTAAAACACCCTGTCGTTTTTGCGTCGGGGATTAAAAATAGGTAAATCTCACATTCATGTTATCATGTTACTTGTTGTTAGTTGTTATATGAATTTGTACCCTTACTACGTGTTCTTTTCGGTTAAATTCAGTTAATTAAAAACCATGATATATTAAATATTAAATGTCTTTGACCGTATTACAATCAGCTTATATCATAAAAGGGAATGAGGGCTGATGTAGGTACAAATGTGGAGCCCCATCGTCTAATTCTATTCATTTTAATAATGTTCGTCTATTAACCCTTTTCCTTCCTAAGAATATCAACTGTAAAATTTCGTAAATCAGGATATCAAGGTCTTCCGACTCGCGAATCTATTTAATTCGCGGTTTCATGTTACACTTCAAATAAATACCCACAAAAAATAATTCTAGGACACATATCGCACATATTATTTTATTTATTTATCACTATCATCACTACATAGTATAAAACAAAGTCGCTTTCTCTGTCCCTATATCCTTAGGTATGCTTAAATCTTTAAAACTACGCAACGGATTTTGATGCGGTTTTTTTTAATAGATAGAGTGATTTAAGAGAAAAGTTTATATGTCTAATATATGCATAATATAGCCGTGCGAAGCCGGAGCGGGTCGCTAGTCTAATATAAATTATATTTGCTAAATCTAAGATCAAATAACATAAACACGGAATAAAGTCAACGTAAGCTATTTTTGTTTGACACAAATTGGTATATTTTAAATTTGATTTACTATATTTTTAGAGTGGCGTTCTTATCCATAAATTTTATAATCTAGCGGTACAATTATTGACCAATAGTACGCATCTGTTTCAGTAGTGTGACTCACCCTCTACTTTACTTATTCCCTCGTGGAGTGAGTTTTGAGTGAGTCAGCTAAGTCTACTTTTCTTTGAATTTGAACCTGACTAAACTTGAAGATAAAATGTCTCATAGGAAACTTAATCCTTGAAAACAGAAATAGTAATATTTGCGTTATTGAAAACATTAAAACCACAAATTGGAACTTGGGTGTTTTTTTTTGTGGTTAGCTTTGTGACCCATGCCTATTTAATCGATAAAGGGTATTTTTAAGTTACTAAATCGGTTGGGTCATAAGGCCTTTAAAATTCGATCGGACCTAAAATACAAATTCCTATAGACCTCCTTGGATTAGAAGATCGCCATCTTTGTTTATAGTGAGGAAACTTACCGTATAATTTGGGTGACTGTGTTGATGCAGTCTACTTGCCTTGAAATATTACTGTTGGTAGTACCTTAAGCCCACACGTGACATTGGCAAATCTACGTCGTTATTATTAGCCTGTAGAGAGGCCATTACTACAGTTGAAGTTAGTACCTTATGTCGTCTTGTTATGGTTTTCGATCTTGAAGCCATACCTACTTCAGGAGAGAGGCGTTTAAAACGATCATTTGACTGGTTCGGAAATCATTCGGCTGTTTAATATAACGGAGGATATGAAAATACTCAGAAGTTACAAAACTATGGTGTTTTGGATATATCTTGACAACTTGCGTTGGTGGCTTTGCAGGAGGGATGTCCAAGTCATATCCTCTGATATATCTTCTTCTTTCTTGTCAATGAGGTTTTTGATTAGAGTTAATTACTGGGTGACAGCAACAGTATATTTTTGCGGACTAGCTATATATCTCCTCCATTAGGTCTTTCCTTTGTGCAGATGGGAAGGCTTGACACGCAGAAAATTAGTTACGCCATACCGACATATTAAAGCACAGAAGTTTTCTGGTCTGTCTTTTTCTGCTTGTCCCACTAAATCCATTCTGTATTCACAAATGTACTGACTTTGAGTAGGTATTCGAAAGCTAGCTATCCTTTTTCGTAGTTCGTATTTATGTGAACAAAATGTTTATATTGTATGTATATTCACCAATATACACCCGGAACCTCAAACTCAAAAGTGCAGAACTGAAAGCAAAACACAATAAAAAATAAAACTATTAATCTATCCATGAATAATTGAGGAGTCAGCCTCTGATACGGTGAGTCAAGGTCACGTGACGTCACGTGTTACGTCATAGGTACCCTATCGCTTCCAAGTAATGATTTCATGCTTCTAACTTTGTTTAAAGTTGGTATTAAACCTTTTTAAGCTGTACTTCTACTGCTTTTTGCATGTGGAGTTTGAAGACAAGATGGCGGCAGGATTTAGATGCTATAGAACAATAAGGAACACATGAATACGGGCTTTTATTATTTATTTATTATGTATCCCATATCATGGGGCTATGGAGTCCAGGGCCTTTTGGAAGGCGTGCGTGGAACCGAAGCTAACACGTAGAGGCCATTTACAATAATAAGTTTAATAGCAAAGTACGATGCGAACCTGTCTGTATTATAAAATGCAACCAAGGACAATCTTCAGTTCGGATATAATATGTATTGATGATAAACTACAGGCATAAACTACTTGGGCTATTGTAATGGGATGGTAGTGGACTGGCTACTGGGAAACTATATGGGTCTTCAACACACACGTAAAAATTATTATTCTATTTTTTGGAACTACAGTTATTTTTTACTATTGATCGTAGCCTTTGTTTCTTTTTGTATCGATGGTACAAAATAAAGAGGAATTGATCCCACCCAATCACTTGATTCAAAAACCGCCAGAAGGAAACCGAAAGGAAAAAAATGATGCTCTTTCACTCCTGCGACTTTTGACGTGTTGCCATCCTTGTCTTTTCAGTTTTATTTGTTTCAGTAGCGTTTCAGTGACTAAATCCATGTAACTATTTCAATGTAATTTCGCGACTCTAGTTTGCGCGAAGCAAGCTAGCTAGTCGCGAAGCTAGTTAACACAGCACACAATATAAGAAGAAATAGGTACAAATAAACACGATAACAGTAAGCGCGATTTCTTCCAGAAAACTTTCAGTAAGAAATTATCTGAGTAGGTTATAGCATCTAGAATTACGCAGGGGTTCTTTATGTGTCGTAAACGAGCACTAAGAAGGGATCTAAATCTGCGCGTGTAAAGCCACGGGTTATAAATAGTCACTTTTTACGAGGTCAACAACCTCTCTTTACGTAGGTACTTATACTTTACGCCTAGTATTCTCTGGTACATTTGTTCCTACAAGTAAAGTTTACCAGTTCAGTTAAGTGAATACGTGAGAAATAATTTCTCACGAGTCCAGTAGCAAATGAACCTACTTTAACACCTGGTTTCTAAACTCCACTAGTTAAGTTTTCTTTTCTTACTATTTAGTCCATTTGTAAATGCAACTACTTTTATACCTGGTTTTTACCCCGCCCCATTAGTCCAGTTTTCTTTTCTCAATAGTCCAGCCGTAAAGTTTTCTTTTATCAATAGTCCAGTTGTAAATGAAACTAATTTAACACTTAGTTTCTATGACTAGTCCAGAAGGCCAATTCTCGTAAAAAATATTGTTTAAATTGCATTTCAATATCATCCCGATTGCATTTCGATTGCAAAAGATACTTTTAAAGTCAGTTTATTTTTTACAAAGAGCGAACTTTGAGGGTATTTTGACCTACTTTGAGGGTATTTTGAGCTACTTTGAGGGTATTATTTGTGATCGAAATGCAATCGAATTTTTATTTTTCTTTTCTCACTAGTCCAATTGTAAATTAAACTCCTTTTACACCTAGTTTCTAGTCCATCAGTTAAATTAGCTTAGTTTCAGTACGGTAAGTAGAGTATATACCTACTTATAGTTTTTTCTACTAAGAAAGCAGTTTCACGCAAAAAGCTTAAGTTTACAAATGACGTCATTGACGTAATGTAGCGGAACTGGATCAAGCCCCAAGGGAGGTAGGTATGTCGATGAATTATTTTATGGAAATATTTATTTTAATTTATAAGCTGGTATGGATTGGTAAGGTATAAATAAATCGTATACAAGTAGAGTTCATTGGTACTATATATTTGTTTTTATTTAAAAAATATATTATGTGTGTCAAGGACTCTAACCCCCTTATTCCAAAACGAGGTTTAAGGATAGTCCGAGATGTAGATTTAAACCTTAGATTTCGACACTGATTTACTCGTGAACTATAGTCTAAACACTATCCGTATAGATTATATAGGGAACTATAGTCTAAACACTATCCCTATCAATTATTTAGGGATAGTGTTTAGACTATAGTTCACGAGTAAATCTGTGTCGAAATCTAAGGTTTAAATCCACATCTCGGACTATCCTTAAACCTCGTTTTGGAATAAGGGGGTAACTATCCAGATATCAAAGTTTTATAGTTTCATACGAAAATATTCGGATATAATTGCGTTTATTTTGGTTCTTGTTTTTAAACCTGCCGTTTAGAGAACTAAATAGCTCTAATAATCTCAGGTTTAATAATGAAGTGATTAATCTTACAAAAATATTGGAAATGTTGTTTAACTATCGTCTAATTAAAATTAAATCAAAACGTTTCCAAAAAATATATACGCTGAATTGGCTAACGAAAGCCTGAGGTCTTGCAGCTGTTGTCTAAAACCAAAATAAAAGCAAATGTATCTGTTCAAACAGTTTAGTTCAGCTCTTTTTCATACAAAGATTGTCTAGAAGAGATCGTTTTCAGCGATAAGGCCGCCCATTTGTGCAACTTGTACTTCATAGCTATTACTTTACTTTGCTTTATGTTTATCGTGTTCTATATTCCTGCAGCGACTTTTAACTGTCAATACCATGAGACAAAACGACGTTAAACGATAATAGTTTAATAAAAAATGTATAGAGAACGATACTTATCGTTTTAGTCTGGGTAACATAATACCTTAGGTCAGTGACAATCTCTTTCTGTTAGCTGTTAGGGTTATGCTACGCAGGATTATTGAAAAAATCTACTGAATTGGGTTCTACTGAAACCGACGATGGCCAAGTTTCATCGCGCATTATACAATCAACGTTAAAAAGTCTCTTCTTCGAAAAGCTTTGACGCAGTGAGACAAGAAAGCGAAACTGAAAAAATGGAGAATTTTATTTCAGTGTAGCAAACAATATTCTCTCTGATTTTGGAATAGACTGTAAATAACAACATAGTTAACGGTTCATATGAATATACTAGTGGTTGTAAAACAAGCTAAGTAGAATACGTAACGTGATAACGGTTTTAAAAAATAACTGCCTGCGTTTGTGAATGAATGCCTACAGAGGACAACTGACCGCATATAGCTTCTAAATATTCATGGATGGCGGGATGAAAACGATAAATTTGTTAAGTGCACAGCGAAGACACTTAAAAAAGGATAGTAGAGGGAACATCTGAATCTTTAAATGATAAAAATCGGTTCAGGTGTATCAGGGACCCAACCCCATAGAAATAGGATTATATTTTCACCCTCTATTCGTCTCAACTCTCATCTTAAATCAAATCGAAATAAGTATTACAAATGATGACGTCACAAATACGCGTTTACGACGTTAAATCAACATTTGTTTTTTTTGGAAGTGGGAATTTGAGAGCAGGCCTTAAAGTGTCTGAAGCAGGACATATATTATTATAATTTTGGCCTATCTTTATTTTCTTTCATGAAATTACATTCTTTTGAATTTTTACGTCAAATGTGAATCGATAGTGACACTCGAATCGAAATTAAACACTGACCTACATAGACTGGTACGTTATTATGTATGATTAAAGTTCTGCTACGGAAAGGGTTCCGGAGGTTCTCTCTATTTCACTGTGTAGGTATATAAATCTCTTTGGAGTACAGCCGTGGTTCGCCACTTTAACCGGCCGTTTATGCCTACGCTTAATTTTTGTTTTTCAGTTCGAGCAAATGAGAATCGATGTATTATTTTTTAAGTGATGGTTTTTACAACTTGTACAATAATTATAAATGAGTCAAGTTGTAGCTCAGATTAGGTCAAAAATATTTTAATGTCATATTTTCTGTGCAATCAGCCATTTATTTTTGTTTCGCGGCCACCTTTCCAACCAATGGCAATACATAATATAAACAGCAACGCCATGTCGTAAAATCTTGTTAAATGTTTTTCCTGTCATGCGGCAAATAAAAATGACAACCTATAAAATACATTTTTTTAACATGACTTTGCGAGATTATGTGGTAATAAATAAAAAACAAAAACTAAAAAAAACCCTGATAACACAAACTAAAAAGTGAAAAATAATCCATTTCGGGTCACTAAAACAGCAAATAACTTAAACATACTTGGAAGTCATACTTAAAAATAAAATATACGCGACGAATTGAGTACCTCCTCCTTATTTTTGAAGTCGGTTAAAAACAAAAGCTTGGCGACTACTATGCCAGTCTCCAGACTTACGTGTTACTACCCTTTTCTCTGTATAATCATAAAGAAATAATAAATTCGACTGTGTGAATTGAATTTATACCATAAAGTATTGATTCAATCCACACACCGATCTCTGTATCAATAATCGAAATCGTTTTCAGCACACTTAGCAGTTAAAATAACGTGAAATCGTTTTCACCATTTAGCAGTTAGAACAACGAATAAACTGTTTCGTCGTTTATTTTTCCGCAGTTCAACTTTTATTTTTCCTGATGCAATGGTTCTGATATCAAAATTTCATATTTTGTCAGTACGACCGTTAGATAGTTTGTTAGGTTTCTATTGTAGTGGAAATTTTTGTGTAAAATGTAATTTGGTTGGTATTGAACATAACATTCGGGGAAGATGCTGTGATCCCTGAAACCGTTGGTTATATTTTGTTATAAAACTTCTAGGCGTATAAGTTGAGGTGATTTCTCAGAATAATTTTACTAAAGCTTTTAATAAGCGTAGCTAATTTTCACATCGCGTTTTTATGAAGATATTATTCTTTATGCATTTTTTTCATTGCGATTTTTCATGTAATATTATTTAATGATCGCATTTATTTTTATCGCCTTAATTACCCGTGAATAATTTTATTAATAGCTAATATTTTAAAGCATTTTTTTTAACTTAGGGTAATGCTTTGATAAGTTGATGACGAGTAAAAATCCAATGTAATTGATGTAACGTAATATTTGAGAATTAAAATTTCCAAAATAATTTCTAAAGTTGTCATTATTATAACGTGGAGGTGTTCTACAAGCGCATCACCGTGTACGCATTAGTTACATAGACTAAGCTTTAGTTTCTCAAATAAATTAGGCTTAAAAGGTAAAAAAAAACTCAAAGATGTACCACCCTTAAATGCGATCCCGAATAACTAAAAAAACTAAATCAAAATCGGTTCATCCGTTCGGGAGCTACGTTGCCACAGACAGACACACAGACACGTCAAACTATAACACCCCGTCGTTTTTGCGTCGGGGGTTAAAAACTCTAATGCATAAATTTGAATAGGAATAAAACTAACTCGAATGGTGTATCTCAAAACTGCAGTGACAGACTTTTGCGAATTAAAATTGTTGTAAACATTTGGTAGTGCAGAGTGACCTACACGACCTAGATGCCTTTACCTGGCTCCAAGCCAAAACATGTTATCTTTCAGCAATAAACTGAAATACTAGCCGTCCCCAATTTTCACTTTTTAATTATCAACCTCTTCGGTTTGATGGTTGACAATGCTGCATCGTTTTTATTATTAAAATTTTTATCTGTGGCCAGTCTGACCACTCGACCTACTTATTTGATCAACTTTTTCAATCATGGCTTGGCCTTGTTATTTTTTTACATAGTCGGTTTTGATATATTTTTTTATGTAGAATTTCTGTACAATTTAAGTACATAGCGTTAAAACCTAACATGGTGTGGTAATCAATTTTCGTTTATAATAGTTTTTTTTATATATAGGTCAACGTTTGACCAATATCTATTACACCTGCCTGATGGTATAGGTGACGACGCGGCCTAAGATAAAGCACGCTTTCCTCCGAAGATACCAACTCACACGCGACTTGAAGACCATGTTGCCATTCACCTCTCTTAAGTACTAAGTAGCAGAGGTATCCTCTGGACAATGCCAGAATTATTAAGCATTACCAAAAAAAAAACTAATAACACAAAACAAAATGCATAATAACTTATCCATAACTTGAAATTTTAATAATTATTTTATTTTCATGCAAAAGTATTCTTTTTAATTTTTAATAATAAAAATATTTCAAGTTTCTATTTAAAGTTCGGGATTTTTTTATAAAATTAAGTAGGTACTTACTTACTGAAAAATTGAAAAAAATCCAAGATGTGGCAACAGTCTCTATGACAATACTGTAGTTAAGTCACATTTTGAATTAATTCTAAGCTCTGAGTTATGCTCTGAGTAAATTAGGATACTTACCTAATTTTCCCAAATAAACAAATGATTTTTTCCCTTTTTTTTAATTTTTTGTTATATTATTTCGGTGAGGTAAGGCAGGGTTTCTTGGTACTGTTTTTTTACTCCTGTTGGTCCTGTTACTTTAGGCATGCGACCTAATTACCAACAAGGACAGACCGTAAAACAAAGTTTTGTGTTACAAGGCGGCTTGTTTTCAGTACGCCTTTGTTCTCACATAGATCGTTTTATAATATCATTGTACCTAGTTGAAATAGGTTTTGTTCTTCTTTGGCGGTTGAAGCTCTGTTCATGACATTACATTAAAATTTATAGATTTTTCTCAGGAAAACCTATTTTATCGGTTCCACAGATTTAGAAACTAAGCCTTCTACAAATAGACATTTCGAATGACTTTATTTTATGTACCTACATACTTACTTATTAACAGTGCAGCTTAACAGCTTACAGTTTAATTTTAGTTCGCTTTTGCCCGCATTTAAGCTGCACTTAAGTCTGCGTAAGATTTGAATTTTACGCAGACGAAGTCGCGAAGATTTGGATTCGTTCTTAGTGTATACATTATTTATTTCTTTATTTTATTTTTACATAGAAAAAGTACAGCTAAAATTTAAATAAAATAGACAAAGAATTTAGAACTATGTTAAAACTGAGAGCCGTTTAATAACAAATAGGAATAGAATAGAAATAAGTTTATTCATGCCAGAAAAAAGATACACACAGAATAACCTAAAATACTTAACAATACCTACAACTAAATACAAAACTTGATGTGCATATGTAAACAATTCTGTCACGAAAAGGCTCGAGCTCAGCTAATAATGCTCAGATATCTGTATGCAAACTTTTAGTCCAATTTGTCCATCGGTTTGAGCCACGTTTGAGCTATGCGTTGATCAGTCAATCATTCAAGACTATGTATTCATAGATGAAACATGATTTTATCAAGTTTTTATATCCATAGTGTTTTTAATATGATTTGGTCGATTCATCCTACGAGTAAGTACAGTCGGAATACCAATTAGCTGAACCCCACGTGACCCAGAGCTCACTCGCACATCTGTAAGGTCGTAAAGTAATGTTAGCTGATTCTGATTTTTTTTTAAACAATATACTCTACGAAACAATTTAAAAAATAACAAAATAGGTAAATACTTACTACATTTTTACAGATGTGCGACAGTAAGATCTGGGTCACGTGGGGTTCAGCTAATTGGTGATCCGACTGTATTTATCTTGCGGGATCAAGTCTAAAAGTCATTCGTCATCAACAAGTCATTTTCTAAAAGTCTGTAGGTACAGACTTCTAAAAGTCTGTAGGTACAGACTTCTAGAAAATGTATACGTCTGAACTTTGGTAGAGCTTCATTGAATTGAATACCCAGCACACGTTCTTATCGCGCTGAAGGTTTAATTCAATTCTAAACAATGTCAGCGGTTAGAAGACAACTTTCTTAGAATCTAGACTTGAAGGAAGGTTTATGATAACTTTGAAAATATTCTATTTATACCTTAAACCAGCTTTTAACCGCAACTAGACGTAGGTGAATTTTTCAAAATCCTTTGAATTCCATTGAAATTACGTAATAGCGTTATAGTAGTTATGGGTAGCTTTTATATAGAAAACAGATACCGAGCACCAACTTACCTGCTTTTTGACTTCAGTCAGACGACATTTTAATGTCATTGCCCAAAAAAACACCCCTTTTTGAAGGCGGAGAAATGCGCCTATGCATCATTCCGCCACTCCCGGGTGGGGAGTAGCAAGGGTATGTGGGGCTGTGAATGTGCCGATGAAAACACCCCTAGCATCAAAATCAAGTCAAATAATGATATACTTAAGAAAACTGCTTAAGGAAACAAGACAGTAAATGATGCTGGCAAGTCGCTGATCGTGCCTGACCTGACACCTGTATTCACAATCAACCCTATGAGATTGTATAGTAAGCGCGAACGCATAGAGCCGCAAAGAAGACGCTGATTCGCTAGAGTGAGAGCAGCACAAAATTGACTAATCATAGGGCCGCATTACCGCAGTGCGTTCACTTATCCAAGAGCAACTTAAGTACCGTTTATAATTATGGTCGTGAGCGTCCATAAGAAAAACAAGTACCTATATACTTTCTCACAAATAGCTTACGACGTTAAGCGAACGCTCGGCCGAGCTACATGGTAGGCGGAGTGGGGGGTGTTAGGTTTTATTTTCGTTACGGAATTTCTTGATTCAGTCGCCGCGCTCAAAATCCGCTATAAAAGCTATGCAATAGCTTAAAAACTTCTCAGTTAAGCGCTGCCTAATAGACGTGACCATTTTATTTAAACTTTAGAAAAACATCAGACTTTCCCAGATCATTAAACTCTAATAAACCATTAAAAACAAAGCTCTAAAAAGCTAAACCTCTCAAGTATTTATCCAATTAAGACGCCAACATTCCTTATTCAACCCGTCTCTCGTATAATTGTTCCAGTATATCCAAGTTTGGTCCCTGTCTAAGTTGCAGCTCCCTTAGTTTTCGTGTGACTCGGAAACGCTCTAGTTTCAATCGATCTTCACTTATGCAACACCAGATGCTTTCTACCTATTTCACCAGAATTGTTGTACGAGTAACAAGAGAGAAACTTCTATCAAACATTGAAACATGTGGGTCATGGATGAATAAATCTAGACAATATTGCTACAATATTGAATTTTTGGAATGTTTTAAATATATTAAAGAGTTTTCCTTGAACTGAAAATATAAACGGGAGATTTGCTCTCCTCTTAAACGGTTTTTTTTAATCTAAATACTGAATGCTGAAGCAAAGGGCAGTGGATTTCCTGTGGCTGATAATGATGATGAAAAGCCAATAATATTACAATAAGACTTATTGAATTTTTGAAATGTTTTAAAATATAGAAGAGTTTTCCTTGAACTGAGAGTATTAACAGGATATTTGCTTACTTCATAAACGGTTTTTTATCTATACAGGGTTATTGGAAATTATACTAGCAAGCCGTTAGGGGCTACTTCTGTGCACCTTAACAAACAACTTTTGTTCTACGACTTTTGGAAATTCGAAAAAAAATTGAAAATTTTGAGGTTATGTAAATTCGAAAAACAGCTGATTTTTTAAAACAAAGGTCATCTAGACTAAGAACAGTAGATAAAACTTAAAAAATAACTAAAATTTTAAGGTTAATGAACTCTCCTTGTAAGGAACAGCTGATTTTCAGATAAACATAACCTCAAAATTTTCGAAAAAATGTTCGAATTCAAAAGTCGTAAAACAAAAATTGTTTGTTAAGGTGCACAGAAGTAGCCCTCAACGGCTTGCTAGTATAATTTCCAATAACCCTGTTTAAAAGCTGAATGCTGCAGCTAAGGGCATGCAACCGAGCGATCTGTCTATGTTCAGCAGTGGATGTCCTCTAGCTGATATGATGATGATAAAAAGCTAATTGGGCCGTAAGTGTACCTTTAAAACAAAAAACCTAAAGACAAATTGAGAACCTCCTTCTTTTTTGAAGTCGGTTGAAAAGTTGTTTGATCATGATTTAACGCTGGAATTGGAAGGCGACTATGTGATTCCTCATGCATACGAAGCCTTTAGTTTTTGGGCTCGTTTGTTAATGGGTACTTTTCAACCTAGTGGTGTCCACGTTCTGGTAAAAAATATAATTTCAATTTGTAAATGCTTAATATAATTTAGTGCGTTTTCGACTGTCACTTAAATTCCACCCAGTCTGGGCAAAATGAATATCCACAACATTTTTATGTCGGTTAAAAATTAATTATTTTCTAACTTCGATAAAACAATTTTCCAAGAAATTGTTATTAATTATCGAGCATTTAACTTATTTTTCAAGTAGAACTCTAAAGCTCTTTGCATTAAAGCAAAGCAATTAAGCATAGCAAGCAATTAAGAAAATATTATACTCACTGGCCATTAATTTAACAATAAAAACGTTTTTCACTTGAACTGCGTAGGTAGGTATATTTAAGTATAGGCTTATGCCTAAGTAAATAGAGGAATATTTTCCTTTTTGTACGGTAATTAAACGATTAATTATGAAATTATGTTTTTAAAGGGGACAAGAAGACGTTTTTAAGACAAATTAAGGTCGTGATCTCATGCGAATGATTAATATTTTTTTACTTTGACGTGCTTTGACTTTGAAATAATAGAATTTCTATAAACATTAAATTTTTACTCCCATTATACCACGGTATTAGTTGGAGATACTCAATGTCATCAAGAGAACTTAAAGAAATAAATTAAAATAAAATTATTTTACATTGAGTACCTACCTACTATTAAATAATACCGTGGCAATTTATTCAAAAGCCTAGAACATAGCGACTTTAGTCGCGACCTATTACTGTGACGATTAAAGCGGATCTATAACTTATAGATCCGCTTAAATCGTCACAATAATAGATATAGATGGGTCCCGACTGTTTAAGTCGCTATGTTCTATGCTTTTGATTTAATTCTTAGTTTAAAAGACCCGGGAAAATAATTACTTGTTATGTACAGTCACATTACCAATTAACTGAACCCCACGTGACCTAGAGCTCACTCGCCAATCTGTAATTTATTTATTTAATGGTTTGGAAATCCAACTGCTATTATAAAAATTTAACAACAACAACAACAATTGGCTTTCTATTGTTAACAACAGTATAACAATAGAAAGCCAATTACAGGATCTCACGAATAAAAAATAGAAAAATCTATTATGGTAAGGAGTGAGCGTTCTCCTTCGACTATACCTTCTACAAGTAATAAAAATAAACGTAATTAAGAAAGAAATTAAACAAAACAAAAAAACTTAATAAATAATAAGCATCATTCACCAGCAAAGAAATGTTTAGCTAACCGTCGCCTCACCGTCTCAGCACTAGTGCTGAACAAGTCCAGATCTTCGTCAATTTTATCCACCAGCCTCTTGAAACCGTAAGGTTGTAAAGGTAAAGTAATGTTACCTGATTCTTTTTTTTTTAAACAATATACTATACAATATAAAAAAAAATAACAAAATAGGTAAATAAGTATTATATTTTTTATAGATATGCGAATGAGTTTTGGGTCACGTGGAGTTCATCTAATTGGTAATGTGACTGTACTACCGTTATTTAAAATGGTCCTAAATATTGCTTTAATAAAGGTAGGCATAATTAAATGCTCAATCTTGATTAGTCGTGTACCTTCCAGCGTTCATAATACGCATACCCCAAGGGTATTTTACCTACGTCAATGAAGTTGTGATACAGTACCCCCACAGTAAACTGAGTGAGACTTCCATTCATAACGCATTATTAGTCAGAACGGCCACGGATGACAAGCAATTAATCAATTATTTCACTTCATTACGCCCCCTTGGATCCGCAACTCGGCAGCTCAATGATTTTGTAAACGTTATCCGATACAGAAGTTTCGCGCATTAATGGAGAATTTTCATAAAATAATTATGATAAATATCGTAAATAAAGTGCGAAATATTTTATTAAATATCTTCGAAGATGTTAGGATAATTTGGATCGAACTTCACTAAGGTAAGTTCGTTTAATAGGTTTATTAAACGAAAGTAAAAAAAATCGAGTAAAGTAATTGTTACCTGATTCTGGTTTTTTTAACAATATACTATACAATGTTAGGATAATTTGGATCGAACTTCACTAAGGTAAGTTTGTTTAATAAACCTAATAATAACGTATTGTATTGTAAAAAAATATACTTACTAGAGTCTACCGCTGCATGATATTTAAAGCGTTAAGCCCACAGTTACCTACTTCAGTACGGTCGGCTGCATAATTGCAGACCCACCGTAGAGCTCCAAAACGGCTGTTATAAGAATGATGTCAACACAATCAAGATTGAATTTATGAAACTAAAATTATTAGAATGTACCTATATAATAAGTTTTAACTAGGTAAAGTCGCGTCAAATAGATGCCAAGATGACTGTAGTGTATAAAACATCAAGAAAAGTTGTACTTATACGCAGTATTGCCATCTTGTGGTCAGTCTGCTGTTTCCTTCCATGGGAGAGGCGCCATATTGTAAAGCTATATCAAAATTAAGGCTTGAGTTTATTGAAAATTTCCCATTGAGTTTAGTTAATGAATGTGTTTACCTATACGTATGTGTATGTGCAAAAAAGGGGTAGATCGTTTAAATAAACTCGTTAGGGTAACACGATTAGGATAATGAACTTTGGCCAATTAAGGGTTGTTTTTATGTTGCCCCCAAAGTTCACCACGCTTTTCTGAAATGTACAATCAGGTAACAAAATTGCAAACCCACGGTTAGGGCAAAATTGCTACCATGAGAATGTTTTTAACTTGATCAGGACTTTAAGGTCCTGCTGAAGATGAAGTTCAAAGTCCCTCATATCATTAATTTACTAGGCAAATATAATGACTGCAATTTAGAACTCTACAGTGGGTCGGTAATTCTGTTGTCGATTGTACCTTTAGATAGACAGCAAGTTTTAATATATTAGATTTTAAATAGGCTTCGTAAATGACAGATCTCATCTCTCCTGATTTGGACTTTAAGAAACATGAAATTAAATTGCATCCTGTATGTATAAACATATTGTGAAGAAAGAAAAGATTTTTAACCCCTAACGTAAAAACGACGTGGTGTTTTAAGCACATGTTATGAGTTTGACGTGTCTGTATATATGTGTATGTCTGCTATGAAGCTCCAATTTTGATTTTGTTTCTTTACGCGCTTATAATATACGTACAGTGGGATGTTAAGATGAAAGGGTACCGCGCTCTCTCCATACAAACGTAGTCGACTGTTTCCTCCCTGGATAATGACACTAGCAGAATATTGTTGTTGAATAAAACCTTTATCTGCCATGACTATGCCCCTATGTCTTGGTTTTTTCATTTTCTAATTATCATACAAAATAACAGTTAAAAACAAAATCACTACATAGTATAAAATAAAGTCACTTTTGCCGTCCCTATGTCCCTATGGTGCTTAGATCTTTAAAACTACGCAACGGATTTTGATGCGTATTTTTTAATAGATAGAGTGATTAAAGAGTAAGGTTTTTAAATATGAAACATGCATAATACAGCCGTGCGAAGCCGGGGCGGGTCGCTAGTATATATAAAAAAATAAGACATAGGGGCATGGCAGATATAAGTTATAAGCAACAAAAATATTAGCTATAATGTCATTATCCAGGGAGGAAACAGTCGACGACATTAGTATGGAGAGATCGTCGGTACCCTTTCCTCTTAACACGGAATCGGAGCTTAGGTTTTTTACCAACTAAATAAACAATAGGTAAGTATTATCTACAAAAATGTTACCTTTGATTTATCCGAATTTCAAGCATTCAAATCACAAGAGAACGGTCTTTGAATACTCCAAGAAATACCAAAGAGAATACATATTCGTAACTTTGCGTCTATACAATCACATCCTATAAGGAATTCTCAGACAAACAACAGACAAACCTACGAGTATTTTTCTATCTAGGGATAGAGTCATCCAAATGATTCGAATGGGATAACTATTTCTTAAATCATCAGAAAGTAGCGTATATATATGAGTTTACGACATACTACTTTGTATGATAATATTGTGGTGAAGTTGTTTTAATCCTTTTTATTTTCAAATATTGTATAGGTCAGCGTTTGATTGAGCACATTACATCTGGGGCCTTATTCTGCTATTTGGCCAACCATTGTCATTATATCGAGACTCTATTGATATTATATCGAGATTGTGACTTTATTTGGTATTCTGCTAAAGTTTTAATAACATCGCAATATAATCACTATGGAGTCTCAATGGTATGGTAATATTTACCTTGCAGGTGTTGCCTAGCAACATGGTAGGTATATATTGCTAAGCAATATACCGTTTTGGCAACTATCGAGATTCCATTAAGCCACGAATGTAGAGCAGAATACAAAAGTGAGTCAGTGGTGTGTCAGTGGTGTCTCGATAGAATAGTCAACGTTAGTAGAATACCAATTTGACATGTAATGTCATATTTTTGACATTAAATTTCTATTACGATTATATCGACACACTATCGAAACACGATTGTGTTAGCAGACTTAGGCCCCTGGTGGTGAGTAAGGATGCGGTCTAAGACGTGGCAATCTTACAAGAACCTCGACTCGTGACTTTAAGACCCCAAAATTGTACAAGTCAGGAAATTTCTACTTCAACTCTATCACACGAAATAAACTAAATTTTCAATTCTTTTTTAATACTACGACCGCAGTTGATAGGACAAACTACAGTCACTGTAGTTACGTATACCAATTTTTGGAGGAGTCTACGTGATTACAAACTGAACTCCTCTAAACCCTTATTGGACAAGACTTTATACTTCGACATTACAATACCGAACTCTTTAAAAAAACGTATCAAAAATAAAACTCTAGAACCCCACTCCCGTGCCACAAATATTTCGTCAAAATTAGATATTGTCGTAGTATCATTGTTGTTGATTTAAGATATTTTTAAAGACATGGAAGAGAAGAGTCCTATCGTAATTGAATCATTTGACATCGCATTATTTTCGAATAAGAATGTTGTTGATCTGGCACAGTTTCGTAGTAAAGTCATGTCGAGAAACAACGCTTTGAAGGAGTTCCGTAATTCAGTATTGTCGAAATTAAATCGTATCGGAGTTCAATAATCTCGAAGTAAAGTCTTGTCGTATAAGGATTTGTCGGAGTTCAGTTCCGTAGTCAAGTCTTAATTTTACAAACGTTGACGTAACGATAAAATGATCGTTAACCTTAAACTTAACCTAGTTAAGAATTCTCCTCAATCCTCAAAGTTCTTGCGGGTAACATTCTCTTAATAAACACTTGGGATGGATCCCCGCAACGCAATTACGGTGGTTGGAAGTTATAATTGTTTTTCCTATAATCCCTTTTTGGTACGTTCATATCTATGCGTTTATGATGGGAAAGCAATTTCATTTTTGGATAACCCATAATTCGTGTTGATATGAGGGGTGAAATAAGGTCTCTGTCCACTATAACGGTATACTATACTGTAACAGGATCGGTATAATATAAGAAGCAGTGGAATATAATCTATCGCGGTAATAGATGAAAGCGTCATAGCACTGGGATTTATTCAATGGCGGTATAGAATTTGATCTATGGCAGTTTTGGATAAGAACGGAATAAAAAAAGCAGTGGAATCTATCTATGTCGATATAAGAGCTGAAAAGAAGACGGAATGTATTCCCTAGGCGGTATTGAATTAGAAATGAATAAAAGAAGCAGTGGAATCTAATCTATCACGGTATTATAATGGATTAAAGCAGAATAGCAGTGGAATATATTCAATGGTGCTAAAGAATTTAATCGAAATATAAAAAAACAGTGGAATCTTATGTATCACGGTATTGGATTAAAGAGAATAGCAGATTCAATGGCGGTATAGAATTTGTTCGAAATATAAAAAGCAGTGGAATCTTATCTTTTGTGGTAATGGATAGCAGTGGGATTTATTCTATGGCAGTTTTGAATAAGAACGGAATAATAAAAGGCACTGGAATATAACATTTTTTTTTTTGAGAATTCGAACTTTACCCATATTAAGTTGCGAGTGAATGCTATTAATCCTATGAATTTATTAAGCTATTGCATAGCTTTTATTGCGGGCTTTGAGCGCGGCGACCGAATTAAGAAATTCCGTAACGAAAATAAAACCTAACACCCCCCACTCCGCCTACCATGTAGCTCGGCCGAGCGTTCGCTTAACGTATATTTTAATATTTTCGTTTAACTAAGTACCTATTTTCATTTATTAGAATTACGATACACTTACTTACAGTAATAAATATAGGAAGTTTATGATATCTAGTAGTACACAAACAAATATAGGTAAGTAGGTATGTAATACGATTCCAGAACAAACAAACTAATTGTGTGAACGAAATAACTTTGTGTGACATTGTCTTAGTTTATAAACTTCTTTGTTTCTTGACTATGTAAGTACGTACATGGTTTATGTATGAACATTGTACATGTATAAGTACATTATACCTACCTACTATCTATTAGTACTTATATTAATAAAATAAGCCTTTATTGCTGTTAACAGTTTCACTTAATAGTTTTGTTAAACGTAACCCTAAGATAACTATCTTAATTTTATATTAATCTATTGCTTAATTTTATATCATAATATCGGCATTCGGTTGGTCTACAGCTTGTGTTTCGACAAAGGCCTCCTCTAAAGATTTCCACTCTGCTCTATCCTTTGCGACTCGAGTCCAACATTGTCCGGCTACTTTTGCGAGGTCATCTTCCCATCGCTTGAACTGCCTGCCCCTGCTTCTGGTACTGCCTCTAGGATACCATTATGTGACAGATCTTGTCCATTTTTCCTTCTTACTTACTCCTTAGTACTCATTTAGTACTCACTTCTTACTCCTTAGTACTTATATACCTTTAGTCTATTTTATATAAATCAAAGTCATGTTAGTTACTTACACCATTTATAATTTAAGAATATGTAGACCGATTGTGATGAATATTATGTATTTGCACCCATCAGAATATTTGCCTGCACTATATCTAATCTTTATTAAACACAAATAATTCGGGACACAACTAAACGGTTCAAGTATTACTTACTAGCGATATTATTACTTAGCTTATTACCGCTCCGGCTTCGCACGGCTATATTATGCATGTATTATACATATAAACCTTCCTCTTGAACACTCTATCTATTAAAAATAACCGCATCAAAAGCCGTTACGTAGTTTTAAAGATCTAAGCATACAAAGGGACATAGGGATATAGGGACGGCGAAAAGTGACTTTATTTTATACTATGTAGTGATAGTGATGAAGCCACTGCCGACAGGATGAACGTCCCGTCAATTTCCTACCGTAGTTTTTTTCTTTTGTTGATAAATAATGGGCGTCCTTTTACCCCATTATTCCTTAGCGCTAATTCCCACGGACTTTCACGGGCAAAACCGTGACGCGCTGCTTTCTATACCTACTCATCACTATTACTACATAGTATAAAATAAAGTCACTTTTCGCCGTCCCTATGTCCCTATTTCCCTTTGTATGCTTAAATCTTTTAAACTATACACGCAACGGATTTTGATGCGGTTTTTTTTAATAGATAGAGTGATTAAAAAGGAAGGTTTTTAGATATAATACATGCATAATACAGCCGTGCGAAGCCGGGGCGGGTCGCTAGTTTTATATAGAACAAAGATTTGATTGTTTGAATTGAATAGGCTCCTAAACTACTGGACCGATTTTAATAAAACTTGGTATGAGGATACATTGATTCATTGGAATTGCTATAGGCTACTTTTTATTCCGATATTCCCACAGCATCTTGAGTTGCGCGGGTCAAACCACGGAGCGCGGAGTTTTACTAAAAAGTCGAGATATTTTTCATTTTCTTCCGCATTCAAACCGCATCTAAATCCGTTACGTAGTTTTAAAGATCTAAGCATACATAGGGACGGCGAAAAGTGACTTTATTTTATACTATGTAGTGATCTAACTAGCTACCGTTCTCATGTAAAACGCTGTCTGTTTGTTCAGCCGACAATCTGCTGTAAATCATGATCTCTAGGGAGAGTGAAACCGAAGGCAGGTATTTAGGTAAGGTAGCTGTATCACATAACGTTATGTAAATTATTAACACACTGAAATGTTTCGGTATTTTAGAACGATGTTGGCCTAGTGGTAAATGTATTATCACAATCATTCTGAAGGTCATGGGTTCTAATCATGGCCGGTCGCGCATCAATGGATTTTTCCGCGAAAGGGTTATGTTTTTCGCGCCTATCTTGTAATGTTTGTTTGTATTCTATTCTATTCGATGGATTTCTTTAATTAAGGTATCGTAAGATTCGTCTCATTAGTCCAATTTTTCTTAGATAGGTGACATAAAACAATTAAATATGGGGGTGGTAGATTTCATAATTGAAGGTGATTTTTTTTAATCTACTTTTTTCTTTTAAAGATTATTGTTATTTATTTTCAGCATATTCCGTCCCATTGTAGGCGATGCAATGCTAGTAATGAATAAATAAGCTCATATATTAATCATTTTAATAGAGTAATAAGTTGTTAAAATTATAGTACTTACCTACCTACTTTGATCTAAAACTACAGGACCGATTTTGATACAATTTGATATGATAATAGGTAAGGTACGGTCGGCTGCATAATTGCAGACCCACCGTAGAGCTCCAAAAGGGCTGTTATAAGAATGTTTTTAACACGAGCAAGATTCTCTTTAGATGAAGTTTCAAGTTTTTAACTCATCAATCATTCAAATTTTTTTAATTAAAATGCAAACATTCCAATAATAGTAATTCTAGAACTCTACCGAGGGCTGCATTTATACAGCCGAATGTACATTAAATACTCAGTTAAACAGGCTACTTTTAATACCCATATTCCCACGGGATCGGGATTAATGCTGGTGAACCCGCGGGGAGCTGCTAGTTATTTATATGGAGCTTAAATCTACAAACGAGGTCATGACGAAATGAAAATACTTATATTTTGTTAACAAAATTCTCATAATTGAATAGCTTCAAGCAATAATTACATGGAAATATGAGAATGTAGGCTCTAAATTAAGTAGATATACAGTGTGTAATAAAAACCTTATAATCCCACTAAAGAGGTAATAGAAAATATTTACTACTAGCTGCGCTCCGCGGTTACACCCGCGTAAGTCCCGATCCCGTGGGAATATCAAAATGAAAAGTAACCTATACCTTCCTCGATAAATGGACGATCCAATGCAAAAATAATTTTTCAATTCGAACCAGTAGTTCCTGATATTAGCCCGTTTAAACAAACAAACAAAAAACTCTTCAACTTTATAATATTAAGTATAAATTTAGTATTAGAGTGTTTTGAACTCAAATAGGTGAGGACATGCTTTAGCATAATATGTATAAATAACTTTACCTCAAATTATAGCTATTTACAACTCTACGGCGTGTCTGCAATTATGTTGCAGACTGACATTTACTCCCGGATCTTACCTAAAAATATATTTAAAAATTGCAAAATAAGGAATATTTTTTTTAAGTTTGGTAGAGTTACATACCTACCCTAATTTAATCAAGAGTTTTCAAAATATCACAACACCATTGTTTACCTATAAGAGCCTGCTTTCAAAAATGGCAAATTTTTTTAGAGATTTAAGTAATTTTCCCGAACTTTATTATTACATAACATTTTTACTTTTATGCAAAAAAAAGTAATTAAGTAATTGGTGGTAAGTATCTTTAAGTACCTAAGAGGGAATTACAGGGATTTGTCACACACTGTATTTCGTAAGATGTAGGTCTGTAACTTAATATGATAATTTTGTACTTCACAAAAAGGTACATTTTGTTCTGTTTTTAATTTAATGATGGTTATATTCTCTTAAATTTTCTCTTAAATACTTAGTTTCAAGTGTTTAAGTATTATGTATTCGCATAAAATGTATTTAAACCCTAGTAATTGTACGAGCTGCAAGTCAACATTTTGATCTTCTTATCCATACAAAAAAAATGCTTTGTCCTGACTGACTGATGAATCAACGTACAACCTAAACCGCTGATCATAGAGACCTGCAACTTTGAAGCTATGTTCTTTGAATGACGTAGGCATCTGATAAGACAGAATTTTCCGAAATTCTGCCCCTTGAATTGGGAATTACAAATTTTGCATAAAAATTCAAATTTTGCAATAGAAATTCAAATTTTGCATAACAATTAAAATTTTGCATAGTAATCTAAATTTTGCATAAGAATACAAATTTTGCATAAAAATCTAAATTTTGCATAAAAATTCTTTAACAAAATTACTTGAAGACGTGCTTCGTATTTGATAATATCTAAGGGACATTCATTTATTCCCGTAAAATCATTGTAATATAATAAATTAACTGCCCATTTTCATCGTATACTTTTATGTCACGTACCTTATACCCAAATTATTCAAAGTGGAACAAACTAACAGAACTTTGTTTTTGATGTTGTTGTGACATGTTGAGTTTGAGTTGTACCTGAATATAACCCTGTGGGTAGATTAGAAACATGTATTCGTATATGTCGGTTGTATAATAGGCTCTTGTTTAGTGTGTGAACGAAACAGAATATTCAGCCGAAACTGAAACCTAATCTTCGGTCATATTTTTCAGTTTCTTCAATGTCAAAGTGAAAAGTTCTGTATTTATTTGGACTCATTTACATGCAACCACATTGAAAAGTCTTAAAAACTAAGAAAACTTACTTCGAAACCGAATCAATTTTAATTTGGTAGTAGGTTCAAGAAAAGCATGCTACATCCTAGGCTGCATAATCACATCACCGGCCATCAGGCGGGTGTCATAGTGGTCAAACGCTTACCTATAATATGTAAAAGAAACAATCTTCGATCAGAACTGAAAAACTCTACACAATTGAGATGAACGTGGGTTGAAAAAACAATTAAATACTAGATTCAAAGGCTCCGATAAAATAAAAACTGAAATATGATTATGATCAGAGAACTTTATTTAGCAGAACTTTCCGTGTTTAAGGTTTGAACTTGTTCGGGAACTTATTGGTTTAAAAAGGATCGGAATTTAAAACGTCTGCCCCGCGCCGCTTAAGCAAATTTTAACCGATTTTAAACTAGGAGGATGTTCTTAATTCGTCGAGTGCCTATTTATAAATGAAAATAAAAGGTTATAAAATTTTTCCAACATTGCCTGTATGACATTGTCCAGAAGACCAATTCTCGTAAATAACATTTTTCAAAATCATTTCGATTACAAAAAATACCCTGAAAGTCAGTATATGGGTATTTTTTGAAATCGGAATGATATTAAAATGTAATTTGAACAATTTTATTCACGAGATTTGGTCTTCAGGGCAATCCGTAACGAATTTTTTCCCAGATCTTTATTTGACAACAACTAACAAAATCATGGCCGCCGAGTGTCGACGCTTCTTAAAGGTTCGGCCGATTTTTGCCCGAAACCGAAACTGTGGCCGAATCTAACCGGAAACCGAATAGGGCGGTCACTAGTTATGTTACATTGCCCTGCGGGTTACATTACGTTTGTAGTGAAAATCTGAGAAGTGGGTTAAACTAAAGAAGTAATTGGACCACTCAGCCTCCAACTATTTTTTTGGTTAAACCATGGGCCTTTTTGGAGATCCGTGGTCCAACTAGTTAGACGAAGTAGTTGGACCATCACTTATAACAGATCGTATCGGCCAGCACCTGTAAGAAAATAACTAGAACTAAGATAATTAGGTGGACTATTTGGGAGTTTTCAAGTCACGAGTATAGGTATCTTTTTGGTAACCGCGTTATATCTTAGACCGCATCGTCACCTAGCGTCAAGCAGGGGTGAGAGTGGTCAAACGCCTTTTGTAAAAAAATAATGTCTGAAATTTTTGCCTGGTTGACCTGAAATAAATATTGTCAGACATTATACACAGCGCCATCTAGCCCCAATCGAAGCCACTAAGCTTATAATATGACATAATAGAAAATTATAATCACACTGAGTACTTTTCAAGCATTTTATGTTTGTGTGTAACGTCTAATAGAAGAAGATCGTAAGTTCAATACTTGTTTATAGTATTATTGTAGCAAACTGATAGTGGACTTATGACGAGTACTGTTACATATTATAGGTATAAAGAAAACCACCCAGACCAAAATACCATTCGTTCGAAGGCGGGAATCGAACCCGTATCCTTCTGTGCCCGGGCGGGTGTTCGCCCACGGCTTCACAGAGTGTGTCAGAATTTGTATTAACATAGTCTCTATCTCTAAATGTTTTCTTTTTATGTGATAGATCGATACTATTCCCAAGATGGGCATCTATCGTTTGTAGCTTTTTCACAACAAGTCTTTTGTTCCCACGGGGGACATCTTTTCTACTATTCAGATGTTTGGAAAATGTCCACTTTAGCGACCTGTGCCTGAAAAAATAGTAAGAACAATGCTAACGTTTACACGTAATTTATAATGAAAAGAAATGAAACATGGTAGGTGGAGTGGGGGGTGTTAGATTTTATTTTCGTTATGGAATTTCTTGATTCGGTTCAATTCGCGCTCAAAGCCCGCGATAAAAGCTATGGCACAGCTTAAAAATTTCTCGCTGCTTTTGAATAACACCCTACCATTTTCTTGTTCTAGAATATTCTACATCATTTCCATCTGAATTAATAAACCCATAAACCTAGAATTGCATTCCGTAACCTAATAACAACAGACATATGCAAACAATTAACAATATTCATAAACCCGACCACAAACCGCAAGCTACACCAACATTACAGATAGAACTCTCGTAAAAATTAAGTTTACGATGTTGGCAACATTGTGTCATCTAGGTTTGAGGTAGATAGGTACTTAAACTTGGGCTTAATTACTTTAGGCGATGATGTCGCTGACATATTGCTGACAAGGGCGACCCAGTATGCCAGGCTTGTATAAGTAAATTATAGCGTTTACACTAACTGTTCTGAAAAATAAGCGATGGGATATAATATTTTCAAATTATTGTTTTATTAACTACTAGCGACCCGTCCCGGCTTTGCACGGCTATATTATGCATGTATTATACATATAAACCTTCCTCTTGAATCACTATCTATTAAAAAAAACCGCATCAAAATCCGTTGCGTTGTTTTAAAGATCTAAGCGGTCAAAGGGAAATAGGGACAGAGAAAGCGACTTTGTTTTATACTATGTAGTGATTCTATCGTACATGCTAACTTGGGGCATAGTATGTATATGTTACAGTCAAAATTAGAGTAAGTTTTACTGGTTATATCTTTATGGTAAAAAATGACATTTTTCAGGTCTATATCACTATCACTGCATACTATAAAACAAAGTCGTTTCCCTCTGTTTGTCCCTATGTATACTGCTTAGATCTTTAAAACTACGTAACGGATTTTGATGCGGTTTTTTTTATAGATAGAGTGATAATTAGATTTTTGAAAAATGTTTGATGTGTCAGTTTCAGTTTTTCTCAAAATCGGGCACGCAACTCCTTTCAGCATTTTTTGCTATCTCTTATAGTTTAGGATATAGCCCTGAAGGCCCATGAAAAAAAAAACCCTGTACAGTTACGACTGTAGTAGGTTAGTGTATACCTAACTCTATTCTAACTAGACCTACCTAATTTTATCTATTTTTTTAACCGACTTTTCAAAAAGGAGGACGTTCTCAATTCGGTTTTTTTATAGTTAGGAAAACGAATTTCAGTAAAGAATTAGATAACTCAATCGTCAAAACACCCATTTTAAGAATCCCATTAAATTTAAAGCTAATTTAAATAATGTGAATAAACAGCGAGTTGTGTCAATGATTTCCAAGCAAAACGGAAAAAATATTATCCCAAGAGACGGAATGTCTCCGTCCTATGTAATCTCGGCGACTCCAACTGAGCCTCAATTTGCAACTTTGCTTGTAACTTTGCTATTTCGCTTTTTTATGTAGGTAGGTGAAAACAGGTAACCGACTTTTCTATCGACCGATAATTTATCGTTGAGGTTTTTTTAAATATGTATATTAATTATTTTATTAAAACTAAGTCTAGAAAAAGCAAACTCCACTTTCCTTAAACTCATGAGATTGTGTTACTTTAACACCTATTTTATGTCCCGATTCCAGGGGCCTTATTCTGCTATTTGGCCAACCATTGTCATTATATCGAGACTCTATAGATATTATATCGAGATTGTGACTTTATTTGGTATTCTGCTAAAGTTTTAATAACATCGCAATATAATCACTATGGAGTCTCAATGGTATGGTAATATTTACCTTGCAGGTGTTGCCTAGCAACATGGTATATGTTGCTAAGCAATATACCGTTTTGACAACTATCGAGATTCCATTAAGCCACGATTGTAGAGCAGAACACAAAAGTGAGTCAGTGGTGTGTCAGTGGTGTCTCGATAGAATAGTCAACGTTAGGAGAATACGAATTTGACATGTAATGTCATATTTTTGACATTAAATTTCTATTACGATTATATCGACACACTATTGAAATACAATTGTGTTAGCAGACTTAGGCCCCAGGTTCACACTGATGCTAGTGACTATGGGATTGGTGCTCTCCTCACACAGATTCAGACTGTCGGTAATGGCACCAGTCTCTAACACGATTTGCTTACGCACTTAAGACCACTGTGAAGCTGTAAACTTCCATACAAAAAGTGGTAACGTTTTCCCCCCCATAAACGAAGTCCGATTGTGCTAATTTTTGAAAATTTTCCTGATCTAATGATAAACTAGGTTTAACCGTTTTTATTTTAAAGAAATATTGCCTAAGATAAAAGTTATTAGTATCTGAATATTTATATTTTTGACTTAAAAACTTTATCGAGCGTTTCAATTGTTATTTAATAGACTGAACTGAATTACCAAAGAAGAAAAACGTATAAACCTAGAATAAGATGCAGTGAATTAAATGAGACCAAATTAAATGAGCAACATTATTTGAAAGCAAAATGTATTTAATTACGTCCGAACTTAAACTCTCTCTATCGCACAATACGAGTCATTTTTGAAAATTCCTACTCACCTGACGCGTATCGTAAACTCATGATCCTCTTAAAATTTCGTAGGAAATACTAGGTCGAGTGCGTAAACAACACGTAGTAAGGCCTCTGCACGTCAGTCATCGTCACCATGACCTCTGGAACGCGATCTAAACATAGAATGAGGTAAATTGATATAAATTTTCTTATACCATTATACACGATAAACCTCGTTGTTTACCCTCAAAAAACGTCTCGCTTGCAGATGCGAAAACGGTAGGATAGCTTTTATATAGGTACCTATCTGCCATTCCGTGTCTTCGAATTAGAGCATTTTGCACCACAATGTTTCTAAGTTTGTTTTAAGTAGAGCATTTCCCACTTCCGTAAATTCGCAGTACAGTATTTCATAGTATCGACACATGAGTAGCGAAGGACGTATCGCTGCAGTCATGATCTGTCGTTTGTTTTTCGTTTTTCATCTTAATAATACTAATGACATTTTTTGATGAAATTTTCATCACTTAAATTGTAACGAAATGTTACCTGTGGTATTGATGTCAATCGCTTAAATTGTTTATATTTTAGACTTACTTACATGTTTTATTATTTATTAAAAAGTTTAACTTATAACATGTAACTTTTAAGTGATTTTATACTAAAAAATAATCACTGAAATCGAACACTATTAAGGGGAGAAAAGAGGTATTTTTTTGTATAGATAAGTACGCGATTTGTTGCCCTTTTAAGGCGGAAGGTTCAGAGGAAAGAGAAAAACGAATGGTATATGTGGTTTCTATACATGAAAGAGATATGTAGATGATAAATGCGAAGATGTAGTGAAATGAAGAAAGATAACATGGTAAGTATTCAGATGTTGGAACAGTCGGTATTGTTTCCAGACAAATATATTGCCGTCACAGATCTAGGTCTATTTTCTTGTAATATAGTCTTGATTCATCAGTTTTGTTTACGAAGACAAATGAGAACTATCCGTAGTAAGGGCTTTTTGAACTTTAACAAATCAAGAGAGGAAAGATTCGTAAGAATTTTTGTGAATTTTGGCGGTGGTGAGGTTAGTATTTCCTAAGGTTTTCGAGACTTGAACTCATAATGAAGGTATTTTTAACCGATTTAAAAAATGGAGGGTGTTCTCAATTCTTCGCGTAGGTTTATATGTTATTTTATATGAACGGTCGGCTGCAGAGTTGCAGACCCACCGTAGAGCTCCAAAACGGCTGTGACGAGAATGTTTTCAACACAAAAAACATTCTATGCACCTGCTTTAGTTGAAGTTTAAAATCTTCTAACTCATGAATTTAACAAACAAGAATTATTAGAATGAAAACATGCCAATAATAGTCATTTTTGAACTCTACCGGGGGCTGCAATTATGCAGCCGACTGTACCTATGTTATTTTTAAAATGTTCGTCGATTGTCTCATAAGATAAAGGAAGAGAGGACAAAATGTCTGGTAGGTACTTAGATATAATTAAAAAAAAAAACAGTCTAGGGAACTTAGAAAAAGTAGAACGGATAATTATAATTGCGTTTAATAAACTTTTTAAACTCACACGATTTGTATTCATAGTAATTATTTTCCCGGGTGTACGCGACTAAGCCCGGAAAAATAATAACTGTAATCACGTTTATTTTGCTTTTTTTTTTAAATTATTATACAGTATAATTATAGCTCTCAAGAGGTTATTCTGAAAGGAGGTTTAATATTCTAAGTAGTATATGATGACGTCATACACGTTTAGAACATATAACTTCTAACCCCATTATAAAGCACAGTAAAGCGTTCAACAGGGTAGTTTCATGAGCCGCCATCAGTCAAAGTCGAAGCGTGTTGAGCATTAGCCGACCACCTGAGACGGGAAAACATTCTGGATTTTTCCTGAAAGATGAGACTTGGCTTGTTATATTTTATAGTTCCTACATGTACGCGGTGTTAGCCTAGTGGTAAATATCTCGGTTCTAAATTTCAGATCCTTGCTGGCTGTAAGCCAATGGATTTTTCGCCTCCGGGGTGTATTGGCCCAATATGTCCAAATGTTAGAACGTCCGAATGTCAAATCGTCCAGGGACACAATACCCAGTTGCCAAAATGTCTGTTGGACAAAACAACCAAATGAAAAAACGCCCAACTACCGAAATATCTAACTGCCAAAAAGTGAACATACATTGAACATACATTTCTTACGAATGTGCGCTAATTGGGTTTGGGGCGGTTGGGCAGTTCGGTGTTTGGTCAAAGTGCACGTTTGGCCAAACGTGTATTTCGTCAAAATATACGTTACGTCAAAACCGCGTTCTGTCATGGGCGTCATTTAGTCGAACTACACGTTTAGCCAAGGAATGTTTCGTTAAACTATTTGACCGTGCTCATTTCGAACTATCGAACATCGTACTGATACACATTCGGTCTCACAAATTACGGAATTTCGTATTTCGAAATTCAGTAGCAGAGTCCTCTTACGGTCAGGGAAAACATCGTGATGAAACTTGCGGCTTAGTTGGCTCTAGACGTATGACAAAAATATTTACTCTGGACACGGTCGATTAAGCTGTGAGGGTGGTATAGGTGTTGGGGAAACCTACTCCATCCTCATGCAACAAAGGAAACTAAAGAGGGTATCGGAAAACAGCCTATAGTCGGAGATCCCTTTAAGGACGACCTTCATCGAGCTATTTAGTGGCTGAAATGTATTTTATACCAAATTAAATAGGTCAATAAGTATATTGCAAATGGGTTGCCTAAAGAATTTCAGTCCAGAATATGATTAGTTACCAATTTATAGAATACACTATATATAGAACATCCTATAGAATATAGTACATCCTATAGAATATGCAAACGTTAGGTTGACTATTGTTTACCGTCACAACTCGTGGGTAGGCAGGTAAATCGATACTAGTCATTTGCACTGGTCCGGTTAATTAATTAAAGTTTGGATAAAATAAAGATTATGTATTTCATTGGTACGGAATTTGTCTATTGACCAAACCAGTGAAAAGTCTAAAAACAAAAAAAATAAAAATATATTAATCATTCTGGACTGAAATTTTTTAGGCAACCCATTTGCAATATATTTATTGGCATATTTAATTTGATATAAAATACTTTTCATTCATAAAACAGCTCGATGAAGGTCGTCATTAAAGGGATCTCCGACTATTAATTATTATGTCTTATTCGGGAAATGGAAGATGTACCTACGTATCCATATTTAATTTTCTTCTTTGAAGACAAAGAAAAGAATACACGTGAATGTTTTTATATCTGGGAGGCGACGACGTCCGTCAGTTTCTCGCTTCATCATAATTACGTTTCATCAGTTTCGCTCTTATTAAATTTCTCGTTTCTTCTTATAACAATTACGATTATGCATTTTCTTATTTTATCATCGTTACCTAGACAATACGCTTTATTACACACTACAGACAAGTTATAAAATATATTTTTTTTTTACATAAATTAATAAATACAAAACACAGTGGCACAATATTATAGGCGGCCTTACCACTGAAAGCGGTTTCTTCCAGGCAGCCTTAGGAAGAAGAGAATTTTGTAGAATGGACTTGTGAAAATGAAAAGCAAAGGGCCACCAAAGCTATTGGCATTATCTATAATATAAAAATCAATTGCTGTTCGTCTATAATATAAAAATCAATTGCTGTTCGTTAGTCTCGCTAAAACTCGAGAACGGCTGGACCGATTTGGCCAATTCTTTTTTTGTTGTGTTTGTTGTAGTCCAGGGAAGGTTTAAACGGTGAGAATTTAAAGATCGGACTTACGCGGGTGAAACCGCGGGGCGCAGCTAGTTCATGTATAAGTTTATTTGACTAATTATACTTTGTCACGTTTATTGAAACTTATTTGTTCTTTATCGAACGTTTCCAAGCCTGAACACGCCCATAAACTTAGATATTTACAAGACTTTGTACAGTCGGCTGCATAATTGCAGTCCCCGGTAGAGTTCGAAAATTACTATTATTGGAATGTTTTCATTCTAAAAATATTTGTATGACAAATAAGCGGGTGCCTAGAATCTTGCTTGTGTTGAAAACATTCTTATACCCCCGTTTTGGAGCTCTACGGTGGGTCTGCAATTATGCAACCGACCGTACCTTACAGATCCTTCTAGTCTTAGATTCCTTAAACGACCTTCATCGAGTTGCATAATGAGTGAAAGTATTTTACGTACTACTTGACTTGCTTGACATTATTTATGTATTTATTTTTAGACATTTTAGTTTAATTTTATTGTACTTAATTAATGATTTTAATTATCTGAAATAAATCAACTCTTCATTAAAAAAAACAGGTCAATAAATAAATAGCAAATAGGTTGTCTAAAAAAATTCTGTCAAATTTCATTAAACGGACGGTAGTTCTTACTTACTACTTACTATCAATGTATTCCGTCTTGTTATACAATTTGGTATCAATGGCGAAGCCCAGCATCATTCATTACAGTCAACTGGTATAAAATCGTCGGTCAGTGTGTAGTGAATGATAAATGATGATGAATGGTTAGAAGCGTGTACAGTCGGTAAGCTCGAATGTCGCAACTCTATAGGGCAATTTACGGTTCAAATGTTGGTAGGTTTTACTGTCATTTGATACTAGATTTCACAGTAGTTACAGTTGACAAAAAAGTACTTTTTAAGAGAATCGTGAGTTTTCGATACGCGGCGCGAGTAGAACTTTTATACTGCTGCCCTGTGGACCAACTATACGCAGAAGGCCTGGAGAGCTCTGCGTGTTCAGTATAATAACGGGTTCAGGGTTTTGTTGAGACTCCCTCGGTGGCCAGTGTGCAGCAGTGCGTCGGCAATGTTTGCGCAGGCGAGAACCGACGACTTTTTCGCGATAATTCGCAAAAAGACAAGCTCACTGCTAAATAGAATAAGATCCAGTACCAACAGAATCCTGAGCACGTTAGCAGATAAGTTTGATGCACCAATGCTTAGGCACTTTGTGTCAGTATTGGTGCCTGAAGACCTGCATAAAAGGTAAATTTTAGATTTGTATAGTTAATAAGTTATTTTCTTTTGTATTTACTAACACATTTTTATTTTTATTTTCTGTACTACTAACCAGTCGACCTTTGTTGTCTAATAAATTAATTGAATTATTATTATTATTGTCTGTTATACGTTCTGTATCACGGGGCTATGGAGCCCCGGACCTTTGGAAGGCGTGCGTGGAGCCGAAGCCAACACGTAGAGGCCCTTTACAATAACAAGTATAATAGCAAACAATGGGGTGGATACTAAACCGGCGATTATCCCTGTCTACACTATAAAGTGCAACCAAGGACAACCTCCGGTTTGGATGAAACTATTGATAATCTACAGGACAAAACTACTTGAGCTATTGTGATGGGATGGTAGTGGACTAGATACTGGGGAACTATGGATACTATGGCACCTGCCGTAACAATGTTCAATAAACACGTAAAAATGGCAGGTGGAGACTCGCCAACTCTCAGACTGGGCCACCCTAATTAGCCGAGTAAATTATTATTTTATTATTATTTGTCTGTTATACGTCCTGTATCACGGGGCTATGGAGCCCCGGACTTTTGGAAGGCGTGCGTGGAGCCGAAGCCAACACGTAGAGGCCCTTTACAATAACAAGTATAATAGCAAACAATGGGGTGGATTCTAAACCGGCGATTATCCCTGTCTACACTATAAAGTGCAACCAAGGACAACCTCCGGTTTGGATGAAACTATTGATAATCTACAGGACAAAACTACTTGAGCTATTGTGATGGGATGGTAGTGGACTAGATACTGGGGAACTATGGATACTATGGCACCTGCCGTAACAATGTTCAATAAACACGTAAAAATGGCAGGCGGAGACTCGCCAACTCTCAGACTGGGCCACCCTAATTAGCCGAGTAAATTACAGCAAGGGGGCAACAGGAACGTGAGTGGCTTGAAGGATGGAGAGGCCTTACTGGATTTTAAGTCATCGCTGGTAGTCCGAGCGAGCGGGCCAACTCATCACTGACGTTCGGCATCCATCCTTCGAGTATTTCTACTCATGCGACTCCACTCTGGACGGCCAGTGAAGGCAAGCCAGAGGCGGGGGACCGCTTCCTCGTCAGTGTTCACTCCGACCAGCCAACCAAGACAAGCCGGAGATGAGGAACGGTGACTTCCCCCTGGAGAACTCGGGACCGCGGGGTCGTTACTCCCCTTCACCTCGCCTCAAGGTGCCCTGCGGGCTTATTATTATTATTATTTTCAAAAATGATCCGTATCGTGCGATAGAGAGAGTTTAAGTTCGGACGTAATTAAATACATTTTGCTT
Source organism: Idaea aversata (assembly GCA_907269075.1). Lineage (NCBI taxonomy): Eukaryota > Metazoa > Arthropoda > Insecta > Lepidoptera > Geometridae > Idaea > Idaea aversata. The sequence continues at coordinate 5,256,324 of OU026101.1, forward strand.
TCAAATAATGTTGCGGGCCGTAACGTTTTTACCCCCTTTATCCTTCACAAAATGAAATAAATTTGGTCTCATTTAATTCACTGCATCTTATTCTAGGTTTATCGGTTTTTCTTTTTTGGTAATTCAGTTAAGTCTATTAAAAAACAATTTAAACGCTCGATGAAGTTTTTAATTAAAAACTATAGATATTCAGATACTAATAACTTTTATCTTAGGCAATATTTCTTTAAAATAAAAACGGTTAAACCTAGTTTTCCATTAGAACTAGAAGATTTTCAAAAACAATCAAAATCGGACTTCGTTTATGGGGGGAAAACATTACCGCTTTTTGTATGGAAATTTACAGCCTCATACTGGTCTTAATCGTGTATTTTTATTTCTCTTACCTCGACGTTTCGAGTAACAACATACAGACGAATTGAGAACCTCCTCCTTTTTTGAAGTCGGTTAAAAAATAGGCTTGCATTTGCCCTTTTCTCACCTGATGGTGGCGCTAAGATGAGTTCGTGGATGTAGATAAAGGAAATCATCGTGACCCGACTCCTCTCTTCCACTGGGCACTCTGAGCAAGTGCCCAGGGCCCCATGAACGATAGTCTAGTTCCTGATAACAGTCCCTCCCCCCCATTAGCCTAATATGCCCTGGGAATGCAATAGGTTAAACACGGCTTTGATCGTGACCCACGGCTTATTTGGCTCAAGACGTTTTGATTATTACTTTCTTCTCCATCTTCTTCTAGTAGGTGCTGGGCAAGCCTACTCCATCTCACGCAAAAATGACCCATTGACTCGTAGTTGCGAATAAAAGGCCGTATAAAAGTCCAAGTATGGTATGTTCCGGTATAGTGAGCGAACACATTCAATACTAATAATACCACATATTTATATTGATTGACATCATGTCGTTGTTTTATTTCTATGTTGTATTCAGTGAAAATAATCATTATTATACTATTTTCTCTTATTCTGTTATTTGGGGGGCGACATTTATGGGAAAGGGACATTTTGGAACCAAGGGACATTCTGGGAAAGGGACGTTTTGGAACCAGGGTACATTTTGGGAAAGGGACATTCTGGTAAAGGGAAATTTTGGGAAAGGGACATTTTGGGAAAGGGACATTCTGGTGAAGGGACATTTTGGAATAAGGGGACATTTTGGGAAAGGGACATTTTGGGAAGGGGACATTCTGGTAAAGGGACTTTTTGGAACCAGGGGACTTTTTGGGGAAGGGACATTTTAGAACCAGGGGACATTTTGGGAAAGGGGCATTCTGGGAAAGGGACATTCTGGTAAAGGAACATTTTGGGAAAGTGACTTTCTGGTAGAGGGACATTTTGGAACCAGGGGACATTTTAGGAAAGGGACTTTATGAACCTGAACGAATAATTGTAGTTTAACGTTCCTTACGACCGTATTGCTGTGCAGTAGGTATGCTTACTGCATTATTAAACCAGTTTCAACTAACATTCCTAAAACAAACACATAAAAATACTTAAGTTGCGCGTTCCGTTTGTCATAGTTCCCTTCATAAAGTAAAATGACTTTATAATTAAGCAGGTAGGCACACAACAAAGCTCTCTAATATCACCTAAAAGGTCAGCACACTAGGGAGGACCTTTTTGTAACGTAATCATTTTATTGTAGGTAATGTCGCCTACGTTGAAGTTTTGGAGTAGTATACATACATTTTGTCTTCGGTACTTTTAAGTAGGTATTTCTGTGGTATTTCTAGTGTTTTAAGCATTACTATGTTTTGACGTGGTAACGTCTAATAAAAAATAAATAAATAAATATTTCAGGACATATTACACATCGCCATCCAGCCCCAAGCTAAGCAACTTAATGCTTGTGTTATGGGTGCCAGATAACGGATAAACTACTTATATAATTTTTTTTTTTTTTGTAAATATATACATATTATACATACTTATAGGAAACACCCAGAACCAGAAACAAGAATTTATGGTCAGCATAAATACTTGTTCCCGGCGGGAATCGAACCCGCAACCTTCTGCGTCGCAGTCGGGTGTTCGCCCGACGCGCCACAGAGGTCGTCAAAAAAAAAATGAGATGATGATGATGAGTCTAATAAAATGATGGAACACCTGCATTCACAAAAAAGTGTCTGTTCCGCGTAACAGACACCGTCGTGTTCCGGTGAAGTCCTCTATGGCGTATCCGCCAACGGCGAAAAGCTTGGCTAGACTAAATTTTTAAGGGTGATGGGAGCGGAGGTGGCTCGCCAATCCGAACTTTGTTTTAAAGCTCCTGTTGCAAGAATGGCAGTGCAACTGGGCCAACCGGTTATAGGTGTATTGGGTTTATTGGTTTAGGTTTGTATTGTAATTATTGTGTAAAATTTATGTGAAAAATTAATGTCCGTACATTGCACTTACGGTGGAGGAAAACATCTTGATGAATCCCGCGGCCTAGTTGGACTCCAGACGTATTGACCAGTTCCTTTCTCAGGACACGGTCGACTATCTTGCTATGAGGGTGATTTAAGTACTATGGGCAAGCCTACTGCATCTTATATATTACTAGCGACCCGCCCCGGCTTCGCACGGCTAAATTATGCATGTATTATACATATAAACCTTCCTCTTGAATCACTCTATCTATTTAAAAAAACCGCATTAAAAGCCGTTGCGTAGCTTTAAAGATTTATTTCTCTGTCCCAATATCCCTTTGTATGCAAAGGGATATTGGGACAGAGAAAGCGACTTTGTTTTATACTATGTAGTGATCTCCTACTACAGCCACAAGCTGCGTTGCTGACGCTGTATGCGTAAAGGTGGTGTTTTGCGTAGTTGGTGTTATGCGTCTAAAGGTAGGTGTTATGCGTAGTTGGTGTTATACGTCTAAAGGTAGGTGTTTTGCGTAATTGGTGTTATACGTCTAAAGGTAGGTGTTTTGCGTAGTCGGTGTTATACGTCTAAAAGGTAGGTGTTTTGCGTAGTCGGTGTTATACGTCTAAAAGGTAGGTGTTTTGCGTAGTTGGTGTTATACGTCTAAAGGTAGGTGTTTTGCGTAGTTGGTGTTATGCGTCTAAAGGTAGGTGTTTTGCGTAGTCGGTGTTTTACGTCTAAAAGGTAGGTGTTTTGCGTAGTTGGTGTTATACGACTAAAGGTAGGTGTTTTGCGTAGTTGGTGTTATACGTCTAAAGGTAGGTGTTTTGCGTAGTTGGTGTTATACGTCTAAAGGTAGGTGTTTTGCGTAGTTGGTGTTATACGTCTACAGGTAGGTGTTTTGCGTAGTTGGTGTTATACGTCTACAGGTAGGTGTTTTGCGTAGTTGGTGTTATACGTCTAAAGGTAGGTGTTTTGCGTTATTGTTGTTATACGTCTAAAGGGTATCAATCATCTAGATTAGATGTAAATTATAAAGGCCAAAGTCGACGCTTTGAGTATGTTGCAATAGTTGACTGTTGCGACGACTAGAATGACTATGAATACAAATCGTGTTTATTAAAAAAAATATGAAAGTTTCATATTTATACTCTGGTTTCAGAACATGTTTGTTTTACAACAAACTTGTTAATTTAATTTTGTCGCATCCTTCGAGCTTTATAGTATAAGGTACAATTTGCTATAAAAATTGTGATCCCACCTCGTGTTTTAGATTAGATAGGTGTTGAAGAAGTTGAGGATATTATTTTAAGGGTTGGACGATAACAACAAGCAAGAGACAAATCGAATCGTATACTACCGTATTTGTTTTCGATGTAATGATTTTGGATAGGGACACAGAAACTACATTCCAGTCTAGCCATAGCGAGATAGCCATTTCATAAGACCGTATTTCGTTTACTGTACTTGTTTTGAGTTAAACAATTGACCTACAAATTCACTTAGGTACCTACAGACCAAGTGGTCATGTCAATTTAAAATGAACAAGTGGTATGGTATTGTGATACGTACCTGAGAACGGTTGATTGAACTTTCGTTTATGTTTTGAACACGTGGGCGTAATTTCAGCCCAAGTAGACCCGAAGGTCGGCCGTTTAAGGTGAAAGGGTACCGGCGCCCTCTCCATAAAAACGTAGTCGACTGTTTCCTCCCTGGATAATGACACTAGCACAAATATTTTTGTGCCATAAAACCTACAACTGCCATGACTATGCTCCTATGTTTTGGTTTTTTTCATCTTCTAATTATCATAGAAATTAAGATATAAAAAACAAAAACAAAAAAAGCAAAACATGGTCATGGCTGTTATAGGTTTTATGCAACAAAAATATTTGCTCTAGTGTCATTATCCAGGGAGTAAACAGTCGACTACGTTTGTATGGAGAGAGCCCCCGGTACCCTTTCCTCTTAACCTTTTATTAAAAACACTGGTAAAGGTTAGAGGCGGCTTGCCTGCGAAATGGTCGGTCAATAAGCAAAGTACCTTAGCTTAAATAGTTATTACGACGTGTTATGAATTTTTGTTTACTGCGTCGAACTCATAAATAAGCCGGTTGTTATAGGAAACTGTTACCTAAAGCTACTTACCATTGCTCAGCTCTACTTTTACGCAAAATTCGATGTAGTTTATTGACGTGATTCGATGATACGTGTTCACAAAAAAGAGTGACGTCATGCATTACGTTACGTTATTGACAAGGTAGGTAACCATAGCAACGTATTGTATTTAATTTACTTATTTATTTGTAAGTATGCAAAATGGTAATGTCAACGATACAAAAGAGTCGTTTTTTTAATTTTTAATTTTATTTACAAATAAAAATGAACTTAAAAAAAAAAACTGGTTGCCTGTAAAGTCGGTATACGGGCGAAAGTTTTACGTGACAACAACTGTGCTCGAGTGGAAGGGATGCGTGCCTTTCACTTCACTTTTTATGTCTGTCTCTCTCGCTCTTAGGCGGGCTAACCATGCCCGCGTGCCTCTCACTCGCTCTCATTGTGAGCGCATAACGTCAGCGGAGCGTAACGCAGTTTCTTGAAGTGTCACCCGGCAAACCAATTTATAAAACGTTGTCACGTCAAAAACACAATGCAATCCGAAAATCGTGCTGATATAGGTATGTGGTTAGTTCCAACAGTTATCTATCTCATTGTTCACAGATTAGACAATAGCATTGTAAAAATAATTATGCATAATTCCAGAGCAAATATTTGTTTTTACTAATAGCTTATAAGTTTATCATATAATTTATATTTATCGAATTAGATTTGACTTTAAAGAGTAATTACCCGTTCTTTATATTAGTTTTGTAAAATCTTTTAGCAAGTCGCAGTAACCTAAAAAAAAATATTCGCTTGAGGACAGATTAACTTTTTGACAGATTCACGTAAATAGAGTTAGGGGCATACTTTCGTAGCACTATTGCTACGAATTCTAAGTTTTCAGTTAACTGTTTACAAGTTAAAAAAAATAGTATAAACCAAAATACTCAATTAACACGGTAAAATATCTCTTCCCCCTAGAAAATAATAAATCGAAAGCGTGTTACAATTTCCCCTAAAGTAGGTCATGAACCCGCCACGAAATTGAATGCTTATAAATCTCGTAGACCAATGTCCTGTAAGTAACAATGAAAAAGGACAACTAATTTATTATGCCTATGTGTAAGCATAGGTATACTACAGTATAAGATAGACTTCTTCTGCCTGCTCCTATCCCAATTTGTTTAGGGTCAGTGCAGTATACTTTTCTTCTTCAATTCACTTCTATTAATCGTCATCTTTTATTTTAGATAAAGTAACTAAACTATACTAAATAACAATTAAATAACGAAAACTTAAATTAATTAAATAAACTACCTACTTTACTTACACTAAATTAAAAGTCCAAATGGGGATCCCTAGGAAGTGTGCCCAAAAGGCTGGCAGCGTTACCACGTTGGATGGCGATGCTTATCCGTTGTCCGAGGTACGAGCCAGCCCTTTGGTCACCCGAAGCTAAAACTAGTAATTTTGAAACGTCATCTTATAGTTCACATCCATTTCTCTCACCTAGTCAACCATCTTTGCACTCTCCATCCCACTACATTAATACTCATCACTGTTTTAGTCCCACAAGCATCTCTTCTCTCCTCCTCATCTCATCGTCACATAACACGTCCGTACCAAGATACACCTACTTTAAGACCAGTGTGAGGCTGTAAATTTCCATACAAAAAGTGTTAACGTTTTCCCCCCCATGAACATTTTTGAAAATGTTCTAGATCTAATGGAAAACTTGGTTTAACCGTTTTTATTTTAAAGAATTATTGCCTAAAATAAAAGTTATTAGTATCTGAATATGTATATTTTTGACTTAAAAACTTCATCGAGCGTGAATAAACTGAATTACCAAAAAAGAAAAACGTATAAACCTAGAATAAGATGCAGTGAATTAAATGAGACCAAATTTATTTCATTTTGTGAAGGATAAAGGGGGTAAAAACGTTACGGCCCGCAACATTATTTGAAAGCAAAATGAAAGCAATTACGTCCGAACTTAAACTCTCTCTTTCGCACGATACGGGTCATTTTTGAAAATACCTACTCTTGCCGCGTATCGAAAACTCATGATTCTCTTAATAAGCCTTCTTTAGTTAATATGTTTTGTCGCTTTCGCACATCTGTCATCTGTGAACGTGCGAAAATGCCTATGTTAACATAGATATACTACAATTTAAATATACTCTAACACCTTACCTATTTTTAAACATTTAATTAGCTTTCGTTGGTTTATATGTGTTTTGTCACTTTAGCACACCTGTCTTCTGTTAAAGTGCGAAAGAGATGAAACACGTTTTAACCAACGCAGTACAAGCATGCATATAAATCACTGAATTACTGCTACTTGCAGCAAAAAATCTAAATTTTATTTGATTGATTACAATTGATTCTATCTTAAATATGGCATTATTGACAATCAAGTTTTATGAATTTAACATTATTTAACTGTCATTTATTTTTTTTATTGGAAATTTTATTTATCTAATAAGCTAAATCAAAATCGGCCATCCAATCGGGAGCTAAGATGCCTCAGACAATTAAACACACCTCACACCCCTCTTTTTAAGGGTCGGAGTTTAATAATAGGTTCTCGTATGACTAATCTTTAATTAAATATTCCTGCATAATACAGTACTGTCAATTTTGAAATAAAATAACATCAATTTATTGGTATTTTCATACCACCCATATAGTTTCGTGCTGGGATCTGTTCGTTCATAATTTTAACGAGGTGCTCTGGGATTTTAGCTTTTACGGAAACATAAGAAAGGTAGGAAGGCAGCAGTGAGGCGCTTTGGTATTTTTAATGAGATGGGAAGCATAGTTATAAATGTTAAAATATACTATATGTCTGGATGACGGTAACGTAATTCGAATAAGTTGTTCTATAGATAGGCCAACAGCTTTTGTTGTACGACTTTTGGAAATTCGAAGTTTTTAATTTGCGGTTATTTTAATTACTGTAAAACTACCTGTTTTTTGATATAAAGACCTTAGTTGGAAGTCTAATTAATTCCAAGATCAATGATATATCTAAATTATTGACCTAAAACATAACGTCAAAATGTTCGTATTTTCAAAATTCATAGAACGAAAGTAGTTCGTTTACAACAACTCCCTTGCGTATTACCAAACCCTGGATGAACTGAACTCTATAATATATTGAGGCCTGTAGATGGATGCATGCATAAATCTTGTGTATGTACCTAATGCCGCTCTAATAGTGAGCGTTCGGTTGACATCGTACTCTAAGTACTAACTACCCTGTCCCATGCCTCGCTTGACCACTACATTATGTTTGAGAGAGATTAACACTTGCTCATTACATTTAAGACTTTATACTCGTACATTTCGACACTGATACCATGTTACCCATTGACATTTTAACATTGAAACGTTGAGTACCCGGTCCGGATACTACCTATAGAACCTACCACATAATCTGCCATCGATGAGTTTCAAGTCCACGATTATCATTCTTTATTTTGTCCAGTTTCAAAGGAAGTTGTAAGAATATTTATCTTGAAAGTTTTTATAGTTTGTACTTATGGAATTGCTTTGAAAATATGTTGATTTTCTTGTATAGCTAATAATGTTGTTTTTCTTTTTTCAGGTAAGTTGAAATTTCGTGATTATATATGTAAGTGATTATAAATATAAAAATGTTTTGAGTATGCCTACAGCGTCAGCTGAGTTAATCTTTCTTTTGTGGTTATCACGCTTCGAAGTAAACCAGTGTGGTCAACCCGGTCTAAATTGCCTATTTCTCCTAGAATTCCAGTAGAATTAGTACCAAATACAGAAGCAATACATGTTTTACGAGATGCCACAATGTCTCGGAAAGCTTTTGTGATGAAATAAGCTCGCCCACTCTCTCAATTAAGCTACTGTGTGAGTAGAAAAGAGAACTGGTCAATACGTTCGAATCAAACTAAGCCGCGGGTTTCATCACTTCGTAATTCATCACCTAGAGTATGTGTTTATAGCGCACTTAAACCCCTTCTTCCGGAGGTCACTGGTTCAATTCTTATCCGTGCATTATCTACTATATAAAAATAAGTCAGGTTTTCCTTCCTGACGCTATAACTCCAGAACGCACGAACCGATTTCCACGGTTTTGCATTCGTTGGAAAGGTCTCGGGCTCCGTGAGGTTTATAGCAAAAAAAATCAGGAAAAATTTCAACAGAAAAGCGGGAAAATCTGGTGGCGAAACGGAGTTCGCTGGGTTTTCTAGTTAGAAATAGATAAAATATTTAGCCTCAAGGTAAGCGACTAGACTCGTGTTATGGCGCCCAGACAACAGATAGAATACTTATAATTTACTTTATTTTGGAAATAAATCCTTAGATACATACCCAGACCACAACAAATATTTGTTCGAAGGCGGAAATCGAACCCTTTACTTTTTGCGTCGCAGGTGGTAGTTCTACCGCTCCACAGAGATCGTCAAGATAATATCTTTTTGTATTTATTAGATATTTTTGACGTGATAACGTCTTATAAATCGATGAACACAGGCATTCACAAAAAGTGTGATGTCATCGCTCACGTTCCGTTATTCACAAGGTAACCATAGCAACGTATTATCGTTGCAATGGTCAATGTTATCTTATGACGTTATCACGTAAAATTATAGTCCGTAAACTGACTTTACGGAAAACGGTGTATTTTTTCTTTATTTTGGTTTGTTACTTCTTACTGCTGCTTAAGAGCAAAAGGGTACCGGGCGCTCTCTCCATACAAACGTAGTCGACTGGTTCCTCCCTGGGTAATTACACTAAAGTAAATATTTTTGCAGCTTAATTTATAACTGCCATGACCAATATGACCATGCCCCTATGTCTTATTATTTTTATATATATATTGTTTTTTAAGCTATTGCATAGCTTTTATCGCGGGCTTTGAGCGCGGCGACCGAATCAAGAAATTGCGTAACGAAAACAAAACCTTACACCCCCCACTCCGCCTACCATGTAGCTCGGCCGAGCGTTCACTTAATTTTTAACTCTCACTATCTATGATAATTAAAATACTTAAAAAAATCAAGAGTCATGACAGTTATAGATTTTATGCAACAAAAATATTTGTGCTAGTGTCATTATCCAGGGATGAAACAGTCGACTACGTTTGTATGGAGAGAGCGCCATTTCTTCTTAATTATTGACTGAGTTCAAAAAGGAAGTTTCCAACAAAAACAACAATGCAATTACATGAAAGTAAAAATGTCCGTCATGTTTACCCGACCGTCTGTCTAGGTAGAACAATTACGTACGTCCATACACTCGTATAAGCTGAGCGTGAGCCAATTTGGCGCCCCGCCAATGGGAACACGCTCTCGATAACTGAATATGCAAGTGGACACAGCTTGCGGTAGGGCTGAACGAACGCCACTATCACGAATCTGGTTATTAACGGGGTTTTTTTAGTTGATTGTTCTCGGGATTGAGATAAAAATAAAAAGAACGTGCGGCACTCGGAGACTGTCGCCGCGGTAAAGCTATTGTATCGTGCGAGCTTTGTACAGCCTTACCATATTACATACCTGCACGCGAACACAGCCGCAGTAGAGAAGTAAAAATAAATAGGCAGAGTGGGAGGTTTTAGGTTTTATTTTCGTTACAGAATTTCTTAACCCATTTAAGCCCGCTGTCCCCATTGAAGGACAGTTATTGAACTACCTCTATCTACTTATTTATTTTAATTTTTTCTGATTAATTCGGTCGCCGCGCTCAAAGCCCACGATAAAAGATATGCAATAGCTTAAAAATATGTATAGTTTAACCAGAGGTAAATACGTCTTTGCAAAGTAAGGCATCCGCATTCGCATATTGAAGGGATGTCAAATTATTGTGTCACAATATAGGAATGCGCAGTTCGGAGATAACCAATCTATAACTGTTAGAACTGACTGCGCCCCTCTATTCATATTCTTTCTTCAGTAAAAATGTGTTTTGTCCCTTTCGCACACCTGTCATCTGTCAAAATGCGAAAGTGACAATTTGACAGATGACAGGTGTTTAACTTACGAACGTTTATTATAGTGCATTTCATCCAATAGTGCTTAGGCCTATGTCAGGCAGCAATGCAAATATGTATTGCCTTATTACCTTCAATGTGCTACCTTCAATACAGAAAGACAGGGGAGCCAACATGACAGCATATGAACTATTTATTATATATATATATTAATTATAATAAATATTGCAGGACCTTCCACACATCGAAACGAAATGAAATGCACTATTATAAGCCTTTGTTAGTTAAACACCTGTCGTCTGTCAAAGTGTCACTTTCGCACTTTGAAATTGAGTGGGATGCAAAAAACAACAAAACTTTATTTTAAATACACACACACATACATACATAATGTACATAAATATACATACATACATAACATATCCTTACATATATATAAATATACAATACCATAGTACTACATAAAATTATAACCTAATTCCTCTTTAATTTATTTATTATTATTTATTTATTTATTTAAAACAGTTGCTCTCAGGCTTACAGCCTACGCCAAAACGCCTGAGGAGCCATACAAGTATAAATTATTCTAATATAAATCAATTAATCTAAGTTAAATAATATTATTGCTGTAGCTCAGCCAATTACAACAAGTGTTTACAAATTGCCGCGTATTTGTGTAGAAAACGTCTACATCATCAAACCGGTCAGTGATCAGCTGGTTTAGAAGTGTGAGTGCGTGTGAGGTAGGAGCATATCTAGATGTGCGAGTGCGCACGGCAGCCGGTGCGAACAGTTTGTGCCTACGATTCGGACGCGTGTTACGCAAATAATCATTAGGAACAAACAACGAACACAGAGATAAAGCAGTGGGGTTATCGACTTTTCCGTTTAAAAGGAGGAAGTAGTGTAATACCAGCGCAATTTTCCGTCTCATTTCTAATGTTTCTAAACCTATCATACCCGAAACAAAAAGAGAAGGATATAAGTAAGGGTAGTAACCATATAGCTTTTTGTATAAATAACGGCCAAACTTCTTTTGTACCCGTTCTATCATAACTCTGTACGTGATTTCATGTGGATCCCAAACTAATGAGTTAAACTCGAGTTTACTGCGAACAAAAGCACTAATCACTTTATCTATTAAAAAAAACCGCATCAAAATCCGTTGCGTAGTTTTAAAGATCTAAGCATACATAGGGACATAGGGACGGCGAAAAGTGACTTTATTTTATACGAATTATTGCGATCTGTCCCCATGCTTTGTCCCATTAAGGGGACAGATCGAACAAAAAAGTTTGATTTGTCCCATTGTTACCAACGAAGGGACAGATCGAACTTTTTTCATCCTTTAACGGTTCGATCTGTCCCACTATCACGTTATAACCACTAAACGGTTTGATCTGTCCCTCTGGCAGTGATAGGGGGACAAATCATAACGTTAAAGGGTGAATAAAGTTTGATCTGTCCCCCACAGAATTTAATAAATATAAATTATTTATAAGCATCATTATAAAATAATGTATAAGTACTGATACAATGCATTATATAGATTTGGTTAGGATTCTTTGAATAGGTATTTGCACATTTGAGAGCATTTTTCAATTCACAAGTTAACACAATTTTGTCATGGTAAGGCTACAAAACAGAATTAAACTTGCTATGACGTCGTATACTGAGTTCCAGTAAATAATGTTCGTACATTTCACAAGTTGGAGGAAACTTCAATCTCTGTTTAGTAGGACACACATAACAGAAACTCAGTTCTTGTGGCTGAACTCCCGAATGACAAAAGTTATTAGTTTGACCCCTATGTCTGTCTGTTTGTTTATATGTAGCATTGTAGCTCTGAATTAACCGTTTTGAGTGATTTTATTCATTTAAAAGCTTTGTTTACACTAGTGTTTAATTTGACTATATCCTAATAATATTATAAACGTGAAAGTTTGTATGTATGGATGTCTGGATGGATGTATGGATGTTAGTTCCTCTTTAACGCAAAAAGTACTGAATGAATTTTAATGAAACTTTACAATTATATAGCTTATACATCAGAATAGAACATAGGCTATAATTTATAAAGATATTGTGTGAATTGTCTAAAGTATAACGAAAAGTGTCGAAAAATGGACAGATGTCAAAGTGACAGATGTCAAAGTGTCATTTAACAGATGTCAAACTGTGTCAATTTGACATCTGTGATATTGCTCAGCATTTTTCGTCATATATTTTCAATGGATCGGGACTAACGCGGGTGAAACCGTGGGGCGCAGCTAGTACATCATAAAAATGATAAGTTTTTAATCTAATAATGTTTTGGCATAAAAAATCTTTAAAATTAACTAAAACATTACAATAATCATTATAAATGACCATTCATATTTTTGTACTTAATTATTAAGCTTTGTTTTGTTTTATCTTAAAAGTTTTCCAAGTTATCTATACAATACGAGTGTATGTGATAAAAAGTAAATCCTGATAGATAAATTAGTTGGTTTTACTTTACATAAAAAACGGATGAATCAATTTGGTTATCTTTTTTATTAAAATATTCGTAATAATACGAATCAAGTTTGAAATAAAAACTGGAAAAGTTTTTCAAAAATTTCAAATTTCAGAAAAAAAAGTAAATTATTCCCCCCCCCCCCCCTCCTGGCTTCGCACGGCTATATTATGCATGTATTATACATCACTCTATCTATTAAAAACCGCATCAAAATCCGTTGCGTAGTTTTAAAGATCTAAGCATACATAGGGCAGACAGCGGAAAGTGACTTTATTTTATACTATGTAATGATATTATGATATACTATCAAACTAGCGGGCGGTTTATTTGAATGACGATTAATTTATATTTTAAATTGTGATTTTATATTAATTTATTTTAACTTTGTATTTACTGTATTAACATTTTATGAGTAAATAAATTTTCTGGCTATCAAACTACAATAGATAATGTGTCAAGAAATCTGGAACGGCAGGTGAAAAAAGGCGAAAAAAAGAAGTATAAATAAATTGCAACACAATAGTTCTTTATTCTCCGAAAGCGTCAACCGAAAGGCTGATCCACTTGAACCTTGCGGCTTCCGCGGCCTATACAAGTCGTCGTAGCTGTATGCGATAATATAGGGCACCAACTTTGAACTTAATTTTTGTTTTCACACCAGTTTAGTGTGGTTTAATAAAGTGAAATCTTTTTATACTTACCTAGTAGTTATTGTAACTTAAATTCGGTTGTGGAACCTGAGGCCTAAGGTCCGTATTAATAAACCGAACTCAATATCGATTTCAATCTTAAGTTTGCTCTTGAGTTGTTGCGCTGATTAATAAACCTATCTTAAGACGCGATTAAAGAGCGACCTATCACTTGAGTAATACCGTATTAATAAATCAAACTCAGCTCTCAAGATATGTCTCAAGAAGTTTCGTGAACTCAAGTCTGATTGCGGGTCATACATGACTAAAGTTAGAGGGCATTACAATGAACAAATAAAGTTATCACACCAAACCTTTAAAACGTCTCGGAATAATTATCTAATAGTAAAATCTTACATTTTGTAAAATATTTTCACATTAAAAACAAGTTGACAGTAAAATATGACGAAACTACCTACCATAGGGTAAAAACAGACCATTTAAGGTAAGAACATAGCGCTACTGCCATTCAAGGCCGCTCTCAAGATCAGTCTCAAATCTCAGGAGCGATATCAGCTTGGTTTTATCTATTAATTAACGTCTAACTTAAGATAGTGACCACATCTCAAGACTCACTCGATTGATACGCACTCAAGTTCGATATTGAGAGCGATTTATTAATACGGGCCTAAGTCTGCTAACACAATTGTGTTTCAATAGTGTGTCGATATAATCGTAATAGAAATTTAATGTCAAAAATATGACATCACATGTCAAATTGGTATTCTCCTAACGTTGACTATTCTATCGAAACACCACTGACACACCACTGACTCACTTTTGTATTCTGCTCTACAATCGTGGCTTAATGGAATCTCGATAGTTGTCAAAACAGTATATTGCTTAGCAACATATACCATGTTGCTAGGCAACACCTGCAAGGTAAATATTACCATACCATTGAGACTCCATAGTGATTATATTGCGATGTTATTAAAACTTTAGCAGAATACCAAATAAAGTCACAATCTCGTTAAAATATCAATAGAGTCTCGATATAATGACAATTTTTGGCCAAATAGCAGAATAAGGCCCTGGTCTGATTTTTAACCTTCTGAACGTCAGTGACACCTTTAGGTGGCATTCAGTCAGCTTGGCTGAGACGCCATTGACTACTTAAAATTTACTGCCATTACTCTTTGTTTTGACGTGATAACGTCTAATAAGTTATTGAACACCTGCATTCACAAAAAAGTGTCATGTTCCGGTACCATGATGCGTCATGGTAAACGTCACGCGTCTCGTGTTTGTTTAACAGTAATATCGCTCATCTGGGCTAGTGTTATGGCTACGAGTGACGAATAGAAGACTTATATAAAGGAAAAAAAGAAAAGAATGGAAAAAAATATATAAAGGAAATACAAAAAAAAATCTAAAAATTTCATCGTTTTCTACGTTATCACGTAAAATTATAGTCCGGAAACCGACTTTACAGACAACTATTTTTTTTGTATAAAGGAACTTTAAACTAACTACACTACTATACCTTACTTTTACTTGAATTGGCGTCCGTGGTAGGTAAGTTAAATAAAAAAATACTAGCGTTCAAAAAGTGGGTATAAATATCTACTACCTTAAACCAAAAAGAGCCCCATATTTCCACAGCTCCCCTCGGGAACAGTGAAACTACATACCAGATCTCAAAAAAGGGTTACTTACGCGATTAGAATTTTAAACTAACACAAACTTAACTTTAGTAGTGGTAAAGACTATGCTCTAATACATTTAATAAGCCTTCTTAAGTTAAAATGTGTTTTGTCACTTTCGCAAACCAGCTGACTGCTTGCTCTCTCTGCC
Organism: Idaea aversata; assembly: GCA_907269075.1. NCBI lineage: Eukaryota > Metazoa > Arthropoda > Insecta > Lepidoptera > Geometridae > Idaea > Idaea aversata. Next base: position 5,271,741 of record OU026101.1, read on the forward strand.
CTGTTAGCTGCTCTGAAGACGACCTCAACAGGGCAACAGATAATGCGATTGCCGTGGCTAAGTTTTGGGCGGGAGTGCTTTGATCAAGGTGCATTTCATTAGTCGCCGTTGACACGAAGAAGAAGAAGAAGACCAGCTGTTATCTGTCAAAGTGCGAAAGTGATAAGACACTTTTGAACTAAAGAAGACATAATAAAATTTTACAAATGCAGGTGTTAGAATCTGTTCGTTTTGAATTTATCGTATAAACGTTCTTTATCTAATTGTTTTTTTTTTTAGTTGAACAGTTGCATTTTTTAAAGAAAATCTTTTGCTCTTTTACTTAAAATAAATTCAAAAGATTCACAGTTGTTAGAAGCTCATACTGCTATAAATCTGCTATGAACACTCCAATGTTATTGCTTTTCCCATTTTAAAATAAGGAAACGGGTGTCTTTTAAATCTGAGCTTGACATTTTTCTCTTTAGAAAAATTTATTTATCTAAAAAGCGCGGAAAGATTTTAAATCCTGGACTAAAAACAAACACGGTTAGTTGCACGGCTTCTTTGATAACACAATAGATATATTATAGTTTACTACTAGCTGTACCGGCAAACTTTGTTTTGCCACAAATAAAAAATAAAAAATAGAATAGAATGTTCGATCAGTCTTAACGACCTTACACTAAAAATTTCATAAGTACAAATAGGTTTAGCCGTTTAGGTTTAAGTGGAGTGGCAACTAACACCGTTACACGAGAACTTTAGAGATTTGACATGACAACATAGTAACTCTCTACTCATGTGGTAACAGCACAGTAAAATGACTCAAAAACTGATAAGGACATAAAAGACAAAACTTATCCTACTAATTTTTATTTATGAAACTTTGTGTGTTAGTGTGTGTTATTCCTTCACGCAATAACTACTGGACTTGGTATGAAGGCTGGAGACCTGGATTAAGACATAGGCTACTTTTAGTCTCGATATTCCCGCGCAATCGATCTTACGCGGGTGAAACTGGAGGGCGCAGCTCCTAATTTATTAGAAATTAGCAGGTTTCACCCGCACAACTCCCGATCCCCTGGGGAATATCGAGATAAAAAGTAGTCTATAATATTTCCAATAAATCAATGTATCCTTATACCAAGTATTATCACAATCGGTCAAGTAGTTTCGGAGCCAAATAAAAAAATCTTTCTTCTTTATAATATTAGTGTAGAAGAAGACGTAGTGGTGCCCAAATGGATTGACCCCAAGCATGCTTGACTGTATTTGTTAAGTATTTGATGCACTCATGACGTTTAAGTCGCAAGTCGAGTTAGTAAACCTCTACTAACTCCAAGTAAATAAATATACAATGCGATTAGTTCATAGAGGAAGTTACAAACCAAACAACTAATAGTTTGCTCCAGTTCTACTCAAGAATAAACAGGATTGTTATCCGAGATGTTTGTTATCTAATTTATCTATCTCACATAGGTGACAATAGCTGCGATTCCAACATGATTAACTTAATTCAGTGTCTGCTCTCTTATTTACCAACGAGTGAACGACTATACGTGTCGCTTCCCGCTTGACATATTGGCGCATCTCCCGCTACCTTAGAATCACAACATGGTATAGAACAAAGTCACTTCCCGTTGTCTGTCTGTAATACCCTATCGCAGATGACACAAAGCAAGGTCTTGCGAGCCACATAAGAGTTCAGAATAGAAATGCAAACTTATAAAATGAATAGCTGGGTAGCCGCGTCGTTGAAATAGATGAGGAGAAGCTTCTAAAAAAATGATTCCCCATTTTTCTAATTATGGTTTTGGCTAATTTTGGTTTTGAAATATTTGTGGGAGTCCAAAATTAAGACCAGGAAATACTTTGACTAGGAAACTATACTGAGTTAAGTGCTACAGTGCTATAAAAAAAAGCTACATGTTGCTTCATTTTACAGTGACTAAAATACCCTCAAATAAATGGGGCGAGTAAAGGCAGGAATTGGTAGGACATCTGTTCTCCTGTTCTTAGTAATGATTTATTCACGATTTTCAATCCATAGAGCACGCACGTCTAGCATTGAGAATCGAACCATCGCGCTTATACTGCAATCTGTCACACTGAGGACATTTGGCGGTAGATTTGACAATTATGCATGGACGTAATATATAATATGTATGACGTCCATGCATTTGTATCTTTTCTGGCATGACGAGTCGTGGGCGATCTTCACTATCACTACATAGTATAAAATAAAGTCACTTTTCGCCGTCCCTATATCCCTATGTCCCTTTGTATGCTTAGATCTTTAAAACTACGCAACGGATTTTGATGCGGTTTTTTTAATAGATAGAGTGATTCAAGACGAAGGTTTATATGTCTAATACATGCATAATATAGGCGTGCGAAGCCGGAGCGGGTAGCTAGTGATCCTATATGATCCAATCGCATGTTACTAACCAATCTTTGGTGTTATTGATCTTGTGGCATTCTGCACTTTAGTCTTCATGTTTCTTGTACTAAGACAGATTATTCGTAACCCTTACGGACGTTTCGTATCGAGTACGTAGTTCCCAATTCTATTCGATTCCAACATCGGTAGCTCGGTGCGGAGCAATCGTATAAATTCCTAAAGAGGTGCCGCTGTTGAATCGTTATTATCAACCAATTTATTCGGAAAATTCGATTTTGCGGTCCCTAAACGGTTTTCGGTTATGTCACCGCTAGCGTGTTACATGCACCTATTTGAAGCGTTATTTTATTTAATATTTATGTTTTTTTAACAAACTTCAAAAAAAGGAACTGATAATATTTTAATTTTTGACGTGACAACGTCTTATAAATTGGTTTGCCGGGTGACACTTCAAGAAACTGCGTTACGCTCCGCTCACGTTATGCGCTCACAATGAGAGCGAGTGAGAGGCACGCGGGCATGGTTAGCCCGCCTAAGAGCGAGAGAGACAGACATAAAAAGTGAAAGGCACGCGTCCCTTCCACTCGAGCACAGTTGTTGTCACGTAAAACTTTCGCCCGTATACCGACTTTACAGGCAACCAGTTTTTTTTATTTAGTTTAGATTTCGTATTTTCCGGGTATCCATATTATAAGGCATGAAACATAACTTTAGACCTAATAGGAATTTTCCTGTAAAATTTCTCTGGGGTTTTTCTTTCTCTTTTTTCTTTATTTATCTTTTTTAAACAAACTTCAAAAAAGGCACTGGTAATAAATATTTTTTTTAAATATTTAGTTTGTATTTCAAGTTTTCCAAGTATCCAAAAGATATGTCATGAGGCATTTCTTTAGACTTATTAGGAATTTTCCTGTGAAATTGCTCTAGAGCCTCTGGGTACATAATAAAACAATAGTCACTTTGCAATTTGAAGATCAAAAGGAAATAAAATAGCTTTTTCATAGAGATAGAGTTTCAAAGAATAAAAGCCGATTTTCTCTGTGAAATATTGAACATCGCAAACAATATCTTGTAGGAAGGTATTTGTTTCAGATACCTATTCATTGAGTGAAATATTATGAAATTTTTCTTTTAAGTATAACAAGTGTTTCTCTAGCCGATGTTAGCAGCGCCCTGTTTGTCTCGATTCCGTACGAGTAAAAAGTAAATATTTAAAAACACAAAGTTTCATCGGAGATTACCTATTTGAAAACAAAATTGTGAAGTTTTTACGACCCAGTTGGCACAATGGTCACCATGCCGGACATTTTTGTCTGTTATCTGAAGGCCAATTCTCGTAAATAACATTTTTAAAATTACATTTCAATATCATTTCGATTGCATTTCGATCACAAATAATACCCTCAAAGTAGCTCAAAACACCCTTAAAGTTACCTTTTTGTAAAAAATAACTGACTTTGAGGGTATTTCTTGCAATCGGAATGATTTATATTGAAATGTAATTTGAACAATGTTATTTACGAGAATTGGCCTTTAGGTTGTTTCTATGTATTTTAAGTATATTTACAAAAGAAAAGTATATAAGTAGTACACCCGTTGACTAGCACCCATAACACAAGTCTAATTACTTAGCTTGGGGCTAGATGACGATGTGTGGGGTGTCCTGCAAATATTTATTAATTTATTATTTATTTAACACCACACTCAAATATTCATCAAAAATATAGAAGTAGGGAATAGATGAGAAACTCATCAAATTAAGATAAACAAAAGCACTATTACAGACCGTTTACAATCATAATACCACAGAAATAAGAAATGATTACAAAGAGTCTTTTACGAGTATATCGAAGGCTTGGCCAGAAATATACGTTCATGTTAGTATCGCTTTAATATGTATAATACGACGTGCTATGATTACTTATGTTCACAAATAGACTGCCGACAAGTATCTTATTAAATATAAAGGATTCAAATCGTACCCAAAAATTAAGGTGCTGGCCAGTAAAAAAAAATGTTTCTATCTTGTAGAAAATAATATTTTAAACAATGTTTACTAAGGCAACAAAGAGCTACGACGAACCATCGTTGAGTTATTTTACATTGAAAACTCAAAAAAATGCATTTTATAGAGATCCGTTTGACCACTTTTAAGATATTACTACAGAAAAAATATAAAAATAAGTAGTAAATGGATAAGCTTTGTCTGTTTTTATTATATTTCGGACAACGGATAAAATACTTATATACTTTTCTTTTTATAATAATAAATTTTCCAAAAAATACATAGGTCTTATTCTAGTTAAAATCTTGACGTTCATGCATTAGTGTAAAATAAGTAATCTTCTAATGATATTCGTAACTGTTGGTCGAAGTCCTCCCCACCAAACCATTATGACTTCTTCTTCTTCTCGTATAGTGGTGTGGCTCACCTATTGTTAGAGTTTTCAGATCGCCCTAAGGCCTCTAACTTGACCTAACGACTGCTACTAGAGGTAGCAACAGGGACCAACGGCTACTCGAATACTAAGTCATACTAAGTTATCTCTCTTTCTCTCAGTCATACTAAGTTATCTCTCTTTCTCTCATAAAATTATAATTTGGTATATTTTATGATTATTAGTAAGGCATAACAGAATATCAGCGCTCGCTGTTTGAAGCAGCATAAAGGTTAATATCGTCCTAATTCAAAAGCCATAATGTCATATTTTAGTTATTATATGTGGTTTTATATATATGTAAATGCTTTATGTTCGTTAATTAAATAAGTTATCTCTCTTTCTTTCTTTCTTAACTTTCTTTCTTTTCTTTCTTTTTTTCTTTACGGTAAAAGAACCTTAAACTATGTCATACCGTCTCTAATTAATGACCTTCCGACGTCTCTTCGAAATGAAATTACTTCAAAAAATATTAAATCTAAATTAAAACAACATTTTCTCAGTTAAATAGGACCATAATTTAAATATTGTCAATTGAATATACACGAAAAATATTAAAAAAAACCCTCACCGTTTTTGTCTAAGAACATCATACTGTATGTGAACTGACGGACTGGTTGGTCGGTATAGGTACTCGTAAAGCGGAGTAGTTTTGCATGTGTGACTGCGTAACCTGTTATCAGCTGATGCACCTATCGTGCGCTTTGGCATTCCTTTCGCCCTACCTACCTAACTATTTGTTAATTATTATAGCTTTGTTTTTGTTTATGGTTTATTTGATTTTATTTTTCTTTGCTACATATGTATATTATATCTTATCTTTTATTATAAGTAGGTACAATCTATCTGTTACAATGTCGGTATTTAATGAAATTTATATTATTTTTCTTGTATTTTTTTTCTTTAGTTTTAGATTAATATATTTTTTATTTATCTTAAGTCGATGGCACTGACGTCCGGTAAAACTCAAATGAGTTTATGTGGCGTCTTTATTATTTAATTTTTTGTATTTTGTTTTTTGTATATTAATAAAAAAAAAAAAAAAAAAAAAAAAACTTGCATAATTTTTGTGGAACTTGTGGAAATTAGGTCATTACATAGAGAAATTAAAAATACAAGGTGAAATAATTATTATTTTTGGTTAAGACTATGAAACTTTTTTTTCGCAACGTTCATTAATATCCTTGCCACGTAACAGGCAGTCTTTCGAATATTCTTTGTGTGATCGCGTCAGATATTTTATTTTTTTGGTGAATTTCCTTCCAAATTTTCCTTACTGTTATTAAGCAATTTTGTTTATCTTCCGGCACCATATTTACCGACCGACGAAACCGATTATTTTATTATAATACCTACCTAATACTCTAAATGTAATTAAATGGCTATGTTTACTTTCTTGGAAATGATAAGCGAGAAGTTAACTTTATGGTAAACTCTTCGTGGTAACCGCTGACGCTGTGCTTTGGGGTTGTTCAATTGCCTACATGGACACATGGTAATACGCCCTGCCTATAATTAAATAACAGGTATTATTTATTCGATTCTGGTCATAGTATGTAATAGCTCTTAAAAAAGTTAATATTCAGCGAACAGTAAGTACGAGATCTAAGAACGACCCTCACCGATATGATTCATGGATGAAAAGTATTTAATATCAAATACATTTATTTACAAATTAGAATAATACAAATTAAATTAAATAAATCAAATTAAACACATTAAACTCAAATTAAATAATAAATAAATCAATACAAAAATAAATAAATTAAAAAAAATCATAAAATCATCAAAAATACAATTAAATAACTTATAGGTATCTAATCAAATAACCCGCCCCGCGACACTCCCGGCACAAAAGATGCGAGAATGCAAGCTGCATTTCCCCGCTGGATGGCAATGGCCAATCTCTGAGCCAGGAATGCCCCTGAGCGATGGTCCAGCCCCCGCGCCAAATATCAAATTAGATAGGTCAATAAATATATTGCAAATGAGTAAAATTTCAGTCCATAATGGTTAATTAAGTTTTATTTATTTTTGTAGACTTTTCACTGGTTTGGATATTAGACAAATTCCATACCAATGAAATACAAAATATTTATTATTACAAGCTTTTATTCAGCTTTACCTGTACTGATGTTTGTTGCAAATTAAACTTGGTCCACTTCCCGGTTACTGATTGAGCTGAAATTTTGCACGGTGCTGATCTGATGATGAAGCTGGAAGGTGACCATAGGAACTACGCAATGAAAATATACAATCTCATCAAGTTTGAGTCGTCTTGACCAGCAGTTTGTCTTTCAATGGTAACCAGAGTCTGATGATGGAGCTGGAAGGTGGTTATAGGAACTCTGTAATGAAACGACACAATCTCATCTAGTTTGGGCCCGTTTGAGTCGTCTTGACTAGCAGTTTGTCTTTCAATGGTAACCAGAGTCTGATGATGGAGGTGGAAGGTCGTTATAGGAACTCTGTAATTAAACAACGCAACCTCATCGAGTTTGGGTTCGTTTGAATCGTCTTGACGAGTAGTTTGTCTTTCAATAGTAAGCAGAGTCTGATGATGGAGCTGGAAGGTGGCCATAGGAATTACGCAATGAAACGACAAAATCTCATCGAATTTGGGCTCGTTTGAATCGTCTTGACGAGTAGTTTGTCTTTCAATGGTAACCAGGGTCTGATGATGGAGCTGAAAGGTGGTTATAGGAACTCTGTAATGAAACGATGCAACCCCATTGAGTTCCGTCCGGCTCATTTGTTTCAACTTGACGAGTACTTTGTTTTTAGATGGTTACCAGGGTCTGATCTGATGATGGAGCTAAAAGGTTGTCATAGGAACTCAGTAAGGAAACGAGACGTGCTCAACAATACGATAGCCATATACCATCGGTTCGCGTAGACTTTGTTAATGACGGCATTTAATTAATGTACAATTTGTTAAATGAGGAGTGAAGTATAATATGTAGATGTAACGGAACTGACATGTTCACTTAGTGACATAAGTTCCAAATATATAAATAGATAAAAAAAATAAAAATAAAAAAACATCGTACAGCTTAAATTAGTTTAGTTCCCTGCGAAATTTAATCATGGCATAGTTGAAAGAAGAACGCTCCCGATTGTCTTGGCTTCAACTGTGCACAAAATACAGGAAACTACTACAGTAGATTATCCTGTTATTTATCTTGGTCTCAAATTGTTTACTTCAGGTCAAGCGTTTATGGTTTTAAGCCGAGTTCTGTCTTTAGCGAGTCTTCAAATTGAAGAACTTGACTGCTCCAAGTTGACTTCGAAGAAACCTTATAATATTAACGCATTACATGAAATGGATAGAATGATAAATGTTACAAGCAACTAACCAGTAATTACATTACTAATAATTGATAAGGAAACTTATTAAAATATAAAATTATAGTAAAAAAGTAAAAAATAAAATAAAAGAAAAAAATCATTTTTTAAAACTAACTTTTATTATGTTCTTGTTAAATAATTAGGAATGATTAATATTATTGTAACACAACCACTCATTTGTATGTTTACTCAAAATACTAATAATAATCTCTGCGGGCGTCGATATCAAGTCGCCGTTGGTGTCGGTGTTATCGTCGTTATCAGGAGCTCGTACTTTATATATACTTACGCTAATATGATTACGTGAAGTAGTGATTGCTTGGTGGACAAACTGTAACGATGGTGTTGAAGATATATAAAATAGACGGTAGCCCCCCGGTGCGGGCGGTGCTGATGACGGCGAAGCTCCTAGGGCTGGACCTTCAGGGTGTAGAAGTGAACACTCTCAAGCTGGAACAGTACAAGCCGGAGTTTATCACGAAAAACCCGCTCCACACGGTGCCGCTTCTCGAAGAGAACGGGTTCCTGCTCGCAGACAGCCACGCCATCATCACCTACCTGACTTCCAAGTACGGCGCGGACAAGCGAGCCGTTTTGTACCCCGTCGACTTGAGGACTCGAGCTACCATCGACCAGCGGCTCTACTTCGACGCGACCATTGTCTTCCCGAAGATCAGATCCATCGTCCTAAGTATCGCGAAAGACAAACAAGCGGGACCATCTCCGCAGCAAATATCTGAAGTAAACGAAGTTTACGGTTTTGTTGAGAAGTATCTAGAAAGGTCGCCGTTCCTGGCCGGCGAGCATATCACCTTGGCGGATATATCGGTGGTCTCCACTGTGTCTACTCTGGACAAGTTGGTGCCGGTCGAAGACAAGTACGAGAGACTGAAGGAGTGGTGGAGCGAGCTGCAGGAGAAGGACTGGTACCAGGCCGCTAATGTCCCCGGTCTTGAACAGTTCGCCGGAGCTATGAAGATGTTTATTGAAAAAAATAGTACTTAACTACATTAAAAAAATACTTACGACATTTTTTATTACATTATCTTCTCTACTATATAAAAATAAGTCGGGTTTTCCTTCCTGACGCTATAACTCCAGAACGCACGAACCGATTTAGATGATTTCGGTTTTGAAATGTTTGTCGTAGTCCAGGGAAGGTTTAAACGGTGAGAAAGATCGGACTTACGCGAGTGAAACCGCGGGGCGCAGCTAGTATTTATATAGATTTTCGCACCGGATCAGTAGTAGGTACTACTAAATAGTTCAACTGGTAGTGCAAATGATACTTTATTGTTTCTCTAGTATTACTAAAAAATTTACAAGCAATTTCCTTCGGGTTTATTCATTGATAGTACAACTGGGGCCTAAGTCTGCTAACACAATTGTATTTCAATAGTGTGTCGATATAATCGTAATAGAAATTTAATGTCAAAAATATGACATTACATGTCAAATTGGTAGTCTCCTAACGTTAACTATTCTATCGAAACACCACTGACACACCACTGACTCACTTCGGTATTCTGCTCTACAATCGTGGCTTAATGGAATCTCGATAGTTGTTAAAACGGTATATCGCTTAGCAACATAGACCATGTTGCTAGGCAACACCTGCAAGGTAAATATTACCATACCATTGAGACTCCATAGTGATTCTATTGTGATGTTATTAAAACTTTAGCAGAATACCAAATAAAGTCACAATCTCGATATAATATCAATAGAGTCTCGATATAATGACAATGGTTGGCCAAATAGCAGAATAAGGCCCCTGGTAGTACAACTGATACAATGTACCTACTACCAGTAGTACTAGTGACAAATAATATAATTAGTTGTACAACTGAACACTTTGTAATGACGAATACATACTCTTTATGGTTATTTTATATGATAAAAGTTTTGTTTTGAGTTACAGAAGTTTTATAGTTATTTTTTGTAGATAGTGTAGTTTGTCTGTCAGTAATTAAACGATGCAACCCCATCGAGTTAACAGTTTAATTTTCTTTTTAATATTATATTTTTTAAATAAATGCGGACGTCAACATTATGATTCGAAGTTATCTGTCTTCACAGTTCAGTAATTCTCATTATCGTGATGCGAATTTCCATGTTTTCGCAGTTCAAAACTTCTCAGTATCATTATTAGAATTTCGATGGCTATATTCTTTCGGCCAATAGTTCATCGGTTAAGAATAATTCGGCGTCCCATTATGAGCCTAAAAATATTAACCAACTAGCTGAGCCTCGCAGTTTCACCCGCGAAATAATTTTCTGTACAACTTTCGTACTTTTTTTTCTTTCATAAGAACTTTCTCCTGACAAATACTGACAATAACAAACACAACAAAGAAAGATTTAGCGAAATCGGTCCAGCCCAAGGAAAATAGGAATTCATTTTTATAAATATAGATTTATTTATGAACTAGCGACCCGCCCCGACTTCGCACGGCTATATTATTACATACAGGGTTATTGGTAATTATACTAGCAAGCCGTTGAAGGCTACTTCTGTGCACCTCAACAAACAACTTTAATTCTACGACTTTTGGAAATTAAAAAAAAAACTGAAAATTTTAAGGTTAAGTAAATTCTAAAAACATTCATTTTTTCAGTCATTCAGACTAAGAACAGTAGATAAAACTTAAAAAATATAATTTTATGGTTCCGGTACGCTCCGTGTATGAAACAGCTGATTAACAGGTAAACCTAACCACAAAATTTAAAAAAAAAAACGAATTTCCAAAAGTCTTAGAACAAAAGTTGTAAGTTTAGGTGCACAGAAGTAGCCCTCAACGCAACGGCTTGCTAGTATAATGACCAATAACCCTGTATAAACCTTCTTCTTGAATCACTCTATCTATTGAAAAAAAAATCGCATCAAATTCCGTTGCGTAGTTTTAAAGATCTAAGCATACATAGGGACAGTCAGCGGGAAGCGACTTTGTTATTCCATGTTTTCGCAGTTCAAAACTTCTCAGTATCATTATTAGAATTTTATGTAATGATGCCGTTGAGTGATAGCATCAAAACTCGTTCTACAAAACCCACTAGAGACTATTAAAAAGCTGATAACTCCCCAACGTGCTATGGAATTCTAAAATGTTGATTTACCACGTCCCTAATGAACGTAGAAGTGTTTAGCTAGCACCATCGCGACAACATTGACGTTGCGCAACGTGACGCGTGATGATCTTCTGCGACAGAATGTTGTTACGGCACGCAAACAGCACGCAATGGTCGTCGGACACATCAGTTGACACGCGACACGGCTGTCACTTTACATTATTCACAATCATTCCGCATCCTTGCGGTTAAGGTGGTGGAGTTAGCGTGAGAATAGTTTGTTTACACCACCAAAAGAAAACGTAAAAGAGATCGTTTGAGGATAAATGATATCTGATTCCATTGTTGAATCGCTATCGGGGGTTGCTTTCATGGTTTTAAAAAAGCCTAAATTAAGCGGCGGAGGCGTAGTATAATACTTCGTCGTGGACATGACTTGATTGTTTCGTTTCATAAATACCTTCAAAAACATTTGTAATCTTCACCTTTGTGAGTGTGATTACAAAAACCTCCCCATGAGTTTTGGTGCATTTCACATCCTACTTTAGTTTTAAAAGAGGTTTCAGTATGATTTTATACGTATTATTTCAAACGAATAAAGAATTTGACTTTGATTTTCCATTACGATCCCGACGTTAATTTCACAGTAACCTGGATCCGGTTTTAAAAACTAAATTTATCCGGTTTTGTCCGATTTATCGGATACGTTTAATTCGGTAGTATGAGCGTAGAAGTAAATAACAAGCGTAGTTGTATTGGGCGACGGATAATATCACTATCAACACTATCACTATCACTTCAATATCACTATCACTACCTAGTATAAAACAAAGTAGCTTTCTCTATCCCTATGTCCCTATATCCCTATGTATGACAAAACTCGTGAACTATAGTTCTATCCTTATCACTATCACTACATAGTATAAAATAAAGTCACTTTTCGCCGTCCCTATGTCCCTATCTCCCTATTTCCCTTTGTATGCTTAGATCTTTAAAACTACGCAACGGATTTTGATGCAGTTTTTTTTTAATAGATAGAGTGAATCAAGAGGAAGGTTTATATGTATAATACATGCATAATATAGCCGTGCGAAGCCGGGGCGGGTCGCTAGTATCTTATAAACGGTTCTGAAAATATAATGTGAACATTAAAGGTCGGGCGTTAAAACCGATCTTGAAAATACGAATAATAAACAAATAAATAAATAAATCGTTTATTTCAGGTAACAGCCTTACAAATAAGTACAGACCCATATAAAATAGATACCATACAGACTAACATACATATAGATAATATTTTATTAAATGTAAGTTATATTTTAGGGTTTTCTGTCTTCGGTCTCGCCTCCCTTCTCGGAATCTTATTCGTGAATGAACACTGAGGCGTAGGCTCAGCGAGTTAGGTATTCCGTCCGTATTTCAAGTTATAATAAATCCTGTATAGTTCACAATGCTATGGAGATATAAAAATCTCTCAGTAGGTACTTATCAAACAAACTACAAAGTACATGTGTGCTCTATTACAATAAATTACCTAAAGATGTATATGACATGTCCATTAACAGGTTTAAAACTTTTATAAAGCATAAATTGTGCAGTAAGGCATACTATGATACTTCGTCTTACCTTAATGATAAGAACCCATGGACGTGATTTTAGTTGCTCCATTTCAAATAATACTTTCAAATATTTGTAATATTGACCTTTGTGAGCGTGACCACATGGAAAAAAAACCCCATGAGTTTCTTGTGCCTTCTTCTCATTGGTGGGCGCGTTCCGAAGGCACACATCCTAACTTAGTTTTTAAGACGATTTTATGTGGTCCTGTATACTTTTATGTAATTAAGCATCCAAAGAAATATTTTTTTTGACTTTGACTACATCGCTTCCGCTTTCACTCACTACACACCCTCGCAGTTAATTCAGTTACGAAATGTGTGCACTGAAACTCATTCGGTTTTACACGTCGTGTTTTTGGATAAAAACACAATTTATTATCCACTCCTTTATTTAAAGCTGCAAACAAAAAGCTATGAATTAAAATTGAATTGTTCATTTCAAATAACTTTCACCCTTTTTGGTTTGAAAGCTCTTTTTCCCACTTTAAATTAAATAGTAGGTAAGTAAGTTTTACTTTATAGAGTTGCCTTTGTAAATAGTTTCAGTAGGTATTTTTTTATGTTTGACTTCTTAGATAGTGATATAAGTCGGAACAAAAGAATGAAACAATTTCTTACGTTGTGTTTTCCGAATGCCTTAAATAAAAACTGACCAAGTGCGAGTCGTACTCGCACATAAAGGGTTCCGTACCATGTTGTAAGGAAGCCCTTACACTTCCTTTTCTGTTTTAAGTTGTGGTTATAGCAGCAATAGAACTCACTACATAGTATAAAACAAAGTCACTTTCTCTGTCCCTATTTCCCTTTGTATGCATAGGTCTTTAAAACTACGCAACGGATTTTGATGCGGTTTTTTTAATGGATAGAGTGATTCAAGAGGAAGGTTTATATGTATAATACATGCATAATATAGCCGTGCGAAGCCGGAGCGGGTCGCTAGTACATAATATTATGTTAAAATTTCAACTGTCAAGCTATCACGCTTTATGAGATACCGCCCGGTGATAGAAAGACAGACGGACGGACAGTTAAGCCTTAGCGATTACTGATCCCGTTTTTACTGTTTGAACCCTAAAAACAATTTCATACGTTGAGTTTCTGGAATATCGTAAATAAAATAGAAACATATAGTATCCATATACCTACATCCGAGTATACCTACATCTTGCACAAAAAATGAATGTCTGTAAAGTCGGTTTACAGGTGATAATATTGATTAATTTTGACGACCCAGTTGGCACAATGGTCACCCCGCCGGACTGCCAAACACAGGGTTGCGGGTTCGATTCCCGCCTCAGACATGTATTTATGCTTAGATATTTGTCTGTGGTCTGGTTGTCTCTATGTTATTATAAGTATATATTTACAAAAGAAAAGTATATAAGTAGTATATCCGTTGTGTAGCACCCATAATACAAGTCTAGTTACTTAGCTTGGGACTAGATGGCGATGTGTGGAATGTCCTGCAATATTTATTTATTTATTTAATTTTACGCGATAACGGCATAAGAACTCTTTGCTATCGTTGACATTACCATTTTGCATACTTTAATACGTTGCTATGGTTACTTTGTCAATAACGTTAACGTGACATGACGTCACACTTTTTTGTGAGTGCAGGTGTTCATCGATTTATATGGCGTTATCACTTTAAAATACCGAATTGCAACCCTTTTCCTTTTATAAGTCTCTTGAAAATTAACATAATCACTACATAGTATAAAATAGAGTCACTTTTCGCCGTCCCTATGTCCCTTTGTATGCTTAGATCTTTAAAACTACGCAACGGATTTTGATGCGGTTTTTTTTTAATAGATAGAATGATTCAAGAGGAAGGTTTATAATGTATAATACAGCCGTGCAAAGCCGGAGCTGGTCGCTAGTATTAAGTAAATGAAACTGTGTCAATTAAACTTCACAAGAATATCTAACTAGTTTTAGTTTTCACCTTGATTATCTATCACGTTTTTGGGGCAAGGTTGGCTCTATCAGTGAAATTGGCTGAAGTGAACTGGCAATACAAATTATGTTACCGGCAAAAACGTTGGAGAAATGAATCGGTGTCTGCGACAGAGGCATTTGTTTATCATTGATTTATTTACTTCTGTTTTGATAGTTTATGGTAGACACGTAGAGCGTGGGAATAAGGTCAAAGGTAAATATAAACTATGGAAAACCTGGTGGGGTTTTTAGTGGTAAATTCCACATACTCCGCTATTCCCCCCGGGACAGCGGAGATGCTGTAAAGCATTTTCCCAACCATAAAAAAAAAAAAAAATTGTACTAGCTGCGCTCCGCGGTTTCATCCGCGTAACTCCCGATCCCGTGGGAATATCGGGATAAATTAAGATGTAAGCTATTCTATCTTTCAAGTTGGATCAAACTGCACACGGTGTGCTTTGATTAAAATCGGTTAATTCGTTTAGGAGTCCATCGCGCACATACAACGTGAAACGTAATTTATTATTTATTTAAAAAATGGTACAATATGGTGATACAATATTATAATGTCTAACAATTTCTAAAAATATATAAAACTACGTAATTTATAAAATTTATAAAATATATAAAATTACGTAACGTAATTTATAATATGTTAGATTTACATAGGCGAGAAGGTATTTAATAAGTTTAGTTTTGTAAATATATACTACGAGATTTGTAAAATACGATATCAAATACTTGATTGTAAAATCATGCAAAATATATATCTTCTTGAGTACCTACCTACCTGCTTACATGTTAAAGTCGTATGTTTGTTTGTTGGTACTCTTCTATAGGTCGTATTTAACAACTAATCTAGACAAAACTATTTCCCCCTTATTCCAAAACGAGGTTTACGAATAGCCCGAGATGTGAATTTAAACCTTAGATTTAGACACAGATTTACACGTGAAATATAGTCTAAACACTATCCCTATATAATATACTAGCGACCCGCTCCGGCTTCGCACGGCTATATTATGCATGTATTATACATATAAACCTTCCTCTTGAATCACTCTATCTATTAAAAAAAACCGCATCAAAATCGGCTATATTATGCATAATACATGCATAATATAGCCGTGCGAAGCTGGAGCGGGTCGCTATATAAAATAAAGTCACTTTTCGCCGTCCCTATTTCCCTTTGTATGCTTATATCTTTAAAACTACGCAACGGATTTTTATGCAGTTTTTTTAATAGATAGAGTGATTCAAAAGGAAGGTTTTTATGTATAATACATGCATAATTATAGGGTATATCAAGAAAAATAGGTAAGTAATTAAGTATCATGTGCAAGGAAAATGTACCTAAGGGAAATAAAAAGGTCAAGTGTTAAGAGAGACCCGTTCATTATATTGAGGGAAAAGCGTAAAAATTGAAAAGAAAATCGGTGTTGTAACGACCTACATTATTTCTAACAAAGAAAGTGCTTGTAGGACCGTTTTTTGCTCAAAACAAGGAGAGTTCGGTTTTATAGGTACAAAGTAAGGTAAATACCTAAATTATTGCGAATAAAACTTTTTTGATCTTACATAGAAAGGCATGGCTGAGGACATAACAACGCGTTTTCTGCCGAAATTTAATTTTTTGTTCTTTGATATGTAGGTAAATTTGGCTGAAGACTATAGCGATATGCTTTCAGTCATGAATAATATGTCAACCTAACATTTACAAGGTCTTTTTAAGGTTCTGTACGTATATAGTCTTAACAAGGAACCCTTATAGTTTCGCTGTCTGTCCGTCTGCGTCCGCCCGACCAAAAATTATTATAATATTATGCTTTAGTGTTTTTGTTAGAGTCAAGTGTACCACCTACCAGCTAGAAAGAAAGTTGCTTCCGGGTAAATGTTTGTTTTTGGATATACCTAGTAGTATGTAACTATCACGGCTAAGTAGGCTTTAATATTTAGTGAGTAATAGACGACAGAACATTTAAATCGAAAGTTATAGTTAGATGGAGTTGTAAATTTAAGTTTATGAACCACTAGCGCCCCGCCCCGGCTTCACACGGCTATTTCTTGCATGTATTATACATATAAACCTTCCTCTTGAATCACACTATCAATTAAAAAAACCGCATCATTATCCGTTGCGTAGTTTTAAAGATCTAAGCATACATAGGGACAGACAGCGGGAAACGACTTTGTTATATACTATGTAGTGATGTAACATTGTGAAATAGAATACCTACGGAACCCTACATTACCCGTACGACACGTACTTGGCCGGTTTCTAGTTTAATCTTCAAGAAACATCAATCCATTTGACACGAAAGCAACTCAGCAAAAGCGAAGTTCACTCCATTAATATATTCCATTTCAGCGAAAGTTAGCTACCTTCTTTGGCTAACGAAGGTATCTTTCTTTTAATCTAGTCCCAAGGTTAGAAGTTCTTGTTCAGATCGATATCGTCAGGTGAAAACATCTGTCGTTACCCCCGGCTCAACAATTTTCCTGTTAAGGTGAAAGGGTACCTGCGCTCTCTTCATACAAACGTAGTCGACTGTTTCCTCTTTGGATAATGACGCTAAATCAAATATTTTTGTTGCATAAAACCTATAACTGCCATGACTATGCTTTGTTTTTTTCATTTTCTAATTATCTTAGAAATTAAGATTAAATACAAAAAAAAACATAGGGGCATGGTCATGGCAGTTATAAATTTTATGCAACAAAAATATTTGCTCTACTGTCATTATCCAGGGAGGAAACAGTCGACTACGTTTGTATGGAGAGAGCGCCCGGTACCTTTTCCTCTTAAGGTTATTTTTAGGGTAACAGTTCGTGATTTTTATGTTTTTAGCGTTCCATACCTCAAAAGGTAAAAAAGGAACCATTATAAGATCAATTTCTTCTCCGTCTGTCTGTCTATCCGTGTGTCACCACCAATTAGGAACGGGTGGACTTAGCAAGTTTAAATTCATGGTCCTGAGTCAACGCGATAAAAACATATGGGCAAATTTACATTTTCGCGAAAACTCGTAAGTACCTATTAAGTACCTTCATTTTCTATTTTTTTTATATCTCGGCATTTTCTCTTTACTTGTTTTATAATGAATAGGTTTGGTCACACGATGGTAGGTGACGATCCTGACGATGCAGTGTAAGAAGATGCGGTCTACGCTTTCCTAGAAGATATCTATATGCTCGTAGCTCAAAGACCCCCAATAAATGAGGACCTACGAAGGCCGCGAGTGATCGTAGGAACAAAACTACTCCAACCTGATGTCCACATTTATAGCTAAAATGTAATTTTCATGTTAAAAAAACTATTCGGCACGGCTATATCAACGTGCTCCGACGTGTTTTCTTAGGTTTTTGCAACACATAAAAAACCGCAAAATCTGAAAACAAAATAAAAAACTAAAACACTTGTTGTGTATTGTCTAATATACAGCTAGAACCTTAAAACATAGGTTTATGAAAATAAGTTAAAGTTTTGTTAAAAATAACCTCAATACTTAGTTCTAAGCATATTTTTCTTCAAAATCACCAATTTTTCATACTGTTGTACTAAAATCAATCACTCGTTTCAGAGTTGAAGTTTAGTATACATCAATGTCTACTGGTGTAGGAACCGTTAGAGGAGGAACATCTTTAAAATAACATGAACATCCCACTCATTGAACACGCTCGATCATTCAGAAACAATCGGTCGAAGATCGGACCCGTTCGACGAATAAAAAGAAATACTTAATATAGTTCGAGATCCCGTTAAGGACGACCTTCACCGAGCTGTTTAATGGATTAAAAGTATTTTATATCAAATTAAATAGTTCAATAAATATATTGCAAATGGGTTGCCTAAAAATTTCAGTCCAGTTAAATTTTTTGTTTTGTTTTTAAACCTTTTACTGGCTTGTTAAGGAGACAAATTCCATACCAATAGAAGGTATGATGCCTACAAAATATGCAAACGTTAGGTTGACTGTTTTTTCCCGTCACAACTCGTGTGTAGGTAGGTAAATCGATAGCAGTCATTTGCACTGGTCTGGTTAATGAATTAAAGTTAAGATAAAATAAAGAATATTATTATGTATTTCATTGGTACGGAATTTGTCTATTGAACAAACTAGTGAAAAGTACAAAAACAAAAAATAAATGTATATTAATCATTCTGGACTGAATTTTTTTTGGCACCCATTTGCGATATATTTATTGGCCTATTTAATTTGATATAAAATACTTTTTATCCGTTAAACTGATCGATGAAGGTCGTCCTTAAAGGGATCCCGTACTAATACACTAGTAAGTTGACATCTAGATCGGGGTGTATCAGTGACCCCATAGCATCCATAGTACGCTAAGATCGATATCAATGGGGTGTATCGATTTTCTAGTTGACACTTTGAAGATTGAAATAAACCCGACTTTAAAAACCTTAAGTTTTTTTATAAAATATACTAGCTGCGCCCCGCGGTTTCACCCGCGTAAGTCCCGATCCCATGGAAATATCGGGATAAAATGTTGCCTATATTTTACAATTCAATCTAGCAGTTCCGCGTTCAAATAAAAAGGGTAGCCCTCAAAGATGAATGATTTTCCCCGTTTTTTCCCACAGTTCCCCCTGATTCTTTGCTCCTATTGGTTGCAGCGTGATTTTAGTAAGCCTAAAGCGTTCCTCGATAAATAGACTATCCAACACAAAAGTAATTATTAAAGTCGAACCAGTAGTTCCTAAGATCAGCGCGTTCAAACAAACAACGGATGCCCTCAAAGATGAATAATTTTCCCCGTTTTTTCCACATTTCCCACTGATTCTTCGCTCCTATTGGTCGCAGCGTGATGTTATATAGCCTAAAGCCTTCCTCGATAAATGGACTATCAAACACAATTTTTTTTATTCAAACCAATAGTTCCTGAGATTATCGCTTTTAAACAAACAAACAAACTCTTCAGCTTTATAATATTAGTACCTATAGATAGGTCATCGTTTGACCACTATCTCACACGATGGTAAGTGACAATGCTGTCTGATGTAGCACGCTTTCCCAGAAGATCGTGACTCAAAGACTCCCAAATAGACCATCGAAGGACAACGAAAAAAGGTCATTGTTATGTTGATTCAAGCAGATCCCGTCTCAAGAGTGTCGCACAACTTGCCAGTTTGGACGAGCTTTTTGCTTGTAAGTTCCACTCTTTATTACTCAAAGAACGTATCTCCAAACCCACTATCATAAAACTAAAACTTGTTATTTCTGTGTCATCTCCACGGGTCCACTAATTAGACGCGGTACTTCAACGTAGGGTCCTCAACGTAAGTCGACAAGATTCTTTGCTGCAGTCGCCGCGCCTCGCCACGCAAGCGACTCCACTTCATTTGCAAGTCTTACTTTTACAACGAGAAATTGAGGACTTGAGTGAATTAAGGTGATAAATAATGAGGGCCCTTTGTGATAAATTATAAAAGGACAAAGAATGACAAAAGGTTAATGAAAATACTTGAAATATAAAAGTGAAATGTGAAAGGAGAAATATTTGTAGCTATAGCAATCAAATGGAGATGGTGTAGGTAGGTATGTAAATTTTAAGGTGAAAGGGTACCTTCGCTCTCTTCATACAAACGTAGTCGCCTTTGTTCAGCAGTGGACGTCTTATAGCTGATATGATGAATTTAACTTACATAATGTCTAAGTACTATGATGCTCTTCTTTATTTGTCGTTGACATGTGACTTTTTCATACAAATGTTCTGGGTCGAAATGATCATATAGGCGAGGACCTTTATGAATATTCTTAAGAGGAAAGGGTACCGGGGGCTCTTTCCATAAAAGCTTTTACAAACGTAGTCGACTGTTTTCTCCCAGGATAATGACACTAGAGCAAATATTTTTGGTGCATAAAACTTATAACTGCCATGACCATGCCACTATTTTTTTTTATCTTTTTTTAGCTTAATTTCTATGATAATTAGAAAATGAAAAAAAAAAAACATAGGGGCATAGTCATGGCAGTTATAGGTTTTATTTCACAAAATATTTGTGCTAGTGTCATTATCCTGGGAGAAAACAGTCGACTACGTTTGTAAAAGTTTTTATGGAAAGAGCCCCCGGTACCCTTTCCTCTTAAGAATATTCATAAAGGTCCTCGCCTATATGATCATTTCGACCCAGAACATTTGTATGAAAAAGTCACATGTCAACGACAAATAAAGAAGAGCATCATAGTACTTAGACATTAAGTAAGTTAAATTCATCATATCAGCCATAGGACGTCCACTGCTGAACATAGGCCTCCTCCAAAGACTGCCAGAGCGATCGGTCGCATGTTCTCTGCGTCCAACGACTTCTCGCGACCTTAATTAAGTCGTCCGTCCATCTAGTTGGAGGCTGCGCTCTCCAGTCTAGGTATTTTCGGCCCCAACTGCTGTTAAAGTCATTAAGTTAAAGTATCTATGCATAATCAATAAATATTGCACGACATTCCACACATCGCCATCAAGCCCCAAGCTAAGTAACTAGACTTGTGTTATGGGTGCTAGATAACGGATACACAACTTATATACTATTATTTTGTAAATACATACTTATAATACATAGAAACAACCAGACCACAGACAAATATCTAAACATAAATACTTGTCCGAGGCGGGAATCGTACCCTCAACCCTGTGTTTGGCGGTCCGGCGTGGTGACCATTGTGCCAACTGGGTCGTCAGATAATACGACAATATACCAGTCCAGTTACTGTTTTACAGCACTACCTACTTCGGTATGGTAAGCGTTTATTATTCCTACCAAACTAAAATCCTATATGTGTAACGAAATCATAATCATAAAAAAACTATTTTCCTCATAAAACGAAAAGAATTTTGTGATTCTAAATAAAAATGATGCGAACGTATCGTACGTTCGTTATAAATAGTGATATCTATGTACTTAAGCGCCTACATTATGTATTCAGGCTCGTGGGAAGACGGGAGCTACTCTGTCCCAAGCCGTCAGTTTAATAGCTTCGCGTTGCCTTCCAGAATATTTCATATCTTCAGAGTTTTTTCGGGGCAGAGAAACTTAAAATTGAATGTTTCTTTCCGAACAAAATTTTTCCACACAAAACAAAAAGTTATCAAGGATACTTTCTGAAGCATTTTTGAAGACTTAATTTGTTGAATCAAACTGTATTATTAGAAAGTAGACATTAGCCATGGCTTTACTCAGTTGTAACAACTAATATAGATTATTTTTACAGCATCAGTTACTTATAATAAAGTGCCTGCAGACACCTACTAATTCATTAATTGGTTGAATAACATTGATATATGGTAATTATATGATAATTAAATCGTTCCACCTGTTAGATGTCCCATAACATATCTATACCTACTAATCAATATGTGTACCAATCAATAAGGTTCACATAAAACTATTTGATTGGTTTACATACTACGAGTACCTACCTACACACTATAATTAATGCAGAAATATCATACTAAAACCCATTTAAAAAGGGAAAATAATGGGAACCTTTACGCCAAGAACGATAAGGGGCGGGTTATTTGACTAACTATGGTGTTTTCATTTATTTGTATTTATAATGTTAAATATATCAGCCTGCCTAGCATGAAGATCAAAACACGATACGATAAAGCGATATAACCACATCAACTCTCAAAATATGATAGATAAAGCCGCCATTTTGAATTTTTATCATACATTTTATCGCAATTTTCGATAAAAATTCAACATGGCGGCTATAATGATCATATTTTGAGAGTTGATGTAGTTATATCGCTTTATCGTATCGTGTTTTGGTCTTCATGCTAGGCAGGCTGATTTCAATATAATAAACTTTTGTACCTACTGTTTTGAACATGCACATAAATATTCCTCAATAAAATATTTCTCTTAATAATAATAAAAGTACATGTTTAGAAAGATGTCTAGTCATATTAATAATCTTATCTTAGTAATAGAATGCTATTAAATCTTACCAATAAATAAATAAAACTAAGCACAAGTATCAAAGGCATTGAAAACCACATACTCATGTGTTGAAAACGCGCCATCTTGATTTTCATTTCTGTCATCGCACGCATACTTATCAATAGCTTACAATCTAAACAAACAAAATACATAATATTTTCATCGAAATCTGTTGAGCTGTTTGACCGTAAAGAGGAAAAAAACATACAATCTTTCACATTTATAATATTAGTAGGAACCGAAGGAATCCTTACAAGAAGTTTCAGTTAAAATAATCTCCCTTAAAAAGACTACGGCTTTCATAAAACCGTGTTCCTAAACTTTTTATTCGATAATTCAGAGGGAAAAATAACAATGGATACCCTTTCTTTGCGGGTATTTCAGCTAAACGCTATCAATTTTGTTAGATCGTGAAAACAATAGAGGAAAAAAAGCGTTCAGCGTTGAAATGAAATGATTGACGAGAAAGAGAGTTAACTCTATGGAGCTATAGTTAGAGGGGAAATTGTACAGAACTAGAGTAACTGAAGGTGAAAGGGTACCGGCGCGCTTTCCATACAAACGTAGTCGACTGTTTCCTCCCTGGATAATGACACTAGCAAACATAGGGGCATGGTCATAGCAGTTATAAGTTTTATGCAACAAAAATATTTGCTTTAGTGTCATT
The DNA here is from genome assembly GCA_907269075.1 of Idaea aversata. Taxonomy (NCBI): domain Eukaryota; kingdom Metazoa; phylum Arthropoda; class Insecta; order Lepidoptera; family Geometridae; genus Idaea; species Idaea aversata. The sequence goes on from OU026101.1 coordinate 5,295,172, forward strand.
ATCCAGGGAGGAAACAGTCGACTACGTTTGTATGGAGAGAGCGCCGGTACCCTTTCCTCTTAAACGTGTTATGTAGGTATGCTTGACCAGATATGATGAGCAGCTTTATGGGCGTGATCTATATGTACAATAGACGTTCAAAAGTCTACCGCCACCATACCGTTTACAATCATGTGCAGCACTATTTGAACATTATAACAACGTAACCTGTAGATCGAACCCACTTTCGGTTGGTGTAGCGGGTGATGGCATATACCATTCGGCCAACTAAAGACATAGCTAACATGTTGAAAGTAATAATCACACTGAGTACTTTTAATTCAAGTATCTATTTTAGTGTAACGTCTATTAGAAGGTCGTAAGTCCAATACTTGTTTATAGTATTATTGTGGCACACTGATAGTGGACTTATGACGCATACTGTAAATAAGGACGAGGTAGGTACCTATATACAGAAAACATTAGTAACCTGTTATGGAAACTTATATCCTTCGACCTAATAAGTCTCTTCCAGTAGGACCAATACAAATTGATATTATTTTAAAGATAGTTCGATTGATAGAACCACAGTCAATACAATTTGAATTTGACAGTTTAATTTGCCCGTGGTTCGATTGATAGAACTACGGATGGTTTCATTTGCCCGTGGTTCGATTGATAGAACTACGGACAGTTTGATTTGCCCGTGTTTCGATTGATAGAACTCCGGCGATCGGACCACGACCAATAAACTAAGATAACCAGTTACAAATGTTATTTAGTTCTTGAACTAAATAACATCTGAAAGCAGTTGGCACCGTTGAGTTCTATAATTACTATAGGTATTATTGGAATGTTTTCATTCTAAAAATATTTATCTAATAAATTCATGAGTTGAAAGACTTTAAACTTGAACTCTAGCTTGCTTGAGTTAAAAAGATTCTAATATACACGGTGTAAAAAGGGGGGTGGATCATCGGTTGTTGGGGGGTAGGGGACCTCAGTACCTATCGATTTAACCCCCATGTATGTTCTGCAATATTCACTGGTTCAAAAGTTATTTGGGTTTTAGTGAAATGTTAGTCAAAATCAGATTTCACCCTGAACTTCGCAATTACAGCCAAACTATCAGGGGCCTAAGTCTGCTAACACAATTGTGTTACAATAGTGTGTCGATATAATCGTAATAGAAATTTAATGTCAAAAATATGATATTACATGTCAAATTGGTATTCTACTAACGTTGACTATTCTATCGAGACACCACTGACACACCACTGACTCACTTTTGTATTCTGCTCTACAATCGTGGCTTAATGGAATCTCGATAGTTGTCAAAACGGTATATTGCTTAGCAACATATACCATGTTGCTAGGCAACACCTGCAAGGTTTACCTATTACCATACCATTGAGACTCCATAGTGATTATATTGCGATGTTATTAAAACTTTAGCAGAATACCAAATAAAGTCACAATTTCGATATAATATCAATAGAGTCTCGATATAATGACAATGGTTGGTCAAATAGCAGAATAAGGACCCAGGTCTGCGATTTTGTCCTTTTTTGTGAAACAAGATCAATAGTTGCAGTTTTGTACCCCTACACCGATCAGAGTCTTAGATTTATAAAACTCAAAATAAAACCATTGAAGTAATAATATTTTTTTTTCATAATCTAATGTTTACATTATTTTTGAATGGTTCTAAAAAAAATATTTCACAGAATATTTTTTTCTGCAACCTATCTTAAAAACTACTGGCTTTCATGAAGTATAGTATAAGTATATATTTATATTATTTACTAGCTGTCCCGGCAAACGTTGTTTTGCCATATAAAAAAAATGTGATAAATGAAGAACCGCTCGATCGATTTTGTGCAAATATAAAATACAGCAAATAAAAAAAAAGGGTCTGTTGGACTTCGAAAAAGTAATAGAACAAAAATATATCTGTCTGTCTGTTTGTTTGTTACATAATCTACAATTAAAAACGCTTAAACCAAGTGAAATCTGAGGAAAGTCGTGGTATACTTTACATCAAAATCCAATTAGTAGGTGCTGAGTAATCAACAAAAAACTGCAGCCGCTCGAGAAAACCCCCCGGTGGAACGCCTTACAACAAAGACGAACGTCACAGAATACATAATAGTGTATATCCCGATATTCCCACGGGATCGGGACTTATGCGGGTTTGAATATGGAATAATTCGTATATTTAATTTCACCCGCGTAAGTCCCGATCTCGTTTGAATATCGAAAAAAAAAATATTTCGTATATTTTATTTCACCCGCGTAAGTCCCGATCTCGTTTGAATATCGAAAAAAAAAATTTCGTAGTTACGTATATTTAATTTCGGGTTTGAATATTGAAGAAAAAAAGTAAGTATCCTATGTCCATCTCCTGGATCTAAGCTACCTCTCCATCAATTTTCAGCCAAATCGGTTCAGCCGTTCTCGAGTTATAAAAAGTGTAACTAACACAACTTTCTTTTATATATATAGATTATATTTATATTATATTATTTGTATATATTTAGTAGTAAGTATATATTTCATGCCAGAACATTCCGCACATCGCCATCTGGCCTTAAACTAAGTAAATAGACTTGTGTAATGGGTGCTAGACAACGGATATACCTACTACTTATATACTTTTCTTTTGTAAATATATACTTATAATACATAGAAACAACCAGACCACAGACAAATATCTAAACATAAATACATGTCTGAGGCGGGAATCGAACCCGCAACACTGTGTTCGGCAGTCCGGCATGGTGACCATTGTGCCAACTGGGTCGTCAAGTCGTCACTCTACCTAAACAATTAACCTGACACAGTTTCTAACCCTCCCCACTCTCCCCGCAATGCACTGCTTATCTGGCCAGGCCAGCCTTACGGATAATAAACCTTTTTTGATGACTTGCCAACAAAAGAAAGGAATATTCTTTTTAACGGTTTCCCTTGCACACCTAAATAAAATACTGGGGGATTATGAAATTTTTATGTTTAGGGAAGTTTTTAACTAAAATTTAAATGTTTTCTTACTTCATCACTCATTATGGTTGCCTATTTATAAACGGTTTTATTATTATCTACCTATACTTATCACAATCACTATCACTACATAGTATAAAACAAAGTCGCTTTCTCTGTCCCTATGTCCCTATATCCCTATGTATGCTTAAATCTTTAAAACTACGCAACGGATTTTGATGCGGTTTTTTTTAATAGATAAAGTGATTCAAGAGGAAGGTTTATATGTATAATACATGCATAATATAGCCGTGCGAAGCCGGGGCGGGTCGCTAGTATTAAATAGAGAAAAGTTTTTTTTGTTTGTAACGAATAGGCTCCGAAACCACTGGATCGATTTTAATGAAACTTGGTATGAGGATACATTGATTCATTGGAAGTAACATAGACTTCTTTTTATCCTGATATTCCCACGGGATCGGGAGTTACGTGGGTGAAACCGCGGAGCCCTGCCAGTTCTTTATAATTTGTTGATGTCAAAAAATGTATCATATACTCAGTACCCAAAGAAATACGAGAATTTTGTAGTTTTAGCAGCAGGAATCAGTTGCTCCAATTCGAGGGTCTTCAAGTCACGCGTGAGTCCTCTAGGTAAATGTGCTTCCTAGTGACTTTACCAGGCAAGTGTGATAGTTGTCAAACGCTGACCTAATAAGTAATACTACTACTTTTACTACTAATAAGTAGTAGTAAAAAAAATGGTAGACTGTAAAGTCGGTTTACGTGATAACGTCAGAAAACAATGCAAAATTAAAAAAAATATTTGGTATAATTATTCCTTATCTTACTATTTTTTTTGTCCTTTATATAAGTCTTCTATTCGTCACTCGCCACCATAACACAAGCCCAGATGAGCGATATTATTATTAAATACTCTTGTTTCCTAACGGGAACGAACGCGTCATGTTACCGGAACATGACGCATGACGTCACACATCGGGAACGGGACACATAACGTCAACAATATTACCATGACACTTTTGTGTGAATGCAGGTGTTCCACCAATTTAATAGATGTTATCACGATAAAAAATAGTTCAATACAAATCTAAAACTAATAATTTTCATGAGTAGGTAGGTACATTCCCAATTTTCGTGGAAATTCAATGAAACGTTCTGCGGTGTTTACTCATTAGCTTAGTGGTTTTATTAGTTTCGGTTGATTACTCTAAATTATCGTTTTATTCATTAAAATATAATTGTAATGCAACCTAAATAAAGCTTCATCGATTACTAAATAAATTAATATTGCAGGACATTCCACACATCGCCATCTAGCCCCAAGCTAAGTAACTAGACTTGTGTTATGAGTGCTAGTCAACGGATATTCTACTTATATACTTTTCTTTTGTAAATACTTATAATACATAGAAACAACCAGACCACAGATAAATATCTAATTGAGATTGAGGATTACTAAATACTAGACTGATTACGATGAAACTTTTGTTGTTCTCTATATTTAAGGTTCCATAGTAAATTATTTATTTGTTAATCTGTGTCTGCTGAATAAAGCTGTAATTGTATCTCAGACTACAGCACCCCTCATTTTTTGCATCATGCGCTCTGTACTAAAAAAAATTCTATGTAAAAATCTAAGCTAATCTACACTAATATTATAAAGCTGAAGAGTTTGTTTGTTTGTTTGAACGCGCTAATCTCAGGAACTACTGGTTCGAATTGAATTTTTTTTTTGTGTTGAATAGTCCATTTATCAAGGAAGGCTATATGCTACTTTTCATTTTGATAATCCCACGGGATCGGGACTTACGCGGGTAAAACCGCGGAGCGCAGCTGTATTGTATAAAGTCAAAAGTCATTGTCAAAGTTATTTAATCATTAGAATTATCCGCATGGAATCACATTACAACGTCATAATAATCTATATCTATACTAATACTAGCTGCCCTCCGCGGTTTCACCCGCGTAACTCCCGATCCCGTGGGAATATCGGGATGTAAGCTATCCTATCTCTCAAGTTGGATCGAACTGCACATGGTGTGCGAATTTTATTATAATCGGTTAAGTGGTTTAGGAGTCCATTGAGGACAAACATTGTGACACGAGATTTATATATATTAAGAATAAAGAGGTTTTTTGTTTTTGTTTGTTTGTAACGAATATGCTCCGAAATTGCTGGACAGATTTTGATGAAACTTGGTATCAAGATACATTGATTAATTGTGAATAACATAGGCTAATTTTTATCCCGATATTCCCACGAAATCGGGAGTTACGTGGGTAAGACCGCGGAGCGCTGCTATGTATAATATACCTACTTAGGTAGGCACTAAAAGAGCGGTGTTGGCTTAGTGGTAGATACCTCGACTTTCATTCTGAAGGTCGTGGGTTCGAATCCAGGCCGGCCGTGCACATATGTATTTTTCTTAAGAAAAATTTATGTGCGCTAATTTACATTGCTCTTACGGTGAAGGAAAACATCGTGATGAAACCCGCGGCTTAGTTGACTCCAGAAGTATTGACAAGTTCTCTCCTCTGGACATGGTCGACTAAGCTGAGAGGGTAGTAAGTGCTGGGCAAGCCTACTCCATCTTCACGCAAAAAGGACCCAATTAAAAAGGGTCTAATCGCGGAAAACAGCCTGTCTACAAGTACAAGTACAAGTAGGTAGGCACTAATATCAACATAGCAGATAGCAATTTAAACCAAAAAATATAGTAAAACAAAATTCAATTAAATAAAGGTACATGAATAAGCTACATGATGTTTTTCAATATCGGTCAGGTTGTTATCGATTACTAGCGTTTAAATAAAGCAAGCCTGTGTTAGAGCATTCATGCGTATCATAGCTAGTGGTACCTAAGTTGAATCATATTGCGTCAAAGGTTGAAGCAACGTAGGCGATTTCGAGTAGAAACATGCATTTAGTTTACCATTGTTAGTGCTAAAGCTTACCTAACTTTCTGTACCTGAAAGATTTCTTTTATTTAAGTAGGTATTTAAGAGGAAAGGCTCTCTCCTTACAAACGTAATCGACTGTTTCCTCCCTGGATAATGACACTAGAGCAAATATTTTTGTTGGATAAAACTTATAACTGCCATGACCATGACCATGCCCCTATGTTTTGATTTTTTTTTATTTTTTTTGTTTTTTAAATCTTAATTTCTATGATAATTAGAAAATGAAAAAAACCAAGACATAGGGGCATAGTCATGACAGTTATAGGTTTTATGCAACAAAAATATTTGTGCTAGTGTCATTATCCAGGGAGGAAACAGTCGACTACGTTTGTATGGAGAGAGCGCCGTTACCCATTCACCTTAAGGAATCCAACTATTTTTTCTTAAAGCAACACAACTTTTCTTGGTATATTATTAAGTTTCATGAAAGGCGCGGATGTAAGGCAAAATTTTGATTAATTAGATAATTTCTCCAGACTTGTTAATACCGCGTAGTAAACTTTCTATTCGTATTTTTTTCTCGAGTTTTTACTCGGCCATTTTAAGTTCAGTTTCAAGAGTGACACAAGACAATTTGAGAAGATAATTTCTTGTTAACAATTTGGCTCTCGTCTTGTATATTTACCTACCTATGTACTCACAAAAATCACAAAACAACTTGTTTGTAAAAGTTATTAGAGATCGTAAAATAATGTGTTAGAAGTTGTTTTATTTATTAATAATTGAAAGAGTGTATTGACTAGAACTTGTTGCTAGTTGGATGGTAAATTGAGTGATTTATTTAAAAGTATTGATGATTGTTTATTCGTTTAAAGTTTGATTTACTTTAAAAATGGTACCTAAAATGTAAGAGTATTGTATTTATAGTTTAAATAATATATCTTAATTTTAAGAGTGCTTTGTTATCAAATTTGGCTTATTTTATACTAAAATGTTATAGAAAAATACTTAAAAAGATGGTTAACGTATTAACGGTAGTCGATAAGTAAAAGTGTAATAGATTTGAATTCATTCGGATTAAAGGAGCGATTCAGTTAAGTACACACTTATTTTTATTTTACATTATTATTACTTGAGTCATCTAGTGGTAAGCCCATTAGCTTTTATCAGAAGTGAGGGATCGAACTTCGTAAAATGGGCGATGATGGCTTCTCTGTGTCACATTACTCACGTCGCAGTAGGAAACGTCGACGTCGAAGTCATCGTCGTGACTCTGGCTCTCGTTCGCCACCATCTCGCAATCGCCGTTCTAGTTCACGGTACAAACGGTCGTCGCGGCGACGTTCGAGAAGTAAATCAAGGACGCCCATGCGTTCTACGAAAAGATCTCGCCGTAAATCTCGTAGTAGACACAGACAACATTTATTAATTCCAAGGGAAAGTTCCACAGATAATCGAAATGCAAGTCTGGCTCCTAGTATCCATGAGGACGTGCAAGTACAGCCGCATGTTCCTGGATCCACCGAGCATGCAACCGCGTGTGCAACGTCAGCTTCTAAGGCCGCTCCAATGGCAGCGGTTGATGAAACCACATCTGCTACCGTCATTTCCGCGTCACATGCGTGCACTCACGGCGGCGGCGGCGTCGTTTCGGATGGACAAGGTGCCGAGTCAAACAAGTCAACAACACTGGATGAAATAAGAGGTACCCCCAATTCATTAAGTAATTTAAGTATGAACGTGAACTTTCAAGACATTTTACAATTAATAAGTAATCTTGTCAAACCAGATCCTTCTCAAAAGTTACATTTTGATAAGAATATAATACCTGAATTTGATCCAACTGTTAGGAACAATAGAATCGAGTCGTGGCTAGGTAAAGTCAATGAATGTGCTTTAATCTACAAGTGGACAGACCAACAGACATCTCATTTTGCTTTACCGCGTTTAGTTGGTCACGCGAGAAATTGGTACCAGGGATTGCAATCAATTAATAGGACATGGCTCGAATGGCAAGAATGCCTCAAAAAGGCATTTCCATCTGAATCAAATTACGGCAGTTTGTTGTCTGAGATGTTAGAGCGACGCTTTAGGTCTGGCGAATCTATAGATGAATATTATTACGATAAGATGGTTCTCTTAAGTGCGTGTGATATAACTGATAAAAAAGCGGTCGATTGTATTATTCATGGAATCGATGACAAAACTGTTAGGACAAGTGCATCTTCGGCTAGGTCTACAACACCTGAACATTTATTTACTTATTTAAAAGATATTTGTAACGAACATAATCCAAGAACTACTAAACCGAAACCTAACATTCAAACGAGTATTATTACTTGTTCAAATTGTAAAAAGCCAGGGCATCATGCAAGACAGTGTAGGACGTTAATGTGTTATAATTGTAAACAGCAGGGTCACAGAATCTCTCAATGCACCCAACCATTGACCAAATGTAATACTTGTCAGAGGGCAGGCCATAAAACTGAAGATTGTTTTTTTCGAAAAAAACCCACTGACATAATATCAAAACAACCAAGCGAGAAGCGCGTTTTGATTGCAGATTCACTTAATAATAAAAATAGCTTAAAATATTATAAAAATGTCAGTTTAAATAATTCTGATCACGAAATAAAAAGTTTTATAGATTTTGGAAGCGACTGTACACTTGTTACTGAAGAGATTGCTGCCCAAAATAACCTAATTATCGATAGAGATTGTATAACAACTATCAGAGGGGTAGGAGAAGCTATAGTTACACCCATTGGTAAAACTAAGTTTTTGATCAGGATAGGTTCAGTCGAAGCTATTATTGAGGCTTTTGTTGTTTCAAATAATTATTTACATGTTCCAATTTTAATTGGTCAAAACTTTACTGAATTATCTCATGTTTTGGTTATTAAAACTAGTGAGTCTTTAGAAATTTTAGACAGACATGTTCCAAATGATTTACCGCAATTGGAACACGAACCTGTTACAGTTATAAAACTTTTTACTGTAGATGATCAGGTTATTAAAGGGATAATTAGAGTTAGTTGTCAATCTTCTGATATGTTAAATGGTACCGTTTATGTACCTGGAGGACTCCGTTACTCCAACAATATAGAATATTGGTTAGAAAAGGGTTTATACCAAATCAGTGAAGGTTCATGTCAAATTTATGTAGCATCGTTATCAAAAACACTAATTATTAAAAAAAATACACTTTTGGCTAGAGCTGAAATAGTAGAAGTCGTAAATAATTTAAATACTGATTCCCATCTGTGTTTAAATATACAAACGTCATATGAACCAATAAATGAAAAAGATGTGCAGTTAAATCCCGACTTAACAGTAGATGAAAAATCTAAAACACTTAATTTAATAAAAAAGTATCGTGAAACTTTTGCTCAAAATTTATCCGAACTAGGATGCACTGGCTTGACTGAGATGGATATTCAACTAACAGAAAATAATCCGGTCGCTTACCGACCGTATAGGCTTAGTATCAAAGAAAAGGAAACTGTTAGGAACATGGTAAATGAGTTGATTGAAAATGATATTGTTGAGGAATCTACATCCTCCTATGCAAGTCCCATAATCTTAGTTTCAAAGAAAACTGGAGGACAACGGTTATGCGTTGACTATCGGGCTCTAAACAGTCGTACGGTTAAAGACCATTTTCCATTGCCACGTATGGAAGACCAAATTGATCTTTTAAGTGGTGGTAAATTTTATACGGGTCTTGATTTAATTAGCGGTTATTACCAAATACCAATAAAGCCCGATTGTAGGTATTTAACAGCCTTTGTAACTCCTGACGGATTGTATCAATTTAAACGAATGCCTTTTGGCCTCGTAAACGCCCCAGCTGTTTTTCAGCGCACTATATCTAAAGCTTTATCGTTGCATTCAATAAATACCAGTAATAGAACACAAGATGCATTAGAAAAACCAGCTATCGCATACATGGACGACCTCATTATCGTATCTAAAAATATTGATGAAGGTCTTACAAAGCTACAGGCAACATTTGATCTATTAAACCAAGCTAAATTGACTCTAAATATTAAAAAATGTAATTTTTTCCAATCTACTATCGAATACTTAGGTTTTGAAATTTCATTCGAAGGGGTAAGACCCGGTAAAAACAAAATTGAAGCCGTAAGAGATTTTCCTGCACCTAAAAATGTACACGAAGTACGTCAATTTATGGGGTTATCTAGTTTTTTCAGAAAGTTCATTCAAAATTTTTCTATAATTGCACGACCTTTAACAAATTTAACAAGGAAAGATTATAAATGGCAATGGGGTGTTGATGAACAAAATGCATTCGATGATCTCAAAAATAAGTTGATACAACGTCCAGTTTTAACACTTTATAACCCAAATCATATCACCGAATTACATACAGATGCTAGCAAATTCGGAGTAGCCGGAATACTACTGCAAAAGGAGAATGAGGAGGGTTCTCTTAAGCCAGTTGCATACTTCAGTAGAAAAACTACAATAGACGAACAAAAGTTTCACGCTTACGATTTAGAAACTTTAGCGGTAGTAAATTCATTGTGTCGGTTCAGGGTCTACTTGTTAGGATTGCATTTTACTATAGTTACTGATTGCAATGCCTTAAGGGCAACTTTTTCAAAAAGAGACATTTTGCCACGTATCGCCCGGTGGTGGCTTACTTTGCAAGAATACGATTGCGAAATTGTTTATAAGCCTAACCATAGTATGAATCACGTAGACGCCCTCAGTCGAAACCCCATTCAAAATCTCTTTGATATAGATTCTTTGCAAATTGATTCAGAAGCACCCCGTGTAATGAATTTAAATACTGAAGACTGGTTACTTAGCTTACAATTAACAGATCCTAAATTGACACACATTAGAGAGATATTAGTAGACGAGAAGTATAATGAAATTGTGGACGCTAAACAAAATTTTGTGTTAGTCGATAATAAATTATTTAGAAAGATAGGGGATAATGATTTAAAATGGGTAGTCCCAAAAGGAGCCAGGTGGCAAATATGTAGACAAAATCATGATGAAATTGGGCATTTTTCTACAGAAAAGACTTTAGAGAAAATTAAAAAAGATTTTTGGTTTCCTAAGATGAAAAAATTTGTTACCAAATATGTGAAATCATGTATTGAATGTGCCTATGGTAAAGGAGTGTCTGGTAAAAAGGAAGGTTATTTACACCCCATACCTAAAATAGACATTCCATTCCATTCAGTACATATAGACCACCTGGGCCCTTTCGTTAAGAGTTCAAGGGGACATTGCTACCTACTTTTAATAGTTGATGGGTATACAAAGTTTTGTCTAGTAAAACCTCTACGTAATTTAAAAACTGCACAAACAGTAAAAGTTCTTGTAGAAGTATTTAGCACTTTTGGGTACCCGACTAGGCTTATCTCAGATAGAGGTTCTACATTTACATCTGATGAATTTAAGAAATTTTGTGATAAATCTAATATCAGGCACATTTTAAATGCGGTCGCATCGCCACGTTCAAATGGACAAGTCGAGCGTTACAACCGAACTGTCCTGGACGCTCTAACATCTTATACAAGCAAACATGGAGAATCTAAATGGGATCAAGAACTAGGAAATATTCAGTGGGGTCTTAATAATACTCTCAATAAGGGCATTGGTAGGACCCCATCGGAGGTATTGTTTGGTCGAAATCTGTCTCATAAAGCAGAAAATATTTTTAGTGAAATCCATGATAGCACTCGTAAACCACCACAAAATATTGATGAAATAAGGTCAGAAGTAAATAATCATATCAAAAATGACCAAGAACAACAGAAAACCCGTTTTGATAAGTTAAGAAAACCGGCACAGACTTATTCGGTGGGAGATTTAGTAAAAATACAAAAACAAAAATCGCATAATGATGGTAAAAGTAAAAAACTATTGCCTGTATATGCAGGGCCCTATCGTATTTCTAAAGTTTTACCTAATGACCGTTATGAGGTTTCTAGTATTCCCGGTTCCAACTTAGGTACAAAAAAATATACAAATGTTTGGGCAGTGGATCAAATTCAGCCATGGATTAGTATTCATGTTACTAGTAATGAGAGTACAGATAGCGACGATGAGTGATGATCTTGGGTAAATTAATACCTATCTAATATATTGCTTGATGCTATAATGAATAATTAATTTTAAATAAAACAAACCGATTAAAAATATTTATTTAGACAGACTTACTTACTATAAATTTAATTACAAAAAAGCTTATTGAGATTCACTGATAGTGGTCAATCTGAAAAAAAAATAACAAGTTTGTTAGTAGGGTACAGGGTACAATAAGGGTTTATTAACAAAATAAGTAACGAGTGATTTTATTAAAACATAATTAAGAGTTATTGAAGTATAATAAGAGAATAATTCTGTTTTATAATTAAGTTAAAATAGTTATTTACCTGTAAACAGTAGAGTTGCATTGATAAATCAAAAAAGAAGGAGTCATTATGTAAGTAATCTGAAGTGGTTCCAGAATTATGTTTTATTGTTCACACTTGCATAATGTCGCTCAATCAAATTCTTGAAGAGTGTTCCAAGAATTTGGTGAATTATACCAGGAAAATTCTGATAGTGTCCTAGAATATCCTGAAGCCAGGATTTGTTTGTAATAAACAAATCTGATGCCGGACTTGAGGTTTTGTAATCCATGTCCGATGGTAAGTGGGCTTGATGAGAGTTCCAAGTCAAATGTTTTGTATACAACAAACCTACTGTCACTTTCAGTTTGAGGGCAAACTGTTTTTGTCAGGAAGGCCGATTGTTAGAAGTTGTTTTATTTATTAATAATTGAAAGAGTGTATTGACTAGAACTTGTTGCTAGTTGGATGGTAAATTGAGTGATTTATTTAAAAGTATTGATGATTGTTTATTCGTTTAAAGTTTGATTTACTTTAAAAATGGTACCTAAAATGTAAGAGTATTGTATTTATAGTTTAAATAATATATCTTAATTTTAAGAGTGCTTTGTTATCAAATTTGGCTTATTTTATACTAAAATGTTATAGAAAAATACTTAAAAAGATGGTTAACGTATTAACGGTAGTCGATAAGTAAAAGTGTAATAGATTTGAATTCATTCGGATTAAAGGAGCGATTCAGTTAAGTACACACTTATTTTTATTTTACATTATTATTACTTGAGTCATCTAGTGGTAAGCCCATTAGCTTTTAAATGTTTTCAATAACTCGAAGAGAAATGTTAAGTTCATTTTGTTAAGAACCGAGTAAACAACCAATTAGTTGCTCCGTTGAGGGTTATATTTTTCAATTTTATGCTACTGACTTGAAAACTCTAATTTAGTTGATTTTAATAACAAGAATTGATAAATAAGGTGCCTTTGGTAAACCTGCAAAAAATGTTACTGATTTTCAAATTTTCAATTCTTCTCTAACTTTGGAATTATCATCCGGAAGAACCAATTTAAGAAAACTGTATTAGGATAAATAAGAAAAAATTGGTAAAAAAAAAGCACAGAAAAAAAAGGTTTCTTGAAGTAAGAAATAATCCTCTCCCTATTAACGCTAGAGAATAATTCCTTGTTATTAGTAAATTTTCTTGAAAATAATAAGTAAGTACTTAACTTAGTATTCTGAATTTAAGAATATTATAGCTTTTAAATTAAGAATACTGCTTATAATTTTAATTTATTGTGCTAAAACCAAGAAATTATTCTCTTGCGTCTTATTGAGAGGATTATTAAATAATCCTCTCAATAAGACGCTAGAGAATAATTTCTTTTCTTGCTTCAAAGAAACTTTTTTTTTCTGCGTAAGTTCAAAGCACTTTCAATAGTAAATGAAAAAGTAAATACTTACTAATACCGGAACTTGTGCTGTGTTTTAAGTTGTAATATTTGCCTCCAAATAGAGAAATTATATGACATGACGACATAAAACTACCATTAAGAGGAAAGGGTACCGGCTCTCTGTCCATACAAACGTAGTCGAGCAAATAGAGCAAATATTTTTGTTGCATAAAATTTATAACGGCCATGACCAATGCCCCTATGTTTTGTTTTCTTTTGTTTTTTAAATCTTAATTTCTATGATAATTAGAAAATGAAAAAAACCAAGACATAGGGGCATAGTCATGGCAGATAAAGGTTTTATGCACAAAAATATTTGTGCTAGTGTCATTATCCAGGGAGGAAACAGTCGACTACGTTTGTATGGAGAGAGCGCCGGTACCCTTTCCTCTTAAGGGCTTAGTTTAAAATATGCCTCTAAATAGAGATATTAATATACAACGACATAAAACTACCTTTAATATTTCCCCGTCATTTCAAAAAGCCCGTCCTCGACACGCCTACTCAGCTACTTGGCTATAAACAGCTGTATTGTTGCTACAAAGAAAGCGCTTTCTTTTGTCCACACCACAAAGGGCAGCACAGCCAAGGTTAGCCCAAGGCACTAGTACGTTCCAAACCCCCGATATTGGAGATTAGCTTGTGTTGAGAATAAAGTTACCTTTACCTGAGTGTTTCAAGGTACAATAGTAACACCTATTGTTGAGTTGTACTTCCACTATCCAAAGGTAGATGGCGCTGATATAAATCTCAGTCCTAACAAGTTTCAATTTCTCAGAAGTTTAGACTGTTTTGTTGTAATATTTTCGTTCAAAAATATTGAGTCGTTATAATTGCGGTTTGTTTTGCATCCTCAAAAACAATAAAAGACGGGAGTTATTTTGATCTGGTTATCGGATATTTTTTTCGCGATTTTAATGATCCGTTCAAAAGTTATGACCATTTTCGGATGAATCGAAAGTTTTTTTTAAATTATCTGAAATATAACCGAAGCCTTAAAAATTTCGCCAATCTTGTAAAACAGAAACTTCCAAAGTACCTATTAGTTTTTAAGTACATATTTAACATACCGTTACAGCCTAAAATGAGAACGAAAGAATTCCCTTTGTGTGTTTCCATTGAATCCGGATTTAATTTAGCTAATTTTGGGATTACCCACTCATTCCAGAGAAAGTCGTTTCAGAGGCATTCTCTGGCAAATAGGTGTATACCTATTCAAGTATTCTACAAATTATCAGTAGGTTACTATTGAGAATTTACAGTAATAGTTGTCAAATTACAGTTTAAGAAGTAGAAATTGGGGTTAAAACAACGAAAGCTGGATAAATCACAGTCAAAATTCGGTTCATTTCATGGTTTAGCAACAGGATTTCCTAGCTTAGCCTACCTAATTAGAATTGCGAACTTTGTCGGACGCTAATGCAAAAATGGTCAAATGTAGGTATGTCGTGTGTGAGGGGGTAGACGAGGAAGAGGGGTCGGTTCGGGGGTGGTAGCGGGGCGCGGGGGCAGCAAGGAGCGCGGGGTGCGCCTCACCAACGACAGTGCTCGCCCGGCCCCATTCCCGCGCGCATGTCCTTCTCGACAAACCCTTCAAAACGATTTCCACAGCGCGACTCCGTTACATAATAATTCCTACGGGCACATTCAAATTCCTAGTGTTAAGGCTTATTTCTGTGATCAATACATTTTTGCACGTTTTACAAAGTATTAAGTAGTTTAGGTTAACGTTACGTAAGCCGTCGCCGTCCACGAAGCTTCGCTTGCCACTGCTTATTGTGATATTCGGTTGTGATATTTTAGGCTAGCTTATGCTCGTAGTTAGTTAGGATAAGAGGTAGCTAGACTAGTGTAACGGAGTCCGGTATACAATACGTCAAAGCCGCCTGACGTATGAAAGTGAAGGGGGGCATTCTCTACTACACTTGTTGATCCTTTCCCTGGAATCCCGTGAGTCCCGGGTGCCGGGGTGTACGGGCGTTGTCGCCGTCGCGAGACTTGTTGATCGCGAGAAGAGTATGCGCGCCTAGCGCTCCCGATTGTGGCTCGTCACGGATTCGCGCGGCTGGTGGCTGCCCGCCACGCCATCTGGCGGCTGAGGCGCTCCGGCTCACAGCCAGTACAAGACAACAATGACCATGAACAGACCAACCATTTGTACGTCTCTATCTATCTCTTTACTCTCACTGTTTGTCTTGCAAGCTTCTGTCTTTATCATCCGTGTCTTATTCATGATCATGTACTTTAAACGCTTAACAAAATCACAAATAATATACCTAATCACTAGGGTCAATCAATCATACATAATGACTTCGAAACATTTCAGCATAAAACAAAATTTATAACACAAAACAGAAAGTTGGAAGCATAAAAAGTAAAAGACTTAATAAAGTGGCCAAATAAGCCAAGCTTCTGCGCAAAGAGACCGGTGAAATCTATTTTCGGCATCGCCCTTTCACATTAAGTTTGTTTTCCCCTGCTGTCTGGCAGCTGCTCACATCTCGCTTTTCAGTTTTCATATTTTCCTTTCACATTGGAGCCGCAGCAGTGTTTGCATCGTCGACCATTAACAACGCTTGCAATAAATGTTAACCCTAAGACTGTTGTTTTATTTTACATTAATGTTAGCTACCCGTAAAACCAAATGCTTGTAGTTAAATGTTTAGTCGATGTTTAGATGAATGCACACGTGCTGCTGTTAATTATGTAAATATCATGGTAAATGTTGGCTTGTATTAATTAACTTAGGCAGTTCGGTTCGTGTAACCTGCGCCCGGCTTTCGATTACGTAATGGAATGGCGCCCAACGTGGGACTCATTCTCAGAATAGGTAGAGCTGCTTCCGTAAATTATTGCAAAAAGTTATAGCCTGTTTACATAATGTTATCAGAACACTTAATTTAACATTTTAATCGAAAAAAATTAAGTACTTTTTTATTTGTTTTTTGGACTCTTTCCCCCTTATTCCAAAACGAGGTTTAAGGATAGTCCAAGATGTGGATTTAAACCTTAGATTTAGACACAGATTTACTCGTTAAATATAGTCTAAACACTATCCCTATAGATTATTTAGGGAACTATAGGCTAAACACTATCCATAAAGATTATATAAGGATAGTGTTTAGTTAGACATTTTTTTCTCGATAAAATAAGGCATAGAATCTGTAGTCAGACACACAGTACTTATACAAATGATAGCTATGAATGCCAAACGACTCTTTTACGAGAGTGGCACAAGAGGGCTTTATTACCAAACAACCATAACTGCTGAGTATATAGGAGGTGAACACTGTGTACTGATTGCGTGTAGGCATGCAATATGCATTGAACTCGATACGTTTTGGCACGTCCTTGGACTGTCCTTGACCAACTTTTATCAGCTGTTTTGGCATCGGAATCGTTCAGAACCCAAGATCACTTTCATACACACTTGTAGGTATGTAGCAAATAGGTTATGGTGTGATGAGTAATGCTGCTGAGTTCTACGATGACTACAACAGAATTTTAATAAGATAATTAATGCACGAGATAATATGTTTATTGTTATTCATAAAAGACTGTTACTGCATATTAATGTGAAGAAGATTATCTTTTAAGACTAATTTAAAAGTTTACTAGCTGCGCTCCGCGGTTTCACCCGCGTAACTCCCGATCCCGTGGGAATATCGGGATAAATTAAGATGTAAGCTATCCTATCTTTCAAGTTGGATCAAACTGCACACGGTGTGCAAATTTGATTAACATCGGTTAAGTAGTTTAGGAGTCCATCGCGCACAAACAACGTGACACGTAATTTATATATATTGGAATGTAATTTCTGTTATTTCTATATGTCATCGGGTCCAGACTATCCTTTCCTCAGATATTTTTCTGCGTGAAAAGATAAATGGATAAATCCTTTATGTAAACACCACTTTTAAATTACATTAAATACATAAGAAACTAAGTGTAACAAAGGGCAGCCTTATCGCTCAAAACAACCTTTTTTTGGAAAAGCTGTGTTGGGAAGTGCATAGCATCATCTTCATGCTTGATCATGGATAAATTGGCATTTTATGAACCTGTCTCGCAATTTCGTGTGACCCATAACTTGTAGTGAACAGAATAGCGTGTCAAATCATCGATCCATTTGAATAAATTTCCTTGAATTCTCGGTAAAGACTATAACTGTTTCAGTGCTTTCCTTGCCTTGTTATTACGATTTATTAGCTAATAGCTCGTTTATAAGGTTCTGGCCAAACTGATAAGAGTTTAAGTTAGAATCGAAATAAGCAACCGCATCGCAGTTCTGATCTTTCACTGTCTTACGGCTTCGCGATAAGCACTTCGCAGTTTCAATAATTCACCATACCACACATCGTTGTTCTCTTATTTCGTTATAAGCTTTCGTGGTAATGTGGGTTGCAATAAATTATTTGCAGTCTGAAGCAGTATGGAAATACAGTCTGCTAATAAAAAACAAGACTCTCAGTATGAAACGTCACAGCCTCGATTTCAAAAGAAGATCGTCAAAGTAAAACACGAATCGCCGTGTACCGTCCTATGATATCATACAATGGCCGTCGACCCTTATCAGTCTATCTACTAACATAAATCAAATATATATACAAAAGCGTCGATTCGATGAGTCATTGTAAACTTCAGCTTTATTATACGGCAGTTATTCGTCCACCTTTGTCCACGAGTAATAATTTGAAAATGATGTAAATATTTCAAAATGTAAAGAATTCTTGAGAACCAGATAAGTACCCATTTTTTTATTTGCTTCCAAGTAGAGACTTTTTGTCTTCTTTCTTTGTTACAAGATAAAAGAGAACATGTAAAATACAAATTTTAATTTATATGATTTTTTAAACTAACCTACCGATTTTGGTAATATTAAATCCCACAGAAATATAGATGGATAGATAGATAAATTCTTTTTTGTAAACACCAATTTCAAATAACATCACTACATAGTATAAAACAAAGTCGGTTTTTCTGTCCCTATATCCCTTTGTATGCTTAAATCTTTAAAACTACGCAACGGATTTTGATGCGGTTTTTTTAATAGATAGAGTGATTCAAGAGGAAGGTTTTTATGTATAATGCATGCCTAATATAGCCGTGCGAAGCCGGGGCGGGTCGCTAGTTAATAATAAAAAACAAAGCTTAAGTCTAAGTGTTACAAAGGGCGGCATTATCGCTCAGAGCTCTTCCAGGCAACCTGTGTTAAAGTTAAAGTTAAAGTGTTAAAACCTATTTGAGCCATTTTCGACCGACTTCTACGCGGACGAAGTCACGGGCAAAAGCTAGTATTGTATACAACGCTTTATGTTCGGAAAAAAAGTCGCGTAGATCTCGATGCCTCGGAGGAATTTCCAATAATCCGGTATTAGTGATCGAGGACCACCCTCCGTACAAATCCGGTATGAACGGTGCGTTGATGTAATATGCCTGTCTATCCCCCACCCCTCCCGCTCTGTCTAGGGACTCTAGGGGGACAATGTGCCTAAAATAGTTCATGTGACACCCCCATCATTAATAGGAGGACAAATAAAACTGTAATACATTAAAAAAGTTTCATCTGTTACGTAGTTTGTAGTATTTATATTTGTCGACTTTCACAAATATATAATACTAACGATTCGCTCCGGCTTCGCACGGTTAAATTATGCATGTATTATACATATAAACCGTCCTCTTGAATCACTCTATCTATTTAAAAAAACTGCATCAATATCCGTTGCGAATTTTTAAAGATTTATGCATACATACGGACAGACAGCGGAAAGTTACTTTGTTTTATACCATGTAATAAAGTAACACAAAACGTTAAGATAGTCATAGACAATCTTTGTATATCTTACGACTTAATTTTATGACTAAAACCTAAAATAATATTTGTAATTGTACCGACAAAAAAATCACATTTCGTGAATTTCTATCCAACTCAGAATATTTAAAGTGTAGTCAAATAAGTATCTGCTATATTTGACATTAGGGCTCCTGAGATTCGGGCAATATAGAATAGAATAGAAAATCATTTATTTGGACATGCACACGACAAAACATATTTAGAACAGTTGGAGAGTAGTAGACAAAACAAAACATTAGAATGTATAAAAATAAGAAACAATAAAATAAGATAAAAAGACAGGAAATTAAAAGAATACAAGGTAGGTACAAAATATCACGCTCGTATTCACAAACAATACTTAAGTGGCTCTTGAATAAGTGAACGCACTGCGCTAAATGATTGATTGGTCAATTTTGTACTACTTTCTTCACGAATCAGCGTTTTAATTGCGGCTTTATGCGTTCGCGCGCACTATGCAATCTCATAGGATTGACCTAAAACCTCTGACATATACCGCCTAATCGATAAGGCAAATCATGGCTGTACCTATTCTCTACCGCTATAAAACCATCAGTGTTTACCCGCATATGTTTTATGAAATAAACGAATATGAACATCGTCGTAAGGTAGTTGTTTTCATATAATATACTCCGAGTAAACTTTAATTTGTAAAATATACACATATTTCATGTTGAATTACAAAAACTGTTTATCCGGAGTTAGATCAGTTGTGGGGGAAAAGTCGGAGGTAGAAAGAGGGTAACAAAGCGGGGTGGATTTGAAAATCTAAAAACAGCTCACGTAGATCTAGGCTTTCCAGACGTAGCCTTAGCCTTCGAAAAAGTTATATATTTGTTTTGTTACTTAAAACGCCGGGTGGAACACGATCAAACAGATATTACGTAAAGCTCAAGCCGCAAGTATAGAATATTAACAACCTAACAACAATAAGAACATTATTATAATTACTAGCGACTCGCTCCGGCTTCGCACGGCTATATTATGCATGTATTATACATATAAACCTTCCTCTTGAATCACTCTATCTATTAAAGAAAACCGCATCAAAATCCGTTGCGTAGTTTTAAAGATTTAAGCATACATAGGGATATAGGGACATAGGGACAGAGAAAGCGACTTTGTTTTATACTATGTAGTGATGATAAGTTGTAAATTGTTCCAAAATAAGTTGATAGTGTGATGCATGCATGGGAGAAAAATAAACGAAATTTTATTTATTTATATATTTTATTTTATTTATGGAACAGCGAATGCGAGAATTCACATATTCAGGCTTGTCGCAACCAAGCCCATCTAAGCTATGAAGTCTTTGCCACTGTTTGCATCAGCGTTTGATCAATTTCTCACCCGATTATAAGTTACGGTGTGGTCCAAGATTTACGAAAAGAATTCCAAATATGGGAGGGCGTTCGAGGGCCCCGAGAACTTACCCGACCCTCCTCCTTTTGAAGAGAAAATGCCTCTTGGACTGTTTTTCAACAAAAATAGAATAGAATAGACATTTATTAGAAAAGCACACGAACAAGAAAACAAATATTAAATAGGTAGACATAATTTCAAAACAAAAAATAAAATAAAAACGTGTGGCACTCGGGGACTGCCGCGGTAAAGCTATTGCATCGTGCGAGCTTCGTACAGTCGCACCATATACATACACGTAAAGGGGCGAGTCCCTAAGATACGAGCAAAACGTCATTTGCTATTTTAAAAATATTTAAGAACTCTCTGCATTGTAAGACATAAAAAAGAAATCTCGATATCTTATTAGATGAGTCTACAGTTTCACCATGAGATATTTTGAAAATAATTCATAGTTTTTGAAAAAACAATTATCAACTTTGATGAAAAACATCGAAATCGTCCTTTTCTATTTTAAGTATATGTGCTACGCTCGGCCGAGCTACATGGTAGGCGGAGTGGGGGGTGTTAGGTTCTATTTTCGTTACGGAATTTCTTGATTCTGTCGCCGCGCTCAAAACCCGCGATAAAAGATGTGCAATAGCTTAAAATACAAAATGAAAACAACTGATAACAAACATATGCATACACACACACACATATACATATTGTTGTTGTTGTTGTTATTATACATATTGTTGCTCCAAGCAACTGATATCAGCAGCTGCAGTTGATTCCAACATTTACGCCATTTAAAGGTCTTCGCCCAATATACGTGTTTGCTACAGACGTCGTAAAACTTTTTTGACGTGATAACGTCTAATAAATTGATGAACACCTGTATTTAGAAAAAAGTGTGACGTCATGCGTCATGTTCCGGGAACGCGTCATGTTATTAACAAGGTAACCATAGCAACTTATTTTTTTTTTAATATTTACTTCTTTGGCTTGAAGCTAATGCTTGATCGTGACGGGGATCTTTACTTTAATACCTTTGGGCAAGAACAGATTATTAACCTTGTATTGAACGGGCAGGCTTAATAAGGCTTCTTTCATTTTGTTATCTGATAAAATTGTATAGTCACGGTTTGTTTGCTCTATTACGCCGTGCGGTAACAACGTTGTTCATCTTAATTTAAGAAGGTTAATTGAAAAATCTAAGATAATAATAACATGGCACATTTGCTTTCCTGTCCATCGCGTTCTACGTCCTACACAAGAGAAGACCTGAAGGGGGGACCTTGTGAAGCCACAGACTCCGCCTTAAATGTGGCTAGTTCCTGGTCTAGGAACATTTAGTATAAAAAAAATGGCCATTGACACGCTAAGAAGAAGAAAAATTATCATTTGGAAATTATACTCAAATGTAAGAAAAGATTTCGCTTACAAATGGTACAAAAAAATTGATAAAAACAACCATTTTTTATTAAATAATTAAACATTTTTTTTTATAGACGATAGACATTTGTCGATTGGCGTAATCAAAGGCCTTAAAGGTGCCTTAAAGGAAACGCTAACCTAATTTGTTTAATAACACTATACACGTACTGACACGTTTTATTTGTATAATAGCACTTATTGACACGCTAATAAGAAGAAAAATAATCGTTTTGAAATTACACTCAAATGTAAGAAAGATTTCGCTTACAAATGGTACCAAAAAATTGATAAAAACAACCATTTTTTATTCAATAATTAAACAACTTTATTTATAGGCGACAGACATTTGTTAATTGGCGTAATCAAAGGCCTTAAAGGTGCCTTAAACTAAACGCTAACCTAATTTGTCTTTATAATAGCACTTATTGACACGCTAATAAGAAGAAAAATAATCGTTTTGAAATTACACTCAAATGTAAGAAAAGTTTTCACTTACAAATGGTACAAAAAATTGATAAAAATAACCATTTTTTATTCAATAATTAAACAATTTTATTTATAGGCGACAGACATTTGTTCATTGGCGTAATCAAAGGCCTTAAAGGTGCCTTAAACTAAACGCTAACCTAATTTGTCTTTATAATAGCACTTATTGACACGCTAATAAGAAGAAAAATAATCGTTTTGAAATTACACTCAAATGTAAGAAAAGTTTTCACTTACAAATGGTACAAAAAATTGATAAAAATAACCATTTTTTTATTCAATAATTAAACAATTTTATTTATAGGCGATAGACATTTGTCGATTGGCGTAATCAAAGGCCTTAAAGGTGCCTTAAAGGAAACGCTAACCTAATTTGTCTTTATAATAGCACTTATCTAAAACGCCAGGACTTTATAAAAGGCTACGTAAGTTTCTCGTAGCTCGTAGCAATTGAAATGGCAGCGAGCGACGAACGTAGGCGGATCACGTAGCCTCTCTACGAAGTGCCAGAGCGGCCTACGCGCTTTTAATTTTACGCTTTGATATTTTCTAAATGAAGTTTTGTTCCTTCTTTCTGCGTGGGTGGGCTGTGTGAATGATTTTTATTATTTATTTTTTACTAGAAATTATTGGAGATATACACGTTTATCTCGTAAAAGTCAGAAAACAATGAAAGTATGTTTTGTACCTACTTACTTTGTTTTAGCTTGAGATTATCGCCATGTCGGACGATGAACGAGTATTGTTCAAAGAAATATAGATTTTGCGTAAGTGGTATTTTGCGACTTATGCGTTTTGCGTAAAGGTGATGTTTTGCGTAGTTGGTGTTATGCGTCTTAAGGATTTGTACGATGGTATTGTTTCGATAGTAATAACAATTTGTAATAATTTTTTTTTTAATATCACTAATTCAATTGCTATCTACATACTAAGTTTTTTCGCAATCGATCTAACCGATCTCGAGTTATAAATGGTGTAACTAACACGACTTTGTTTTATATTCTACTAGCGAGCCTGTCCCGGCTTCGCACGGCTATATTATGCATGTATTATACATATAAACCTTCCTCTTGAATCACTCTATCGATTAAAAAACCGCATCAAAATCCGTTGCGTAGTTTTAAAGATTTAAGCATACATAGGGATATGGGGACAGAGAAAGCGACTTTGATTTATACTATGTAGTGACTATGAAGTGATATTAGCTGTCCCGGCAAACGTTGATTTGCCATTTACAAAAAAATATATAGGAAAAGGAAAAATAAAGAAAAAAATATATATCCCTAGGTATTATAATTATCGTGCCCCGGTGTTAATTGAGAAACTCCACCTAAACGGCTGAACACGATTTGTATGAATTTATTTTATATTCGTTAGGTCTGAGAATCGTTCAACATCTATTTTTTATTTTTTTCTTATCTTTAATAATGAATATAAATCGTATGAGTAAGAGTGATATTATTTGAAAATATGTACAGTCGGCTGCATATTGCAGCCCCCGGTAGAGTTCAAAAATTACTATTATTGGAATGTTTTCATTCTAATAATTTTTGTTTGATAAATTAACGAGTTAGAAGACTTTCAACTTCAACTAAAGCAGGTGCCTAGAATCTTGCATGTGTGAAAAACATTCTTATAACAGCCGTTTTGGAGCTTAAGGTCTGCAATAATTATGCAGCTGACCGTACTTAGCAGAAAGGAGAAAGTAATATCATTTGTCTTTCATTTCGCCGTAATGGCTTATTCTCTAGGTAGTTACATTAATATGTCGCATTGCCTACAAAAGTTAGGCAAGGTAAGTTGTTACGAAAATAACCTGTGAAAATAACACTCCGAATGATAGCTTCACTGACGTAACAACTTTCATTTTCACTTAAGGAGAATGCTACCCGAGTGCGCGCAAAATTAAAAGATATAGTTAAAACAGATGAAAATCAAAATTCAACTTTCCAAATACTTAAAACCTTTTTTTAGGCTTCAATTTTATTTTTAATTCAAATGAAAATGCTATTTAAAAATTATTAGTGACTTGGTTGAGATTAAATACCTGCAAAGTAAAATACAGTTAATGGGTAATATTAAATTTAATTCTATTTTAATGGTTGATATTATTTAATCACTGGTGTTTGTGTTTGACACTTTGACAGTTGGTTAATCAAGTTTAAAAGCTAAAACAAAATTATTTTTCGGTGTGCATGCGAACCTTAAAACCTTAGCTTACGCTTTGAAACTATCTTGAATTCAAATTATAGATAATGTTTTTACAATAATGATTGACAGTTATTTTATAAACAACAGCTACGTCTCGTCTTGATAGTTTCAAAGATTATTAAAGGTTTTAAAAGTTAAAAAACTATGTTCTAAGGTCACAGACTACAAACTAACGTTAGATTTATATTTCTGAGTCATCGACACTTCCACACGGAAGAGAAAAGTTTTTTTTGTTTGTAACGAATAGACTATATACATTGTATAAATATACATTGATTCGTTGAGAATAACATAGGCTACTTTTATTCTGATATTCCTACGGGATCGGGGTATTGGCCGCTAGTTTGTACATAAAACTAAAAATAATATAAATTTCGCGCGCACCTGGGTAGCATCCCCTTTAACATGGATTTGGCGTGTGACCTCGACGTAGTCGCTACCAGAATCAATGTATTGTAATAATAATACAGGTCGTCTTACAAGTCGTGAGCAAAGAGAGACGGTCGGACGCGAGGGGTGCCGCGTTCAGATCAATAGTCAAAGTCAAAAATTATTATTCTTTTAGAATCATTTACAATCAAACTTCAAAAGTAAACCGACACCGTAAAGTTTAAAATCTTATGCAGTAATATTTGAACATTATAACAACGTAACCTGTGGATGGAACCCACGTCGATTGGCGTAGCAGATGGCGGTTTATACCACTCGGCCAACTAAAGACATAGCTAACATGTTGAAAATAATAATCACACTGATCACTTTTAATTCAAGTATTTAAGTTTGTGTGTAACGTCAATTATAAAAAGGTTGTCCAATACTTGTTGATAGATTATTGTAGCAAACTAATAGTGGACTTATGCATACTGTACACGTACAGTGCATAGGTTCACTCTGAATACCTAGTCTTAAAAACTAAATTAGGCTGTGTGCCTTCGGAACGCGCCCACCAATGAGAAGAAGGCACAAGAAATTCATAGGGGAACTCATGGGAGAAAGACGAGAATTAACTCGCGAAGCAAACTCGTAAAGCATTCTACAAACGAAAGAAAAATTTGCTTACACTTAGTGCTTACGTCTCCTGAGACCAGGATCGGGACTTACGCGGGTGAAACCGCGGGACGCAACTAGTAAACAATATTATTTAATTGCGGTAAAAGTAAACAGTCCTATGAAATTAACTAAATATATCTACGCTTTAATATTCATTTAATTCGAAATCGATATCATTGTTGCTCCACGATTATGGTTCCAATTAAATTAATAGCATCGATTAAATGTAGGCCTACTTTTAATACGGAAATACAATTCGATATAAATAAATGACTCGATGTTTCGGATAGGTAACATAATCGATAGGTACCTACGTATCGATAAGCCAATGAACTTTCTATAAATCAAATCAAATCAAATCAAATCAAATATCTTTATTTTCTTTGGATACTTAATACTTAAAAGTATACAGGACCACATAAAAACGTCTTAAAAACTAAGTTAGGATGTGTGCCTTCGGAACGCGCCCACCAATGAGAAGAAGGCACAAGAAACTCATGGGGTTTTTTTTTTCATGTGGTCACGCTCACAATGGTCAATATTACAGTATTTGAAAGTATTATTTGAAATGGAGCAACTAAAGTCATGTCCATGGGTTCTTATCATTAAGATAAGACGAAGTATCATAGTATGCCTTACTGCACAATCTATGCTTTATAAAAGTTTTGAACCTGTTAATGGACATGTCATATACATCTTTAGGTAATTTATTATAATAGAGCACACATGTACTATTAAACGACCTGTTTATTTTCCGGAGCCTGCTACCGGGCACGGTAAGTTCACCCTTATTTCTTAAATTGAAATTATGAATATCGCTGTTTTTACGGAAAATATCAGGATTTTTGTGAACGTAGAGCAAGTTTTCGTAGATATATTGTGAATAGAGCGTTAATATATTTATCTCTTTAAATTTTTCTCTAAGTGATTCCCTGGGGCCCATTTTGTAGATAGCTCGGACAGCTCTCTTTTGCAATATGAAAATAGCATCAATATCTGCAGCACACCCCCACAGTAGGATGCCGTACGACATGACACTGTGGAAGTAGCCGAAATAGACTAGGCGAGCAGTCTCAATGTCCGTGTATTCGCGAATTTTCTTAACGGCGTAAGCGGCAGAACTAAGTCTATTGGACAATGCTTCCACATGTGGGCCCCACTGAAGCTTAGGATCTAAAGTTATACCTAGAAAGACAGCCTTACTGACTAATTCGACTTCCTCATCATTAATTTTTACAACAGTTTTTACTTGTTTTACATTTGGAAGTGTGAACCGAATTAATTTAGTTTTGGATCCATTCAGTAATAAATTATTGGAATTGAACCAATCAACTATTCTAGAGAGAGCATTGTTCACATCGTCAACGTTGGACTGACGCCTTTTAACCTTGAACACCAAGGAGGTGTCATCTGCGAACAACACTATCCCATGGTTGTCCCTTACAAGGTAAGGTAAGTCATTTATATAAACTAAAAACAGGAAAGGTCCTAATATGGATCCTTGAGGAACCCCCATTGCTATCGCAGATCCGGGGGATCGTTTCCCGTTAACATCAACACTCTGGATCCTACCGCTCAAATAAGAAGAGATAAGATCCAGGGCGCCGTCCCTAATACCGTAGTGGTGTAGTTTCATGATCAATGTATTATGTTGAACGCAATCAAATGCCTTGGATAAGTCACAGAATATGCCATACGCATCATGTGACTCCTCCCAAGCATCAAATATGTTTTTAATTAACGCTATACCCGCATCAGTAGTCGAGCGCCCCTTACTAAACCCGAACTGTTTATTATGTAAGATATTATTATCATGGAAATGTTTCAGTAGTTGCTTTAAAATAAGTTTTTCAAAAATTTTACTTAACGTGGGTAGTACTGATATTGGTCTAAAATTGGAGGGGTCTGAGGTACTACCAGATTTAAACAGTGGAACTACTTTACTCAATTTCATTAAATCAGGAAACACACCACAATCTATACATCGATTAAATATAATGACTAGTTCTGGTATAATCAGTTCAATAATTGATTTAACAATCGGGACAGACATCCCCCATAGATCTTTAGTTTTCTTGAGATTTATTTGCTTAAGCACTACAATAATGTCATGATTTTTAACATATTGGAATTTAAATGTTTTATTACAATTTGGTACATTCGTTTTTAGCAAAGCTTCTGCAATGGGGGTAGAAGAATTTAAAGCCTTCGTCAAAGTAATAGCTACATTACCGAAAAAAATCTCAAATTCGTTTGCGATATCTTGATCATTATTAGTTATATTTCCATGAATACTCAATTTAAACTCGGTGTTTTTGGCTGCGACTCTCCCTGTTTCAGCGTTAATTACTTTCCATGTAGCTTTTATTTTATCATCACTAGTTTTAATCACAGATTTAATGAAGAGAGATTTTGCCAAAATACACACTCTTTTAAATATCCTTGAATCGTTTCTAACGTAGGCTCCAAACTCCTCTGATGTATTACTCTGTCTTTCCGCGTATAACTCATATAGTTTATGTCTACTGCGGTGAATACCAACCGTTGCCCAGTCACTAAACTCGCGTTTGTCGGAGACTACCATAGATCTGGATGTAAAGATAGACTGAAATTGGTTATTAAGAACCGAAAAAAAGTTATTATATAATACATTTGGATCCGTATCACAAGGCAGAAACGGTAAAACGTTAGCTAAATTCAATCTAAGTTCCTCCAGACGAGCAGCAGTCACCGGTACGTACTTTATTTTCCTTTTTGGTATCGATTTTATGACAGTAGCAAATTTGACAAACTGACCACTATGGTCTGATTCTAATTTATTAATGATAGATTTGCTAATCGTGGATATATTATCGGTAATATAAATATTATCAATACATGTCGCAGTAGTGTCAGTGGTTCTAGTAGGCTCCAGAAACACGTTAGATAAATTGTGTGATTTATACAAATTCAGAAGTTTCGTGGAAAAGGTGCTTATTTTCAGTAAATCTACGTTAAAATCCCCACATACAAGTAATTGTTTTTTTGATTTAGATAATTTTGTTAGCATTTCATCCAATATCTCAATAAATTCTTTAAAATTTTCAAAAACAGGTCGTCTATATACACATACTACTATTAATTGCTCCAGTTCTACACAAGATATTTCCGTTACACATTCCACAGACATAGACACGACATCTTTTCTTTCTTTATATTTTAATTTATTGTTCAGTATTATAAGAGACCCCCCCTTTGCCGTGTTTACCCTGCAGAATGCGCTGCCAACCCGGTGGTTGCTGAAATTGAACATGAGCTGGTGAGCCCGGAGATGATGTTCGGTTATGCATACAATGTCAATATCCTCAGCGTTCATGTACAATTCCAGTGTTAGTATTTTGCCCTCTGTCATCCCTCTGATATTTTGATGCACCAGGGTAATATTTTTTTCATAATTTTTATTTACTCTATTTATTTTAGGGCATTTATTCCAGCAATCATTATTATTTGACTCGTTAGATAATGAAATCAATAATTGGCTTATATTGTTATCTGAACAATTTTTTTTATTATTATTACTTGGTAATGTGCTAGAGGATATCTCCATTGTCTTAAAACTACTGCAAGAGCGTACCTCTTTTGTCTGATTATTTAATTTAAATTAATCGGATAAAGACAACTATCCGCAGTCTGAATAATATTTATGTCATTTAACTGCGCAAAAGGCGCAGTATATGTAGCCAAATTCTTGGCTGTAAAATTAAAAAAATAACATAGCGAAGTTGCTATCTGTCTTTTGATTGAATCCGGAAGCTTGTGCTTTCCCTTCGTCAAATAATAAGTATTACTAACAATAGGGTTAGTGTCAATAACATTGAACTTTTTACTATAACATGATATAGTGTTCAATGCTAAATTTAAATTATGTCTAAGTGTATTTTCCGCAGCTGGCAAGTTTTTACAGTAGGGGAGTGTAAACATTACAATATTGTCTATGTTCAAGGAGCACAAAGTATCACAATATTTCAACATTTCCTGTTTGTTGACACTTCCCCTATTTCCAATAAAAATAATTAAATTATCATTTTTTTCAAATTTATAGCTACTTATTCTTTTCATAATTTGGTGATAGGATGCAGAAGGCATACAGTAATTTATAAAAGACTGTCCCTTTGAATAAAAGTTTAATTTTGAGCCCATATCCATTCCAATTTCATCGCTAAACATGATTGTTTGATTTTTATTATTAATTATTTGAGAACTTAAATTAGAAGATTTACATAATAGCTGTGCACGGTTACACAGCTGCTCACTCGATAAGGAAGGTGTATTCAAAGGCTCGGGCTGGCTGCAGCGGTCACAGCCATAACTTGTTTTGTCTGCCAAAGAGTCAAAACGGTCCACATAGTCAGATGTTGAATTAATAAGTTTACCCATTGCCATTGAATATTCCCTGATAATTTGCTTTGATTTATCATACATGATAGTCACTGATTCGAGTGAGTCTTGCAAGTGTCTAAGCTTAATTTGAAATTTATTCGTATCGGCTGCATGTTGCCTTTGATAATTTTCTAATTCTAACGTGCATAAACTCAATTTATCTAATAGTTCCAATCTATTTTTACAATTTTTAACGTTTTTAGATAGTTTTTTATGATTTTTGATTAAATTTTTATTTTTTCTAATAAATTTATTAATTTTTACAATTTTTTTAAGTTTTTTGCTGCTGCAAAAGTCCAAATGCACCTTGGCTGACACTGAACGGCGTAGGGGAGTGTCGTTAGTGAGATCAATAATGTCTGTGTGCATAGGCCTTGGAGCAGCAACCAACTGCGGGGACCTCCCTACGAGCTCGTCAAATAATGATTGATTTTGTTGTGTGGTAATTTCCTGGGTGGCTGCTTCAAGGTGTGAGATATGTCGATGGGCCTCACAGAGCTCCTGTTCCAGGTCAGATATGCGTCGTAAAGCCTGCTCGTACTCTGCACTACAACTATCAAACCTATCTAACAATAGTTGGAGGTTATCCCGCTCTGTAGTCACATCTTCCAACTTAACATTAATTTGTGACAATTGGTTTTTTAATTTCCCGTTTTGTTCTATTGTACTAATAAGTTCTCTTTCGTTATCGTCCCGTTCGCTGTTTAATTGAACAACCTGCTCATTTGCGGTCTTTA
Organism: Idaea aversata; assembly: GCA_907269075.1. Taxonomy (NCBI): domain Eukaryota; kingdom Metazoa; phylum Arthropoda; class Insecta; order Lepidoptera; family Geometridae; genus Idaea; species Idaea aversata. Next base: position 5,326,416 of record OU026101.1, read on the forward strand.
ATTGTTGCAAAGTCATTTGCAGTTTCGTCGCTTCCTGACGAGAAGCGACAGCGAAACCCTTCCTAGTCTGCATTTTGAAGAAATAACAGGTAAAATACGTCTGGAAAAACGAGCAGGAAGTTCCCCAAGCAAGTGGGTAGATTAGATAGGTTACCGGTATGTCAAACTATTGTACTTACATGGAATTTGTATTAATTACCTGGCTGTTATCAGCGTAGGATATACTATAACATATATCCAGGAGAACAAACGGTAAACAAATCCACCAACCACTAAATCACTTTGAATATCTCCACAAAATATTCAAAAGAACACAAGTAAACAATGTTGACAATCCGATAACTGATCGACATAAGTTTCACGTATTATTTACGTATTTTCACACTATTTAACAATTAGATATTGATTTAACTATAATTATAGTTGCGATGAAATTGTAATTGGGCTTTAAATACACAAAATAACCAATAAAATAATAAAATATTTTGGGACAAATTCAATTCAGCTGTTCGCTCTAGTGTTGCCAGCGCGGAAAAAACTCTGTTACTTATTTATAGTAAAACTCCTTAGTAAACAGAAAGGGTTGGGCGTTGGAATCGTGCCGCCTGATTACAAAAGAGAATGGTATTTTTGGGAAAGAAAGCTTTTTTTAATATTTTTGACGTATTTGGAACCGGTTAAAAGAGGTAAGGGGGTGACGTCATTTTTTAATTAATGATAGAGAAATCAAAGACTCGATTTTTCCATAATATCTTCCATGTAGACTTTTAAGCAGATTTCAAAATTAAAAAGAAAGTTTTCAATTCGATTTATTTCGAATCGATTGTATTTTTTTTAAAACATTTTTAATGTCCATATTAACCATGTTTTTAATTTTTTTGTTTTTATTTTTTGAAACTCGATATTTGAATTTCGATTGTGTTTTACGGGTAGAACATTCTAAATAGGTATCCAAAAAGTCTGTACTATTTAGTACTATTTGGTAACATTTGTACTTACATACTTTTTGTTCTTTCTTCCTTTATTATAAGTTAGAGAGATAGAAGAAGATATGGCTTATTCCAATTTAGCCCATTTTTTTTTCCAAATCGGCCCAAAAATATGTACTCATACCTACCAGTGATACCTATTTTTTTTCCGAATCGGCCCGCAAATTTCGAAGTAGGTACAGACAGTAAAAAAAATTATAGTAAGTGAATCTCTAATACCCTATAAGTTTATTATAAATGAACAAGTAACTATACTATACTAAATAACAATTAAATAACGAAAACTGAAATTAATTAAATAAACTACCTACTTATACTAAATTAAAAGTCCAAATGGGGGTCCCTAGGAAGTGTGCCCAAAAGGCTGGTAGCGTTACCATGTTGGATGGCGATGCTTATCCGTTTTCCGAGGTACGAGCCAGCCCTTTGGTCACCCGAAGCTAAAACTAGTAATTTTGAAAAGTGAATTAATATGTGTAAATAATTTTCATTTCAACACAAATACAGGACAAGGACTAGGCTGTATTGTCTAATTACTCTTAGCCTAAACTATTTAGAAGAAATAACAAAAAAAGCATACCATTTCATAGATTTTTCTTTATAAGATAAGGTTTAAGTACCTACAGACGTACCGACGCCGATCGCCAGCTTTATTGACCCGGCTCTTACCCGGCTATATTTAGCTCACGCAGGGCTTCGGGTGTCGCTCGTACATGGTTCCTTTATCGACGCCTGTGCCTGAGATAATTGGATACGTGTAAACATGTGTCCCGATTTGGGAACACTGCAGCATTTGTTGTTTGTCGGTTTAAAGGCGGTAGAGTAAAGTTGTCGTAAAATTCCGAATAGGTTTCAAAATTTCTGCGTACTTCTTTGATGACTTCTGCGGCGCAAACACCCGTTTGTGGCTGCGATGCAAAAAAATTTAAAATTTAAAATTTAAAAATTAAAAAAAAAAAAAAAAAAAAAAATTAAAATATTTCAGGACATATTACACATCGCCATCCAGCCCCAAGCTAAGCAATTTAATGCTTGTGTTATGGGTGCCAGATAACGGATAAACTACTTATATACTTTTTTTTGTAAATATATACATATTATACAATATAGGAAACACCCAGAACCAGAAACAAGAATTTATGGTCAGCATAAATACTTGTTCCCGGCGGGAATCGAACCCGCAACCTTCTGCGTCGCAGTCGGGTGTTCGCCCGACGCGCCACAGAGGTCGTCAAAAAAGGTTGTGGGTTATCTAGATACCGGCCTGTATCTATCTGTACACAAATATTGGTTTAAATTTTTATATTTATGTATTTTGTGTATTGAAAATGTTTTTTTTTAATATTTATGTACAGATATATGTTTCTGGTCTGGGTGTTTCTATATGTATTAAAGGTATATTATTGTCTACAAAACAAAAATATACAGGAAAAGTATTTTTGTAGTGCACATTTTTTTTCTGCTGAATATATGTCAGCAGTGGAGTACATTTACGCAAAAAAATAAATAAAATAAAAAAACCAAAACTTAATGTGAAAAACTTCCTGCAATTTCTAAATTATTGGGTATCTCAGTATTGATACACACAGTGACACGTAGGTACCTACCTTCATTTAGAGCGCGCTATTAAACTCGCTGGCGCTAGTATTGTGTCCATGGACTTCGTCATTTTGTTAGAAAGAGAGTTTTTGAGTTAGCTCCAAAATAAAAAAAACAGTATTTTTTATTTTAATGTGCTTAAAACAAACCGAAATTACCGCACTACAAAAATACTTTTCCTGTATAAGACCTATTCAATCAGTTGTCTAACCTCCAAAACCATGACACAAGCCTCTTTGCTTAGCTTGGGATAAGGTTGGTAGGAAAAAATAATGATTTAGAAAATAAGTATTAAAATAGTACATTGTTATCCAAGGTGTGAAAGTCACTCATTACAAGTCCCGAGACGGAGTTTGGCGCCCGAGCGCAGCGAGGGCGCTAATAGTTCGAGGGACTTAATGAGTCTTTCACCCGAGGTAAACACTGTGCTTTTCATTACGAATAATACATAAAATTCTTCATAACAACGACAGTGAATGAGACTATGAGACTCCATACCACATGAGTAGGTACTCATGTGTCCATACTACCTGATCCTCTTACAAGGTTGGGACCAAAGAGGTTATACATTATGTAGTATTTTTTTAGGTTTCTGCTATTTGTATTCAATACTTAAATACGGCGGTACTTACCGAAGAAGTTTTTAATAATGAGTTAATCCAACATTGGGAAATGAAGCGAAGTCCGTAGATTTGACTTACAGTTTTTGTAACACGGTTTGTTTAGAAAATGTTATTTACACAAAATACACAATCATAAATGAAAAACCAGATTGAACTTAACCCAAAAACATAATAAAATAAGATAAAATAGTTACTTAGTACTAAACTCTGGCAGTATGCATGAGCCGTGCCAAGCCATAATTATTATTCTTTGGTGTAAAAAAAAAGCAAGGAGGTTAGGTTTTTGAAGTTCCTAATGCGTAATGATACTGATACTGGCTACATGCAGATTGCACAAGTCGTGCGAAGCCATAATTTGACATGACAGCTGTCAGTGAAAGTGAAAAGCCCTAGGGCTGGAAATTTTATTTTCTACACGCTCTTCAGGCATATTTAGACCTACTTTCGGAGTATGAGTAATGAAAAATAGTTTTTCTAAAAAGACTTGAAAATAATTCAAAAACCTTGTCTGTTACTCTAGATCATAACTAACCAACTAACTAAAACTTTAATTAGACCATAAAATTAGAACAATCCTTAATTACACGCAGATCTAAGTCATGAAATATTAATTCCGATTATAATTAATACTTACCGGTATATTCAGCTCCCTTAACGTAAAAGTAAATTAAATATTAAAACTGGTACCACTTACGGTAAAGTAAAGTGGAATCGTTCAAGAAACCCTTGACGCAAAATCCACTATTCTATTCATGCGAAATAATAAAGTTTCGAACACACCGTGCTGAAACGCTTCGAAATAACTAATATTATATGTGCGAAAGTTTTTCTGTTTGGATTTGTATTTCATTCATGCAAAAACTATCTAGGATGTTTGTGGTGTAAAAAGCTGAACTCCTGGACTACTTTTTAATCGACACCGGGAAAATTATCTAGATCTATCTATACTTCTATATCTATATCATCACTATCACTATCATCAATATCACTATCACTACATATTATAAAACAAAGTCGCTTTCTCTGTCCCTATATCCCTATGTATGCTTAAATCTTTAAAACTACACAACGGATTTTGATACGGTTTTTTAATAGATAGAGTGATTCAAGAGTAAGGTTTATATGTATCATACATGGATAATATAGCCGTGCGAAGCCGGGACGGGTCGCTAGCATATATATAAAAATCAATGCCACTTTTCGTTGTAATTTTATACCTCAAAAACGGGCACCTATCCAAACCAAATGTTTAAGCTTTGTTCGGGCTATTTAGTAGATGGTTTATGTGAAGTTTGCACAAAATCATTCGGTTCTTCATTTATCACATTTTTTTATACCTACTATGGCAAAACAACGTTTGCCGGGTAGTTATTATTATAAAGACGATTTTTTTTTGTTTGTAACGAATAGGCTCCGAAACTACTGGACCGATTTTGATGAAACTTGGTATGAGGATACATTGATTCATTGGAAGTAACATAGCCTACTTTTTATCCCGATATTCTTACGGGATCGAGAGTTACGTAGGTGAAACCGTGAGGTGATGCTAGTTTTCTATATGTAAATATAAAATTTAAAGTCTTAATTGACAGACTTACTGAAATAAATAAATAAATAAATAAATATCGCAGGACATTCCACACATCGCCATCTAGCCCCAAGCTAAGTAACTAGACTTGTGTTATGGGTGCTAGACAACGTATATACTACTTATATACTTTTCTTTTGTAAATATATACTTATAATACATAGAAACAACCAGACCACACACAAAGATCTAAGCATAAATACTTGTCTGAGGCGGGAATCGAACCCGCGACCCTGTGTTTGGCAGTCCGGCATGGTGACCATTGTGCCAACTGGGTCGTCTATATGCAGTAACAGTCTTTTATGAATAACAAATATCAACGCACAGTTCAATCCAATAGACGGATCAGGCTAAAATTTGTCACACATATAGTTATTATCACGTAGGCATCCGCTTAAAAAGGGTAAAGGTAAATTCAACCCTTAAGGGGGGTCCATACGCCAACAACCTTGGTACACAGCCTACTAAATGGTTACATATCAAAATAACTAAGTTCAATATAACTATGTTCGAAATAACTACGGTCATAATGCCTACTGTTCAAAATACCTAATGGTTGTTTCACATATTTTTGAAATAACTAATGAACGAAATACCTAATGGACGAAATACCTACGGTTAATTTACCTACGTTCATTATTACTATGTTCGAAATAACTACGGTCATAATAACTACTGTTTAAAATACCTAATGGTTGTTTGGCATATTTTCGAAATACCTAATGGACGAAACACCTACGGTTAATTTAACCACAATAAATTCAACTACGGGTTTTCACCTGCGATTAAAAAAAATCAATTTTATAAAATACACCTACGGTTAATTTAACTACAATTAATTCAACTACGGTTTTTCACCTGCGGTTTAAAAAAATCAATTTTATAAAATCCCTAACCAAGTAAAATGGGTAGAATTTAAAATTTGATTAGGGAAGCATATAAAGACCCATCCGGAACACCCCCTACCCAGAACCGACATGGATAGGTTAGGTTTATGTTAGAACTGCGACCACAACGCACGAGCCGAGCGAGCGAAGCGAGCGGTGCCGCGGCAGCGGCCGGCGAGTGCTAGAAGCGAATTCTACCCATTTTACTTGGTTAGGGATTTTATAAAATTGATTTTTTTAAACCGCAGGTGAAAAACCGTAGTTGAATTAATTGTAGTTAAATTAACCGTAGGTGTTTCGTCCATTAGGTATTTCGACCATTAGGTATTTTAAACTGTAGGTATTATGACCGTTAGTTATTTCGAACATAGTTATATTGAACTTAGTTATTATAATGTGTAGCCCAATCGACCGTTAGGTATTATGAACTTATGTGAATCGACCGTAGTTATTTCGAACATAGTTATATTGAACTTAGTTATTATGATACGTAACCTACTAAATAGTTACTACTGGCACCGGTCGCCTTCGTTGGTGAACATTGTTGATTGTTACGAGTGTGTTTTGTTTTTCTCAAAAGTGCTGAGATGGAATTGTAGGTAAGATTTTTACCGACATTTTGTTGCGATTTTGAGCCAAAAACTTCCTATAGTTTTGAAGCTATCCTAAAATTAAGAATTAAAACTAGTCTAACTTTGAAATGACAAGGAATTTTTGCCTCAAAATTACCCCAAAATATCGGTAAAAATTTCACCTACAATTCCATCTCAGCACTTTTGAGAAAAACAAAACACATTCGTTACAATCATCAATGTTAGTTGTAAGCGACGGGTTCTGGCGCGTTGCGTTTGGCAGCATAAGCAGCCTTAAGCGGAGGAAGTCACGTGTAAAAGCTAGTCCTTTTTTGTGACCTATAATACTTTGTAACTGCGTAGAGACTAAACTGATTTTGATAAGTGACACATCGTTTAAATAATAAAATTGGGAAAGTTGCATCAACAGAGACTTACAGAGACATTTTAACCAGACCACGGTGAAACCGAAAGGAAAGGTTATGGCTTTAGCCCGGATATGTACGTATACCTTCAAAACTACAATAATTCGACAAATAAAATATGTATCCTTATCGGTAGAAGCATCTTGAAATGCAATACAATTAATAATTCGAAGAGGAGCAACATCCGTTACGGATTATTACTTACTAGCGACCCGCCCCGGCTTCGCATGGCTATATTATGCATGTATTATACATATAAACCTTCCTCTTGAATCACTCTGTCTATTAAAAAAAACCGCATCAAAATCCGTTGCGTAGTTTTAAAGATTTAAGCATACAAAGGGATATAGGGACATAGGGACGGCGAAAAGTGACTTTATTTTATACTATGTAGTGATAAAACAAACAGTGGCTTACAGTACCTACACCAAAACGCAACTGTTCTATAAGGTCCTACCAAGGTACAATCTTAGGTTCCTTGCAACTACTGTTTAACTAAGTAACGTTTATCTTCTAAATTTATTATAATTTAACTAATGAGGTACCTCTCGGTAGAAGCATCTCGTAATACAATACAATGAACAATTCAAAGAGGTTAGATTAGCAACATCCGTTACAGATTATTACATATTTATGACGTCACATACTTCTTCCTACTCTTTTGACTGATAAAGGACGTTCACGAGTCAAAATGTAAATAGCGGGTGGAACCATGGGCACAGCTAGTAACAAAATATTCGCATCCAAAGCTATATTGTATAAGTATAAGCCATAATTGGACGGCCTGGTTGCCGCTTAGCTGCTTTATGATACGTTTTATACGATTTCCTTCTCGTTATGATAAAATACTGAATTGTTCTGCTTTCAGCGGATTACACGTCTTATATCTCGCTTTTTATTTATTTTGTTTATGAAAAGGGAGGTGTTATTGAATAAAATGTATGCTTTTGATGTTATGTGTTGAGTTTTTTTCAGTTCGAGGCTGATTATCTTCTATACCTACTATAAATAAATATTGCAGGACATTCCACACATCGCCATCTAGCCCCAAGCTAAGTAACTGGACTTGTGTTATGGGTGCTAGACAACGGATATATAATACTACTCAAATACTTTTCTTTTGTAAATACATACTTATAATACATAGAACAACCAGACCACAGACGAATATCTAAGCATAAATACTTGTCTGAGGCGGGAATCGAACCCGCAACCCTGTGTTTGGCAGTCCGGCATGGTGACCATTGTGCCAACTGGGTCGATATACTAATATCATAAAGAGGAAATATGTTTTTGTTTTAGGGTTGCGTACCTCAAAAGGTAAAAGAGAAACCCTCACAAGATCACTCTCTTGTCCGTCCGCCCGCTTGTCTGTCCGTGTGTCACCACCAATTTCCTCAAGAACGGGTGTAGCAAATTGATTTTTTTGTTTGTAACGAATGGGCTCCGAAACTACTGGACCTATTTTGATAAAACTTGGGAGAGGATACATTGATTCATTGGGAGTGACATAGGCTACTTTTTATCCTGATATTCCCACTGGATCGGGAGTTACGCGGGTGAAACCGCAGAGCTCTGCATGTTTAGAATAACGCGTTTTAGAGTTTGTTTTATGTTATTTTGATGGTGTGAATAACTTTATAGTTAATGTTAAAATAGTTTACCTTCAAATTGTTTGTATTGGGTTTGTATGTTTGTATTGTTTGCGTGGTGGAAGAACTTCTGCAACTTAGAAGGTTGTGGGTTCGATTCCTGCCGTCGAACCAATATTTTTTAAAGATATTTTTTGTGATCTGGGCTTTCAAAAAATACATGTAAGTATTCTATCAGTCGTCGTCTGGCTACCATAACACAAACTTAGTTGCTTTAGGCTAGATAGCACTATGTGTAACGTCTTATATTACAATACAGTGCGATAGTAGGGATGCCTACTATCGAACTTAGCCGAGTTTTTTAACTTGCATAGAATCTGTAGCACAAAGACAACATTACTAAAATCGCATACTTTAGATCGCACCATGCCTTTTCAGTTATAATGAATGTAAAAAAACAGGTATTCGACGATTATTAATTTAATCGTGTATCTTCCTGTAGGGTAAATTTTTAACTGGTCTTTCAGAGCCAAATCTTAAGAAAAATCCTCAAATGACCCTACATTATTGCAAAAAAAAACTGCATTCTAGCCAAAAGGACGAGCCTGAATGTAGGTACATTTCTTATATTTCTACGCAATAAATCTTCTACCACCCACCTAATAATTTTCAGTCATACAACATTATATTTTAGGCTTTACCTCAGGAGACTTAGGTACACTAGCGCCAGATAACATTGTGTTAATTCCTGCAACTATTTCAGAACTTTCAGCCGACTCGGTACCTAGTTGTTTTGTACTTTCGTAACAATGTAGGTGGCGGTGAAGTTTCCGCTACTCGACGCTAGATGGCAGGGATAACAATAACTGAAAATACAGTTAAACGAGTTCGTAGTTAGTGCAGTTTAGTGCACTTTAGTTAGTACTTTTAATTCTTAAAAAAAATTTACAAAGTAAAACGTTTAGATTGACTATGTCTAAATAACAAAATGTTCAGAGGCTGCAAATTGTCGATATCCCCAGAATGTCCATGTCCAAAAATGACTATAACCCAGAATAAGTTAAAAAATTAACAATAAAATATTAAGATTTTTGTATTGAGCAAATAAAGAATAGGTAATTAAGTAAGTACTTATCATCTTAATTACCTATTCTTTTTGTTCCCACTTAATATTTTTATATAAGTAGATAAGTACCTAATTACAGCTAACCTAGCATATACAAAACAACTTAAGTTTATGTTTATGCTATTAAATTGATTACTATTGCTATTCAATTAAATTGCATGAGATCGAGCTTAAACATATTTGACTAAATACATTATTTTTAGTAAGTAAATTTTTTTTTTTTAAGTGGAATAAACATCTAAAATGCGCCATTATATTATATAAGTATAGGTACTTCAAGAACCTAACCTTCTTGCAAACAAGTAATTTTTGTTCTATTTTGCCATTATTAACTTTCAAAAATGGAATAAGCCCTTCAGCCAATGACGTAACCTTCTTTGTTTGCGAAAGTCATCGATGCACCACGAGGGCGATAGAAACCTTGACCTTTACCACGCGAGGTCGCGTGCTTAACGTTCGAAGGGTTAACCCAACATAGGTGTTAATGGCAAGGGGTAAATTGATGTTGTGTTAATAATTCTGATAACCGCAAATCGTTGGCCCTGATTGGTTTAACAGCATTCTGACAAAAACAGTGGTAGGACCGTAAATATTAACTTTAATCAAATTTATAAGTCTACTAGCTTTGTCTATACATCAAAAAGTTTATATTAAGAATTTACGATGATAGATAATAATTATTGGGTTTTAGTAAAAAATCTTATAATTTTTATATTATAAGAATAGGTATAGGGTAAGTAAGTACTTCTTATTATTTTCTATTATAGATTTCTAAGACGACGACCCAGTTGGTACAATGGTCACCAAGCCGGACTGCCAAACACAGGGTTGCGGGTTCGCTTCCCGCCTCAGACAAGTATTTATGTTTAGATATTTGTCTGTTATCTGGTTGTTTCTATGTAACTATATATTTACAAAAAGAAAAGTATCTATGTTGTATATCCGTTGTTGGTTCATAGTAATTATTTTCCCGGATCTTAATCGCGTATTTTTTGTTTTTTATTTTTCTTACCTCCACGTTTCGACTATAATATGTTACAATAGTCATGGTCCCAAGGAGACCGTCCAAAAAAAAGTACGTGTTGGTTGTTTCTATGTATTACAAGTTTAAAACAAAAAAAATTATAAGTAAGTATATAAGTAGTATATCCGTTGTCTAGCACCCATAACACAAGTTAATTTACTTAGCTTGGGGCTAGATGGCGATGTGTGGAATATCCTGCAATATTTATTTTTATAAATTTGTTGATATCACTATCACTACATAGTATAAAACAAAGTCGCTTTCTCTGTCCCTATATGTCTCTATCTATATACCTATATATGCTTAAATCTTTAAAACTACGCAACGGATTTTGATGCGGTTCTCTTTAATAGATAGAGTGATTCAAGAGGAAGGTTTATATGTATAATACATGCATAATATAGCCGTGCGAAGCCGGAGCGGGTCGCTAGTAATCTATAAATAAATGCACTGTATAAATATCTACAACTAAATCAATGTCTATTTGGTTTTTTGCAGTTGTAACAATAAAATATGAAATATGTGGGAAATGGTAGTTTAACCATGGAAATAGTAGGTTAAAAATAATCTTACAATATTTTATGTTTGCAAATTTAGCGAAAACAAGACACGAAACGCTGCAGTAAAAACTGTGACGTCACAGCCTACAGTACATTTTACCAGATAAAATACAAAACCTTTATGGAGTGCGCCTTTAAAGCATGAGCTATAACGTCGTTAACAACATTACATAGTATAAAACAGTGTCGCTGTCGTTGTCTGCCCCTATGTATTCTTAAATCTTTAAAACTACGCAACGGATTTTGATGCGGTTTTTTTATTAGATAGAGTGATTCAAGAGGAAGGTTTTGGTATATAAAACAAAACTACCACGCGTAGGAAGTCGCGGGCAACAGCTAGTTTATTATAATTATTTTTAAAAAAATCTGTAAGAGATATTGTTGTTGGCCCAATGGTAACCATGCCGGACTGCCAAACACAGGGTTGCGGGTTCGATTCCCGCCTCAGACATGTATTTATGCTTAGATATTTGTCTGTGGTCTGGTTGTTTCTATGTATTATAAGTATATATTTACAAAAGAAAAGCATATAAGTAGTATATCCGTTGTCTAGCACCCATAACACAAGTCTAGTTACTTAACTTGGGGCTAGATGGCGATGTGTGGAATGTCCTGCAATATTTATTATATTTATTTATTTATATAAATAATCATTTCCAACTTTTAAAAGTAGAATCTTCTCTGAAAATTTGAAACAAGCTAATTAGATTCTTTTTACCATTGCCACTCGAAAAAGGGTGTTTTATTCATCGATAACAGTGAATAAAACCCTCTATTACTCACTGAGTGAATAAAATCATTTTGAATTTGGAACATGCACGGATATACGAAATAATATGGACTTATAAAAAAAAACGTACTGAAAGTGCTGAAAGAACGTACTGGCTGGATGGAATATTAAATTTAAAAAAAGTATACCGCCAATTTAGATTTTTTTCTATCTGATAGAGTGGTTGTTTAATGTTATTGAAAAATCGAATAACATAAATAATATAATAAAATGAGTTGTTCCAGTGACGAAAATGAGACACTGACTCCGGAATAATTTCGAAATAAAGCAGCAATTATAGTAGATAATTTGTTGCCGCCAAAATCTCGGGAGCATGGCAATAGGAGTGTGACATGGAATAAAACTTAAAAATAGATACAATTATTTTTTTTCTTTTCTATCTGTTATCGTGGTTGTTTTAAGTTATTGAAACATCTAATAACATAAATTATATTAAAATGAGTTCTTCCAGTAACGAAAATGAGACACAATCTCTTGAACCATTTATAAATTTACTAGCTGCCCTACGCGGTTTCACCCGCGTAACTCCCGATCCCGTGGGAATATCGGGATGTAAGCTATCCTATCTCTCAAGTTGGATCGAACTGCACATGGTGTGCGAATTTTATTATAATCGGTTAAGTGGTTTAGGAGTCCATTGAGGACAAACATTGTGACACGAGATTTATTTAAATTAAGATTTTCTCGCAGTCTATGAAAGAAAAAGAAAGAAAGAAATAACCTATAAAAAAAAATCAATGGTAATGGTGTCAATGGTAAAAAGTAGAGTACACAACTCGTGAAAAAAATAATTTATCTCGGTCCTTGTATCCCTCGCTCCGCTCAGGATTTCCCTCGCTACGCTCGGGATTCAACTATAGAATCCTTCGCTGCTCTCGGGATCCAACTTAGTCCCTCGAATTAAATTACCTTTTTTTTCACTTGTTGTATAATCTACTATTATAAGTAATTTATAAGTCTAATTATCCTTTTTGAGGGAGCTGTCGGCGCGCCTTGTCGAGGCTACTGGCGATCCTAGAGCTGGCGGCTTCTTGTCCCAGCGACTCAGTCTTGCTATTCAGCGAGGGAATGCTGCCAGCATTTTGGGGACAATGCCTCGGGAAGGTGTAGCCGAGGGCTTCCTCTTGTTTTAATTAACATTAATTATATGGGTTGATAGGCATAGGTTGATTTTTAATGTTTTACTTATTTTATTATTTTTGTGTTGTTTGATTTTACATTGAATTTTTGGGTGGTGGGTAATTTTTATTTTGTTTTTTTTTATTTTGTATTATTTTTCTTATTTTTAGTTCTTTTATTTTATGTCATTTTAAAAATGTGATTAAGTGAATAAATGTCTGAATTATTATCCTTAAGATAAAATAAATTTATTGTTATTACTTACAGCTTACTTAGATAAATATGTAAGCTCCTATTTATATTCTTAAGGTGAAAGGGTGCCTGCGCTCTCTCCATACAAACGTAGTCGACTGTTTTCTCCCTGTATAATGACTTTAGCTCAAATATTTTGTGCCATAAAACCTATAACTGCCATGACTATGCCCAAATGTTTTGTTTTTTTTTCATTTTGTAATTATCATAGAAATTAAGATTTATTAAAGAAAAAAAAAAGAAAAACAATAACATATTGGCATGGTCATGGCAGTTATAAGTTTTATGCAACAAAAATATTTGCTCTGGTGTCATGATCCAGGGTGAAAACAGTCGACTACGTTTGTATGGAGAGAGCCCTCGGTACCCTTTCCTCTTAAATGTAGGTATGCCAGACAGAATCTCAAATAACGCCTTACCACGTCTTACTTTGGAATTACGTCTTATGATTTTGAACCTCAAAGCTAGCTAATTAATATTTCTATTATTCTGAAAGACGAAGTCATTAATAAGACCAGAGATAAGCTAATGAGTAATTAGTGTAACATTTATTATTGACATTTAGGTCAAAAGTCTCTGCCCACCGTAACGTTTACAATCCTGTGCAGCACTATTTGAGCATTATAACTACGTAACCTGTGGAGCGAACCCACGTCGGTTGGTGTAGCGGGTGGCGGCTTATACCACTCGGCCAACTAACGACATAGCTAACATGTTGAAAATACTAATCACACTAAGTACTTTTAATTCAAGTATTTGTGTTTGTGTGTAACTTCTATTAGAAGAAGGTCGTAAGTCCAATACTTGTAGATAGTATTATAGTAGCAAACTGATCATTTACTTATGACCCATACTGTACCTACATATAGGTATAGGTTTGTATGTGATACCTAATTAACAGGAAATAACGATATCATATACTAAGTGGTATTCATATCATATTAGCAAGCGGTAGAGGGCTACTTCTGTGCACTTAAACCACCACCTTTTTTTCTACGAGTTTGGGAAATTCTTAAGTAGAAAATTTTGAAAGTTTATAAAAAACCAAAACAAAGGTAATTCAGACTAAGAACAGTAGATAAAATTTAAAAAAATATAAGTATAATCTTAAGGTTAATAACCTCTCCGTGTAAGGAACAGCTGATTTTCAGGTAAATATAACCTCAAAATTTATTTTCTTTCATACAAACCTTGTCCTGACAAAAACAAACATAAAATAAAAGAATTTTAGCCAATTTGGTGCAGTCGTTTGGAAGCTAAGCGCGTACATTTCGGCTAGTAAATTTTAAATTATACTTACCTATAAATTAATTATTTATTAACAATTTGTTGATACAAAATACATTTGGTTAAACCATTCTACTATAGTTAAAACAGTATTTTTTAACATCAAACAAATGGATAAGCATCAAACGAACAACATAAAACATTTTCCCACAAAACAAATCGAATTAAAACCTCCACTTAATTATGAATGAACGAGTAATGAAGTTGTCATATTCACTGTAAAATGTATGTTATTATAAATGTACAAATTTTTAATGATAAATTGCATAATAAAGTGAAAGTTCAAACAGAATTTACACATGACATGTCAAATCGTATTTAAATAATGGATGGTGCTTTCGGTGTGTTTAATATTTGAAATGTATGTTTAAAAACACTTTGATTCCACTTGTGTTTATTCAGGCAGGTAAATAGGTTGCTGTTTTAAGTAGAAATTAAATATAAACTAATCGAGCGTCACCTAATTCTGCGTAAAGGGACTTAAGCAGAAAACGTTTTGGGTCTAAAAAAAGTTCAAACAAACAAGTAGTATAAATATTTAAAATATCTCAAGTGAACGCAAACTTTTTATTAAGTATGTATATACGTAGATCTCAAACTGTTAAATATAGGTTGAGATTGCGAAATCATTAGGTCTTACAATATTGATAACCTTCCGCAAGTAATTACATGCACAAAGCCCGGGGCTAAGTTCTATCTATCTAGGTCAGTTCAAACGGATAGGAAATACAAAATCTTATGCATTTGCATGTTCTAATGTTTAATCACATGTTTTAATGACACATTGTAGGTACATATGCTTCTCTAAAGTGATTAATAAATCAATAGCAAAATAGGAAGTAGGTAGTTAACTTCTGTATACAGGGTTATTGGAAATTATACTAGCAACTTAACAAACAACTTTTGTTCTACGACTTTTGGAAATTCGAACATTTTTTCGAAAATTTTGAGGTTAGGTTTACCCGAAAATCAGCTGTTCTTCACACGGAGAGGTCATTAACCTTAAAATTTTACTTATTTTTTAAGTTTTGTCAGTAGACAAAACTAAAATGTAAAAAATGTAAAAAAGGTCATTCAGACTAAGAACAGTAGTTCTTAGTCTGAATGACCTTTGTTTTAAAAAATCAGCTGTTTTTCGAATTTACATAACCTCAAAATTTTCATTTTTTTTTTCGAATTTCCAAAAGTCGTAGAACAAAAGTTGTTTGTTAAGATGCACAGAAGTAGCCCTTAACGGCTTGCTAATATAATTTCCAAGTAAGATCAATCGTACCTAAGGTCTTTCCCTACTAATATCCAAGCCTACTAGAAATGTAACCGGACTTGGCTCATTAGTTCGGTGCTGCTGATGAACTTGTATAAAAACGCGACCGACCAAGCAATGACAAAAGACAATCGACAGAGTACAGCCTGGTACAGCTAAATATGTCGATCAGATAACGTTCCAGGTACCTTTAACTTAAATCATAATCAATAAAGTTTCAATTAGATAATTCAACTGATATCATCTCTCAACACTTCTAAGCACTTTACATTTTCGAACAAAACACTTTCGAACTTCGCCATTGAACAACTCAAATAAAATTGTCCTACAAGCGTCTCAACTTACGTAGGCAGCCTCGTTGACTTAAATCCCCCGCAGACGCCAACGTTAACGTCGGCTGATAATTTAGTATCAGTATAAGTATGAAGCGGTCGACCGAATGAACGATTGCTCGTCAAATTGGTCGAACAGACGACCGTAAATCTGCAGTTTACGGGAACTCTTAGTTCACCAAGTTTTACCCTCGATTTAAGTGCCCCTGATAAGATGCTTCTTGAAATCATTCGCGTACTTACTCTTACGAAAAAGATCTTAAAACGCCTTTCAGAGTCTACCTCAATAATTTTTGGATAAAGTAATCGCTCATTAACGATTTTATCTCTTAGTTTTATTGCTGAATTGCACGGGGGTGTTACTGAAAGCGTTTTTATTAAACTTATTTTGAGGGCTCGAAATAAAGCGACGATAAATCTCTTTACGTTGCTTTAGCTGCCTTATTTATTTATTGTACTTCCCTATCTAAGATATGGTTAGCCACTGGCGATAATTAATCTATTGTTTTAAATCGAGTTCAGCCTTCAATTGTGATCAAATGTTTTAAGTTGATCATTCCTTCATCGTCATTTAACTTTTAATTTAATTTTATCTCAACACACCAAAAAAAGCATCAATGAAAAATAACGCGGCGACCGCAATTTCATCCGACAAACGTGAACATTATAGAAATTATGTAAACGTCCATTTGTGGAGGACCAATTTAAATTGAACTATAGCACACAATTAGACAGAAGTGCTTCATTCAGAATGAATGAGTCGTATGTCGGGTCTGCTTACACTGGATATATTGTTGTGGATTCCCAGTATGCTGGCATCGTTTGGAACGATACGTCATTCATGTTCCAGACACGGCATGGCCCATGGGATGACGGAAACAAGCTAATCCGACCGCCCTTGAAATTAAGTCAAGGTTCAGTTTTCCTTTGAGAGATCTGTTTTAATTTTGAAGGTTTCATGAATTTGTTATGCAGGAAAGGTTCACTTATTTTTCTTTCAGTTTATTACGTCAACTGGGGAAGGTTTTGTGAAAAAAATATTATGTTAAATTCGGTCATATTAATGAACTATGTGCGTCCCGCAGTTTTATACCCATCATCATCATCATATCAACCTATACACGTCCATTGGGCCTAGGACGTGTATGGGCTGATAGGTATAGGCCTCCCCCATACGACGCCACAAACAGCTGTCCTGAGCCGCCTCCATCCACCGACTACCCGCAACCGCTACAATGTCGTCGGTCTACCGGGCAGCTGGTCTCCCAACACTCCATTTCGCGTTGCATCGCGGCCGCCACTCGAGCACCTTTACTCCCCAGCGGTTGTCAGTTCTGCGAGCTATATGACCTGCCCATTGCCACTTCAGCTTACCAATCCTGAGAGCTATGTCGGTGACTTTTGGAAAAGAATTTTGGAAAATTCAAACACATCCATCCAGACGAACGAAATCGCGAGAAAAAGCTATAGGAATCTTGCTACAGATTACCCCTGTAGTTACAAATTTTCATGAACATCTGTCAAAGTTTGACTCTGAAAAGCTAACAAACAAAAAACTTCCTAATTTACAGTATTAAGTAGAAAAGTAGGATCTATACTTTTGAGTGCTACATCGAAAATTTTCCCAAGAGAGTTCTTTCTCCGAGTAAGCTAGGACTTATGGCATGAATAATGATCTCTACGAGGTCAAGTTAAAATGTGCTTTAGAGAGAAAATATTAAATGCGATTTCCGTGTGCAGGGAAACATTGCCGGTTTCTCGGAAAATCGATGCAACTACGAATTCAGAGAAATGCATCATCGTGTGTTACGTTATGAATTGTAAAGAAGGTTCTCATCTGTGTATGAAAATACATAATATTTGTGATACAACTTGCATGACTGGGTTATAAAGTACCGATGCCAAAAAAGACATTGTAGCAATTGCTTTGCAAATAAATTAAAAATTAACTGCATACATATATGCAGTTATTATATACGCATTTGGGTTAATATCACGCAAATATACTTAGTAGGTATATGTTTAAAAATATCTTTTAAAATAAGCTTTCTTCCCTATTCCGCCAAACAAAATATAAGTGAATTTAAAAAGAGCTCAGTCAATAGGCACCTACGTAAATAAACTTCTACCTACTTTTGAATAATTTATTCAATGTTCCCACAAAATGAGCTCATATCGTTTTCAAAATGTAAACGTCCAAAGTTTTCGTGTATCAAACAAACCGCACCGAGGCCATTCGCTATTAAATAATTCACCTACTAACAGTACCTAGTAGGAATACAAGCCTAGGTATACGTAAATTAAAATTGAAAAATCCACACCAGATCCTGACCAAATTTTTTTGAGCTCACTCCTGAAGTATATCCTTTTTAACAAAAAAAGAATCATCTCGATTGGTTGAGCTCAATTATTTGAGTCTTTGAGTAATCGGTAGCTACATCACTACACAGTATAAAACAAAGTCGCTTTATCTGTCCCTATATCCCTTTGTATGCTTAAATCTTTAAAACTACGCTACGGATTTTGATGCGGTTTTTTTAATAGATAACGTGATTCAAGAGGAAGGTTTATATGTATAATACACGAATAATATAGCCGTGCGAAGCCGGAGCGGGTCGCTTGTGAAATATAAACAACGCTTAAGTACAGCAATGTTTTATTCTAGAAATATGACAAGATAAACCACAAAATCACGTTCACAACAGCAAATGCACGAATCACGAATGACAACATCACAAAGACATTCTACCGTTCTCCTGCAATTCAA
Organism: Idaea aversata; assembly: GCA_907269075.1. NCBI lineage: Eukaryota > Metazoa > Arthropoda > Insecta > Lepidoptera > Geometridae > Idaea > Idaea aversata. The sequence continues at coordinate 5,345,212 of OU026101.1, forward strand.
ACGTATATTAAGGAAATAGGTTTTTCTTCCGGTAAAATGAAGTTCATGTTGCAAGTTGCTAGGAAGTCGGTAGTATAACTTCGTCACGGCTTAGCCGCGCTGGGTCAGCTTCTCGGCTGTAGTTCATATGCAGAAGTAGTGTTATATTTATTATATTTGGTAGACATATAAAGAAGCTTAAAGCCTACCGTCCACTGCCAACTAAACTAAGTTAGTTTGGCTTAGCTCGCAGTTTTTGAGCTTTACGTAACTTAGCTGGCATAGTTTGCGGTGGACGCATATAAATGAAAAACTAGCAGTGCTCCGCGGTTTCACCCGCGTAACTACCGATCCTGTGGAAATATCGAAATATAAAATAACCTATAGCCTTCCTCGACATATGGACTATCCAACACAAATATAATTTTTCAATTCGAACCAGTTGTTTCTGAGATATGCGCTTTCAAACAAACAACGGAAGCCCTCAAAGATGAATAATTTTCCCCGTTTCTTCCACATTTCCCACTGATTCTTCGCTCCTATTGGTCGCAGCGTGATGTAAAAAACCCAGAGCCTTCCTCGAGAAATATAATATGCTACACAAAAATATTTTTTCAATTCGAACCAGTAGTTCCTGAGATAAGCGCGTTCAAACTAACAAACAAACTTTTCAGCTTTTTATTAATATAAAAGATTGACTCAACTATGCGAGCTAAGCATCACTACCTCGGTCTCTTTTCAACTACGCCTCTTGATGTACTTTAGCCCACAGCCTTACCTACATAAGTTTGAATGCTACAAAGTTTCACCTAGGTACAATTGCGGTAGCGCAGGTGGTCCATTCTAATGTGCACACAGCTTTACGCCTACAATTTATTGTTTTACCTTCAACAAATTTAAGACATACGAGTTACAGTTTCAACTTAGCCACATTAAAGTTCGTTTATTGTCATATCCTTCAGCTGGTAATAAATTAGAATAATTTACTCAGAAAAAAGGTTTTTTTGAAGTAAGAAATAATCCTCTCCCTATAGCTGATAAAGAATAATTTCTTGGAATTAAAAGCAGTACTTATTCTTATTTAGAATACTATAATAGGGCTGTCAGGTCCCTCTATCCCAATGGGCACACCGGGCCCGGGCCCAGGGCCCCGTGATCGATAGGGTTCCTATCGATCACGGGGCCCTGGATCCCCTAGTTCCTGCTTAAAATTTTACAGAACATGTCCAAATTGTCCAACCCGTTTTTAACACTTTTATAATCATCATCATCATCCGAGCGATGTTCCCGGTTGCATCCCTCTAGGGAGCCCGGGGTCCGCTTTCCTACTTTTACGCCTCCACTTCGCACGATCTTCGGCATCCCGGTTAGTAAGGCCATTTGCACGCATATCACCCTTTACGACGTCAAGCCAGCACTTCTTGGGTCTACCCAGTCTGCCACGGCCCGGCGGAGGCGCCATGGTAAGACATTTGTTCCCCACGTAACTAGCCGGTTTTCGCAAGACGTGACCGTACCAGCGTAGGCGACATTCTTGCAATTTATCTGCATTATCTCGGACATGAAGGCTGCCCCGGATGCGGGAGTTCCTGACGCGATCCTTTCGCGTCACTCCACACATCCAGCGCAACATCTTCATCTCCGTGACACGCAGCTCCTGCTTATGTCGCTCAAGTACCGGCCACGCCTCACTACCATACAAAAGGACAGGTCTAATGATGGTTTTATAGACCTGTCCCTTTAGTTTAACCGGCATTTTGGGGTCGCAAATGACACCAGTCACCTCACGCCACTTGGCCCAAGCCGCTGAAATGCGTGAGTTGACGTCGCAATCGATGTCGCCGGACGCGTGAAGCACAGATCCCAAGTACTTAAACTGGTCTGACCATATGACCGTCTACGCAGACAGGTGTGGGATCTGTTGTATTGCAAGCCAAGTACTCTGTCTTCGCCACATTCAGTTGTAAACCGCCGTTCTCAAGCGACTCCTTCCACGTGTGTACACGTTGCACACGTTGTGTGTACAGCCGCCCCTTATCCGAATCCGCCAGCGCAATATCATCAACGTACATGAGCAGCCATGGAGGCTGCTCGTGTGCATCCCATCCCTTTTTAACACTTTTATAATATTCTATGTTATTTAGAAATACTGTTTGCAATAAAGAATTTATACAGGGTTATTGGAAATTATACTAGAAAATCGTTGAGGGCTACTTCTGTGCACCTTAACAAACAACTTTTGTTCTACGACTTTTGGAATTTCGAAAAAAAAATTGAAATTTTGAGGCTATGTAAATTAGAAAAACAGCTGATTTTTAAAAACAAAGGTCATTCAGGCTAAGAACAGTAGATAAAACTTAAAAAAATAAGTAAAATTTTAAGGTTAATAACCTCTCCGTGTAAGGAACAACTGATTTCCAGGTAAACCTAACCTCAAAATTTTCGAAAAAATGTTCGATTTTCTAAAAGTCGTAGAACAAAAGTTGTTTGTTAAGCTCAGAAGTAGCCCTCAACGGCTTGCTAGTATGATTTCCAATAACCCTGTACATCTATCCAACTAATAATTGAAATATAACATTTTAATAGCTTAAATTGGCAGAGACAACGTTGATTTTTGACATTTTTTTTTTCAGTAACTTATAACCATTCGAAAATTATCACGGTCAGTGGGTGGAGTGCGAGTTTTTTCGTATAGCAAACATCACATTAACTTAAACGAGAAAATTGTATGAAAAGTTAAAGCTTCGCATTACGCCCGCTAGGCGCGCTTTTCAGCTTGTCATACGACTTTCTCGTTTACGCTAACATGATAGTAACGTTTGCTATACGAAAAAACTCGCACTTCAACCACAGAGGCCTTTTACGATAACCTAACTTTTTTAGGAAGTTAGCGAGAATCTTCATCTTTTGGTGGCTTTTATTAATGTCTGTCTATAATATTGAAATAATAATAATCATTCCTTTATTATCAGACTTCTTGTCCATGTGTTAGTATACAAAGAGCTTACAAACTATGTTAGTAAAAGAACAGATGTGAAATTAATATCTACTTTTTAATATGGACCTGGATCCAATGCCCCCGGTACCGATTGTCGCTGCTCCTCACTCTAGCCATCATTGATGCCGCTCTCTTTCTAATAATGGCATTATAGCCGTCCACGTGAGCTTCAGAAATGGTGTTGTTCCAGATGCGAAGATGGTGGAGGCGGCGCGGCGACAGCCGGCGGCGGCGCGGGTCGGGCAGCATCGCTGCGGCTGGCCAACGGGCGCGTGGCGACCCAATCGGCGGAGCAGTTGCCGCACTCGCCGGCGGACTGCGCCTCCGTGCGTATCTCCATAGACAACACCAACACATGCTGCACCGACTCCCTCGTCACCGCGCTCGATGACGAAACCTTGCTGCTAGGTGAGTACTGTTAGTATCTCAACTTTTTATATTACTAACTAAGTTACTCAGTAGCGCTGGACCGGACTGGAGATATCATCTACATGATTCCAGTCATTAAATGGCTGTCGAATCGTATATCCTGTAACATTGTTCTGTCAGCACTAGAATGGCACTGGATTGACCGTCTAAATTATTCCATGCTGGAATGGTCAAGCTGGATTCAAAAGTAGGCTGCCAATCCACTACTGGACTGGATTGCTCACCAAATCCAGTGCATTCCATAGCGTAGTAGTAGATTTACATTTTCCAGTACCAATCCAGCGCTGGATTCGATCGCTGGACTGAAATAATGTAAACCGGGCAGGTATTTTGCTAGAAAGTCAGGGAAACTTAATGTAGTCAGAACTATGGGTCAAACTTTACAAAACACAGAATAACATCGAATGTGATTTGCTCTTACAAATTTATTATAGCAGGTAAATGTTTAAGATTTACCCACGAAACCTATATTTGACATGTTCCTAACGAGCAGAAATACTTTGTATGAGTAGGAGGCTTCGTAGGGTTATTCGCCGGGAACTATAAACGAACGCGTAAGTCCACATATCTGAGGTGACCGTCAGGATTGCTAGACTACTCAAGATATTTCCCCGACGCTATACCTCGTTTTAATACCTATTTCCTACCTCTAGCGTGTAATTGCACCCGCGTTAATCGCGATACCGTGAGATAGAATTATCCTTTCTGTCCGTATATTGTATAAGCAAACAAATCCTTTCCCTGAAGCATTTTTAATTAGCAGTTTATAAGACTCAAATCTTCAGCCGTCGAAAAGCTCCTAACCCCTCTGATTACCTACATTAATATTAACATTGAAATTTCTAATTAGGTTTGCCGTAGAAAAAGAAATTTAACCTCTGAAAACACGAACATAAATATGCATCCTAAGCGACACGAGTAAATTGTTTTGTTAACTTTCGCCGCAGGTGGCGTCTTGGCTCGCATAACTATAGTAATACTGAGCCTGTATACAAGAATACACAAAGATTTAAAAGCCATTTCCTAAAACAATTAGAGCCCACCGACATTAAATTTGCACAGTTAACGGCACGTTCACGTTCGGTTGTTCAAATATTCACTACAACACCTACCCTTTCTTGCTGAAGCCGTTGGAAAGAGACTGAACACTGACGTCACTCCAGCTCCGGCACAAGATGGGATTACTTCGTAGGCGTTTTGGCGGAGAGATTTTGAAATATCGGTTAATGGGATGAGATTTTATTCATTTACTAGCTTTTGTGCCGTTACTTCGTTCGCGTAGAGTTTTCCAAAATGCTTTTCTTAATAGCCAGTGATATGTCAACCAGAGGTAGATAGGTCTTTGCGAAATAGACTTGACCACACAAAAGTAAGGCAATTGACTCAATATCCCTCGGGTGTTTTCGAATTGGTACGTCAAATTATTGTGTCACAATAAAGGAATGCAAAGTTCGAAGATAACCACTCTATGACTGTTATGGCCCCTCTACATGATGGCCTAGCGCTGAACTAGCGAGATGGCCATGCGATGGTTGAAACGCAACTACACGATGGCCACGTTCAGCCATCGTTGCCCACTTCCTTTGATGTGCGACCGAAAAACCGACACCGTGGCCATCCAGTCGCCATCCACGAACCATAAGCCATACCACCACGCCTTCTACATGCTGGCCCATATTAATGGTCCACGTGATGGCCCATCATGTAGAGAGGCTATTACATCTCACTGTTAATAGCTATCAGTATGGATCGGTACCCACTAATACCATGAAATTCGTCCCTGTGCCCACGATCGTCCCCTCAAAGTTTTGAGGATCCCACTCGTCCCCTGGGTTCACGATTAACGGCTCCTCTACGCTCAACAGTCGAATGATTTCCATTTCGATCAAAAGACAATCGAAATGGTCTATATGCCAAATTTTAGGGTTTGGCTCGTTGGTCAAGGGTGTGTTTAGTCAAACCGCACGTTTGGTCAAAGGAGTATTTCGTCAAAATACGTCTCGTCAAAATCTCGTTCTGTCAAACTACACGTTTAGCCAAAGGAATGTTTCGTCAAACTATAAAAATAACCCGATCCGTTTGAGTTGTGCTTTGATATTATCAGCCAGGACTTTGTATTTTTAGAAGATAAACTACAAAAGTAGGTAACGAAATAACAAATTACCTTCCTAATAAATATCACTTCCTCAATACAACTAGTAATTTTGTTTTTCAGTGTCGTGTAAACTAATTATTCAATTTGAAACTTGTTATGTACCTAAAGACTATTGAGGCGATTGTTTCTAGTAGTAAAAATGTAATTGATAGATAAAACAAGGACGAATGAAGGAATTACTAATGAAAATAGGTACATACATAATAATATATCTCACTGTTTACTTGTTAATTCAACATTCCTTAAATTCTTCAACTTTTTGATACTTACCTACTTACCTAACATTTTAGGGCAAACGTAGAAATAGAGGTCAATGTTTTTCAAGTTATGCGAGCCAGAATAATATGCTGAAATCAATTTCTTTTGTAAAATAGACGTTGCTAGTTCTATAGAAAAAATTACCTATAGTAAATGGTAGAATTATCCATTGCGGTGATATATTTCATGACATTAGCGTACAGACATAAAATAAGTCTAAGTTATTTTCTTTGAGCACTAAGCTATTGGAACTGCTGATACAACGCTAATAAATTAATCTTTTGGCATACGATTTATTTACTTGTATTTTATCATTGAACACAAATAAGCTATCTGCTGTTATTTATTAAACGTCGTAGCATGAAATATATTTCGCTTTTAATTAGTATGAGATTGTCTTACGGTGAAGGAAGACATCGCTATAAAACCTGCGACTTGGTGGCATCCATTTTGAACACCCATTTTCAACCCGCAAATATTTTTCCATGTTCTACCTAAAATGTGTTCCATTTTCTACCCCCAATAATTTAATTGATTATTTTTTTCCAATTTCTACCTAAAATGTATTTCATTTTCAACCCAAGTGATTATAATACTTAATATGAAGTTTTTTCGTAAAGACAGAAAAATAATTTAATATTTTAAAGTCGTATTTTAACTACTATTAAAATTAACACTTTTACCGAAACTATGAATCTATTTTTTCTGTTGACGTTACTTGAGTAAAAATTAGGTAGGTAGTTAGGTACCCACTCCGTATTTGGATAGAAAATGGACTATTGATTTGCAGGGGGTTGAATATGGAGGTATTTTAATTAAAATTATGCCGTGGGTTGAAATTGGGGGTTGAAAATGGATGCCACCGACTTTATAGGCTTCAGTTGTATTCACGAGTTCTTTCCTCTGGAAGCTGAAAGGGTGCTGGAAGGCCCACTCCATCTAATTGTCTAATTAATACAAGTCCTAGGCACTACAGTGCCCTGAATCGCATAGATCAAAGTTGCATGCTCTGTATTGATCATCTAGATGAGATTCAAAGTCCAATATTATTAATTAATTGTGTATGTTCTATTGGCTGTAGAATTATGTGAAAAAATTATAAGAACAATGGTAAGTTAATTAAAGGAAACAATAATGTTGAAGAATTATTGGCATATGTGACCATTGAACGAAGATAAGGTGATTTGTCCGCGCATGGTCCGGCGCGGTTGGTCGGCAACCCGCTCGGCTCTCTGCTGCTTGCAGTCGTTTGCCGCGCACTCTCGCGCGATGACATGCGCCGCGACACCGAACCGAGTCAAGCTCTCGTCGCAAACTAAGCTCACGCGGTCGCGATTCGAATCTCGCGAGTGCAGTGCCAAAATCACAGTTGCATCGTGTTTTCATTAGCCGAGGATTTAAACAAAAAAAAAATGATGGAAACTGGATTTCGGCACGTTCGTAAAAACAAAGTTTCAGTGTAAAGCTTTTAAATGTTGTAAATGTTTGTTTGGGAAGCTTCAGACCTAACATGCTATATCGTTTTTGAAAATACAAGGAAGTTTAGGTAATTCAATTTTATTTATTAAACAACTTTGTAATAAACGAGGAAATTACATAACGAATCGTATACGAGTTGTTACTTTTGGCAGTTCAATTGGAAGCTGAAATTACTGCTTGCATTTTTAAAGCTTCATAAATTTCAAATTTTTTCAGGCACGTACAATGCAAAATAAGTATGAAATCGGCGACGAACAGTCGGAATATTAATAGAAACTTTACAATGGACATGACATATTTGTCCGTACTGGGTCATTGGCTCATATAGTATAGGTATGCAAATCATTAAACTAGTCGGAGAAGATGAGGTTAAAACTGAGTAGAACTGAAAATGTGAAACAAAAATTGTATGAAAACCATTCCGTGTATAAGCACCACGCGGAACAAGGTTTGGCAATTAAGGAATTTAGCTAGCTATATATTGACTTAACTTAAAAAGACATAGCTAAACGTACCGTGAAAACGAACCTCCGACCCACAAAAAAAATATTACGATCAAGCAAAAAAACGTATGTACTTATTAGTTTTAAAATCAGAAATAGAAAGGTCTTTCAAAATTTTTACACTTAAAATAGCCATAGCTTTATTCAGAAAGAATCACGAGCTAACCACAAGCTGTGAGATTTGCATAAATGAGTCCAAGACCCCTGTATGACATTATTGCACACAATTTCACTCTTGATTGCCTTCAGTTGACGGATATTTAACTTATGAATGACTTTTATACAGCCAATATATTACGGTAGGTATCTTGGTAGGTATATTTAGGTACTAACAAGAATTTGTGTTTTTTTTTATATTTTTAACTTTAAGTCAACTACAGTGACATTTGTAAATATTGTAAAAATGGATGAGCATTGGATAGTAGGTAAGCGTTAATTTTAATTTTAAGTGCATGTGTACATATAGCTTTTGATACAATAAGTTAGGTAAGTACCTACTGATAGATATGAATAATACAAGTTTCTACGAGGAAAAAGTCTAATCTTCTGGTTTGAATGAGGAAACAGCCGTTTTTCAAACTGGAGCAAAGATGATCCCTATTTTTTACAAGCTTATTAATTTGTCGTGGACCGCAATTGAACAAACATTTATCCCTCAGTTCCAATCCAACTATAAAATCTCAGCCAACAATAAAATAGCTTCATGTCTAGTTTAGCTAGTTATTCGAATTTGACAATTTTGACATCAGATCACAGATAAAAATAGAATAATTAAATAATAAAACTCTAATTGAAATAGAAACTTATACCTACATCAATAATATTAAACATAAGTTTCCCAAAAGAGTAGGTACTCAAAAGGCTTGCCTCGTTGAATGGCAATGACAATCCGTTCGTCAAAGTAGCAACCAAACCAATTGTCCACCTTTGACATCTCTTGGCCGTAAGAAATATAGGCCGACCGGGCCTTTGGTCACAGACAATTTCCCATTTAGATCTATCGAGCTATTCAGAACATAATAAACCTGATTAAAAAAGTCCTAAAATGATTATTCGTGCTGTGTTCACACAAGTCGCGTAGCATACTTTATGTGAAAGTAGGTAAACCCTAATATTAACTTACACAAGCCTGTAAAATAATATCTGAATTCTGAAGTAGGTAAACCTTCGTACGGATTCAAGAAAAACATTTTTTGTGTAATCTTGTAACTGAACAAAATTCACTTTGGCTTTAGTCTTGTGAAAATCGCTGAAGAAAATAAATGAACTCTAATTAACTCTTATTTTTACCTGTCATCAATAGGCATTTCATTGGTTGCATTTACGGGGTATAGGGTAATTATTTCAACAGTATCTGTTACGTTTTTCGTGTATTCGAAGTAAAGTAAGGGACCCAACATGAAGCCTCGAGGTGCACCTTATTAAAAATGTATCTAACAGTAGCTTTCAATCAGCGCAGTAATCGAATATTGTCTTTCATAACTATGATAAATGAAACAAAGGAGCAAGTATATAACGAATATTTCAATTGGATCTTTTTCAAGAATTTTAGTGAACTCTGTAGTAGGTAGATAAAAATGTACTACTTTTTATATGTGTATCATATCTGGCCTAGGTGGCTTCGAGTTGCTAATACATATGGGAAAATAACGATATACGATTTTGGTCGGTTCAGTTGTGAAGCAAGAACAAGCTAGATATACGAGGGAACTCACCAGCTAGTCCTTTACTCCCGATGTCCGGCTTCCTTGTCGAGGGTGTGGTCCACAAACTACCCCGCGCGCGGGTTGATACGGCACTTAGACAATAGTACTCGACAGCCGATAATTCAGCTGGAGATGGACGCAGTGGCACAATAATTACACGATAATGAATAGTCCTTGGTTTTCTGCCAGATATTCCCGGAGCTATCTCCCACGGGAATCCACGATCGCAATTAGGTTCGTACACCTCGTGCCAACCAAAGCCTAGTGGCGACTAGCTGTCAAAGCATTCACTTGAACGGACCAATAGTAGGACGTTTACGATTGAGATTAGAACGAATGAATGACAGCGCGGTTAAAATTCGAAATTTGAATATTAAAGTTACGTTATGGACGAAACATCCCGCCCACCAAAATACCTATGGTATTTTCTGGTAAGAATAAAAGAATTAACTACGAATGAATCAATATTAACCTATCGATAGAGCTAAGTAGAGTAAAGTTAATATTACTACCTAAACTAAAATTAGAATAAGAAAAGATTTAAGCTAGTCCTCAATTGGTAGAGGGCATAACTTAACCAAAGGTCGTTGAATACGGTTGTTGGTTTTAGTTTGAACTATTGCAATCCGAGCTACACCATCTGCACCAGATATAAGCTCCACTACTCGGCCTACAGGCCAATGTAAAGGCGCGCGCATATCATCTTTGATAATGACCATGGAACCTATCAATAACGGTTTAGAATGCTTTGTCCATTTGGCTCGCTGGGTAAGTGTGTTTAAGTATTCCGATTTCCATCGAGACCAAAAGTGTTGATGAAAGGCTTGTAACAATTGCCACCGATGAAGCCGATTAATTTTGACTTGAGAGAGATCCTCATCGGGAACAGAAGTTAAAGGTTCCAAGGTTAAAAAATGACCTGGTGTCAATACTGAAAAGTCGTTGGGATCCGAACTAATAGGAGAAAGTGGTCTTGAATTCAAAGTGGCCTCGATTTGAATAAATAGAGTAGTAAGCTCCTCGAAAGTCAAGACCTGATCACCAACTACGCGGTATAGAAGTGATTTCGCTGCCCTTATCTGACTCTCCCATACGCCTCCCCAATGAGGACTTGCAGCGGGATTAAATTTGAAATCGATTTTCTCGGCATTAGAAGCGTGTTGCATGAGTGACGATAATTGATTTCTAGCGCCGACAAAATTCGTACCACAATCCGCATGAATTTCGTTGCAACGTCCGCGACGCCCTACGAATCGTCTTAAAGCCGCGATGAAACCGTCAGTAGAGAGGGTAGAGACTACTTCGAGGTGAACCGCCTTGGTAGCGAGACAGATAAACAGACATAGGTACGCCTTGTCCAGTTTAGCACCGCGATGCGGGCCGAGCTTAATGCGGAACGGACCTCCGAAGTCTACCCCTACGTTAGAGAAAGGTTTTATTTGATTCACACGGTACGCGGGAAGATCACTCATAAAAGGTTGCAAAGGTTGCGGATTGAGTCGATAACAGGAAATGCATTTAGAAAGGCAGCGACGAATTGTACGTTTTGCGGATACAATCCAGAATTGTTGTAGAAGTAAAAAGTGAGTAGTATTAATACCCGGATGGCAATAGGTACGATGAATATTGTCGATAATTAAAAATGTTAGTTGATGATTGGACGGTAGCAATGCAGGGTGCTTATGTTCAAACTCTAAGCCTGAACGAGATATTCTACCGCCCACCCTGAGTATACCTCGCGTGTCAATGAAAGGATTGAGTTTAGAAAATGCCTTCGATAACGATTGTTTATTTTGAATGCGGTTTATTACCTCGGAGAATGAATTACTCTGTACGTGCTTAACGAGTTGCATTATTGCGTTATGTCTTTCGATATTGTTATGAAATTTATTATGATTACGTTTAGTTGGGTTACGCACATTATCAACGAAGCGAAATACGTATGATACCACATTAATAAGTTTTGATAAAGATGAGAAACGATTTATTAATGTGTCGAAAACTGAATGTTCGTTCGAGGTAAAATTGTTAGGCTGTTCGGACACCAAAGCTACGGTCTTACGCGACTCTGTTTCGATTATTACCTTCTCGTCAGGTGATGAATTTTCACTGTCTAAAGGCCAAGCGCTACGATTTTGTGTTAACCAACATGGCCCCGCCCACCATAAGGAATTTTGAACAATTTCATTAGGAAATTGGCCGCGTGAGCAGATGTCGGCGGGGTTGTCGCCAGACGGTACGTGATGCCAGCATTCGGTAGATGTGATTTCTTGGATGTGACTAACACGATTTGCTACGAAGGTGACCCAACGTGACGAGTGGGAACGCAACCACGACAGAACAATAGTGGAATCTGACCATAAGTGAACAGCATCAAGAGGAATGCGAGAAAGGTACGTGTCACGAATAAACTTATATAGATCCGATAGAAGCACTGCAGCACAGAGCTCTAGCCGAGGCAATGAAATACGTTTTAGAGGAGCTACACGGGCCTTCGAACATATTAATTTAGTTTGAATTTCTTGAGTGTTAAGGCTAACACGAAGATAAATGATAGCACCGTAAGCTATCTCCGAACTATCACAGAAACCGTGTAATTCATAAGAATTAACGTTTTTATTCGTTATTTGGCGAGGTATTCGTACTTGAGAAAGTAATGATAATTGGTTACGATATGTGTTCCATGTACTAATGATTTCGTCAGGCGGAGTTTGATCCCAGGTCACGCCGAGAATCCAAAGCCTTTGGATTAAGCATTTCGCTTGAATAGTGACGGGTGATAAAAATCCTAACGGATCGAATATTCTACCGAGCTCACTCAGGATAGAACGTTTAGTACACGGCCGAGATGATGCTTTTATTTCGAAAAAGAAAGCATCCGATTTCTGGTCCCACTTCAGACCCAGAACCTTATGAATTTGATGTTCAGAGTTATCTAAATTCACAGAACCCGTTAAACAATCTTTCGGGGGAAGATCGGAAAGAAGTTGCGGCTTGTTACTAACCCATTTTCTAAGATGAAAACATCCACGTTTGGAAAGTTCGATAATTTGGGTTTTCGCTTGTTGCGCTTCGTCATATGATGAAAATCCGGTTATGACGTCATCGATAAAACAGTCTGTAAGGAGGATTTGCTTAGCGATCGGATAAGAGTCTCCCTCATCCTCGGCCAACTGTCGTACAGTACGACAGGCGAGAAAAGGAGATGATGAGACGCCGTATGTCACGGTGTTAAGGCGATACTCGTGGAGTGGTTCCGTGGGGGAAGCTCTCCAGAGCACGCGCTGGTAGTCACGATGCTCAGGGGAAATTAACAATTGCCTGAACATAGCTTGGACGTCGGCCATGAAAACGACACTATGCTCACGAAAGCGTAATAATATTTGTATCATATTTGGTTGCAACTTCGGTCCGGTGAGTTGTGTATCGTTCAGGGAACGCGACTGATAGTCCTTAGCAGACGCGTCGAATACGACGCGAAGACGGGTAGTAACTGCCTCAGGTCGTAACACACAATGGTGACTCAGGTAATACTTCCCTAATCCGAGCTCTTCGGGGGGAACGAGCGACATATGACCGGAATCGAGGTAGTCTGACATGAATTCAGCGTATTGTGAATGTAATTCACGATCGCGACCAAGTCGTTTCTCGATTGCATGAAAACGCCGTAACGCAACATCACGTGACCCTATAAAGGTCGGTTCTGTGTCTTTAAACGGTAAACGCAAAATGTACCTACCGGATGAATCGCGAGAATGTTCAGTTACGTATTTTTGTTCACAAAGAATTTCATCCGGAGTTAAAACAGAAGCGTTAGGTATGGAGTCTAACTCCCAGAACTTTTGCACTAAAGTATTTAGTTCATTATCACAATCGAGCGATGTATGTAATAAGGTATTAGATAACAAGCGAGTTTTGCCTAGGAGAAGCCAACCGAAAATTGAATTAAAAGCGGTAGGTTGATTTGGCTTTCCTTTAATTGTTTCATTCAGTAAGGAATCCGCGAAGACATCGGCTCCGAACAGAATGTCGATCGGGCCGGGTATATCATAACCCGGGTCCGCCAGAGGTAACGATTCGATATGTGACCAACCGGTATTGTTTAGTTTCGCGATAGGTTGATCGCCACAGATCGATGAGATCACGTGCATGTCTAGATTGAAAAGTATTTGATCGTTAGTACCTACATCGCACATAACCTCACCCACGATCGAAGCAACAGCTTCGCCGAGACCGCTAATATTATTTACATTATTATTAGACGGTTGCAAATTTAAACGATGGACAGCCGATACGGTAATAAAATTGCTTTGGCTGCCTGTGTCGAACAAAGCACGAAACGTTTGCATTATACCGAATGCGTCACGAACTTGCACGAGCGCAGTCGCGAGCAGAACAGTAGTATTAGACGGTGCGCGAGACACCAACGATGATGCTACCGCGGTCGTATTAGGTACGTTCGAATTGTCGCGATGCAACAAAGTGTGGTGTTTACGTTTGCAGTGCCGACATGAAAAAATCGATTTACACGATTTTAGTTGATGCGAGGGTTTAAGACAATTAAAACACCACTTCCTGTCGCTTGCTACGTTAATTCGATCATCTATTGATTTTTTAAGAAACTCAGAACACGAAAAAATAGAATGTGAATCGTTACAATACGAACATTTAGTTATATTATTCGTAATGATGTTATTACCGCTCGAGCTAGGCTTAGGCGCAGCTGGCGCCGCCGCCGTCTGGTCTGCCGCGACCAACGCGTGAGAGTAGGTACGGTTAGGGTGCGCGAACGCGGGCGTCTTAGACGCGGCGGTAGCAGCGGGCACGACTTTGTTAAACGGTTTGTTTTGTTTAGATTCAGAAGTAAAATGTGTGTCACGCACGACAGCTTCGCACTTCGATTGTAAAAACTCGATTAATAAATTAAAAGACGGTAATTCGATTTTAGAATACTTTTCCTCAAAACTCTGGCGTAAATCTTTATTAAGTTTAGATAAAACATGATACACTAAAACGAAATCCCATTGTTGAACTGGTAAATCAATTGATTTTAAAATCCTTAAGTTTTCTTGAATTAAGTTAAGCGACTTACTAAACTCGTTAGTATTACCAAACTTTAAGTCAACATTTAAAATGTCCCGCCAACATAAAAAAGCTAAATCGCGTTTATTGTTGTATCGTTTAATTAACGCCTCGTACGCGGAACAATAATATTCTTTAGTGACCGGGTACATACTTATTACTGATAACGCATCACCGCTCAACGATGCAGTTAGATAATGGAATTTCTCGGTGTCGCTAAGTACATTCGAATTATGAATTAATGAGTTAAAGGTATCATAGTACTTAGGCCACGATTGTATATTGCCAGAGAAAGACGGAAGTGTAATCTGTGGAAACCTAATGTTAGAATGATTGGTATTCGAATTATTATTGATCGATTCATTCTGCTCACACGTTTTCGTTTCGTTTTCGGTAAGAGAGAGATAGATAGATGTAATTTGAAAGTACATCTCATCAATGCGATCTTGAATTTCATAATCTTCATCGTCAGGATCGTTTAATATATCCAAAATAGCAAGATGTGCTTGTTCGAACGAGTATGCGATTTGTTTACTTTCCTGATAATACGATAGAAATAGGTTAACTTGTGTAGAATCACTTAATGCTAGATTACCTATTTCTAAGGATTTTTTCATACGATTAAAAGCAATAGTTCGTTTTCTACGTAATGTCGGTAAATCTTTTACTGTGAATTCGAGATCTATCGATTTCGACGTAGGTTTTTTAAGGCTTGCTTTACGCTTAGATTGCCTGAGTAGCAACGACATGTTGTGCTAATTAAGTTTGTAGTAAACAAATAGTCAAACGGTAGGTAGGTAAACTTACAACTTTAGAATAGAACGTAGTAGGTAAATTGCAAGTAGCTTCGCCGCGCAAACACCTATCGATAGAACGGTATAAGTAGGTACGTAGCGTAGCGGGTTTACGTGGTCGGCTAAGCTTACCCTCAAAATATAAAGTTAACTAGATTTATGAATATCGATGATAATTGCTCGAAATTAATAGATTTTGTCACAAATTGGTATGAATTCGATAGATTACGTGAATATACGATGTTAGAATACTGGTTCTTGGGGTTTTGAATAGATTGAATTAGCGCAAGCCGACAAGAAAAATTATGCACCGATGTGATAAATGAGATTGCACAATTTGATCTTACACTAAGTTAATCTCGATGGAACCCAGATTCTTTCGATCAGAAAACTTAGGACCGTGATTGATAGGTTTGTGGACGATGAGATACTTCAAAAATAAACGTTTTTGGAGCGAATCTGATACACGATAGGTAACTTAAAATCCGATAGGCGCCATCTTGGTGATAGCAGAGAAATGATTTTAAGTCGAAGAAATTACCAGAAATACCACACGTAAATTGATGAAGCGGATTAAGAAAGCCTTCCCGGGTTTCGGCACCATAAAATATGTATCATATCTGGCCTAGGTGGCTTCGAGTTGCTAATACATATGGGAAAATAACGATATACGATTTTGGTCGGTTCAGTTGTGAAGCAAGAACAAGCTAGATATACGAGGGAACTCACCAGCTAGTCCTTTACTCCCGATGTCCGGCTTCCTTGTCGAGGGTGTGGTCCACAAACTACCCCGCGCGCGGGTTGATACGGCACTTAGACAATAGTACTCGACAGCCGATAATTCAGCTGGAGATGGACGCAGTGGCACAATAATTACACGATAATGAATAGTCCTTGGTTTTCTGCCAGATATTCCCGGAGCTATCTCCCACGGGAATCCACGATCGCAATTAGGTTCGTACACCTCGTGCCAACCAAAGCCTAGTGGCGACTAGCTGTCAAAGCATTCACTTGAACGGACCAATAGTAGGACGTTTACGATTGAGATTAGAACGAATGAATGACAGCGCGGTTAAAATTCGAAATTTGAATATTAAAGTTACGTTATGGACGAAACAATATGAGTGCGCAGAGATTAGGCCACATCCTGCTTAATTAGGTGGGATGAAATTGTGGTTTTGTAAAACACCATTGGAAATCAAAGTTGATAAGAATAACCACGATCACAATATTTCAGCAACGGAAGTAGATAAGTAGAACCTAGAATTTATAAAATTAAATTGTATATCAACAGGAAATCCTAGTTAATAAGAATAGATAGTATGTAATATTTCACAATAGGTCAGCAGCACTCAATCAACTTAAGTAGGTAAGTAATTGCTTAATTTTAATACAATTCTGTACAGTGCCAGGGCTAAGCCGAGATATATGACATTTAGTCGTCGATGCGGCGCGGCGAGGTTGCGTTTAATTTTGTCACTGGATTTAACTAAATCAGTAATTGGAATAAAAATAAATGAAAAATAGAAGAAACAGAACAAAAGATACAAAGATTTAGGTACTTACTTGATGACAAATGAAAAACAACGTTTGTTTGACTACATTCTTAAAATCAATGAATTTGATTTTATTTTGATTTGATACTGGCTACATAAAATTGTACTAAACCAAAACTGGAAAAAACATAATGTTGATGATTGAATAGACATTCCCTATTCATATAAATGTAGGTTAAAATTATTCCATTACAATGTTACTATTAAATATACACTTTAAGTAAGTTTTCCCGTGATTAGTCATTCTAGCCATTTGTTAAAATGTGGTTTAGTCAGTACCTACTTAACTACATATGTACGTACAATTACCAGTATACAAAATATGTAAGTAAACTCAACAGAAAAACCGAAAAATAGTCGGAAAACACTTTTGTTATAGTAAAACGTCAGTAAATGATGAACAGTACATTAAAATCTTCTTTTGTTTCTTTTTTCGATAGTCTTTTGTTTTTAGGTGTGGACTAGGCTGTTGTCGGCTCCTCTGGAAAAGGGGATCACATAAGAATAAAAAAATCCTTAACGGAGGATCCTTTAGGAGCTCCGTTGATTTGAAAGGGCGACAGTTAATCCGAGGATGAAATATCGTACCTAAGTCGTTGAAAGTCAACCAAATTTAAACCAAGTCTTTCTAAAAAAAAAAGGATATTATTAGTAAATATAGTGCCTAAAATAGTAACAATGGATATGTAGATTTTCCAATACGATCTTCAACTTCAATATTGAGTAGGTGTACCTCCGGTACAGGTGTGCCCCGCGATGCTCCAAATTGGCATAATCTAACCTTTTATTGCCCATATTACGTACGCATACTGAGATGAAAATATCTACTTTATTGTAGCCATATTCTTGTTTATTGTTTTCATATTAATCTTTTAAAAAATAGGTAACCTGCCTTCTTTGTGTAATTTTATGATGTATGATGAACTCAATGTTCATCATCATCATCATATCAGCCCATACACGTCCACTGCTGGACACAGGCCTCCCCCATACGACGCGGCGACGACGCCACAAACACTGAGCCGCCTCCATCCACCGACTACCCGCAACCGCTACAATGTCGTCGGTCCACCGGGCAGCTGGTCTTCCAACACTCCATTTCGCGTTGCATCGCGGCCGCCACTCGAGAACCTTTACTCCCCAGCGGTGGTCAGTTCTGCGAGCTATATAAACTCAATGTTAACTTAACCTAATTTGAATTGCATTAGCCCTATCCTATGACATAATTTCCATTTCAAACGAAATATTCATTAACGCTTTGTCACAAGCTCTTGTCTCAAATATCTGTCTCAAAGATATACCTAGTCTATTCCATAACCAGAGAGAATCACTACATAGTATAAAATAAAGTCACTTTTCGCCGTCCCTATTTCCCTTTGTACGCTTAGATCTTTAAAACTACGCAACGGATTTTGATGCGGTTTTTTTTATAGATAGAGTGATTCAAGAGGAAGGTTTATATGTATAATACATGCCTAATATAGCCGTGCGAAGCCAGAGCGGGTCGCTAGTATTTGAATATTTAAAACTCTAAGTAGAGGTACTAGAATTTATACTCAGTGTATATGTTTATTCCATACACATTTTACGCAACCTTTTACCATGAAACAAAACGACGTTAAACGACAACAAAGCGATAAATAAAATGTATGGAGAACGATACGTATCGTTTTATTTCAGTGTAACATAATGACCTAATTTATTATTTGATTTAGGAATAAATGGCGCATAAAATATGAATCAGTTAAAGACTATAAACACAAAACTGTAGTCTAATTTGACTATACTTAATGAAAAATTAATTCATAATATTATTATTTGATACAGAAAAAGCTCATAGCTTATTTTGATGATCCTTTCATATGATTCAATGAGCAAACATTTGCAACTAAAATAAAAGAAATTGCTATAATGGCATTTTAAGGCAATTGCTAATATTTTTAAATAATGACTAGAGTTTAGGTTTAATGAGATTAATATTTTATATCGCATCACGTGCGACCCTATATCATTGAGTTGCAAGATAAAAGTTAGGGTTATCTGAGTCAAACTTGGAGCCTGATTTAATGTAGAAACAAAACAATTAATGTAACAAAATTTTGTTTTCCGGAGTACAGTCAACGGGTTTCAACCATTGTTTCCGGCAGACTGTAGAATTGGCTGACGATGGCTAAAGATATTGCATTGCAGTTTTTGTTACCCGAGCTTAAGACTTAATCGAACGTAGTACAGGTTCCCAAACTTGTCTCCAACTCTGTTTTGAAATTAATCAACTCACAATGTATAAATGTATATTTCAAATTCCTGACAGTGAGTCAGGAATTTGAAATATACATACAGACTGATATTAGGTAGGATAGGTATATTTCTTTAGGCTGTGGTTTTTTAACTTTAAATATTATGTCAGATTATAGATGTATGTAATCGAATGTCATATTAAATACAAGTTGCACAATCACAATACGATTCCGAGCATTCTTAGAGGATAAAATTTGTGTTCTTTGTGTAGTGAAGGTATTTATTAACCGCAGGCTGAAACGACTGTTGAGTTCAAATTGGGTTATGGATTAGTGAGAATATAAGGGACCCAGACTAAACACGAAATGTATTTATCAAAGTTTATTTGAAACACTTTAGTACCATTTTTACAATAGAAACTTCTCCAGTCACAAAGACAAAAGATCTTTCGCTATTTTTTCTCATCCTTTAAAAATATAGTTCCTAAAACCTCTACCTGGCGCTACTATCTGCCCTATATATATTATTGACTATGAATCCTACTAATGTTTATGTTCGGATACTTTAACGATAATAAAATCTTTTTTTTAAAAATATAGACTTTAATATGTTAAGACATGAGACACTGTTTTTTTGGAAGACTTGCTTTCCTGCATAGGTCTTCCCAAGTGTTCTCCACAAAGTTCTATATCTTGCTTCCCTCATCCAATTCGTTCCTGCCACTATTATAATAATAATATCATCTTCCCATCTACGATATGTCTACATTTGTTTCTCTAGGACATCATTCTGTCACTTCTTTGGCCTACTTCTTCGTATTGCTTTTTAATAAATGGCCAGCAAATTTTTAATTTATTTACTTGATTTAATATTTCACATCTATCACTTTGTTTCGTTTTCTAATTGTTGTTAATCGTACCTACCTACTATATCTCTTAATCTTATATTGAGTATACTTCATCCTATTCGGATACTTTAACAACTTCTTATTTATCCTCGAACGGAAGGGTACAATCTATAAAACCGTGATAAAACATGTCGTCATGTATGGATCAAAATGCTGGGCCGTAAAGAAGAAGGATGAGAGAAGATTGCATGCAGCGGAGATGAGAATGTTGAGATGGATGTGTGGAGTAACGAGGTTGTATAAAATAAGGAATTAGTACATTAGAGGAAGCCTGAAAGTAGCACCGGTTACTGAAAAAGTAAAAGGGAACCGTTTCAGTTGGTATGGACATGTGATGAGAAGAAAGGAGACGCATTTAACTAGAAGAGTGATGAGTATGAATGCAGAGGGATTTAGAGTAAGAGGACGACCGAAGAAAAGATGGATGGACTGTGTGAGACAAGACATGAGAGAGATGAATGTGAACGATGAGATGACGACTAATAGGAGTGAATGGTAGAAAAAGACATACTGCGCCGACCCCAAATAGATTGGGATAAGGGCAGGAAGATGATGATTTTTAAACGAATGTGGCACTTACAAATTCCTTCTCGCGTTCGGTACAGTTTTGTTTTCTCATATCTGAGATCAACATCCACTTGAGTTTTGACACGATATTATTCACAGAATCACGTGGCCGTCTCGTACGACTAATTCATGTTTATTAAACAAATTAACGATTGTGGTGTGGCATTAGTTACGATGCTAATTGCACTAGTAGTGATTAATATCGATATTAGACTTTATAACGTCTGTAAAGAATGCTTGGAATCGTATTGTGATTGTGCAACTTTTATTTGATATGACATTCGATTACGAGTACATACATCTAATATCTGGGATAATATAGCTAGTTAAAGAGGTTAATGCGATTCTTAAATTCGACTATGACGGTACTTGACTAAGTGGCATAATTGGCAACGCATTTGAACGGTATTAAAGGGATGCGAGTTCGAGTCTCGTCTTAGTCGCAATTTTTGAAGAAGCATTTTTCCTTAAAAATATTTTCAGATAGCCCAGTGCAGGCTTAGCACTTTAAAAAATATAAAAAATCATTAATATAGCTAGTTTTTAAACCCGACCCAAAAACGACGGGGTGTTTTAAGTTTGATGTTTCTGTATGTGTGTGTGTCTGTCTGTAGCATCGTAGCTCCCGAACAGCTCAACCGATTTAAATTTTGTTTTGTTTGATTTGAAAACATAAAAAATATATATAAAATATAAATATGAACATGGAACATCTGTTGGCGGAAGTGTTAGATATTGATAATTACACAAAATTGGACCATCTGTTAATGAGATACATGCATGTTTTCACCATTTTTTTTAGATAAATTAGGTGGAGACCACTGGAGACGTATCAAATTAAAGACAACCGACGACGTGCGTAAAGCGTGCTGTATCTTAGACCACATGACCTACCATCAGGCAAGTGTGATAGTGATCAAACGCATAATGTAAAAAAAATCGATATAATAATTTACCTTCTTGATTTAACACAGCATAAAGGTGTTAGCTTCTAATAGGTATATGACAATACCATCTATATATCGTCACAAATACATGAATAATAAAGTCGCCTAATTGTATTTGTCATTTAAATAAGAAAAATACTTACCTACAATTGAGTTATTTAAGTGTGACCAAAGTCGTTCGGGGCACGTTAAGATCTCACTACAACGTTCGTTCAAATCAACGCATAATAGACATTTAAAAATAAATTTAAATGTCATGTTAGGTTGACTAGCCGTCAAAGTATTTAACATGCCAAAAAGGGTCAATACAGACTACAGACTTTCGTTCTAAGTACTCATCGAACTATTGTATTTGAAGACAAACATTTTGAATTATAACACGGAATTCAATTAGTTTTATTACAATTTTGAGCAGTATTATGTCGAAGAAATGTTCTGTTAAAATTATTATCTGTCAAATAAGTGCTTGTCGAAGTAGGGTCTGTCGAATAAGGTTCTTCGTGTTCTTCTTTTTGAGGTAATCTTTGAAGTTTTGTGTTGTCGAAGTATTTTCTGTCGATTGTACCACAGTCAGTCAACATCGTCCTTTCAGAAGTAACGAAGTTTATAATAGCAGGGAAAGTACTCATAAAATACGAAAATTTATAAAAAGTCGTCGATAAGCGATTAATTGCATAAAAATTTCCTAAAGTCGGCACTGCTCTATTACTTGTATTGAATTTTGCAAAAGTCGGCAAAATGAGAAAGTTGGCACTCGGCTCCTATAACAATTATGTTCAGTCGAAACAATGATTTGTCGAACTATATTTTTCCAAGTAAGATAGTGTCGGAATAAAGAACTGTCGAAGTTCAGAGGGTTTGTTCCTCTCCTTGTTTGCTTTCAAAAGAGGTTAATAAACTATCGGCTGTCTAAAAAGTCCGTAGCCTGCTCTTTCCATTTTATGCAGAACACCGGTGTAGTATAAACGAGACGTAACGAGACACGGAATTGAATAAGACCCCGGAGCGTGGCACTAATTCGTCAAATAACAGACATAGCACTACACAAAACTGGCACTAACTCAGCTATGAATATTTCCCATTAATACGTACAGGGTCAATGGTAATGCGATGGTAATAGTAAAATTGTTTAATGACGTTAATGGTAATGATAAAGCGTTCGACATAGACAATAATTGGTCAAGTAACCGATTACAGCAGACTTAACTATGCAAATCATATGTGAAAATTGCGACATTATATGAAGTACGAAAGACTCTAAATAAAAATAGAATGAATAGGATAGTTTATAAGGGCGGAAGTGAGTTTTTGTAGCATCTAATTTAGGGTACTTAGCTAGAATGTTGAAAGTTAGTTGGTAAGAGAAATAGAGGTTCAGAACGCTCAATTCATCATAAATAGAACTAACCGCAGAATAATTTTTCTACAACAAACTAAAGTAGTTTTTGATCATAACGGGGTTACCACTTTGAAGGTACAAGGTGGTTTTATTGGTTGGACGTACCTACCTAATATTACTTGATGCAATACTTATACTAAAATAATAAAGGAATTGTAAAGTATATAACCTAAATACTAGATCATACTAGTCGTATAAAAGTAGGTAAATTAAGTGCAGTGAATTTCACCTGCAAATCTTCATGTTTCCATACTTTTTGCACCTGAATTAAAACAAGTTAAGTCCCCATTCTTATACGTCGCGATCAACTTCTGCGATGTAAGAGACATACTTGAGAATGACTGTAATTTAAACTGTGTATGTAGATTATCTTACTTTGACAAACATTCAGCGGTATTTTAAAAGATACAATTATAAAATACGACTTCAAAAAAAGGAAAAAATTACTTAATAATTTGAAGACAGTATGTTGGAGAAGAGTGCTGTCGAAATGTACCATGAATTAGTAGGGAATCTGATTAAAACTTCAAACAACAAATTAGCATCGGAAAAATAAACGTGCATCAGGAAAAAATAATTTAAATTTAATAAATATATTTATTATATTATTATGTATAGATTTATTGCCAAATAATTTTTGCCATTCGACGATGTCATTTTGCATATAATAAGTTTTGTATTTTGATTGATGAACCGGTATTGAGCACTCGACTGGAGTTCTGGGACGACATCTTTTATAACTTTTATAGATTATTATATAGTAAAGGCACCTTATTATGTTAATAAACCTATTTTAAAAGGAAATGGTCTTCCACATTCTGTCCTACATTCATCATCTTGATTGATTTCACAAAACTTTTAATTGCGTAAAGAGTACTTACCCACTTTTACTACCCAACTAAGTTTACATTATTTATAGCCCTAATTCAATATTAATTTAAAACAGTTAATAGTTCTTCTACTTAATTTGAGTATTCATTGACGACAAAATCATAAGGAACTCCTTATGCATGAATATGCAAAATATCATGTTTCACTCAGCTGTTCGGGCTGTGCGTAGATTGTTAGACAATTAGTCCGGTTTTGTTTCTACCTACATAAATGGGTAAAAGATTAGGTTATTTGTATAGTTAGAAACTAAAAGTGCATTACTACCTCTTCTTTCTAAAGTTTTCAATATGATTTATAACTTAAGTGGGATACTTTTTAGAACTTACCCCAATTTATTTGAGGTCAGTGCAGTAGTGTCTAGAATATCTAGTGCAAAATAATTCAGTAATGACATTTTACTACCGGCGACCGCCTCCCTGACAGAAATTCTCTTTGGGAATGCGGAGATGGGTCACCTTGTTAGATGCGATGATCACCATAAGGTCCCGAAATGCCTTTAGTCAGTTGCTAATATCGTTTCTATCATTTTCACGTCTATATGAAGGCTGCGGTACAAATCGGATGAACACAGCATACAGTGCTATCAAGCATAAGCGTAATAAAAATGGTTCAGGCACATGCGCGCGGGCAAAATGGATATATCATAGAACTCTTACTTCGCGGCGCATGCGCGTGGCTTTGTGTTTAATTCAGCGACTGATTGAAGCAAGTAAGATATGGTTATTGCCTTCGACAGAAATACTCAAACGACTCTCAAACATTTAGGATTTCCCTAAATATTTAAGACGCTCCTATCATATTGAAATTGACACTAAAAAGTCAATTAAATCGCCACTTAAGATAATTAGCCTATCAGTATTCGGGCGTTAGTCACCTTTGACGATACTTTGCTTTCTTTGTGAAAAATGGGGTAGACATTTTTCGCAGGGTAGCCATTTTTAACCGACTTCAAAAAAGGAGGAGGTTCTCAATTCGTCGCGTATATATTTTTTTTTTTTTTTTTTATGTATGTTCGCCGATTACTCGAAAACGCCTGGACCGATTTGGAAAAATCTTTTTTTGTATGAAAGGGGATAACTCAGAGGTGGTCCCATAAAAATTGAATGAAGATCTGATGAGGATCTTCGGAGTGATGAACAGAATTGCACCTCGAGAGTGCAGCAAATTGCTCAGTTTTCGTTTGCCACCAGTAGAATTGGGCCATAAACTAATAGTTACCGATAAATGGAATATCTGAAACCACCTTCTCATCAGAAAACTCTTCAACCGGTTACGATTACAGGTTACAATTTGAAGAATTTAGTCGAATTTAGTCGCCGGACTGGGTTTGTATGAATGTTGACAGAAAACCCTATCTTCAATGAAGATCTGATGAGGGTCTTCGGAGGGATGAACAGCATTGCACCTCGAGAGTGCAGCAAATTGCTCTATTTTCGATTTCCACCAGTAGAATTGGCCCATAAACTAATAGTTACCGATAAATGGAATATCTGAAACCACCTTCTCATCAGAAAACTCTTCAATCGGTTACGATTACAGGTTACAATTTGAAGAATTTAGTCGAATTTAGTCGCCGGACTGGGTTTGTATGAATGTTGACAGAAAACCCTATCTTCAATGAAGATCTGATGAGGGTCTTCGGAGGGATGAACAGCATTGCACCTCGAGAGTGCAGCAAATTGCTCTATTTTCGATTTCCACCAGTAGAATTGGCCCATAAACTAATAGTTACCGATAAATGGAATATCTAAACCCACCTTCTCATCAGAAAACTCTTCAATCGGTTACGATTATAGGTTACAATTTGAAGAATTTAGTCGAATTTAGTCGCCGGACTGGGTTTGTATGAATGTTGACAGAAAACCCTATCTTCAATGAAGATATGATGAGGATCTTTGGAGTGATGATCTGCACAGCGAGGTTCAGCAAATTGCTCAATTTTCCATTACCACTAGTAGAATTGGCCCATACACTAATATTTACCTATCGACGAATGGAGCATCTGAACCTTCTCATCACCAAACCCTTCAATGAGTTACGATTAGGTACAGGTTGCAATTTTAAGAAATAGTCGCTTTCGCCTCATGGAGTAGAATTTTCAGTGTCAGCGGCACTAAAAATGGTTAAATAAAAAAATAAATTAAAATTTAAAAAACCGACTTCAAAAAACCTGAAAACAAAAACTAAAAAAACTTGAAAAAAAATCCTGGTAACAAAAACTAAAAAAAAACCTGAAAAAGAAACCTGAAAACAAAAACTAGAAAAAGACTGAAAAAAAAACTAAAAAGTGAAAAATAATCCATTTCGGGTCACTAAAACAGCAGATAACATAAACATACTTGGAAGTCGGACTGGGTGACACCATGTTTCCTATAATACCTCTCAACATTCAATCTAACCCAGTCCGACTTCCAAGTATGTTTATGTTATCTGCTGTTTTAGTGACCCGAAATGGATTATTTTTCACTTTTTAGTTTTTTTTTTCAGTCTTTTTCTAGTTTTTGTTTTCAGGTTTCTTTTTCAGGTTTTTTTTAGTTTTTGTTACCAGCATTTTTTTTCAAGTTTTTTTAGTTTTTGTTTTCAGGTTTTTTGAAGTCGGTTTTTTAAATTTTAATTTATTTTTTTATTCACAGATATTTCATGCTAAAGACTATTGGACCTTTACAACGTAAAGGTCTAAAACCTGCACTTTTGACTCGTAACTGTACCTACATATGACGACCACATTCAAATCCACGTGCTGAATGATTCCATTCTTAATTTTATTTTAATTTAAACCATTAGCACCTATAGATATGAAGCATGAGGTATTTATGTTCTAGTATTAATTTAGCTTTACAAAAAGTATCATGTGTCGCCTTGTTTAGTGACTCTGTGCAACAAAAGTATTATTTTACATCATAGATACTTAGATTAATTCTTAATTATAAACAGTATTTTAATTTACATAATAAAAAATAATTTAATAGACTTCGTGTTTTAAAAGGTTTATACTATTCCACAAAGTGTATTTTTTTAAAGAATCGTTGTTTTGGTTTTACTTAGTGGAAAAATGTTGAAATAAATTTAAATATTATGTACCTGAAATTTAGAAACATAATGAAATATGGAAAATATTTTCAAAATTGTCGAGGAATTAGAAGAACTTTGACTGTCACTAATTTAGTTTATGGATATTATGAAACGACCGGTGGATACTGTAAGTATTTTTGATATTACCAAATTATTCGTTGGTGCTGGTAATCCAATCCGTTGGATCAAGACCCATAGTTTTAAGCTGAAGTGCGTGGTGGTGGTTTCACTATTTTCGAAACGGAAATAAAAGACGATCTAGAATTAAAACAAAAAACGATCGAAAAATAAACAAAAGACGATCTGAACATATACAAAAGAGGATCAAATTCTTCTTCTTTATCTTGAGTCAAACTTAAAAATTCACTGTTCATTTGGAATCATTCACACTAGATTACATCTTTTTAAGTTCTTCCGAATTTAGTTGGGGGCTTCTTCTATATTTTCGTCATGTTTTTGGAGAGATTAATATTACGGTCTGACAACATCTCTCCGGGCGGGTTTCCTGTTCACCGGAGAATATTTATAAGTATTTATTCATCTATACTAATATTATAAAGAGGAAACATTTGATTTTTTGTTTGTTTGCATTGAATAGGTTCGAAAGTACTAGACCGATTTTGATGAAACTTAGCAAGAGGATACATTAATTCATTGGGAGTGTCACATTCTGTTTTTTATTACGATATTCTCACGGGATCGGGAGATACGCGGGTAAAATTGCGAGATAATGTTAGTATTTTATATTTCTTCAATACTACTGCTAGGTCTCTTTATATCAATTATTGACGTTGCTGCTCGCTCGATGCCATTTCAATATCTGCCCAACGCGACGCCCCGAAAAAACCAATAGACCAATAGACTTTCCCAAAAACAAACATTATCGAAAATAATGGTAAGATTTAGTTGCACTACTCCCAAGAAAAGTTTTTATTGACTGGAACCGCAAAGATTTGGCCTATAGTACCTACTTACTAACTCAAAACAATTTGAAAATTGAAAACAGCAAAAATCAACATTACTTATTGATTGGTACAAAAAATATAGGCGATTACGTTTTTTCGCGAAATTAACAGTTGCGATTCTCGGCTTTGCTACCTTATAACTTTTCAACCCCTTGATAATTGCATATCGTTCATAACTGGCATGCGCTGAGAAATTCTCAGCTTTTATAAAATCACGAAAGTTCTGTGTTAGACGGGATCTTGGTTTATAATGTCATACCAACGGTAAAAACAATAATGTATGCCCATCAAAAACGTGTAGGGGATGGCACATGTTCCAGAATAACAAAAACTTAAGCTCTCTCTCTGTAATATTGTTTATTTAAGGCAGGAGCGGCCCAAATACACATGTTCGAGAACAAAAAATAACAGATTATAATACCTACAGTTCAGGCTAATGACTAAAAAAATAATTGTGATAAATTAGAGCAGTGGTCTCGAACGGTAAAATTCCAAATCGGTAGAGTAACCCTCAAATATCGGTAGAATAAACTCAAAATCAGATTTTTTTATGGTTATGGCCTGCACTTTACAGCGTACTTGAACGGTATCTATTCAAGGGATTCAAGTCTCAAATGCAATATTTGAAGACGCATTTTTCCCATAAAAATATTTCCAAAATCAGTTGATAAATAATTTTCAATTTTCAATAAATAAAACCGTAAATCTTATGTTTACAATATTTTGATAGACTTAAAAAAGAATCATCACAATCGATTGAGCCTTCTTCGAGTAATCGGTGAACAAACAACAAACATAAAAAAAAATAGTAGGCATATACATACATACGCAACTTATTGAGCACCTCCTCCTTTTTTGAAGTCGTTTAATAAAACGGTTGGTTCGTTCGATATGTGATGATGTAAAAACGAAAAAAATGGTCGCCAATTTAAAAATGTAAAATCGGTTCAAAATTCCAGTGAAATTCCGTGTACCTACTGGAAAATCGTGAGAATGAAATCACTACAATTCGGTATTTCGGTAGAAGAGACCCAAAATTGTGAGAAATACCGAAAATCGGTAGGTTCGAGGCCACTGAATTAGAGAATATTTAAGGGTAGGTTATTAGAAGTTATTGTTGGTTTAGGATGTTAGTAGAAGCAAAGTAATTAACAGTCTAAAATGAACGTGTATATTATATAGTTCAACGGTAAAATCTCTTCTAATAATTTATTTGATATTAATTAATTCATATAATAAATCAAACCCAGTCTCGTACCTAACTACAATGTTTTCTTTATTATTTTGATGCTTTCATTTGTATGGGCCAGGTTTTTTTTCTGAGGGACCGTCTAGAGCCTAGACTTTTTTACGTACTCGTAGTTTGATTAGGATTTGTATTTTGTTTACTTTGCTTATATAATTTAGTATTGTTTTCGGAAGTTGAACTCATAATGAAAATAAATAAATAAATATTACAGAACTTGATTTGTGTTATGGGTGTTAGACGACGGATATACTATTATACCTGATATAAGGGATAGGCATTTATTTCGGTTTTTAGCGTTCCGTACCTTAAAAGGTAAAAAAACAGCGCACTCCAGGAGTGCAGGCAGAAGTGAAAACTGTATATCTGTGTAAAATCTCATATGTCGCGAGAACATACGCAAAAAGAGTTTTAGATGAAAAAAAAAAATAGTCGGACGACAAATAGTCGTCCGACATTTGTCGTCCAACAAATAGTCGTCCGACATTTGTCGTCCAACAAATTGTCGTCCGACATTTGTCATCCGTCAATAGTCGTCCGATAAATAGTCGTCCGACATTTGTCGTCCGTCAATAGTCGTCCGTTAAAAAATACAATACAATAATAAAATAATACACTCACAGCCAAATTAAAAACAGTAGGCCCAGGCATACATTTTCGCCGCGCCGTAGAGAGGGGATAGCTGTCTACTCTCCATCCGTCTTACGCTTTTTCGATCAGGTCACGTGTCCTGACGCGAGTTTAAGATTTTATACCCATTACAGAAAAAGTGCTCAACGCCGCTAAAGAAGTTTTCACTTCAAAAGAACCCTTATAAGAGCACTTTCTTGTCTGTCTGTTGTTAAAACTAGAACCAGGTGACAATAAAATATACTATTATTGAAATTTCTTTATAATTCCTCGTATGTTTCTCTTTAAGAAATATCGTTCCAATTTACTTGATTATTTTCCTCCACTAGGTGTACAATTTCGCATGCGATGATTCATAGGCATAACACTGCATGATTCATTGGTAACTTATACCCGAAGGATTTGAAGACGAACGTGTTCTGTTTTGACCTAATACTGCCTTCCAATCATTGGTAGATGAGCTTTATGATTGTGAGCACAAGGTGGAGTTAGAAGTTTGATTAAAAACTCTGGTAGCTTTAGAATATACTTTACTATCGACCCGCTCCGGCTTCGCACGGCTATATTATGCATGTATTATACATATAAACCTTCCTCTTGAATTACTCTATCTATTAAAAAAACCGCATCAAAATCCGTTGCGTAGTTTTAAAGATCTTAGCATTCATAGGGACATAGTTACATAGGGACGGCGAAAAGTGACTTTATTTTATATGCTACTAGCGACCCGCCCCGGCTTCGCACGGGTATATTATGCATGTATTATACATATAAACCTTCCTCTTGAATTACTCTATCTATTTAAAAAAACCGCATCAAAATCCGTTGCGTAGTTTTAAAGATTTAAGCATACATAGGGATATAGGTAGGGATAAAGGGACAGAGAAAGCGACTTTGTTTTATACTATGTAGTGATAGTGATGTAGTGATTACTGAAAGTTATTTACTAGCCTACAAACCACGATTAATCCGTGTATCGGTGAATTCGTGGACTATTGTCAGATTATTTAGGCACGCGCAAGTGGTCGCAAGTCACTAATAGTCAAAATGGAGGCTTATTCCAATTTAGCCCATTAATGTTTCAAATCGGCCCAAAAATATGTACTAATACCTACCTAAGTGATACCTTTTTTTTCCGAATCGGCCCGCAAATTTCGAAGAATTTATGAACATCCCATGTAACTTCAAGTCTACACATTTCTGAACATGTTTCTTAATATTTTTTTGAACTTAAACTTAAAACTTTTGAGTGATTAAAAAATTAAAAAAAGGAATTACAGAATAGTTAGTAATTGGTACATTAATTACACAAACAAATGGTTGTCTGTAAAGTCGGTTTAGGGACGATTATTTTACGTGATAACGTCATAACGACAAAAAATTGAGGTTTTTTTTGTTTTTTCTATAAGTATATTTTTTTCCTACAGGAAAAAAATATACTACACACATACTACACACACACTATATATACTATATACATATAAATCTTCTATTCATCTCGTCACCATAACACAAACCCAGATGAAAGATATTATTTTTAAACAAACACGAGACTCGTGACGTTTACCACGACGCCGCGCTGTTATGTTCCGTCACCAAGACTCGTCATGGTACTGGATCATGACACTTTTTTGCGAATGCAGGTGTTCCATCAATTTATTAGACGTTATCACGTCAATAAAAAAACTAAAAAAACACGCTTTAAAAAAAGTCCAACTAAAAAAATTGAAAATAAAATTTAATGAATTTGGATTAAGAATGTTGTAAATAGTAAGCGTGTTACATTGTGATGCTACACCTTCATTATTTTTCTTTTGCAATCACAATGTAACACGCTTACTATTTACAACATTCTTAATCCAAATTTATTAAATTTTATTTTCTATTTTTTTAGTTGGATTTTTTTTAAAGCGTGTTTTTTTAGTTTTTTTAAACTATTAATTTATTTTATACTTTTTGGTCTTTAACCGAAATATGTTAGATCAGACCCTGGTTACCATTGAAAGACAAACTACTCGTCAAGACGATTCTAACGAGCCCAAACTCGACGGGGTTGTGTCGTTTCATTGCAAAGTTCCTATGACCACCTTCCAGTTCCACCATCAGACCCTGGTTACCATTGAAAGACAAACTACTCGTCAAGAACATTCTAACGAGCCCAAACTCGATGGGGTTGTGTCGTTTCATTGCGAAGTTCCTATGACCACCTTCCAGTTCCATCATCAGACCCTGGTCCCCATTGAAAGCAAAACTACTCGTCAAGACGATTCTAACGAGCCCAAACTCGATAGGGTTTCGTCGTTTTATTACAGAGTTCCTATGACCACCTTCCAGCTCCATCATCAGATTAGCACCATGTTATCATAATATTGCATTGTCATCGGTCTTTGACAAGTGTGCAAAGTTTGAATTAAATCTGATCATTCTAAGTAGGGCAAAATCGTGCCCAAAGGAGTCGGTTACATACAAACAAGCAACATACAGGTGAAACTAATAAAAGCGTGTTAAAAAAGAAACACCGAAATCGGAAAATATTAAAGGGAGAAAAGGCTATTTATTTTTGTATAAGTATAACCCTTTTAAGTTGATACCTACCTATTACCCTCATTCAGCCATTGTATATATTTATTGTTTATAGTGACTAATTATATTATTACTGACACCTCCATGTGTGACCTAATTTGATCATCTCAGAATACAACCGTTAATGATTAATGTATTTCAAATGATAAATGATAGCAACACAGTTATAAGCTAGCGAGCTAGCTACAATACCCTATGTCCTTCTTTAGGAACAAGCTTATAATTCAGGTCAAGAGAAGGGTTTATACAGGGTTATTGGAAATTATACTAGCAAGCCGTTGAGGGCTACTTTTGTGTACCTTAACAAACAACTTTTGTTCTACGACTTTTGGAAATTCGAACATTTTTTCGAAAATTTTGAGGTTAGGTTTACCTGAAAATCAGCTGTTCCTTACACGGAGAGGGCATTAACCTTAAAATTTTACTTCCTTTTCAAGTTTTATCTACTGTTCTTAGTCTGAATGACCTTTGTTTTAAAAAATCAGCTAGTTTTCAAATTTACATAACCTCAAAATTTTAATTTTTTATTTCGAATTTCCAAAAGTCGTAAAACAAAAGTTGTTTGTGTAGGTCCACAAAAGTAGCCCTCAACGGCTTGCTAGTATAATTTCCAATAACCCTGTATAGTTTAGTGTTAATTACCTGCAATGCATAATAATTATTATAAATACACACGATTTTTATTTTTGTTTACCCTGGGTCTTAATCGCGTATTTTTATTTCTTTTTTTGAGTATGTTGCAATAGTCATGTTCGCGAGGAGACTGGAGCAGTGACTAACGAGTATTAAGTTAAACAACTTCCCGTACAATTAGTATTATTACGTGTTTAACATTGTTTTTAACCGACTTCAAAAAAGGAGGAGGTTCTCAATTCATCTGTATGTTGGTTTTTTTTTGTATGTATGTTACGCGATCATTCGAAGACGGCTCAACTGATTGAGATGATTATTTTTGTGTTCGAAAGGTGATACCTCAGGGGTGGTCCCATAAATTTGTTGGAAGTCGGACTGGGTTAGATTGAATGTTGAGAGGTATACATAAAACATGATGTCACCCAGTCCGACTTCCAAGTAAGTACTTATGTTTAAGTTATCTGCTGTATTAGTGATCCGAAATAGATTATTTTTCACTTTTAAGTTTTTTTAATTTTTGTTTTCAGGTTTTTTGAAGTCGGTTTTTAAAATTTTAATTTATTTTTTTATGAAGGAATAGAAAAAATGTAAACTGCAGCTGAAATGTAAATCTTGAACTCCTTTATTTCTGCGATGTTTCAAAACCTGAAGCATCGGTTAAATCGCTTTGATTGACGTAGAAAATCTACAGAATTATATCTAATTCGCTCATTGACGTAATATTCATAATGAAATCGTTTTGATAATAAACACCCAACTAGCAGATCTTGCCGTTTAATAGTGTTTCATGTTGTTAAGGGCCATGTGTCAGATACCAGTGTTTAAGGATATAGTTGTAGTTAAATAACAAAATATAAACATTACCAATGATCAAAGAGAAAGAGTAAATAGTAGGTGCGGCAAATATTTGTTACTCCTTCACATAAAAACTACTAAACCGATTGCGATGAAACTTTGTAAATAGATCCCTAGAGATTTGGATTGACAGTTCGGCTGTCTTTTATTCCGATATTTTCACTGATTGAGATCTTCGGGTGGAAACAACAAGAGCTTAAGTTATAAAGAATTTCTTAGAGGGAAATATTTTATCCTTAGCAGTAAGGAACTTCCTTCCTACTTGCGACCTCCGTGTGAAAGAAGTTGCGGATTCGATTCTCTCTTTGGTTAATATGTTTGAATTACTTTGACCGCTTGTCCCAAGGCTACTGATGTTTTTTTATCTCTCTTTTTATATTTATTTTTATTTTATAGCTCTTAAAAAGGACAATAAATTGTCAATTATTACTATAAGGTGCTACAAGTACCTCTATTATACCTATAAATAGGAAGTCCAAAACGTAAACTTAAAAAATCGATTAGGTTTTACATTTTGGAAATGGAACATTTTGCTCTAAGTTAATTATTTTTTAAACAACAGTCCATTGTTAATACTTACAAAAAAACTTACGAAAAAAAGGTGTGTGTGTGTAACCTTTACGCGCGATTGAAGTAAAACTTCTTTTCAAAGCGTAATTTTGAAGGAAACAAAATAAATAATGGTATTTTACAAAAATATCTAGTAATTTCAAAGGTTTCCACTACTCTAACTTATAATCAAACTATCTAATTAGAGATAGAAGAATAACATCGCGGACAATCACTAACTTCCTAATACTAATGAAGGTCTTCGGTAAAGGTGTAGTACCTCTATGTACCAACCTCTTTTTTAGTTTCACAAAGTAGATAATATAGTTATGAAACCTCTTAAGTCAGCTGTCTTTTTGAGGTTAGATCAGTACATGTCAATATAACCGGAAAATACGTAAGCATTACTTCCGTCAGAAAAAAAAATCTGAGTTACTCCATGGTTACTCCCTAGTCGCGCCTAAAGAAGTTTTACTTCAAAAATATTTTTATTTGTTAGTAACAGCATTCGTTAATTTTCGGCATCTAGTGTTATTGTTGGGTTGGTTCCAAAAGACAGAATAGGTCACCTTGTTTGTACTAATACCACCTTTAACTGCTTATGTTAATAGTTGTTAATGAAGTCTATCGGAGAGGATTTATTAGAAAATGTTGACTCAGGAAATAACAAGTTAGGTACGGTAAATTGAACCCTATTGTCCATAGTGATTGGGGTCAGTTTTGCTGAATGAAACGTAAATGCTGAATGTCGAAAATGAGGTCTCAAACTTTTCCTTGGTTTACCATACTTGCAATCCATAAAATTACGTTTGATTCTGTTCATTGTTGAAAGTCTAGGCTTGATGAATAGTTTTGTTTGCTCTAAGTATTTCATATACAGGGTGTATTTTTTTACGTGGGCCTTCAGGGCTATATCCTAAACTAGAAGAGATAGCAAAAAATGCTGAAAGGAGTTGACTACAAAAATTTTGCTATTTCCTTTCATTTGCCATAGTATGTTTGTTTCCAAGAATTGATCTCTATCAGTAACACTATCCATTGGTATAAAAATATGATTATTTTTTTGCAAAATCAATAGGTTAGATTCCTGGCTAGGGTAATGACTTTTTCAAAAATCTAATGATGCAGTTTTAGTTTTTGTCAAAATCGGGCACACAACTCCTTTCAGCATTTTTTGCTATGTTTATAATTTAGTATATAGCCCTGAAGGCCCATGCAAAAAAATCACCCTGTATGATTCTTATTATTTGCCTGGGAGCAGTCGCGTGATGTAATAATGTAGTATTCAATGAGTTATCCAAGGCATTCGATTGTGTTCAACATGATACATTAGTCATTAATAACTAGTCATTGAAAACAAATTCATCTAAAAGAAAATAATAATGTGCCATGAAATGTGTCTGCACTCTGCACGAAAAAAAAAAGATTTTTTTGACGAAATAAATCACTACATAGTATAAAATAAAGTCACTTTTCGCTGTCCCTATTTCGCTTTGTACGCTTAGATCTTTAAACTACGATACGGATTTTGATGCGGTTTTTTTTTAATAGATAAAGTGATTCAAGAGGAAGGTTTATATGTATAATACATGCATAATATAGCCGTGCGAAGCCGGAGCGGGTCGCTAGTAATCTATAAACACCAGAGATTTTTTTTTCTTTTTTTTCTGTGTGGTTAATAAAAAAGTTTTACCTTTCTCTAAAGGTAAAATAGGCAAAGTAACTAATTTTTTTACTCATGACCCAATCGTAAATCAAGCTTAGCATCAAAGACGCTTCACTAAATGTCAATGTTATTTCAAATAAAAATAAAACAAAGTTAAATCAACTGCGATGACTGACGAATTGGTTATTTGGAATTTCGATTAGATTTCACGAAAAAAAAAAAGTATTTTAATAACATTTGATACGATAAGACTATTAAAATTTTAAAACAAACACGTTGTGGGTAGTCAGGTCAAATGAAACTTTTGTGTATGATAAAATTATTAACACAAATATTTATATTATTATGAAATTAATTATTTCGGAATAGAATTCCATACTTACATTAATAAAAATTAAATTAAGTAGATACAAAAATAAATCACACAAAAATAGGTACTTAAATAAGTTGCTGTTGATCACACTTTCTGGTCAAAGTAGTTTGTCCAAATGGAATAAATTTCCTCGTAGTCAAACTACTGAACTAAATGGTTAACAAAAGGCGATCGAAAATAACATTAAATCTTAAGGCCAGTGTAAATTTCCATACAAAAAGCGGTAACGTTTTCTCCCCCATAAACGAACTTCGATTCTGAAAATTTATGATATGTATGTATGTATCTTCATGTATATGTATGTTCTATTCTGTGTATCTTCACAGTGGTGTTAAGGTAGCTAACTGATAGTGGACTTATGACGTATTAGTATACGGTGGTACAGTTACCTAGAGTACCTACCTACTTTTAATTTAGTTCTTCAAGTTTGGAAATCTAAATAGCGTTGCATAAATGAGATATTTCAATGTTTTTTGTTATTCCGAAAAGCGACGTCCGTTACGAATTTTACAGCTCCGTCCGGCAATGTAGGTATTTTACTGAACCAACGAGTTTTGTTGTAGTATTACTGTATACATGTTTACAAATATACACTCGATTCAATTCCACAATTCTATGGAAGTGTAGAATTCAATAACTTTACCCCTACCACGAGTCGCTACCACGAACCACGAACGGCTGAACTTTTATATATATATATATAAAGATATAGATTAGGGCACTGTAGTGCTGGACATGTATTGGATGGAGTAGGCTGCTCAGAACCTATACCGCCTCTCAGCTTAGTCGACCATGAAAAAAACTCGTCAATACGATTACTTGGCTCCAGACGTATTTGTATGTTGTTAACGAATTCGATCATTGACCTTTGCATTATGACCGCTAGGGGCGCCTTTCAACTTTTCACACAATTTTCGCAATTATCGCAAACGTGATAGTAGCGTTTGCTATAAGAAAAAACTTCACACTAAATCAAGTGTTGTAGAAAATATTCGCGTTTCCCCTAACGGATCCCCTACTCTCAACGGATCCCCCGTTGTAAGTTTTATCACTCTGATCTAAAACACTACATAGTATAAAACAAAGTCGCTTTCTCTGTCCCTATTCCCTAGTATGCTTAAATCTTTAAAACTACGCAACGGATTTTGATGCGGTTTTTTTAATAGATAGAGTGATTCAAGAGGAAGGTTTTTATGTATAATATATGCATAATATAGCCGTGCGAAGCCGGGGCGGGTCGCTAGTTTAAAATAATTTAAACTTTATCGGAGGGTCTCACGGATCCCCAAGAGAGCTGTTAAGAGATGAACTGTTAAGATTTGTTCAATTTTAAGATAAAAATATGACAACAAATTTTTCACTAAGGTTTTTTTTACTGATTGATTCTATGTAGGTAAGCAAATATTGGTGTTGTCACATTTTAAAATTCTTTAAACTCTGGATAAATTAAAGTAATCTTTCCAAACCGAAAAAAACTGGCCAAGTGCGAGTCGGACTCGAACATGAAGGTCCCGTTATATTCTGTTTTTAATTTTGTTGTAACAGAAATACATCATCTACATCATCTGTGAAAATTTCAACTGTCTAGCTATCACGGTTCTTGATTACAGCCTGGTGACAGACAGACGGACGGACGGACAATGGATTCTTAGTAAAGGGTCCCGTTTTTACCCTTTGGCTAAGAAACCTTAAGGTGAAAGGGTACCTGCACTCTCTCCATACAAACGTAGTCGACTGTTTCCTCCCTGGATAATGACACTAGCACAAGTATTTTTGTGCCATAACACCTATAACTGCCATGACTATGCCCAGCCCTATGTTTTGTTTTTTTTTTCATTTTCTAATTATAATAGAAACAAAGATTAAAAAAATAATAAATAATAAAAAAATAGGGGCATGGTCATGGCAGTTATAAGTTTTATGCACCAAAAATATTTGCTCTAGTGTCATTATCCAGGGAGCAAACAGTCGACTACGTTTTTAATAGTTTGTATGGAAAGAGTCCCCGGTACCCTTTGCTCCTAAAAAAGCTTTTCCCTTATTTTCCATGTCTTTGTTGACGTTTTTGTAACATTATAAGTACTAACTTAAATCGATGCCCAGAATACAACGAGCGTATAATTGTAACCACAAGCGTAAGATCATTGACTAATTAAACAGTAGCTATTAATAATTAAATGCCGCAAATTGTTAACAATTGGTCAAGGAATAATTACTTATTCCTCGTGCCCAAAGATTAATCGTTTCCTTTACAAAGTACCTACGTATTAAGTAATAAATCACAGCAGTTTTGTAAGATTTAAAGCGGTTATGTATAGGCTTAAATTCCCTTGAATTATTTGATCTTGAAAATTTATTGAAAACCGGCCAAGTGCGAGTCGGACTCATGCCTGAAGGGTTCCGTATCATTACGATCGATACATATCGAACAAATACCCCTAAAAAGTATTGTATGTCAGACGAGGCTGTATAGGTTGAAAGTCTTTTGCCTCCCCTTTTGGGAGTATGATTAACAAAAATATTGCTTAAAAACTACTAAACTTGAAAATAATCTAAATTTCTTAAAACATAACAGCCTGGTAACAGACAGACAGACAGAGGGACGGACAGTGAAGTCTTAGTAGGTAAGGTTTTTACCCTTTGGGTACGGAACCCTATAACCGAACTTTTGCCCGTGACTTCGTGTACGAAGAATTGAATTCCAAAATCCTCTCCTTGAAAGGATGTCTACGAACTATTTTCGAAATTTTGCAAGACAACGCACTGCGATTGACTAAATAGAGTCTCATACAAATTTTGCCCCCCTTTTTCATCCCCTATGGGGTAGAATTTGGGAAAATCTTTTCTTATCAGGTGCCTACGTCATACAAAGAACACACCCTCCAAGTTTCCTCTACGACCAGCGGTTTAGGCTGTGTGTTAATCTGTCAGTCAGTCATTTATATGTATAGATTGATGGATATTATATATTAAAGTATACAAATAAATTGATATTTGACCTCTATCCCAGTAATAGGCTATCCGGCCTAATTTGGTCAAAGATGGAAAAATAATGTAAAACATAGTTCCTACCACATGAGTAGAGAATGTGGGTGGTTCCTACCACATCTACATACCAATCTACTTAGGAAGAACACACAGAACATGAAAATGAAATCATTAAAATGGTCTTGTTGTTCAATTACTAGGCTCGTTATTTATGAATTAATAGTTGTAGTCTTGAGTTAATAGAAGTCTGTAGAAGTATCCATGTTACTCTGCTTATGTTTTAGGTATCTATACCTATTGTGTAGCAATAAATAACACACGAAATAGAAATAGAAAACATAGATAGAATACATTTATTCGCAACAAAACTTACAGTGAGCTTATGGACTAAATCACTATCACTACATAGTATAAAATAAGGTCACTTTTCGCCGTCACTATATCCCTTTGTATGCTTAGATCTTTAAAACTACGCAACGGATTTTGAAGCGGTTTTTTTTAATAGATAGAGTGATTCAAGAGGAAGGTTTATATGTATAATACATGAATAATATAGCCGTGCGAAGCCGGAGCGGGTCGCTAGTAAACTATAAAACACAAAACACTAAAGACTATTTAAAAACTACTAATATATAAAAAACACGAAAACGAGAAATTCTAAAACATAAAAGTCTGCAAATAAGAGTACCTGCTACTAATTAGGGACATCAAAAGGTTTTTAAAAACTTTGTTATTAGTGACAAAATAACAATAAAATAAACAAATGAACAGTTTCTTAGATTAACAATAAAGTAAATATTTATCTAATATCCTTTTTTTAAGTAGATTTTCCTATTTTTAAGAAATATTTAGGTTTTAATTATGGGGCAGGTGGCCTACCTAATTAGGTAGACTCCTTCAATCTATATTAACCTTGCCCACTTTTTACACTACAATGTTTAAAGTTATCAACATATAAAAATATTTGAGATCTACATGTTTTCAGAACAGAATAGTTCTACCCAAATCATTATCAGTGCCACCACAGTGCCTTGACTTTACCTAATGAGTACTAAACTTCTATCAAAAGGGAATTTATTTTTTGTTCATTTTTATGTTTGTAACAAACAAGGCCCGAAGCCAATAGACCGATTTCAATGAAAATTGGTAAGAGTATAGATTAATTAATTGGGAATAACATACGCTACTTTTTATCCTGATAATCCCACGGGATCGGGAGTTTCGCGGCTGACACCGCAGAGCGCTGATAGTATAGAATAAACTATTCTACCTAAATAAATATCAGGGCCATCACAGTGCCTTTAGTTTACCTGACTAGGACTAAACTTTAATCAATAAAAACTTTGCTTTGGATTCCAAATATATTTTTTTATTGCATCGATTTAATAACGTAAGTAGTCGCATTCTATTTGTTTTGTCACTATCACTACATATTATAAAACAAAATCGCTTTCTCTGTCCCTGTATCCGTATGTATGCTTAAATCTTTAAAACTACGCAACGGAGTTTGATGCGGTTTTTTTTTAATAGATAGAGTGATTCAAGAGGAATGTTTATAATAATACTAGCTGCCCTCCGCGGTTTCACCCGCGTAACTCCCGATCCCGTGGGAATATCGGGATGTAAGCTATCCTATCTCTCAAGTTGGATCGAACTGCACATGGTGTGCGAATTTTATTATAATCGGTTAAGTGGTTTAGGAGTCCATTGAGGACAAACATTGTGACACGAGATTTATATA
Organism: Idaea aversata; assembly: GCA_907269075.1. Classification (NCBI taxonomy): domain Eukaryota; kingdom Metazoa; phylum Arthropoda; class Insecta; order Lepidoptera; family Geometridae; genus Idaea; species Idaea aversata. The sequence goes on from OU026101.1 coordinate 5,386,401, forward strand.
TATTAAGATGTATAATACATGCATAATATAGCCGTGTGAAGCCGGACCGGGTCGCTAGTTTTTTATATAATTTATTACTATAACAAACTTAACCTATGTATGGCAAACCCGACAAATCTTTGTGATTTTTGGTAAGCTTATAATTTTCAATAATTGTAAATCACTATCACTATCACTACCACTACATAGTATAAAACAAAGTCGTTTTTTCTGTCCCTATTTCCCTTTGTATGCTTAGATCTTTAAAACTACGCAACGGATTTTGATGCGGTTTTTTTTAATAGATAGAGTGATTCAAGAGGAAGGTTTATATGTTTAATACATGCATAATATAGCCGTGCGAAGCCGGGGCGGGTCGCTAGTAGTTAATAAATAAAAAACCTACTTATTAAGTCCAATCAATGAAAAATTGAATTAAACTGTCATGATCATGACCTAAATTAAACAACATACGTATCAGTATTACCTTCTCATTTGATTTCTGAGAACTTTTATTTTTATCCATATTTAACCACATCCTTATAATCTACTTAGATTTCTCAAGAAACTCGAAAAAAATGTTGCCTATTATAAAAAGCCAGCTATAGTATGTTACTGATAAAACCACTAAAAATGGTTATTATATATACTTAGTAATATTTATTAGGTCACATAAAAAAAATACAATCAAAATACTATTAAAATTAAAAAAATACGAAGGAATATTGATTATAATATATTTAGTTTATTCCATTATAAGCAAGTTGAATCACGTGATGAGATGTCAACACTAGAATATTAATTTACAATAATAAAAAAATATATAATGATTGATCCGCGCTGCGTGACGATACGGTCGACATACCACCGTCAGCGAACTTGTAAAGCAATCGTTCTGTAAAACTACTACAAACAAGCTATTATATTGACAGAGAAACACAAGCACTTCTGGTTTCGTCAGTCATTGACATTAATTGGTCTCTGGTAATGAAAAAATATCAGTCAGTGCATGGTACAGAGCGGAGTTGCGCGTGCGCCACTGTTTATATTATAAGCTCTGTGTATATTTCGGGGGCGCTCGAAGTGTATCCGATCACCGGCCCTGCAACCGCAGTGTTAGTAGTTTAGTATGTGCGTCGACCATTCACGCTCGTCTCCTCGACGACGCGCCGCACGCGCATTCAACAAACCAAAAATGACAATAATACTCTAAAGGATCAATAGAAACGTTCACAATGAGCTGTGCCAGGTTTACCAACTACCTGTTCAGGAGTGTCGTTAAATACACATGTGGTCTCGCCAACCGAGAAAGTGAGTACAAAACAAACGCATGTACGTACAAATCTCAATTCTATATTTAAACCGGTAAACTATACTGTATTTAGGTACTGTACAGTTCTTATCATTCGAGAATACAGTAATATTTTGTTGAATAAAAAATGTAAAGAAAAAAGGTAAACAAATGTCGATTGTAAGTGGATATTTGACATTTCTCCTCACAGTACTTGAATGCAGAACTCGCTTTCTAGACAATTCTGTGAACTTGTGTAACTTTAACGATATTCAACTGTACTTACCTACTTAAAATTATAATCTTGCTTGGCTTGATCGGACAGCAGGGCAATTTGTTTTGCAAATTCATCTGTGCTGTTGGAATGCGGTCTTAAACTGATAAGAAATAACCTATTATTTTAAATCTTTGCTAGATAAATCGTTACAAATTTACCTACTAGACGATCTACTTAATAAAAATAATACGCTAGACAACCAAAACAATCCCACGCAAAAACTACCCATGTTTGTATAATGTAATATATTTTCTCAACAAGGTACTTTTCACCGCAATAACTTCGCGCAGTTTATTGATTGCTATTCTCCAAACTAGCTAGGTAAAACCTACCTACAATGAATACTGTTCTAATGGCCCCTCTGCATGATGGCCCAGCACTGGACCAGCGAAATGGCAATGCGATGGTTGAACGCAACTACACGATGGTCACGTTCAGCCATCGTTGCCCATTTCCTTTGATGTGCGACCGAAAACCGACACCATGGCCATCCAGTCGCCATCCCACGAACCACTTTTTTTAAACAAAATAAGATAAAAAAAAGGCTCTTGCATTTGACCTCATCTCACCTGATGGGAAGCAAAGATGAGGTCGAAGATGTAGCATGCTCGCCTAGAAGGTACCTATTCACTCTATACTTGAAGACTCCAAGGTTATAGTTTTGTGGGAACAGCGACGCGGGTAGAGAGTTCCATTTCTTAGCAGTGCGTACGAGAAAGGTGGATGCGTGACGCTTTGTGCGCGAAATTGGAACGATGTATGGATGGCGATCCTTCGTGCACCATAGCCATAAGACACCACTACCCTCTCTACATGCTGGCCCATATTAGTGGCCAGCATGATGGCCCATCGTGTAAAGGGGCCATAATGTTAATAAAACCAGTTGAATAGGAGATATCATCTGCATAGTTTGGACACAAATCGTGAAGTCATTGAAACGTTTGAGCGATCACGAATCACATTCACAGTTGGTAGGTATAATACCTATATAATACCTACCAACTGCCTTTTAATTTGAAATTATCTCTACATGGTTTACACTAATCAAATTATTACTAGCTACACCCTGCGGTTTTACCCGCGTAGGTCCCGATCCCATAATATAGAATATCGGGATAAAAAGTAAAAAAAAGTTGATCCAGGTTTCCAGCTATCTGTATATATATCGAATTTCATCGCAATCGGTGTAGTAGTTTTTGCACAAAGGAGGAACAAACATACAATCAAACACACACACACTGACGCACAAACTTTCACAATTATATTATTAATAGAAAGTACGATACGATACGGTTTTGTTTGTAACAAATAGACTGTAAAAATAATAGTCCAATTTTGATTAAACTTGGTACGACAATACACTGAATCTTTAGGAATAACATAGGCTAAACCGCGGTTCTGCTAGTTTTTATTCAGATGTTTTAGTGGTAATGATAAAATATGAAATATGTTGGAAATGTTAACTACTAATAGGTTAATGCAATTTTTGACATTAAGTTGCATTTTTGCAAGATGGATTTACGATTATTAGTAATATGTTGATTACAAGACACAAATCACAATGGCCACGATTGTGACGACATTGATGGCTAGGTTCTGCCCGAAGTACATTTTAGCGGAAAAAAACACAAAACCTTCACGGAATGAGCCTTCAAAAATGATTAGTGATATCATCGACTGTTTTTCGTGTGACAGTTAATGAAGATTTTTTTATTTTCCAATTAAAAATAATTAACGCTTTTTGGGAAAAATATAATTAATTGGATTGTTTAAAATAAAATTTAATTTCGACTTTAAAAACACTTACCTACTGGAAAACTATTATTTATAACTAGCGACCCGCTCCGGCTTCGCACGGCTATATTATACATGTATTATACATTTCACCCGCGTAACTCCCGATCCCGTAGGAATATCGGGATAAAAAGTAGCCTATAACCTTCCTCGATAAATGGACTATCCAACACAAAAAGAATTTTTCAATTCGAACCAGCAGTTCCTGAGATTAGCGCGTTCAAACAAACAAACAAACAAACAAACTCTTCAGCTTTATAATATTAAGTATAGATAACTCCCGATCCCGTGGGAATATCGGGATAATTTTCCATTGATCCATTGGGAGTAATATAAGCTTACTCGCCCAAAGATTTTACCGGCGTTAGTGCCTCCTATTGATTTCAAACACAGAATACATAATAGTTGCTACGAACTACAAATATCAGCCTTTTTTACCCCTGTACAGGTTTATTTTCTAAACATAAAGCATGTCTTAGTCCTTCCCTATGTCCTAAAAAGAACCCCCGTGCGAAGTTTCAGACTTTTTTTTTCAGACAACTTTTGTAGTGTCAGAAATTTCTTGATGAGTCTGTCTCTCTTTCTTTCAAGCGATAATAGTGCTGTTTACCTCTTTAGAGGCTGTGTTAGAAGTCGAATTTCCGAAAATCCTTGCTAAAAGGAACCTCAATAAGTATTTTCTACATCGATTATTTTCTCTTAATTTAAAAAACAAATGGTTGTCTGTAAAGTCGTTTTACGGGCGATAATTTTACATGATAACATCATAAGAAAACGATGAAAACTTGAGTTGTTTTGTTATTTATTTATATATTTTTTTTCTTTTTCTTTATATAACTCTTCTGTTCACTCGTCACACCATAACACAAGCCCAGATGAGCGTTATTATTATTAAATACTCTGTTTTCTTAGTTACCGGTCCGTTTCTGGTCATATTGCCATGACGCAATGACGTCACACAATATTACCGTGACACTTTTTTGTGAATGCAGGTGTTCTATCAATTTATTAGACGTTCACGTTAAAAAAAGTTAGGATATATCACTATCACTACATAGTATAAAACAAAATCGCTTTCTCTGTCCCTATTTCTCTTTGTACGCTTAGATCTTTAAAACTACGCAACGGATTTTGATGCGGTTTTTTAATAGATAGAGTGATTCAAGAGGAAGGTTTATATGTATAATACTTGCATAATATAGCCGTGCGAAGCCGGAGCTATAAATATATAAGTTAGGTTAGTTTATTTCCGTACGTAGTACAACCACTAAGTATTATATTATTCATTCATATGATAAAATATTTACATAGTTTTGGTTATTTTTAGTACGGGTTTACCTATTTTTCTTCCAACCGTATCTAACGTCAGTGTTATACAAAATTTAGCTGTATTAAGTCTGGAAGTCAAGGTTTTACAACAATAAATAAATAAATATTTCAGGACATATTACACATCGCCATCCAGCCCCAAGCTAAGCAACTTAATGCTTGTGTTATGGGTGCCAGATAACGGATAAACTACTTATATACTTTTTTTTTTTTTTGTAAATATATACATATTATACATACTAGCTGCCCTCCGCGGTTTCACCCGCGTAACTCCCGATCCCGTGGGAATATCGGGATGTAAGATATCCTATCTCTCAAGTTGGATCGAACTGCACATGGTGTGCGAATTTTATTATAATCGGTTAAGTGGTTTAGGAGTCCATTGAGGACAAACATTGTGACACGAGATTTATATATATTAAGATAGGAAACACCCAGAACCAGAAACAAGAATTTATGGTCAGCATAAATACTTGTTCCCGGCGGGAATCGAACCCGCAATCTTCTGCGTCGCAGTCGTGTGTTCGCCCGACGCGCCACAGAGGTCGAATACCAATGCATTAGCGAACCGTTAGACCGTAATTAGCTATTATCTAGATTTGTTAGGTTGTTTCTAACGCTAACATCTTTGAATATTTTAGGCCTTAGAAAATAGGAACTTTACTAAACAAAATTACGATATGGGTCTAAACTAAAGGTCGCTGCATACGTAACGGGATAAAACCTCGGACGGGACGGGTGACGTGCATCACTACATAGTATTTAGACAAAGTCGCTTTCCCTGTCCCTATATCCCTATGTATGCTTATATCTTTAAAACTACGCAACGGATTTTGATGCGGTTTTTTTAATAGATAGAGTGATTCAAGAGGAAGGTTTATATGTATAATACATGCTTAATATAGCCGTACAAAGCCGGAGCGGGTCGCTAGTAAATTCTAAAGTTGGTTCATTTGTTTGTTTGAACCCTCTTCACGGTCAAACAACTAGACCGATTTGGATAAAAATCGGTCTAGTGGTAATAGTTTAGAGAATAGAGAAAGATATAGGAGGACTTTTGATCCATAGATCCCCACGGGATCGGGACTTATGCGGGTGAAACCGTGGAGCGCAGCTAATACTGAATTAATCAACTTGACTCTTTAGTTTGCAAAATAAAATATTAATTCGATAAATAAATCTACAGTGTCATTTTTGAATTAGAAGAGAATGGTGAATGGTATATCTTTATACCTACCTATTGATTTACATTTGTAATTAATATAACTATCTTACTTCGTACTATAGACATTTTATCCCGATATTCCCACGGGATCGGTAGTTACGCGGGTGAGACCGCGGAGCGCAGCTAATACTGAATGAATGAACTTGACTCTTTAGTTTGCAAAATAAAATGTTAATTCGATAAATAAATCTAGTGTGTCAATTTTTTTATTTCGAACTAGCCGCGAAAGTCAAGTTCACTGTCAAAATACCTCTTTAGTTTACAAAATAAAATGTTAATTCGATAAATAAATCTACAGTGTCAATTTTTATTTAGATCTAACCGCGAAAGTCAAGTTCATTGTCAATGCCTCTTTAGTTTACAAAATAAAATGTTAATTCGAAGATAAAAAAATCTAGAGTGTCAATTTTTATTTAGAACTAGCCGCGAAAGTCAAGTTCATTGTCAATGCCTCTTTAGTTTACAAAATAAAATGTTAATTCGATAAATAAATCTAGCGTGTCAATTTTTATTTCGAATTAGCTTTACCCAAAGTCAAATTTGTCCCATTGTCAAATACGTCTTTAGTTTATAAAATTAAATGTTAATTCGATAAAAATAAATCTAGAGTGTAAATTTTTATTTCATACTAGCCGCGAAAGTCAAGTTCATTGTCAAATACATCTTTAGTTTGTAAAATAAAATGTTAATGAGACAAATAAATCTAAAGTTTAAATTATTTCGAACTTGCTTTACCCGCAGTCAAGTTCATTGTCAATAGGTACCTCTTTAGTTTACAAAATAAAATGTTAATTTTATAAATAAATCTAGCGTGTCAATTTTTATTTCCAATTGTTGGAATGATGGAACCTTGACACGACGGCCAAACATTATCCTTTTGTACCAATTGAACGGTAATTGCCGGACTTCTATTCTGAGACATTCGCGCTTAGTACTGCTTACAAATTGCACCTTAACTGAGCCTGATACACATTATTGCCACTAACGTCATGATACGATTAAGCTTGAAAGGTCTGGGTAATTTCAGCTCGTTTCTGTGAACACAGAAAAAAAAAAAAAAAAAAAATTCACTGTCCTAGTTGTTCGGTTGCTAGTTTGGGTACTGGACTGTTGCAACTTTTTTGTCGCAGTATTCAGTTGAGGGAGGCGACCTAACTGCTGAGACTATTTTTTCCCAATAGTCAGTTGAGGGAAGCGACCTAACTGCTGAGACTATTTTTTCCCAATAGTCAGTTGAGGGAAGCGACCTAACTGCTGAGACTATTTTTTCCCAATAGTCAGTTGAGGGAAGCGACCTAACTGCTGAGACTATTTTTTCCCAATAGTCAGTTGAGGGAGGCGACCTAACTGCTGAGACAATTTTTTCCCAATAGTCAGTTGAGGGAGGCGACCTAACTGCTGAGACTATTTTTTCCCAATAGTCAGTTGAGGGAAGCGACCTAACTGCTGAGACTATTTTTTCCCAATAGTCAGTTGAGGGAAGCGACGTAACTGCTGAGACTATTTTTTCCCAATAGTCAGTTGAGGGAAGCGACCTAACTGCTGAGACTATTATTTCCCAATAGTCAGTTGAGGGAGGCGACCTAACTGCTGAGACTATTTTTTCCCAATAGTCAGTTGAGGGAAGCGACCTAACTGCTGAGACTATTTTTTCCCAATAGTCAGTTGAGGGAAGCGACCTAACTGCTGAGACTATTTTTTCCCAATAGTCAGTTGAGGGAAGCGACCTAACTGCTGAGACTATTTTTTCCCAATAGTCAGTTGAGGGAAGCGACGTAACTGCTGAGACTATTTTTTCCCAATAGTCAGTTGAGGGAAGCGACCTAACTGCTGAGACTATTTTTTCCCAATAGTCAGTTGAGGGAGGCGACCTAACTGCTGAGACTATTTTTTCCCAATAGTCAGTTGAGGGAAGCGACCTAACTGCTGAGACTATTTTTTCCCAATAGTCAGTTGAGGGAAGCGACCTAACTGCTGAGACTATTTTTTCCCAATAGTCAGTTGAGGGAAGCGACCTAACTGCTGAGACTATTTTTTCCCAATAGTCAGTTGAGGGAGGCGACCTAACTGCTGAGACATTTTTTTCCCAATAGTCAGTTGAGGGAGGCGACCTAACTGCTGAGACTATTTTTTCCCAATAGTCAGTTGAGGGAGGCGACCTAACTGCTGAGACATTTTTTTCCCAATAGTCAGTTGAGGGAGGCGACCTAACTGCTGAGACTATTTTTTCCCAATAGTCAGTTGAGGGAGGCGACCTAACTGCTGAGACTATTTTTTCCCAATAGTCAGTTGAGGGAAGCGACGTAACTGCTGAGACTATTTTTTCCCAATAGTCAGTTGAGGGAAGCGACCTAACTGCTGAGACTATTATTTCCCAATAGTCAGTTGAGGGAGGCGACCTAACTGCTGAGACTATTTTTTCCCAATAGTCAGTTGAGGGACGCGACCTAACTGCTGAGACTATTTTTCCCAATAGTCAGTTGAGGGAGGCGACCTAACTGCTGAGACTATTTTTCCCAATAGTCAGTTGAGGGAGGCGACCTAACTGCTGAGACTATTTTTTCCCAATAGTCAGTTGAGGGAGGCGACCTAACTGCTGAGACTATTTTTTCCCAGTAGTTCGGTTGGCCGAACAACACATTTTCCAGTGTTTATGGTCAATTATAAGGGAATTACCATATGTCATCTCACACATTTGTCAAAATCTAACTTCCGCTTTAGTTCAACTCCCTTATATAATAAAACTAGCGACCCGCCCCGGCTTCGCACGGGTATATTATGCATGTATTATACATATAAACCTTCCTCTTGAATCACTCTATCTATTAAAAAATCGTATTAAAATCCGTTGCGTAGTTTTAAAGATTCAAGCATACATAGGGATATAGGGACACAGGGACAGAGAAAGCGACTTTGTTTTATAATATGTAGTGAATACTTAAAACAAATAAAAATTAAGTGGGAGCCCCATACAACATGATACGGAACCCTTCGTGCGTGAGTCCGACTCGCACTTGGCCGGTTTTATTTTACCCTAATACTCTTATTCTCTTACTTATAGGATATTCCAAATGATAATTAATGATTAAAATTTTACCTCATCCTGCTTCTGAAATCGACAAACCTATGTACTTACACATAAATTCTTATGACCTTTCCATATCCTTATAGGTACCATCAGCGAGAGCTGCGCGGTCCCACCTTAAGGTTGATTATCCTGTGTAGGGCCCTATTGTTTCTCCAGCCTCTTAATTTTTGTTGACCAATATGGTAAAGGCGCATTGTTTTTTTTTTCAAACGTCTACGTTCCTTAAAGCGTTTTTTGTATGCTTTTTATGCCAAATGTGTTGTTTGTTGTTGAAACGAAATGTTTCAAAACAATAGACTTTGACAATAAAAAAGGGTACTGGACCCTAATTGGCAAACAAAAAAAAAGGGCGGGATTTCGTAGGTTGCACTACTCCCGAAGGAAAGTGTTCATGAATTGGGACTGCACAGCTCTGGCCGGCCGACTTATCGCATGTTTTATTGACGCTAAGTATAGTATTAATATGACAATAATCTAAGCTATATATAAGTGTAGGTATATAACCTATGCACTGAGCAGAAATTCTTATCAATTACATACTAAAAACTATGTTCGCTGTAATTATTTTCCCCGTTTTCTATTGTAACATAGTCGAAACGTCGTCGAGGTAAGAGAAATAAAAATAAAAGAAAACATTGATGGTAACCATGGCAACGATAAAACGTTGCTAAAGTTACCTTGTCAATAACATGAGGCGTTCCAGTAACGACGCGAGACGTCACACTTTTTTGAGATTGCAAGTGTTCACCAATTTAAAAAACGTTATCACGTCAAAATACGCAATTTAAGTATAATCTATCCATCTAAACTTTATCTAAACTAATATTATTAAAGATTTTTGTTTTCTTTCTTTGTTTGTATCGAATAGGCTCCAAAATTACTGCACCGATTTTGATAAAAACTTGGTATGAGGATACATTGATTCATTGGGAGTAACATAGGCTACTTTTTATCACGATATTCCCACGGGGTCGGAAGTCACGCGGGTGAAACCGCGGAGTACTGTTTATAACTAAGAAGTAGCAATTTTTTTTTATAACATGATATTTCAATTGCAATTAAATCCTATGTAAACAAAGAGGATCTTTTTCGTTTTATCAAAACCTAATCGAACACTTTCTATAGTATTTTGTTACAATGTTTCATTGCAATAACGTAATATTAATATACTTATATAGGGTTATTGGAAATTATACTAGCAAGCAGTTGAGGGCTACTTCTGTTCACCTAAACTAACAACTTTTGTTCTACGACTTTTGGAAATTCGAACATTTTTTCGAAAATTTTGAGGTTAGTTTACCTGAAAATCAGCTGTTCCTTACACGGAGAGGTCATTAACCTTAAAATTTTACTTACTTTTTAAGTTTCATCTACTGTTCTTAGTCTGAATGACCTTTGAAAAATCTGCTGTTTTTCGAATTTGCATAACCTCAAAATTTTCATATTTTTTTTGTGAATTTCCTAAAGTCGTAGAACAAAAGTTGTTTGTTTAGGTTCACAGAAGTCCCTTAACGTTTTGCTAGTATAATTTCTAACAACCCTGTATATACAAATACATCGTCTCATATTTTATATTGTTTGTATGACAAATAATATAATGTGACGTATATAGAAAATGTAACCATTAGGAATTGCGACAATGCGTAAAAAAATGCATTTAAAGTCACGTGTCGCGTATTTATTGTAGCTACGAGTACTCAATACAAAGACCATTTATATCACGTTTTTTGAATCAAATGAATCAATCTGACAGGACAAATAGTCAATTTTCGAATTTTCGACAGTTGATTTTCCCCATTAAATATTCCCATTTTCCATTCCTATTTAAATAGGATTATATTCATATATTAATTTATAATTTACATTATACGGCAATCTGTTATATTTTACATTTTGTATGCGATATTAATAATTAAAACTTAAAGTAAAGTAAGTAGGTACAACAATTTATAATTTAATAGCATTACTGTAGACTTTCCGTAATTTTTTCATACAAATCGAAATGTCAGATTACTTCATTTGACTAATGACCGTGATATAAGAATCGGATTACGTGATTTAACGCAGTCATGATTAAATAATCAAATCACTGATCTTCCTTCTATTTTTCGAGTGAATTCTCAGAAAAAATGTGGAAAGAACCTGCAACACATTGAGCAGTGAATATATCTAATAGATGCATTCTCTTTGCGCTTATCTTCCTTGCTATTGGGTAATTTCATTTGCAATTTAGGTTAAATGTCTGCCGACGCTGCTGTAGATATACAGTTTTTGGAAATTATTTTAGTTTCGGCCTCGAACTCTATAATGTGTTTCAACGAAAGGATTCTAATACGAAAGGGGGTTGTTCTAGACGTCTAGGCGAACACCTTTTGTTCTACGACTTTTGGAAATTGGAACATTTCGTTCTAAGTTTTTGGTTACATATCATAATAACTAAGTTCAATATAACTATGTTCGAAATAACTACGGTCATAATACCTACTGTTTAAAATATCTAATGGTTGTTTCACATATTTTTGTAATAACTAATGAACGTAATGCCTTATGTACGAAACAACTACGGTAAATTGAACTATGTTCATTATAACTATGTTCGAAATAACTACAGTCATAATACCTACTGTTTAAAATACCTAATAGACGAAACACCTACGGGTAATTTAACTACAATCAATTCAACTACGATTAATAATCATCTATGGTTTTTCTCCTACGGTTTAAAAAAAAATCAAATTTATAAAATACACGCTCCCTAACCAAGTAAAATGGGTCGAATTCGTTCCACCCGGAAAACTCCCTATCCAGAACCGACATGGATAGGTTAGGTTTATGTTAGAACTGCGACCACTAGATTTCTAGCACTGCGACAGTGCTAGAAATTAATTCTACCTATTTCACTTGGTTAGGGAGGGTGTATTTTATAAAATTGGATTTGTTTTTAACGGTAGGTATTTCGTACATTAGATCAATCGTTCGTTAGCTCAATTAATTTTAGTTGAATCAAACTTGGTATATTAAACAGTAGTTCAATCGACCGTTAGGTATTATGAACATATGTGAATGGACCGTAGTTATTTCGAACATAGGTATTTTGAACTTAGTTATTATAATGTGTAGCCGAATCGACCGTTAGGTATTATGAACATATGTGAATCGACCGTAGTTATTTCGAACATAGTTATATTGAACTTAGTTATTATGATATGTAACCAAGTTTTTGTATGAAACAGGTGATTTTCAAGTAAAAATTCCCCCAGAGTTATCGAAATAAAAAATCGAATTTTCAAAAGTCATAGAACAAAAGTTGTTCGCCTAGACGTCTAGAATAACCCCCTTTCGTATTAAAACCCCCTTCGCTAAAACACATTGTATTGTGTTTTTGTGTAATATGCTAGCGGCATCTATTTTTTTCTGAGTTACCAGAAAAATTGAGTATAGTATATACTCCATCTATTATCTATACTAATATTATAAAGCTGAAAGTTTGTTTGTTTGTTTGTTTGTTTGAACGCGCTAATCTCAGGAACTACTGGTTCGAATTGAATAACTTACTATAGGTACAGGGTATTCGGGAATCCCCTGACCGTGCCTTGACTGTATTGTGTCATTCGTCTGTTTGGATTTTTGTACAATTGATTGACAAAAAGATACGTTTATGGTTAGCAGTATTGTGATAGTGAGTCAGATTTGTATACCACCAAAAATTTACAGAAAAGATCAAGTAATACAAATAAGAAAATTATATAATTTAATGCCGTTTGCCACATGTTTGCCTCATGTCAGATGAACGTTGGGCTAAAATAACAACAGAATGGTCCCCCATAGGGATACGACCACGCGGCAGACCGAGGCGACGATAGCGAGATGATTTTGACTCCTATAGGAATGATTGCTGTGCAATGGCGACCGATCGTGATCAATGGAAGAAAGGTAGAGAGGCCTTTGCCCTGCAGTGGGACAGTGTAGGCTCTTAATAATATAATTTAACCATTTTTTTAAATAATTTAAAAAAATGGTTAAATTATATAATTTTCTTATTTGTTTTAAAAAAATCTAAAATTTAATAAAGCTGCAGAAAACTGTAAATATTAATTATTAATATTTACAGTTTTCTGCAGCTTTTTTAGGTAGATAAGCAGTTTTACTATGAGATGGGGTTGGCAAGACTGATAATTACTGTGTAACTTGTAAGTGTTTATCATGAAGTTCATGATAATAAGGCTCTGGACAGACTTTCATGACCAGACGCACGACCTAAGCGATGTCTAGACTGCGTCAACTGATTAATTACTCTTTGGCAAATTCGCTTAGTATAGGTTGGCTAGAGGCTAGAAGTTAGGAACATTGCGTTCAAAATGCTGGTATTATTAAATGATAAAGAACTATTTATTTTCTATCCCTCTTTCTGCCCTCATTCGAATTTATTTGGAGTCAGCACATTATTTCTCCTCTAATATATTCTGCAAAATAATTTCGCAATATTAGTACTTACTTTTTAAATTGTCACGGTCATGAGTAACTTTACTCATATAATTAATAATTCATCTGAGTATTAATTTATTACTCAAATGAATTTTAATAGGAGTGTTTAACTAAGACGTAAAATTCCTTTTGAATTCCATCAACCGATGTCTCACGTACAATAACTTCCAGCAGTCTCAAGGTTGATAGTAAATTATTGCAATTCCCATATTAAGCTTACAGCAAAAGGTACCTAACTGCTAGCTAGTTATATCTACCTTCAAGCAGTGGAGTATAAAATTTGCACGGCTCTTTAGTTGAGACTACCGATTCAAATCGAGCACTATTAGTATAGGCACTCGTAAGTGCTCGTAGGGTAAGTCTACTGAAGAGCCATTAGCTCCACAGTGGGTTTGTTGAGGATATAGGTGCCGTACTGCCGGAGTTCAATTCTGGCGACGAATACGATGAGATATAATTAAAAAAGACCACAGTCCTGTCAAATTAGTAACTAAGGTCTTTAAGTCTAGAGTGAATATGTATCTTTAAGGCGAGCCTGCTACATCCTTGATCTCATTATCGCTTCCCATGCATCGTAAGATGCGGTAAAATTAATTGATTAATTAATAGTTTATAATTAATTGTACTTTTTCTGTAAGTTGTGTGCAATAAAGCGTTCCATCTCTATAATATATATCTATCTAAAATGTAACTTTATTTTGCGAAAAATATATGGCATATATAAATTTTGTCACCTTTCTTTGGTGCACTGATGTATCCCCAGGATATTGCCAGCTGGAATCGAAATCTAAATCTGATTGCTTCTTCGCTGCTTTTGCAAACGTATAAAAGCCAATCACATATTTCAAACTCGTTAAATCATTAATCAAATTGAACACGGAACTGTCTAAATGCAATTCTAATGCTTCTAGCACCACCTGCTTCCTAAAATAATTTCCACTTCAAACGGAACTTGGCAGTTAATTAAACTTCCTCGGCATCTGATAGATATCAAAACTACAATCTACGTAGAATCTAGATAAATTATAGTAGGTATCTATAGATAGGTAGTTCGGCTACCGATTGACTAAAGACGATTTAATCATTACGTTTTAGCACAGTTTAAAAACCAATTTGCCAATTAGAATTCGTGTATCTTGATCGATTCGAAATTGGTGTCTAACTAACCGTTAGTTATTATGATACAGTCTCAGGATACAAAGAGGCTGATTGGCAGTCTCTAGTTACATTGTTGATGCCACTTGAATCAACGAAGTGCCATTGGTTCATTGTTTAATCGTATTTATGAACTGGTGTTCCTTCCATGTTTTAACAAGAGACTCATTAAGATGCTTATAAAATGATGCATGTAGGTAGGTAGGTAGGTTAAGTACCTATGAATATTCGCGACATTGTACTGTTGAACTAACGAACATCGTACTGATACACATTCGATCTCACAAATTACGGAATTTCGTATTTCGAAATTCAGTAGTCGATTCATAAAATTCAAAGTCCTGAGTGACGACTGATATATCAACACGGCTCAAGCTAATAGACGAATCGTAATAAGCATCAGCTAAGAAAGTATTTTGGAGAATTCTAACCTTACGCGGACGTAGTCACGGAAGCAATGTTAGTTAGCAATGTCTATAATATTTCTATTATAATCTCATATCTTTTGTAAAATGAAACAAATCCAAAATCCTTCTCATTTTCCAGTACCGTTAATAATTTGATCATAAAGTTAGTTAACTCGTGTGCCATTAATTAGGTTTAGCATTCCACAGTGATTAATGCAAACCCTAAAATTCGATATGAGAACTCCCACACGTTTAATCCAACTCGTCAGCACGAAACTAATTGCCCATGGCAATTGTTTCACCACTTCTCGACCTTCAAATTCTCTGGATATATGCAAACATTTAGTAGGTAAGCACGATATGTTTTTCGTCCAATAAATGTTTGTGGCAAACATTTGACGGATTATAGGAACAATAACATTCTAAAGGCCATTGGCGTCCATTGTGAGTCTTGCTTGCTGGTTTCAATATTGATTTTGGAACAATTGTGCTGTTCTGTATTGAGTGACCCTGGTTTATTGTTGACTGCATGTAGATTTTAGCAATTCACTTGTCAAACTAGACTAGTTGCTGTATTGTAACTAAGAACCTTGTTGTATTTTTATTATTATTGCATGAGTGATTTGTGCTCTCTGCTATTTGGGTATTGGTGTTTTAATTGATGTATATCTGGGTATTAGAGGGATTATCGCAGTATTTATATATGATTAAACACTATCTAGACTCATATTTACGTCTTTATTGGAGAAATCCATTGCAATTTAGTTTTGGGTTCTGAGAGATGCAGTTGTTATGAGTTTCGACATGCGAAGTCGTTGCCAAAAGCAAAATGGTTATGAGTTAAGACAGATGCATTAGTAAATGGACCATTGCTTGAGACTATTTTGATTTATCTTTGGGTAGCTAGCAGCTTCCAGTGCTGAATTTCCATTTGAATTAACTCATATCTTAAGGAAAATCTTTTGCTAAATTAACATTTTATACGGCCTTCTTATTTTAAGTAAATAAACAAGTTAATTTTGTCAACAGGCGACGCCGACATGTCGCTGAAGCAGGGCAGCGGCACCGGCAAGGTGCACTTCGGTGGCCTAGACGATGTCTCCCTGTACGGCACTCCTGTGGAACCAGCCCCACCCACTACGGACGCAAAGCAAGGCTTCCTCCGCAACCAGCTGCAGGCCCTCTTTCAACCGACGGACAACAAGCTCGCGATGAAACTCTTCGGTTCCAAGAAAGCGTTGATGAAGGAGCGGATCAGGCAGAAGGCGGCGGGACATTGGGTCATACATCCTTGCAGTAGTTTCAGGTGAGTTTAGATATTTAATAAAACCTCAATCACCAACTCCAAATTTTCTATTAATTACCTACTCCTTCAGGTGACCAAAGGGCTGCCACTTTGGCCAACAGATCGGCATTACCATTGCCAGCCTTATGGGCACCCTACATATGGAAACCTATTTACTTTATATTTATAATTTTTTCTATTAAATTATTGAATTATATACTTAATAGGACGTTTAGGCACATGAGTAGAGATAAACTTAGATGCGTCATATACCTGCCTCAAATAACTAGGTAGGAAAATGTTAGTAAATACGAAAATAATGACTCTGCTACTCGATTTCGAAATACGAAATTCCGTAATTTGTGAAACCGAATGTGTATCAGTACGGTGTTCGTTAGTTCGACAGTACAATGTCCAAATTCAGTAGCAGAGTCGAAAATAATTTGTCCTCAGTGCATAATGATGATTACAAGGAAAGGTTACAAGGAACGAACTGTCGTGTCTTCTCTTTAGGTCTTAAGTTCCAATTTTCAGCTATGAAAATTTGTTGAAGTCATAATTTGACCCACTTAGTTATACTTAGAAGCAATTTATGTATCAATACATTTGGATTGTTAAAAACTAAAACATTAACTATAAATATTACAGACCGCTAAAACTAGTTTCTGTCCACTTGCGGTAAGCAAAGATCCATAAAATGAAAACCGCAAAACACAAAGTAAAATAAATAAATAAATGTCAGTAACATAAAGCGGCTAAGCTGAGTCTGTATTGGACTGTCCAGCTGCGATTCTAACACAAAAACCAGACCCCAAACATTGTGGCAAGCGCAGGGGCCTAAGTCTGCTAACACAATTGTGTTTCAATAGAGTGTCGATATAATCGTAATATAAATTTAATGTCAAAAATATGCCATTACATGTGAAATTGGTATTCTCCTAACGTTAACTATTCTATCAAAACACCACTGACACACCACTGACTCACTTTTGTATTCTGCTCTACAATGGAATCACGATAGTTGTCAAAACGGTATATTGCTTAGCAACATATACCATGTTGCTAGGCAACACCTGCAAGGTAAATATTACCATACCATTGAGACTCCATAGTGATTATATTGCGATGTTATTAAAACTTTAGCAGAATACCAAATAAAGTCACAATCTCGATATAATATCAATAGAGTCTCGATATAATGACAATGGTTGGCCAAATAGCAGAATAAGGCCCACAAACAACCCTAAGCTTTAAGCCGATATTAATTCTGCCGAGAGGTAGGTACCGTAGGTACCTAAACTGCAATGCAGTATTTGAATAGTTATTCAATCTGATGATAAAGACTATATGAGAAAGGTGACTACCTCTCAGCTGGCAGAAAACCGCCTGGCGGTTTCTTCATACATTTTTAATATGGCGCCATCTATCTGCCAGTTGATGAATTAAGAGGAAAGGTATCCGGCTCTCTCTCCATACAAACGTAGTCGACTGTTTCCGCCCTGGATAATGACACTAGGGCAAATATTTACGGGCATAGTCATGGCCATTATAGGTTTTATGCTACAAAAATATTTGTGCTAGTGTCATTATCCAGGGAGGAAACAGTCGACTACGTTTGTATGGAGAGAGAGCCGGTCCCTTTCCTCTTAAGAACTTATCCTTTGAGTAAGATAGTCATCTTATGTGTGGGCTTATTAAATGGACTTGATAAATAAACACTATAATAGGTACTGAAGCATCAGCTATAACATTTGTTAAGTCGACGTCATATATGCAACTAGCTGCGCCCCGCGGTTTCACCCGCGTAAGTCCCGATCCCGTAAGAATATCAAAATAAAAAGTAGCCTATAGTTTTCCTCGATTAATGGACTATCTAAGACATAAAGATTTTTTCTATTCGATTTAGCAGTTTCTGAGATCAGCGCGTTCAAACAAACAACGGAAGCCCTCAAAGATGAATAATTTTCCCCGTTTTTTCAACATTTCCCACTGATTCTTCGCTCCTAATGGTCGAAGCGTGATGTTATATAGGCTAAAGCCTTCTTCAATTAATGGACTATCAAACGCAAAAATATTTTTTCAATTCGAAGCAGTAGTTCCTGAGATTAGCGTGTTCAAACAAACAAACTTTTCAGCTTTATAATAATAGTATAGATGGGATTATATTAGATTAGGTCTTAAAACAGTTAAATTACATTAGATAGATAGATATTCATTTATTGCACCACAAGAAGCATACAACATATTCATATAACAAACAAACAGATATAAATTGCGAGATGAGTTGTGTGCTGAAGTGGTGCAGATGGGATACTGCTCAGTGATGTATTTGCATAATTAATGCAAAACACTGATTTTCAGCAGCACCTAAACCAAGTGCGAGGACGCCGCATTGTGCAAACCAGCATAACGTCGTTGTCAAGTTAAGATCTCCTATGTGACATTTTTCTCGAAAATGACTTTTTTACACCATATTGTTTAAAATTTTAAGATCTATCGAATGCAAAAACTCTCATGTTGATAAGACGATTAAAACCCTATTTATTTATTAATTTCAAAATATTCCATGTGCTTGCTCATTAAAAATTGTCATTCAAAAAATACTATGTGTTTACATTCACATAAGAGTTTTTAATTAGCACTGTACTTAAAGTTTTTGGCAGATAGTTTGATTAAAATATCTTATGTGAGTTGAGTTAGTTTTAAATAATCCGCGAATTTTCTTGTGTTATGATATGTCACTGTAAAACCAATAACATGAAAGGAATGAAGTTCAGCGGTCTGCCATTGGTCGACCGAAAAATCCGCGGACGAATCAAAATAGCTTGTGGTTCATTTTGGAATTACTTGTGTCTACTTGTTTGAAACTTTTACCGTACGGAAAAATTTAGGTTTTAATGGTTTTTTTGAGTTTTAAGTGTGAAAATGAGTAAATCTCTTCGCCAAAGTGAGATAGAAACAATGATAAATCAGTGTACCGATGATTTCGAATCAGAAACTTTGAATGAGCCGGCTAAAGCGCGAAGTAATACTTCTCTCATTACGCCGCGAGATTTAGGCATTGTGAGTCCAAGTTTTTATGATCAAGTTGGCCCTTTGGAAGACTTATCGAATGAAAGCATCAGCCTACTCCATACTGAAGACCTGGGTACTGCGTCAGAAGCATGGCAGATGTTATCCGAAGAATCCATCATCGTAGACTATGCCACTGAAGACCAGGGCACTCCATCGGAATCAGGGCTGATGTTGTCCGATAAATACAGTATAATTCAAGCTACTCGTGACCCAAGTAAGTACCTGCATCTTTTTAATCTTGGCATGTCGACTTATTTTATGTTAAAATACAATACAATAACACACATTAAATACAAAGTAGGTAGGTACACAGTAAGTAGGGTAGGTACCTTACTTACTGCGCTTATTAAATTTGTTTTTTACCACGCACACAGACGCACACACAAAGAGGAGTTTTATTCTGACGTGTTATCTGTCTCGATTTCGAACGAAGGGGCTTTGATTGATATAATATTATTAGTGAGCTAGCTAGTGAGCTAGTATTAGAAACCGGTTCAGCTGTTTTTAAAAGTTATGTGAGTGAGGCGAGGGTAGGTATAAGAAACAAATCATCAAATTTTAGCAAATATATCAGAGTGGGGTATCAAATGAAAAGGCATAACGTACGTTAAATAATCGATTCTCAAAATGTCGAATTCTCAAATTATGTATTTATCACAATAATCAACATTTTAATTTTCTTATTTTTCCAGGTGCTGCGTCAGAATCACAGCAAGTAATATCGAACGAGGCTTTTAGCTTATCGGACAACACTGAAGATCCATGTGACGCAGAACCACGGCAAGTGATACCTATCTATGATAATTTAAGCGATGATAGTGATCAGGATCCAGATTGGACTCCGACTGTTTCACGTGGCAGGAGATCCCTCTATTATATAGGCAGTAGTCAGTTTTATGATTCTGAAACCGATGACTCTGTAATTGAATGTAATAAAAGACTTTCAGTTCAAGATTTACACAAAAACCGCCACTTGTTTCTAAGAAGACGAAGGATTTTGTTGTCCAATAGTGATAGCGGCGATGACGGTGATAGATCTGTTAGAGATATTAATGCTAATGGTCCTGTGTCCATACATCCACTTCCGTGTACAGTTAAAAAGAATAAAGCTGCTCGAGTGCTTGGAAAACCATACCTTGGATTTAAAAAGCTGGATGGCAAATGGACGGCATGTGTTGAGAAGCTTAAACGAGTTATAAAACCACGTTGTTTACATACGTCCTTGATTCCCAAGTCGAAAAATTCGTTTATGTGTGCTCTTATTTCTGACGACGACCGTAAAGCAATCCATAAACAGTTTTGGCGACTTAAAACTTGGTCTGAAAAGATGGCTTTTATAAAATCTTCAGCAATAAGAAGACGTATTAGGCGACGACGCAAAGTTCAAGCCAGACGCACTACTAAAAAGCAAAGTGGACATGATATTTATTTTAATAAAAGGAACGCGGATTGCACTAGGGTCAAAGTGTGCAAATTATTTTTTTTGAATACACTTTGTATTGGTGAAGACATGTTTCGTCGATGGACGAGATGGATTGATACAGTAGAAGGCGATGAAGACGGACCAAATGAAGAAAACTCTGCAACAAACTCGAATACTGCAAGAAGAAACCGTGATTTGATCACCACTGTAAAAACGTGGATTAATTTATTGCCGAAAGTGCCAAGCCATTATTGTCGTTCGACTTCTAAAAAAATGTATGTCGAATCTACTTTTCGATCTGAACTTCACATGCATCAAGTTTTCAAAGAATGGTGTACTGAAAACAATTATCAAGCCGCCTCAAAAAATACCTTTTCAAAGATTTTAAAGAAAGAAAACATTGCTATACATCATCCCCGTAAGGACCAATGTGATACGTGTTGCAGTTACAAGACAGGAAATATTTCGAAAGAAGAGTTTGATATACATATGGCTAAGAAAGATGAAGCTCGTAGAGCGAAGAATATTGCGATAGCTAATGCCAATGAAAACGTAGTAGTTATAACTGTTGACGTACAGAGTGTTTTGCTTGCACCAAAACTATTAGCCAGTGCATTATACTACAAGTTAAAGTTACAATGCCATAACTTCACAGTTTATAATGCTATCACAAAAGATGTGACAATTTATTTTTGGCATGAAGCAGATGGAAATGTTACTGCGAATGAGTTCACTTCTTGTGTGCTTGATTATTGCCAAAATTTACCTTCGTCAACTGAACATGTTATTATTATTTCTGATGGTTGTGGACATCAAAATCGAAACCGGATTCTATCAAGTGCTCTTAGCGATTTGGCACAGAGAATGCATATAACTATCGAACAACTTTATCTTGAAAAAGGACACACGATGATGGAGGTGGACAGTGTCCACTCTACTATTGAGCAGTATATCAAACCACCAATATACGCCCCTAGTGATTACATCGCTAGAATGAGACAAGCCCGGCCACAGAGACCCTACAACGTTAAGTCCATTCATTATGATTTCTTTTTAAATTATGAGAATATGGAATCAAACCTGAAGTCGATACGTCCCGGCAAAAAGAAAGGAGATCCTGTTGTTGTCGATATTAGAGGTCTGAAATATTTAGAAGATGGTTCCATCCTTTATAGACTGAGACATTTTGATGAGTGGTCTATTCTTCCACAGCGAAGAAACAACCAAAGAAATGGTTTGGTGACGCCAAACAGACTGTACCAAAGTCCCTTAAAAATAACCGAGAGCAAGTTTAAACATTTGCAAGAATTAAAAATGGTGATAGATCAAGATTATCATCCGTTTTATGATACGATACAATTTAATCCTGGCACTTGATTACTTTGCCTTTTACTACTTATCGTTCACGTACTTTCAATTTATTTGTGTTATTGTTGATTCGTTTAATTTTGATTAATAATACAATTTTTTAATAGCAATATTGTAGAGAACGTTCTACATAAATTTAAAATAAATAATTTCCTGGACTATAAACGTTTTTTCATTAAATAACTATTACATTAACCAAGTAGAGTAAAGTAAGTAATTTATACAAAAATCTCCTATGTAACACAAAATTGACAGCCAAAATCTCCTATGTGTAAAAAATATTTAAAAATCTATTTTATTCATATTTACCAGTATTTATTTATACAACAATGACATGGTAGAATGTAGAATATTATTTGCCGAATTTTACCATTTTTCGATTTCCTTGATGTCCTTATATTTTTTTCAGTAGATAGTTTTTATTGATTTTCTCGAGAAAGTGATTTTTACACATAAGATACCTTAACTTGACAACGACGAAAGTAAAATAACAAAATAAAATAAAACAATTAAATAAATGGAAAATCAAATCAGTAGACAAATAAACGTAATACTTGGTAAATAAGAAATAACCAAATGTACAGAGATATATAAATATATGAACATTTATGTAAAATAGATATATTTTAGAAATAAATAAATAAAATAAATAACGTGTATAAAAAATAATTAAATAGAAAATTTATAACCAAAGGAAAGATATAAGTTTACATGAACAAGACAAATAAATAAGTCATCAAACGAGAGTATTTAGAAATAATCAAAGCAAAAGTAGCCGCTACCACCACTTTGTATAGTATTCTGGAATTCGAATTTTTTGCTCGTTAAGAATATGTAAGCGCAATAATCTTTTGAATTTTGACATTAAACATTGTGATAACTAAAAAAAATCCATTCATATCGCGACTTTATTTGAATATAGGTATTTCTCAAGCCTTGTAGTGTTAAAAATCTAATACAATGAAGTTATTTATGTTCAGACAAACATCGTGACTATCGCTCATTAGTCGAACGCTTTCAGTTTAGTTGCCTAGGTTAGTGTCTTATCTAGGTTTCTACGAGGTACAGGGAGGTTTCAAGGCAAATGTGTTTGCTAAACTTATTGATTTTAGCGTAACTTTTAGTTCTATCCCTGCAGTTTTAGCTAGCGATGAAAATTTGTGTACATTTCGACAAACTTGACAATCCAAAAATTATTTGTCAGACCAAATTAAAAACCCCCGACTGATAAATAAAAATGAATATAACTTTTGAACGGCCGCACCAATTTTGATCAAACATAGCTAAGAACAATCCCGACGAATTCACCTTTCAAACAAAATAAAAAAACCGAAATCGGTTTATCCGTTCGGGAGCTACGATGCCACAGATAGACACATCAAACTTATAACACCCCTATTTTTGCGTCGAGAGTTAAAATGGAATGAACGATATTATTCCGATCACGATTTATCGTTCTGTTGAATTTTGACGTATTTATCCAACAGCTACGCACTGTGTGTCATTACAGATCACCAATGTTCACCGGAGCGTAGTCAAAGTGTTTAATGTATAATTTTCGATATATAATTATACAGATATATACCTACTGACGTATGTAGAGATGTCAAGTAACCAGCACAAATGACTAATACGGTGCATACTATATTTAGTGACGAAATCTTTATCACTAACAGTCTATTTTTGTAACATAATAACCCAAACTTTCAAAGAGTTGGTAAATGTATGGAGTAACCCAAATAATTCATTAAATTATTATTAACACGGTTCACAAGACACAGCCTGGTGACAGACAGACAGACAGACAGTGGAGTCTTAGTATAAAAAGCGAAACATATTTAAAAATACTAGTATATGTTTCTCAAAACCCAAATATTACCCACGTTTAGCCACCACTAATAAAGACATAGAAAATTTCGATATATCGACAAAAGATGACCCACAACCGAGTGTTCTAGAGAAGAGTAACTAGGACCCCAAAATAATGGAATAAAGCTAGGAGAAAGAAGAATAAGTTTCTCAAAAGGCTGCACCCAAAAAGTTGGAAGCATTGCCTCTTTGAATGCCAAGTCGATCTGTTAGCCATAGTAGCAGCCAGGTCTTTGGTTGCCTGAAGTTAATACTTACCCATAAATACCCATTTGATGAGTTTCGCCAACAAAGCTTAGTAATTCGTACTTTTTACAAAAGCCGGTTGGTAAATGTTGATTTTGGCAATAAAACGGCTGATTTAAATTATTTACCCAATATTTAAAATCCGACGTTTATATATTTCTTCGTGTGTAGAATTTGACATTTTTAATCAAATTAAATTTACTACCGACTTACAATAGTGGCAAAGGATATCAATAGTAGGTAGGATGCATGCAAAATTTATGAATAATTTAAATATGTTACATAACAAATAGGTACCGGATTTGATTGAATAAAACTTAATAATCGAAAGATTATTTATACAATAAACTTTTTAAACTCACACGATTTGTATTCATAGTAATTATTTTCCCGGGTCTTAATCGCGTATTTTGTCTCCTCGCGACCATGACTATTGTAACATAGTCGAAACGTCGAGGTAAGAGAAATAAAAAACAAAAAATACGCGATTAAGACCCGGGAAAATAATTACTATTTATACAATATTCATTACTATGTACTTAATTAGGTACCTACTCATTACATGCCATAAATGGTTATGTGACATCATATCTGTTTTATATTGTAAATAATAATAAATAACAAAGTTTAAAGTTCAAGATATTTGCCATACTTACACAGTGGAAATATCTCGGTCTCATAATGCTCTTGTTATGTTTTACGTCACAACTTTGAAACAAAAACACTTTGAGAAGTATTATAGACCACCTGTGTCCTATGGTTTTATCCACGTAAGTCTCGACCGGGATAAAAAGTAGCCTATGTGTCAATCCAGGACATCAGCTATCTATATACAGGGTTATTGGAAATTATACTAACAAGTCGTTAAGGGGTAATTCAGTGAACCTAAACAAACAACTTTTATTCTACGACTTTTGGAAATTCGAAAATAATAAAAATTTTGAGTTTATGTAAATTCGAAAAACAGCTGATTTTTCAAAACAAACGTCATTCAGACCAAGAACAGTAGATGAAACTTAAAAAATAAGTAAAATTTTAAGGTTACTGACCTCTCCGTGTAAGGAACAGCTGATTTTCAGGTAAACCTAACCTCAAAATTTTTGAAGAAATGTTCGAATTTCCAAAAGTCGTAGAACAAAAGTTGGTTGTTTAGGTGTACAGAAGTAGTCCTCAACGACTTGCTAGTATAATTTCCAATAACCCTGTAAACAAGTTTCATCGCAATCGGTCCAGAAGTTTTAAATACATAAAATTAAATTACTAGTTACGAGTCTCCTATAAGGAAATGTGTGCTTATGTGAATTCACAGGTGATTAAAGGATACCCAAAATTCATTTTTATTGGAGCCGCTTTAAGGACCTGCTTATTTTCTCAGGACACTAAATCGATTCAGCGACAGGTGCTAAAAGTGCAATAGTTTAATTAAAAAACTGCTGAAAACCAAATGAAAATCATTGAAATCTAATGTAAAAATAACGTTTGGCTGGTAAAGTAAATTAAGTAAATTTTTGTTTTTTTTTTCTTTTTTCCTCAGGTTTTGGCTCAGGATAAAGCTATTTCATTCTATTTTTCCTTACCCAAGTTTACCTGATCTAACTCTAACAAACAGTATCTAGTACCAGACACAAATCATCTCGCCAAGAATAGAATCCCAGTCAGAATACACCTCCATTAATAAAATCAACAAAGTAACTATGGTCGTCAAAAGCCATTGCGGGCTATTGAGCGTACAATAGCGACTCACTGTGGACTGTAATCACTCCACAATACAGATGTTAGGTACATGGTACAGTTATATTGTTTGTTTGGTATCCAGGCAGGTTTCTAAACTTGAATTTATTCTGTAAACGTTTTCACGGCGGTGATTTTGAGAACTTTACTAGTACTTGACGTGATAAAGTCTTATAAATCGATGAACACCGTTCTGCACTTACAAAAAAGTGTCATGGTATTGACACGGTAGGTAACCATAGCAACGTTGTCATGTTACGGGAACGTGAGTTATTGACACGGTAACTGGTCAATGTTTTCTTATGACGTTATCTCGTAAAATTATCGTCCGACCGACTTTACAGACAACCATTTTTTTTACAAGGTCAGCGTTTGACCACTCACATCTGCCTGATGGCAAGTGCGGTCAGATAGAGTAAGATCCGGTCTACTGCCAGACCTTCGTGATTTTAAAAAAGCTGAGCTTTTATAGCGGCTGCTGATGTGCAATTAAGAAGTTCAGACCATAGTGGCTTAGAAAGTTATCAAGCAACAAAGTCAGGGAATCGAACCTGTTAATTTTGCAAAAAAAATCCTATATTTTTGTACCATTCGATAATGAATTTTTGATTTAAAATATAATATGATTTTTAATTAACAATATTTTTTATCCCTTTCCCTTGGCAACACTATTAGACCTAAACTAAAGAGAAATAAGTATTTACTGAAAAAGTATGAGTATTTAGTAGTAACAGTGGTCATTCAACTAAAATTCTAGATTACACGGAACACGTGGAACGAACTCATTAAGATTCCTTATAAACAGGTCATTTGTTTACTCAACAAATGCATAACTAATTATCGTATACCTACTTACGTATGTATATTATAAAACAAACTTTCAGATTTTTTATAGTGGGATTATTACTTTACTTCCTGACTTTTGAGAAACATAGGCAATTTTTTCCCCTCCTCAGGATCGAGAGGAGGGTGAAGCCGCGGAACTTTGCTAGTAGTCCGGCTAATTACACCTCTCACGCGAATATCAGATTTAACCCGATCTCTCGTATTTTCTAACTCGTTTAACAATTTCGATATAAAATTCAATTACCTTTATTTCGCTCAATTTCAAACCGTTCTGTTTTTGAAAACGGAAAACCAAGGTTATATTTTGTTTTACATAATCATTAGGTATTACGAGACAGTTAACTCTAAAAGATGGCACGACTTATTTTATCTGAACGATCGACTCAGTTTAGAGGGTTATGTAGATGCTGGGCAAGCCTATGCACTACAGAGCGCTATGGATTAAAGCTACTGGCTTATTAGAATAAACCATCTAGATTTTAGATGCACAGAGCAACTCCTTCAGCCTTCCTTGATACTCATGATACCACCTTACATGAGCATCTGGCAAACAAACGTACTATTGGACAGGAGCACGCAAAGCCTTCTTCTAGTCAATTGCGCAGAGGTCACTTTTTACTAATAATATGTCAGCGTTTGACCTCTTTAACACCTGCCTGACGGTAGATGACGATCTAAGATGTAGCACACTGTTGCAAAAGATACCTGTTCACTTAAAACCCCAAATTGAAAGACAGAACTGATTCCATTCCATTAGTGCGGGAGTCTGGACTTATTGAGCAATGAAAACCAATTTCGCCACTCACGACGCTTTTAAAACACACGGACAGACAGACAGTCAGACAGGCACACAGACAAGAAAGTGATCAAGGGTTCCTTTTTTTACCTTTTAAGGTACGGAACACTGAAAACATCTTTCGAAAATGAGTTAGGCAAATGATTCCGTTTAATGTTCCTAACTATTATTCAATTATCGATTACAAAAACGTTGACAAGAATTGTCTATTAAAAGTAATTAATAGGAATGTCTATTGTAATTAACTTATTATCTATAGGTATTGAGACAATTATTGAATGAAACAATCAATGTGAATAGATTGCATACAGGCGACTGGCAAGACTATACAGGGTTATTGGAAATTAATTGACACTGCGTTAAGGGCTTCTTCTGTGCACCTTAACGATCAACTTTTGTTCTACGACTTTTGGAAATTCATTATAAAAATATTCCATACAAAAATAAAAAATTAAATCCAACAGTTCAAATAATACTCAACTCTACGTCTACGTCACAGAATCAATCATAGTAGGTATAGTATAACCCGATCGGGTCGCACGCAGTGCGCCCCGTGCCGATCGCGCGCGCACTTGCCGCATAGACATAGAAAATTACCAGACAGTACGAGAAACACTTAAATATTTTTTTTGGGATATGTATTAGGTTTCGACAAAAGTCGTAGAACAAAAGTTGTTTGTTAAGGTGCACAGAAGAAGCCCTTAACGCCGTGTCAATTAATTTCCAATAACCCTGTATACGTTGCCAAATATACTGTAAATTAGCATTTCCTTTGATTTCCCATACTTTGGTTGTTACCGTGAAATGAACTGTATCAGCAACACTATCAACTAATACAAAAATAATAGGGTGATAATTTTTTTGCAAAATTAGCAAACTCGGTTCCAGGTTTGGGTGAGGCCTTTTCGGAAAATCTTATAAAAGTAACTATTTGTCAAAATCGGGAACGCAACTGCTTTCAGCATTTGACATAATATCTTTTTTTTTTGCCGAAAATAGCCCTGGCTCATTTAAAAAAATTCTACCTGTTTACTGTTGGAAAAAATATTCTACGAAAAATACTATATTTTAATATTACTATGTCTATAAATATTGTTATTTCAATAACTATAGAGATTAAATAATGATGTTGTCACATTTTGAAAATTCCACAAACTCTGCTGGGTAAAATAGGCAAATTTTCGCTAAATAACCTAATGCTAGATTTCCAATTTATTTTAAATTTTATTATGGTACGCAACATTTACCCCTACTTAAGGGGCGAGTCCCTAAAAACGTCATTTACTATTTTAAAAATATTGAAGAACTCCCTGCATTGTAAGACACTAAAAAGAATTCTCGATAGCTTATTAGATGAGTCTACAGTTTCACCATCAGATATTTTGAAAATAATCCATAGTTTTTGAAAAAACAATTATTAACTTTGTTGAAAAACATCGAAATCGACCTTTTCTATTTTAAGTATCTGTGCTACTTCGTTGTTATATTTGAAAATATTTTTGGTTAAATTGTGAGACAAAAGTATAGAGAATGCATTCATCATTGCAGTTTTTTACTTATTGAAACCAAATAATAATAATCAATGCCGAAACATAGATATTTTTTATTCATAAACATCCTACGAAGACGAACGCTTGAGGAATATGTAACTTGTACAAAATGTACGATGCATCGAAAGTTGATTTATTTGTTTCCAGGGTGCGTAATTTTAATACTGCCTTGCACCTGTGTGGCTAGAAAATATCAATGTGTGTGTTCTATCAGAAGTTCCCACGGTCAAGGATTACAGGCTTAAGAGAAAGATTACAGGGTTATAAAAAACATACTGATTTTTAAAGCAAATACTGATTTTGACATAAAAAAGTCTGTAAAGTCTGTTTACGGACGATAAATTTTTATTTTTTATTTTTTTATTTATTTAAGAAAACATACAGCTACCTATATTACTAAAAATATTATACACAAAATATTACACTAGCCAAAACAGTTTTCAACGATAATAATTACTTAGCAAAGATTGAGAGCTAACAAAGACAAGTGACAATTAATAATAACTAAATAAACATAATATAACCATAAATAATACGTAATGAAATACCTATATAAACTAAAAAAAAAAAAACAGCGCACTCCGGGAGTGCAGGCAGAAGTGAAAACTGTATATCTGTGTAAAATCTCATATGTCGCGAGAACATACGCAAAAAGAGTTTTAGATGAAAAAAAAAAATAGTCGGACGACAAATAGTCGTCCGACATTTGTCGTCCAACAAATAGTCGTCCGACATTTGTCGTCCGTCAATAGTCGTCCGTTAAAAAATACCATATGTACGTCTTAAATAGCTGTCTACTCTCCATCCGTCTTACGCTTTTTCGACCAGGTCACGTGTCCTGACGCGAGTTTAAGATTTTATACCCATTACAGAAAAAGTGCTCAACGCCGCTAAAGAAGTTTTCACTTCAAAAACCATAATGAATGTATAAATGCTAAGTATTTGTTTAAATATGTACCTATGTTATACATAAATATAGCATGTCATAATATCATAAATACATGACATACCAAAGTTTTATTTTCTTATTCTACTTTTTTAACATCTAAAGCAAAACCATATAGTTTGCAGTTGAACATATCAATGTGATGGTAACGATCATTATATGTTTTGCAATCTCTAACCAAAAACCTATTCTTTGAATATCTAGTTCTGCAATTTTACGTGATAACGTCATAAAAACTCTTTTGTATCGTTGAAATTACCATTTTGCATACTTCAATACGTTACTATGGTAACTTGTCAATACGTTGCTATGGTTACTTGTCAATAACTCATGACATCACACTTTTTCTGAGCTGCACTCACCAATTTATAAGACGTTTTCACGTCAAAAAGCTGGCAACCCTAAGCAAGAGGCAAGGGCGATGCAGCGTTAGGCTAGGAAGTGAATCGATAACACAATGGTGTTATCGTTGTTTTGTAAACATTTCTACATGTGTTAGTACTCTGAGTACAATCACGTACGAGAAATTACAACCTACTGTGTTACTGCGCACATCAAAATTAGCTTTTCAAAATGAGTAAATTTTTTAAGAATTTGACCTTAAATGGTTTAAAGGACTGATAGTTTATCGTAATATACTCACTGTTTTTAGTTTTTGTTTTTATATATAGCGGCAACAGAAATACCTACATCATCTATGAAAATTTCAACTGTTTAGCTATTACGGTTCCTAAAAACTGTTAATGCGTTCTCTCTTCTAAGTAAAATGCCTAGAAATGTGCCGAAACCCCGGCTTGAGGTGTCTTTATAGAAAAATTAAATTTTGTGTAAAAACTAGATATTGTAAGTTATTTTTTTATGAATGCATTGTTTTAAGCGCCATCTAGCCCCAAATCAAGCTACTGTCGGGTTTTTTTCTTTAATAAGTAGTTTTATACATACAGAAAAAAATAACGTTAATCAAAGAACATACAGTTAGCCAATATACATACCTACCTAATGTATATTCTAACTATATTATTTTAATACCTACAACCCTTAATCTATTCAATAACCATTACATTTCAGTTCATTGGTTCGCAATTGCCAAGTAAACATTGCTTTCAGGTATTTCAATCGCGTATATATGTACCGAACTACGTGCCTACAATTATAACTAGTGCACTTCAGTGCATTAGATTTAATTGGTATCTTCACTGATTTTCACTAAGTATTTCAAAAGTCGCAAATGTTTATTAGAAACCCCTTACAATTATCATTTTTACGTAAAAAGTCTTATTTAATTGAATAATACATTTTTCTTTATTAATTTAAATTGTCTTCCAAAAACAGTCGGCCACCATACCACATGAGTAGAAATACAAATTCATACTCATGTGACCATACATTTTAATCTGTGACGTCACCTTTCCTTACGCTTTGCGCCCGATTAGTTTTTCTCTAGGAAAATGGAAAATAGTGACGTCACACGAAGGTCAGTCATGGCCGCCCTTTTTCATGGTCACATTTCGTTTCTTTCAGTCAGCAGACAAAATATTGCAAATTTATTTTGCGGAAATAAAATATTTACAATACCTTTGAATGCGAAATAAATATTGTAGAGTTATGTAAATAGCTTCAATATTCAAAATATTTCATACTTTTATTGTTTTCACAGTCATGTAGCCAATTTCTTGTCGGTATGTTACGTATTTATTATTACCTATGAACAAAATTAAAGTCAAAATTCTTCACTTTGAAGCGTTTTAAAAATTAAGTTATGATGTGTGCTTTCGGAACGCGCCCACTAATGAGAAGGCAGGAGAATTCACAAGAAACTCAAGGGGAAATAATGTGTTTTTCCGCAACTTGACCGCTTGGTTCCTTTTTGCTTGAAGATGGTGTAGGTTTGCCAGCACCTATACTACCCTCTCATCTTAGTCGACCTGGAGCCAAGCCTAAGCCGTAGGTTTCATCACCTTTTCCTTTACCAATGAGCAATGTTAATTAACGCACAAACATTTTTTGTAAAAATAATTGGTCCAAGGCCGGCCGGGATTTAAACCCACGACCGTAAAAATGAAAATCGAGGTATCTACCCTAGGCCAACACCGTTGTATACGTTTTATTTTTATTCTATCAAGAAATCATCAACTTAAAGCATAATACTAGAAATACTATAAAAACAGAGAGCCAATTACTTGTTTTCACGAATTTTAACATTGGTTTTTGGTTGAAAATTTCTTGTAATCATAGTCAATAACTGCCTTAGAAATGTTTCTTTCGTAGCGCCGGCTGTCTAGACCGGAAGCACAAGATCCACTGAAGTGGTTTCAAGTAGTTATGAAACTACCACTTTAGTATCTTTGGATTTTGTAATAGTATCTTTAAACTTATGAAAGTTTCTATTTCATTTTCATACTTATCTACTTAGTTTTTTGTTGACCGACGAGCGAAGTGTCTTTGCTTCTAGTCTGACAAAGCTTCTTTGCTTGCTTCAAACTTTTATTGGTATTGTTGATAGTCTTCTACGGGTCGTATTTTACAACCGATCTGGATAAATCTGGTATACAGGTTTTACGACTTTATGGAATTTGTTTTGTCGTCGGTGATTTTTTATCAGTAGCCCTCTTTTGGGTGAATTAGCCCATTTTTAACTGACTTCAAAACAAGTTGGATGTTCTCAAATCGTCGCGTACCTTTATATTTTTGCTTCTTTTTTGCAACTTCCCTCAAAACGGGGCAAAATCTGAAAATCTCCTTATGATTTCAATTATTCTTTTTTATAATAAAGGTACAGTAACTATTTTTTATAAATTTATTTAAACTTATGTACCTAATAAAAACATTCGAAACAGCAAAAATGATTAAGATTTGTCTGGTGTGTGAGTAAGTAACACCTTCCTTATAGAAATTTAATGTTTACAAAAATCGGCCACGGAACCAAAAACATTACAAATTAGGTTACAAGGTCCCAATTGTCGATCCAGTTTTCACTGCTTTTCAGTGCAAAACTTCACTACCTACTACGTCCAACACATTTGAACCGCACTCTCATATTCAATATTGTATGCCGCCCGTATCGGGTACTTCTCAACAATGTTACGAACATCGTAAACGCTGTAAAACTTTAATATCCAGCCTCAGGCCTTAAGACACAGGAGTTTAGTTCTAAAACCTTCCAGCTTAGGGTACATTCTGCAAGTTTTAATTTAATAGAAATTGCCATAACATCGTTGAAAAATAAATTAAGAAGAATAGGTGGTAATGGAACGCAGTTTTATGTTTTGTTAAAGGATACGTTTTTAAAGTAGAAACTAGTTGCTAACTTTTTCCTTAGAGAAAATTAAAACTTATTTTTTTTAATTACTAGTGACCCGCTCTGGCTTCGCACGGCTATATTATGCATGTACATATAAACCTTCCTCTTGAAACACTCTATCTTTAAAAAACCGTATCAAAATCTGTTTCGTAGTTTTAAAGATCTAACATAGGGACAGACAGAATAGCGACTTTATTTTATACTATGTAGATATAAAGAAGTATCCTAAAATAGAAAAGTCCTAAAAGTGCACAATCTATTTTGATTAAAGTAAGCATAAAAAACTCTATATTGAAAATGCGGATTCACGTAACCATAAAGGAAAACTCTCTATGACAAACTCAGCAGTCTAGAATTTTAGGCCGTGGCATGGCGTTCTAATACATAAAAGTACTTAATACATATTTACCTGACCACGGCCAAAAGCGAGGGTTATCTATTTAATCAAAAAAGTACGTTCGCCACGAGTAAAATGCTTGAAACAAACGAATCAAATGCAAGCTTGTCTTAATCGTTTGTTTCAAGCATTTCAGTAGCTTGAAACACACGCGCTTGTCTTCAAGTTTCATCAGATCAAGCCCAAACTTTGCAGTGTAGTGCAATAACCCTATAACATCAAAACAATAAGCAAAGCAACAAATACTAATATCGTAAAACAAACGTACTGGACCGTTGTTTTGTTACGGTTAATGGCCAACTGGGGAAAGTTTTAATTAAATAAGTCCTCGTACACGCCCGCGATACAGATTATCCTTTATCTTTCGATATTGTTCAGATTTTTGCGTCTTTTTTCCGATCGTAGGTAGTAGGCTTTGTGAATTTAATACAAAAAAAAATCAAAAATAAGTCTGTCGATTTTCGATATCGCTAATAGAAAGCAATCTTGTCTAAGGGGGCAGATTATAGAACCTAAAATAAAACTATCAGTAGATAGAAATAAAATCACTACATAGTATAAAATCAAGTCACTTTTCGCCGTCCCTATTCCCTTTGTATGCTTATATCTTTAAAACTACGCCGTTGCGTAGTTTTAAAGATGAGATAAGATTTTAAATATTTTGATGCGGTTTTTTTTAATAGATAGAATGATTCAAGAGGAAGGTTTTTATGTATAATACATGCATAATATAGCCGTGCGAAGCCGGAGCGGGTCGCTAGTAAATAAATAAATAAAAATTATTACAGGCAAAGAACCCATACATAACATAGCCTAGAAATACAAAATGAGGAAAATAAAATAAGTAAATAAATAAAATATTTCAAATTCTCGTCAATATAGTTCGCCATTTTTATTTTTCCGATCGTAGGTCTGTCTGAAATACAGTTATAAACATTTTTGACAATGAATCGCAACTAGTGTCGCTGATCGATAGGTGACTTTCGATAAACTATCGATAGTTTAATAAAAATCAATAGTATCATGTTGCGTAATAATAATGTACTATTATTGGCATGTTTTCATTCTAATATTTTTTGTTTGATAAATTCATGAGTTGGAAGACTTTAAACTTCAACTAAAGCAGGTGCCTATAGAATCTTGCTTGTGTTGAAAACATTCTTATAACAGCCGTTTTGGAGCTCTACGGTGGGTCTGCAATTATGCAGCCGACCGTACCTGCGGGTAATTGGTGCTATCTGCCATCCTAATTAAAAACTCAATATTTCGTTAAAGGTTTAAACTAGGTACTTAAAATGGCAGATATTCTGATTCCGATAATAATAACTAGTAGTTCGCCCCGAACTGAGACCTCACGAGTTTTTTTCAGCGATTATTATATTTCAGCGTAAAGTAGGTACTAAAATGTATAATATAACGACGAAAGACTCAAAATACGACAGGTCTATCTTATTTGAATGATAGGTGCCTAGTATCGCTAATATCTGACATTCGATGATTTAGAGAATCCAAATACGACAGGCATAACTTGTTGTTGTTGTTGTTAAGTTCTAAAAGCATAGGTCCAGCTCAATCATCACACCCGTTAAATTTGGATTAAGAATATTGTAAATAGTAAGCGTGTTACATTGTGTTGTGATGCTACACCTTCATTATTTTTCTTTTGCAATCGTTTTTTTTAGTTTTTCTAAACTATGAATTTATTTTATACTTTTTGGTCTTTGATAACGAAATATGTTAGATCAAACCCATTGGCCCAATGGTTACCATTGAAAGACAAACTACTCGTCAAGACGATTCTAACGAGCCCAAACTCGATGGGGTTGTGTCGTTTCATTGCGAAGTTCCTATGACAACCTTCCAGTTCCATTATCAGACCCTGGTTACCATTGAAAGACAAACTACTCGTCAAGACGATTCTAACGAGCCCAAACTCGATGGGGTTGTGTCGTTTCATTGCGAAGTTCCTATGACCACCTTCCAGTTCCATCATCAGACCCTGGTTACCATTGAAAGACAAAGCAAGTACTCGTCAAGACGATTCTAACGAACCTAACCTCGATGGGGTTGTGTCGTTTCATTGCGAAGTTCCTATGACCACCTTCCAGTTCCATCATCAGACCCTGTATACCATTGAAAGACAAACTACTCGTCAAGACGATTCTAACGAGCCCAAACTCGATGGGGTTGTGTCGTTTCATTGCGAAGTTCCTATGACCACCTTCCAGTTCCATCATCAGACCCTGGTTACCATTGAAAGACAAACTACTCGTCAAGACGATTCTAAGGAGCCCAAACTCGATGGGCTTGTGTCGTTTCATTGCGAAGTTCCTATGACCACCTTCCAGTTCCATCATCAGACCCTGGTTACCATTGAAATACAAAGCAAGTACTCGTCAAGACGATTCTTGACGAGTAGTTTGAATGAATGAACTATGAAGTATGGCTAATGAGATAATTCCTGCAGATTCCTTCTAGCTCTATCATCAGATCAGTTCCAGGTTCCATATTATTGTCACCGAAGTTACGCCCTTTCATTTGATACCCCACTCGGGTATATTTGCCCTATAGTTTGTGTGCCAAAGAGGTAGATCCCCTTTTGGACCCCCTGTCTCCGTAACCCCCTGACCGATCCTGCTCATATTCGAACTTAAAAATTCTATGGACCTCAACTACTTGTATACCAAAAATCATGAAGATCAGAGCAACGGTACTCAAGTTATCGTCGAACAAACATACAAACATACGAGCGACCGACCCTTCTCAACACTAGACCTCTCTCGCTTCGCTCGTTCGGTCAATAATATATGAATTCGACCACTATTTTTACGAATAAGCATAATTATTTATTATTTACACTATGTGGTATTTCC
The DNA here is from genome assembly GCA_907269075.1 of Idaea aversata. Taxonomy (NCBI): domain Eukaryota; kingdom Metazoa; phylum Arthropoda; class Insecta; order Lepidoptera; family Geometridae; genus Idaea; species Idaea aversata. Next base: position 5,423,137 of record OU026101.1, read on the forward strand.
TCATAGGTACAGTCGGCTGCATAATTGCAGCCTTCAGTAGAGTTTGAAAATTACTATTATTGGAATATTTGCATTCTAATAATTTTCGTTTGATTATTGATGAGTTAGAAGACTTTAAACGTCACCTAAAGCAGGTGTCTAGAATCTTGCTTGTGTTGAAAACATTCTTATAACAGCCGTTTTGGAGCTCTACGGTGGGTCTGCAATTATGCAACCGACCGTATGTACAGTCGAACATCTATATAGATGTCATTTCTATATGTATACTTACTTAATATGCAGATACTTTCTTATCCACTATGAATTTTTGAAAATAACTGAAAACTATAAAACTGAGACATGAAGTTTATGATCTAATAAAATATAGAACGACTTTGACCATTGAATTTAACTTTCACATAAAATTATGTACACCATTCTTCAATTTTAATAAGTTCCATGGAACAAAATTATTTTTAGGCACACAAAATGAAACTTAAGTACGTACAGAAGATCTGCCTCCTTAATAATGAGGAAAATAAAATAAGAACAGTTAAATTAAAATTCTCTTGAATATAGTTCGTCATTTTTATTTGCCTGTAGGTATGTGCAATTCATTCCAATGCTCAAATAAGGGGCAGGTCACATTGCTTGAAACAGCCACCAAAATGCTATTTCCTGATTCATAGCCGACTCCAGAAAGACTAGGCACGATTTCTCATCAAAAAGTCTGACCCTCGCCTCGCAACCATGCTTGACTTAGTATCAGTTATAATGTTCAAATAGTGTCGCACAGGATTGTACACGTTACGGTGGGCAGAGACTTTTGACCGTTGATCAACCGTCCTAAAGCCTTTATAGCACAGACAAATAGAATGGTCATAAAAATACAAGGTGAAAAATAAATACTCATCAGTAGCTACTTAAGTACGGTACTTACATGTTTATGTTTGATAAAAAGTTCAAGATTTTGCAATTACTTTTATATGTCATTTTACTATTGAAGACCTCTGTGGCGCGGTGACCTACCGCCCAGAGGTTGCCATTTCGATTTACACCTAAATACAAGTCTAGTTGCTTGGCTTGAGGATAGATGGCGCTGTGTAAAATATCCTAGGATAGCTATTTTGGTACTATATCTACGCCCGGTGGTTTCACATGTTAATCTCTCTCTACCTAACTATCAACCTACATGCCAACTTTCATCGCTATCGGCTCAGTAGTTTTTTCGTGTAAGAATAATAAACATACAAACTTTCAGAATTATAATATTACTAGCTCCCTTGGGAATATTGGGATAAAAAGTGCCCTATATGTAATTTCAGGTCTCCAGCTATCTACATGCCAACTTTTATCCCAATCGGTAAAAAAGTTTTTGCTTCATTTTTAACAAACAAATACACAAACTTTCATATTTATAATATTAACTAGGATATGACAGAATTTTCAGTGCATCATCCATAGGTAAACGTACCTAAATCTGTCCCAGTCAAAACAATAAAAACTTACGACAGAATGAAAGAGCAAAAACAAATTGAATCAAAGCGAAACGAAAGAAAAAAGAGAATCCGCCACTTAATGCGTTATAGGAAGAGCTATCAAAGCAGATTGCAGTGTCAATATTTAAGGTGGCTGACGTCCCTAGAGAACGAGCTCTCTTCATGATACAACCTCGGCTGGATTAGTTCTATGGAGCGTTTACAAAATGTGACCTTTTATTTATTGATAATTTATTTCACGCAACGAAAGCCTAATTACACCTTATAGATCAACAGTTATAAAATTTATATTCTATATACTTTTAATAATGGAAGAGAGAAGAAAAAGGCTGTACTTGGAAGCCAAAAAAAATTAGTCACGTTCAAACAAACAATTCTAATATAGATTTTTAATTATTGAGTACCTACTTCTACTTTCATAAAGCTTCCATACTTTCAGCTTCCTTACTTTTCTGTGCATATTTTTCTTCTTCGTTCAAATATTCCTTATTAACTATCAATTTATCAGCAGATTTCAAGTTTGTTGTTTACATTCGTCCACGGTTTAGTTCCTTATTATGTTATTTACATTACATATTTACGCCTATGTACTAATTTTTACATTACACTACAGCTAACACATCTTACACATCATAATATTCATTTACCTGCTTCGATTCCACAAAAACCAATCATAATCGTGTTAAATTAGATCATTATTTTTCGCAATCGTCTGTTAAAAATAGTACGTTTTCTTTGTGTTGGGTATTAAGTCAATCATTAATGTTTATCAATTTCATTATTAAAGTATGAATAATCTGTGAAATACGAAACTTTAAAAGATAATACTTAGTTGTTTTTTTACATAAATTTCGATAGGCATAAACGACATTTTTTTTTTAAATAATAAGTACAGAAATGTAGGAAAAGATGTAAGTAACCTAAAAAATTACATATAACCTTTTTCCATGCATTATTGGTGAGACAGGCATTTTGCGTTTAGTTTCTATTTAATTTTGTGTAGCGCCGCGGCAGCTTCTGTGGTGGTTAATTAATAGCCCTATGCACTGATCAGCCACATTTCAATTGCAAAAGATACCCTTAAAGTCAGTTTTTTTTATTATAACAAGCTAACTTTGAGGGTATTTTGAGCTACTTTGAAGGCTTTTTTTTGCTTTTTTTTTTATTACCTTTTTTCTTTGATTTGTGATCGAAATGATATTGAAATGTAATTTGAACAATGTTATTTACGAGAATTGAGAAAGACACACTATATACTACCACTCACTTACTAACTAGTGAGTGAGTGGCAGTATATAGTGTGTCTTTCAAGTAGGCAAGCCAGGGTTGATCGTGGTTCTTACCCTCCCACGTATCTATCCATCAGCGGGTTCTTCCCAGTTGCTGTTATCTATATTGAAAGACGCCATGTCCTAAAAAAAAGCAGTAAGGGTCTTCCAACAAATTTCTCTAAGAACTTTGGTACTTTAAAATTAAAATCTATAAAACTTACACGTACACTTTTATCTGCTTAAATGGTATTTTAAATCTAAAATTTATCTTAAATCTATTTCTAAGAATAATAACTGAGTGAAAAGTTAAAAATGAAATCAACACAAAAGACATCCGCCATTACCTACCACGATTCTTGCCAAAACTCTTTCTATTAAGTTATTTAGAGTAGAGTTATCTAAGTATAATATACCTATATTTCCGTCTTACATAATAATTCAAACATTAGGTAAGTAAGGTTTATCGATATCGTCATAACATGTGGTACCATCCAGTGCTTGCTTGGAAAATCTAGATCCGTGCCCTGAATCCGAAATAAATTAGACAAACGTTAAACGTAGAAACACGTATACATCACGTACAGATAAATAATAGCGACGGGACACGAACTTTATCGAATACGAGTTGAATTTAAAATTACTGTCTGAATCAATGAGGTTTTAATCACATAAGGAGGTGCCTACTGACCTCCATGGACTAACGTCGGTGGACTGGCGATTGTCATCATTGCTTCCATTTGATTTTTGCAATTTTAGCGCTGAGAGCAGTAGTGAACGGGTAGTGAAGGGTGCGGATACTTGAAATTAAATAATTCGTATAGAATAATCCACTTTTGTTGCTAAAAATATCAAAATGGTTTTGGAACTCTCGCCGCATGGCTTTGTTTGGGCACAAAATATAGTTGAAGTTTTCTATGGAATATCAAATCTAGCACACATTGGATATCTAACTATGGAGCCACCCCATAATATTACCATTTACATAACCCTTTAAATTCGTGATCAGTTAGGTTTCTATTAGGCCAATAGCTGTTAAACTATCAAAAGACGCCATTTTGAAGGGCATAGTTTTGAACGCTCGCTTTCAGAAATAACATTTTTCTCTTTCCGAAACGAATTTTTCCTACGTCAGTGGACTGAATATACCTACTCGTTAAAATTCGAGAAATAATAATATGTAACGCATTGTTCTCTTTTTAAATCAAAGCGCGTCTGCAGCGTAACGTTATCTATCATCAAATGTTTGAATTTCGTACACGAATACTGTTTTATAGCTGCCAGTCATTTGTATTGAATCAAAGCTCAAAAGATTCCGATCATAAAACTTGTTGAAAAATTACGAATACAATGGTTTATGTTCTATCCAAGTAAGATAAGACTAGAATTTTGCGAACAGAGACCTCGCGAGCACTTACTTTGAGGAGTTTTGTGTGATACTTTGAGGAGTTTTGTGTGAAAAGGTGGTTTCAAGAGTTTCATCTATCACTAAGTACCTTATAGTTTAAAAGGCATTCTGAGGAACTATTCTATTCATTACTCCGAAGATAATAATCAGATCTACACTATTCTTTGATGGAACTAACTTGAAACTGTCTTTCAAATAATAAAATAATCATTGAAATCAGAGCTAATAAAGTGGGAGGGGGGGCTTTTTGCCCCTTTATGGATTAAATAATACCATTTCAATCATAAATGCCCAACGACAACGATAACTTTTTAAAATCTGCAGTAACCAAGTCTCTTCCAGGTCGGTTGTAAAATACGACCTATAGAGAATTACTAACAATTACGAGTATATTATAATGACAGAAGAATTATAGCTTTGCCAGACTTGAAGCAGTGACGGACGCTTCGCTCGCTAAGTCAATAAAAACTAATGATACGTAATAAACAAACATTTACTAAGTTGTTTTTGTTTTACTACTTTCTGGCTCAGCGATTCGAAGTGGATCTTGGCCTTCGACACCAATAGACGCCATTGCATCCCATTCTGTGCTACATGCTGACAGTCGGCTGCTTGAAGGGCTTGCAGGTGTTGTTGGACTTGCTCAAGCCAGCGATATCTAGATCTCCTCCCCAGCAGTGCAAGCATTGGCCGAAGATAAAAATCATGTCCACCTGTTATATGCTCTGTCAAGGGAGAAAAATATTTTGTCCACCTGCCAAAGCACGGCAAAAAGGGAAACGATCTATTCCCCGCCTATAGCACGGGGACATAAGGAAGACAATAGAGTAAAATACTATTTCGTCCTTTCCCTGTGGATAAAATGTCTCCGGCCATGCTAGCCCTGCAGGGGTCGTCCCAATTACGCCTTTTTGACCGCTCGATCCTCCTCCATCTAGAGAAAAGTTTGGTCATCCATAGTTGTACAAGAAATATTCCTATTACAAAGTAGTTTTTACGGAAAAAAAAATCTTAGTTTGTTTCAAAAGGTAACGTTGCATAAGACCAAACTATATATAAAATACGCCAAAGACCAAAAACGCGTGATCCTTTAAACGCATTTGGCCAAATTATTTATTACGCGTTATACCAAAAACGCATTTAGCCAAATCCAAAAAGGCTATTATTCTAAAATTCCTTATTTACAATCAGTTAACATTTCGCTTAGCTGTCGTCAAAAACTCATATAACTTGAGAAGTGACGTTACTTCACGTTACTCCAGCTATTTGACCGGGAGTTAATGTACTAAGTTATTCTGTAATCCTGTAGGGACATATCACAAGGACATAGGTCATGTAGAGGTTATGTAATTTTGTTGAAAATACAGCACAAAGTGACGTTATGTTAGTCAATTTCGATTCAAACTTACCCTAATTAAACCCTGCTAACTTTAGATAAACAGATTTATTCAGTACAAAGTCATATGACAAACAAACACAAGGTAGAAATAACAGTTAAAAGTTACATATACGTAAGAAATAAAGGTTACATAAATAAAACAAAGTGAAGAATACATAAGTATTTAAAAAAAACAAATGGTTGCCTGTAAAGTTGGTTTACAGACGATTATTTTACGTGATAACGTCATAAGAAAATGATGAAAAATTGAGATTTTTTTATTCCTTTAAATATTTTTCCTTTCATTTTTTCTTGAGATTTCTTTTTTTTTTCTTTGAATTTTTTTTTCTTTTATGTAATAAGTCTTCTATTCTTCACTCGTCATATATAACATAAGCCCAGAAGAGCGATATTATTATTAAATACTCTGTTTCAAGTTACCATGACGCATCTGGTCATATTACCATGACGCATGACGTCACACAATATTACCGTGACACTGTCCCAGACGTAGTATTGAAGACGAAATATCTCGGTTCCTCCTGGTGGGATTCGTTTGTAATGTAGAACAAAAATGTAGTCCTAGTTGAGGCCTTTCATTTGAGCTACCACATGAAGGTGTTACACGTTTTATTAAACAGCGCAGGCTATGCGAGTTCTATAACTTTCATTGTACGAGACGTTGTATTGATGACAAAATATCTCGGTCCACTGGGTGGATTTTTTTTGCTGCCATAATATAAAATGGAGTACTCATTAAAACCTTTCAAATGAGGTACGACACATCGATTCGATTCGATTGTACGATTTGTTTGGGACGCTAAGCGGCATTATCCTTTTCTTTAAGAAAAATCCAGAAGAACCCACGACCTTCAGAATAAAAGTCGAGGTGTACACCACTAGGCCAACATCACTTATAGCAAAGCAAAGCAACACCTATGTATAAACTATGTAGATAATCTTTCTAAGAATTAATTGTTGTGCAATGCCATTTTCCACAAATAAAATAAAAAAAAACAAATGACAAGTCCGACGCAGCGTGAAATCGATTAAACTTGAAAGATTAAAGAATGCTATCCGATATCAATCAATCGGTTCGAAATCTTTAGCTAATCGATTAAAAATAGCATTGACGTAATCTTGAATTTTCCTACAATCGTTTAGCTATTCTGATATAACAATAAATAGGTTGGTAAATAAATACCTACCAGTCATACATAATACCTAACCTAACCTACCACAAATAATTTTCTTCAATCCATAAAAAATCGAAGCGTTATATTTGCTCTAAGAATACCAGTACCGGCTTTTTTAGGGTTCCGTACCCAAAGGATAAAAACAGGACCCTATTACTAAGACTTCGCTATTCGTTCGTCTGTCTCTCAACTCAACAGGCTGTATCTCATGAACCATGATATCTATAGAGTTGAAATTGTCACAGATTATGTATTTCTAAAATACAAAATTTAAATATTTTTGAGTATGCTCTATAGAATTTTAGGTTAATTTCATGCTAACTTACTATTTTTAAGGCCTCTTGCCTGACAAAGCAAATTAATATTACGTCATATCAATACTTTAGACGTACGACATTTAGACTTTTAACCTATACAGCCTCGTCTAACATACAATATTTTTAGGGGTTGTTTGCTTGATATGTATCGATCGTAATGTTACTAAACCCTCCGTGCGCGAATCCGACTCGCACTTGGCAGTTTTTTTCACCTCGCGTTTTCATCTAAAAAATGTAAGTACATATATAGGAAACTCTCACGTGACAGTGTGATGTGATTGGCCTAACTGTACCTTGGCATATTTTGAAGGATCAATTCAGTTATTTGTATCTATTCTTACATTTAACATCGTAATGTTAAAACCAGAATCACGACTAGGGTGACAACTAACAGAAATATTTGTCGTAAACATTTTTTCTCCATTATCCTTTTACTTTAAAAGTTAATAGTTATGTGCTAATCACCTAACTGCCGAGCAAATAGTGTCAAATTCAGGAAATTTGGAGAAATAAATATTTGTCAATTATTTTATTGGAAATATCGTGCATAAAGACATTTTTGATAGAGCTGCGTATGTTTGAAACTCATTCTAATAATTAACTGCGTGCCATTGGCGCCCGCTTGGTGCCCAGCGTTGTAATCATCAATGAAATTCTTCAGATATACGATCATTCACAATTTCTGAAAAGTTTTTTTTATTTTAACGTCGAAATTCCCATTAACGCGTACAAACGACTTCAAAACATTGAATCAATGCCAACACGTCATAATGTTTTTACATTATACTTACAAACGTTTTAACAGGAAACTCTTATTTCAAACATTTTAAATTGACAATATAAAAAAGCGCTAATGAGAGCTTTTCATTGTATGTGTAGACTAGCTTTTGCCCGCGACTTCGTCCGCGTAAGTCGAAAATGATTCTAATAGGATTGGTCCAATATAAACTTTGCCCCCCTTTTTCACCCCCTTAAGGGTAGAATTTCGGAAAATCCTTTCTTATCGGATGCCTACGTCATACAAAGAACACACCCTCCAAGTTTCAGGTCTCTACGATCAGCGGTTAAGGCTGTGCGTTGATCCGTCAGTCAGTCAGTCAGTCGTTCAGGACAAAGAATCTTATATGTATAGAAGATTTTAGCTATCTTATCAAATAAATATATTCCACATTCCTTAGGACCTAAATACTAAAGAAAGACTTTTATTTATCCGTCATCGATCATCATTAATTCCACATTCGAGTCCCAATATGTCTTATTTCTTCCCTCACATATGTTTACCTGACATTGGTAATCTATTTCAATTTTCGAACCCTTATATCAACACCAGCGGGTGGTGCCCTAATAATGTAGGGCGACCTTTATCTTATCTAATACAATCACAAAGCGAAATACTCATATCCCTATTTTCACGTATCTGGTTCTAGCTGGAATCAGGTACGTGTATAAAAATGGCAGCTTGGCACGTTCGGGGCACCTGACACAAAGAGCCACTCTCAAGCTCTCTTGAGTCCCTGCCGACGTTGACTTCTAAATTTTACCCCCTACTCAATGCACTTGACAAATCTTATTAGCACTCTTTGTATACGTATGTATTTTTTGAATACCTACTTGTTATTGACCTTAAAATATTAGTAGTATGGACTTACTTCCCGAAACTTCAATTCATAACACATTTCGAAAACTTAAGAGGAAAGGGTACCTACCGGGCGCTCTCTCCATACAAACGTAGTCGACTGTTTCCTCCCTGGATGATGACACTATAGCAAATATTTTTGTTGCATAAAACTTACTTATAACTGCCATGACCATGCCCCTATGATTTGTTTTTTTTTTGTTTTTTAAATCTTAATTTCTATGATAATTAGAAAATGAAAAAAAGCCAAGACATAGGGGCATAGTCATGGCAGTTATAGGTTTTATGGAACAAAAATATTTGTGCCAGTGTCATTATCCAGGGAGGAAACAGTCGACTACGTTTGTATGGAGAGAGCACCGGTACCCTTTCACCTTAAGTTCTTTTCATATCAGAGGTTCAGCTAAATTAAATATTCTTTGACTAATGCTTGCGACAGCTATATATTGGCCTTCTAAAGTTCGTCCAATGTGCACGTTCTAAACACTGAAGTGCTATTTGACTTTAACCTTAAATATATTCGTGGCTGACCTCTCGAGAGAAGTGTGAATCCTTAAAAAATTCCATTTAAAGTTTATATCTAAAACTTATTCTATAGTTTGAAAAGACAAAATTGCGTTTCAGATTGTTTTAAAAGTTTTCCCTGTGTTTTTTAAATTGTTTACGCTCTGAATTTCATTCATACTTACCTATTCAGAATTTTAAATACATTTCGTTACACAAAAAGACACTTTTCGTTAACAACAGTGAAATTATTTCAGCTGTAGGTACAACAAAAGCAACAACTTCACACTTAAATACTTCCAGTCTCTCAATAATTACTCTTAGAAAGCAGGATTACTTCAGCATTAGCACTTTCCTAATAAAAGTTCAAAGAATAGGTACCGTATGCGTCATAAGTCCACTATCAGTTTGCTACCATAAATAAAACTATTAACAAGTATGGGACTTACGACTTAATGATCAAACGAACTTACCAAGTGAAGTTAGATCCTTTAAAACGAAACATAACTTCTTCTAATAGACGTTACACACAAACATAATTACTTGAATTAAAAGTACTCAGTGTGATTATTATTTTCAACATGTTAGCTATCTATTTAGTTGTGTGAGTGGTATAAGCCGCCACCCGCTACACCAACCGTCGATGTGGGATCGATTTACAGGTTGTTTTAATGTTCAAATAGTGTTGCACAGGATTGTGAACGTTACAGTGCCGGTGAACTTTTGAACGTTGATTGTACCTATATTCATTACTAATCCAAGGTGTTAATTTATATTTAGTAGGCAATGTAGGTATCCCTTGGATCGTGATTTTCACGGGTATAACCTTCGCGCACGAACTTAATATCGCGGACCCATATTTACCCATTCATCCGAAACATGTTGAATAATTTAAATTGATTTAGTAAAATTTTGCTTTCTCTCATTTTCAACTCAAGGACGATGAAATAAACCTTAGAATAATAAAACAGAGTGAATAATAAAGCAGAACGAGGTCAGACATCTAGCTGTAGATAAATACACTGCATCGGAGACCAATTGCTTACATTAGGGTCTTAATGTCTAAATTAGAAAATTCAATGGAATTGATTACGCGTATAGGTTTGTGTCTTTGTACATTTAGATGAGCCTGGTTGGGTATAAATATTAAATAGAAACGGTGCATAAATCTTGTAGGTACTAGGCCAATCAATACAAGTCTATACTTACTTGTATTGATTGGCCTAGTACCTACAACCTACCTACTAAGGCTTCCAGTCTCGGTATATTTTCGAGTCCCGGGACAAAAATATCGAGACTCGATTTGGTCCCGGGATTCCCGGGAAAAACGAGACTTTCGAGACTTTTTAAAAATTGATTTCTGTGCACTTATGTAGGTATTCAGGTAGGGATTAGGTATTTCGTTAGTGAATACAAGATATTTTAATAAGGTCATTTATTTTTCAAAATGTTACAGTGAACTGAAAATAAACAAAATGAAAGGAATATAAAAAAATATCAGATTTTCTCATTTTTGAAGTGGGCTCGTAAAAAACAAGAGCATTCAATGTATTTTCTGATAGAGAGGATCTTATTTTGTTACAAAAATAACACAAAGAAATTTACAAATTTACGGGACCCGTGTAACAAAATATCTGACAATGTTAGGTTAAGAGGTTATGTAGATACAATTACCATAGAGTAACGTAATTTTTATATTAGAGTGTTGCCTATTGCCGTGCCAGTTGTCACTTGCCATATAAGCAGGGTGAAAAATAATTATTTCATTGGAATCTCGAAAGTCTCGTTTTTCCCGGGACTGGAAGTTGCAGTCTCGAGTCTCGAAAATACAAAAAAATCTTCGAGACTCTCGATATTTTCGAGACCGAGAGTCCCGGGATGGAAGCCTTACTACCTACCTACCTATATAGGTACTGACTACTGACTGATTCAAACAAAACAAATGATAATTAACTAAATAATGTTAAATTTTGACTTTGGCCACTTTGAACATCGCCATCGTTTACCTATTTTTGAAGTTATACTTCTTTAGGCGCGTTATGAAAAAATGATGAGAGTGAAATTTTACAAAAGCGAGACACAAAATTCTCACGTCACACAAAATTCTCACGGGAGAAGTTGTTTAAATCTAAATTGAACTTTATTGATTGTGTTGACAATCCTTTTCCAGTCCAGAGTTTTTTGTCGGACGAGTATTTTGCCCGACGAGTTTTTTGTCGGACGAGTTTTTTGTCGGACGAGTTTTTTGTCGGACGAGTTTTTTGTCGGACGAGTTTTTTGTCGGACGAGTTTTTTGCCGGACGAGTTCAATCAATTCATAATTATTATTTCTAATTTGGACTAAAAAGTTTTTGTGCTTCGGACTTCAAAGTCAAGGTTAGAAGTCTTATTCATTTGTAATATTAGAATCATTTACATGAGATCACATTGAAAGGTCTTAAAAACTAAGTTAGAATGTGTTCGAAACACCAATGTGAAGAAGGTATAAGAAAGTTACGGGGTCAGTGAGTCTGTAATATGGCTAGCTTTAAATACTTATAGCTACTCTACTACTTGTATTATATTGTAATTGTGTGTGACATTCATTGTGACTATGAAACACTACAAGCTAGCCCTGTAAACAGTAGGTATATAAAATTCCTTTTTAGAGATGTTAGTTATTCTTCTGTTATGTAAGATGCAAAAGCATTGCATTGACCCGGTTGTGACTCAATTTCCTCTCAAACATTTTTTCTATTCTGTCTTTCTATCAGTAAGAGAAAGAGACAGATTCATTTCAGATATTCAGTGTACTGTAGTGATGCAAATTTCGAATGCAGAACACAAAGGATTTTATAAACTGGAAGCTTGTTCCATTTCTTTTATAGTATTTATTTATGCAGACGCAAACGCTAGTGAGATTGGTGAATGCAACGTTGTTTGTTTTTGTAAGTCACGCCGACTGCCTCCATTTCTATTCGGTTTAAAAACCTCTAAAGTTACAAACTCACTTTGTTAAACATGATTATGTATTTATTTTGTAGAGGTCTTTTTAATTCAAGAAACTCTGGAATGGTGTTAGGTGTTTAATGCCATCGTTAGGTTTACGTCGTTTTACTAAAAACACTGAAAATAAATAGTAAGATATTAAATGTACTACTGAAGTAACAAAGAATAAAAATAGGTAGATTCAAATAGGTTGCATCACAGCAATATATGAGTGGGTTGCATTCTAGGTAGATAAAGTTTAGACACGTAATACACTTATGTATAACATGAAAGCTTTTGGACAAAACAAATATAGGAACTTAACATGCCGCGATGTGAAGGTATTATTGGGTCGTTTTACTAAAAATGCTGAAAATTAATAGGTAGACCGATATTTTATTATGTATGCCTAAATACTGAAGTTACAAAGAGGTAAATTCATAGAGGATGCATCCTAGGTAGATAGAATTTAGACACGTAATTCACTCATTACCTAAAAACCTTTGAACTCAGATATTGGAATTTAAAATGCCATGTGAAGGTATTATTTGTTCGTCTTAATGCACTCTATCGATAGACAAGTGTCCCAAAGTGCATAACACAAAAAAAAAACATTACGCGAAACTCCCAGACGTCCAGTATCATGACCTATATTTACCTGCAGCTGACTGAAAATTAAACATGGCCTGAGAATCTCAAACAACTATTCATTAGCATAATAATAAATCAAGTTTTATATACCTACGGAGTAAGATCGGTATCAGGCCCTGTATAAGCCAGTTCTTACAATTCCTTGACTTTTACGCGAAAATGTGAGGGGCAAATATTAATCATTTTTTTACATGTTCGCAATATTTGAATAGATATATAACAAGACAGAATTCTTCAGTTATATTGAAATAATCCTTAATATTTTTAGAGCGGTGTTGGCCTAGTGGTAGATACCTCGACTTTCATTCTGAAGGTCGTGGGTTCGAATCCAGGCCGGCCGTGCACCAATGTATTTTTCTTAAGAAAAATTTATGTGCGCTAATTGACATTGCTCTTACGGTGAAGGAAAACATCGTGATGAAACCCGCGGCTTAGTTGGCTCCAGAAGTATTGACAAGTTCTCTCCTCTGGACATGGTCGACTGAGCTGAGAGGGTAGTAGGTGCTGGGCAAGCCTACTCCATCTTCACGCAAAAAGGACCCAATTAAAAGGGTCTAGTCGCGGAAAACAGCCCGTATACAAATACAAATACAAATACAATCCTTAATATTTGTTATTAGAGCACCACATTAAATATTTATACTTAAAAGATTGAGTAGATCTTGTTTAAATATCAGACTAATTACCTTACTAATGTAAAAGTCTCTGAACTAAGGACAAAATTTAACTTAAATTTTAAACAGTAATACCTGCCTACGCTGAGCCAAAAGTCACCACCAGAAGTACTGGTCATAAAATAAACTGTTTTGCATATGAAAAAGTTATTAACTTTTAGTGAAAATAAGCAAAATTTTGCTGTATTTACAATTTTTACTATTTTTAAATAAAATTGTAGTAGGTAAGTAATTGTATTTGCAACTCCTAAAACTCAATGGCATTTGAACTCAACAGATATAACTAACTAAAAATACCACGGTGAACTTTAAGACCCATTGATAGCATAACAGTGAAAATGGCCTTTAAAAAACTTCTAAAGCGTCTCGAAAACGAGTTATTTTAAAAAAGTTTCGTGTAAAAAAGCCACTATGCCAAGTTTACCATATTACAAAGTGTAGTCGTAAAGCTCCTAACCCGTTTAATATAATTATCACTTCACTACATAGTATAAAATAAAGTCACTTTTCGCCGTCTCTATGTCCCTATGTCCCTTTGTATGCTTAGATCTTTAAAACTACGCAACGGATTTTGATGCGGTTTTTTAATAGATAGAGTGATACAAGAGGAAGGTTTATATGTATGATACATGCATAATATAGCCGTGCGAAGCCGGAGCGGGTCGCTAGTTGTAAATATAGACTACATCGTAGACAAACCCGATATTTATCCTAATAAAATCAGCAAAGTAATTCGTACTGTATTTCGGATCACAAATGGAAATAAAAAGGTGGAATACTAGCATCTATTATTGTTTTTATCACAAACATTCTGGGTGGGATGATCTGTTCGCACAAATATCTTGTTACTAACATTAAGATACGGCTTTATCTAAGAGGTTGTATGTCTAGACAGGTAGGTAGATATAAATTGTATTCCAAGAGCTTTAAGTCTCTAACTCATAGATTTAAAATTAAAGAATAAAAGCTAAACTTCGAACAAGAATTTTTGGTTCTTGATGGTTCTTGAAATTCCTAATGTGTAATGGCGTCAGATGCTGATGAAGAAAATGAAAAACACGTGACTTTCTTTGAATGTCTTTTCTAAAAGCTTGTAAATCTAGACAGGTGGGTTGATACAATTTGTATTGGAAATCTCTTACTGACTTATAGATTTTAAATTAAATTAAATTTAGTCAAGAACAATACCACGCCGAAGGTGGCGCGACGACTTGGACAAATTTCTGGCAGATTGGCAATCCGTCGCACATGATCGCGATCAATGGAAGGGGAAAAGAGAGGCCTTTGCCCTGCAGTAGGGCACTACAGGCTCATCTATATATATAAAAATTAATTGCTGTTCCTTAGTCTCGCTAAAACTCGAGAACGGCTGAACCGATTTAGATGATTTCGGTTTTGAAATGTTTGTTGTAGTCCAGGGAAGGATTGGACTTACGCGGGTGAAACCACGGTGCGCAGCTAGTAATAATATAATAATAAAGAACAATGACAGGACAACTTAACTTTGAAACGACGACGACACGCCCTATTTTGATTATTTGAAAAGGTTTAGGTTTTCAATTTGTTTGTTCGAAATTTAGTGACGTACTTAATGCTGATGCACCTGCGATTTTTTTATTACAAGATACCTCGATTCCCGTTTTATTTTATCGTATTGCTCATATTATTGGTCAGGTCATAAAAGCAGGGTGCTTTTATTGCGTCAGCAGGGGCACCGTAGTAGCACCGTTGAGTCAAGAGGAAAACTTTTTTGAGACTAGTTATATCATATTTTTAAACAATTAATGCCTTCAATGTAGTAACTTCCACAAAAACATTTGATAATAAAAACAATTGCAATATTGTAATACTTATGTTACTCTCCACTGTTCTTTCTACGTTGTGTTTGTTTGTCGGGTGCCTTTGTCTTCTTCTTAAATGTTTTTATCTATCTTTCTATCTACTTATCGTTTATAGGATCCCATTGAACCCTTCGTTTCGCCATGTCCGTCCATGGCTCATAGATGAATACTAGCAATCTGTAATTTGGCATGCTGAGATCCTTTTTGGTGACATACTGGTAACAAAACCCTGTATAATTAAAAGGTAATAAAGACAAACAGCTGTGTATGTAACACTGCATGTAACAACATTCTGATATCATCAGCATATCAGTTAACATAATTAGCGATATTCTAATTATTTCAGATCATTGCATACCGTATCTCTGAACGCCTGTCTGCCTCATGACTGCCTCTAATTTGATTCCGATATGCACAGATGTAACCTGGCGGTATCTGATGGTTTATTAATTGTTAATTTTGACATTATTCACGTGTGGGTTGGATCGTATTACGTATTCAATTTATTGGGATTAGTTTAGTTCTAAATATACAATTGCTGAGATTGATAAGCAAAGCGTCAAGGTCAAAATTTCTTTAATCATCATCACCACGTCAGCCACACGACGTTCATTGCTGAACATAGGTACATAGGTGTTCATTTTGAATTTAAATTGCTTAATATGTGTACCTACCTACCTTTTAAAATGAAATTCTGACATCTGTATAATTAGTTATAATCTTGTGAATTTGTATATGCGTTTTGCCTGAAATATTCTTTTTTTATAGGCCTCTATTTCTTTATTCAGTTGGAATCACATTCAATCGTCCTAAAACTGACTGCGTCTCTACTTTGCGTTCTTCTTTAAATATGTATGTATGTTGGTACTCCTCTACAGGACGTATTTTATAACCGATATTGAAGAAACTTGGTACACAGATTTTACGATTTTATAGATTTTTTTGTCGTGGAGGATTTTTGATTGGAGAGGTACCTCCCCCAAAAAGTTTCAGAAGGGAGATGCTGGATGTATCTGTTTTCATCCCTTAAGGTTCCGCTGGTCGATCGTGTTTCCATACAAATGAATTTAGAGTGTTATCCATTTATTATTTATGGAATTTGAAAAAACAAAAGTTAAATCTACATAACAAGTCTATTATCTAGCCCATGTAGGCGACGAAATACACAAATTATATTTATTTATATTAAATTAAATATAATTTGTCTATTTCGTCGCCTTAAATTGCAACACAAAGTTGAATAGTTTGATTCTAGACTTAGGTTTTATTATTTCAAAATAGTAGGTACATTTTTTAACTCAGCTAAATAACTTTTAAGTTATTTAATTAAAAAGAAGAAAATATACAAGTCTAGTTTATAATGAATTAAATACTTATACAAAAGACCGCACCGAAATCGGTCCATACTATGAGAAGAAAAATGCTAAGTATTTATGTTTGTATGAAAAAGTACCAACGCGGTTCGTAACTCTCTTAATGCGCAGACCTATATAGCTTAATATTAATATTCCAGACGCTTCTGATTACTTTGTACAGGTCCATAATACGAGCTTTTTGATTGTCAAATAACACGCTGAAGTAACTCACGGAATGAGCCATGTTATACCAACTGTTTATGATTATCTGATAGCTCGTTACAGTTTAACTGTCTCTCAGAAAACTCTGCAGGCATCCAATAATCCCCCGAATAGGTATGTAAATGGCTAGTAAAATTTTAATGTGATTTTGCGTTTTAAAGTTGATTAACTAATGTTATGACTACAGTTGGCGATAGTAAAATACGTAGAGAACATGTGTTTGAGTACTTATACAGGGTTATTGGAAATCATACTAGCAAGCCGTTGAGGGCTACTTCTGTGCACCTTAACAAACAACTTTTGTTCTACGACTTTTGGAAATTCGAAAAAAAAAATGAAAATTTTGGGGTTGTGTAAATTTGAAAAACAGCTGATTTTGTAAAACAAAGACTAAGAACAATAGATAAAACTTAAAAAATAAGTAAAAGTTTAAGGTTAATGACCTCTCCGTGTAAGAACAGCTGATTTTCAGGTAAACCTAACCTCGAAATTTTCGAAAAAATGATCAAATTTCCAAAAGTCATAGAACAAAAGTTGTTTGTTAAGGTGCACAGAAGTAGCCCTCAGCGGCTTGCTAGTATAATTTCCAATAACCCTGTATAGTAAGAAGATAGTATATACATGCACTTAGGTACCTTATCTTCTAAAACTGCACTTACCTCCAAGCACGAATCTATATATCTACTAGCAGTCTGACCATGTGAATGACGACATCCCCATCGGGGCCTGGCCGGAGGACGGTTCGCATAATCTCAATCTCACCAGAATTTTACAATATCCGATCCTTGTTGCAAAATGTCACGATTCTAGACCAGTAAGAATTTCCTAAATATCCGTTTCATTATAGTACACACTTACACCTAAAATTTCGTGTTTCTATACGGCAGTGGTTAAATGTCCCGGAATTTTATTCCTTTCTTTCAAAACTTCATATTAAATTTTAATCCGAACGGTTTCAGTTTTCCCTACAGAGGTTGATATTTTTTAATGTATTTATTTTATTAAATACTAGCGACCCGCCTCGGCTTCGCACGGCTGTATTATGCATGTATTATATCTACCTTCCTCGTTAATCACTCTATCTATTTAAAAAAACCGCATCAAAATCCGTTGCGTAGTTTTAAAGATTTAAGCATACATAGGGATATATGGACAGAGAAACCGACTTTGTTTTATACTATGTACTAAAATTTCGTGTTTCTATACGCAGCGGTAACATGTTCAGAATTTTTTTCTTTCTTTCAAAACTTTATATTTCTTAATCCGAACGGTTTCAGTTTTTTCCCTACAGAGGTTGATATTTTTTAATGTATTTTTTGTATTAATATAGAAGTAAATTTATCTTTTAATATTTAATCATTCTTACTACACTTCCTTTAAGATGATTTTCTCTCAGTCTCAATACTCTCAACCTACTTCAATATCAGTCGAATTTCAATTTGATTCAAATTATCACTTACTTTCGATAGCTTCTTGTAAATCACTTTCACCAACCGCGTTAACCGCCTAATAGATCCCGACACAACACAATTTCTCAATTACCACGTAGGTACATGACTAAGCAGGTTATGTTAGATGTATAGGTAGGTATAAATTCGTTCTTTGTTCATCAAGAAAGCAATGGTATTGTAGGATATGATTCATGAAAAACTTAATGTTTCCACCCACTACCGGTTTATACTAGCATATACTAGGAATGTGGCCGTGTCGGTATTAACCGTTGTATAAAAAGGCTCTTTGACTTAAAATACCGGGGTGCATTTTAAGATCCATAATCATAGATAGAGGGCATTATGGCGAAAAAATAATGCCATGAGACGCTTTAGATAGATAGATAGATAAACACTTTATTGCACCATTAAAACAAAACGCAAAATAATTACATATTACTTAAAACAAAAACAAAATACACAAAATAAATTCTAACTTAAGTAACTACCTATATGCTAAAAGAAAATTTATATTTATTATCTTACAATATGGCACAATGGGCGGCCTTATCGCTAAAAGCGATCTCTTCCAGGCAACCTTTGGATGGATAAGAATTAAGGAAGGGGATAGGTGGGTTGTTCATAACGCTTTAGAGGTTTGGTTTGACCTTCATATTCCCATGAGTTTCTTGTGCCTTCTTCTCATTGGTGGGCGCGTTCTGAAGACACACAGCCTAACTTAGTTTTTAAGACTATTCAAAGTGAACACATGCACTGTACCTACATGATTCTAAATTAATAAAAAAAATTGAGTTTGAGTTTGAAATGAGAACTATTTGTGGTACATTGGCTTGACTTAGAACCATCGATCAACGGTTAGAACTATCAAAATTGTGTATAGTCTCCAAAACCATAGATAAATTTAGTAAATAATTTTGTAAGAGACCGTTAGAAGCAACGAGATAATATGTCTTTAGTACTGATATGATAATAATCTTGATTCATGTTGTCATTACTGTTTATTTCATTACTATCAAAGTAGCTAGAATATTACTGTTGCCAAAATGCAAACTAAGATTGTGCTCAGTACAAACTAGCTCAAATAATCATGTACCTACCTACTACATGGGATTATTAATATTGGTTTAGACAATGTGTTTCAGCGAAGGGGTTCTAGTACAAAAGGGGGACATCTAGGCGAACACCTTTTGTTCTACGACTTTTGGTTCGAAATTTTTGTATGAAACAGCCGATTTTCAATTAAAAATTTCCTAAAAATTATCAAAAAACGTTCGAATTTCCAATTCAATTCAATTCAATGTATTTATTTGCTTTTAGTTGGTTACAGAGATCTTAATAATAGGTAAAAGCAGGTATCACAACTAAGTCAAGTGGATAATTGACAAAGTCGCCAAAAGTCGTAGAACTAAAGTTGTTCACCTAGACGACTAGAACAACCCCCTTTCGTATTAAAACCCCTTCGCTGAAACACATTGTATATTACTAGCTATTCCCTTTGTCCCTAATCCCGATCCCGTGGGAATTTTACTCACTTAGGACCCACAAGGAACCCCTGTGCTAAATTCCTAATTTCTAGACTTAGCGGTTAAGGCTGTGATCAGTTAGTCGGTGAAAGGAGTTATACAATTTGATTTAGAGTGCAAGGAAGCAACCAACCAACCTTAAACTGACTACTAAGATCTGTAACTAGTCATCTCAGACCGAGACTCTATAAAGCAGTCATGTCAAAAATACGGCTGAAGAATCATAATGATAGTACGGTAGACATCTAAAAATCTCAAAAATTTAAGCGTATTTTTTAAATTTTAATTTCTCTTGCACTTGCAATGACCGATCTGCAAGGCACCCTTGAAAATTATAAAAATCCAATAAATGTACCTACCTCACCAAATAAAAATGCAGGTTTTAAGTATTTTATGTCTGGCCTGCTAACACATCTGTAATTTTCGAAATGGTTTGAAAATTCAGTTTGACACCCCTGCTATAATGGTTTGGGCATTATTTGTTGTCTATTGATGAGTATGGGACTCAAAGTGCCACATGCAAAATATTCACTATGCTAAGTTGCCATACTTAGTCCTGAGTCCTGACCCATTCGACGCACCATCCGCTAGGGTTTTTTTTTGAAAATTCATCCCCTACGCGGACGAAGTCGTGGTTAAAAGCTAGTACAATTTAATATCAACATGCAATCGCATCCATGCACCACAATAGGTGAATGCATCGAATTAAGGTTAATTAAACCAATGAGTATTTATGCTTGCATCTACGACAAACAAATCATTTTCAGCTTTATTGTTAACAAAATAAAGACCACACCTGCATAATATGAAACTATTCAATCACATAAATTGATATCGTCCATAATGGTTATCCGTAAAATCTACAGCTGTACTGTTTTTTCTGTTGATAAATCACAATGACACTTTCTACGTATTCAGGGCCGGATCTACCTCAGGGCATTTTGGGCTGTATTCCAGGTCCCTATAAAACAGAAGGTCCCAGCCTCCCTTAACAATAATAGACGATAGTAAGCTGAACCTATGACAGGAAAAGAAGCAGAAGAATAGAATTATAATATTGGGAATAAAAAAAAACTAAAATGAGCCAATCATAAGCATCCGGGGCCTTAATTACATAAACCTACTTGAGGTATCCTAGGTAATATTTCAAAATTACTAAAAACATTCCACAAAATATCGCTAAACATAGTCCGTCAGTGGCTTTTATATGTTTATGATTCTGTTTTGTGTGGTTTCCATACATATGTTCTTAAATAAACGCTATTTCTGAAGTCGTATTTTGCGATTGACATCATCAAATAGTCATACGGAACCCTAGCCTTGAAAAGAACTGTATTACTGAGACTAGCGTAGTTAATAACGGTCAGAGTCAGACTGTATACAGTCTGAGTAGGTATACAAAATTTATAAGCATCTCAATCGGTTAAGGCGTCTTCGAGTACGATGAGGCGTTCCAGTAACGACGCGTGACGTCACACTTTTTTGAACTTGCAGGTGTTCACCAATTTATAAAACGTTATCACGTCAAAAATGTAAGTTGGTATTAAGTAGGTACGCGTCGGATTGTGAACCTATTCCATTTTTTTTTCCTTGGATAAAAATGACATTTAGTTGAGTAATTAGGTAAGTACTAGCAGCGCTCCGCGGCTTCACCCGCGTAACTCCCGATCCCGTAAGAATATCGGGATAAAAGTAGCATAAAGCCTTCCTCGATAAATGTATACTATTTAACACAAATATTTTTCAATTGAAACCAGTAGTTCCTGAGATTAGCGCGTTCAAACAAACAAACTCTTCAGCTTTATAATATTAGTATAGTTTATTAGCCCTGGGCCCCACAAATTCACGATCCGCCCCTGTACACTATGATATATTGAACTCTATCTGTCTAGTATCGAGCTAGGGTTGATGAATTAAAGCCTTTTGGTGGTTTATACATATATTTCAAGCTTTATGTTATTTTACAATGATGTGCGCTGGAGGAAATCTTCTCAACGGTTTTCGTGGCAAGAATCAATATGACAGATGACGTTACATCTACGTTTTGACAGCTGACGTATTTGAGTTGACAGTGACAATATTCAACAGGTTCCCGGCCTTGGAACAGTGAGTTCCAACGTAGGTAGTGGGCAGAGACGGTTGAATGCTCGTCTCAGAGTTCCGCTTGTGGTTCTGATGTCCGCGACGCGGTTCACGTCGTCGGTGCCTGGATGTACTGCGGTGACTCGTCCTAGAAGCCATCGGTTAGGTGGTAGACGGTCGTCCTTGATTACGACCATATCGCCTGGACATGGTTGTCCCTTGGTTGTGTGCCACTTGCTCCTAGTCTGCAATTCTGAAACGTACTCTCTGTAAAAACGTTTCCAGAAATGATTTTTCAGTGCTTGGATTCTCGTGAATCTGTTGAAGTTTGTGAGTGGCACATTTTCGGGTACCTGGGGAGAAGGCAACGTTGTGAGAACACGTCCAATCAAAAAATGCGCAGGAGTTAAAGGGATGAGATCTGAAGGATCTGATGAAAGAGGAGTGAGTGGCCTAGAATTTAGGATGCTTTCAATCTGCACCAAAACCGTGTTCATTTCCTCATAATTCAAGTGTGCCATACCTAAAACTCTCTTTAAATGAAACTTTATAGATTTGACCGACGCTTCTGCTAAGCCATTGAAATGGGGACTATAGGCTGGACTGAATTTAAAATTAATTCCATTTTCAGATGAATATGATATTACGTCATTACAAGTGGATTTAATAAATCTGTTAATTTCGTTGCAGGCACCTACGAAATTTGTCCCATTGTCGGAATAAATATTCGTAGGTTTGCCTCTGCGAGCAATAAATCTATTGAGGGCTGACATGAAAGAATGCGACGACAATTCGGTGACAAGCTCTATATGTACTGCCTTTATAGCTAGACATACAAACACGCAAATATAAGCTTTTTGAAGTCTACAGCCCCTACCCTTTTTATCTGCTATCAGTATTGGTCCGCAATAATCGATCGCGGTGTTTGTGAATGGGAACTCTGCTTCTAATCTCGCTTGAGGTAAATTTCCCATGATGGGTTGATATGTTTTACCTGCAAACCTGCAACATTGTATGCAGTTATGAGTGACCTTCCTAACTAAGTTGCGACCATTCACAATCCAAAATTTGTGACGTAATATAGAGAGTACCAATTGAGGTCCAGCATGTAGCAAATATTTGTGATAGTACTCTACTAATAACTGTGTGATTTTGTGAGAGGCGTGCAGTAAAATAGGATACTTTATGTCGTAGTTGTAATTAGAATTAGCTAGCCTGCCTCCCACACGAATTAACTCACTTGACGAGTCAATGAATGGATTGAGTTTTAATATTTTATCCTTAGACGGTAATGTACATTTGTTTATTAATATTGAGTATTGTTTATGAAAAATGTCCCTTTGAACCAATTGGCAAAGTGTTAATGTGCTAGAATGTAGTTCAGGGAATATTAATTTACCTATTAATTTGTTGCTTGAGTTTCGACAGTTATGTATAAAACGTTTGATGTATGCAACTATGCGCTGAAGTTTGCTGTACGAAGAATATTTGTTTAAGAAATCAAACTTTTGTAACTCGCTTGATTGTATGTGACACTGAACCTTGGTTTCAGGTAAGCTTTGAGTGTGAATGAGATGTGGTTGTGTGGGTAACTTAATTACAGCGTCATGTAAAAAGTGTGGACCTTCCCACCACAAGAGTGAAGCCTGAAGTTGTGCGGCATTGAGACCTCGGGAACCGATGTCTGCCGGGTTCGAGTCTGTGGGAACATAGTTCCATGACGAAGGTTCAGAAGTTTTTAAAATATCTTTAACTCTATTATAAACAAATTGCCTTAAATTGTATTTACAAGATTTTATCCAGCTAAGAACTATTGTCGAGTCGCTATAGAAAAATTGTGAATTTATATTGACACGTAATGACTTTTTTACCTTATCAGCTAATTGTGTGGCTAATAAAGCTCCACATAGCTCTAACCTAGGTATAGTTAGTTTCTGCTTGAGTGGTGCTACTCTGCTTTTTGATAAGACTAAGTGTACTTTGACAATCCCACTGCTAGACAAGGATCTTAGGTAAACACACCCAGAATAGGACTTGATCGAGGCATCACTAAATGAGTGTATCTCTACCTTAATATAATCGTCGAGTAAAACATGTCTTGGAATTTGAATTTTTGTTAAATTTGGTAGGTTAATAATGAATTGTTGCCATTGTGATTGGATTTCTGGAGGTAACTCTTCGTCCCATGAAATGTTCTTTGCCCAGAGGGTCTGTAGAATGAGTTTCGCCTGCAGCATACAGGGGTTAATCAAACCTAGTGGGTCAAAGACTTGAGCGATAGTGGATAAGATGGTGCGTTTGTTTGAATGAGTTTGCGGGTCTATGTTTGTTAATGAAAATAGTAACTCGTCTGATTTGCAAGCCCACAATAGACCTAGTGTTTTTGCATATTTGTCTTTACTTAAGCTGAGTAATTCTTCGTTAGTATTTTCACCAACAATTTTTGTTAGTATTGATGGCTTGTTTGACCGCCATTTTCTTAGGTGAAAATGAGCGCCTTCCAACGTGTGAATTACACCCTTGCATGTGGAAATAAGCTCAGATTCTAGGTTATTTCCCGTTACCAGGTCGTCGACGTACATATCTGAAAGAATTGTCTGTTTTACTTGTTCGTCTGTGCTGTCACGACCTAACTGTATGAGACATCTTGTAGCTAGGTAGGGCGCCGAAGCGGTACCATAAGTGACAGTGTTAAGTTTGTATTTTTTGAGAGTTTGATCAGGATCGGACCGCCAAAATATTTGCTGAAGGCTTCTAAATTGTTGCGCAACTAATGTCTGCCGATACATTTTCTCAATATCAGCTGTTACTACTATCTTATGCTGTCGAAACCTGATCAAAATGTTTATTATGTCGTCTTGTAGAAATGGACCTATGTGTTGAATGTTATTTAGTGATTTACCTGAGCTTGTAATGGCTGATGCGTCAAAGACGGTCCTCAGCTTTGTACTGAGGCTGTTTTCCCGCAAGACGCCATGGTGGGGCAAAAAATATGATACCTCGCTTGGATGAGTATCTGTAGCCTCTGTCATGTGACCAAGAGCTATGTATTCGTTCATAAAATCGGTGTATAGTGTTTTGAACGTATGGTTACGTTTGAATTTACGTTCTAGTGAGTAGAAACGAGTGAGAGCTTGTTGCTCTGAATCGCCTAATGTATGTGGCGATTCCTTGAGTGGTATGTGAACCACGAACCTACCGTCTTGTTGACGGACAGTTGTTTGTGTGAAAATCCTTTCACATTCACTCTCACCTTTAGTATGGACTTGTTGAGCGGTTGAAATGGATTCTAACTCGAAGAATTTGTTAAGTTTTTCATCGAGATCTGTGGTTTGTGTAAAATGACTGTGGACTGTATTATTATAGGTCTGTTGTTGTGTATGTGGAACATGAAATGAGCCGGTAACGAGCCAACCTAGCATTGTTTCAACTAGTGTTGGATTACCTTTGCCCAATGACATCGTGTTGTGTGTGAGTACCTCCCAGAATAGGTCGGCACCTAGTAGAAGTTGCACCTCTGACGGTACGTTGAATGTAGGATCCGCGAGTTGTAAATTCGCGGGGATTTTGAATGGTTTGCAATTGATTCGTGTTGATGGTATGACCTGTGTGATGTGTGGTACAATTAGACAATTGACGTTAGCACTGTAACCACTGTTTGTTAGTGAAGATAGTGAAATGTCACACCTTTGAGTTATTTGTGAGAATTGACCGTTCAATCCTTGGACTGAGATAGTAGTGGAGTAGCTTGGAATACCTAACTGTATTTGTAAACCTTGAGTAATGAAGCTAGAGGTACTTCCATTATCCAAGAGCGCTCTGACACTATGAAGCTGACCCTTGTGATCTGAAATGTTGATCATAGTTGTAGACAATAAAACTTGACCTTGATGAATGGATGATAAAGTGACATTATTTTGTATAGAAGACGACTGAGCATCGTCATGCAGTGTTGGTAATACTACACAGTCTCGTGAGGAGCTAGACATCGGTTCGGTAGTATTTGAGTTAATGTGTAGCATAGTGTTATGTTTTTGTGAGCAGAGTTTACAAGGACCTAATTTACACTGCTGCTCATCATGGCCCTTTCGCAAACAATTGGTACACAAGTGTAATTGTTTGACCTTCTCGATTCGTTGTTCTATAGGTAGTGACTTGAATTTAAAACATGAGTAGATGGGATGTGGATGTTTACATACGGGACATTCTGTCTTTGTGGGTTTGTTGTTTTGTAAAAGTTGTTTTGTAAAAGATTGATTAGCAATGAATGTTCTTGGGCGTAGATGTGTTATGTCGCTGTGTCTGCGCGGTTTGTATTTTTCCTCTATGGTTTCAAGCAAATCGGCTCGATTCTTCAAAAAGGAATTAAAATTCTCTAATGATGGGAGTTCCTTTATGTGGTTACGTTCTTGCTCCCACTCACGACTGGAAGTTGGATCGAGTTTGTTTAAAACTAGTTCGATAATGAGTGTGTCCCAATGTTCAGTAGGTAGTTTGAGTTTTTTCAAAGCTCGGAGATTTTTATTTACGGTATCAATGACATTTCTCAATGAACTAGAGGTCTCTCGCTGAATAGGTTCAATATTGAATAAAGCCTTAACATGTTTGTTTACTAAGAGTCGATCGTTGTTGTATCTGTCGCACAGCAAACTCCAAGCAATTTCATAGTTGTCTTCGGAGAAATCAAGTGACTGTATGACTGATAAAGCGCCTTCTTTAAGAGAAGCACGTAAATAATGAAACTTAGTTATTGTAGGAATAGTAGTGTTTTTGTGTATAAGTGAGCTAAATGTGTCGTGGTACTCTAACCAATCCTGATAGCGTCCAGAAAAGGTAGGGAGATTAATTATAGGAAGCTTAATATTTGTCCCACCTGTGAGGCCTGATACACTACTAGAACCCGTCACCTGATTGCCGTGCGCAACCGCAGGTTCCTGGCCCCTACTCAGCATGTCCTGAGCAGCCGCCACCAACCCGAAGTAAGTATTCTCGAATGTCTCCCTTTCTGTGTATTCGCCATCTGAAATTTCGGATAAATTTTCTATTTCAGTTTGTGTGTTATCAAAATCGTTGTACATGTCTTGTATTTTGGTTAATCTACTTGATAACTCGCATTGTTGCAAGTTATTGAGTTCCTTGCAAAGCAAAAGTGGCTGAAGGTATGATTTAAATATAGTGAGTTTTGCTTTATATGAACTTCGATTCTTTTTCAAAGTTTTGAGATCCATGATTGTGCAAAATTAGCTGAAAATGGAAGTAATTTAGTGTGCCTTTATAGTGGTGTGAGAATAAAAATGAAAATATACTTAAATTATGAAAATAGTGCAAAGAAGCTCAGCAGAAGTTCAAATAAACCGCGCAAAGCTCGAATGTCAAGCGGCACCGATCAGCTGATCGATCCCGTACGACGCGGCAAGCGAGCGATGACGTCACGTTCAACTCAGCCGGCGGACGGTCGTTGTTGGACTTTGACCTCCTGGAATATGCGAAAAGGCAAAAAAACAGCAAATTGTATGCACACTTAAATGACAAGGGGGTGAAAAACGAGTAGAAATGCCGATTTTAACAACCAAAAATACTAGCACACTGAAGTTAAGTTGGTTACGGTTGAATAAATTGACGAATACTTAGTATATCGACGAAGTTGTTTACGTTTTATAGCAATCGAGAAAGAAATGCAGTGAATTGTAGGCAAATTAGAATAGGTATTGATAAATGAAAACAGCAGAAGGGTCTTGAATGATAATGACGAGTGATTTTAAACGTTAATTATTTGAATGAAGTAGGTAGGTATGTATGAAAATGATTTGAGATGAATTTGGATAAATGTGAAAGAATATCCTGCGCAATTTGTAATGATTGGAACGGACTCACGGTTGTGCACTTCTCCTTTGGCGGCGATTTGTGCAATTATTCTCCTTTGGCGGCGATTTGTCTTCGTGTTGCTTCGTTCCGTAGGTAACCTTTGCTCGACCTGTCGTTATTCCCAGTTTTCTTGGTCAACTGGGATCCGGCTCGAAAACTGTCTAGTATCGAGCTAGGGTTGATGAATTAAAGCCTTTTGGTGGTTTATACATATATTTCAAGCTTTATGTTATTTTACAATGATGTGCGCTGGAGGAAATCTTCTCAACGGTTTTCGTGGCAAGAATCAATAATAATATGACAGATGACGTTACATCTACGTTTTGACAGCTGACGTATTTGAGTTGACAGTGACAATATTCAACACTATCTATCAAGAACGTTTGGATGTGCTTCGAATTTATTACAGCCCCTGCTATTTCCTTTGCGGGTTCAATTTCGATTTTTAATCTTGTTTTGTAAAGAACTACTTGCGCCACACTGTATTTATTATTGCTTGTGTCCTACATTTTCCGTTTCCGGCGAAATTGTTTGGGCTGAATTGTAGAGAGAATTTTCGGGAATGATTTCAGAGTGCACTTTATCAATTTGCCTACTAAGAATTCGTCAAGTATAACTTCACTACATTTCTCTTGAAAAACTATTATTTATTTTATGTTTTCTGAGGAATATTATGCATTTCTTTTTCCAATCGTTATTTTGTTTTCCATACAACGGATAGAACACATTATCTATACATTTTTTGTTAATAAGAAAGAAAAACCCAGACAACAACAAATAAATAGATAGACAACTTAATTTGTACAACACAAGAAGAAACAGAACACGATATACACAAAGTAAAGTATCTAATAGCTAGAAAGTATAAGTTGCACAAATGGGCGGCATTATCGCTGAAATCGATTTCTTCCAGGCAACCTTTGGATGTAGAAGATCCATAAAAAAATATATACATACAACCGAATTGAGAACCTCCTCCTTTTTTTGAAGTCGGTTAAAAAGAACTGATTCTGCTTTTAAAGTGGTAAATTTTTGTTTACAGAAATAATTATCTGTACACAAATAATTGGTCGACAGCGGGAATCGAACCTGCAATCTTCTACGTCACTGAGGTCGTAAAAAAATGATTGGCAAGGCAATACTTGAACATTACAGTTAATACGTCCATGACTCTAGAGTATACACAAATAGAAAAAATATGATAACATTCTCCATTTTTCCAAAATCCAATGAAATTGATAGTATTTCGTGAAAAAGATGTGGATAAAAGATATCACTACATAGTATAAAATAAAGTCGCCGTCCCTATGTCCCTATGTATGCTTAGATCTTTAAAACTACGCAACGGATTTTGATGTGGTTTTTTTTAATAGATAGAGTGATTAAAGAGGAAGGTTTTTAGATATAATACATGCATAATACAGCCGTGCGAAGCCAGGCGGGTCGCTAGTAAGCATATAAAGTCAGGTTTTTTTAGGTTTCTGCATTAGCTTCTGACGCCATTACACATAAAGGGACTTCAAGAACATAACTTCCTTACAAAAAAAGTCAGTTTTGTTTGAAGTTTTACCATTATTCTTTACTTGATCATTACTAGCTCATTTTAAGACTGTCATTTCATGACTTGGTCATTTTACCCCCAGATAACTCCATAAAAAATTAAAAATGTTATTACAGCTTTCGCAGATTACAGAATCATTTCAGAGTGAACCATTATTCTAGTTATAAATTTTATAACATCACTCTAAAGCATAAATCCCATTAAAACAACATCCCTCCAGTCTTGATGTTGTTAATTTAACACAAAAGCGTTTTGTTACTGAATGAATGTTTAGAAATCACAACAAAGGAGGAAACGTGTAGGTAATGCTAGCTATAGGTATCTAAGGTAAGTAGGTACATAGGTAGGTAGACGACATGAAGCAGATGTAGACGATAATGGATTTAGTACTCGACTCGTCAAGTGCAAAAACAGTTCTGATTGGTCAAGCGTGTTTTGACCTGACATTTTGGTTCTCATTCGTCACCCTCGGAAAATGAAGGAAACGTCCGCTTTTCCCGAACAGTTTAAGCAAAGAAGGAACATAAAATCAACAGAGAACAGCCCGCCCTGGCCGGTATGGTTACCTTTGGCGAGATTTACACTAATTGAAATAAATTGAATTAGTTTTCAAAGGAAAAAGTTTCAGTTGTTTTGGTATTAGGGTGCGATTTGGGAATTCGTGTCAAGTGAAGATTTGTGGAGCGTTCGTGTTCCTGGATTTAAAATGGAAGGAAACACTTGAGATTTGATCATGAACATCGATTGCTTTAGAAGAACCTTTAATATCTGATATGGTAAAATCTCAATCGCAGATTGTCTGTGTCTATTCTTTTTGAACGAATTCAAAAAAGTAGGTTCTGATGGTTTTGATTATTGTTCTGAACATAAAAAGTTATATATTTTTAAGGAAAAATGCTTCTTCAAAAATTGCGACTGCAATTGCTGAATTGCTGAATTGTTGCTGCTGAATTGAAATTGCGAAATGGATAACATTCGAGTTATATGTAATGAAAATTCATACTAACAGATGTCGCTAACGAAACTTAATTCGAAAAGAGGTTAATAATAATATTTTCACTGACAGTACCTCATATCATTCTACTTGTTTTGGTATTCGTTTTTACTTGGTTAAATATAATAATAAACAATACCATTGGTATTGGTTTTTGGTACTGGAAAGTAATAGATCAAGCGAACGCTCCGCCGATCTACATGGTAGGCGGAGTGGGGGGTGTGAGGTTTTATTTTCGTTACGGAATTTCTTGATTCGGTCGCCGCGCTCAAAGCCCGCAATAAAAGCTATGCAATAGCTTGAAAAAAATAGACCTTAGAATCTATATAAGTTGAGAACATTTTTATAATAGCAGTTTTAAAGATTACGGTGGGTCAACAATTTTGTTGCCTATACTTATAATATATTATATTCACCGATTATTTTGTGAAAAGTTCTATAAAATCCTTACTGAAATAAAATTCTGAGTAGATAGATAGATAGAACGCTTTATTGCACACACAAATTACAGAAAAAGTATTATTAATTACCTTTGCGTATCTAACTAGGTAGATAAATAGATAGATAAATCATTTATTGCATCACGCAAAGGCACATACTTAAACATAAATATAACTATCGTTAAAACTAATTAATTATTTTAAAAAAAACAAAAGCCACTAAATAAATGGAAAGAAAAAACAACCTACCTACCTACCACCCACCTATAATAAACCTTAAGAGGTAATGGTACCGGGCGCTCTCACCATACAAATGTAGTCGACTGTTTCCTCCCTGGATAATGACACTAGAACAAAAAAAATTGTTGCGTAAAACTTGTAACTGCCATGATCATGCCCCTATGTTTAGTTTTTAAATTTAAATTTTATTTTTTAAATTTTAATTTATATGATAATTAGAAAATGAAAAAACCAAGATATAATAAACAATAAAAAACCAAAAAACCATAGTCATGGCAGTTAAAGGTTTTATGCAAAAAAATATATTAGTGTTAGTGTCATTATCCAGGAAGGAAACAGTCTACTACGTTTGTATGGAGAGAGCGCCGGTACCCATTTACCTTAAAAAAACCTTTAAAATATACCTAACTTACACAAAAACCGCCGTAAAAATGTTAAACTAACTTCTCATACCATATTCAGGCAGAAGTTGTTTGTAGGCGGTTACAACACGACAAGTTTATTGTTTTCAATTTTCACAATCTTTTCCCGCAGGGCTTTTACTAAAACCGCTGTTTATTTCACATTTTATTATCGTCTTTGGGAATATTTACGTTCAATTATGTGCTGCTGCGCCCCGCGGTTTCACCCGCGTAAGTCCCGATCCTGTAGGAA
Source organism: Idaea aversata (assembly GCA_907269075.1). Lineage (NCBI taxonomy): Eukaryota > Metazoa > Arthropoda > Insecta > Lepidoptera > Geometridae > Idaea > Idaea aversata. Next base: position 5,454,842 of record OU026101.1, read on the forward strand.
TATCGGGATAAAGTAGCCTATGTAGCCTATGTGTTAATTCAGGTCTCTAGCTCTCTAGATACCGAGTTTTATCGCAATCAGTCTAGTAGTTTTTGCGTGAAGGAGTAACAAACACACATACACAAACTTTCAAATTTATAATATTGGTAGGATTAGTTGGATATTATTTTAAAAAGTTTGAGGTTTCATCTATTTTCTTTCTGCTAAAGTTACTTCATTTTGAGTCTACTTCTTTTTGAGAGAATAGTTAAATCCTTTTTACCCAATAGTTGGTCACTACAATTGCAGCAGCGTTGGCCTCTAAAGTGTATTAGGGCACAAAGTTGCAACATGGACACGGGGCTTCACAATCGAATTGCTCTTCAGCCGTACATTCGCATAAAGTTTGATAGGGCTAATTCTTATTTTATAAGCTTCAAAGATTACAAATACAGGGCACTAATATATTGCCTGGCTCCATTACCCAATTTTCATTCAGAACTCTTGAATTTTTTATTCGAATATGCAGACGTAACATGAAGTATTCACTTGCGAAGAAACATCAACAAAACGAGAGAATTTGGACTGAGGCAATCGTAGCGCTCGGCATTGACTGCGACTGATTGTGTAGATTTTTCTGGCTTATTGTAGAAAATTACAGTCATTTACCTCTTTATATTTCAACCACAAAGTGAAGCACCGGCTACAAGTGGGATTTTGAGTTAATAATGCTGCGGCTTCGGACCTCTTGACTTTATGATGTCACTCTCCATTCAAGAACTCACCTTTGCTGGGAATTTTAAAATTTAAAGCTGCGTTGGTTAGAGGAGACAAGTTTTAAATGTCAAATACCTACACTAGGTTCTTGAAACTTCATCAAGGCTTGGTGTATATTCTATTTAACTTTTCGTAAAAAAATTATCCTAAAAAAATTATTCACATTAAAATAATTACAAAATAGGTAAGTAGGTACATAAAACAATAACCAAAAAAAAACAATTAATTTCGTTTACTTAGTTATTTATACTTCTTCACTACATAGTATAAAATGAAGTCGCTTTTTCTGTCCCTATTTTCCCTTTGTATGCTTAGATCTTTAAAACTACGCAACGGATTTTGATGCGGTTTTGTTTAATACATAGAGTGATTCAAGAAGAAGGTTTATATGTATAATATAGCCGTGCGAAGCCGGAGCGGGTCGCCAGTTTATACTCTATAGGTACTAATATTGTAAAGAGGAAAGAAATAGACTCCGAAACTATTAGACCGATTTTGATCAAACTCGGTATGAGGATACATTGATTTATTTGGAAATAACATAAGCTACTTTTATCCCGATATTCCCAAGATTTTGGAAAATTACGCAGACGAAGTCACCGACAAAAGCTAGTTAAACTATCTAAAATAAATTGGCAAAGAAGAATTAAGTCCGTAAAGTAAAATCTTACAAGTTTGGCAAGATCACTTAAGTTTAACCTCCAAAACTTAAAGTTTCCCCACTAGTATAAGTATGAATAATAGGTTGTTCTACTAAACTACAGTATCACCTCGTCGCCTAAGATATTTTAACAACTTAATAAATTATTTCTGAGCGACCTTTAGAATTTTCAGTTAACTTTTAACCGGCTTAAAAAAAGAAGGAGGTTCTTAATTCTGTTTTATATTTTAGTCTTAAGTTGTTTTACTAAAGGGACATTTTGGGAAAGGGATATTTTGGGAAGAAGACATTTTGGGCAAGGGACATTATGAACCTGAACGATTATTTTGTAGAAAAAATTCAAGCCATAAATATACAAGCTGGTATTTAATAAAACTTTATTCGGTGAATGGCAGATTCTTAAAACGGAAGATTCGTGAAACGGCAGATGTATGTACAGTGAAGTAATAAATTAAAACTCGTTATTTTTTTAAATAGGCAGGTTTTATTTTTTAGCTATTTACACGACATATTTAATCTTCTTAAACCCTACATTATGGAAACTTCGCTTTTGCATATAATTTCTGAAATCTAATTTCTAATTTTTTTTTGATAATTTCGTGTTTGGTAAGTAATTAGATATATTCCTTGTAATTTGTAATATTAACATTTAATTTTGTGTTTTAAACTGGAATAAACAATGGTATTTCTAAAATTTGTTGGATCTTCTGATCTTTTTCTAGATCTATTCTCATCCGTACTACATTTTAATATTTTTAAGGATTACATAATATCTTTGTTCTGAAAATATTAAACAGTTCCTGTTTTATAAACCGAAGTTTCTTACCTTGACCTATTTGTTATTGATTCCATTGTTGTAAATCTATTTTCAACGAACGGATTAGCCGTGAGCTTTCAAATAGATTTACTAATGCGGTTACTTACGGAATTAACCGCGGAATTAATAACTACCTCCACTTTGTTTGTTTCATTTTGAGCTTTTGTTTATGAGATTTTCTAATTATATCGCAGTTGCATGGAAGAAACTTAGATTGGTGAATGTTAGAGGTTATATTATATAGTCTGAGGACATTTTATTTTCGTCTAGAATTTAATTTACTTTTTCATTACTCATACTCCGAAAGTAGGTGTAAAGGTGCCTGAAGAGCGTGTAGAAAGAAAAACTTTCAGCCCTAGGGAAAATCGCTTTCACTGACAGCTGTCATGTCAAATTATGGCTTCGCACGGCTTGTGCAATGTGCATGTAGCCAGTATCAGTATCATTACGCATTAGGAACTCCAAAAACCTAACCTCCTTGCTTTAAGTAACACCAAAGAATAACACTACATGTATACATATAACCTCTTTGGTCCCAACCTTGTAAGAGGATCAGGTAGTATGGAGTCTCTCATTCACTGTCGTTGTTAGGAAGAATTTTATGTATTACTAGCTGCGCTCCGCGGTTTCACCCGCGTAAGTCCGATCTTTAAATTCTGTTTAAACCTTCCCTGGACTACAACAAACATTTCAAAACCGAAATCATCTAAATCGGTTCAGCCGTTCTCGAGTTTTAGCGAGACTAAGGAACAGCAATTGATTTTTATATATATAGATTCGTAATGAAAAGCACAGTGTTTACCTCGGGTGAAATACTCATTTAGTCCCTCGAACTATTGGCGAGTGAGTGACTTTCACACCTAGGGTAACAATGTACTATTACGTTAGTGTTTCTTTATTAAGTAAAATTTATTTCCTACAAACACAGAATACAAATAATAATTACTACGATTGACTCTCAAGACATCCACTAAATTTTATACAAACTTTAAAAGCAGTTTTTACCTATTTTATAGGTCGAATTTACAGAAATTATTTTATTCTGAACGCCTACGTCCTAATAGGAACTATGCGAACTTTGAAACTCGTAGTTTCAGAGATTTCATGATGAGTCTTTTTCTCTTCACTATCACTACATAGTATAAAACAAAGTCGCTTTCTCTGTCCCTATATGTATGCTTAAATCTTTAAAACTACGCAACGGATTTTGATGCGGTTCTCTAATAGATAGAGTGATTCATAGATAAGAGGAAGGTTTATATGTATAAAAAAAAACAGCGCACTCCGAGAGTGCAGGCAGAAGTGAAAACAATAAACTTGTTATTTCTCATAGAATATTTCTTGAAACGATCTGCTACTGCCATCTTTTATTCGCTAGATGGCAGTAAAAAATTTAAATCAGCGCCATCTACATTCGAATAGCGGTCTTTCTAGAAACTAAATTTCTCAATTTGTGTAATAGATGGCAGTATAAGTTAAACAAAAAGACTAACACAAATAAAATCTCATCTGTCGCGTCAAAATCTGTCGCGTCAAAATCTGTCGCGAGATCGGTTGAAAATGCTCACCCACAAAAGTGCCCAACGCGCCATAAGAAGTTTTCACTTCAAAAATAAAAATAAAATAAAATGCATTTATTTCGGATAACCAAGACCCATAAAATATTGTGAATTAAAATTAAAATCTAAACACTCAAATCACATCCCATACAAAAAAAAAATAATAATAAGTATAGAATAAAATAAAATAAGGGCAGTAAAACAAAAAATCATTAGAGACGGGCTTACAAAACGACGACGACGTATAATACATGCATAATGTAGCCGTGCGAAGCAGGACCGGGTCGCTAGTTTATGTATATAGTTAACTGAAGGCCAATTCTCGTAAATAACATTGTTCAAATTACATTTCAATATCATTTCGATTGCATTTCGATCACAAATAATACCCTCAAAGTAGCTCAAAACACCCTCAAAGTTAGCTTTTTGTAAAAAAAACTGACTTTGAAGGTATCTTTTGCAATCGAAATGCAATCGGGATGATATTGAAATGTAATTTAAACAATATTATTTACGAGAATTGGCCTTCTGAGCAGTTCTGCTTTACCGAAGCAACAGTAATCTGTTTTTTCTATCACCTAAAATATGGTTGTCTGTAAAGTTGGTTTACGTACGATAATTTTACGTGATAACGTCATAAGAAGTCTTTTGTATCGTTGGTATTACCATTTTGCATAGTTTAATACGATGCTATGGTTACCTTGTCAATAACGGTAACGTGACATGACGTCACACTTTTTTGTGAGTGCAGGTGTTCATAGAGTTAAAAGACGTTATCACGTCAAAAAGTTTAATTGTAAACCAATGCACCCGTAACACAAGTCTATTTCATTATCTTGGGGCTAGATGGCGATGTGTGGAATGTCCCGCAATATTTTGACGTGACAACGTTTTATAAATTGGTTTGCCGGGTGACACTTCAAGAAACTGCGTTACGCTCCGCTGACGTTATGCGCTCACAATGAGAGCGAGTGAGAGGCACGCGGGCATGGTTAGCCCGCCTAAGAGCGAGAGAGACAGACATAAAAAGTGAAAGGCACGCGTCCCTTCCACTCGAGCACAGTTGTTGTCACGTAAAACTTTCGCCCGTATACCGACTTTACAGGCAACTAGTTTTTTTTATTTATGTTGGTATTAAATTAAAATTGCGTATCTCCCATTCACAATGTTGTATACTTTTTTATTATTCGCTGAGTTATATTACAATTTTTATTTCATTGTTACAGATTCTACTGGGATCTCTGCATGCTGTTGTTGCTAGTGGCCAACCTGATCATTCTGCCAGTTGCAATATCTTTCTTCAACGACGACCTCAGCACACGATGGATTGCCTTCAATTGTCTATCAGACACTATATTTCTTATAGATATCGTTGTTAATTTTAGAACAGGTGAGTGAAAATTATTTAATGTCTCAATATCACAAATTGATAAGATAGATACATAGAAAGATAAATACATTAAAAAGTATAGGACTACTTTCAAATTAAATACCGATAGTAGATATGTATTAAATATAAATTATTCAGAGCTACTTTGTAAACATAGAGAGCCAGCCAACATATTAAAAATTCAATTCAGCAGATTACACAGAAGCCTAGGCACATACTTTTCGTGCCAAAACACTGGATAGATATAACAAAAAAATTGTTGTCTGCAAAGTCGGTTTACGGACGATAATTTTACGTGATAATGTCATAAGAAAACATCGATGGTAACCATAGCAACGGTAATACGTTGCTATGGTTACCTTGTTACTAGTAGTTCGCCCCGAACTGAGTAAAGTAGGTAGGTAGGTACTAAAATGATATAACGACGAAAGATTCAAAATACGATAGATCTATCTAATTTAAATGATAGGTGCCTATCATTTTAATCGCGTATTTTTTTATTTCACGTTTTTAACGGGATAATAACAACTTGAAATACAAATTGTATGAGTTTAAAAAGCTCCTATGCCTACTTCTGGCTATATCGAGACGATTTTAACGAGTCCAAACGCGAAAGGCCTATCTTGCTTATAGACTCATCCCATCTAGGAACTGTCGCATGCCGTTTCGTCGGAATTTATACTGTCGACACAAATAACTGACGGAACGAAAATCTGTCGAAACGGAAATAGCCCACATCTTGCATAGAATACGATAGCTCTATCACCAGAAACCAAATATCAGCTGATTCTTCAGTAGATACCTAGAGTACCTAATCCTCAAGACGACTTTATGAGTCCAAACGCGATAGGCCTTTCTTGTCTAGGACATAAGTTACTATAGCCTTCTTCCGGCTCCATCACCAGACCAAAGATATCAGCTTATTTTTCAGTACCTAGAGTACCTACCTAGGCGCATCTTACACGTATACACGTGTACTCACTTACTCGGATACTCTGGCACGATGGCGTCCTGTCGTAGCCACAGTAGCCAGTAAAATGTATATTTTACCGACCTAGGGTTAATAGAATAAGCCATGAATACGTAGCCGGCCATGTCACGCCACTCGGCGTCACGGCGAGGTAAGGCCCTTCTCCGGTCCTGTGTTCTATCACCTAATTCCAGATATCAGATGATTCTTCAGTACCAAGAGTATCTACTTTTCAAGGTGATTTAAACGAGTCCAACATGATATTAATATCTTGCTCAGAAGATAAGTTCTTATTATGGTTATTGGTTACCTTTCTCATCAGGGTTTTTATCATCAGACTAAACACTCAATTCTTTAATACTTCATGGCATGGTTCCTATGTACTCATCGTGATCATAAAACGAAAATGAAAAAAAAGGGAGACAGACTTCAATACAAATATATTAGAGAAGTTTGAGACTTATGTCCTGTTATAAGTAAATAAAAATAATAAAAAGACAAGCTTATTATTTAAAATCTTTCTGTCGGCTAGCACTGAAGCAAACAGAGGAAGCAAACGAATTTAGGAGAAAGTAGAATATAAACTTTATAAAAACCACAGTCTTCAGCATGTCTTCACACAAGGTACATCCCTTAATACATTACGATCATTGGATGATCGTTGATACCTACAACTTGAGTGGCCCAGACGACGTCAACCATAGTAGGGTTGTCCAGTTATCGCCTTGGTTTCCTTTCAGCTGATCAATAGCTGGTTCCAGCATTAGCTTCTTTATAAGCCATCGGGAACAAACATGGCAGTAGAATTGGTTTATGGATTATAGAAGTAAAATTACACCTTCCGTGCATAACTTTACACTATCAACTTTTACGCGAATATTTGAATTTATTTGGGATGAACAAATATATATAAATCATCTATTTTAATCAAAATATCACGAAGATATTGAAGATGTTTTGAGAAGGTATACAAACATGGATTTCTATGGTTCTGTAAATCATATTCTTTTCAACAATGACAGAATAAAAACCTGACATTGTCATTTCTTACGTAGTTTTATCAGAGAGTTTTATCTATGTTTTATATTTTCTTTGTTGTAATTTTTGAAGTTTTAAATTCAAAAGAAGGCTTTAATTATTTGCCTTTTATAAAGGTAAATCCCCTTTTGCACCCCCTATCTCCGTAGCCCCCTAAACGATCCCTCTCATGTTCGAACTTAAAAATTCTATGGGCCTCAACTACTCGTAGGTATACCAAAAATCATGAAGATCAGAGCCACGGTACTCAAGTTATCGTCGAACAAACATACATAGATACATAGGTACAACCGACCGACCGTCTCGCCACTAGACCTCTCTCGCTTCGCTCGTTCAGTCAATTAACATGATACTTTTCGCTACGTTCGTTGCTATGGTTACTTTGTCAATAACATGACGCTGACGTCACACTTTTTTGTGAGTGCAGTATGGTGGTCATCGATTTATAAGACACTAGCGACCCGCTCCGGCTTCGCACGGCTATATTATGCATGTATTATACATATTATAAACCTTCCTCTTGAATCACTCTATCTATTTAAAAAAATCGCATCAAAATCCGTTGCGTAGTTTTAAAGATTTAAGCATACAAAGGGAAATAGGGACGGCGAAAAGTGACTTTATTTTATACTATGTAGTGATAGTGACTAGCAGTGTTCCGCGGTTTTACCCGCGTAACTCCCGATCCCGTGGGAATATCGAGATAAAAAGTAGCCTATAGCCTTTCTCGATAAATTTACTATCTAACATAAAAATATTTTTTCAATTCGAACCAGTAGTTCCTGAGATTAGCGCGTTCAAACAAATAAACAAACTCTTCAGCTTTATAATATTATATAGTATAGATTGACATTTTTAATATTTTTCAGGGATAATGCAGCAAGATAATGCGGAACAAGTGATATTAGATCCCAAGTTAATAGCGAAGCACTACTTGAGGACCTGGTTCTTCCTAGACCTCATCTCTAGTATACCACTAGATTATATATTTTTAATCTTCAATCAGGTAAACGTACGTTGCAATTTGGCCGTGTTGTTTTATTACCTAGTTTAATCTGTCTTTTATGTTGTTGATATTCTGTTTCAGCTTGGGTGTTATTTGTTTTACACTTTTGTAATAGTTTTAGTTTTGATTTTGTTTCTCATTGTGAACTCTTGTTGACTTCTACGAGAGCTACGTCATCTACAATGTTTTTTAGGGTCAGACGATAAGGTTTGATAGAATTAGATAAAATAAATTTTTCATTGGTTACAGTTTTTAAAATTCTTATATTTTTAGCATATTTCCTTCTATTGCACAAATTAGTAGCCCATATGATTCTTCAGTGATCGTTCTAAACCAAATACCTGAGATCTTTCAACTTTTACCTATTTCTATTTTCAATCGTATGGGGTACTTGGTCTATTATGGGAATTCTTTCGTCTTTAACAAGCACTTTTCATATATATTCACTGGCTATTCAAAAGAAACCACAAAGTAGCACGTTATTTTAATCTTCAGCAATTTGAAGTACCTAGGTACCTACTTAAAAATGCTATATTTCTCTAACCTTCTGCAAATGATTTAAGTGCACGTCGTCGCTTTAATTTTGTCGTAATGTTTATATCTCTGTATTTCTTTTTGTCGTCTCCACAGCATGGTCACTACCTAACTATGCTTTCTAACGCATTCTTGGACTCCTTTAGTTACCAAACATAGCACTGTTAACTGATTTTTGTTACTGTTACGTGGGACTTTTAGTACCCTAATCTATACTATATTTCAATACAACACGACCAAATTGTATATACATTTATACTTACATAATAATTACCAACAATAATATAACGATACCTACACTTAAACAGGCAGTCATGTCCCAAACAGTAAATTTTATAAAAGTTATGGAATGAAAGTGCAATTAATTATGATTTTAATTTGAATTTGATGAGCTAACAAGCTGCAATTTTCTTATGAGCTTACACATAATTTAAAAAAAAAATGTAAATTGCCAAAACATAATTATAACATGTTCGTTATGCTTCAGCACTTTTCTTTGGCTGAAACTATCGGATGCAGACTGCATGACTTTTAACACTTCCTTTGTAAAAAATAAAGCCTCGATGATTGATGCTCTAGATATCAGAAATTTAGAGCATCAATATTGTAGTGGTTGTTTGATCTGTTTCGTTTTATGTTTACAGGATTTTAGTGAAAGCTTTCAAATACTCCACGCGGGGCGTGCGTTGAGGATACTGCGGCTAGCGAAGCTGCTGTCTCTGGTGCGGCTGCTGCGGCTCTCGAGGCTCGTCCGATACGTATCACAATGGGAGGAAGTATATGTAAGCCATCAATCATCTCTTCCGACCCACACATTTTGAGGGTTACGCACTACCTGAGTACTTTACCTATTATACTAGTAACTACTTCACTAATACCTACTGCTCTAACCCACATTACGCTCACATTTTACTAACAATGCTGATACTAAACCACACTGTTAATTGTTTGTTAAAAACTTGATTTACCTACTTACTTGACGATGGTTGGCAGATTGGCAAATTGGTGTTCGAAATTGTAATTTATTGTGGATAATGATTTGATACTGTTTTAGCGAGTAGTGTTCCTACCGAGGTGAAGTTATTTTGTTATCCTGTATAATCCCGCCCCCACTGTATGTGAGCCCCACGTCCCGCTCTGCACTACTCTACTGCTTCTCTGCAAGCTTATTTCTGCCTGAGCACGCTCTCACTCGTGACGTCTGAACTACCTAGTGCGTGCCAGCGCTGCGCCCGCGCCGCGACATCGACCGCCCTCCCACGCCACCGACACGATATACGATATTATTTGCAATATTGTCAATGTTATTTTGCAGCTTTATCGAAGCCTTTAGTGAAGATGCGCTGACGCCGAAAACAAAATAATACAATACAATTACATTCAATACAATTAACGAAAAAGTCGCATGACGAGGCCTTTACATAACAACCTAAATTCACAACACAACACTACACAATATAGGTTTATTTGTAGAAAGTAACCACCTATCATAATGCAGAATCGAAATGATTTGCTTTTAGTAGACTGTAGGTCATTGTTAGAAGCACAAAACCGCAATTATCGATAACAACTTTCAAGAGGAAAAACCAACGTCTCGGAATGACATAACAATGAGAAATAGAAAGGAACAAAATAATAATGAGACACCCGTAGTTATTGCGAGCAATGTCCAGGCGCGGACGCGACGCGACCCGTCTCATCGATACAATAAATCGATAGCGATTCGGTACGGTACGGTTTATGGCGAATATGGCGAGGTGAAAGCGGAGAGTCAGTGAGAAGTGGAGTAGGCGGGGTCGGGTGGTGGTGCGACATCGCAGTGACGACGTTGTGTGCAGATGAACCCTGGGCCGCTGGCGCACGGCGGCGTCGCCGGCGACCGCGCCGCGGAGGGCGGCGACCTCGTCTCGCAGGTGCCGCATGCTGCGCTCGCGTGCGTAGGGGCCTAGCCCGTGTCCTGTCGTTCGGTGTTAGTGCATCCTGTGTTACCCGCCCCACCCGCACGCTACCAGCCCGCCCCGCTCCGCACCACAACTCCGCCCGCCATCCCGCCCGCGCTTTCGGCGCGCCTGGCTCTCTTCCTACTATCTCGTGTTTCTCGCTTGTTTTCTAGATCTTGCAGAATCTTCAAAAAAAGCGCACGGAACGGAGGGGACGTCTGGGCTCCGACGTTGCCAAAAAGAAGGGTGCCACCAAAAGCAATCTAATCTTTAAGGTAACCAGGGTCGGCACGAGCCGGCGCGCATGTGCTCGTTCGCCCGCTTAGCATGTAGCCGGCGAGTCCGCTGGCGTCCCTGTAGCCCGCTGCGTTCGCTTCGCTTCCTCCGTTACGTTACGTTACGTTTGGTTGGCGTTTCGTTGTCCGACCTTCGTCCCGCCGGCGGGCGCGCGTCCGGAACGCGGGCGAGCAAGTGTCGCGCGACCACGCGGCGGCCGTGGACGTGCGACCCTCGCTGCGCCCAATCCACGCATGCTCGCTCGATGACTCGACTCACGCGATCACATTTTTCCTCACTTCTTTAAAAAATCATCGGTAGAGAATCATCGCGATGCTTGACTTCGAGCGTCCTTGTCGCGCGCAGTCCGCACGGCTTCCTTTAGAGGCGACTCTCAACCGTGTTCCGATGTAAATTGATTGTAACCGTATCTTTGCAGTTCCTGAATATGGCATCAGTCTTCATGCGGATATTCAACCTGATCTGTATGATGCTGCTCATAGGACACTGGTCCGGTTGCCTGCAGTTTCTCGTTCCTATGTTACAAGGGTTCCCGCCAAACTCTTGGGTAGCAATAAATGAATTACAGGTTAGTACCTACCGATAGATTTTTACGGTCACTTATCCTTGGAACCTAGAAGAACCCCTTTATACCTAGAAGCATGAAAAACTTTCGTTTTAAAAGTTCTCCTTGATCTTGCCAGAGTTCAATGATTAACCAAATTGTACTTATGTATCTATTTAACCACCAAACCTCCCGAGACACCAGACCTCCATGGGTACGGATTCCTTAACAGCCCATCCAAAGGAGGTAAGGAGACGCATTGGTGCTTGATTGGTACAAGTCCCTTGTTGAATTTGTTCATGTTCTGAGGGCAAGGCGTTTCTGTTTCCCTACCCATCATCACGATTTTAATTTTACCGTGTGCAATATTTTAATTTCAGGAAGCGTTTTGGCTTGAACAGTATTCATGGGCGTTATTTAAAGCAATGTCACATATGCTGTGTATCGGTTACGGCAGGTTTCCTCCTCAGTCGTTAACCGACATGTGGCTCACGATGCTCTCTATGATATCGGGGGCCACGTGCTACGCACTCTTCCTCGGTCACGCCACTAACCTCATCCAGTCACTCGACTCTTCCCGAAGACAATACCGCGAGAAGGTAAGGAAGGCACACTGAACTAATGCTACTCCATTCACCGATCGTCATGTACCTACCTACCTACCTATGTTATGTGAAGTAAATAACTGACGTCACGGGAATAATTCCTCATTACTGATAAATCATCACGATGTCTTCGTTTATTTTGTAAATCGTTATGAACACCTGATTGCGTACTTTTATATATGTATCGAGAAGTAGCGAAAGACACTCCACTGAAAAAAACTGATCACAAAAATTGCCTGTTTCAGAGATTAGACGTGAGTACAGGACGAATGTTTGTTTAGTGTTTCACTGTTTGTCCATAGCTATGTACAATTTGTTTCATCCGCACCATTATTCACTATCACTTTTATAACAATTTCATAAATATTGGGTGTTCATAACAGTTTACTTCCATCGGTAGCACTAACAATCTTCTTACGGGATAGGACAGATCTGTATATAGGCTGTAGATACTGACTCGTTTATGATGTCAATGTGTGTGCATGAATTGTTTTAGCACAAGAGTTCGTTTGAATTTTTCAGGCTGTGCCTTCACGAAATAACTATGGCGCCAAGATTTAGCGACAGAAAACAGCTTTTCAAAAATAAAACCACGACTTGTCTTTGACCCTATTGTGCAAGTCGTGTTTTGTAAAAAACCTATTGGGTGTTAAAGTTAGATAAAAATTGAAAAATTATACATTTTTGTTTTCGAAAAATTTCAGGTGAAACAAGTAGAAGAATATATGGCATACCGCAAGTTGCCTCGGGAGATGCGGCAGCGGATCACGGAGTACTTCGAGCACCGGTATCAAGGCAAATTCTTCGACGAGGAGCTGATCCTGGGCGAGCTCAGCGAGAAGCTCAGGGAAGACGTCATCAACTACAATTGCCGGTCACTTGTCGCATCCGTGCCTTTCTTCGCTAATGCAGACTCCAACTTCGTGTCAGATGTCGTCACTAAGTTACGTTATGAAGTCTTCCAACCTGGTAAGTTTAAACAAACAATTAAATCCCTATTACAACAACCATTAACCTTAACTCGCTTACTCTTTCACACCAACATAAGATATTATTAATTTTAATTTTCTGTTATTCCAGGTGATATCATAATTAAAGAAGGAACCATCGGAAGTAAAATGTATTTCATTCAAGAAGGTATCGTCGATATCGTGATGGCGAACGGTGAAGTCGCGACCAGCCTTTCTGACGGTTCTTACTTCGGTGAAATATGCCTGCTGACGAACGCGCGGCGCGTCGCCTCCGTCCGTGCTGAGACCTACTGCAACCTGTTCTCACTCTCTGTGGACCACTTCAATGCCGTACTCGACCAGTACCCGTTGATGCGGCGCACGATGGAGAGCGTTGCCGCCGAGCGACTCAACAAGATCGGCAAGAACCCGAACTTAGTGGCGCACCGTGAGGATGACACCACCTCTGAAGGCAATACGATCAACGCAGTAGTGAACGCGCTCGCCGCCGAGGCCGAGCACGTGAGCCTCTCCGACGACAGCGTGGCGCGACTATCGGAACGCTCACTCGGGCTGGCGCTGCAACCGCTGCAGGCGGCCTCGTGTCGCATGGCGGGTGTAGCTTTGCCCGGGCTGGGCGTAGCTGCAGCTGCACTGCCACGTCCCAAGTCCGAGCACGACTTCAGTTCGGCGCAGGCACAAGCGCAGCCGCCGCTCTCCGCTGCCAGCGCCGCCTTCCACAAATCGGACGCGGGCATCGCGCCCTGACGGCGTACCCTGTGCTAGCCGCCATGCACCGTGCGCCATAGCATCGCCACCGACACATAGCAATACTAGGCTTAGTGCGAGTCCGGCCGCTCGCTAGAGGTAGCGTAGACACGAGTATTATAGCTGCGACTTCTCCGGGCGCGCGCCGCCCGATGAATCTCATTTTGTGATCTTATACTTAATTCTCCTGTGTTATAATTTAGGTTAAATTTTATATCATTGACGCTGTGAGGAATGGAATACGTGACGTATTCAGATTGTATAGATATATCTGTTATATATTGAGGAATATTATTGAATCTTTATAGAGATACCTTGCCATTAAAGAAAAAATAATTATATAGACTAGACTGACTTGTAAAGATATCACTATTTTATGCTTTGTTGGCGTATGAAATAGACCTTTAATATTGTTGAAGCGGAATATTCGATCGCGTTATAAATAGGTATTCAAAGTATAATAAACGTTCCTGATAATCACGATTCCGAGATATTATATTCGACGTTCTTTATATAAAATGTTTATAAATGTTGGATCGTCGGAGAGTTTAGAGCGAGGCTCTCGGCGGCGCCTGAGTCTGCGCCTGCACCACTGCAGCCACTGCGAGAGAGCGCTCGAAGAACTGAATTGGCACTTTATGGCTGTGGTGGATGGGAGTGCTAAGCAAGCAATGGGTGATATAGAGATAGTGAGTCGCGGCTGTGTGTGGGCAGTGGGCGGGCGAGACGCCTCCGCCGCCGCCGTGCCAATCGCGTCTTAGTACCTACTGCACAAGCGACGCACAACTGACGAACCTCACACGCGATTCCAATAGCACACGGTTGCTTTCGTTTTAATTACTTATAAGTAGTGAAATCTACTGAAATATCGGCATTATTAGCGCAAACAATTCTCCTTGTTTCCTACGTAGAGGTGGATCAGTAGCGCTTCGAATCGTTTTCTGTAAATATTTGTATTAATGAGGATTCGCATTAGCGCGGTTTGTTATATTCGGAGTGTTAGCGGGCGTTCGTTGGAGCGATCCAGTCAATTATCCCGTACTGACGGGCGTCTCGGTTCTCGATGCACACTACACTTCATATTAACTTATTTTTAATTATTATTGTAGGTGAAAAATAATTTATTATTGTCAATAGTGATCATTTAGTAGGAGTAAGTAGGCCGGAGCGTTAACAAATTCGGACGAATTACGTTTTGTGATAGAGCAGCGGTTGGCTGCGCGCGCGCCGCTCGGCCGCCGGCTCGGCGACCATGTTTCGTTATAGAACTATTAAGTAGGTAGGTAGTTTTTTATTATTTATGTGCATGTTTCATTAGGTTTATTGTTCTCACCGACATTATAGACGATAGCCACTCGGATCTGCCATGTCGATGCTTTGCGATGCGACTGCTTATAATATTGTTTTGTACCGTAAAGAGCGACATATCGTACGTATCGTAGCGATCAGCCATATGTATCTCAATGAGATGATTAGGTACAGTCGGCTGCATAATCGCAGCCCCCGGTAGAGTTCGAAAATTACTATTATTGGAATGTTTTCATTCTAATAATTTTAAGCTATTGCATAGCTTTTATCGCGGGCTTTGAGCGCGGCGACCGAATCAAGAAATTCCGTGACGAAAATAAAACCTAACACCCCCCACTCCGCCTACAATGTAGCTTGCACGATGCAATAGCTTTACCGCGGCAGTCCCCGAGTGCCACACGTTTTTTGTTTGATAAATTGACTTCAACTAAATCAGGTGTCTAGAATCTTGCTCGTGTTGAAATCATTCATTTAACAGCCGTTTTGGAGCTCTACGGTGGGTCTCAAATTATGCAGCCGACCGTGCCTACCGTATGTTATGTATGAATCGCGGAGCCGGCCGCCACTCGTGCCGCTCGTGCTGCACCATCTGCATCGGATCGGCACGATGATCGTTAACTATTCTTATAGTGTCAGACAATTTGTAAAGATGGTTTTGCAAATGTTGACTTTTTAGCCAAATATAGACAATGAATGAGGAACCAATACGCAGTATGTAGCTTAATTAATTAACGATACATTTTAAGTTATGTTAGCGCGTTGTTCTAAGCGTGTGTAAGTCTATAAACAAATACTTTAATAATAATAAATATTGCAAGACATTCCGCACATCATCGCCATCTAGCCCCAAGCTGAGAAACTAGACAACGGATATACTACTATATACTTACTTTTCTTTTGTAAATATATACTTAGAAAAAACCAGACCACAGACAAATATCTAAGCATAGGTAAATACTTGTCTGAGGTTGATATCGAACCCGCAACCCTGTCTTTGGCAGTCCGGCATGGTGACCATCGTGCCAACTGGGTCGTCCAAATGGAGGTGTTCACAGGGTTACGGGTTCGATTCCCGTCTCAGACAAGTATTTATGCTTAGATATTAGTCTGTTGTCTGGTTGTTTCTATGTACTATCTATGTAGATAATATTTATAAAAGAAAAGTATATAAGTAGTAGGTATATCCGTCGTGTAGCACCCATAACACAAGTCTAGTTATCTACTTAGTTTGGGGCTAGATGGCAATGTGTGGAATGTCCTGCAATATTTTTTTATTTTATTTATAAACAGTTTATCAGCTAGAGACATGATAGTCGTCAGACGATAAATTACAATAGTTGCAACTTTACAGACTTACGAATGTATAGAATCGCGCGCCAGCATAATTTAAAATATCTGTAGATGAATGCAGCCTAGTTCTCAATTCGACAACTGACACCAATAGATACTTTATACTCGTAAGATATTTATACAATAAAAATTGGTCTTAGTAGAGTGACTATCTGTCAATTTTTATCTACGAAGAGATAGGTACCTTATTTATACTACATTGCGTTTCATTCCCAGAGGCATTTAGGTGTATTTTTATTATTTTATCAATTTATTGCTTTTGTAAATTATATAAATTTTATAGGAGAGATCTATTTTTATTGTAATGTCGTAAGGATAACATTTACGAAATCATTTTTTTTTAAACTAAAACTGTTTGTTAAATATTTGTTAAATTATTTTACTAATCTCTGGTATCTATTTTCACCAAAAGTGCTCATCGCTGTCAAGAAATTAGAGAAAATGCATTAAAAGAATGAAGAAAACTGCATAGTTGTTTAATTACCTGACCCCTCTATAGACAAAGACATCTATGGTAATTCCTGCCTGTCCCCTAATGCTGTCCCTAAATAGTCCCTAAATGAAGAACAAATTATAGATTCGAATTGTCCCCAAAATCTAATTCGGGGACAGATATGAACATTTATTTCCTGGCTGTCCCTGATTTGAATTTGATTGAAATGGAAACAAAAGACGATCGAAATAGAAAAAGACTAGGTATCGACATTTTAAATACACACGCAATGAAATTTAAATAAAGCATCTTTCATTCAATCAAAAACTCCACGCCGAGTTTTCGCTTTATTGAGACAAGAAGACGGAATAATCATATTGATTACCTAGTACCTAATATCCCGTTTCCGAGACGTTCTATAGGTTCGATGTAAAACAATATTTGTTCACTGTATGCGCTCTATCGATTGACATGAGTCTCGAAATGCACTGTGCAAAAAAACACTGTGCCAAGCTCCCTTACTAAATGTCCGGACCCCTTTATGATGCAATGACTTGACACTGGCTATATGTGTAAGTCGTACAAAGCCACGGTGCAAAGCCATTTTTGAAAAAAATAATGTCAATGTCAAAATGACGGTTTTGTCAATGTCAGTTATGTCACTACGCATCACGCACGCGACGCACGTACGTCGTACTGTCGCATGCATGGTATTTATTTTATGAATTTGTGTGTTGTCGATTTTTTTCCATCAATTTTGTAATATTTCGATACAATTCTAAGCATAAAAATATTTGTGGTGATTAGCTAATTAACTGTATTTATTTATTTGCGCCTGTATTTTACTGTGGACAAGGGGGATCAGTTTAAGTTTCTAAAATTCACTGTAAAAAAAACTCTAAGAAAGTATAAAAAAATGTCTACACGACGAGCACGAATCAAAGCTGTTACTGCACTCCCACCAAGAAGGAAGAATGTGGATGCAGAAGTTAAGAAAAAGATCGAAGAGGTTGAGGTCGTTAGCAAAACTCCTAAACTACGTCGACTATCTTTGGATAAAGCGGTAGTTAGCGGGTCGCCGGGGCGTGTTCGGCAGTCTCCACGACACACTAAAACCACTCCAGACCGCCAAATAATCGATCGTAAAATACCTACACCCATTCCAACAGATAAAGGGCGAATTACGCCAAGTTTAGAGAAAGAAAAGTCGAGAAATGTGTTCGTGTCGCCTCAAGCGCGAGCGAGCCCTCGTAGAAGGTCCCCTATTGTGAAAACTCCTGTTGTAGAAGTAGATCTCGGTACTGAAAGATTGATAACGGCACATGGACTTCAAGATGTTAGGCCGTTTGGGAGAAACGGTGGTATATTACACAGAGGTACTCCGATTACAACGCTTGGTGATAAGGAATCTGGAAACACTACTGATGGTTAGTACTTTGATGAGAACTTCGTTACTTTATTAGTAGAAAAACCTGAATGTCCCAAAATATCACAGTTATAACCATTGATTAAAATATCAAGATATACTTGTACTTGTAAATGGTCTGTTATCCGCAGTTAAAACTTTTTTAGTTAAGTCCTTTTTACGTGAGGATGTAGTAGGCTTGCCCAGCACCTACTACCCTCTCAGCTTAGTCGACCATGTCCAGAGGAGAGAATTTGTCAACACTTCTGGAGCCAACTAAGCCGCAGGTTTCATCACGATGTTTTCCTACACCGTAAGAGCAATCTCAGTTAGCGCACTTAAATCATAATATCAAGAGTAGAGAAAAGTATCCTGTCCTTGAGGTCGACTTATGACATTTACTGTCAACAACAGACTGAAATTTTAATATGATACAAGTACAAATTGATTGGATTTGGTATGTTTAAACCTCTTTAATATAGCATGGTCCTTAGGAACTAAATATAATATTTCCATGGTTTTATAAAATTATATTTCAGAGGATACCCCGAGAGAAACAACTGAAGTCATGGACGGTATTATACCCCTCCAGCCTGTGAAAGTACCGCCGAAACCTATAGACTTACTGAAGAATGAGATTATATCAGAGAATGCTGAAGTATCATTTGATCCGATTATTCCCTTGCCTTCACCGAGTAAAGTACGGCCTAAACTACGGCCTGTGCCACGTCTTGGACCTATTAGAAGGAATAGTATACACGTAATATTTTTATAAGTATTTATACAAAAACCAGTTAAATATTGTATAAACTATCAAATGCAGAGTTTTGGCGGGAACGAGCCAACAACATGTCGTGCTGCAGTTTTATTTACACGAAACTTAGTTGTAAACCGAGTTAAATTGTATAATTCCGGTGGAAAGTTATCTAATTTAGTTCTGTGAAAGTGCACAAGTGTAGTGAAAGTAAAAATCAGTGTCAAACATGGACTTTTCTCGTTGCCTCCAAAATCTCCTACAAGGTTATAGTAAAGTAGCCACCGCTTTACTATGACCCCTGACTTGACAAACTGTGACTTGACGACTTGACCATCTTGAAACACTTTGAGCCCGATTTCTGTAAATCGGGCCATAACTTGATGCAAAATATTACTTGATACTGGCTATATGCACAAACCGTGCGAAGCCATAACTGAAGAAAAAAAAAACCTGCTGAAAATGAAGAACAAGATGAAAATGGCATAAGTTCCTGGGGCCAAACAAGAGAGAAAAAAAAAACTATCAAATGTCTACATTAATACTAGAATTCTTAGCTGAAACTAAATCTCCAGTCTCACTTTTGGTAGAAACCTAAAGTCCGAGGAATACAACTAACAAACTTCCCAAGTTCAAAAGAACAAAACCTACTTTTTACCGAACTATTTATGCACGGAATTGCGCCTCCGCTTAGTCGAGACAAATTTTAGCTAACTTCTATAAGCCAATACCATCATCAAAGTTAGCAAAGCATAATTACAATTTGTGTTTGAACCAGACAAATGATGAAAGATACTTAAACAACCAGATAAGAATCAATTAACTGCAATTTATAAAAAGGTCAAACCACAATCTTCTGTGGCTCAACTGGCTTTTCATTCCACTGTGTTATGTATGGAAGTAGAACTTATGCCTACCCTAACTTCTTATAATATCTACCATATTATAAGAAGTTAGGGTAGGCATAAGTATATAAGAATATAAGAATAATTTAATGAATAAAAACTAAGTAAAAGCAACTAAGTAAACTAAGCAAACTAAGTAAGGCATAAGTTAAATATTGTAGATTGCTGTGTTGTGTGTTAATAAATGGTTTTATTTCACAAAACCTAGAACTATAATAGTGGCGACGAGCTAAATACGGTAAAATGGCCACCGGGAACGCCGGGAATGTGTCGACATTAGTGTTGCCTGGAAAATTCGACCCAACAAAGAATAACTGGGAGAATTATCGTGAGCAGTTGTTCTTCGCATTAGAGACCGGCGGAAATCTAGCTAGCGTGCAGAAAAGAGCCCTATTTTCATAGTAATTATTTTCCCGGGTCTTAATCGCGTATTTTTTATTTTTATTTACCCTCTACCCTCAACTATCAGCATGAGAGGACAACGCTCGCCGCTGCTCCAGTCTCCTCGCGACCATGACTATTGTAACATAGTCGAAACGTCGAGGTAAGAGAATAATAAATAAAAAATACGCGATTAAGACCCGGGATAATCATTACTGATGAATAGAAATCGCGTGAGTTTAAAAAGTTTAGCCCTATTTTTATCTCAATGGCGTCATCCTAACTATCTACAATATTCAACTTATGCCTACCCTACCTTCTTATAATATCTACCCTCTAATTCCATACATAACACACTGCATCACAGAGATTGTCAAATTCTGTCTGCCCCCTGATTCACAAACCGTCGAAAGGCAACCGAAATGAATAACATTTTATCTGCTCTATCACTCCCGCGACTTTTGACGTGTTGGCAACACGTCAAAAGTCCTTGTTTTTGACGTGACAACGTTTTATAAATTGGTTTGCCGGGTGACACTTCAAGAAACTGCGTTACGCTCCGCTGACGTTATGCGCTCACAATGAGAGCGAGTGAGAGGCACGCGGGCATGGTTAGCCCGCCTAAGAGCGAGAGAGACAGACATAAAAAGTGAAAGGCACGCGTCCCTTCCACTCGAGCACAGTTGTTGTCACGTAAAACTTTCGCCCGTATACCGACTTTACAGGCAACCAGTTTTTTCAGTTTTATTCGTTACGGTAGTCTTCTGATGGTTTGAGAATTAGCCTGTTGGTCTAGCACTTATATACATACTGTTTTCTGCAAGTAGAACTCTTTAGTTGGAACCTTTTTGCGTAACGGTCATCTTTTCTTATCTATTATTTTTAATTAATGATTACTAGCGACCCACCCCGGCTTCGCACGGCTATATTATGCATGTATTATACATATAAACCTTCCTCTTAAATCACTCTATCTATTAAAAAAACCGCATCAAAATCCGTTGCGTAGTTTAAGCATACATAGTGATATAGGGACAGAAAAAGCGACTTTGTTTTATACTATGTAGTGATGATTTAATTACAGTTTCTATAATGAGCGTTATTTTTCCAGGGCAGTGCAAGTGAATCTGAGGACGAGAGCAGGCGAGCATTACACGGCGGCGCTGCGACACCAATACCACCCAGGCAACGACACGATTCACACACAACACATATAATTGCTCCTAATAGGTAGGTATTCTTGTACTTGTATACGGGCTAATTTCCACAATTAGACCCTTTTTAATTAGGTCCTTTTTGCGTGAGGTTGGAGTAGGCTTGCTTAGCACCTACTAGCCTTAGTCGAACATGTCCAGAGGAGAGAACATGACAATACTTCTGGAGCCAACTAAGCCGAGGGTTTCATCACGATGGTTTCCTTCACCGTCAGAACAACTTCAATTAGCGCACATTTTTCTTAAGAAAAATTTATCAGTGCATGGCCAGCCGGGATTTTAATGCACGACCTTCAGAATGAAAGTCGCGGTATCTACCAATAAGCCAACACTGCTCTTTAGGTAGGTATTATTTATGAAATATTTAATAGTGGAACCATTAGATAATTAACATCCACAGAAAGAACGTCTACTGCTGAATATAGGCCTCCCTCAAAGATTTCCAAAGCGATCGGTCGCCTACTCTCTGTTTCCAACAACTTCCCAAACCCAAAAACCTTAAAAATTCAAAATTATGCACCCACCCAAATTATCCTCATCTATCTTATATACACTTATAATAAAACACAGTCTCCCCTGCCGCGTCTGTCTGTCTGAACGCGATAAACCCAGAAATCACTGGTCGAATTTTCATATGGTTTTCATAAATAGATGGACTGATTCATGAAGTAGATTTATGTGTATAATTCAATAAGGTTTTGAGTATATCACTACATAGTATAAAATAAAGTCACTTTTCGCCGTCCCTATATCCCTATGTCCCTTTGTATGCTTAGATCTTTAAAACTACGCAACGGATTTTGATGCGGTTTTTTTTAATAGATAGAGTGATTCAAGAGGAAGGTTTATATGTTTACATCATACTGCTCGGTAAGTAGGATTTACTAGTATGGCAAGAGGCTGTGTAAGTTGTCATTTACAACACAGTGCATTGTTTAGATGGAACGTTCCATTTTCAAATCACTTTACCATACAAGCATAGGGTGAATGCTTGAATTGTAAAGTTCACTTTACCATTCAAGCTATGTCAAACTCCTTGGTTAACCAATCTCTTTTCTTATAAAATGACAAAACTTTTTACTGCAAAAAAAAACGATAACAATGGCGGCATTTTATTTCAGTTCAAGCTATGCAAAACTCCTTGGTTAAATATATTTTTTTTTTCATAAAATGATTTTTACTGTAAATAATGGGGACTCGACGAAATCCACGACTGGCTGCAAAAATGGAAAATAAAAGCCAGCGCAAACAAATCTGTCCAAGTGACGTTTACACTTAGGCAAGAAAACTGCCCACCGGTCCAGCTTGGCGGCAGCACTCTACCTCACAAAGATAGCGTCAAATATCTTGGACTTCACTTTGATCGTAGGCTAACCTGGAAGCAACACATCGAAGCCAAAAAGGAAGAAATCAACATAAGGCACAGAAACTTGCACTGGATGCTGGATCGCAACTCAAGGCTATCTCTTGATAATAAGCTCCTCCTATACAAGATGGTCATAAAGCCAGTTTGGACGTACGGCATGCAACTGTGGGGCACTGCTAGCGACTCCAATATTGCTATCCTACAACGCCAACAAAATAAAATATTAAAAACGATTGCCAATGCTCCATGGTTCATAAGAAACACGGAAATCCACGAACACTTGGCCGTTAATACGGTGACGGAGGAAATAAAGGCGACTGCAAAAAAATATCAAAGCCGACTCGTTAACCATCCGAATAGCCTAGCCCGGCAGCTGATGAACGAGACCTACAACAGGCGACTTAAGCGCAAAGATATTCTATGAGCAGAGAACCTCGATGGAGGACTCGCTCTCATGCCAGACGGACGCTCGGAACACATCCGCTCATAGTCCTAGGACTGATTGCAGATGCAACCAGAAAAAAAAAAAAACTGTAAATAATGAAAATGGCGGCATTTCATTTGAACTAAATGTTTGTTTACTTGCGACGACTGTATTAAAATTTAAAAAAAGAACATATAAGTTTATGCTAGTTCATCATGTCTAGTATTCGTCTGATGAATAAGTGGTCGGCACGCCTGATTTCTGTCATCTTGAAGCCGAAGATGTCGTACAAAAATGTTTTATTTACCTCGCATGAATGATGTAAAGTAGTATACCTACCTCGGTTGTAAGTAGCTATTACACCCTCGAACTATATATCTCGTCTAAATATCTCGGGTGCACTCGATCCATAGCGCCCTTTGCGAGCTGCGCTCGCACGGGCGCCATATTGGATCTTGTTCTGTAACAGCTCGCTTACATACCTTGTGTAGTAAACTACTAATAATTCATGCATAATATAGCCGTGCGAAGCTGGAGCGGGTCACTAGTTCATTGATATATGATAATAGAGAACAACATAGGCATTAAGAAGACATGCGATAATGAACAATATTATAAAACCTCAGTTTAAAGACCTCAAAAATCAAAAGTTACGCACTGTATGTTACCTATTTGTAATATAACATCAACCGTTTTGTTTTCAGAGATGTAAACCGCGTCAGAAATGATTCAGTTTGCTCTAGTGTTAGTCAATCTACATCACAAACCCCAGCCGCTATTGGTTCACCGTTGAAAGAAAAGAATATATCAAAGTAAGACACACATACAAATACGAATTTCTGTATTTTAACATAACCTTGTAAGATTGATGTTACTACTACAAAATTCAATATACTGGGCCTCTTGCAGCAAAATTGCAAAATCCCTATTTCATTAAAACTTAATTAGTTATATAAGACACATTTTAAAACTTTATTTTAGCTTTCTGTCAAAATGTATGAACTGCATCTATGATAATTTCGATGACAAATTTATGTATAATAAAATAGAGATTTGCAATATTGCTACAAGTGTTACTAGTCCATACATTTTTAATAAAAAGATAAAATCGAGTTTTAATTCAAGTAAAATTGTATTAAAAAATGTATGGCCAAGTGTAAATTTTAATCTGGATTGGGGCATTTAGTATTTTGGCTAACTGCAACAAAATTGGATTTAAGTTAAGCTTGAGATTTTGCAATTTCGTTGCAACTTGCTTTAAGTTTTTAATGCTGATTTTCGACGAAAAAGCATAAAACCAGATAAGATATTAATTACTTGCAACTTTTTTAAATTATTATTTTATTTCTTGTTTAATACTTACAATACAGTGTACTATAATAGTATTAGACTTATTTAAAGTATGTATTATGTTATAGAACTCGTCGACAAGAAGTGAGCAGACGCATGGCCGCGATGCGCAGACGCAAGGAATCAGTCAAGCGAGATAGCCTCACTATGTACGATCTCATATTCTACAATCCACTTACAAATCCAATCATGTAAGTGTAATAAATTTTGCTAAACTTTTTAGAACGGGTTGTCTAGCCCAGAAAAAAGGCCCAGGTATAAGTTAAGGTCAAACTGCTGTCTGTTTGTCTGTGTATATGACATCGTAGCTCTGAAGTAATGAAGGATTTTAACCCTTTTATGTAATTTTTTTATGGTTTTTTTCTAACATATGACTTGTTACCTTAGTTAGACCATAATATATGGTCTAAGCTTGTTACCCATGTTATGCATAAAAGCCTTTATATATTTTTTTATCTGTATTTTAATTTTCCAGTCCAGATCAAGATGAAATAAAAGCCAAAGAAGCGAACAAGAAAGATGAGGAGGAACGCAAGGAGAAAAAGCATAACGATATAGCATCAAGAAATGATGCGGCACCAGTACCACAGATCAAACTCGGACCTAATGGAGAGATTGTATTGGACGAACAGAGTTTGGTAGGTGTACTCAAATTATACTACCTACGACCCGCGTTTTCACATGCGTAAGCCCCGATCCTAAGGAAATATCTAGGACATGACATAGGTACCTAGTTTCATCGGAATTAGTTTATGCGTAAAGAAGGGATTTAAAAAAAAATTTACTATATATAAAAAACTAGATGTCCCCCCATTTACAAAAAAAACTCAAGGAAATAAAAATAGATAGTAGCCGATTCTCAGACCTACAGAATATGCATATAAAATTTCATAAAAAATCAGTCAAGCCGTTTCGGAGGAGTATGGTAACTAACATTGTGACAAGAATTTTATATATTAGATAAACAATCTAATTTGATAATGACTTTATTTGCAATCATATTTTTTAGAAATAGAGGTCACTGTTGTTCTTTTACCTAATTTTCACTTCCCTAAAAAACTACCAAAGCGTGATGTATTTTACTATGATAACACCGTCGTTTACATGTTTGATCTAAGTTTTGGAAACAGACTATAGGTATAACTTATTTTGATAATATTTTCCAGGTAATAAAACAATCTCAAGACAGAGACATATCGTCTGTGGTCCGCGAAGGTTCGTGGGCAGGCGGCGGCGGCGCAGCGAGCGGCGCGTACCGTCGCACGCCGCGCACGGCTGAGTGGAGCGACGCGGAGACGGTGCGCTTCTATCGCGCGGTCGCTGCTATAGGCACGGACTTTACAATCATGCAGCCGCTCTTCCCTACGCGTACACGGAGAGATTTGAAACTCAAGGTAAACCATCTACATTTATCAAAGTCATAACGAATATTATAAAGAAGAAAGAGTATATTGATTAATTGGGATTGTCCAAATTTCCTGACCTATGATTTTAAGCTATTGCATAGCTTTTATCGCGGGCTTTGAGCGCGGCGACCGAATCAAGAAATTCCGTTACGAAAAAAAAAACCTCACACCCCCCACTCCGCCTACCATTTAGCTCGGCCGAGCGTTCGCTTAACGTGTATGTATATGGTGCGACTGTACGAAGCTCGCACGATGCAATAGCTTTTCCGCGGCAGTCCCCGAGTGCCACATGTTTTTTTTATGTTATTTTCAGCAAATATAGTCTAATTTAAGATACTGATTTAAATATTTTTGAGATTTTCTCACTAGTAATTTTTTTATATTTCAAAACTTTAGACGTGGTGACGTCACCAATGGCGGAATATCAATGTCTTCCATTGCCTAAGTTGTGTAAAAAAAAAAAGCGTGTACATTTTTGTGATTTCTATGGTCCATATTCATAGTTGGCTGTCATACAGTCTTTCTTAAAGTGAGCGATAATTCTCCCTTTTGAGAGAATGAGGCCCAGCGAAGGCAAGAGACAGGCAGTAAAGGGCCCAAAGAAAGTTGAGGGCCTTAAAGTACAGTTAACCTGCAATTTTCTACTAATATTTTAATTCAAATTTAAAATATTTAAAAAACATCCATAAAATTCTGCCTTTGTATCGCTTTTCTGTTTTTTATCTTTTGTCTCTCATACAAATTGAAAAAGATACAAATAAACCTCTGATGCCTACTGATACTCTTTGAATATACGTTCGTACTTTTTTAAGGTAAAAACGTCCATTTGTCACCAGGTTATATCTCATGAAACGTGATAGATTAAATTTTTTACAGATGATGTATCTTCGTTGCCGCTATAACAACAAATACTAAAAACAATATAATAGTACTGAACTCTTCGTGCTCGAGTCCGTCTTGCACTGGTTTGGTTATTCAGCTATTCTTTATCCTATTCATATTTCCAGTTTAAAAAAGAAGAGAAAGTGAACCCAGCGATGATCGACAAAGCGCTCCGATCGGGCGCAGAATGGGACGCAACGAGATTAGAAAACGAATTCAATAGAGAAAGGAAAATGGCTGAGGAAAACGCTAAGAAGGAGAAAGAACGGCTTAAAAGGGAACTGAACGCGGAGAAGAAACGATTCCAAGCCATGAAGGAGCTCAATGTTAAATACAGTAAGTGATCATCTGCCTCTGTAATAATTGCTAAATAAATATAGCAGGACATTCCACGCATCGCCATCTAGCCCCAAGATAAGTAACTAGACTTGTGTTATGGGTGCTAGACAATGGATAAACTACTTACTTACTACTCATAAACTTTGCCTTTGTAAATATATACTTATAATACATAGAAACAACCAGACCACAGACAAATTATATCTAAGCATAAATACTTGTCTGAGACGGGAATCGAATCGCAACCCTGTGTTTGGTAGTCCAGCATGGTGACCATTGTGCCAACTGAGTCGTCAAACAATAATTGGGTATAATTTTTACTAATCTTAATATATATAAATCTCGTGTCACAATGTTTGTCCTCAATGGACTCCTAAACCACTTAACCGATTATAATAAAATTCGCACACCATGTGCAGTTCGATCCAACTTGAGAGATAGGATAACTTACATCCCGATATTCCCACGGGATCGGGAGTTACGCGGGTGAAACCGCGTAGGGCAGCTAGTTTAATATATGTCAAATTACAGGTAGAGGATCAAAGGCGTTAGGACCATCAATACTGCCCGCAGACAAAAACTCCAAACACCAATTACCAACGACAGCGGACGACTTATTCCAACATATGACACACATAAAACGGAAGCTTCGCAGCAGAAATAAACATATAAGTGAAAGAACAAAAACACCCATACCAGCACTGATACCAATATCGAACCCGATCCAATCAATTCCATCACCTAGATCATCAGGCTATGCTACCTTAACGGAAAAGGCTAAAGCATCACCAGCAGTCACCGAACAACCATCCATACCTAAAAACATAGAGAATGGTTCGCTCGTTGTTTTATCCGTTGACGATCCAAAGAGTCCAACGAAGAAGATGTTCCAGACGTACATATCACATGAAGGAGGGGCACTGACTCCTATAAACTTACCTTCAATGTTTTTGAACTCCGTAGTTGGGTATATGAAGAAAGGTGGGGTCCCATCACCTCAAGTACCATCACCGAGTACGAGAGATTGGTGCATCAGTCCGAGTACTAGAACCACGCCAACTATATCTAATAATTCGCCATTAGATTTAACTCCTAATAGGAAACGAACTAATTCTTTTATAATAACAAAACTTTGATGACAGTTTATTGTTTATCTTAAGAGGAAAATTAGGTGACATGTTATAAATTGCAGCTTTAAGCGCATAGAGAAGTCAAAGGGGTCCGTAACATTCTGGCATAGTAAACTGCCAACCTTGTGTGTACGGTCGTAGTCAGAATTGCAGACCCACCATAGAGTTCTAGAATTACTATTATTGATATATTTTTATTGTAATATTTATCTAATAAATTATAAAGTGAAAACTTTAAACTTGAGGAAGACCTTAGAATCTTGCTTGATTTGAAAATATTATAATAATAGATGTTTTGGGGCGAAAAAATATTGATGCGACTACTATGCCAGTGTCAATACTTATATGTTACGATCCCTTTTAGAAAACGCAGCATTCTTAGACGCTTTGAAGAAAATAAAATCATGTATAGCTTGCTCAAATAATTCCAAGATAGTGGGACTCAAGACTCAACCGATTTTTCTTAACATTTTAATGCATAGAATTCTAGGATTTTTCTATTCATTTTTATGAGCAGGATTCAAATTATCTGATGCTACCTTTATCATATTATAGACGCTTAAGATGTATCACCAATTAGCATAAATTTAAAATGATATTTACATAAAGTTTACCAAATATTATGAAATGTTTATAAGCAATTTAAGTGATGCCTTTTACAATCCGACTGACAGAACAAAAAGCAATGAAATGTTTTTAGATATTTTCAATATTTTATTACATCAGAGTAACTGTGTTTGTAATTTCTAAAGAATTATGTGTCTTGATATAAGGCTATGTACAGTCACATTACCAATTAGCTGAACCCCTCGTGACTCAGAGGATATACAATATTAAATATAAACAAATACCAAAATAGGTATGTACCTAAATACTATATTTTTTAAAGATGTGCGAGTGAGCTCTGAGTCACGAGGGGTATATACAATATAAAAAAATAACAAAATAGGTACCTAAATACTATATTTTTAAAGATGTGCGAGTGAGCTCTGAGTCACGAGGGGTTCAGCTAATTGGTAATGTTACTGTACCTATTTTATAAGAAATGTTTCCAATGTATTAGATTCCCTTTTTTTTCTTCTAAACTAGTTCCAAATCGCTTGATAGATGGCGCGCTCTAAAACCACCACAATCTCTGGTCAAGACTATGAATACTAGACCAAGAGCCCGCCTACCACCAAACCTTCGTGATTTTATAAAAGCTGATAATTACTTAGCGCATTCCTCCAGGCTTGCATTTGACCTCGGCTCATAATGAGCTTGAGGAAGTTTCATCAAAATCGGTCCTGTAGTTCCAGAGTTCAACAATACAAATTCAATTCAAACAATCAAATCTTTCCTCCTAAAATATTAGTATAAGTGGGTATATAATTATGTATAAATATATTTTTACTAGTTGTTTTTGTAAGTACTAGTTGTCCGCGACTTCGTACGCGTGGTAGTTTTATTTTATATACTTTAACCTTCCTCTTGAATCAATCAATCTATTTAAAAAACTGCATAAAAATCCATTGCTTAGTTTTAAAGATCTAAGCATTACATAGGAACAGACAGACAGACAGGGAAGCGACTGTTTTATACTTTGTAGTTAATTATTGCTGCCATCTATCGAGACATAAATAAACTAGACCTTTTTTTTAGAAGCCCTATTCATAATAAAATACCATTTTTTGATCTCATATCTCGAATATCTACTGGTTTTGTATTTTAGAGCTAGATAAGTACCTAGTTTAAAACTTATTTATTGAAAATTTACAATAAATTTGTAGTTACGACATTTCACACAGCGCCATCTAGTATCTGATCCACTAGGCTTGTTATATGGATGCTAGATAACAAAAGAATTCAAATTATAAAAAATAAACAAGAAAAACAAAACGTGTCGTGTCGGACACGCATTTGGAACGAAGTTTCTTTTTGCCATACAGACACAGACGGACGGACAGACAGACAGATTTTTGGATATCCAGTATCTTGATTTTAATAGTACAAACCTGTACCTACAGTTTCACAATTTTTCGTAACGCTAAAACTGGTTTGAACTGGATTTTTATGGAATATGTCCCGTCGCAAACCCGCTAGGAACTTCGTTTCAAAAAATATTTTGTAAATACAAAATTTTTACATACAGGAACATGCAGACCAAAAACAAGTAGTCACATTACCAATTAGCTGAACCCCACGTGACCTAGACTCACTCGCAAATCTGTCAGTTTGTAATGTTACATGATTCTGTTTTTATACTTTATACAATACAATATAAAATATATTATAAAATCACAAAATTGGTAAATACTATATTTTTTGCAGATATACAGGGTTATTGGAAATTATACTAGCAAGCCGTTAAGGGTTACTTCTTCTTCTACGTGCACCTAAACAAACAACTTTTGTTCTACGACTTTTGGAAATTCGAAAAAAAAATGAAAATTTTAAGGTTATGTTAATTCGAAATACAGCTCATTTTTTCAAAACAAAGGTCATTCAGACCAAGAACAGTAGATGAAACTTAAAAAATAAGTAAAATTTTAAGGTTACTGACCTCTCCGTGTAAGGAACAGCTGATTTTCAGGTAAAACTAACCTCAAAAATTTCTAAAAAATGTTCGAATTTCCAAAAGTCGCAGAACAAAAGTTGTTTGTTTAGGTGCACAGAAGTAGCCCTCAACGGCTTGCTAGTATAATTTCCAATAACCCTGTATACAAATGAGCTCTGGGTCACGTGGGGTTCAGCTAATTGGTAATGTGACTGACGTACTTGCAATTATGATATTAGTAAGGATTATATCAGCCATAATACAAGCTTATTTGCTTAGTTTGATGGCTATGTGGCGCTGTGTGCGATGTCGCACAACTGCCGCTTTTTAGATGCATAGTGAAGGAGCGCCACATCGTATTATTTTAAGAGTTTTTTTAACAATGTATTGTTAATGTAGATTATAATATTGATTTTTTTATTCCACTTGTTTAATTTCTATTTTTAAGCTCCCAACTTATTCCCAGCTTTATCTATCGTAAAATTCTCTTCATCCTTAGGGTTTTCTGGAAGAGACCGCTTTTAGCGGTAAGGCCGTCTATTGTAATATACTTATGTTTTTTTTAACTAGCTTCAGGAGTTCCAAAATTCTTAGCGGATGCCTAACGTCTTAATAGCCGTTTCTTTTCTTAGGTACTACCGCTTGGCACTACTAGTAGAGTGAAGTTTTACTTTCCCGTGCCACTACTGGTAGTGCTACGAGTAAACGTACATTTCCACTGACACTACACTGTTGCCAGTAGTTTCACGGGAAAGTAAATTTCCCGTGGCACGAGGCTATTTTTTTTTTTTTTTTTTTTTTTTTTTTTTTTTTTTTTTTTTTTTTTTTTTTCGTTTATGTTCTGCTTAGCTCGGCAATCTGTTTCCACATTTAGCTGATCCTTTGACTGGTCCACTGCCTGGGTGTGTCATATGCGCCATAAAGGGAAGTCCATTGACCCCTTTATCAATCAGCTGTCAAATCGGTCAAGGAGGTGCGGTACGCTGTTCCTCCTCAGTCTTGAAAAGCTAATACTACCAGGTCCCGATAGTTTATTCGCTAAAGTGTTGATATGTCTAGATAGCTTTTCCTGGTAGTAAGAGCTCCTCCGCGAAATCTCTTCCCTGACAGTCTTCAGCTCAAGATCTCTCAGGATGTATTTATTCCCAATGCAGTTGGGAATGCCAAACATGCGTCTCATCGCTTTGGTTTGGAATCTTTCCAGGATTTCTATGTTACTGTTACTTGCTGTTCCCCAAAGTTCGATGCCGTATGTCCAAACTGGTTTCAGTATTGCTTTGTACACAGTCATTTTGCTTTCGTTTGACAGTTGGGAATTTTTCCCAAGCAGCCAGTGCATATTCCTAAGTTTAGTGTCGAGTTGCAAGCGTTTACTCCAGATATGTTTTCTCCAGGTCAGTCTCCTGTCCAAATGCATACCGAGATACTTTGCACTCTCCTCTTGTGGTATTTGTTCGCCGTTGAGCAGCACTGGAGGGCAATTTCCTTGTCTAAGGGTGAAAGTGACATGAGCGGATTTGCTTTGATTTGCCTTTATTCTCCACTGTTTCAACCACATTTCCAGGTCAGTAAGGTGGCTTTGCAGATTCTGTGAAGCAATGGAGCGATTTGTGTCAACTGCCAGTATAGCCGTGTCGTCCGCATACGTCGCTATTGTGGTGTTTTCGTTTATAGGTATGTCGTGAGTGAATATTAGGTACAGGACAGGTCCCAAGATGCTACCCTGTGGCACACCTGATCGTATTTCGTAAAGATCCGACAGTTCTCCGCCATGTTTAACCTCAAAGCATCTTTTCTTTAAGTAGCTCTCCAGTATTAGGTAGAAAGAGTGTGGTAGAGATTGTTTGATTTTGAACAGGAGGCCAGTATGCCAAACTTTATCAAAGGCCTGTCCAATATCCCAAAACACGAGGCTATTAAATATTTTTTTTATCGTAGGTAATTTGCAATCTTAAACCCCTTGGAACTAGGAAGGTACTGGCCCTTGAGATGCTTATTTAAGAAAAATTTGAAAAAACTTTCGTTGGCTCAAATGTTGTGACACCTTCTACAATATGGCAAACCAACCATGAATCCAACACCACCTCCTTGCTGTATAAAATAGTGTTGGTCTGTAAAAAGTACTAGGCAATCAGAAGTTAGTAGAGGGTATAAATGAAACATTTGTTCTCTCTCTTTCTTCAATTGATAGATCAATTGATCTTGGATAGATCATTTGATCTTCGAAGCGTTCGGACGTGTTTAAAATTAAATGCATTAAATTATAACAATTACTTGCAAAAACTTGACCTAGACGTAAATGCGGAATCACTTTATCTGGGTCATTCAATTCATTCGTATAAAGTGACAATAGTTGTATTTAATATTTATGTTATGTATTCTCAATTAACATAAATATGGATAGCAGTCCATTCAACCATCGCAGCGGCTCAACCCGCCGCAGCCCACCGCCCACGCCCTCCCGTGCGCCTGCGCCCGCCGCGCCCAAACCACAGGAAGAAGATTCTCCAGGAATAGTGAGCACTCCTGAGATACAAAACTGGATGAGCTCAATCGAACAGTGCTTGAATGATGTGTGCACTATAGCAGCCGATGGAAAGTTGAACTCGGACCAGAAATTAAGAATTCATAATCTCTGCCGAAAAGTTAGTCACGGAACATCTCAACTGGCCGTACAGTATCAATCCCTCAAGACAAAGACGATTCAAACATATTCCTCCCTCCGAGACCTAGAAGAGAAAGAAGACCTTTCGCAACGTGTTCAAGACCTACAACGTGCATTTGAAGACACCTCAAGACCAGTTCCAGAAAAAGTTTCATTTGCCGACATGATCAAAAAAGGTACTAATGACTTTATTCAGCCCAAGAACCTAAACTCCGTTGCTATATATCCCACGAATAAAATGACGTCCAGTGAAGAGACAAAATCGTTGGTACAAACCATCATCAAGCCCGGACTAATGAAACTGCACGTTAGAGGTTTACGTAAAACAAAGGATGGCGGTGTTATTATCAGCACTGAAACAAAAGATGACATCGAAAAGCTGAAACAGTCGGCACAACTGAAGACTTCTGGCCTCACTGTGGACGAGCCACATAAACGAAGACCCAGAATAGTGGTGATCGGAGTGCCCGCTTCCATGAAGGAGTCAGACGTATTTCATTGCATTTTCCAACAAAACTTAGCCGATAAGATTCAAGGAGCAACACTTGACACTTTTTTGGCCTCAATAAAACTTAGTCATAAATCTGGGAAGAAAGACGCTGAGACCTGTAACTACGTGTTGGAAGTCCCGGCAAATATTCGAAAAGCTCTTATTACCAATGACCGAGTCTTTATAAATTGGTCCTCGTGCCCTGTGAGAGACTTCACACTTGTCACAAGGTGCTTCAGATGTCAGCAGTATGGACATGCTGCCAAGACATGTCGGGAGGAGGTCAACACCTGTGGCCATTGTGGTGATGTAGGTCATGCGATAAAGGAGTGCAAAAAGATAGCCGAGAAACCAAAATGCGCTACATGTTTACGCTTCAAAAAGCCATGTAATCACAAAACTGGCGACTCAGACTGCCCCGCCAAAAAAATTGCTGAAAATCGATATATTGACTCTATTGACTATGTGGGTGCCTAAATGTGTCTCTTTAAGATTTTTAACTCTTTGTATTCTAGATAAGTTTTTGTTTTATATTTAAATAACCGATTTTTTACTAACAGATTTGTCCCACTAACCTAAAATAAAATGTTATCAAATCGATCACGTAGGTACGCATATTTCTAATAGCATTAATAAATAATAAATATAATTTTTATGCAACATTGACTTTGACCCGGATTATTCCGATGACGCGGATACTTGCATGTCGCAGCCAATACACCCAATTTGACATATTTTCGTTTATGTAAAGTAGAGATCATTATATTATGCCCTAGATTAATTAATGAAAAGTTTGTTTCTATTTAATATTTTTACAGTTTATAGCATTTAATATTTATACACACTTTTACCTAATGATTGTTTTTAGTTAGTATTTTGCAAGTAAATTGTTTTAATTTATTTTATAAGATTATATAAGTCCTTTTTCGCCTGAGATACAGGAATACCTAGTTCAGGCATATGTGTTATTTTTGTTCTCTTTAATATTTAGTGCTTAGTTTATTATGTAAAATGAATTTAAATAAATATATTTATTTTATATTTATATAATTTTTCGTTTACCGTGTAAATGTTTTGATAGAAAAGTACTAGGCAATCAGAAGTTAGTAGAGGGTAAAAATGAAACATATTGTTATCTATCTCATTCTTCAATTTTTCTCTTTCGTTTACCGTGTAAATTGTTTGATAGGAAAGTACTAGGCAATCAGAAGTTAGTAGAGGGTATAAATGAAACATTATTGTTATCTCTCTCTTTATTTTTTCTCTTTCCTTTACCGTGTTTGATAGAAAAGTACTAGGCAACCAGAAGTCAAATAGAAGGTATAATTGAAACATATTTGACGACCTCTGTGGCGCGTCGGGCGAACACCCGACTGCGACGCAGAAGGTTGCGGGTTCGATTCCCGCCGGGAACAAGTATTTATGCTGACCATAAATTCTTGTTTCTGGTTCTGGGTGTTTCCTATATGTATAATATGTATATATTTACAAAAAAAAAGTATATAAGTAGTTTATCCGTTATCTGGCACCCATAACACAAGCATTAAGTTGCTTAGCTTGGGGCTGGATGGCGATGTGTAATATGTCCTGAAATATTTATTTTATTATTATTATTATTTATTATATTGTTTACCGCGTAAATTGTTTGATAGAAAAGTACTAGGCAATCAGAAGTCAATAGAGGGTATAATTGAAACACATTGTTTACCGTGTAAATTGATTGATAGTATGTAGTTGGCCTGTAAAAAGTACTAGGCAATCAGAAGTCAATAGAAGGTATAATTGAAACATATTATTGTTATCTTCTCTCTTTCTTAAATTTGTCTCTTTCATTTACCGTGTAAATTGATTGATAGTATGTAGTTGGCCTGTAAAAAGTACTAGGCAATCAGAAGTCAATAGAAAGTGGAATGGAAACATATTGTCATCTCTCTCTTTCTTCCTATCTGTATGCCAAAAAAATATGGCAAAACTTAGAACAAAATTACTTGTTTGCAAAGAGGGTAGGTTCTTAAAGTTCCTATATGTGTAATGGCGTCGTATAGGCTGTGCGTTGATCAGTCAATAAAGTCATTCGACTTATATGAAGAAAATAAAAGAGGATATTTAAATGAAGTATATATTTACAAAATCATACTTATCAAATTAATTAGATACAATTAAATTATAATTCTATTTTTTGTTTCTCAGAAACTTAGGACACAGTTTTTGTGTTAATTACTTAGTATGTAGTGATAAGACTTTATAGACCGGGAGATGGTGACAGAAATTACTTAATCATTTATACCAGTATGGCGGTTCTTCAGGGGTCTTGATGATGGTCATAGCGCTGGTACCGACGGCCCAATGGCGTGGGCGTTGATCGAACGTGTCGGCTAAATAACGAAAGTCAAACGATTTGTTCCACAAAAATGCTTGTATAAAAAACGAAGTAGGCAGTAGCGTAATGCCATACTTCTCCGGTGTGACTTACAGCCCGCCATACAGACGCGAAAACGTTAATTTTAATAAAACAATTAAACCATTTGTTCCAGGCTAATTTTTGCACCGCTAATTATCGTCGAGTACACAAAATACACCTTGTCATACTTTCCCGATGGCCGCAATACCATCGCAAAGGAGTATTTTATTTTTGATGTTTTAGTCATTTCTGTCACCATCTTCCGGTCTATTACTTAGATACCTTTTTTAGTAGCAAATTGATGCTGCTAGCTATCAAGATATAATGGAATAAGTCTTAAACTTGAATTTATTTCTGAAAACGGTTTTACAAAAACTTCCAAAGTGTTAGTGATTTCTTGCAAAATAACCTTTAAAAATTTAAAATTTACTTTATTGAAAGGAAAATAACCAACCAATGCTGCCCTCTTAGACAAGATTGCTTTCCCTTAGCGATATCGCTAATGGAAAGATTTATTTGTATGAAATTGATAAAAGCATTGTATAAAATTAACAGGTGTACCTTGTCTACCATTTTTTTTTCATTATCGCAAGACGACGTGACTTTTGTTGGCCTATGTTAATTTCATACAAAAAAACTATGGGTTGGCGATGGAAAATAATCTTAGCTAAGGGGGTTGCATAACGCGAAAACGGCAGACTTCGTTTTAGGTACTCAGCAACTAAAAAAAAATACATACAATCTAATTGAGAACCTCCTCCTTTTTTGAAGTCGGTTAAACAGGAACAATTATCAAACAAAATCAAGTTAAAAAATGGCCTAATTAGTACTAGAGATGTGACTATCTGCACTACATTAGTACAGTCACATTACCAATTAGTTGAACCCCATTCGCATATCTGTTAAAATATAGTATTTACCTATTTGGTTATTTTTTATATTGTTTATTGTATAGTATATTGTTTAAAAAAAGCGGAATCAGGTAACTATACTTTACAACCTTACATATTTGCGAGTGAGTTCTAGGTCACGTGGGGTTCAGCTAATTGGTAACGTGACTGTACTTAACAAATAGGTATATTAGTGAACTTCAATAAGGTCGTTCGGGAACCACTGCGACGACTCCAGGCTGTCCCACAAGGAATACTCAGGGTCTAAGAAATCTTGGTTCATCTGATCCACGTCGATCGTTGTCTTGTGATCTGAAATTATTAAAGATATTGCTGTAGTCTATTTCAAAACCAGAGAGAAATAGCATAAAGAATCTTCGTCACACACGGTTTTTAACGAAAAAAACGGCGTGTGTACACGGCTTTTAAAGGTTGCTCTAGTATCATTGTCCAGGGAGAAAACAGTCGACTACATTTGTAATAGTTTGTATGTAGAGAGCCCCCGGTACCCTTTCCTCTAAAGGCTTCTTCAGCACACATGGTTTTTTACCTTTAAAAGCCATGTACACACGCGGTTTTTCCCACTAAAATCCATGTGTGAACAAAAGGCCTTAAGGTACTTGACATTTATCGTTTAAAATCAATATATATTTAGATTTTTTATTTTATTTGGTTTTAGACAATGGATACTTATGAACATGGACTCATAATAATTATACTGAGCTTATGAATACTATAGGCTAGTTCGCATTAAAATAGAATAAAATGGATCGACTTGACTATATTACTTACTAACCTACTCGACTAAATGTTTGATGTTCAGACAGTTTGATTTGACATTCTTGAATTGACATTCTTACGGTGAAGGAAAAACATCGTGATGAAACCCGTGGCTTAGTTGGCTCCAGAAGTATTGACAAGTTCTCCCCTCTGGACATGGTCGACTAAGCTCAGAGGGTAGTAGGTGCTAGGGAAGCCTACACCATCCTCACGCAAAAAGGACCCAATTAAAAGGGTCTAATTGTGGAAAACCGCCCGTATACAATTAGGTACAGTCAGTCACATTATCAATTAGCTGAACCCCACGTGACCCAGAGCTCATTCGCAAATCTGTTAAAAATACAGTATTTACATATTATGTTTTTTTTTTTTGTATGTTGTATTATATAGTATATTGTTAAAAAAAAAACAGAATCAGGAAACATTACTTTACAACATTATAGATTTGCGAGTGAGCTCTAAGTCACGTGGGGTTCAGCTAATTGGTAATGTGACTGTAGAGTATGGGTCATAAGTAAATGATCAGTTTGCTACAATAATACTATCAACAAGTATTGGAGTTATGACCTTCTTCTAATAGACGTTACACACAAACTTAAATACTTGAATTAAAAGTAGGTACTCAGTATGAATATTATTTTCAACATGTTAGCTATGTCTTTAGTTGTGTGAGTTGTATAAGCCGCCACCCGCTACCCCAACCGACGTAGTTTCTATCCACAGGTTACGTTGTTTTAATGTTCAAATAGTGCTGTAAACTTTACGGAGGGCAGATACTTTTGACCGTGGATTGTACGGTCGGCTGCATAATTGCAGACCCACCGTAGAGCTCCAAAACGGCTGCTGTAAGAATGTTATCAACACAAGCATGATTCTAGACACCTGCATTAATTGAAGTTTTAAGTCTTTTAGCTCATCAATTTATCAAACAAATATTATTAGAATGAAAACATTCCAATAATAGTAATTTTAGAACTCTACTGGGGGCTGCAATTATGCAGCCGACTGTACAAGTAGATTACTTACCAACCAAAGCGAGCTCGTCATTCTGACTCTTGCAGGCAGCAGCCTGCGTGACATCGCCGACGACCGGCGCCGCAGCGGCCTGCCCGTTAGTCTCCCCCTGCCCATAGTAACCCGACCACGCTGAGTAATTTTGCCAATAGGCGGACGGATCATAATACTGGCTGTACTCCTATAATCATAACTTACGATCAGTACCACCTAATTTTATAAAAAGCAATTACAGGCAGTACAGCTAGTTTGCTAAGCTTTAGAGCGTGAATGATGTAGAAGTGAAGAGAGGATGGAATAGTTTTGATTGTGGAGAAGTAAATAGACTGGCTGCCAAAAAATAAACAACCTACCCACGGTTTTGGTGACCAACTACCCTCCCTTTTGACATCGTCGGGTCAAAAGGAGCTTCGAAACTAACCATTTTCTTCCAAATCCAGGTATCTGGTGATATCTCCAAGACAATATCAAGGGCCTACTCAAATTCTTAATTAATTATCAAGTACCATCGGTCGACTGACAAATGACATTGTTAAATTTCATTTCAGTAACATTCCGATTGCATTTCGTTTACAAAAAATACCTTCA
Organism: Idaea aversata; assembly: GCA_907269075.1. Taxonomy (NCBI): domain Eukaryota; kingdom Metazoa; phylum Arthropoda; class Insecta; order Lepidoptera; family Geometridae; genus Idaea; species Idaea aversata. The sequence continues at coordinate 5,494,688 of OU026101.1, forward strand.
AAGTAGCTCAAAATACCCTCGAAAGTCAGTTTTTAGTATTTTCAAATTTATTTTGTAATCGAAATGATATTGCGAAATGATTTTTGTAATTTGAACAATGTTATTTACGTCAATTGGCCTTAAAAAGTCGTTGGAAGACGGCCACGGAAGTCTTTAGGTGAAGCCAATGGTAAGCGGTGGACTAGCTATGGCAAATAAAATATGATGATTTGACAAATTATGTTATTCACTGCTATATACATTGAATTGAAAAGAACTACGAAAGGTTGAGTTGATTTTAACAAGCTTTTATTAGTTTCACCACCGACTCTTTTGGGCTCGATTTTGCCCTACTTAGAATGATCAGATTTAATTCAAACTTTGCACACTTGTTTGTGACCAGTATAGAAGGCATTTTTTTTTTTAAACTTAGGTGATTAGAATTACACATTTCACCACGGGATAATTATTAAATTCACTCCCCGTGGGACGATTTATGGCAAGTTTTTTACAATAGAGAGAAAAAGTTTAATATACCTACAGCAAAAAAGAAAGAAGGAATTTCAGTCCATGTAGTTTATCAAGATCTAGTATTGAATAGTAATGACGAAATATCATGACCCACCAGTATAAAAGTTAACTCCTTTTTTTAATTCCCAGGTTGTCACAGCTGGTGACGTCCACCGGCGGTGACAAATAGGAATTTTCAAAACAATTCCTTCCCTCTCTTCACATATTAATGCTCATAGCTATTTTGATCGGTTTGCAATGATTATAATGATTTTAGAGCCAATTATGAGCTAAAAACACACTCTAGCACACAACATGAGATTTTAAAACTACATAATATGAAACAGCGCGTGGATAATCGTTTTATTAATTTATCCGTCAGCCATAGAAAGGTAGTGGTAGCTAATAGTATCTATCTTAAAGGGCCAGTCTAATGCTGTTTTTAACAAATACATAGGAATTCAAAACAGTGGGAAATCAAAGTTTTGCTTCATTACATACTACAAAACAAAGTCGCTTCCCGTTGTCTGTCCCTATGTATGCTTAGATCTTTAAAATTACGCAGCGGATTTTGATGTGGTTTTTTTTTTTTATAGATAGAGTGATTCAAGAGGAACGTTTTGGTATATACTTAAAGCAAAACTACCACGCGTACGAAGTCGTGGGCAACAGCTAGTATTAAATAAATAACAGTAAAGAACTGTATTATAAGTTTTCTATGATTTTTTTGGTTAAAACAGTGGCATTAGACTGGCCCCTTAATACTAAATTAAGCTAAATAAATTACTAATTTTAATTTGCGCAAAATAAGCGCGAAATCTTACTACAGCACACAGGCCTATTTCCACTTCTATCTCAATTACTACTAGTAGTAGCAAAGTGGTGTCAATTGGGAATAACCCTAATATTTAGCTATTTAAATCTATTTTCAATGCAATTATAATAAAACAAAGTCCCCTTGTCACGTCTATCTGTCTGAAAATGATATATTCAAAAGCGACTGAACGGAATGTTCTCTGCTAACAATGCGAAGCTGAGGCAGGTTGCTTGTAATTATTATATTATAACTTTATCAACATACCGTTCCACTACTGTATGTGTTTGTGGAAGTAGTGTTAGTTGCTCCCTGTGTGGTCGTAGCACTCTTCGGCTTAGGTACTGCTGTGCATATCTTTAAAGGCTTCGATCCGAGGCCAGTGTATCCATTCATAGCGTACAGTGCATTACGTTGCTCATCTTCGTTACCGAATCGAACGAAACCATAGCCTTTTGTGTAGCCTGAGCTGTCTAATATTACTGAAATTAGTTTAATTTGGTTAAGTCAGGTGCCCTGTGGTTTCACCTCATGCCAGAGAATATGCTCATAATCCACTCAGCTAGGGGGACATATAAAATGGGTAATCTGTCAGCCTAAACGTGAGCGCACACCTAGCCGCACCGCACGCGCCGCAGTTGCCGCAGCGAAGGAAATCCCCAAGGCCGATGCTGATGACGTCACAAACCCGGTGCTGCGCACATACAAACGGAGACAGCGGCGCGTGCGGTGCGGCTAGGTATGCGCTCACCATAATAGTGACAAGGTGACAAATTAATTTATTTAATATTTTAGAGGTTCATTTGCTCCCCTATTGGTGGGGGACAGATGATCCATTTTATACAGCAGGGTGACAGATGGGAGGGGAGTATTCCTATGCCAGTTTTTGTGATTGAACAACAAACAGACAATGTTCCTTTACCTTTAGCAGTTTTTATAGATGAATATTTTGATGCAAATACTCTATAAAGTGAATAATCATCGACTTCAGGGCTCAAATCTCCGACCCATACAGAGAACTCTCTTTCCTGTTGCATATTTGTCCGAGCCTCTCGAGATGCTGTGTTTAGTCTGAATCGGACAACGGGAAATGTGCCCGGAATTGGTTTGCCATTAAGCTTGTGCATCGTATCTATTGATTCTTCATCGGTCTGTAAATAATAACATTTTGTTATATTATTTAATTAGAATTGTGACTATACCAAACAGGGCTCAAGGATTTAAATTAATGGATATATATCACTACATAGTATAAAACAAAGTCGCTTTCTCTGTCCCTATGTATGCTTAAATCTTTAAAACTACGAAACTGATTTTGATGCGGTTTTTTTAATAGATAGTGTGATTCAAGAGGAAGGATATATGTATGATACAAGCATAATATAGCCGTGCGAAGCCGGGGCGGGTCGCTAGTTGTGATATATATCCGATGTATGTTATTTCAAATGGTTTTTTTATGATATATATCAATACAAAAATAGTTCAAAAATTTGATGAAATAAGTCATTTTAGGCAGTTTTCTACTGTATTTTTCCATCCTAAATGTAGATGGCGTTGGAGTAGAGTTAAAACATAGGTACTCGCTAATAATAAGTTTAGGCATATTTAAGGTTTAAGTTTTATAACTATTAGTGTAGGTATTAAGAAAATTAATGAAACCATTGAGTAACAAATATGCTTCAAAACTACTAGACTGATTTTGAGGTAAGTATATTTTATGCCACGGCAGGGCTAGTACCAAATTAAGTCAGATAAGGCTGTATAAGCTTAATTACTTTTGGCCGTGAAAGAAGGTATAAAAAGTTACAGCTTTAACATGCTTGTTGCCTCTTTCTTTGTAGATTTTCTCCAACAATATACATGAATATTACTTTATTGATAAAAGCATTGAAATGAAACAAGTTGGTGCAATAACCTACTAACTTACCTGAAAGTGCACAAATGCATAGCCCGCCGGTTCTCCTGTGAATTTATTCCTCATCACTTTGACAGTCAGTGGCCTCTGTCCTAGGCGGTTGAACGCTGCCATAATGAAACTCTCCGTCATGTTTGGCTCCAGCTAAAACGATAAAAACCATCGAAAGTTATAAACATTGCAACTATTGAAGTTATCTTGATGGTAAGGCATTTTTACATAAAACTTACATTGCCCATCCATAATTGACACTGCATATTGGAAATTTAAACTCAATAAATCCGCAATAACAGAGATTTGAGAGCAAAATTACAAGATTTTCACAAAAATACACCTTTCCAAACAGAAACAACACGACTGAATGCATGAATGAATGAATGAAGTGAGTGAGGAATGAGTACTTTATACGGTTTGCTCTACGGTTTGCTTCGAGTTTGCTTGTGTAGTCTGTGGTATAAAGCTGGGGACACATTGCTCGGACGTATCCGCGGACGCGTCCGACTGCCGCGACTGATAAGTGTGCACGGTCGTTTGGCATCCAGCGGCCCAGATCGCTCTAGGACGTCCGAACGCTCAAGGTCACTAGTATTTAAATTCTCTTTGAAGGTCACGTCCGCGACTTACATCTAATAGTGTGCACAGTTACATACATTTCAATTACACAGATGGCTATAAGTCGCGGCTGTCGGACGCGTCCGTAAGCCGCGTCCGATAATTTGTTCAAAGCTTAAGGAGTGAAAAAGAGATAGAGTGCTCTTTTGTCTCTTTCACTCTTGCTAGTCTAAAATCGACTAAAATATAAGCAATCACTAAAATCAACTAAATACAATGCCGTAATTGTTTATTGTCTGTGGTTTGCATGTACATGATGTGTCACTTGATGACACATTGTTTTCTTTGTCAACTAGTTCCGTTTTGCCATTTACTGCAAATATTGCAGCCATGTAAATAACTAAATAAAGTTATATTCAGACAAGGGCACGGTGTTACAATAAATTGAATCCTTAACAGGCCATATTTTCAAGTAAGTGATTGGAATTTAATAAAAAGCAATAACCACACACTTTATTAATCACTTAAAATGTCAAGACTAGATAACATTGACGCTTTAGAAAAGCAATTAGCTGAACTTCAAATGACAATGGAACAGAACGTACCGTCTAAGGTGAAAAAGGTACCACCTGCAGTTCCACCCAAAAAGAAAGCTCAACCACAAGTACCACGCAGCACAGTTGTAAATAACCTTCGTGAACCTTCTTATTCGACGAAAATATCACCCATCGTTAACACCTACAATAATACTCCTACATACAGCAATATACATCCTGAACAGCAAAAGACAACGCAGAAGGTTTACGCCAATATAGGCCAACTAAACAGCATGCCTCCATATTACAGTGAAATTGGACAACCCACTGTTTCATCATCAAAAAAATTAAACACAACTTACGACAATATGCCGGTATACCACCGTAACAATGATGACTTACCATTACCACCACCACCTCCTCCACCGCCGCTTCCTGTTCCATCGAATGAATATAGTTCATACAATGTCAATAATGATGAATATCTGCCACCACCATCTCCGGTTAGTTCAAACTATAGTGAGCTAGCCCGTGCCACTGCCAACTTGAGTTTTAACCGAGACAGGGCCAACAATTATCCTCCACCTATTTATCAGAATGAATACAACGATTATAATTCGTCAAATGCTCCTCATTATGAATCGCTGTACGAACCTATAAGCCCTAGGTCTAGTCAGAACTATACTCCAACTAATTCTGCTGAGAGGTATCGCAACAAATCACCGAATATGAATAAATCACCGTATCAAAAGGAAGAGGAAGTTGATGCACTTACAAATCTTCTGGTGCAGTCTATATCTGAGAGTCAAGATTTGGATGTTTTCGGGACATGTGTCAAATGCAAGTCTAAAGTAGTTGGTGAGAGTTCAGGTTGTACAGCAATGGGGCATGTGTATCATGTTAACTGCTTCTGCTGTTATCATTGCAATGTCAATCTACAAGGCAAACCTTTTTATGCAGTTGAAGGTGAACCTTATTGTGAAACTGATTATTATGAGACACTGGAAAAATGTTCCGTTTGTCTTAAACCAATTTTGGACAGAATTATAAGGGCAACTGGAAAACCATACCACCCCAACTGTTTTACTTGTTTCGAGTGTGGTAAAAGTTTAGATGGCATACCCTTTACAGTTGACGCTTTGAACCAAATTCACTGTATCGACGATTTCCATAAGAAATTCGCACCTCGATGCTGCGTCTGCGAATTTCCTATAATGCCCGAGGAAGGTGAAGAAGAAACTGTCCGTGTCGTCGCTTTGGATAGAAGTTTTCATGTGCGCTGTTATCGATGTGAAGACTGTGGATTGCTGTTGTCTTCGGAAGCAGAAGGACGCGGTTGCTACCCGTTAGACGGTCATATACTTTGCCAAGATTGCAATGCTCATCGTATTCGCCTTCTCACTAATGTTATGACCACCGATCTTTAAATTTATCTACCTACTAACTCAGGTGTAGAATAATTTTTGTTTAATTATAACCAATTAAATTTATTACGTTACTTGAAAAGTAATATTCTTAATTTAGATTATTTATTTATATTATATCAATCAAGAAAAATTTGAATAAGTATAAACAAAGTATAATGGTGCAAAGTGTTACACTGAATTAATCTTAAGTAAGACTGATGAGGAGCAGCTCTTTATCAATTTAATAAAATAATAATAATTATAGGAATATGCATCATCGTAATAATATAATTATCTACAAAAATAAACAGTATAATATAAAAATCTAAAGCTAGAAGCTTCGAGCTTTTTTTCTAGTTTAATGGTCGAAGGCTAGAAGGCCGTTAGTCGGTGGGAAAGGGACAGGGCCCGAGCCTCCAATGGTTAGAGTCGCAGAGAAAGGAACCTTCTGGAGATGGGTGCCTTCTGGAGATGGGTGCCGAATCTAGTAGTTATTATAATCATAGAAATCATTATTTATAAAAACATTGCATTAACAATGCATGAAATAAGTGCCACGTACCTATTGTATTTGACAATAAATTGTAATTTATTTTTAATAAAAGGGGTTTGATATTAAAAGATAGTTTTATTTAAAATATCTTAAATTAATATACTGGCTAAAGTATAGGCACAAACATCACAGTAATATAGTTTTTAACAAAACACTGAATAGTTAGTTATGTCTATGGAAGCGTTTCACATTACTTGTTTACAATTTTAACTTTAGCAAAGCATAAAATTGTAATTTAAAAGTTATTTAATTTAGTACACATACTTTTTTTTTACAAAATAAAAATCTATCAAAACTGGATGGTTAAGTTTGATATACTTACAGTAGCTATTTTAGTACCACCCTGTGTTAAATAATTAAAATAATTATTTATCCTTATTATTAAACTAAGTCTGTATAATTAACGTCAATTATAGTAATAATTAATGTATTTTTATTTAAATGTATTATTTGTGCTATGTTATTAACAGAGTAGGAACCTACCTAAAAATAATGTAAATGCAAAATGAAACATTTTTAAAAATTATTTCATAACTGACTATCTATGTTACCTATTGAGATCCACACTTTCAACGACTATGTCAGATTTAACAAAAAAAAATCACAGCTTATTATAGTAGGTATGTTTGGAGAAATCATGTTAGACTGAATGGACCTTAGAATTAATTTTAAGATTATCAACTTGGACAAAATACCTTGTGAAAGGGCAAAAGCCTTATGAGATGATGCTTAGGAGTAAGTTGATGTGTGAAAGTTTATTATAAAACTTTATAATTTTTTAAACGAGACAAACGATATGTATTTCAATGTATTAGGTGTGTTTTAGGCTTATGGCCAGGTTTTAATAAATCTAAGTTAAACATTTTCCAAAATTCATCTCATAAGGCAATATAATAGGGGAAGTAATTTGTAAGTTTGTAAAGAAACTAAATGTTTACGTTTATGTGTATCGTACATGACCACTAAGATAGGGTTAAATACCTAGTGTTTCATAAACAGTGATCTCTTTTCTTTGAGATGGTTCACCGAATCAACAAAGGAGGCAGTTGATGGCGGTACTTCCAGGGGAGTTCCAGAGTATTTGTCTTTTTCTTCGTTACTTTTAATTTGCGTAGAAGGTATCAAATGATTAATAATGGTATTATTATCAGGTTGGTTTAAATTCAAAATGCTTTCAGTCGATCTAAACAAAGCTTCTTCATCAGAATTCACATTCAGGCTCGGTTCAAAACGTTCTCGTAAAATTGAGAATTTTCTTCTTGGGCGATTTTTTGTAGTCTTTTTGCTATTTGACAGTTTTGAAACTGAAACATTGTCAGAGGTAAAAGGTACTTCTTTGTCTAATGAATCTAGTGACAAACTGTGGTTTTGTTCACAATCTTTTGAAGCCATTTGCCACAATAATTGAAGATCATTGTTTTGATCACAATAAACTTGATTATTTCTTTCAGGTTTATTTATTCTTTTTGTATGTATTCTACTATTATTGGGATTACTACTTGTTTTGAGTCTGCGTTTACTATTTTTAATGTTTTGTAGATCATTTTCAGAACTTAGCGAAACTACATTGGCACCAGTAACTTCTAAATTCAATCCTTTTTTATTTATTTTTGATCTATGAGCTTCCCCAATATTTTCTTTTTCGTTAAAATTCATATTACTGGAATCAAATTTAGAGGGTTCTTTCCAAAGTGCTTTTCTTAAGTTAAAGTCGATTTTACAATCTGGATTAAATCCTGGAGAGTCCCAAATATCTCTTCTGTGATATAAATTCCTTGGCGAATTATTAACTGTAGCTTTTCGAATTTCATCAATGGTAGCAACTAAAGAACTTTCAGAATTGAGTCTTTTTTTATTGCTCACAGGATCAATGTCACCCAAATCATCTAATTCTTCTAATATTGGTTCTAAATGATTTAGGTCTTTATTACAATCAGTTACACAAGGTTTTGCTAAGAATGTGTCATCTTGGCAAATGACAGAATTAGCATAGTCATCATTGTCAGACCTATCGAACTTCACAAAAACATTTGAATATGTATGAGATTTTTTTGGAAATGTCGGAGCTGCGAGTATAGCATTTTTTAAGTCTTGTGAAATACAACTACTTACTTCTGAACTTCCAGAGGTTAGTGTATCACGTCGCCGGTCTCGCACGACACTACCGTCGTGAAGCCAGTTTTCAATATCAGTATATCCTTTCCAGGATCTCAAACCCCAAGCCTCTCTTGCTATATTCACTGCGCACATGTTTTCATAGTCATGTACAGATAATACTTCTGTAGGTGTATCAATATCACGTTGTTTAGATAGGAACGACTGACTCTTACTCTTATCTTTTTTGGTATACATTTCCTTCAAAATATCTAAAGCTATTCTCTGTATATTTTCTATATCAGCATCCTGATTACCAACTTTAATATTTTTTAAAGCACTTAGACAAAGTTTCTGTACAATATTTTCATTGAAAGTGTTTATGTCTGAACTATTAATATCACTAAAACTTAAATCTAAATCCATATCAATAGAGTCTGAAGACGTCTTTTTATTGGAACCTTCTGTTTCATGACTAATTTCAGAACTTCGATCTGTTCTCATAATTTTCATGAAATCTTCATTAATTATGTTACGTATATCTAGATTAAAACTGTTAAGTTCATCTCTTAACTCATCATTCGTGCAAATACCTCTTCGTCTATTTAAATTCATATTGCTCGAAGTGATTTCATCAATGGAACTTTCAATGCTATCTAATGAAGATAGCTTCAGAGTAAGCTCTGTAGGAGCACATATTGTCCTTTTTTTATTTAGTTTCGGTGGCAATGATCTGCTAGGTAAGCTGTGTTTCAACGCTCCTTGAGATGGCGGCGTATTTTCTACAGTATAAACTTCAATACTGGATGCGTCCATACTCATGTTTCCTATTGGTGCTGTTGTAAAAGTCGGGGTTCCTGACCTAGCAATCCAATGATCAAGTAGAAATTTTTTATCAACGTTATTTTCCTTTTTCTTTTCTTCCTCTGTAGAACCACTAAAATGAAATAAAATGGGTAAAAGTAACAAGTAAAGAAGTTATTATTTTAAAGTTACGAATTAACGCCGTTGCCAAGTTTACTACGCATAGTTACCTTTTGATTGGATCAGATTCATTAATACATTTAGAATTTTTAAACGATCGCACATATTTCAATGAAGTTTTATTCTGTTTGTTTGCATTTTCTGCTGCACATTTATTATTTAATTCAATATCATTGTTTGAATGTTTCCATAAAATAGGACCAGTCGAGTGAAAAAAGCGATAATAAAGTATCATGGCTGCTATACCTGTAAATAAGTGTATAAACAAATGAATGAACTCATTTAGTCGCCACTTAGCGATATTTATGAGATAAATACGCTCGCCACTCATTTATCTTGTATGCTTACCTATTACTGTTCCCATTATCACACAAACAGTTGCAATGATTGACCACAATTTTCTTTGACGATCAGAGTCAGTTATCACAACATACAAAAACAAGCTTCCAAAGTTTTGAGTCACCATCAATGTATAGAATAGAAGCAACCTGTATCTCGTGTGACCCTCTTTTAAGTTTATGTAGAAAAAACAATATATAAATCCCATAACGACATTGTACATGGTTTCTTCGAATTTACTTGGGCAAAACGCTGTATTTTGAATTATAATCCAAATTGACATAGCAGACCAGTGTAAACCTAAAATATATTTTTATAAGTAAAATGGTTTAAAATAATGAAATTTAAAGTCAATTGCATATTACTCACATAAAGGCAATAAAGTCCATACATCAAAAACCACGGTGAACAGTAAAATAGCCTGTATTCTACTTAACAGCATACAAAACTGCCATAATAGTTTCAACGTTAGGGAATACCAGTTGAAATTCTCATTGGAAGATACTGTAATGCTATAGATATAAGTTGAACAGCCCCAAATTACAGACGCAATAGATGCACTTAGAGCAAACACTGAAAACAAAATTTAAAACTTATTATTTTAATGGCTCTAGATTATCGTTATTAGATTGATTTAGTGAAACATAGTGTAGGCAATTAGTTGTTTAAATGAAATTATTTACCCTTTGTTTGATAGTTGTCTTCAAGTGTAACTATCGCATAGTATTGTAAAATAATTTGCGGTACAGTTCCAGTAAATATGTACAAAAAATGTAATAGACATAAATCATTTCTTTGAGACATCAATTTTTGAGTGTCAACGGCCTCCAAATTTTTACAAATAAATACTTTGTGAAGAAATATAATATATCTGAAAAATTTAAACAGAATGGTTTTGGTAAAGAATTGGAGTACCTAGTTACAATTTACTCTTAATTTAATTTTTCAATTTACCTTTCAAGTAATCCCACTAAGAAAATATGTGATAGCCAAAATGTGAGATCAGATTTTTTTTCCACAGTGTGCCATTTTAATGAGAAAACATTAACCAGAATATTTGGGGCCAGAATAAAAATGCTACTTCCAAACGCCCAATACCAGTGCCCATATTTGCAATATTCGGCGAAGACTAATAAATCTGGAATAAAAACATCTGTGTTTATGTAAATTTATCTCATAGCAAAGTTCACAAATCATAAATAAATTGTATTTACCAGTTGTTAAATCGGCCAGAATGGAAACCAGTGATATAAAAACACACAAAACATTAAACACACAAAAGTTCTCATTTTGATTATTTGATTTTTTTACGTCCAAATCATGATTCCGAAGTCTGCAAGCTTCCGCCATTCTGCATAATTTATTAGGTATTATTTAATAAAAGAAATAATATTAGTATGTTGTCATAGACTGAGTTTTAAATCTACAGTCTAAATTTTAACAAGTTGAGCAGTTACAAGAAACCAATGAGTTTAAAAACATCTCATCTTCAGTTTTCTGTAATGTTATGTCTAAATAAAAGCTTCATGTTGAAAGCTTCAAAACAATGCGATAAAATGCAAGTTCTTTCTTCCTTCACTCATGTAGCAGCGTGGGCGCAAGGTCAGTGGTGTACCTGTCAACATCATTTCAAATCGGTTTGATTCAGTAGGTAACAAATCGATATAGAGGTCAGTACGCAAATAATCGACTAAACGTAATCGATGCTAGGCTAGCAAAACGGAACGCGGAATCCCTTTGACTACGGCAAAAAGAAGGTTATGTTTTTTATCTGTGGTGCTGAATGAAAGATTGATTTGATTGATTCCCACCCGCCAATCAAACAAAAACAAAAGTCGCCAGCGAAAACAGCAACAAATAAAAGGATTTATTACAATTTCGACACGATCTATTGTATTCTAGGTACAAAGAAATAACAAAAATGATACACGACGTTTTACTAATTCTGTGGAAGTGTGACCAAACCTGCGTAAAAACCGAAAAAGTAAGTAATATCAGTAAATATGTACACGTCCATTCGATGTCTTCATATTATTTCCAAAAAGTTATATAATACCAAGGCTTTCATTGCGTTGCTCAGCTGATCTTAGTAGTTTTATTATACAATTTATCAGCGACAACCCCAGCTCAACATATAAAATCTAAGAATAACAAGAAAATTCCACCACGGCTTCTGACTTCTGCCACTTTGTGATAGTACTCCAAAAATTGCTGATTCCCCAAGTCTTAATAGCTTCTCCACTACAAGAGACACTCTACCCCATACCTATATTCGAATACCTCTGTGATGCTGAGGACTGCAGAAGATTACGGGTTCGATTCTCGCCTTGAAACACAGTACGAAGAGCAGAATAGCTCATAAAATTGCTTGCTTTTAAATTTTTACCAGTGGAATCAGCCCTTTCACTACTAGATAGGGATTGATGGAGCACCTGAAACCACTGTTTCATCATAAAACTTCTCAATTTATGTGCTATCGATGTCCATGTTTTCCAGAACTACTAGTTCTAAAATAATAAAGATTTTATTTACTTACAGAAAAATGAATTGGATTTTGCAAATGTTGGGGATTCTGAAATATATGGACGAATATGTGATATCGCTAAAAGTCATCAGAGAATTAATAATTTTGTAAAATCAACTGATTTCTGGTCCAGGAACCTACATACCAGTAATAAGTTTGGTAAGTTACTCTTGTTTTGGGTTTTTACTAGGGATGGGCCGAAATTCGTTTCACATTCGGTTTAACCGAACTTCGGCAGTTTAAACAGAACTTCGGCATTCGGCCGAAATTCTGCTAAAATGCCGAACGTTCGGTATTTGATCATATCCAGAAAAAAATAAACAACTTGGCTGTTTTAAATCCTACTATCCTACTAATTATAAAACTAAAAGTTTGTGAGTATGTATGTATGTATGTATATTTGTTACTCAATCACGTGAAAATCGCTAAGCCGATTACCATGAACCTTGGTATGTATCTGGTTTTGATAATAACTGGAGACCTGGAATAACACATAGGCTACTTTTAATCCCGATTTTCTTTTATTTTTGTCACTTATTTAACAAATAAATCTAAATTCTAATTTCTAAATAAAATATCATAGTTTTGATATCGAAACATTTAAATAATTATCGCCATAAATCACTACATAGGAACTTTAAATTTTTCTGAAAGTGATTTGTTGATTGAAACCGTATCATACCTATTGGTATTGGCAAAAACTCATGCAAGAAGAACTTATGATTATTCTTGGCCCACCAGCCATATGGACATTGACCTTTAGGCAGCAAAGCCTCATTCAGATATCTATCTAGTTCTGTTGCTATTGGACTTCTGGTTTCCTCTATATTGAGAAGCTTTGCTGTTGCCAGTTCCTCGTAGCAGCTCCAAAACGATTTATGTATGTCTTCTTTAGATTGTGAAAATGACTGTGTGGTCTGGACAACTTCTTCGTCACTACTTGCGCTTTCATTCTCTACGCTTCTTCTTACACATTCTGCTAGAAACATTCTAAACAAGATTCGACCTGTCATTCTCAAGAAAGTGCAGTAAAAATAACCGAAGTTCGGCCGAACTTTTTATTTTTACTGAACATTCGGCCGAAGTTCGTATTCGGTTCAAATCACATTCGGCCCATCCCTAGTTTTTACCCATACTCAAAGGGTAAAAACGGGACCGTATTACTAAGACTACACTGTCTATCTGTCTGTCTGTCACCAGACTGTATCTCATAAACTGGCTAGCTTGACAATTCATCACAGATAATAATATATTTCTGCCTTTTTGTTTAGTTAAAATTATTCTGCACAAGTGAATCTTATGTACCGTCCAAAACATCTCATTGCTGTAGTTTTTTTCCTCGACCCACTTGACATTGGCAGAATTGCGCCTTTATGTCAGCAATCAGCCATACAAAAAAGTTGAAGTTGAACCAAACAAATACTAAAAACAATATAATGATAAGGAACCCTTTGTCCCTTCGAGTCCAACTCGCACTTGGCAAGTTTTTATTTTTTTTTTCATTGTTTTAATGATGCCCGGTAAAACTCGATCGAGTTTTTGTGGCATTGTTTTTAATGTGTTAAACTATGTGTTGTTTTTTATTATTAACGAGCGACCCGCCCCGGCTTCGCACGGCTGTATTATGCATGTATTATATCTAAAAACCTTCCTCGTTTATCACTCTATCTATGAAAAAAACCGCATCAAAATCCGTTGCGTAGTTTTAAAGATCTAAGCATACAAAGGGACATAGGGACGGCGATAAGTGACTTTATTTTATACTATGTAGTGATAAATAAATAAATAAACTACCAGCTGCTGGGGGTTTTATTCATCAAAATTTCTATCCCATAATATCGGGATAAAAAGTAGTTTTAGTAACTTGCAAGGTATCCCCACTTCGGTTGCAAGTTCGATTTCTGCCTCAAATAAATACATTTATGTAGAGATGTTTCTGTATGTTAAACAAGTATAATAAGTACGTAAGTCCAGATCCCGTGGGAATATCAAAATGAAAAGTAGTCTAAAGCCTTCCTCAATAAATGGACTATCCAACACAAAAATATTTTTTCAATTCAAACCAGTAGTTCCTGAGATTAGCACGTTCAAACAAACTCTTCAGCTTTATAATCTATCCTATCTCTCAAGTTGGATCGAACTGCACATGGTGTGCGAATTTTATTATAATCGGTTAAGTGGTTTAGGAGTCCATTGAGGACAAACATTGTGACACGAGATTTATATATATTAAGATAGCTGCCCTCCGCGGTTTCACCCGCGTAACTCCCGATCCCGTGGGAATATCGGGATGTAAGCTATCCTATCTCTCAAGTTGGATCGAACTGCACATGGTGTGCGAATTTTATTATAATCGGTTAAGTGGTTTAGGAGTCCATTGAGGACAAACATTGTGACACGAGATTTATATATATTAAGATAGCTGCCCTCCGCGGTTTCACCCGCGTAACTCCCGATCCCGTGGGAATATCGGGATGTAAGCTATCCTATCTCTCAAGTTGGATCGAACTGCACATGGTGTGCGAATTTTATTATAATCGGTTAAGTGGTTTAGGAGTCCATTGAGGACAAACATTGTGACACGAGATTTATATATATTAAGATAGCTGCCCTCCGCGGTTTCACCCGCGTAACTCCCGATCCCGTGGGAATATCGGGATGTAAGCTATCCTATCTCTCAAGTTGGATCGAACTGCACATGGTGTGCGAATTTTATTATAATCGGTTAAGTGGTTTAGGAGTCCATTGAGGACAAACATTGTGACACGAGATTTATATATATTAAGAATATAGATTTGCAAAAGAAAAGTACAACTTTACCATCCATAACACAAGCATTGTTGCTTAGTTTTAGACTAGATGGTGCTGTGTGCGATGTCCAACAATATTTATTTGTATTTGAAGTCCCTATTCATTATCTATAGTATAAAAATGAATAGCTCAACGTGTTGCTAAACGCAAATGTCGAGAACGGTTGAACCAATTTCGCTAATTTTTTTTTGTTGTCTTTGTTATTGTCAGGAGAAGGTTCTTATGGAAGAAAAAAAAACGTGTGGCACTCGGGGACTGCCGCGGTAAAGCTATTGCTATATTGAGAATAATTTCTTGTCTTAGTAAATGTTCTTATAAAATAATTCGTCCGACATTTGTCGTCCGTCAATAGTCGTCCGTTAATAATCGTCCGTCATTTGTCGGGGGTCTTAGGTGTTTTCGTTACGGAATTTCTTGATTCTCCCCCCAAGGCCCGCGATAAAATCTATGCAATAGCTTAAAAATTAAGAAAATTGCGTAAGTATATAATTATTACGAGGGAGAAACTGCTTTCTCTTACCCTATATCCCTATGTATGCTTAAATCTTTAAAACTACTACTAGATAGTACTAACTAGATAGAGTGATTCAAGAGAAAGGTTTATATGTATAATACATGCATAATATAGCCGTGCGAAGCCGGGGCGGGTCGCTAGTTCGTTATAAAATAAATCTATGCCTAACATATTTTTATGAACAGGATTAACACAAAAACTCCAAGGCCTATACACACAAGCTCTAAGCGAAGGTATAACTGAAATCCTACAGTCCTACAAGAAAACTCTCGTAGAAGTTGAACGGCTGATCATCGATAACCATAACTACACACTATCATTTGTATACAGTTATGTGGAGAAATATCGAGGGTTGTTTAATACGTTGAATAGAATGATTGTTACGATTAAGGAGAGACGGTTGATTGGTTGTCAGATATTAAGTCTGGTTCATCAGTACATTTTGAGTGGCAATGAGAAAGTCCATGAAGCTATTGTCAAGTAAGTAAACTCAACATAAATACCTATGGTCACACTTAAATGCCAAACAGACAGACGGACAAGAAAGTGATCTTATAAGGGTTTCTTTTTTTACCTTCTGGGTTTTCTAATGGAAAACAAAAATCGGAATCTGTATTTTTTGAGAATATTTTTTGAGTTCAGCAGTGGATCTGAATGTCCATGATGATGAAGTTTTAAGGAACGTCTAATAAATTGATGAACACCTACATTCATAAAAAACAGTCACATGTTATGTTCCGGGAACGCGTCATGTTATTGACAAGGTATCCATAGCAACGTATTATCGTTGCTATGGTTACCATCAATGTTTTCTTATGACGTTATCACGTAAAATTATCGTCCGTAAACTGACTTTACATAATATAACCATTTGGTTTTTTTAATAATTTATTCTAAGAATATTATAAATGTGAAAATTGTATGTTTGTTACTTCTTCACCCAAAAACTACTATATCAATTGCAATGACACTCGCTATGTAGATAGCTAAAGACCTGGATTCACAAATAATTACTGAAGACTACAAAAATTAGCTATTTGCTTTGATTTGACATACTATGTTTGTTTCCAAGAATTGATCTCTATCAACAATACTAGTCAAAAGTCAAATTTTTTATTCATTTAGATAAATAAAAAAAATAAATAAAAATATTGCAGGACATTCCACACATCGCCATCTAGCCCCAAGCTAAGTAACTAGACTTGTGTTATGGGTGCTAGACAACGGACATACTACTTATATACTTTTCTTTTGTAAATATATACTTAAAATACATAGTAACAACCAGACCACAGACAAATATCTAAGCATAAATACATGTCTGAGGCGGGAATCGAACCCGCGACCCTGTGTTTGGCAGTCCGGCATGGTAACCATTGTGCCAACTGGGTCGTCAAACCTAATGATGCAGTTGTAGCATTTGTCAAAATCGGGCACGTAACTCCTTTCAGCATTTTTCGCTAAAAAATTCAGCCTGTATACTCGTATTATGTTACAGAATTTACACCTCAATGAACAAAGTATTCATCAACCAACTATGCACATGGTTGCTTTACGGTGAATTGAGAGACCCATATCAGGAATTCTTTATATACAAAAACCAGAAGGATGACCCGAGCGATACGTTTCTATCGACACCGTCTACTGCGAACACTTGTGATAAGTCTTTGGTTTCTGCTGTAAGTATAATCAATTGAAACAAGTTTTTATTATTATGTTCGGGATTGATTGCGCCTAGCGGTTTCACTGCCGTAGGAGTGCGTTTTCTTGGCGGAGTGAACTGTGAATTGGCCAATAAGCTACGCTGTGAATTTGCAATGAATGATGGCATGGCAAAACTTGAATTATTAATAACTTGAATTAATAATAATAAATTAATTAAATTGAATTCGTTAATAAATACAAAAAATAGGGATACATTTTTCCCGTATTTCTAGTTAGAGTACAATTAAATGGATTGTGAACCAGATGTCAAATCACTTTACTATTACTACATAGTATAAAACAAAGTCGCTTTCTCTGTCCCTATATCCCTATGTATGCTTAGATCTTTAAAACTACGCAACGGATTTTGATGCGGTTTTTTTTAATAGATAGAGTGATTCAAGAGGAAGGTTTATATGTATAATACATGCATAATACAGCCATGGGAAGCCGGGGCGGGTCGCTAGTAAATAATAAATAAATATTGCAGGACAATGGTCACTATGCCGAATACCAAACAAGGTTGTGGGATCGATTCCCGCCTCAGACAAGTATTTATGCTTAAATATTTGTCTGTGGTCTGTTGTTTCTATGTATTAAGTGTATATTTACAAAAGTAAAGTATTTAAGTAGTATATTTTAACCCATAACACAAGTCTAGTTATTTAGCTTGGGGCGAGATGGCGATGTGTGGAATGTCCAACAATTTTTTTTTTTTTTTTTTTCAGTTGCAAGACACAACATTAGATTGCGGCTACACGCTCAACGCTAACATGATACCTTACTTCGTACCTCTATCGTTGGCTCAAGAAATACTATTTGTTGGCAAGACTGTCATCCTATTCGGTTTCGATCCTAAGAAAGTGAAGAGGAACACAAGCCTGCTTGCTAATAGAAGTATTATGCCTTTGCAGTTTGGGGCTGATTCTAGAAGGTGAAAATTTTTTTTAGCTTACATGATACAATTTACTAGCGCCCCGCGGTTTCCGCGTTACTCCCGAGTCCCGTAGGAATATGAGATTAAAAGTAGGTAGCCTATGTGTTAATCCAGGTCTCCAGCTATCTATATACCGAGTTTCATCGCAATCAGTCCAGTAGTTTTTGCGTGAAGGAGTAACATACAAACACACACACACACACAAACTTTCACATTTATAATATTAGTAGGATATTAGTAGGATTTATTCCCAATGAATCAATGCATCCTCTCATACAACGTTACATCAAAATACAATTTTAATTTCAAAATTAATTTTGCAAATCATCAAATCTTTCCTCTTTATAATGTTTGTATAGATTTCCTGAATCTTTTTAGCTGAATTTGGTGCTTGATGGACAAACTAATGAGCCCTAAAATTGTGTTTATGTGCGACGCAGAAGATTGCGGGTTCGATTCCCGCCTCAAACATATATTTATGTATTCGGCAACAGAACTGCAGACCCTCAAGTTACTATTATGGGGATGTTTTTATTCAAATAACTGGCTGTTCTGTTGTTTTGCCACATACAAAAAGAAAAACAGCGCACTCCGGGAGTGCAGGCAGAAGTGAAAACAATAAACTTGTTATTTCTCATAGAATATTTCTTGAAACGATCTGCTACTGCCATCTATTAGCACTCACTTAAACAAATATAGTTTATTTTTTATTCGCTAGATGGCAGTAAAAAAATTAAATCAGCGCCATCTGCATTCGAATAGCGGTCTTTCTAGAAACTAAGTTTCTTAATTTGTGTAATAGATGGCAGTATAAGTTAAACAAAAAGACTAACACAAATAAAATCTCATCTGTCGCGTCAAAATCTGTCGCGTCAAAATCTGTCGCGAGAACGGCTGAAAATGCTCACCCACAAAAGTGCCCAACGCGCCATAAGAAGTTTTCACTTCAAAAAAAAAACAGCGCACTCCGGGAGGGCAGGCAGAAGTGAAAACAATAAACTTGTTATTTCTCATAGAATATTTCTTGAAACGATCTGCTACTGCCATCTATTAGCACTCACTTAAACAAATATAGTTTATTTTTTATTCGCTAGATGGCAGTAAAAAAATTAAATCAGCGCCATCTGCATTCGAATAGCGGTCTTTCTAGAAACTAAGTTTCTCAATTTGTGTAATAGATGGCAGTATAAGTTAAACAAAAAGACACACAAATAAAATCTCATCTGTCGCGAGATCGGTTGAAAATGCTCACCTACAAAAGTGCCCAACGCGCTATAAGAAGTTTTCACTTCAAAAATATGTTGGCCGATTCTGAGACCAAACGAATATACACAAAAAATTTCATACAAATCGGTTCAGCCATTTTGGAGGAGTTTGGTAACTAACACCCCGACACGAGAATTTTATTTATACAGCTATAGTCCTTTAACTTCGTTTTTCGTTCTAGGTTTACAATTTGGGAAGAGAAAGAAGCAGAATTCCATGAAAAATTAGATCAGTTGAAAAATCCTCAAGTGTTTGAAGGGTGCAATTTGCGAGGCGTTGTTAGGGAAATAAAGGAATGCGTTACTAAGGTTAGATAGATAGATAGATATATCTTTATTTGGCCAACAACAAAACTAAAAAACTTAGACAAAACTTATTTTAAAAAATAACAGACTGACTTAAATATTCTAAGCTATGTTATTTATAACACAATAACAATGTCGCCGCCAAATAGGCTCCTGCTCAGCTATGTGTTGCATAAATGCAACGCTGATTTTCAGCAGGGACCCTGTGATTAAAGAGAGAAGGACGATGCTGTAATTCTGTTATAATAGGCAGGAAACACTGATACTAACTTTATAACAAAAAAATGATATATATATTCTAAATTGTCTTTAGAACCATAAATATAAATATAGATTGAAAATAATAATGTCTACAAAAAACAAGCAAAATGCCCATAAAGAAAACCAAAATGTTATAACTAACAACCAAGCAATCCAAAACAAAAAACATAGAATTGTACACGAAGACTTAAAGCGTAACAGGACACATCATTATCTGCCTAATAATATCAGCTCACATGAAGCCGACCGGACAGAGGTTTCAATAAAGTAAAAATAAAAGTAAACTTAGGTTTACATACACTAGAAAATATCTAGAATTTAACTCTCTTTTATTCAGGAATGGGATAAAAAGTTTTATCAAAATTGGTGGAGTAGTTTTAGAGACTATAACGAAAATAAAAATCTTTCCCTTTTTTTAATATTAGATTCTAAGGGATATAATCCCTTTTAGGTAATAAAACAATAAGTTTCTGAAACAGTTTTTCTCGAAAAGTGATCAAAAACTTACTTTAATTTTCAACTATTTTTTATATTTCGGAATTTTCTCTTTATGCTGTAAGACCTTTTTGACCGAGTTGAAACAAAAAGTTTCTACTTTTTAGGACACGATTTACTCGCAAAGTGCTCTTAACTTCTTTAATTTTCATTTTCAACTTTTTTTTTTTTTCGGATTTTTTTTCTTTATGCTGTCAGACCTTTTTGACCTAGTTGCCTCGTTGCGTTGTCCTAGTTCTAGGTTCAAAAGGAGTACTATGTCAGTTTTTGTAGTCCATGGAACCCTTTAGGGGGTGAGTTCGACTCGCAATTGTTTTAATAATTTCCAGCATCTTTGGACAGTAGCAGTTGAAGAGGCTCAGCTTATTCACGAGTTGAAGTTAATGAAAGATTTCTACTTGCTCGGTCGTGGGGAACTGTTCCTAGAGTTATTGAGGCTCACTGCTCACAGACTGGACAAACCTACAACTAGAACTTCTACTAGAGGTACATATAAACAAACTAGCTGTTTCGGCAAACGTTATTTTGCCATATTAATTATACAAAAAAAAACAAATGGTTGTCTGTAAAATCGGTTTACTTTACGGATAATTTTACATGTTAAAGTCATAAAAAACGATAATTTGTTTTTTTTTTGTTATTTATTTTTAGTCATAACTATTTGTCATAACACAAGCCCAGATGAGCGATATTATTATTTAATACTCTGTTTCCTAGTGGCCTTTACCCTATACACTAGTGACCTATACTCTATAATCTAGTGGCCTATACTCTAAACTTATCAATAGTGACCTTTATACGCTCTAGTGACCTTTACTCTATACACTAGTGACCTATACTCTATAATCTAGTGGCCTATACTCTAAACTTATTAATAGTGACCTTTATACGCTCTAGTGACCTTTACTCTATACACTAGTGACCTATACTCTATAATCTAGTGGCCTATACTCTAAACTTAACAATAGTGACCTTTATACACTCTAGTGACCTTTACTATATACACTAGTGACCTATACTCTATAATCTAGTGGCCTATACTCTAAACTTATCAATAGTGACCTTTATACACTCTAGTCACCTTAACTCTATACACTAGTGACCTATACTCTATAATCTAGTGGCCTATACTCTAAACTTAACAACAGTGACCTTTACTCTATACACTAGTGACCTTTACTCTTGTCTCAGTGACCTGTGCTTTTAATAATTCCGTTATTATTGATTCACAGATATGAACCACGCATTTCACTTGGCAGCAAGAGCGGTGTTTTTGAGTAACAACTCTGACATAGAGAAGTTTAACTTTGAACTGCCGTATGTGAAGCCGAACGTTTCAGTGAATAGTGCGAATTCTTCGTTAGAAAATGATGATAGTACTGGTAAGGGAATTTTACAGTTTTAAAAATATTCTGCGTTTCTGAAAAAGTAGTGGAAACTGCAAAGGAATGGAATCACTTGCCTGAGTCTGTCTTTCGTGTTCAAACAAATTCTCAGCTTTATAATATTAAGTATAGATTATCATTAACTTTACATATTGATTGTAAATAAAGCTTACCTGTTATTGGTAAACACACTTTATTTTTATATCGGTAATGTTTTTCTTTATTCTTAGTATAAGAGTGTGTTACTGTTGGTGTACCTAATAAATAAATAAATAAATATAATGTAGTAAAATAAATTATCAGCATTTTGTAAAACGGGAAATTAGGGCAATGCAGAGCTTGCCCTAACAAACTTACAATTATTTGACGATTACCAATTTCACCTCTGTTTTTTCACTTGTAACATAGTTTGTAAGCTCTTTGTATACTAACACATGGACAAGAAGTCTGATAATAAAATATTATTATTTATTTCCTGACTTGTACGATTTGGGGCTCAGAAAAGTCACAAATTAACATGTTTCTTCTAAGTAAGCGTGCTACATCTTAGACCGCATCAAGCAGGTATGACACTGACTTATCACTTGAAAAAGAAAAGTGGGTCACGAGACTCACAAGTAGCTTTTAATAATAATATTCGACGACCCAGTTGGCACAATGGTTACCATGCCGGACTGCCAAACACAGGGTTGCGGTTTCGATTCCCGCCACAGACAAGTATTTATGCTTAGATATTTGTCTGTGGTCTGGTTGTTTCTATGTATTATAAGTATATATTTACAAAAGAAAAGTATATAAGTAGTATATCCGTTGTCTAGCACCCATAACACAAGTCTAGTTACTTAGCTTGGGGCTAGATGGCGATGTGTGGAATGTCCTGCAATATTTATTTATTTATTTATATTGCAGGACATTTCACACATCGTCATCTAGCCTCAAGCTAAGTAACTAGACTTGTGTTATGGGTGCTAGCCAACGGATATTTTACTTATATACTTTTTCTTTTGTATACATAGAAACAACCAGACCACAGACAAATATCTAAGCATAAATACTTGTCTGAGGCGGGAATCGAACCCACAACCCTGTGTTTGGCAGTCCGGCTTGGTGACCATTGTGCCAACTGGGTCGTCAAATATAATCACTACATAGTATAAAACAAAGTCACTTTTTTTGTCCCTATTTCCCTTTGTATGCTTAAATCTTTAAAACTACGCAACGGATTTTGATGCGGTTTTTTTAATAGATAGAGTGATTCAAGAGGAAGGTTTTTATGTATAATACATGCATAATATAGCCGTGCGAAGCCGGGGCGGGTCGCTAGTACTTAAATAAAAATGGACAAATCTTTTTTTTTTGAAGTCAATTGTTTTGTTCTATACTAAGTAGCGATCAAACCACAAATATTTAATTTTCGTCTTTTCAGTTGCGGACGGTTGGTCGAGCATAATCCTTAAATACGACTTCAAATGGCCTCTCCACTTGCTGTTCACGGCTGAAGTATTGGCTCGCTATAACGATATGTTCCGATTGCTATTGAGAATAAAGAAGACGCAGCACGATCTGCATGCTCTTTGGAAGACTTATAAGCAGTCTGCCAGGTATAATATATATTTTTTATCACTACATTAAAACAAAATCGCTTCCCGCTGTCCGTCTGTCCCTATGTATGCTTAGAACTTTAAAACTACGCAACGGATTTTGATGCGGTTTTTTTAATAGATAGAGTTGTTTAAGAGGAAGCTTCACTATCACTACATAGTATAAAACAAAGTCGCTTTCTCTGTCCCTATATCCCTATGTATGCTTAAATCTTTAAAACTACGCAAAGGATTTTGATGCGGTTTTTTTGTGATTGATTCAAGAGGAAGGTTTATATGTATAATACATGCATAATATAGCCGTGCGAAGCCGGGGCGGGTCGCTAGTATTCAAATAATAGCAGTTTTGGAACTCTATGGTGGGTCTGCAATTCTGACTCCGACCGTACCTGTTCACTTATATCAAACATCAGGACAAACAGCCTTAGACAACTGATTCCATTCTCTCACCTTTATATTCTTCGTTCCAGTTTCTCAATGTGCCAACTCCACAACAAGCTGATGTTCCTAATGGATAACCTCCAGCATTACCTCCAAGCGGACGTCTTAGAGACCAACTTCTCCCGACTCATGGACGCAGTTAACAAAACAAACGATTTTGAAAAACTTAAGCAGGCTCACGCTAATTTCTTGGCCGATGTGCTTAGTCAGTCTTTCTTGACTGTTACTTCGGTAAGTGATTAATCTAAATACGTGATACGCCAAAAATGTACGTCTTTGCCTTATTTTTATTTGATTACTAAAATGGTCATTCAGTACTAAAATAAAATTGTATATTTTTTGTATTTTATTCTTTAGGTTTTTTTGAAATGGCAAAATAACGTTTGCCGAAGCAGCTAGTAAAATCTATAATTAAACTAGCTGTGCCCCGCAGTTTAACCCGCGTAAGTCCGATGTTTCTCACCGTTTAAAAACCTTCCCTTGACTACGACAAACATTTCAAAACCGAAATCGTCTAAATCGGACCAGCCGTCCTCGAATCGAGACAAACGAACAGCAATTGATTTATATATATAGAATACTAGCTGTCCCGGCAAACGTTGTTTTGCTATTTACAAAAAAAAAAACAAAAAAAAAATAGATGGCCGATTCTCAGACCTACTGAATATGCTCACAAAATTTCATGAGAATCGGTCGAGCCGTTTCGGAGGAGTTCAAGTTCGAACCCCGTGACACGAGAATTTTATATATATAGAGAAGATTATAGTGTTTGTTATTATTCTTGTATTTCAGGCATCAGAAAGCGAGTCTTCAACCGACACAACTGACACTATCAACAATCCAGTGTTCTGCAATATAATGGAATTGCTCAAACTGTGCCATTCTTTCTGCAGTATCAATGAATTCGCTACAGATCGGGTCGCTGAAGATTATTATATCAAAGGATATTCTGAGAGGTAAGATAATACTACTTCATTACAGTTCATTTGCTAATGCCTTGGCCAGACTTGCGTATACAGAATTTGTCGAATATTAGCCGCGCGTAGTTTGGCCACGGCCTAACAAGGCCTTACCATGAGTCGTTTATGAATCACTCTGTGAAACCTTATTGAATACTAGCGACCCGCCCCGGCTTCGCACGGCTATATTATGCATGTATAAACCTTCCTCTTGAATCACTCTATCTATTAAAAAAATCCGCATCAAAATCCGTTGCGTAGTTTTAAAGATTTAAGCATACAAAGGGATATAAGGACAGAGAAAGCGACTTCACTACATAGTATAAAATAAAGTCACTTTTCACCGTCCCTATTTCCCTTTGTATGCTTAGATCTTTAAAACTACGCAACGGATTTTGATGCGGTTTTTTTTAATGGATAGAGTGATTCAAGAGGAAGGTTTATATGTATAATACATGCATAATATAGCCGTGCGAAGCCGGGGCGGGTCGCTAGTTGTTTTATACTATGTAGTGATTTCCAAACAAAACTTACTGCAATCAGCCAATATGCAAACCTAGATAGATAGCTTAAAACAGTATCTTTGTCTCTATCGCTTCTGTTTCTATTTAGCTATCTACACAAAATTCTACTAATATTATAATTGTGAAAGTGTGTGTGTGTATGTATGATTGTTACTCCTCCACGCAAAAACTACTGAACATATTGCGATGAAACTCGGTATCTAGGTAGCTGGAGATATGGATTAACACATAGGCTACTTTTTATCCCGAGGGATCGGGACTTACGCGGGGCGTAGCTAGTAGTATTATAATTTCAATGACGGAAACAGAGATACTACTTTAGGCTATCTATCTCGACTCGCATGTCAACTCGTGATTAGGCCTTTGGTCTCAGCATGGCGTTTCATTTGCTTTTACTAAAATTTAATATTTTTTGTTTCATTTTGACAGATTCAATAAGCTAGTAAAGCAGTTGATGCAGTTACTAGTGTCACTGCGGGACCAGCCGTGCGGGTTGTTCCTCGCGAGGTTGCTAATGAGACTCGACTACAATCGCTGGCTCAGTGGAGAGGCTCAGCTAACACAATCTGTTACTAATATGCTACGATATTGATTGATATATAATATAACGTGAAGCAGTTGATGCAGTTACTAGTATCACTCCGGGACCAGCCGTGCGGATTGTTCCTCGCGAGGTTGCTCATGAGACTCGAATACAATCGCTGGCTCAGTGGAGAAGCTCAACTTACACAATCTGTTACTAATATGTTACGATATTGATTGATATAACATTGTGAAGCAGTTAATGCAGTTACTAGTGTCACTGCGGCACCGGTCGTGCGGGTTGTTCCTCGCGAGGTTGCTCTTGAGATATTACAATCGCTGGGATGGAGAGGCTCAACTTACACAATCTGTTACGATATTAATTGATTTAACATTGTGAATCAGCTACTAGTCTCACTCCGAGGATTGTTCCTCGCGAGGTTGCTTATGCAACTCGACTTCAATCGCTGCCTCAGTATAGAGGCTGAATTTGCACAATATGTTACTAATATGAACCAAATGGATCTTTAACATTTTTTAATAAATGAATTTAATAAATATATTTTTTATTAATATAAAACGTACCTCAAAAGATACGAATATTAAAAATAAAGACGTAAAAAACAGGATCCTTCTAATATCACTAAGTCCGTCTCTCAAGAAGGGCATTTTTAAAGCTAGAATGAAGTACAGATAAATAAAACAAGTTTTTTTGACATTTTCTCTATTTCATACAACAAGCAATAATTAGTTTTTGGCGCAAACAAGAAGTTGAAATAAATAAAACACTTGACACACATCCTACTTCCTACTAATATTATAAATGTGAAAGTTTGTGTGTGTGTATGTGTGTGTGTGTGTGTGTGTGTGTATGTTTGTTACTCCTTCACGCAAAAACTACTGGACCGATTGCGTTGAAACTCGGTATTTAGATAGCTGAGTACCTGGATTAACACATAGGCTACTTTTTATCCCGATATTCCCACGGGATCGGGACTTACGGGATTACTCCTTCATACAAAAAACTTCTGGACCGATTGCGTTGAAACTCGGTATGTAGATAGCCAGAGACCTGGATTAACACATAGGCTACTTTTAATCCCGATATTCCTACGGAATCGGGACTTACGGGATTACTCCTTTACGCAAAAACAACCGAACAGATTGCGGTGAAAATCAGTAAGTAGATAGCTGGAGACCTGAATTAACACAAAGGCTACTTTTTTTCCCGATATTCCCACGGGATCTGGACTTACGGGATCAGGACTCAAAATATATTTTAAAAGGTTGTAGTTGGGCGGAGGCGGAGAGAGTGATGAAGAGGAGAAGGGTAAGAAAAATAAAAAGGGGGAGCACAGGAAAGGGGGAGGACAGGAAAGGGGAGGATAGGAAAGAGGAAGGGGATATGTAAGAGGGAAGAGACAAAATGGGGAGAAGAGGAAAGGGGGAGGAGAGGAGAGGGGAGGACAGGAAAGAGAAAGGGTATGAAAGAGGGAGGGGATGAAATGGGGAGAAGAGGAAAGGAGGAGGAGAGGAAAGGGGGAGGAGAGGAAAGGGGAGGAGAGGAAAGGGGGAGGAGAGGAATGGGGAGGAGAGGAAAGGGGGAGGGGAGGAATGGGGGACGGGACCTAACCTAACCTTCTCCATCCGTGACGGTAATTTGTCAAAAAAACATTCCGGGCCTATCTGGACTCCTAGAAATGTAAGCGCTCGCTTCGCTCGCACGTGTTTGCTACTCATTCCGCGACGGTTCTGTGTCAGAAAAGCATTCTGGGTCTGTCTGGACTCCTTAAAATATAACCGCTCACTTCGCTCGCACGTGTTTCGTGTCAGAAAAGCATTCTGGGTCTGTCTGGACTCCTTAAAATATAGCCGCTCGCTTCGCTCGCACGTGTTTGGTCACAATAACTAACGTTACCTACTCCATCCGCGACGGTTCCGTGTCAGAAAAGCATTCTGGGTCTGTCTGGACTCCTAAATATCTAACCGCTCGCTTCGCTCGCACGTGTTTGCTACTCATTCCGAGACGGTTCTGTGTCAGAAAAGCATTCTGGGTCTGACTGGACTTCTTGAAATATAACCGCTCGCTTCGCTCGCACGTGTTTGCTACTCATTCCGCGACGGTTCTGTGTCAGAAAAGCATTCTGGGTCTGTCTGGACTCCTTAAAATATAACCGCTCACTTCGCTCGCACGTGTTTGCTACTCCATCCGCGACGGTTTCGTGTCAGAAAAGCATTCTGGGTCTGTCTGGACTCCTTAAAATATAACCGCTTGCTTCGCTCGCACGTGTTTGGTCACAATAACTAACGTTACCTACTCCATCCGCGACGGTTCCGTGTCAGAAAAGCATTCTGGGTCTGTCTGGACTCCTAAATATCTAACCGCTCGCTTCGCTCGCACGTGTTTGCTACGCATTCCGCGACGGTTCTGTGTCAGAAAAGCATTCTGGGTCTGTCTGGACTCCTAAAAATATAACCGCTCGCTTTGCTCGCACGTGTTTGGTCACAATAACTAACGTTACCTACTCCATCCGCGACGGTTCCGTGTCAGAAAAGCATTCTGGGTCTGTCTGGACTCCTAAAAATATAACCGCTCGCTTCGCTCGCACGTGTTTGCTACTCCATCTGCGACGGTTCCGTGTCAGAAAAGCATTCTGGGTCTGTCTGGACTCCTAAAAATATAACCGTTTTCCACGTCTTCGCTTTCCCAAGACTTCGCTCTCCCACGAGACCTCACATTACCTTGACGTGACGTTCCTTCCCTTAACGTCTCGCTTTCATATAACACCGCTTTCCCTTAATACTGGCATTGCTAAACACAAAAACTACTATACGAATTGTGATGAAAGTCGGTAGCAGGTAGCTAGAGACCCTAACAAATAAGCTACTTCTTATATCGATATTCCTACGAGACTCGGACTTGCGCGGGTGAAACCGCGGGGCGCAGCTAGTTCATAAATAATTTCGATTCCGACTATGAGCAGACTCATCTGATGAGCACTCAAAATACCGGGCTGTAAATAGCTTAGAGCTATTAACAACTGTCACTGTCAGAAGTAAATATCAGTTTTTCGTCATGATGAATTTCTTCATCTACATCGTCGTCTTCGCCCAAAGCGCGTTCGGTGTGTTGCGAGAGGAATGCATTGATTAGTATACATTTCGTCATATCACAGGAGCAAGGTTGAGGGTGATCTATTAGGTTTGGATCTAACATTTCCATTTGGAGATTGTACCTGGGAATTAGTTAAAACGTTAGTTAAATAATAAATATTGCAGGACATTTCACACATCGCCATCTAGCCCCAAGCTAAGTAACTAGATTTGTGTTATGGGTATTAGACAACGGATATACTACTTATATACTTTTCTTTTGCATAAATACTTGTCTGAGGCGGGAATCGAACCCGCGAACCCGAACACCGCAACTTTGTGTTTGGCAGTCCGGCATGGTGACCATTATGCCAACTGCGGAGGCGGCTCAGGACCGCTGCTGTTTGTGGCGTCATATGGGGGAGTCCTATGTCCAGCAGTGGCACGTCCACTGGGCTGATATGATGATGGCTAAAAACGGAACTAATGAGCCATAATTGAAATAAGACTATATCAAGCCATATTTACCTCCTAGAATTCTCTGAATCTCGTTTCAAATCCAATTTAAAAGCAATAGGTTCCCGACACTCTACGGGTTGTTCATCTGGCAACACTATGACAGTTTGTTTCCAATGCGTAGGCGCATGCCTAGGACTTGTGTTCAGTATAATACGGTCCCCGCCGCCTACGCTGGATAGATCGGGGAATATACATTCGAACCATATACATAGACCTTGATATTTACCAGCTTTGTTTGCACCTGGAAATAATAAAACAAAGAGTTGATCAACTGTAGAACAATGGGGGCTTTGGATGACATCTGATTTTATCTCTTTTACTTATGACTTCGCACGGCTTATACATACAAGTATATTCTGCATGTGGTTGTAATAGCCTGATTTTCAGTATGTGGGGCTAAAGTAAAGCAGTAGTTACTTTACTCCTTGTAGGAGATTTTGGAGGCAACAAGAAAAGATCATGTCAGTGACACAACGAAAACGACTGAAGGGAGTCAACAATACAGTGCTTCATTTGATGTATACGTCAAGGCGCCGCCATCTTGACTACTGTTTTGTGTCTATAAATAGGAATAAAATGACGGAACGTGGTTCATTCTGTCGCAGTAGCTTCATGATGTCTGAACTTTTTTTTGGTCGCACACTGTGGTCGCACAATTTATTTGAGTTAATTAGTTTAACACCTTTATATAGTAGATTAAGCGTTGTAGTAAAATAACGCTGATGGGTATGTAATTTATATGATTAAAATATGTTCTGATGAATGTGCCTTTAGATTTACGTAACTTACGCTTAGATTTTGGCTAAAATAGCTAGTCCTTTATAATCATGTCTTTCCTTTCATGGAACTAAATTGAATAATATTCCACCAGAATTGTACAATTCAATTCGGTTTGATAATAAAAGATGTTTCGGCAGATACAAATTGAAACACTTTTGAGGTGCAATTCTGTTAATCACTCCAAAGATCCTCGTCAGATCTTCACCAAATTTTAATGGGACCACCCTTGAGGTAGACTCTTTCCGACAAAAAAAGATTCATCAAAATCGGTTGATAAACAAAGAAGATATGCAGGAACATCCGTAAAAAAAAACTACTATGACTACTCAAATACCTACTACTTATACTCGTATACTTCAAACTCAAATCGATCGTCAAAAAATTCACTACAGTTAATGGGACTCTCAAAGTTATCACTAGAATTATCAAATAAACTACCTTCTACATACCAACAACATGTTGCAAACTAAAAGAATCCAAATCTGAAACCTTGTCCTCCGTTAAATTGATCCAGCTTATTGCTTCTCCATTTCCCAGTAAGTGTTCGGGATCTATGTTGAGAATGTCTGGCTTACTACATTTGTTTGACCTTAAATGTTTGGCGAAACTGGTCATAACTACTCCGTGGAAGTCGGTCCATTTATTATAAAGGGTTGGGACACTGAAAGTAAGGACTTATATATTAAGAAGTTATTAAATTGATACTGATTTTATATAAGTTAAATATTTTTTTGTTCAAAAACGCCAATCGCACATTGTCTTACAAGCCAGTCGTGAGAGCTCAGTCGAGGTTAAAGTTTCGAATACTTAATAACAATAGTGTGGAATACAATCATTATGGCTACATCTTTCGAGCTGCTCAATCGAGTCAGATCAGCTTGTTAAGTCTTGCTTGATTGAGTTGATGAGTAACGGCGATAGGTAGATGATAAAGATAGTGTGGATCAAAGTTGTTACTTTGTTACAGCTTGACTTAAGCCATTTGGCATATTTCCTTAAATCTTTACAGCTGCTCGACACCAGCCATTTGGCGTATTTTTATAAATCTTTCGAGGTGTTCGACACAAGTCTTCAAATGTCAGTACAAGGCTTAATAAAACTCGTAATTTAAGCCCCGATCCAGTAACAATATCTAGATCACAGTAAACTATGCATTATTCTAGAGCTCCAGTTATCTACATACCAAATCTTATTGCAATTGCCACAATATATTTAACACACATTTCTTCAAACTTTCACATTTTTAATAATTAGAAGTGGTAATTTATACTAAGCAGATAGGTATTTTAGGTAAAACTTTGAGGCACAGCTAAGTCTAAAATCTAGATAATCTCACCTGCATGGAGAAACGTAAATAGCAGCAGTCTCAGGGAATATATGTCCATTTTCCTTTAGGAACTTGTCTCTAGCCGCTAACACAGAGTCTAGCATGCCTTCATGGAGGAGGTAGAAGCCCATCCATTCAGATACTATAGCATCTACTTTAATGTCAGGGAGGGAGAGGTCTTCTACACGACTTTGGATTACCTGTGTAAGATAATGAGGGTAGTTGTAATAAGTGCTATTGGGTCTCAATTTAAAGAAAGAGGCAGCAATAATATGTAAGGTGACGCTATATGAGCTAAATACTCTTTGCCTTCCTCTTCAGAGGAAGATTCATAAACAAAACTATACACAAGGGGCTTTTTATGTTGTTTCTCTGAGATGCCACAAACGATGCAACAAATCACGCCAGTACATATTTTAGAGTTCTTATTATTCTTCTTATATATAAAAATGAATCGCAAAATGTGTTGGTAAGCGCATAACTCAACAACGCCTGGACCGATTTGGCCAATTCTTTTTTTAGAATATTTCATAAGGTACGAGGATGGTTCTTACCGAGAGAAAAATTTAAAAAATTGCCTGAAAATGTCTAAAAACAACACTTTTCTATACTCCATACCATACAAACGATTCGTAATAATACAAGTCAATAAGAACTTTAATACCATAACATAAAGTTCAAGTTTTAATGGAGAGGTTCCGGGAAGGCAAAACAATTGAGTGACGTATAAATATTGATGTCAATCGTGTCGCGGTGTTAGTTGCCAAACTACACCTAAACGGCTGAACCGATTTGTATGATTTTTAACCCCCGACGCAAAAGCGACGGGGTGTTATATGTTTGACGTGTCTGTGTGTGTGTGTGTCTGTCTGTGGCATTGTAGCTCCCGAACGGCTGAACCGATTTTGATTTAGTTTTTTTATATATGGCAAAACAACGTTTGCCGGGACAGCTAGTAGTAATATAAATATACTTAGGTGTAATTGACATGATTGCTGTACAGGGCCTATATTCACTAAGGTTCAAGTCGTTGGGCGCGTGTGATTAAGGCGTTCCTTCCACTCGACACCACCAAAACGACACCACCGGTGGTGTCGTGTGGAATCTCTAGTCCATACGACACCACCCTAGTGATGTCCAGAAACGCGTGTTTTTGACAAACAGCTCCCAGTTCATTAAAATAAATAAATAAATATCAGACAACATCCCTTGTGACGGTGAAATTTATACGTTTGCCAGAGCAAAGATGTTCCGCCATTAGCTTTTATGTATTTTATGTCGTCAGTATTAGTATACATGTCCATTGTAAAAAATTTAAAAATTCGGACGGAAAGACAATAATATGCAAATTGCAATGAACAATGTCAAGATGACCATTTGAGTGACAGATAAATATAAACTTTATCAAATGACATACCTCATTAATTAAACTGCTTGAACTTAATTGGAGTTTTCATTTCAACAACTTTGTATGTAGGTAACCTCACTAATAGTCGGTGGTGTCGTATGGACTAGAGATTCCATACGACACCACACCGGTGGTGTCGTTTTGGTGGTGTCGAGTGGAAGGAACGGATTAAGGGCGGAGGGGGGGCGGTTTTTGTGTGAAAATCTCGTCCTAATCACGCGCGCCCGACGACTTGAACCTTAGTGAATAAAGGCACTGAGCTTGAGTGAGACTTGGTAAAACAATCAAGGGCGTGCGTTCAGTCGCGTTTGGTCAAAATCGCAAACGGTCAATTTCATGTAAATCGCAAACCGTCAAAATAGCGAACCGTCAAAATCGCAAACCGTCAAGATCGCAAACCGTCAAAATCGCAAACCGTCAAAATAGCAAACCGTCAAAATAGCGAACCGTCAAAATAGCAAATCGTCAAAATTTCATGTTATATGTTACACCTAGCGGTGAGTGCTTCCTGTTTGCCCCACCTAGCTGCCCCACAGTGGGGCAAAGTGGAATCGTTAAAATTTTGTAGTGTCGTTTGCCCCACTAATATGATTCTGTCCATCAGGGTTGGCACCTTGTTGAGAGTTTGAGAATATCTCCAAAGTTATCAACCATCACGGTATGTTACAAATTACACTTAAACATGCAGACATAAGTTACTTGTGGTGCCATAATCTCGAAACAGCTATGTACAGACCATTAAATAATATGGACAAGATCTCCATTTCAAATTTCAGTTGTGATAAATGTAACTGGGTTGGTAACCTATTTTATTTTAGACCAAATTGACACAACCAAATTGGGTATCGATACACACGCTACGATTTGGTCGGATACTATTCAGAGAGTACATTGATACACATCGTGGTCATTAAGTAGTTTCTGGGGTTCCATTTCTCAGGGGGAAAAACGGGACCCTAATACTAAGACTTCACTGTCAGTTCATCAGTCCGTCCGTCTATCAGTTCCATCCGTCCGTAAATCCGTCCGTCCGTCTGTCTGTCTGCCTTTCTGTCCGTCTGTCATCCGGTTGTATCTCATGAATCGTGATGGATAGAGAGTTAAAATTTTCACAGATTATGTATTTCATTAGTGTTGCTTTACCAACAACAACTAAAAAAAGAAAAAAAAAACAAGTGGAGCTCAAATACAACATGATACGGAACCCTTCGTGCGGGAGTCCGACTCACACTTGTTTGTTTCGAACACGAAGTTGGGTCCGATGCGTACACACGTCCCGATTTGGTCGGATACAACCAAATTGGGTGGGCGTATCCAATTTGATCAATTAATAATAATTAAGTCTGCCCGACCACGATACACACGTCCCAATTTGGTTGTACACCCGACCAAATTGTATGTCGGACCCGACCAAATTGGGACGTGTGTAAAAGCCTTTATTTTCGAGTTGAAAATTTCCCGCCCCTTATGAAAAACTAGCAGCATGTTAACCATAGAACATGAAGCAACCCAAAATATAAATTTTGAAGAAGTCATTTCCGAGTTGGCAAATTTTAAAGTTAGAAGAAAGAAGTTTTAATTTTTTACTGATTCATTATTATAGCTGAAAATTACAGTGAGGTTCTCATTTTTTTTGGATATTATATACATAATTTGTAATATTATAATTAAACATAAATTATGATCTTCATAGGGTTCCGTAACCCTTATAAGATCACTTTCTTGTCCGTCTGTCTGTCTGTCTGTCTGTCCGTGTGTCACCACCGATTATCTCAGGAACGGGTGGACCTAGCAAGTTGAAATTCATACCAGATTATGAGGTCTATAGTCACTATTGGGTGTATAAAAATAAACGTCCTGGGTCAACACGATAAAAAGATATGGGCAAATTTTCATTTTTGAAAAAACTTGTAAATACCAAATTTTACCTTTTCAACTTTTTTATATTTCGGATTTTTCCCTTTACTTGTGCTATAAGACCTAGCTTTTACCCAAAATTGACAATTCCAGGTCAACCGGAAGTACCCTATAGGTTTTGGGTCGAAAACCTATATGGTAGTACCCGTTGACCTAGAACCACGAAATTTGGCAAAAAGCAAGGTCTTACAACACACAAAAGGAAAAATCCATAAAATAAAAAAAGTTGAAAATTAAATGGTGTCCCCATACAAACATAGTTAAACCAATTTAACTTGACCCTTACATTGTATGACCACCCAAACGCTATAGGGTTCAAGTTAAATTGGTACCTACTATACCACTGCAAGGGTAGAAAGAGAGTTGAAACTAATGAACGGAACCCTCGGCGCGCGAGTACCATTCGCACTTGACCGGTTTTTTATATTAACCGTTGAGTAAATTTTGGGGTGACACTTACAATATTCGCCCCGGGTGCCACCCATGCTAGCTACGCCACTGACTGTTTGTATGTTCTGCATGATGTTTTTTTTATTATTTAATCAGTAAAACTGTATTTAACATAGTCAAATGTTAATCAATCTGAGATTTTTTTATTTTACAGTTAGTAGTGACTAATTATTGTGTGTTGAGATTGGCAAAGATTTTATTTGTAACGAGTCCTGTAATTTATTTTGTGATTTATAACCAGATTCTTTCAGAAGTTAACGTTTCAAATAATCATTTTCATTATTTCTTTTCTTTCTTTCATTTTGTACTTTTATTTAAACACACTCCATAGGTTACCAACCCAGTTACATTTATCACAACTGACATTTGAAATGGAGATCTTGTCAATATTATTTAATGGTCTGTACATAGCTATTTCGAGATTATGGCACCACAAGTAACTTAAGTCTGCATGTTTTAGTGTAATTTGTAACATACCGTGATGGTTCATAACTTTGGAGATGACACGAAAATTCTCAAACTCTCAACAAGGTGCCAACCCTGATGGGCAGAATCATATTAGTGGGGCAAACGACACTACAAAATTTTAACGATTCCACTTTGCCCCACTGCGGGGCAGCTTGGTGGGGCAAACAGGAAGCACTCCTAGCGGTGTTGATCGTGACTTCGTCCGCGAGGATCCGTTTATACAAAAACATAAAAAAAATTCTTATGTATTATTTTATTCCGGGGTTATCGCTTTCTATTGACCACAATTATCTAAATCCGTTCACCTGTTTTTGAAGGAAGAGTTTTAGTTGTAGGGTTAAATTTCTTATACATCAAGTTAAGAGTTTTAAATTTTGAAAATTGATTCAAATAATTTATTTTCGTAAGTACTTATTTCATTTGATAGATTAGGTTTAGAGATGAATTTACAGTTTCCAATCATTTAATAGTTTAATTTTGATTCAAAATTGAATCAAAAATTAAAAAATATTTTATTCTTTAACTTAGGGACTTAATTTGGGGAGACGTGATAAAAACAATTTTTTGCTTGTAGGTTTTCCGAATTCTAGGATTTAATATATTATTTACTTGACAATCTACTTATGTAGGTTGTTGACTGTTTATTTTTCACTAGCAGCGCTCCGCGGTTTCACCCGCGTAACTCCCTATCCCGTGGGAATATCAAAATAAAAAGTAGCCTATAGCCTTCCTCGATAAATGGACTATCCAACACAAAAATAATTTTTCAATTCGAACCAGTAGTTCCTGAGATTAGCGCGTTCAAACAAACAAACAAACAAACTCTTCAGCTTTATAATATTATAGCTGCGCCCCGCGGTTTCACCCGCGCAAGTCCGAGTCTCGTAGGAATATCGGAATAAGAAGTAGCTTATTTGTTAGGGTCTCTAGCTACCTGCTACAGACTTTCATCACAATTCGTATAGTAGTTTTTGTGTTTAGCAATGCCAGTATTAAGGGAAAGCGGTGTTATAGGAAAGCGAGACGTTAAGGGAAGGAACGTCAGGTCAAGGTAACGTGAGGTCTTAGATTTCTAGGAGTGCAGACAGACCCAGAATGCTTTTCTGACACGGAACCGTCGCGGATGGAGTAGGTAACGTTAGTTATTGTGACCAAACACGTGCAAGCAAAGCGAGCGATTATATTTTAAGGAGTCCAGACAGACCCAAAATGCTTTTCTGACACGAAACCGTCGCGGATGGAGTAGCAAACACGTGCGAGCGAAGCGAGCGGTTAGATTTTTAGGAGTCCAGACAGACCCAGAATGCTTTTCTGACACGGAACCGTCGCGGATGGAGTAGGTAACGTTAGTTATTGTGACCAAACACGTGCGAGCGAAGCGAGCGGTTATATTTTTAGGAGTCCAGACAGACCCAGAATGCTTTTCTGACACAGAACCGTCGCAGATGGAGTAGCAAACACGTGCGAGCGAAGCGAGCGGTTATATTTTTAGGAGTCCAGACAGACCCAGAATGCTTTTCTGACACGAAACCGTCGCGGATGGAGTAGCAAACACGTGCGAGCGAAGCGAGCGGTTATATTTTAAGGAGTCCAGACAGACCCAGAATGCTTTTCTGACACGAAACAGTCGCGGATGGAGTAGCAAACACGTGCGAGCGCAGTGAGCGGTTATAATTTAAGGAGTCCAGACAGACCCAGAATGCTTTTCTGACACGAAACCGTCGCGGATGGAGTAGCAAACACGTGCGAGCGAAGCGAGCGGTTATATTTTAAGGAGTCCAGACAGACCCAGAATGCTTTTCTGACACAGAACCGTCGCAGAATGAGTAGCTAACACGTGCGAGCGAAGCGAGCGCTTACATTTCTAGGAGTCCAGATAGGCTCGAAATGTTTTTTTGACAAATTACCGTCACGGATGGAGTAGCAAACACGTGCGAGCGAAGCGAGCGAAGCGAGCGAAGCGAGCGGTTATATTTTAAGGAGTCCAGACAGACCCAGAATGCTTTTCTGACACAGAACCGTCGCAGAATGAGTAGCTAACACGTGCGAGCGAAGCGAGCGCTTACATTTCTAGGAGTCCAGATAGGCTCGAAATGTTTTTTTGACAAATTACCGTCACGGATGGAGAAGGTAAGGTTAGGTCCCCTCCCCCTTTCCTCTCCTCCGCTTTTCCTCTCCTCCCCCTTTCCTTTCCTCCTCCTTTCCTCTTCTCCCCATTTCGTCCCCTCCCTCTTTCATACCCTTTCTCTTTCCTGTATTCCCCTTTCCTCTCCTCCCCCTTTCCTCTTCTCCCCATTTCGTCTCTTCCCTCTTATATCCTCTTCCTCTTTCCTATCCTCCCCCTTTCCTGTGCTCCCCCTTATTATTTTTCTTACCCTTCTCCCCTTCATCACTCTCTCCGCCTCCGCCCAACTACAACCTTTTAAAATATATTTTGAGTCCTGATCCCGTAAGTCCAGATCCCGTG
Source organism: Idaea aversata (assembly GCA_907269075.1). Taxonomy (NCBI): domain Eukaryota; kingdom Metazoa; phylum Arthropoda; class Insecta; order Lepidoptera; family Geometridae; genus Idaea; species Idaea aversata. The sequence goes on from OU026101.1 coordinate 5,533,048, forward strand.
GGAATATCGGGAAAAAAGTAGCCTTTGTGTTAATTCAGGTCTCCAGCTATCTACTTACTGATTTTCACCGCAATCTGTTCGGTAGTTTTTGCGTAAAGGAGTAATCCCGTAAGTCCCGATCCCGTAGGAATATCGGGATTAAAAATAGCCTATGTGTTAATCCAGGTCTTTGGCTATCTACATACCGAGTTTCAACGCATTCGGTCCAGAAGTTTTTTGTGTGAAAGAATAATCCCGTAAGTCCCGATCCCGTGGGAATATCGGGATAAAAAGTAGCCTATGTGTTAATCCAGGTACTCAGCTATCTAAATACCGAGTTTCAACGCAAACGGTCCAGTAGTTTTTGCGTGAAGGAGTAACAAACATACACACACACACACACACATACACACAAACTTTCACATTTATAATATTAGTAGGATAGTATTATAGTATAGACTAGCAGCGCTCCGCGGTTTCACGCGCGTAACTCCCGATCCCGTGGGAATATCGGGATAAAAAGTAGCCTGTAACCTTCCTCGATAATTGGACTATCCAACACAAAAAGAATTTTTCAATTCGAACCAGCAGTTCCTGAGATTAGCGCGTTCAAACAAACAAACTCTTCAGCTTTATAATATTAGTATAGATTAGGCAATTTACCTATGTATAACATTGCAGTCTACAAGACATTGCTTCCTTGGGTTAATACCATGGTATAATCAGGGTGAATTCTTGAAGTATTTTGTATATTTCAATAAATACGATTTCATAATTATTATTTTTTTATATTTAGGACCATTTTAATAGAAGCAATTTCATATTGTCCAGTGTTAGGTAAACATTCACGTTTTATAAACGATGTGATACGTTACGATAAGTAATGTAAAAAATTTCGACCAATTGCGATTTTGACTGTTTGCTAATTTGACCGTTCGCGATTAGAAGATTATGTGAACTTGGCCATTTGCGATATGGACCAACCGCTATTTTGACGGTTCGAGATATGGACCAATAGCTATTTTGACCGATCGCGATTTTGACGGTTTTTCAGTCACTTGACCGTTTGCGATTTTGACCAAACGCGACGGAAAGAAGGGCATGCACTGCCGTTGGCTGACCAAGTGTCAATCAAGCCAGTAGTTCATGTAAAATACAAAGTCATAAAGTACAATCGCACAGGGAAAACCCTATTATAAGTATGAAAGAACAGATCTTAACTATCTTTATATATTAAGTATATATAATTCTACTGTACGTGTGGTGTATGTCACTGAACTCCTCCTAAACGGCTGGACCGATTTGAATGAATTTTTTTTGAAAGTTTAGATTCCCAAATAAGCAGTTTTTTAATGAATGGAGAAGGACATAGGATACTTTTGATAGGTACCGAAATTTCCACAGGTTGGGACTAACGTGGGTAAAAGTGGGGCACAGTTAATATATAATTTATGAACAGATAGATACCTCAATAACTTCCTCAAATCCATTATCTTTCACAATTTCCTTTGCTATCTGAGCTAAATTACTGGCTTCAACTGCGTAGACTTTCTTAGCCCCAGCTTGAGCACAGAATATCGATAGTATCCCAGTCCCGCAGCCAACATCCATCACCACTTTATCATTGAAATAAGACTTGTTATTCAGTATGGCTCGCCGGTAAGCATCAGTTCTTGGTTCATCTTCTAACATTATTTGGTGAACCTGTATGAAGAGTAATTAGTTTTATTTTTAGGTAAGTAAGTAGATATAAGATTAATTAATTAAGTAGCTATAACTTGGTAGCGTTATTTACCTCTAGATCTTCGTAACTAGTGAAATAATCACTAGTTTGTTTTTTCGATAGGTTAGGTTCTTCCATTGTGTTGTTGAGTTTTCATGTAAGAGATATTTAACACGTAAAAAACGATAAAACACTTTGTTCTAATATTCTCTTATTGTTTCCGTATGTTGGTAATGTTGGTAACATAAATAAACCCAAAAAATTAGCAAATTTGTAACTTTTGCTAAAATATTCAATCAATAATCGCTCCAAAATCGCTCGGCGGGCAAGAACAGCAAAGATAATAAAAAAAAAACAGTATTGCCAACAAAATAACCCGAAAAAGAGCTGAACTTGCAAAAAAGTGCAAAATTCTCCGCGAATTCGCTGGTCATCCTCCACCGTTTTCTAAACAAATATTATTGTTTTATACATGCCAAAATAAAGTATCGTTATTGTACTTCGACCATATTATCACATAGTTCGAAGTTCGAGGGACGAACTTGTGATTTCTATGGGTAGGTGATACACGAGGTACACGAGGCGTAAACGAGAATTATGACTGCTAAACACGCCTAAACAGTTGTAGCAAAAGCACTAAAACAGCCAAATTGACATCACTGAGGTCTGCTTCCGCACTAAATGACGAGGCTTTATGGGCTCAGCCAACTTCGTCTTCCACTCTCTGTAAGAAAAAAAAGAAATTTTAACAGCCTTTTGACACGTGACATTGACAACAGTGATTAGTGATTGTTGGTTGTGGTGCGGACTGCGGAGTGCGGATTAATTTTGCTAATAATTTTTGTATTTTCCGGAGAAGTTAAAATTGATTCTAATTATTTGTAGTTAATAATCACTTTCTATCTTGTACAAATGTCTAAAGAAGGCGATATGTCCCTCTTTAGTGATGTTTTAGAGCCTTTCCGAAGGGTCATCAACACGGAGCCGCCGAAAGACAAGCTATCGGCTTCAGAAAAACTAAATTTTTCTGATAGTAACCAATCTCTGAAAGAAGGTAAAGAGTATTTATTAACTAATTACAAACAAAACGTAATTTACAAGTTCGTGTATCTTAAATGTTAATTTATCTAGGAATAACCAATATCTTGGCTGGAGCTAAACGGAAGTCGAGCATTGGAAATGATATGTCGACGCCTGGTAAACGCAAGCGGACGGACTCTGATAGTTCTAATAAGTCGATACCTCCGCCTTCGCCATGGGAAGCTAAAAGGTTGAAGATTGATCTGATTGCAGCTAAGGCTCAGGTTAGTACTGAATGAAAGTGGTATTTTTGTATAGAGACTCAGTTGCGGGTTGAAAGGCTCCTTCGATTCTGACATTTTCAATGAGTTTTATTTATTTCTATCTATTGACATGATAACCGACAATGCTGCGGTGCTGAAAGATCCTTAAAATAAACCTTGACGTAATATAAAACAGTATGGAACCAGGAAACGATTTCTTGTCTCTAATCTTTGCAGACAAGACAGATATTTTAGTCAATAGAAGAGTATTTAATGTTAAGACAATCTATACTATTATCATCGCTCCGGGGAATTCCTGGCTCAGAGATTGACCATCTTCATTCAGCAGGGGAATGCTGCTTACATCTTTTGTGCCAGGAGTGTCACTGGGCAGTTTATTTGAATAGCCTTTCATGTTAGTTTTGCAATTGTAGTTTTCAATAATTTTTATTTATTGATTGATTTTTATAGTTACAATCTATAGATTGTAATTTTTTTATGTTAGTTTTAAGAATTTATTTTGAATTGAAACTCTTAATTATTTCTGTAATATCATACTTGAAATATGGAATAAATAATAGTCACTTTAAATATATTTAAACTAACAGATAACAAAATTAGAAGCTCGAATGAACCATCAACACACAATATACAAGGAAATGCAGATATTATTTGATGAAGAAAAGGGATCATTAATTGAACAACATAAGAGAGACGAACGTGCATTGTCCGACATGGAGGAACGACTACAAGTCATTAGAAGAAGGGAACAGGAACTCAAAGATGAGTACAATGAGGTAATTAATGGGGTGGGTCCGGACCACCAAAACCCTTTTTAACGTCCGTGTATAAAATTCTTGTGTCGCTTTTTGTCGTTGATTTACCAATCTCTACCTAAACAGCTGAACCAATTTGTATTTTTTTTGTGTATATTCTTTAGGTCTGAGAATCAAACAACATCCTTTTTTTCCTAATTTTTTTTTTGCCAGTTGCACAACAACGTTTGCAGGTAGTGCTAGCTCCTTGGTACATCACAAACGAACGACTCCACCATGACCTTAAAATCTCAACCATTCAAGAAGAAATAAAAATTGCCCTAAAATCTTATAAAAAAAAGGCTAGAGTCACACCCAAATAGACTAGCAAATGAGCTAATGCAAGATAACACAAGCTTCAATCGATTAAAACGAACAGCTCCAAGAGACCTTCTGGAGTGAAACTAATGTGGGTTTTTTACTGGACGGACACCATGCATGACAAACTCACAAACCCGCCTAACCAGTTGCTGAATGTCTTAGGGACAGATTGCAATGTAAAATAAGAAAAAATAAATTGTATTTCCCACTATTTTTTCAATAAATTACAGGTAATGAAACAACTTAATCAAAGTAAAGCAAGCTGGGACAAAGAGAAGACAGAGTTACTCAAACAAATTGGTGATTTAAAAGATAAACTTCTAGAAGCTAATGTAAGCAGTAAAGATCAACTGTCTGAAATGAAGAAAGATATGGATGAATTGCTTCAGGTATTTATTTTACATAGAACTAGTAGACCTTATGAGCACAAATTTTGAGAAGATTTGTATGAGAAAGTGGTTCTAAGTGCTCTATTTACTTGTACTTGTATACGGACTGTTTTTCGCAATTAAACCCCTTTTAATTGGGTCAATTGAGTCCATATTTGGGTGAGGATGGAGTAGGCTCTCAGTACCTAATTAACCTTGTCAGAGGAGAGAACTTGTCAATACTTCTGGAGCCAACTAAGCTGCGGATTTCAGGATTAAAGTTGAGGTATCTACCGCTAAGCCAACACCGCTCTTATCAATATCAATTACTATCTAGTAGTTTTGAAAGACATCTTAAAGTGACCAATTTACTGCATTTTAGAAGCTATTCTGCTCTTCTTCTGACATACAGATCTTTATCAAAGATTTGACCAATTCAAAATATTTGCTTTGTCAAAAACACCCTAGGTCTGAAACTAATATCTACAGCTAGCTAGCTACGCTATGCAGTTTTACCTGCATACATATAAATATTTCATTGCAATTGGTTCAATAGTTTTTGAATGAAGATGTATAAATATTTGTTCCATATGGTAATTAAATGGCATCTTTCTGTATAACATTATAGTGCCCTAAAGTAATTTCTCGTTCTCTATTCCCTAGGCATTAGAAGGTGCGCAAGGCGAAACAGAAATGCTAAAGACAGAGTTAGCCAAACAATCAAACCGTGCTGAAAACTACTCTTCTATGAGGACACAACTCGAGAAGCAAGCATTTGAATTACAACAAGTTACCAATAAGTTGAAGGAGTTGGAATATGAGAGGGATTCTTATAAAGATTGGCAGCAACAAGCTAAGGTATTGTATTTTTTTTTTATTAATTTTAAGATGCGCGCGCCTCTGTAACACATAAGTCACATGTTGCTGCTGCGTAACCCAAAAGAAAAACAAGTAATAAAACAGGTTGAAGCCGCCAGCAAAATAAATATCAGACGGACGGACGGACAGACAAACGGACGTATAACTTCTAGAAGTAAAACTTCTTACGAGCGTACATAAGTACACGCACCCATTTTTTTAATATGCCATATTTTGTAGGACAATGTAAATACGTTTAATTTTCTCAGTCGCAAAATACCCACTTCGCAAAATGTCGCCTAGTCACAAGTACCTTTCGGATATTATCTTTTCTCATAATAGCGCTTTCGCTAAATGTCGTGACAGGGACTTAGAATAAAATTACGAATTTTACAGAAAAATCATTTATAAGTAAGTAGGTAGGTACCTACCTATATTTTGGCATTATGCGAAAGCGCCAGTATGAGAAAGATACATTTTGCGACTAGGCGACATTTTGCGAAGTGGGCATTTTGTGACCGTTTAATTACACCCAAAATTAAACATTGCAATTATCTTATTCTTAGACTGCACAAAAACGTCTAACCAACATGGCCGAGTTAGAAAAGGAAGTGGCCCGTCTCCGCGCTGCGGAGCGCTCTCTCCGAGACTCTGTTTGCAATAAACTACTGCTGGAAGAACAGGTGCATCAGTTGACGTCCAGGGTCGAGGCTCTGCAGCCGGCTCAGCAGGAACTGCACGAGGCTAAGGTCAGTTATAATAAACTAGCAGCGACCCGCGGTTTCACACGCGTAACTCCCGATCCCGTGGGAATATCGGGATAAAAAGTAGCCTATGTTACTGTCAATGAATAAATGTATCCTCATGTCAAGTTTCATCAAAATCGGTCCAGTAGTTTCGGATCCTATTCATTACAAACAAAAACACAAAAAAACTTTCCTCTTTATAATATTAGTATAGATATAGATAAGTAAAGCTTTTACTTTCTCTTACTTAAATATTCCAAACTTACACAACTTTAATCATGATCTTAAATATCAATACTTACCTAATTATTGTATGCATCAATCGCCAATCAATCGATATATTTGTGATATATTTCTTATTTTAATTTATATTATTATTTACTCTTTACATATTTTTTTTCATACTTATGGTAATCTACAAAATATTAGTAAGTAAGTATTAGAATATTATCAGCGGTCATATCATAGCGTTGCTACCTCCAAACAGAGCAATTACGACCATAACATCCTTCTTAACCCACTACATAAAGAGGAGAAAATTCTTTATTCATCACGTCTAAATTATATAATTCGCCGTACTTTTAAGCTCCCTAAAATAAATAAATAAATAAATATTGCAGGACATTCCACACATCGCCATCTAGCCCCAAGCTAAGTAACTAGACTTGTGTTATGGGTGCTAGACAACGGATATACTACTTATATACTTTTCTTTTGTAAATATATACTAATACATAGAAACCACCAGACCTCAGAGAAATATCTAAGCATAAATACTTTTCTGAAGCGGGAATCGAACCCGCAACCCTGTGTTGGCAGTCCGGCGTGGTGACCATTGTGCCAACTGGGTCGTCAGACTAATATCAGCCTCTATTAATTCCCGTAATTTTAGACAATTTGAAGAGCTTAAACTTATATTATACAGGTGAAGCTAGGTCACCTAGAGTCCTCCCTGCAGGAGTGGCAGACGGCGGCGCGCGCGCACGGCGTTGAAACTGCACGAGCGCTCTCCGATGCACTCGATTCGGCGCTCACTTCACAACTGACTGCTACGTCCGCAAACTCGCAGGCATATTCACAGCTGTCTGAATTGAATGAGGTCAGTATATCATAATTTAACTTTTTTTTTTTACTTGAAGTTCAATCAAATGCATCCTTCAACGGGCCGAAAGCGATATATCTCTAAATCCTAAATCGAAAAATTATTATAAGTAAATAAAGTCTAACTAAGTGCATTGTCCATAAGACTGCCTGTCCGCAAGAGAGGAGCGGAGCGGTTTCCTCCAATAGAATTGCATAGGAACTCCGCACGTGGAGTTCTTGCGGAGCGCTAATGGTGGAAACGCCGCTCCGCTTCTGTGGACACGCAACCTAAGGATGGGTCGCCGAGTAATTATAACGAAAATAAACCACTTCATTCATAGGAAGTGGCAACACTGAAGTACGAGCGAGACAGAGTTACACGGAAGCTGGCCGATCTGCAGACTGTTCGCAAGAACCAGGACAGTCTTATACACAGACTGCAGAAGAGACTGTTGCTTGTCACTAGAGAACGGGACAGTTATAGGTAAAATTCATATCCTTTTTTAACCGACTTCAAAAAAGGAGGAGGTTCTTAATTCAGTTGTATGTTTTTTTTATTATATTTTTTTCTACAAGACCGCGGCTTACGGCGCGGAAATACCGTAATAGGAAATGATTTATTCTACTGTCCAGGCTTCAATGTATCCTCATACCAAGTTTGATTGAAATCGGCCCAGTAGTTTAATAGTCTCGGGCTTGCATAAAGTCTGACATTAAAGTCAATTTAATTTCTTCTTTATGGCCTTCTGCTGACACGATGTGCAATTTCGACCAATATCACGTAGGAATCTGAAGTGGTGGGGAACCAGGGGCCTTATTCTGCTATTTTGACTGGATGGATTTACCATTGTCATTATATCGAGACTCTATTGATATTATATTGAGATTATGACTTTATTTGGTATTCTGCTAAAGTTTTAATAACGTAATAGAATCACTATGGCGTCCCAATCGAATGGTAATAGATGCGTCGCTAATGTTGCCTAGCAACATGGTATATGTTGCTAAGCGATATACCGTTTTGACAACTATCGAGATGCCATTGAGCCACGATTCTAGAGCAGAATACCAGAATTAGTCAGTGGTGCGTCAGTGGTGTTTCGATAAAATAGTTAACATTAGGAGAATACCAATTTGACTTGTAATGTTATATTTTTGATATTAAATGTCTATTACGATTCTATCGACACTCTATTGAAACACAATTGTGTTAGCAGACTTGGGCCCCTGAAATGGGTACGGTGATAATCTTGCTTATAAAGAGAGATTAGATTTATTTATGAAGTATATTATTTTCAGACAGCAACTAGATTGCTACGAGAAAGAACTGACAGTGTCAGTAACGGAGGGTAGTTCTGGCAACACCTCGCTCCTGTCGGCGCGTATAGAACAACTTGAGAAGTCTCTACAGGCATACAGAGATCTCTTGGACAAACATGATCAGGCGCAGGATGTACACGGTAACATACTATACTATATGGAACTTAGTTTAGGTATTTATAAAGTAAGAATTATTATATCTGGGGGACGTCGAACGATCATAGCTGCAGCTCTTGTCCACAGGAATTGTCCACCACAACCCAGGGTACACACCCTGGGCCAGACCCTTCTTTCCTACTGGGCACTCTGGTCAAATACCCAGGCCCCGTGATCGATAGGGCCCCCTAGTTCCTGCCAGATCACAAAACGATAACTGATATCTATTACTGAAAAACTTTTTAATTCGAATAAATCGAACCTTCCTTGCAAAATGTAAAAGCTTGCTTATCTATTTTCTTTGTTTATTCTAAGAAAAATAGTGTTCTGTCAAATTCATTATCCTAATATGCTCCAAAACGCCCTAGGTAAGTTCAACAGTAGCTAATAGAAATAATAAAGTAATATAAATACAAAGTACAAATATTTTTATTTTGCCAAAAGCATATACAATAGACAGAATTGCTCATAGTTTTCCACAAAACTCTACAGATGGTTCTTTTCAAGGCTTCAAAGCTAAAGATATTGGACGTTCAGTTTGCATTTACAAACCTTCACACGGAGTTTTTTTTATAAATTTGTTCCGAATCGCTCGATAGACGAGACGCTGAGGTTTGATTCCAGGGGCAAACAATCTTTTTCTTTTCGTTTTCTTTGGAACGAAGTCCCTTTATATAAAAAAAATACTAAAAAACTGGTAGAAAACTGTAAAGCGAATCTCCCATATATGTGAGAGACAACACTCTTTATAGTTTTTCTAACGGTTTTTCGTTTCACATTTTTTTCGTAACGCTTAGACTGCATTGAACCTGATTTTTTCTGGAATAGGTCCGTCGCAAACCCGCGATAAGGAACTTACTTTTTATATTATAGCAATGGAACGTCTCCGAACGGAAGTATCGAAATGGCGTGAGGATGCGGAGAACGCTCGGCGCGAGAACCTCAAGCTGCGCTCGCAGAGAGACGCATTGCAAAGCAGGATCGAGAGGATTGCGGAGAGCGAACTATCCGTTAAGGTATAACAAACTAGATGATACATACAGCGTCCGTAACTCTAAACCATGTTCAGGACGCTTTAGTGCCTGGAACACACATTATGTATGATTATCTACTTCAGGGGTTCTTAAACTTATTTCATGTACTGCCCCCATTTTTACACCTACTTAAAAACCACGCTAACATAAAATTAAATTATTAATTGTGAGCTTTATTAGCGGAGATTAAACATAAATTCTTTACTATAACCCGCAAGAGTTAACTTGAGACCTGAGCGCAGTAGGTAGTACACAACGCACCCATTTTTTTTGGGTCTCTTACCACCCCTTTTAGGCCTGCAGGCGCCCACAAGGGGGCGTTATCGTCCATTTCGGGAAAGGCTCATCTACATTATGTATTCTTAGACACTATATAAAAAGGAAATATTTATTTTCGTTTGTAATTAATACCGAAACTACTGAATCAATTTAAAAAATTATTAATTATTACATAATCATGGAGTAACATAAGTTATTTACGCTAAACTTTCAGAACAGCAATAATTTTTGCAATGGTTTTCCACCTAATAATTTCGTTTTAGGTAATGCATCTTGTGGATAATCCTGCGGCTGAAGCTCAGAAACAACTTCAAAGCGATTTAGAAGCGGCACAAGAAGAGGTATGTAACATTTTTAATGAACTAGTTGCACTCCGCGGTTTCAACTTAGCGTCGCAACACTGTGGCTATATTGGAATAAAATAATCAATTTGCTTTTGGTCAAGCTTGCATTTGACCTCATATCACCTGATGGAAAGCAAAGATGAGGCCAAGGATCTACCCAAAAAAAATACATATGTGCCTTAATTGACATTGCTCCTACGGTGAAGGAAAACATCGTGATGAAACCCGCGGCTTAGTTGGCTCCAGAAGTATTTACATGGTTGACTAAGCTGAGAGGGTAGTAGGTGCTGGGCAAGCCTACTCCATCCTCACGCAAAAAAGAACCAATTAAAAAGGGTCTAATTGCGGAAAAACAGCCCGTATACAAGTACAAGTCCCTATCTCACTCATAACTTGAAGGCTCCAAGGTTGTAGTTTTGTTTTTTTCTCTGAGCAACAGACAAACTGATTCACAGTATTAGTAGATCGTAGTTCTTCGTATTGATGGCACAAATTAAAGGGGGAAATGATCAGGTAGGGTCAGATCCTTCCACTCCAGTATGCTACCAGATCTTTGGCGTTGTTATTAGCTGACATTAAGTCAGCCAACGTATAGCTATTAGGGCAGGAGCTCGGAGCTGCATTATATATTGATATATATCGCTGGACATTCCACACATCGCCATCTAGCCCCAAGCTAAGTAACTAGACTTGTGTTATGGGTGCTAGACAACGGATATACTACTTATATACTTTTGTTTTGTAAATATATACTTATAATACATTGAAACAACCAGACCACAGACAAATATACATAAATTCTTGTCTAAGGCGGGAATTGAACCCGCAACTCTGTAGTTTGGCAGTCCGGCATGGTGACCATTGTAACAACTGCGTCGTGAATTTGGCATGAATCGATCTCAGTTTATATGTTTTGTTTTTTTCCTTTTTTGTATTTTAAATCTTAATTTTTATGATAATTAGAAAATGAAATAAAAACAAGATATAGGGGCACAATCATGGTAGTTATAGGTTTTATGGCACCAAAATATTTATGCTAGTGTCATTATCCAGTTAGGAAACAGTCGACTACGTTTGTATGGAGAGAGCGCCGGTACCCTTTCACCTTAATAATTGGATATGAGCCATTTTTAAAATAAATATATATTTATAGATAAAAAGGCTGAAGACTGCGTTAAGGGAAGGCGGATCGAGCGAGTGTTCAGATGAAGCTCAACAGCTGAAGCAGCAGCTTGAAAACAGTCATATCAAGCTTAAACGGTAAGCTGTTTATATCATAATATAGACTATACTTTGTTAATATTTACTTATACCAACTGTGTATCACTTTGCGCTTTTCTACTTAGCTCTACTCCCAGTTGATGGGGTTTAAAGTCGACTTAGCCTCTTAACGAAATAAAGCCCAATATCTAAGCATAAATACTAAAATAAACAAGTAAAAATTCCTAAATTATCCGTAGTTGAATTTTAGTAGAACCTACTGTAAACTGTTTTGTTTCTATTTCCAGGGGCAAACGTTTACAAAGAAAAGGTTAATAAATCTTTACATTGCTTTATTGTAGTGTATATTGTAGAAGTTCTGTACAAGTAAAATTATGCTTTATGTCTATACCTTTAAGAATGCTAATAGATATATTTTAGAAAAACAATAATACTGTCTAATCTATCTAGCACAATAGGGCTGCGGTCCGAAATCGACTTTGAGCGCTGGTAGGCGCTCAAACGCGTTCTGAAATGCCATGAGCGCTTATAGGCGCTCACGAAAGAGGTATGACGTTATGAAATCACAAGGAAATACGTCATCAACGACGCCATTGTCTGCAGCGAAATCTCCGTGAGCGAACTGTCAAATTGACGTTTGCATACGTTCTTTTAGGAGTTAAATTCGAATTTAAATATTTGAATCTTTGAATATTTTAATTTGAGTTTTGAAGTATCTTTCTGTGTTTTTATGTGAATATAATGTGTTACAATGAACGGAGGATTAGTTTTTTAATCGTATATGTACACAACACTTCAAACAAATAGTAAAAAAATAAGTATAACTATGACATTAGTTGATAGTTGACGCACTAATAAAACCCGGTTCGAAATCGTGATAGCACCGTAAGCATTTGAGAACGTTTGATCGTTAGCACTGTCAGCGCTGTCATCTATATTCGAACCGCAGCACAATACAATAATTTAAGCGATTTGCTATCTTACTCTAACGTGCGGGAAAATGAAAAGATCGAAACACTTTAACCTGTCAAATTAAAATAATCAAATAAGAGTTTTTTTGTAGACCGAAATTGCCGCTTAACGTTAAACTGAGAAGCATAATGTAACCATGTATGTCTTTTTATAAGCTTTTATTGTACTTTCAATGTTTTTATTCAAATAATTTAAAAAAATTACTAGTTCCAGATACCTCGATAGATGCTAGCTGCATCTTTAAATTAAGGAAGTAAAAAAAAACTGATAATGGTTTGATAGTGATTGGTCTGTAAGTACTAGACTATCAGAACTCAGTAGAAGGTATACCACAAAAATCTGATATCTAATGTGATATCAGCTTCTTCAAACTTTAATGGCAATTACATACTTTGTCAGGAGAAAAATATAAGAAAGAGAATAATGTAAAAAGTGTTTTATATTCTACTGACATCTGATTGCCTAGTACTTTTTACATACCAATCACTATTACACATTATATACAGCAAGGAAAAGTGATGTTGATTCGTGGTCGGTTGCAGCTCAAATAATGTTTTTTTTTTACTATTAGGCGCTGTCCTAATTGCGAATTATTGCGCTACCGATGCGTCCGATACGATCAAAATGGTCGTACGATTGTCCGATCGAACACATTGGTATCTATTGAATGTCTTAATTGACGTTCTCACGGTCATGCGTAGCGACCAAATTCTTATATAGAAATAGTATCGCATCTATGATGCGCAATTAGGACGGCGCAGGCGCCTTCGTGGTTCGTTGCAACAAGCTACGTCTCACATGAGAAGTTGGGCATAACCCTAAAAATTGACGAATTCTTCCTTAATCTGGTAAAAATAAAAAAATATATAAATGATTTTCTTCACTAAAGACAACGGTAGCCATAAAGATCGCTATCTACCGAGCGATTTGGAACTAGTTTAGAAGCCAATTGAATTATTCCTTACTAGCTGCGCTCCGCGGTTACACCCGCGTTAGTCTTCATTCCGTGGGATATCAAAATGAAAGTAGCCTATAGCCTTCTTCGATAAAAGGACTATCCAACACAAAAACATTTTTTTAATTCGAACGAGTAGTTCCTGAGATTAGCGCGTTTAAACAAACAAACAAACTCTTCAGCTTTATAATATTAATATAGATTAGCTTGACAGCTCCTTACTTTGCACGACCTGCCCGCATAATAAGAGGCAGTAATAGATTTTAAGTTAGAATTAAGTTTAGAAAACAGCTATTTTAATTGACATCAATATAATATTTTGATATCTAGCATGAAAGAAGAGTTCACATCGTCAGCTCAAGAGTTCAGGGAGGCGTGTTTCACATTACTTGGATACAAAATAGACCGGACTGGACATAAAATATACAAGTAAGTCGATCTTCTACGTAAGTCCCGATCTCTGATTACCATACCAAGTTTCATCAAAATCGGTCCAGTAGTTTCAAATAAACATCACGACGCCAGGCTTGGGAAGATCTTTCACTGAGTAGATGTTATATCCGGTAAGCTATTTCTGGCAATTCTTTGTTTGCACGATTTAATACAGTTCAGCGGCATCTGTTAGCAACGAAAATCTTCTATGTTTTTTTAGATGATAGGTCAGCGTTTGACCACTATCACACTTGCCCGATGGTAGGTGACGATGCGGCCTAAGATGTAGCACGCGGTGTCTAGAAGATACCTATTCACTCGCGTCTTGAAGACTCCTAAATTGTACACGTCAGGAAAGACAGACGCAGGAAACTGATTCCATTCCTTTGCGTTACGAAAAAGGAATGACGAATCTGGCCCTTCTAATCATCACTACATAGTATAAAATAAAGTCACTTTTCGCCGTCCCTATTTCCCTTTGTATGCTTAGATCTTTAAAACTACGCAACAGATATTAATGCGGTTTTTTAAATAGATAGAGTGATTCAAGAGGAAGGTTTATATGTATAATACATGCATAATATAGCCGTGCGAAGCTGGGGCGGGTCGCTAGTCATATCATAGTATAAAACAAAGTAGCTTCCTGCTGTCTGTCCCTATGTATGCTTAGATCTTTAAAGCTACGCAACGGATTATGCTGCATGATTATGATGATTTTCTATTATAGATTGAGTGATTCAAAAGGAATGTTTATATGTATATAACTAGCGACCCGCCCCGGCTTTGCACGGCTATATTATGCATGTATTATACATATAAACCTTCCTCTTGAATCACACTATCTATTAAAAAAAAACTGCATCAAATCCGTTGCGTAGTTTTAAAGATTTAAGCATACATAGGGATATAGGGACATAGGAACAGAGAAAGCGTCTTTGTTTTATACTATGTAGTGATGCAGTAGCTAGTTCTTTATAATATAATGAAACCACACAATATTAATTTCAGATTAACAAACATGTACGCAGATTCGACCGAAGAATACTTAACATTCACACTAAGCAACGATGGTGTAGAAATGGTCCACACCGAGTACTCGGAGACACTCACCGAGCTCGTTGAGCTTCATTTGCATCAACAGAGGTCTATACCTCTGTTCCTTAGTGCGCTTACTATGGACCTCTTTGGTAGGACGACTATGCAAACTGAAATGGAATAAGGTAGTTTTTATAGGTATTCGTAATTTAAATTCATAACGATTTTAACGGATATTATGGGAGCTTAGCTTAAAAACGTCTGATTTTAAACAAAAACAAAATAAACACGATAGTTATCGTGTCTATTTTGTTTTTGAGATCTTTTTATGTTCCCATGGTCACAGTGACTGAGGTCTTACCAATTTTTTTAAATGTTTTTTTTTTCTAATTTTTTTTTTTAAACTCCCGATAGATGACTTTATAGCTCCCGTAGTTTCTGGTCAAGGGATTTTTTTTTAATCTTGCCCGGCCAGGGAAGGCAGAGATCAGAGAGGGACTGCTGAGTTAGCCCATACAACCTATTTCCGAAATTCGATGATTTTTAGTGACCATAGACATTTTTTTACTTCCTTAAGGTGAAAGGGTACCTGCGCTCTCTCCATACAAACGTAGTCGGCTGTTTCCTTCCTGGATAAAACGTAGTCGGCTGTTTCCTTCCTGGATAATGACACTAGCACAAATATTTTTGTGCCATAAAACCTATAACTGCCATGACTGACTATGCCCCTAAGTTTTTGGTCTTTTCCATTTTCTAATTATCATTGAAATTAAGATTTAAAAAAAAACAAAAATTAGTGGCATGGTCATGGCAGTTATAAGTTTTATGCACCAAAAATATTTGCTCTAGTGTCATTATCCAGGGAAAGAGCCCCCGGTACCCATTCCTCTTAAGGTTCCGCTGGTCGATCGTGTTTTCCATAATGAATTTAGAGTGTTATCCATTTATTCTTTATGGAATTTGAAAAAACAAAAGTTAAATCTACATAACAAGTCTATATCTAGCCCATGTAGGCGACGAAATAGACAAATTATATTTAATTTAATATAATTTAATATAAACCTTAATGTAAACATTAAATGGTCGATTATCAAAGCATCTGGAACTTATCCTTTTTCTCTGATTGTTTGTGTTCTAAGGTTTTGCTGTTGTTTGACGGTCTTGTTTTCCGGACATGACGAAATGTATTACTTGCTCCCAATCTGATGGTATCAAATGTACTCGACTTTATCCGTTAGAATCGTTTAATTATTGAATATGGTAAACTTTTATTAGTAGTTAGCATTAAGTGTAGTTAGTTCTGCAGCCTGATTAATCAGAAGGATACCGAAACGATAAAAAAAATTTGCTGCTCTTTCACTCCCGCGTGTGTTGACGTGTTGCCATCCTTGTCTTTTCAGTTTCATTCGTTTCGGTAGCCTTCCGATGGTTTGTGAATTAGCCTTATGTATTACTTGTATTTCCGTGAGGAAGAAATAGTATTTCGAAGTTTAAATATATGGTACAGACGACTTGATTAATAGGTAATTATGAATAATTACTGGTTATTATAAAAAAAACAGACAGACGGACAAGAAAGTGATTTTATAAGGGTTCCTTTTTCGCCTTTTGAGGTTCGGAACTCTAAAAATAACAAAAGACGATCGAAAATTTACAGCTTGCAAATGTCACTCTGTACGGCTGCATAATTGCAGACCCACCGTAGAGCTCCAAAACGGCTGTGATTAGAATGTTTTCAACACAAGCAAGATTCTATGCACCTGCTTTAGTTGAAGTTTGAAGTCTTCCAACTTATGAATTTATCAAACAAAAATATTAGAATGAAAACATGCCGTTAATAGTAATTTTTGGACTCTACCTGGGGCTGCAATTATGCAACCGACGTACAGTCACATTACCAATTAGCTGAACCCTACGTGACCTAGAGCTCACTCGCAAATCTGTAAAGTTGTAAGTAATGTTACCTGATTCTATATTTTTTAAACAATATACCTACTATAAAATACAATGCACAATATAAAAAAAAACAAAATAGTAAATTTATCTATATTATAATAGTAAATTTATCTATAATTGTAAATTTATTATAATAGTAAATTTATCTATCTATATTTTTACAATTATGCTAATGAGCTCTGGGTCACGTGGGGTTCAGCTAATTGGTAATGTGACTGTACAAACTGTACATTCACCGAAATTATCAAGTTGTCTGTAGTTCAATAATAATATCTCCAATTTATTATATATGCCCTATTACAGTTGTAACAGTGTAGTTTCCTTGGGATATTCAGCTTATGTGTTAAAATTAGCTGAATACCACTATTTTGTAGGGTGTTCGACCTTTATTTCCCCGATTAGAACCAATTTTATACGTTCTATCGAATTTATCATTTTCTTATAAAAGAGAATGTCCAAAATTGAGACATTGTATGGTAGCTTGTCTAAACTTTTTTGATTCAATTATTCATTTTTGTTACCTATACTTAATTTAAAAGTTATTAATTTATTTTTGGTAAATACACCAAGAACATTAAGTTTGAATTTCTTTCCTACGGTGGGTCTGCAAGTTGTTGCCCGATGTACAGTCACATTACCAATTAGCTAAACCCCACGTGACCCAGAGCTCATTAGCATATCTGTAAAAAAAATATAGTATTTATCTATTTTGTTATTTTTATATAGTATTGCATTTTGTATTGTATAGTATATTGTTTAAAAAAAAAACAGAATCAGGTAACATTACTTTACAACCTTACAATTTGCGAGTGCGCTCTAGGTCACGTGGGGTTCAGCTAATTGGTAATGTGACTGTACATTTAATCGAGTGCGTGAAATAGTCGTGATAAGACTTCAGTCGTAATTGACACATACTGATATCTGTAAGTTTATATAGTGTATTGGGTCCTATAATTTTGAACAAGTGTAAAAGAAAATAATTGTTAAGGTACAAATAGATACCTACGTAGCTATCGAGTAAGTAGCTATAGTACGGGTCCTTAGCTTCAAAAACGACCCCTTCCGGCAGAAAGGACGCTCTAGACACGCAAGTAGCTTTTACATAAGGAAAAAAAAAACTGGTTGCCTGTAAAGTCGGTATACGGGCGAAAGTTTTACGTGACAACAACTGTGCTCGAGTGGAAGGGACGCGTGCCTTTCACTTTTTATGTCTGTCTCTCTCGCTCTTAGGCGGGCTAACCATGCCCGCGTGCCTCTCACTCGCTCTCATTGTGAGCGCATAACGTCAGCGGAGCGTAACGCAGTTTCTTGAAGTGTCACCCGGCAAACCAATTTATAAAACGTTGTCACGTCAAAAATAGAAGTAGAAATAAACCGCAAAGTAATATGAGTGACAAAACTTTGACTAGTTATAATTCTTAAACTACTTGTTCAAATTGGATAAAATTTGAAATATACCGAGTTCATACAATGCTTGCTTGGTATCTAAAAATTCTAGATAAGTTTTATCCACAACGAAGTTATAGGGGGTCGAAAATGGCCTGAACTGTTTCGAGAAAAGGATGGTACGGCCGTGCCGCTTTTTTGCTTGACTTGGCGGGGGCACTGCCGTGCCCCCAGATGTGTTCTTTTATTTTTTTTAAAACGTTTCAAAGTAATGTAATGCACTGCATGACACCTATTGAATAAAAGATTTTGAGTTTGAGTTCCCCCCTCTTTCCGTTGGTTGTGTTACAAATAAAAGTTTATTATCAAACACTTTGCGACTTCTGTCTACTTCTATATTTCATTACTTGCTGCGCCCCGCAGTTGTAACTGCGTTATTTCGGTTTTCGTTCATAATTCAAGTCCTACTTACTGAATTTCCAAAAAATCCTTTTTCGCATTTTTTAGAGATGTAAAAGTTACCTGCGTGCTAATTCCATGCTTTCTGCCGAATGGCACCAAAATCTTATTTTTTTTAACTAAGGACCCGTACTACTAAGTTTTGTATTCCATTAATTTAATATATTGTACAAACAATAAAATCTCTTCTTGTGACAATTTTGTTTGTGCTATTAATTTTAAACTCCACCTTTAAAAAAATACCGATACAGTAGAAATTCGAACATTTTTTTCCCGAAAATAATGATAGATAGAAGCACTTCAATTTACCATAAAAACAAAACACAAGTAAACATAAAATGGGGTAATACCCGTAATGCGGAATGGTAAATCAGCTGTTTGTTAGAGTAAGAGGTCATTGACCTTGTGGTCTCTTTAATTTATTGACTTTTATCATAAGGCTGAGGTCTTCCTAGGGCAAAGCAACCGCTTATTTAAGGGTCTTTAAGTCACGAGTGTATAGGTATCTTCTAGGAAAGCGTGCTACATATAAGACTGCATCTTTACTTACCATCAGGTGAGATAGTGGTCAAACGCTAATCTGTACTTATAAAAAAAAGGTTTTTACCATTATTGTATGTTATGTGTCCCATATTACGGGGCTATGGAGTCCGGACCTTTGGAAGGCGTGCGTGGAGCGGAAGCCAACATGTAGAGGCCCTTTACATTAACAAGTTTGTTATCAAAGTATAATATTGGCATCAAACCGACGATTATCCCTGTCTACCCTATAAAATGCACCATATTCTACTATCCTACTAATATTATAAATGTGAAAGTTTGTGTGTTTGTTACGTAAAAACTACTGGACCGATTGCGATGAAACTCGGTATGTGAAACTTTTTATCCTGATATTTCTACGGGTTTGAGATCTTATAACTACATAGTATAAAATAAAGTCGCTTTCTCTGTCCCTATTTCGCTTTGTATGCTTAAATCTTTAAAACTACGCAACGGATTTTGATGCGGTTTTTTCGATAGAGTGATTCAAGAGGGTATATGTATTTCATAAAAATAAATAAGTTAATATCAGTGTAAAATATTTATGAAGGAAACAAGGAAAATATATTATACATCATCTAATGTTCACGTGCTTAACAAATTAGTTAAAGATAGAGTTAACAACGTGATAAGAACTAGGAAGTATAACTACACCCACGTTTACTTGACTCGCGACTTTAATCCGTAACTACATGTCTGCCAAATTCGATTTAAACAAAATGTAAACAAGAAAAAAATAACAGAAAGGTTTGACCGTAAACAATGTCATGGGGAATTCTGAACAAAACATTTTAAAGACATTTAAAAATTAACAGCAAATGTGTTATGAGGTAAGCCATTACACACATCATGTTGGTAATTATGACTGCAAAATTACCAATGTAACAAGCTGTTTAAAGTAATTGAGCAAAACAAATCGATTTTACGTTTACGAAAATTTTAAATTGACTTTGGCATGATAATAAAATCACATTTTTCTCACTAATAATTATTATGATAGGCTGCAGTTTTTTAATTATGTAGGTTATCGAATAAAGACAGTAGTCGCGAGACAACGTTATAATAATTGACGGTACCTATTATAATTTTATTTGAGAGTTGGAACAAGTATTTATAGAGAGCAATCAAAACTACTTTTAAAGTTCAACCCATACTTTTGATATTGAAAAAATTTATTTTCCAAAAAAAAAAATCTGGCCGCTGGGTCTTACGAATCCCTCGGTTTACTGCCATGTGCTTATCACTGAGCTCCGCTTAACACCAGCTATTTTAAAATATATTTTTTTCTTATTTTATGCTTGCTCCCACTCTCAATTTAACGCCAAAGAAAGTAAATATTGCCCCTTCAAGTTAAATTCAAAAATCTTATTTTACATCGGGGTTTTTTCTTTTTTAAGTTTTTTTTCTAGAAACATTAAAATTCAAACTACCTAGAGAGAATTTAATTGCTTGGCAAAATATAAGATACATAAAAATATTATTGAAAACGACAAGTTGACGAAGTGTTAGAATGTTATTTAAATATTATTATTTTTGTGACATTTTGTTATGGGTAGGTGAAGTTAGGCATTTTATACCTAGACGATATGTTAATAGACTCTTCGCCACTTTGTCGAATGCATAGTTTAAGTATAAGTCAAAGTTTTAAACTATTTAAAGCTACAAGGACGCCAAGAAAATTCATTATTAAATTCAACAAGTTACCACAAACTCACAAACATATTCTTGGAATCGTTAAAGTAACAATAAATTACTTTTCAACTACAGTCTATAAAGATCACTTTAAAATTTATAATGTTTCGAAAAAAATATCGTAAAATAATTAAAAACCTTATTTCTCATAATACTGAAAACGCGACTCCAAACATGCTCGAAATTCCAGTTCACTCAAAAACAAAACAAAAAATATTAAACATTTAAATTTTCATACAATTTTTCTTTTTAATAATTATTGCACTATTCATAGACATAACTTAAATAAAAATTGCCTAAGCGTTAACCACATAATCGTAGAATAAAATTATTAAATCTTACATTTCTAAGAGTAAATTTTAAGAACAATTAAAGGGAAAGGGTACCGGTGGCTTTCTCCATACAAACTATTACAAACGTAGTCGACTGTTTTCTCCCTGGATAATGACACTAGAGCAAATATTTTTGGTGCATAAAACTTATAACTGCCATGACCATGCCCCTATTTTTTTTTTTTAATTTTAATTTCTATGATATTTAAGAAAATGAAAAAAACCAAAACATAGGGGCATAGTCATGGCAGTTATAGGTTTTATGGCACAAAAATATTTGTGCTAGTGTCATTATCCAGGGAGGAAACAGTCGACTACGTTTGTATGGAGAGCGCGCAGGTACCCTTTCACCTTAAGTATGTCAGTCTGATGAAATTTTTTATTAAAATACGAGTTTGACTAACGTAGATCGAACGAGACGGAAGATTTTTATTAAGAAAGCCCTTCTTACCTACACAATGCTATTTCGAGCGAACCATAATAATCAGGTTTGTACTATTTTAGAGCGTCAGTAGAATAGCGCACAAATAACTTAAAGAATCAAATAGCGTTATGTGGCGCATATAGGGACCAAATTGTTATTAATTCATAGAAAATTCTTTTAAAGTATTATTGGATGTACCATTTGTAAGCGAGTTCTTTTCCTACATTTTTGTATAATTTAAATACACACTTATAATATGTAATATTAAAATTGTAGTATTAGGCGAAATGCATTTTGGCTTCTATATGCGCCTTAAGGAAGAAGGGCCTTAAAATACATCGAAAACATTGCGCTAACTACATTCCTAATAATATTTTGACTAAATATTAAGTACAATTTGGTGCTCAAATAATGTAAGTGTTAATTCAAAACTAGAAGGTACCTATATAATTATTTTATCTACAAAATTTTCGATAGACAGTAATATTGATCTAAAAGCAAATTCTACACTATCTACGGATAATTTATTAAAATATGCCTGTCGGCTGGTCGACTGTAACTTTTTTGGCGCAAACGACTTACTTTTGTCTGCCGAAAATACCACCGCGTTACCATCAGGCAGGTGTGATAGTGGTCAAAATCCTGACCTGTCATTTGTAATAAAAAATCCGGCCAAGAGCGAGTTGGACTCACGCACGAACGGTTCCGAATCTGTTAGCACTTGTTTTTATAGCGGCAACAGAAATCTCAACTGTCTAGCTTTCACGGTTCATGAGATACAGCTTGGTGACAGACAGATAGACGGACAGTGGAGTCTTTAAAGGGACCCGTTTTACCCTTCGCATACGGAACCCTAACAAACTAAGTAAGTAGATTACATTTCTATGGGGGATGTTTTAGGCAGACAAATGTGTCATTTGCGCTGGTTATTTGTATGAATTAGTAACATATTAAATAAGGAAATATCATTCCTGATTCAGTCAATTCAATTGGGTTTTTTTAAATGTTGGTGAATCATGTCCGTTTAACATTTCTTTCCCATTTACTCAAGCAACTTTATAAGGGGCCGTCCATTAAAACGTGATGTTTTTTTTATTTTATTTTGCATTTTAACCCCCCTTTCTCTTTTGGTGATACATGGTTAGGTTTAAGACTACCCCTACCCCCCACCCCATATATCACGTGTATTTTTAGTACCTACAAGGAATCTTAATTTTTTTTAAATTGTTATAAATTATAGGTAAAGTATCATCTCATTTTATTATAGAAAATTTTTCGCCGGTTTTGTAGAGTATCGCGCGTTTGAAAAAATAAATACACGTGATATATTACTACAGCCCCCCTCCCCCCTTGTGATATTTCGTGATTCCCCCCCCCCTTTCGAGCCTCACGCGATTAATGACCACCCCCTAATAATTTATTAATTTTTCTTTGGATACTATTATTTGAAGTAGACAGTCCGAAACCTTTTCTGTCTAGATATAACATTTAAAAACTCTGTAACCCCTAATAGATGCATGTAGGTATCCCCAGAAGGCCAATTCTCGTAAATAAAATTGATTAAATTACATTGCAATAATTCCGATTACATGAAATACAGAGTTATTTTGAGCATCTTTGAGAGTATTTTTTGTAATCGGAATGATATTGTAATGTAATTTGAACAATGCTATTTAACCTTCAGCACATTGCAAATATTGCAATGAAAAAGTTCGGGAAAGTTACCCTACTTTACACTAAGTTTGAAGATTTTTCAACATATGGCTAATACCGTTATCAGCGGCGGACCCTTTAGTTAATAATAGAGTTGCAACCTTTTTTAAATTTTCCCAATTTCTGCTATGAGTAGGTAATTTTTTATTTCTATTTGTAACATTTTTTTGTAAAGCCCAGGGTTACAGTGTTTTTATTACACAATAGAAACTAAGGACCTACATAGACAAAGGACTTGTCCGCCTAAGGCTCAATTTACACCGCCGCGGAATGGAACGGAATGGAAGCGTCAATTTTGCCTCATGACTCATGATACAATTCTCGAGAGTGCGCGAGGATTCCGCGGAAGACGCGCGTCCAATTTTTCGGCGCGTATTTAATATTATGTGCTTTATGGACAACTGATATAAAGTTCATTATTATACAATATGTTTCAGCGAAGGGGTTTTAATAGGAAAGAGGGTTGTTCTAGACGTCTAGTCTAGGCGAACAACTTTTGTTCTACGACTTTTGGAAATTCCAACATTTCGTTCGAAGTTTTTGTTTGAAACAGATGATTTTCAAGTAAAAATTCCCTCAGAATTATCGAAAAAAAAGTTCGAATTTCCAAAAGTCGTAAAACAAAAGTTGTTCGCCTAGACGTCTAGAACCTTTACTATTAAAAGCCCTTCGATGAAACACGTTGTTTAAACAATTTCGTTGCAAAAAGTCGCTTCCGTTCCATTCCATTTTATTTTATAAGCTATTGACTCTTAAGTCCTTATTCGCCTGAAACACAGGAACATCCTAGTTCAGGCAAATGTGTTTTATTGGGTTTTTGTATTTTTAGTTCAAATTTTACATTATAAATTGGTTTTGAATAATTTTTTTTTTATTCCGCGGCGGTGTAAATTGAGCCTAAAACTCCCCCGCTACAATAATTTCCTGTAAAGTTCTTCGAGTTATATATAGAAGCTCAAGTTTCGTTTGTGGACTACTGGACACGTTTTCCAACTTTTCTCATACCTCTCGACTCAGTTGCTCTAATGTCTGTTACGTTTTTGCCTCCTGGAAAAGAAATAAAAACAATATTTACCGAAAGGCATCAAATGTACGATTTTACCGATAACTACTGATTGCAAAAATTCAGTAGCCTTAGTTATGTAGCACAAAGTAATAAAGATAGAAAACATGGCAAATACTTAAGTACTTAGGTTTTTACAAAAGAATAATGTGTAAGTATTACATTCGTTGTCTAGTTATTCGTTGAGGCTAGGTTCGCACTTTTAATTTAAAAAAAAAACCGGTCAAGTGCGAGTCGGACTCGCACATGAAGGGTTCCTTACATTATATTCGGTTTGAGTATTTGTGTCAACAGAAATATATCATCTGTGAAAATTTCAACTGTCTAGTTACCACTGTAATATTGATGAGATACAACCTGGTGACATACAGACGGAGAGTGGAAAGGAAAAACGGGACCCTTTGGGTACGGAACCCAAAAATAACTTCATGAGTTTCTTGTCTTCTTCTCATTGGTGGGCAAGTTCCAAAGACGCCCATTTTTTACATCCTTAATTTTTAAGACAATGTGATTCACAAACCGTCGGAAGGCAACCGAAACGAAAAAAAATGTTACTACTCATTCGCTCCCGCGACTTTTGACATGTTGCCATCCTTGTCTTTTCAGTTTTATTCGTTTCGGTAGCTTTCCGATGGTTTTTGAATGAGTTTGCAGAATGTTTTTTTTACTATGATTCATAATCACTACATAGTATAAAACAAAGTCGCTTTCTCTGTCCCTATATCCCTAATCCTATGTATGCTTAAATCTTTAAAACTACGCAACAGATTTCGATGCGGTATTTTTAATAGATAGAGTGATTCAAGAGGAACGTTTATATGTATAAATCATCAAAATCCGTTTCGTAGTTTTAAAGATTTAAGCATACAAAGGGACATAGGGACGGCGAAAAGTGACTTTATTTTATACTATGTAGTGATACATACACAATATAGCCGTGCGAAGCCGGAGCGGGTCGCAAGTATAGTATATTAAGTTACCTTTACACGGGCCCGTATGCAGCGGATCGACAACCCGTCCGGCATGACACGCGGCCCTCTGCAGCCGACACCAAGAGCCGTAAGTCCGTCTATCTGAGCCGCAGAGTTGCCTGCGCGCACCGCCGCCGCCTGCGCCGCATGAACCGCACGAGACGCATCGCGCGCCGCTCGCGCCGCCTGACACGCAACGCTGGCCCGCACCGCAACGTATGTTGTGGCATGTTGCGTTACCTGGTTGGGAACAAATACTGTTACTGTGTGAAAGGTGTAGAGAAGCGGATGTGATGCATTGCTGTGACGCAACAAAAACGATGTATCTAAGACCGGACTGCCAAACACTGGGTTGCGGGTTCCATTCCCGCCTCAGACAAGTATTTATGCTTAGATATTTGTCTGTAGTCTGGTTGTTTCTATATATTTACAAAAGAAAAGTATATATAAGTATCCGTATAAGTAAGTATCCGTTGTCTAGCACCTATAACACAAGTCTTGTTACTTAGCTTGGGGCTAAATGGCGATATGTGGAATGTCCTGCAATATTTATTTATTTATTTTATTTATCTACTAGCTTTTGCCCGCGACTTCGTCCGCGTATAAGTTCAAAATGGTTCTAATAGGATTTTTTATTGGTTTTAACTCTAATAAATTTCTTTGCGTTTTAAAATTACCGAAGTCGGTAGGTTAGTTTATATTCTTTTATATTTATATTTCACATGTTTTCTTTGATACTCATATATAAAGGCAGAGAGGACGAAAATTCTGTATTTACTTGGAAGCAAATAAAAAAAATGGTTCTGAGGGACTTTGAAAATATTGAAACAAAAACATGTAGTTTTTAAAGTTCAAGTCTATCTGTCTGTCTGTTTGTTACTTATACAATAAAAAACGCCTAAACCAATTGAAATCTGGTTCTCACTTTAAGATAGCTAGGATAGGAAGGTCGTGTTATACTTTACATCTAAATCCAATAAGTAGAACCTAAGTAATCAACGAAAAACTGCAGCCGCTCGAGAAACCCCGGCCGCCCGTGACGACACGAACGCGTCCCACTAAACACGAACGTCACAGAATACATAATAGTGTATACTTATCCCACGCATATCCCATTTTATTCCATATTTCCACGGGATCGGGACATGCTGGTGAAACCGCGAGGTGCAGCTACTTTTGAATATAGAATGATTCGTATATTTCATACTATGTAGAGACAATGTTCTACCATTTCAAATTTCGAATTCTACGTCCCCATGAGGCCGTCTCCTAAAAGTGCAACCTTTTTTGAATAAAATCGAAATGGGTGTCAAATGTAGGTGATTTAAAAGGAGTATTGATATCAACTTCGGAGGAAATCACCCCAAAATAACTTTCTACCCCTTTTTAACCCCGTTAGGGGATGAATTTCAATAAAATATGAAACACGTGTTCCATCAATTCTGTTAAAAAGTTTATGCAAAATTTGAAGTAGATTAGACCAAGGAATCACGTTGTCCCATACAAACTTTGCCCCCCTTTTTCACCCCTTTAGGGGTAGAATTTCGGAAAATCCTTTCTTATCGGATACCTACGTCATACAAAGAACACACCCTCCAAATTTCAAGTCTCTACGATCAGCGGTTTAGGCTGTGCGTTGATCCGTCAGTCAGTCAGGACAAAGGATTTTATATGTATAGATATAGATAGATATAGATAAGAAGATAATACATGCATAATATAGCCGTGCAAAGCCGGGGCGGGTCGCTAGTACTTTGATAAAAGAGATCCAATCAAAGAGTATTTAAGTTTTTAATAACCCCAGCACGCCGCTTCATACACATGTTCATACAAAATTGCTGGAGCGTTGTAATGTTCCAAATTCAAAAAACGCTTCTGCATTGGAATTAATTTTCTTTGACCGCGACACTGGCTATATGCACGATAGTAATAATGCGAAGCCATAGTAAAATTATAAATAAAAAAGAAATGGCGCTAGATGCTTCTTTCCGTATGTCAAACTGACAATTTTGACATCATCCCTACGTTCTGTACGTTTTCATGCAAAAATATTATGGTTTATTTTTTACGCCAAGAAATATCAAATTTTAATTAGTAACATAAATCTACTTGAAATATCTAAACCTCTTCTGATATTTTCTGAACACATTCGTGAAGATTATGTTAAAATCTGTTTCCTAGTTCCCGAAATAAGACTGCACAAACAAAGGTAAACAAATAAAATCAACATTTTCTGAGATGAATGGTAGTTTCGCGAAAACGAAGAGATGGCGCTAGTTACTTGAAATTAAAAAAAATATCTTATTAAATTAATTACTTTATTTTCTAGTTAAAAAATGTGTATATTGCTATGTATTCTTAAAATACATAAGTGTACAAAATTTTTAAGCAGAACAAAAAGAATAATCAACTAATTTGTGATTTTCTAAATTTAAGAAAACCTGAATCGCGCATGCAAGATTTTTTTCTACCGGAGCTATATAAGGTTAGCGAATTCTATAGTGCTAAGATCATTATGGACGTAGAACGCTTACTTCCAAAACTTCGAATTTATTATATGTAGAGATTAAATTGTGACCCATAAACGAAATACCTACTCGTATTAAGAGGAATGGGTACCGGGGGATTTCTCCATACAAACTATAACAAACGTAGTCGACTGTTCCCTCCCTGGATAATGACACTATATTTTTGTTGCATATAACAAATAACTGCCATGACTATGCCCTTTGGTATTTTTTTCATTTTCTAACTATTATAGAAATTAAGATTTAAAAACAAAAAAAAATAAAACATAGGGGCATATGGTGGTCATGGTAGTTATAAATTTTATGCAACAAAAATATTTGCTCTAGTGTCATTATCCAGGGAGGAAACAGTCGACTACGTTTGTATGGAGAGAGCGCCCGGTACCCTTTGAAGGAGGCTTAGCAGTGGCACAATGTAGGCTAACAAAAAACAGACGGACAAGAGAGTGATCATAAAAGGGTACATTTTGAGGTACGGAACCTTAAAAACCACTAGAACCTACCTATACAAGGGCCCCTATACGCCAGCGGTAGCGCTCTGCCGCGTTCACACGCAGCTCGTCTCAGCGCGCACGCACCCGCATACGTCTTCCCATCGACCGCACAGATGGGAGCGCCTGCAACGACACACGCACCGCATCGCACGCAGTGCGGCCCGAGCTCCGCGTCCAATACGCATCGTTTGTCACCGCCACAACGCACGCCGTCACATGTACCCTCTGAAACAAAAATAAATTTAGGAAAATTAGCTATCCCGGTAAACGTTGTTTAGCCATATACAAAAAAAAAAAAATAGATGTCCGATTCTCAGACCTAATGAATATAGGTACCTACATAAAAAAAAATCATATAGGTAAATAAGTTCAGCCGTTTAGGTGGCGAATGGTAACTAACACCGCGACACGAGAATTTTATAGTAAGTACCTACCTTAATTGCAGTACTTAAACTACATAGGTTTGTATAAATTATTTTTTTATTAGAGGGGAAGTAGATAGGTATATGTTTCACTTTACTGGTCATCTTTTTTTCCATTAGTGCATTTATTAGTAACTAGCTGTTGCCCGCGACTTCGTGCGCGTGGTAGTTTCGTTTTATGTACCAAAACCTTCCTCTTGAATCACCCTATCTATTAAAAAAAACCGCATCAAAATCCGTTGCGTAGTTTTAAAGATCTAAGCATACATAGGGACAGACAGCGGGAAGCGACTTTGTTTTATACTATGTAGTGATTACCCTGGTCATCTTAAATTATTATTTCCATAAATCACCGAATACGTCTTTCAGCGGAGTAAAAGTACCTACATTTCGCGGGGATTTATACAGACTATGGTTTCCGTGTAAAAAAATTGTTTTTATCTACAGGGGTCCGTAGGGGAGACGACGGGCGTGAACCCTATTTGATTGTAAATTAACTAACACTATCTTAAGTAATTATTTACACAAGTAGGCGTGTAACTGCACAACGGATAGGAAAGTAAAGGGTTTCCTGTATACCTACTTTAGCTTTACAGGAAACGAAAGCTAACGGATTGATGGATTAAAATGTCACGTTACAACTGAGTTGTAGGAAGAACGATAAAATATATGTCTGTCTTTCTCGCAATCGCAGTAAGAACCTACTAATTTAATTGTAATAGAGACAAAAATAGTTACATTGTTGTACCTACTTATAAACTTAACACTGCGGAATTTGCGGACTTCCAGAGCAATCAGTAAGGCCAACGGCTGTCCATCTAGTCGGAGGCTGTTCCGCCGCGTTTGCCAATACGTAGTCTCCAATCTAGGACTCTCCTAAATAACTTAATCACTGCATACCTAAACAAAGTCGCTTTCCGCTGTCTGTCCCTAATCCCTATGTATGCTTAAAACTACGCAATGGATTTTGATGTGGTTTTGTTTTAATAGATAGAGTGATTCAAGAGGAAGGTGTGCATGAATACCTAATACATGCATAATATAACCATGCGAAGCCGGGCGGATTGCTAGTATTATTCTAAAATACGAATTATTCCAAGTTTAATTGACTATGCCCTCCTTTTGATTGTTATTTATAGAAATGGTCTGGTAGAAGCCCAAGTATATCTGTAGATTAAAGGTGGACTAAAACACCGTAGGCCCAAACGTTGGTAACATACGAGTAACATAATAACCGATTAGAAATCGCACGAGACACTAAATACGACTGCGATTTTCCCGATTGTATCATATTACGGTAAATGGACCGACGTTAGTTAAGCCAGGAGCCCTATTTTTGAATCGTTCGCCCCTCGTCGAGCGCTCGATTTCTACTGATATTCGTTCGACTTCGGATATTCGCTATTTTTGAATCGCTCGATCGTAACGAGTGGTCTCCACCACTCGTCGCCAACAGGCGAGTGGGTAGAATAAAAGTCAAACATTCGGAAACGATCTTTGATAAATATTTATATCTTTTGGGTTTATTTCGGATGTTCGTCGGTAATTAGGTACCGGGTTTTAATTTTCTGCGTACCTAAAACAAATAAAAATTAATAATTCAAACTTCGACGAAGAACGATTCAAAAATACAGATAATTGGTGTAATGCGATTTTTTTTTCTTTGACATTCAACACATCGCCATCTAGCCCCAAGCTAAGTAACTAGACTTGTGTTATGCGTGCTAGACAACAGATATACTACTTATATACTTTTCTTTTCGAAATATATATACTTATAATACTTACATAGAAACAACCAGACCACAGACAAATATCTAAGCATAAATACTTGTCTGAGGCGGGGATCGAACCCGTAACCCTGTGTTTGGCAGTCCGGCATGGTGACCATTGTGCCAACTGGGTCGACTTGGAAGTCGAGTACGACTTGTAGGCGTATACGACGAAGCTATGTCACACGAGCGAGCGATTTAAAAATAGAGCCCCAGACGCTGATCAACCTAAAAGCTAAGATTACAAGGGATTTATCACATTTACAATCGCACCGTGCAGATGGCATTAGTGTCAGTTCCTTGCTTTACTTACCTAGAAGCCTAAAGGCGAAGTGACTGGGCACAGTTTTTATGGCGTCGTAAAATAATATTATCTTTATCTGTAATGAGCAATCTGTTTGTCTGTCTGATAAATTCGAGGTTTATACGTAGCTTCGGGTTCTGTTTGAAGCATTAGTTATTCCTGTATTATTTAGTTTAGTAAGTCTGGATACGGATTTAGTTGAACAGCTCTCGGAAGTTACGCAGACTGGGTTAGAATATTTTATGTCTGAAATAAACGTACTGTAAGCTAACTAAAGTAGGCTTACTTATGTCAGTTTATTAATAAATAAATATCTTTATTATCAGGTATAGGAAAAAATATAGTCACAAAATACTTACCTACATACCTACCAAACACTAATATTTACAATAAAATATTTATGTGCTTGGTCATAATTATTAGCAATTAAAATATATTTTCATATACAATCAATTTGAGAACCTTCTCCTTTTTTTAAGTCGGTTGAAAATAAGACATGAAATTCGTAAGGATGGCTGTCTTATGGCTGTGAACACAGTGATGTACAAAGACGGGATATTTCCCTATATTTTCTAAGAATTCCGCCACAGCAAAGAAATCAGACACCCTCTTCTCCGCAAACATATATAGATAGATAGATAAACATTTTATTTGTAAGTACAACACACAAAACATTGAAAATAACAAAAAGAACGAGAAAGCTAATTAACTACGAAATTATAAAAACAGGCAACCTTATCGCTTAAAGCGATTTCTCTGCAAACATATTTGATGCACTACAATTATTTACTTTCTAATGAGAATTCAAAAAGGATATTTGTATTGAATCCTCATGACACTGCTTAAATCTTGCTAATATTATAAAGAGAATTTGATTGTTTGTTTTAATTGAATATGCTCCGAAACTACTGGACCGAATTTGATGAAACTTGGTATGATGATACATTGATTCATTGGGAGTGCTATAGGATATATTTTTATCCCGATCTTCCTATGGGATCGGAAGTTACGCGGGTGAAACCGCGGAGCCCTGCTAATCTATACTAATATTATTAAGCTGAAGAGGTTGTTTGTTTGAACGCGTTAATCTCAGGAACTACTGGTTCGAATTTAAAATTATTTTTGTGTTGAATAGTCCATTTATCCAGAAAGGCTATAGGCTACTTTTTATCCCGATATTCCCATGGGATCGGGAGTTACGCGGGTGAAACCGCGGAGCGCTGTTAGTACGGTTAAAGTTGGTCTGAAGTTAAAGAAAGTAACATTGTAAAACTATGTAACGATTACAGCTAGCCAGAACTTTATTATATACAGGAATTTGTTGTGTGGTTAAAGTCAATTCGGTCGTAAAACGTTGCCAAGTGGAGTGTTGCCGTTTAGGATACGTTATGAATAACACTAGGCGATAACATCGGCGTAAACTTGCCATCAGACGGACTGCATCGCACCGACTGCGCGCGGTCCATTTATATTTCACTGCATGCATTTTTTTTTTTTTTTTACATATGATAGGTCAGCGTTTGACCACTATCACACCTGCCTGATGGTAGGTGACGATGCGGCCTAAGATGTAACACGCCTTCCTAGAAGATACCTATTCACTCGCGACTTGAAGACCCCCAAATTGTACACGTCAGGAAAGACAGACGCAGGCAACTGTATGAAGTCGAACATACAACTGCATGCAGTTAAATATATCGACCGCGCGCAGTCGCTGCGATGCAGTCCGTCTGATGGCAGCCCTAGAGGCAAGTTTACGCAGATATTATCGCCTAGTATTATTCATAACGTGAAATGAGGACGTCTGGGTCGGACTAGGTCCCATTGCGGCTGTTCCGACCACTTTACAATACCAAGGTGACTCTTGGAAATTACGCAACACAATACTATCATAATAAATATGGTGCCGGTATGAGCGGTTTACGTTTTATTGCTGTCTGTCTGTCAATTTAATTGTGTCTGCTGATTCCGGTTTGTCATTGCATTTGCCAATTGCATTCATTTGTGTTGTGCCGCGTGCTATGTACCTACCTACCGTTTATAAATCGAAACGTAAACACCAATTCGAAATATCTACTAAATTAAATGTTTATTATAAACTTTGTCTGTATTTACAGATAAATAAAAAGTTTAAAGTTTTGACTGATAAATTCGGGCCGATATCGCCGTATTTTTATGCAGCGCGTCTTGACTGCGATTACGTCATAACTAGGTATAGATTTCGTATTGCCGTAATCTCTCTTATGACGCACACGTCACGCAAACCTAAACGTCGCGCGCTCGCCGTATCGCACTAAATTTTGACGTGACATAAATGTCAAATTAATTTTCACCTAGGAAGGTTAGTCAAAAATTTCGTACGGCAACAGCTTGTTTCACGCGTAGTAGGTGAAGTAGACGTGCAGTTAAAGTAACGGTTACGCGTAGCTTCATTTTACGGCAATACCGATTATTGTTTGCGTGCACGTGACGTATGCGTCAACTGTACGACGTACGTGCACTCGACTAATGCGTCATAAATTACGGCGATCAAACCTATGGACGCATCGTGCTAAAATTTGGAAAGATTAATGGCAAAACTTCGAACAAAAATTACTTGTTTCCAAGGAGGCTAGGTTGACTAGGTTCTTGAAGTTCTTATGTACTTATGTAATGGCGTCAGATGCTGATGAACAAAATGATAAACAAAGTGGGCGTTATTCCAAAACGAGGTTTAATGATAGCCCGAGATGTGAATTTAAACCTTAGATTTAGACACTTAACTCGTGAACTATAATAGTCTTAACACTATCCCTATATAATCTATAGGGGTAGTGTTTAGAGTTTTAGGCTATAGTTCCCTAAGTATATAATCTATAGGGATAGTGTTTAGATAATAGTTCCCTAAGTAAGTATATAATCTATAGGGATAGGGTTTAGACTATAGTTCACGAGTAGGTACATCTGTGTCTAAATCTAAGGTTTAAATCCACATCTCGGACTATCCTTAAACCTCGTTTTGGAATAAGGGGGAGTTACTTTAAATGCTTATATCTTTTTCCCACACCTAGGTTCACGAAATAGTATCAATTTCATTGTAATCTAGAAAGCCGGAGAATTTCATCATATATTTTTCTATTTGTGTACATGCTCAAATGTCGTAATGATGCCCTTTGGTTACTACTCTGCTTTATCCTAGTCATAAAATGTGTTTCTTACATTATCTATTGAAGAATGTTCATAAAATAATATGTATTTGAAGTGTATTCACCATTGAGCGAAGGTAACGGTGGTGCAAGGCACCTCCAGCTCCGGTCCGGTTTGAACGTCCGTTTGTCTGTGCTCGCAATTAATGATGACATTCTACAACTCGGTGTTAAACCCTACTAACGAAACTCGAATATAACTCGACTATAATTAAAACTATAATAGAAAGATGAATAGAGATTGCTATATCCCTATATAAATCAAATTCTCGTGTCGCGGTGTTAGTTGCCTATGTCCACCTAAACGGCTGAACCGATTTGTATGGAATTTTTTGTGTAAATTCGTTAGGTTTGAGAATCGAATAACATACATACTATATTATTTTTTTGTTTTGTAAATGGCAATACAACAACGTGTGCCTGGTCAGCTAGTAGGTAAATAAATAAAATCTCTCGTTTAATCTACACCACAGTTTTGTGAAAAGATTCTTTGGTTTTAATCTCCCATGAAGTTGTAAAAGTAGTGAAAATCGTCCGACTAAACTAGCTTTCACCAGCGACTTTGTCTGCGTATAGGGGTTGAATTTTTAAAAACCCTTTTCAAGCGTGTGTCAAAGTTTAACCCAATCCGTCCATTGTGGCTTAAGCTGTGTTCTGCCATACTTAATTATTTAAAAAAAAATAAGGAAAAAATAGATGATGGTCGATTCTCAGACCTAACGAATATAGATAAAAGTAAGTATATAGATAGATAAGAATATAGATGTAAAATTATACAAATCGGTTCAGCCGTTTAGAAGGAGTTTGATAACTAACACCGCGACACGAGAATTTTATATAAATAGACTATGTAAAAATCTTTTACTCTGATTTTGCAATTCTTGAAATTTTTATTGGGTCAGGACTTACACAAAACATTAGTCTAAGTTTAGATCGGCGAATTTTACTTTAAAATTGCATGAATTCATGTTCTAGACGTAGCCTTAGATAATATGTTGTTGTAGACTGAGTAGCTTTACTTAGAAACTTAAATTTACGACTCTTGAATTAATATTACATCGTTTTTTTACAGTCATTAACTAAGATTTACTTAGTCACGCACTGTCTAATTTCCTAACTTAAATACTTATGATAAATATGATAAAAACAAATAATATTTATGTAAATGATGACAGCCTGTAAATTATTATACAGACATTTAAATTTTATTACTTCACATAAAATGTAGTTAATAACCGTAAAGAACTAGGTACATTTATATGCAACAATTTAAATTTACTACGCTGCGAACTATCGTATGTATTATTTACATTTTAAACAAGTTTAGGTAGGTTTCTATCGTCACTAAATATAGAATACTATTAGTTATTAATTTTATAATACCCCGTCGAGACCGCGTAAAAACTACTTGTTATTTTATTATATTGACGTTTCGGGTCAGGTGAAAATTATAAAAAAACTTACGCAGAGAACATGCGACCGATCGCTCTAGAAGTCTTTGCTTGTGTTCAGCAGTTGACATGTGGCTGTTGTGATGATGATGATTGATGAAGTTGCACCGACCATGGTCGCGGAATGAGGAGGACTGCGAGCACCGTCCGTCGACTATTAGTTAATCAAAGACTCTTTAATTACGAAGCGGTTGTTGTTTATTATGCGGACAAATAAACCGCGATATTTACCAAAATAAGAAATAATTAACTTACCTATATACTTAGTATTTTGCAGGCAAATAAGCCGCGATACCTACCAAAATAAGAAATCCTTAACGTACCTATAGGTAGGTATACCTAACTAGTATATTGTTGAAAAAACAGTCGATAACTTGACGTAACTTTTTATTTGACACTGGCTGCATACACATGTTGGGCGAGGTCAGTCATTTATAAAAAAAAGTTCATTGCATTTCAATATCCAGTTTAGATCGAAACTTTTTATTTGACACTGGCTACATGCACAACATGTGCGAAGTCACTATAATTGTCAAAAAAAAAGTTTATTTCAATATCGAGTTTAGATCGAGAATCGATAGTAGGGTTTCTCATTCAGACTCATGCACCCGCGCGACTAGACGTAGACGTATTGTAACCACTAGGTACTCGTACAACAACGTTAAAGCAATTTGATCTCAAATAGAGATGTAAGATGCTGGCTGGCCCTTGCCAACGACGACGCACTAACGAGTATTTGAGTGAAAAAATCGGACAAAAATATTTAATTTATTTATATAATTTTATGTGCAATTAAATTAAATAAAACACAAAGTTTGACCAATATAATAATTATATATTTAAAATTTTACATCTTTTTACATTTTTAGGATTCTTCAACTTCTTCTTCGTCGGAACTTTCGTCTTCGCTTTGTCTATTTTTAAATACCGTGCTGGCAGACATCATTTCTATTGCCTCCTTTGAGAAAGGCTGTCTTTTTTTATTTTGCGTCTTTCTGCTGCAGCTGATAAATGGATCTGAACTTAAAAGAAGTCTGTTTATTATATCTATGTTGCAGTCTCTGCGCGAAAATTTGCGGGAAAAATGTAATCTGTATTGCCTAAAATGTTTGTTTCGGGCTTCAGCTGCCTCTTCCGATAACTGACCAATAGGTAGGAGTGCATGAGCTATTACTTCACCTCCATGTATCAAAATTTTGTGTATGGTTGGTGACATGGGATGCCAACCATACAGATCGACATATATTTTTGCAGTTTCATTTGCGTATGCTTCAAATTTTTCTACATCAATGTTATTGCCACTTGATATTACTTCTAATATAATTTTAAACCTTTTTATTAAATCGACATTGATGCCAGTTATTCTTGAGGAGCATTCCGGATCTGCAAAAAATCTCCTTGACGTGTTCCCGTCATTAGTGTTCCCAAACCCTGCTTTGGGAACATCTACGAGTAATCCCATTTCCTCTTTAAAGGCTTTTTGTAGTTTTTCTTTAGTCTCTTTTACAATTATTTTTTCTTCTGTAGACCGTGCTTGCCATTTTTGTAAAGGCAATTTATAGGCTAAATGTAAAATAGATTCGAAAAATCGAATTCTTGCGTGAAGAATTGATAATTCAAACTTCAACGTTTCTACTTTACTTTCTTTTTTAATTAATTTATTAAAATCCTTCGAAGTCTGTCCGCAAATGTAGCATCTCATTGTAGATGAGGTGTCTGTAGCAGCATTACATACCTTGCCATCAATCATGGTAAGTAACAGTTTATGTTTTATTTTGCTGCCATCAATTTCTGTCTCCTGAAGCTGTTCGGCTTGGTTTTCAATGTATTGTATTTCTTGTTTTGTGATATCTTTTGTTTCATTTATAAATCTTATACGTATGGGTCTGCAGAATCTGACTGAAGACGGAACCGGATTTTGCCAAATGATTTTTTTCTCCTCTTCTTCAATGATAACAGATAGTCTTAGAGGCACTAGTGAGCTTTGAAAAATATTTGCATCACTATCTCCGTGATTTTCGAATTTTTGCTTGTATTGTGTCTGCTGAGATCCGTCACATCCCCATTTCGAAATTAACACCATATTTTGTTTTTCTTCTTCAGTGCATGACGTATTGACAACCTCCGCTATATATTTGTACAAGCGCAATGCAGTGTGATTTAGTAATGCTTGAAGTTTAACTTCTGCGCTTGTCTCAGTGACATGTATTGATTCTTCCTCGGGATAACATTCAATCTTAGCCATTTGTATGACAGAATAGCATGGGTAAATAGCTTTACCAGATCTGTGGATTATTTCCCATTGTCTTCTAGTGAAATCACCTTCAACAAAGATAGCCAGTGCTTCTGCTGGCGTATATTTTTTTACAGTTGTTTGCTTCTTGGTACTAGAAATAACTTTTCTAAGTTTAGTAGCTCTGGTGGGTGAAGCCATTAATTCTTTAATTATTTTTGATGCATCTTTATTTCCTGAAGTGCCCTGACTCACGCCAGCAGCATAAGTCAACTCCTCGACAGATACTTGTTCACGCAGATCTTTTGTTTTTCTCCGTTTGCTACGGTCACACACATCTTCAAATGATTTTTTTGGACGTCCAGGTTTTGGTAAGGTCATTTCAGGCCAGTTAGGTAATTCCATCGAAGAAGTAAGCCACACTTCATTACTTTTTAAAAACCGTTCTTCTTTGTATGAAGCTCCTCTCCACTTCTTTTTGAATTCACTTTTAAAGTGCTTCAAACCATTTACCATTTTATGTTTCTCATGTTCCGGACAATTTGTCAATTGGACAAGTCTATCTTCAAACAATGAAAACTTTTCTTCTATTTTGTGGCCCTTGAATTCATTCAAGATCTCCCACAATGCTCTTCTAGTAAATATCTTGATAGTTCTCGAATTATCTGTACGACAAATAAATAAATATATTAACTTAAAATAATTGTGTAATTTTTACGTACGATTTAAAAGTCATATAAAACAAAATGGCGGACGTAGGCGGATGGTTTTATTATGATTTACAATAGCCAACAAATCAATTATTATATTGTTATAAAAGTTGTAGCCCGACAAGACACGACATATACATAAAAACACGATTGTTTGAAAAAGTAAAGCAAAAAAATGTACCTAAATTGTAACTGTTTTCTTATCACATAAAAATATAAATTTTATACGACAAAGTAATCATGTAATATTTTAAAATGTAGTACATACCTTCTTCTGCCATATCCAATAAAAGTTTTTTCTAAATTGAACCACACAAACACACAACTGTGAAGCGAAGTTATAGTGCGAACAAAAGTGCCGAAAACAAAGACATGCGACTCCACGAACGGCTGAGTTTCGACTGATTTGTTAAAACAGGTCTAGAGCGGGGGGATTTTTAATGGCCGCCGTCTAAAAGGTCGGTTACCTGGCTATAGGAACAATAGCTTACATGACACTTTTGACTAAGTTGCACATTTTTACTTATGTCCGATTTTATTGATCTAATAATCGTTAGTGCGACGCACAAATTTATATAACGAGTACCCGCGTAAGTCCGATGTTTCTCACGGCTCACCGTTTAATCCTTCCCTGGACTAAGTACGACAAACATTTGAAAACTGAAATCATCTAAATCGGTTCAGCCATTCTCGAGTCGCGAGACTAACGAACAGCAATTAATTTTATTTATACAGGGTTATTGGTAATTATACTAGCAAGCCGTTGAGGGCTACTTCTGTGCACCTAAACAAACAACTTTTATTCTACGACTATTGGAAATTCGAACATTCTTTTGAAAATTTTGAGGTTAGGTTTACCTGAAAATCAGCTGTTCCATACACGGAGAGGTCATTAACCTTAAAATTTTACTTATTTTTAAGTTTTATCTACTGTTCTTAGTCTGAATGACCTTTGTTTAAATAAATGAGCTGATTTAGAATTTTTATAAAATCAAAATTTGCAATTTTTTTTTTCGAATTTCCAAAAGTCGTAGAACAAAAGTTGTTTGTTAAGGTGCACAGAAGTAGCCCTCAACGGCTTGCTAGTATAATTATCAATGACCCTGTATAGATAGATTTTACTAGCTGTCCCGGCAAACGTTGTTTTGCCATACAAAAAAAAGTGGGAAAAACCTTCATGCTACATGAAAAAAATCATAGCAATCGGTTTACCCGTTTTGGTGGAGTTTCGTAACTAACACGAGAATTTTCTAGTAAAAAGATAGATCGTTTTAATTTTTATTAATTGTTTTCGTTTATTTGGGAAAGATTTCTACAAATAGTACTTACCTATTTGTAGAAATCTCTACAATAATCTTATAAAGATTTTTTATTTTTGTTTGTAACGAATAGGCTCTGAAACTACTGGACCAATTTTGATGCAACTTGGTATGAGGATAAGTACAGTAAGGGTCATAAGTAAATTATCAGTTTGCTACAATAATACTATCAACAAGTATTGGAGTTATGACCTTCTTCTAATAGACGTTACACACAAACCTAAATACTTGAATTAAAAGTACTCAGTGTGATTATTATTTTCAACACGTTAGCTATGTCTTTAGTTGGCCGAGTGGTATAAGCCACCACCCGCTACTCCAACCGACGTGGGTTCGATCCACAGGTTACGTTGTTATAATGTTCAAATAGTGCTGCACGGGATTGTAAACGTAACGGTGGGCAGATACTTTTGACCGTGGACTGTACATTGAATCATTTGCAGTAGGTAACATAGGCAATTTATTATTCGATTATTCCCAAGGGATCACGACTCACACGGGTAAATCCGCGGGGAGCTTCTAGGTGTGCTAGTTTAAAATATTATGCTTTACTAGCTGCGCCCCGCGGTTTCCCCCGCGTAATAATTTTCTACGCAATTTT
Source organism: Idaea aversata (assembly GCA_907269075.1). Taxonomy (NCBI): domain Eukaryota; kingdom Metazoa; phylum Arthropoda; class Insecta; order Lepidoptera; family Geometridae; genus Idaea; species Idaea aversata. The sequence goes on from OU026101.1 coordinate 5,573,527, forward strand.
CTTAATATTTTCTTTCATAAGAACCTTCTCTTGACAATAACAAACAACAAAAAAAGAATTGGCCAAATTGGTCAGGCGTTGTTGAGTTATGCGCTTACCAACACATTTTGCGATTCATTTTTATATATAAGAGAAGATTATTGTAACATGATAAAAACCTATAACCCTCCCTTTTGGCTTCGCCGTAGTCGGGTAAAAACATACGCGTCTGATTGGGAACCTCCTCTTTTGTTAAAATCGGTTAAAAAAACAAAGATTTTAGTTTAAATAGTCGATTGTTGTAGACATATACGAGAAAAAATAAAGAAACTTGTCTAGACTATAACGGGGAAAATAGAATAAAATATATTGAAGAAATAATAGGTAGGTACACATATTTCTTAATATTGTGAAATAGTGGTTTTTACTCAAATAATTAAAAAGGTAAATTGTGTTTACAAAGTATGTAAGAAAAATCTAGTAGGTGACATACATAAAATTATATATTTTACATGTAAATAAAATCCTAAAAGTAAGTTTACTTACTTAATTTAAAGTTTGGAAATTTTTTCACTGAAAATTAAAAAAAAAGTTTGATTAACCATTATTGGCAAAGAGGGACTTTAGGGGCCTTATTCCAAAACGAGGTTTAAGGATAGTCCGAGATGTGGTTTTAAACCTTAGATTTAGACACAGATTTACTCGTGAAGTATAGCTTTAACACTATCCCTATAGATTATATAGGCAACTATAGTCTAAATACTATCCCTGTAAATTATATAGGGATAGTGTTTAGACTATAGTTCACGAATAAATCTGTGTCGAAATCTAAGGTTCATCTCGGACTATCCTTAAACCTCGTTTTGGAATAAGGGGGTAGGTGTGGTGTTGTTATATTTAAAAAAATCTCCCATTCTGGGTTCAAATAGTTCAAAAGTCGTAGAACAAAAGTGGTGCGCTCTAGAACAACTCTTTTTCGATATCTAAGTAGCGACAAGTAAGGCCACCTACATACCTACCACCTTAATTAAATAAGTACTAAATATTTCGTAAAAATAGGAAAAACTACTTATAAACAGGTCATCAGCTGAATATTTGCTTTATTATCAATCTGAAAAACAATTCACTTGTTTATTTTCTTGTTATTTTGTCACTAATATCAAAGTTTTTAAATAACCTTAAGTGGCCCTTAGGGCAAGTACGGTACTACCTACAAACTAGCCCTAACGTTAAGATGAAAGGGTACCGGCGCTCTCTCCATACAAACGTAGTCGACTGTTTCCTCCCTGGATAATGACACTTGCACCAACATTTTTGTTGCACAAAACCTGTAACTGCCATGACTATGCACTATGTCTTGGTTTTTTTCACTTTCAAATTATCATAGAAAGTAAAAGTTAAAATATAAAAAACAAAACATAGGAGCATGGTCGTGGCAGTTATAAGTTTTATGCTACAATTTGCTCTAGTGTCATTATCCAGGGTGGAAACAGTCGACTACGTTTGTATGGAGAGAGAGCCGGTACCCCTCTCCTCTTAACACCTTATCGTATTATAAAACAACAAAAGTAGGTATATAACTTACCAAAGTACAAGTAAAGTTACAAGAAACGAGCAAAATATCGGTAATTGTCGACGGAGCCGATAATGAGCTGTTAAAACATCGACAACTGAAACAAGTACTTGCACTTAAAAGCTATCGCGGATAACAGACTTTCTGTCGCCCGATAGCTAATATGCAGGGTTATTGGTAATTATACTAGTCTTAATTGGGTCCGTTTTGAGGATAGAGTAGGCTTGGCCAGCACCTACTACCCCCTCAGATTAGTCGACCATGTCCAGAGGAGAGAACTTGTCAATACTTCTGGAGCCAACTAAGCCACGGGTTTCATCACGATGTTTTCCTTTACCGTAAGAGCAATGTCAATTAGCGCACATACATGTTTCATAAGAAAAATTCATCGGTGCACGGCCGGGGACGACCTTCAGAATGAAAGTCGAGGTATCTACAACTAGGCCAACACCGCTCTATACAGGGTTATTGGTAATTATACTAGCAAGCGGTTGAGGGTTACTTCTGGGCACCTAAACATTATACAACTTTTTGTTCTACGACTTTTGGAAATTGAAAAATTTTTTTGAAAATTTTGAGGTTAGGTATACTTACTTGAATATTATATTTTTAAGTTTTATCGACTGTTCTTTAGTTTAAATGACCTTTGTTTTAAAAAATCAGGTGTTTTTCGAATTTACATAACCTCAAAATTTTCATAGTTTTTTTCGACTCACTCCTCAAAATTTCCAAAAGTCGTAGAACAAAAGTTGTATGTTTCGGTGCACAGAAGTAGCCCTCAACCGCTTGCTAGTATAATTACCAATAACCCTGTATAGAGCGGTGTTGGCTTAGTGGTAGATACCTCGATGCGCTAATTGACATTGCTCAGTGCTCTTACGGAAAAGGAAAACATCGTGATGAAACCCGTGGCTTAGTTGACTCCAGAAGTTTTGACAAGTTCTTTCCTTTGGATATGGTCAACTAAGCTGGGAGGGTAGTAGGTGCTGGGCAAGCTTACTCTATCCTCACGCAAAACGGACCCAATTAAAAATGTCTAATTGCGGAAAACAGCCCGTATACAAATACAAGTACCTACCATAAACAGTTCAGTTGTTCCCTTTATTTGTGAACTGTCAGCGAACAGAAGGTCAATTCTCGTAAATAATATCGTTTAAATTACATTTCAATATCATCCCGATTGCATTTCGATTGCAAAAGATATCCTCAAAGTCAGTTTTTTTTCTCTAAAAAGCTAACTTTGAGGGTATTTTGAGCTAATTTGAGGGTGTTATTTGTGATCGAAATGCAATCGAAATGTAATTTGAACAATGTTATTTACGAGCATTGGCCTTCTGTCCGCTGAATAAAATTGCTTGTCTGCTAGAGCCCTGACCATGCATATTCATACATTTCCTAGACTTAGGGGCCAAGCCAAGCCTAGCCTAGCTTGATGGATCGCCTTGTTGCTATGCGAACCGTTGAATTTAAAAGCTCTGTCTAGCTTTGATGTCTTGTCTAGTCTAGAATAAATATAGATCATGTTAAAAGCTTTATTTCTGACAAGCTTCTTCGGTTTAGTACATACACTCAATCAAAATAAGAAATGGATTAGATGTGGATTAGTGGAATAGTACTTAGATAAAATTTCTGAATTTCTTTTATCCCTAATAATTTGGGTAGACAAGTTTTAGAACAATGCATTATTATATTATCAATCCTGTGGGTTGAGTCAACTTGAGTCATTATTGCAATAAAAATAGATTAGTAAATGAAATGATTTGACTTTCTTTCCAATAGGTATTATATCCCTAATCATTGGATAGACAAGTTTTGGAAAAATGTTTAAATCCTGTGGTTTGAGTCATTATTGCAATCAAAATAGATTAAATGATCTGACTTTCTTTCCAATACGTATATATCCCTGATTATATTTCATATTTTGTCCTCGGAATTAGCAATATTACACTTGTAGTCGCTAAAGCATACTGCAAGTGTAATATTGCTATTTCCTTCGGACAAAATATTCATATAATTAAGATAGAACTTCACATACAGGTAAGTTCGTTTAATCTATAATTATTTGGGTAGACAAGTTAGGAAAATGCATATTTTTTAAAATCCTGTGGTTTGAATCATTATTGCAATAGAAAATATAAGTAGAATAGAAGATCTGATTTTCTTTCCAATAGATAGATTCCTATGTCTATTCATTTGTGTCGTTTGGAAAAAAACATAGAGTTTTTAACCCTGAGTTTGAGTTATTATTGCAAAATACAGTCCTATTAAACAGCTGTTGCTATGTGCGGTAGAATTGCATGAATAATCAGGTAGAGCGGTTTCCAAAGTTGAGTGAGCTTTGAAAGCTTGAAAAGTCTCTGTTCTTGCTTATTACGACATATACTTAGGTATTTGAAAAGCGTTTGTTAGGTACTAAACTAGGCGGTAACTTAGGTACTTGCGTTTTATGTCTAGTTCCTAACTTTGAACGTAGGACGTAGGTGGGTTAAGAAACAGCGTGGAAAAAGCATAGATTAGGAATTGTCGATACTATTATCTCATCTATCGTAACAGTTATTGGGGTTTAATTTTTAAAACTTTTTTGTGTTTTCGCGATTTTAATATACCTATAGGTACCATACCAATATTATAAAGCTGAAGAGTTTATTTGGTTGAACGCGATAATCTCAGGAACTACTGGTTCGAATTGAAAAATTCTTTTAATGTTGGATAAAGTCTGAATATAGTCCATTTATCGAGGAAGGCTATAGGCTACTTTTTATCCCGATATTCCCACGGGATCGGGAGTTACGCGGATAAAACCGGAGCGGATAAAAACGGAGCGCTGCTTGTAAATAGATACATGCAGCATGCAGTTGAAGATGGAGTGACCCATATCTTTGGATAATCAATTTCTTTTCGCTGATGTTGGATATTCCTAGGAGCAAGACAAGAGATGCCCCAATGACTCAAGACCCAATGGGCTAAAACTTAATTAAAATATTAGAAAATAACGACTTGAATATTATACTATAAGCACAAGTTTTGTGAAATCATTGCATAAAAAAGTAAAGTTTTACAAATGTTTCTTCCGGGCGTAGTTTATTGAAGCGCTTCAGTTTTGCCTCTTAAATTCTAATTTACTTTGGAACGTCACATTGTTGGAATGTTTGGCAAGAAGTGGACAAGACGAACATTTTTCCTGTTTCCTTTTACATGTTTTTCTTCATCGAGATGTAAATGTGTATGTTATAAAGGTACCTACCTGAGTCGTTGAACTCAGTCTTTTAGCTGTTAATTTGTCGATAACTCTTTTTATCTTTAGTATCTTTACGTCGAGATTGTTTTTTATTTCTTCTGTCTTCTTGGTGGCAAAACTACTTCAAATAACTCTTGTTTGCTATAAAAGCTTTGCGATGGCGACACCCGAGTCGACACCCAACTCAATCAACCACCAAAAACCCCGTGTCCAGTTGGACTTTTCTTTAGGGTGCATACAAGGCGCATAATATGACACACCCAGGTGAGCAGAAAAAAAATATGTGTCCTGCTTGGAAACCGAAAATGCTCTTATTTACCCGATGATGGCGATGCCAAAAGGGAGGGTTATGTTTTTTAATCACGTGTCTCGATTTTTTACAAACTTGACCAGGCATCACTAGTTCGAATTGGTTCGATTGTTGTAACAGAACATTGCTCATTGTCGCAGTGTTGCAAGCTATCTTACCTTGACAAGGTCCCGGGTAGTCGAGGACGAGATGCTTGGCGGGGCGACGACAGGCGCGTCGTCGGAGCCGGCACAGTGATGTGTACGTCTTGCCATCGCTCCCGCAGACGGCGCCGACCCGCCGGCACGCGGCTGCGCATACGCACCGAGCGCGCCCGCCTCGGACCACGCACCGACGTCCTTGACCGCATGATACGTTCGCACATGATTCTAAAAAAAAATATAAATATAAGGAAACTTCTATGTCTCGTGGTCGTATGTTGAAGGACACAATGGGTTTGGCCGGAAGATCAGCACCGCAGTCAGGGGCATGCTTGACTGTAGCTCATAGCTGAGGTCTACCCATTTTAAACAGCACCACGACTTTTTTTTTAGTCAAAAAGATTAAACCATAGCAGCCTTATTCCAAAACGAGGTTTAAGGATAGTCCGAGATGTGGATTTAAACATTAGATTTGGATACAGATTTACTCGTGCACTATAGTCTAAACACTATCCCTATAAAATCTAATAGGAACTATAGTCTAAGCACTATCTCCATAGAATATATAGGAATAGTGTTTAGACTGTAGTTTACGAGTAAATCTGTATCCAAATCTAAGGTTTAAATCCACATCTCGGACTATCCTTAAACCTCGTTTTGGAATAAGGCTGGAATTTATAGGTAGTGATAGAGTTTGCACATTTAAGACGCTCTGGTAAAAAGTTTTAAAAACTAATGTATTCCGTAAATAGTCGTGGCTTTGCTATCGTCGGGGAAAATCAAAGAGGAAGTATCTAGTAATTACCACAATGACACAAATCAATATTGCAAGAGTCAAGATAAATTGCCAGTGGAAATCCTTTTGGAATTCGAGTGTTGATTACGATAAAAGCAATCAGACAAATCGGAACGAGTTCGTCGACCTGTTGATATCAAATGAAGACAAAACCGCTGGCAAAATGACAATACCACGACACATACGTAAACATACCTCCATTTCACAATCTTTTGACAAATGAAATCTGTTTGGCTATAAGCGGCATTGGCTTATGTAAGTGCATTTGTGCGTGATTTGTTTAGGTACCATAAGTGTGTGAATTCTGAGTTCTTTGAAGATAAGAGACATTCTCAAGTACATCCATTGTGTTTATTTATAGAAACTACTTGATATGAATGTCTACTTCACCTGCATATTCAAGAGGTCTCAACGCGGATGTGCTCCAACTAAGTCAACGAGATTATTTGCGTCCATTATGTTGCAAGATAAGTATATTATTGCAATTGTAAGCTATCTTACAGTTGCAAATAACTGCGGCTAAGTGTCTGTAGGTTTAGGTAGGCGCCTTTGTGATTTTTTTAGAGCGATGGATAAATAGATAAATAGGTAAATAGGCATTATTTTGTAAAAGGATTAGCTTGAAGCTTTCACTAGGTACATGGTACCTCTATTGTAATAAAATTTTTAAAATAGATTAATACAAAAACTATAATTTAATTATAGATTTAAGTATAAGATGTTATTCTTTTGAAATTTTATTTTAGTACTTTTAATAAGTACTTATTGCATGCCCGCAATGGGTAAATTGTTGTTACTTAATTTTAAAACTACCTACCATCCATTGTACACAATTTATGCAATAAAAATTCTTATTCTTATTCTTCGATGGTGATGATGAGGTGAAGTAGACCAACCATATAAGATTCGCGGTTGAAAAAGATCGTGAGCTATAATGCATAACCTGATATAGAATTTTAAACAAAGTGATGGTGTGAAGGTTAGGATTAAGGTCGCGGGCAGTTGTTGGACACAGAGAACATGCGACCGATTGCTCTGTAAGTCTTTGGGGGAGGCCTATGTTCAGCAGTGGACGTCCTGTAGCTGATATGATAATGATAGTGTGAAAATGTTGTATGGAGCAGAGTGTTGGACCCCCAAGAAAGTGGATGAATGTTCACATGTTGAGGGAGACTGGATGGATGTGTGGTATTAATAGAAAGGAAAAAAACTGGTAAGAGGAAGTATAAAAGTAGCGGCCCTTACAGACAAGTTAAAGAGTAGTAAACTGGCGTGGTTCGTCAGGTCATACGGAAAGAGGATACTCCTGTCACCAGAAAGATGCAGAACTTTGAAGTAAATGGTCGGCAATAGAGTGAGGGTATAAAGGGATTGATAAAGCGTCAGAGAGGATATGGGGGAAAGGGGAGTGAACGCAGACTTGATGAGGAACAGAGTGGAATGGCAAAGGATGACATGTTTGCGCAAACCCCACAGAAGAAGATGACCCTCACCTGCACAAGCAGTACAAGGCACGCCTCCTGACAACGCCTTGTAGAAGAATATCTCGCCACTGTCGAGGTCTCTTGGACTCCATGCAGCCGGAGCGCGCGCACCTCCAGCGCAGCACTCGGCGCGGCCCACGCGCAGCGCAGCCACGGAACTGCACCGTCCACCGCGATCCATACCCGTCCAGCAGATCCCGGCTGCAACAAGATATTTAGGGATTCGTCACGTGATCCGCTTGCTACCACATATTTGGGGAGTCCGTTTCTACACAGTGAAACAGAGGGTAAAGAGAGCTATTCTAACTTTACCTCTAAAGGGCGATGGAGTAATCGTACTCGTCGCATATTCGGCTGAAGGGGGCTTCAAGTGTAAACCCCGACAGAGGGTAAAATGACTCACGAGCGGTCTCAAGCGTGTAATGATGAAAATTGTAATTGCCACCTCATTTGGAAGTGATGAACAGATCACAAGGCAAAAAAAAACCTGTGACTAGTGAGAAGATCCAAAGTTTACTCTGTATGAAATGAAATTGGATTGGTTATGAATGGTGTTAGCAACATTGCATCTTTTTAAGCCAATTCCCAAACGTAAAATTCACGAACTACTTCCAAACCGTAAAGTTTTCCCTAAAATGTTTGTATATTAGTTACAAAATACAGAAGATCAACAAGGAACCTACCTACAATATGAAATGCAGAACCGAAGCGTATACCCCAGAGTCCTTACTAGTAAATCTTAGGTAGATATCTGTTCAATATTCAATCTACGACTTAAAACTGGCACAAATCGATTAAGTAAGTATCTATACCTAAGTACAAACTTATGTGCAATCAACTAATGAATGAATGAACGACAATCGAATTGGATCAGCAACTAATTAGGTCGATGCACAATGTGTATATCAGAATGATATAATAGTGCTTTTATCTTTTACAGTGGCTTTAAATTATCGATTTTAACTAGAAGGGCGTTAAGTTTATTTAGTAAACCTATTAGAGGTTATCAGCTAGTCAATGAAGCACTTAACCTAAGTAAATTATTGGCCACTTTATTATTACCCAATTTGATAATATTTTTGAATGAAATACGAATAGGCGATAATTTTGATTGAAAGGTCTACCTACCTACCCTTGCTGTGTTGGAAGAATATTATACAGAACTGATTCTTTTTTTCAAGTTTTGACATTGCACGATTTTTGGATATAGCCAGTGACAGTCTTAAACCTTGCCCAGCCAGTTAATTATTTGAATGTATGTATTTATTGTTATGTTATTTGCATGCTGTTTATTTAATTTCCTAATGGTGTTTGCAATAAAGAATGTATCTATCTATCTACCCCTTTGAAGACCAATATAAGTTCAAGCTACGCGGAAAGAGGGGATGAGGGCCCGATTCTTTGCCTATATGCACCGGGGCCCTTGTCCACCTAGCTACGCTACCGGTTGTAAGCAAATGCCGGCCATTATTATCGTATTTCAATTACTAATACATGCATAACCATACACGAGGTTTGTTTATTAGCCTGTAACCCCAAAAAGTTCTAAAAAGAGTATAAATAGCTCATTGGTAGAGTTTTATTTATTTTAAACTAGTTTCCTGAACATTGTTTACTATAACACTTTACAGTGGCGTTTTCCATTTATCCTAGACTAAACAAGAATTATTTAAAGTTCACGCATATTTTAAGATTGTCTGAAGTAAATTTTATCAGGGTTGTCCATAAATGGAACCAATCAATAATTATTTCCGACTTTAATATTTTATAGCTGAAGAGTTTGTTTCTTTGTTTGTTTGAACGCGCTAATCTCAAGAACTACTGGTTCGAATTGAAAAATTCTTTTTGTTGTGGATGGTCCATTTATCGATGAAGGCTAAGGCTACTTTTTATTTTGTTATTCCCACGGGATCGGGAGTTACGCCAGTGAAACCGCGAGGCCCAGCTAGTTCGTTATATAATTATGTAGCTTCGAACAACTATCATCATCATCATTGGCCTTTATCATCTACGAAAGATGTTTTTAACAGCGTCGTGAGTGGCGGCATTTGTTCTCATGGCTCAAGTGACCTATACGAGAGAGACAGCGACGTCCGCACAGTTGGCAAATAAAGACATATAAACAACTACAAGCCAAGATAAACCCAGTCAGCTTTCTGGCTTTTGTTAGTTACTTACTGTAAGAAATTGTAATGTCCTTTTTATGATAAGTATTCCTAAATAAGATCAATGAAAATATCTTTCTATAACCAATGCGAATCTCAAACTCGGAAATATGAACAAAACCTTTTTTACACGCTTTTATTAGTACCTATCACCTGTATGTTTGCTTGTATGTAACCGCCTCTTTTGGGCTCGATTTTGATTTCCTGTGCAAAAAAAAATGTTTTTTGTAGCAATAAATAATCCTTTACCTCTATTAGGTTTAGCGTCTATACGCTAGAGAATAATTTCTTGGTTTTAGTGAATAATCTTAAAATGAAAAGCAGTATTCTTAATTTAAAAGCAATGTTCTTCAATTAAGAATATTCCTTATTATTTTCAAATAAAATAAAATAAAATAAATATTGCAGGACATTCCACACATCGCCATCTAGCCCCAAGCTAAGTAACTAGACTTGTGTTATGGGTGCTAGACAACGGATATACTACTTATATACTTTTCTTTTGTAAATATATACATAAAATACATAGAAACAACCAGACCACAGACAAATATCTAAGCATAAATACATGTCTGAGGCGGGAATCGAACCCGCGACCCTGTGTTTGGCAGTCCGGCATGGTGACCATTGTGCCAACTGGGTCGTCAAGAAGATTTTACTAAAAACAAGAAATTATTCTCTATCGTTTATAGGTAGAGGATTATTCCTCGCTTCAAGAAACCTTTTTTTCTTGCTTAGCCATCCCTGTCAGACAGACAGAAAGGTTTAATAAAGTGGTAAAATTCCATCGGTGAGTCATGCATCTGCCTGCAGACGATCGCCAGACGGAGTTAACTATTAGGTAGTTATAAGTACCTACGTACGTTGGTACCAACGCTATAGATCGATCCATCGATTCAGAAAAAACAACGGTATTTTGTAGTCTGATTGTAATCGTTGGACTTTAAAAAATGCCTAACCTATGTCAATAAATTTTTTAAGCTATACGTTGCGGACGGTTTAAATAAAAAAATGAGGTCATGATTTCTCTCATCAGCTTATCAGTAACCCATGAACTTGTACTCTCACCTTAGTCGAATGTGTCCAATAAACCAGTCAATATGTTTGGTTTTATCTAAGCCGCGGGTTTCATTACGATATTTTCTACACCGTACGAACAATGTCAATTAGTCAATTAGCTCACATAAATCAGAGAACAGTAGTTAAAACTAAAAAATAAGTAAAATTTTAAGGTTAATGGCCTCTTCGTGTATGGAACAGCTGATTTTCAGGTAAACCTAACATTTTCAAAAAAATGTTCGGATTTCCAAAAGTCATAGAACTAAAGTTGTTTGTTTAGGAGCACAGAAGTAGTCCTCAACGGCTTGCTAGTATAATTACCAATAACCCTGTATATCAGCTAACTAACTACCTATTTTTTTTTTAACACAAACATCTCTCACACAAACGCTAATCAAAATAAAAAGCTTCAAACAAAGAAAACTAAAGCAAGAGAGATCCATATCTCAGTTCCAACCAGATATTGTAAATGAATAGAGTAGGTAGGCTGTACCAGACGTGCCCCAGACGCTATTTCTCAACAGCCGGCTTGTACCGGTGCGCGGTGTGGCTACCATCCAAACATGGTGATACCACTTACCTTAAACATCGGGAAGCAGGTTTACTGTAATTTGTCAGCTTTTACTCTGCATATATTGATATGGAAATGTAGCTTTTTGACTGTTAAACCCGCCAAATTAGTTTATTTTTAGTTGTTCATAAAAAATTACATGGTTACAAATCAAAATCTAACATCTGTGCAACGCGCTTTCGAGCTATATTTCCAAACTACTAAAACTTATAAATTAGTTTCGAAGCCAACAGTCAAACAATTTTAGTCAGTTAGCTATTAAAAATTTATATTAGAGTGTCTATAATGATTTTTTTAACTGATATTAATTTTAATTACACTGTGTACGTTTTAGATACTTTTAAAGCCTAATAAAGATTTTTTTTAATTGAAAAATTATACTAAAAAAACGTTTCAAGACCGCAATGAATTGGAAATAATTTTAGAGTTCAATTAAAAAAAAACAACATTTTTTTCTATTTAGCTAGTAGATCGACATAGAGACAAAAACAAACAGTATTCAAAATATTAAATTATTGAGGATTAAAAAATAAAAATAGAAATCTTCAAATTCATAATGTAGATATATTATTTATCGTCTATCAAAAGAAAAGTTTTCTTGAAGTAAGAAATATCCCTTTTTTAGTAAATGTTCATCACTACATAGTATAAATTAAAGTCACTTTTCGCCGTCCCTATGTCCCTATATACCTATGTCCCTATATACCTATGTCCCTATATACCTATGTCCCTATGTATGCTTAGATCTTTAAAACTACGCAACGGATTTCGATGCAGTTTTTTTAATAGATAGAGTGATTAAAGAGGAAGGTTTTTAGATATAATACATGCATAATACAGCCGTGCGAAGCCGGGGCGGGTCGCTAGTTTAAAATAAGAAGCACTACCTATTCTCAATTTAAGTTTTATTTTTTATTGTTTTTAAATTAAGAATATTGCTTATCATTTTCAGATTTTTTACTAATAACTAGAAATTATTTTCTAGCGTTCTACCTATAGGATTATTTCTTACTTCAAGAAACATTTTTTCCTCTATAGACGTTTAGTGTTACATTAATAAATCACTGAGTATTTCATAGATTTACAATGTGATCAGAATGACTCATAAGATTAGATCCTGATTCGTCACAAAAAATAGATATGCTACAAAATGAAATTACCCAGTAGTTACTTGTAGAGCTGCACATGTAGGTATTAATGTTTATGTAAAATTGATTACATTATAAATTTTCAGACAATTACGTAATCCATTGCCTATAATAGAATAGGTAGTTTGTCAGCCAATTTAAATAGTTCTGGATGTATTATTTATACTCTATAGTATAGATAATTAATAGGTACATTCAACATACAATAGAGTCTTTACTAATATTATGAAGAGGAAATATTTGATTTTCTGTTTGAATTGAATAGGCTCTGAAACTACTGGACGAAACTTGGTATGAAAGAAAGAAAGAAAGAAAGAAAATTTTATTTTCTTAACACATAAAAAAAGCACAAGAAAAAAAAGTAGGACAGCGCCTAGAAAAAAGGTTTCGTCCTCAGTACGATGCTAAAGCTAGAAGCCTCAGCGCTCATCATATCATATTTAAGCTACATATCTGTCTGACGACCCAGTTGGCATAATGGTCACCATGCCGGACTGCCAAACACAGGGTTGTTGTTTCTATGTATGTATATATTTACAAAAAAAAGTATATAAGTAGTAAGTATATCCGTTGTCTAGCACAAGTCTAGTTATTTAGTTTGGGGCTAGATGGCGATGTGTGGAATGTCCTGCAATATTTTATTTATATTTTTAAATCTAAAGTAGGTATCCTATGTCCTTCTCCATCCCCTCATCTACGACTAAGCCGATTTTCATCCAAATGGGTTCAGTAGTTTGGCCGTGGAAAGAGATCAAACAAACAAATATGCAAGCAAAAAAAGAAATAAACGAACTTTAGTGTGCTTTAGTGACGATTTGTGTACAAAATACCATTCGAAAATTCGATCGGCAGTTGCGATCAAATGCAAATAACATGAATATATGATTTGAGAGTGTCGGGCAAATGGGTCCGGACGTTGACTCCGTAGTTCGTTCCGTAGTAGGTACGCATTGATCGTTCTTTATATCTTTAAAAATAATTACTGAACATTCAGTCAGCGTTGGCGCCACTTTGGAAATAAGATCCGGCTAGAAGCCAACATATTAGGATCATTAAAAAAAAACAGTTAGGTATATTCTAAAAATAAACTCGCCTACGTTGATTTACAATTTCAATTTGTATGTTAGAATAATAAATGTCATGTGTCCATAGTTCTCGGTATAATCAAATCCGAAAATTATGTGTTTTTCTATTAGTGAGTGTTTGATTTTAAATTTGAACAGCTTTAAACAATCGCTTTTCTATTTATAGTCGATAGATTTATATTAAATTTACTGCTACTGGGTTTTACCAAAGCAAAACCCACAAATATCCGTATTGAAAAAGTATAAATAAGTAGGTTTAGAGGAAATTGCTGGTCACAATGACTCAAGGAATATAGTTGCCCTTTAGGTGTCCTTAAAATTCCATTATAAATAAAACTACTAAAGGTAAAACATAAATGAACCTATTTAAGAAAAAATATGAATTTCAACTCTCTATTTCAACCCGCTCCTGAGAAAAGGGCCTTAAAAGACAGACAGACGGACAACCGGTACCACCGAATTATCGTAATAGTGGTCCCGTTTTTCCCTCATTGGGTACGGAACCCTAAAAACTACAATCGAGACGTCTCGGCCATCGTCGTCGGTCGTCAAATGCCATTTTTTTACTGTCTCAATACCGGAACAGGTCGCAAAAACTCGTATGGCACCAACTAAAAATGTCCGTCGAATTCTTTCTCTTAAAAATTTGAAGGTCATATACCTATCATCAGTCATTTTCTTCGAAATTGTTCTACTAATATGCCCGATCTTGGCACGTTGACGAAAGTCACATGTCAGGCTTAAATCTGCCTAATTATTTTGCTTACATGTATTTTAGCCTATACTATACTGAAGACGAAAGTTATGTCGACTCGCGGAGGTCTAATAGACTCATTAAGTACATTCCATTGCAACCGCAAGATTTCAAACCGATAAAGTGATATTAATCTACGGTAGCTAACCTTAAAGTTGGGTTTAGGTATGGAATCAGTTGGTCTTTCCTGACGTATACAATTTGGGGGTCTTGAATTCGCAAATCTTCTAGGAAAGCGTGCAACATCATAGGCCGCATCGTCACCTACCATCAGGCAGGTGTGATAGTGACCAAACGCTGACCTATCATATTAAACCTACACTTGTATAAATTGTAAAATACCGTGCTATTCACATGTTATTATCCGATCAATTATCGAGACGATTCTAAAGTCCACAATCGCGGTACGTAAATAAATTCCGCGTCAATAGCGGCTAACTCTCCAACTAAATAGACCGAGTGTATCAATCAATAGATTACCTAGTTTATAACGTACTTTCAACATGAATGGCACTAAAATAGAAATCTAAAACCGGACGTCTAATTATACGCATCGTTTGATTCTAAACTTTTGTTTATTGATCTATTTCAGACGCTTTTAGGTGATAAAAAAGTCTATCTTGCTCTATAAAATACCTACCTTAGCTCGGCCGTTTCCAGTTATTTTATAAGTTGAATTATTACTGGAACTTCTCGATAGACCTTCTGATAGTAGTGTTATATTTTCCCAATTCGTTCTGTATCAAAATCTTTAAAATGTAAATCTCGAAGTTGACAGAGTTTATTTCGAAAAGTGGATGTTTATAAAAAGATAAAATTTTGGGAAAGTGGACCACATGGTCTGATTTAGCTGTCTAAGTAATCAGTATAATCATAATCTCTAGGTACCTCTATGAGGAAGCGCATGATTGTCACTGATAATTAGGTACGTAATTCCTGGAGCTGTTTGTCTATAGATATTTAATTTACATACCTTTTTATAAAACCTACGTAAAATAAAAAAGTTGCAAAGGTAGGACAAAATTTGGCATTCCCTGAATAATATTCAAACAATACATGGATAAAACAGAACGTAACAAAAGCACTAAAAACCTTTCAGTAAAAATGATAACCACTTTTTTGTCGTAAAAGGTTTTGATTTAGTCGTAATATCATGACCAGACGGCGGATTTGGGGCATTATGCGAAGTATAAACTGAGCCAGACACATTGTTCCTATCGTCCTATAGTATTAGAAAACTAGGTCGAAGGTTGCCAGACAATCACAATTTTAAATTAGGGACCTTAACAATCCCAGACGAGCCTATATTAAAATGCATATAAATTAACCCATTCTTTGTTATCTTTAGAATTGTATAAGTTATGAGGTTTGTCTCATTTTATAGGTACTAACTTGTGCCCGCGACTTCGTCCGCGTAGAAGTCAAAAATGGTTCTAATAGGATTGGACCAAGGAATCACGTTGTCCCATACATACTTTGCCCTCCTTTCTTACCCCCTAAGGGGTAGAATTTTGGGGAATCCTTTGTTATCGGATGCCTACGTCATAAAAAGGACACACCCTCCAAATTATAGGTTTCTACGATCAGCGGTTTAGGCTGTGCATTGATCTGTCAGTCAGTCAATCAGCACAACGCATTTTATATGTATAGAAGATGTCTATAATGCCTCTTGGTAGGTGTTAAATAGTTGACTTTTTTTACACAAATGGGTTTGCATATGATCTCATCTCACCAGATGGGAAGTAAATATGAGATCGAGGATGTAGCATGCTTGCCTAGAAGGATCTATTCAATCGAGACTTGAAGACTACAAAGTTGTAGTATTAATTTTTAATTTTCGTAGTCCTACTGAGGTAGAAAATAACCCTTTCATTTATGATAGGTAGGTGGTTTAGTAGGTTTATTATAGAACGGATGTGCTTCTTAATATAAAATAGCTAATAAGAGGTAAAAATTCTCGATGAAAAATATTTTTATTTTAACGGTATTTGAATTCCTCGTACTGAATTAGCAATATAATATTTTTAAATATTCCAGAATTGTTGCAAAATATATTTTTGAAAATGCAATGATTCGCCTTTATTTCTATACAAACATCCGGTGATTTGTCTCAAGATAGATATTTCTACTACCTACTTATTTGACGCATGATTATTTTAAACTAGATGCGCCCCGCGGTTTCACCCGCGTAAGTCCCGATCCCGTGGGAATATCAAAATAAAAAAAGCCTTCCTCGATAAATATCCAACACAAAAACAATTGAAGATTTGAAAATTATGAAAGATATCAACCTACTAATTTCATTAAAGATAAGTCATTAAAAATAGGCAGTCATGTAGGAAGTTATTTAATTTAGTTTTTAATGATTTTTATGTCGATAACATCAATTTTAAATTGTGGTGGGCTAAAACATTATTGCATAACATAGCTCAATTGTAAACAGCATCGGTTTTCAGCTGTTTCCTTTAAGTGTCAAAATTATCCGTTTGATTTTTTTTGATTGTGCCTGTGGTGTTTAATAATAACGTTTAGATTTTGTTTAAAGCATTTGTAGAGACATTTGTATAGTTTTTTTTTTTTTCATTTTTTTATAATTTGGTATTTGGTAATTAGATATATCCTTGTAATTTGTAATATTGATATTTAATTTTGTGTTTTAAATTTGGAATAAATAAGATGGGGTTGAAATGATATAGATATCCATTTTAAGAAATTGCGATATTACACGTTGTTTGGTCATTGTAACGTAGATAATAAGGTATACTATGTACCCATACTTTTATAGGTAATTAAGTAGAGTTTCTAGAAATATTTTTAAAGTCGAATGTTTTCTAATTGAAATTACGTTTGTAGGTACTAGGTACTCTAGGTACCTACCTCAGAAAAAGTTTCTAAATTTATTCAGCGTTAATTAATAAAAATAATGGATGTTCATCAGACGTAAAGGTATTCGTTGAAGATCACATGCTTGTCTATTATCCGTAAAAATTTCCAGACGGCAAAAAACTACGAAAAAATTTCACGCTAATTAGTAAATATTAATAACCTACTTTTAAAATACTTGTACCTTACCTACCTACTTGCACACATAGAGGTAGGTTCTTCTTGTAGGAGTTTTAATTTATGTGAATTCAAAATTACTTTGTGTAATGTAGGTACCTAAGTACCTACTATATCTTTCTTAGGTACCTATATTTACATCTTTTTGCAACAATAACAATATCTCAGAATCATAATCAAATAAAAATGGTAGCTACTTACCTGTTTGCCTATTTGTTTATTTTTAGCCGTATTATATTATTTAATATTTTTAAATTTCCTTTAGGTACCACTTTTCGCGCAATCGCGAGCGCGTTTAAAAAGCCGAGATGCAATGATCGATTAACCACACTTGTATCGCAATGTACTATTTTGTACGCGTAAAAGTCTTTAAAATTGTTTGAAAGATACCTATATTAAGTGATCGAAAGATAAAAATAGGACGTTTTATGTGCTTAGAACGAAAATTAAATCATTTAAAGTTATGCTAGCTACGCCCCGTGGTTTTACCCCCGTTCACCCTAATCCTGTGGGAAAATCGGGATAAATTTTCATAAGGTGGCCGCAGTTTTTCGATGATGGATTTTGATATAAAGTTTACCACGACCTTCCTATTAAATAAAACTATCCAATTGTGAAAACCCAGATTTAAATTGTTCAGGTAGTTTTTAATTTAGGTACGTTCTTTTTTTTTTTAACCCTTAGACTCGATATTTTTTAACAGTTTTTTGTCGTTTCGTCCTTTAACTAGGTACCTACTTACTTTAAGTTACAGATGGATAGAAGATAAATAGATGATGTTCGTTATACTTAAAATGACTAGATGTCTTGTGTTGTTCTTTATTTTTTAGTTCTATAGATTTTTTCGTTGACTTAAAACTTAAAAACGAGCTATATTTTGACTAATTTTTTATAGAAATTATGACAAAATACAATTAAGTTCGGTATGCAAGTCAGACGTTGCAATTCCACGCGAAATGCTACTCAGCCATGCATTTGCTTTACTAGTGATGTCCAACAACCAACCACCAATATTTTAAGGTATCGATAAAGTTATTAATATAATATTGGCCTTTTACATCTAATTGAAGCTAGAAACTTTAATACATGCTGTAGTGCCGTGGGCATGTATTAGATGGACAAGGCTTGCCCAGTACCTCTCCCTCAGCTTAGTCGCCTGTATCCAGAAGAAAGAACTCGACAGTAGGTCTGGTGTTAATTAAGCCGCGGGTTTCATCACGATGTTTTCATTCACCGTAAGAGCAATGTTAATTAGCGCATATAAATTTATTAGGTAAATTAAATACCTATGTAATTAATGTTATGGCCGTCCACCACCAAAAAATATATTAGACTTAATTTTCTATGTTTTAGACTTTAATTTCTTTATTTTTGACTTTAATTTCTTTATTTTTGACTTCAATTTCTTTATTTTAGACTGTAATTTGTTTATTTAAGACTTATATTCTTTATTTTAACTTTAATTTCTTTATTTTAGAAACGTCCATTTTAGACTTTAATTGCATTATTTTGGACTTAATTTCTTTATTTTGGATTTATATTCTTTACTAGCAACGTTCCGCGGTTACACGCGCGCAACTCCCGATCCCGTGGGAATATCGAAATATAAAATAGCATATAGCCTTCCTCGGTAAATGGACTATCCAACATTAAAATAATTTTTTAAAATAGCCTAAATAAATGGACTATCCAACACAAAAATAATTGTTCCATTCGAACCAGTAGTTCCTGAGATTAGCGCGTTCAAACAAACAAACTCTTCAGCTTTATAATATTAAGTATAGATTTTAATTGTCAAATATGAATAAATAACAGATCGGAAGACTAGTCCGAGATTCTGGCATCTCAATTATAATTTCATGGAAACATTTACGTACGAATATGTGGCAAACTGGCGGTACACACATAAATCTCGCAAGTCGATTGAATGCAGACGTGTAAGCGTGCCCGCGCGCATAATTCAAAGGGGCGATCACCAGGAATCGTCGTTTGGCATGCAGACGACCGTGTCCATTGCGAAGCAATATACCCGTTATTGGCGACGTAATGTGCATAATTATTGGAGAACAATAACGAAATACAATTTATCTATCATCTGTGATAGAGACATACATATATCATGACTGTCTGTCTGGCGTATAATTAACAGTAAGTGTCTAAATTAGTGATCGTATAAACTCACTTGATTTAAATCAGCAAAATCATTTGATAATTTTTACATGTAGAACTGGCCGAGTTCCTTTTTATTAAAAAAGAGTATAATTAATTAAAATTTATATCGATCCAAATTTATAGATATCGATATTTTATATCGATATATAAATTGATACTAGATCCCATCCCTAGTTCGCAGGACATACCTACCTTTCCGAACGGAGATCGCTTGCGTCCAGACGGCTGACCTTACAATTCTTTTTTTTTTTCAAAACTGCATTTACATAATGGTTTACGGTTTTATACGTGGAATTTTTGTCATTGTTTCTTTATAATCATTATTAATATAGGTAGGTACTAATATTGTAAACTATCGCGGTTTCACACCCGTAACTCCCGATCCCGTGGGAATATCGAAATATAAAATGGCCTATATAGCCTCGACAAATGGTCTATCCAACACGAAAAAATTTTTTTAATTTGAACCAGTAGTTCTTGAGATTAGCGCTTTCAAACAAACGAACTCTTCAGCTTTATAATATTATAGATATTAAAGTTTGTGTGTTAGTTTGTTACCTCTATGTTAAAACTACGGAACCGATTGCGATGAAACTTTGTAAGCTAGAGACCTAGTAGACCAGGGTCGATAATTTTTAAAACAAAAAAAAACAATAGTAGGATGAAACCCGTTAGAAAAGGAGGGAATATTATAAAAATGAAAGGAAAAATAATTTACGGGTGATCGAGGTCGAGAAGGGGATGGGGGTGAGTTTTTAAGGGTAAAAAACGGTTTATCTCGATTTCCGGCAAAACTAAAAGTCCTATGGAAAAAAGTCCAATGGCAAAGTTGTAGGTAATAAAAAGATCTAAAACTTTTGTATCAACACTTTTTTAACATACCCTCAAAATTTATATGAAAAATTCAAAAAACAAAGTTTTTGGTTTTTTATTTTTATCTTTTACAAAAATGTTTGTTTTTTCACGAAATTTGGAGAAAACTTACCTTTTTATGTCCCAAATACGCTGTAATTTATTTAATCAGAAATATTTATTTTTTCACCTTATTTTGAATTAAATTCAATTTTTTTTTGAGAATAATAGATTTGGAGCGCATGGGAAATAAACCATTCCTAACACCTCTTTCTGAAGAATTATATTAAGAGGTAAGGGTACCGACGCTCTCTCTATACAAACGTACTCTGTCTCTGTTTCTCGACTGTTTCCTCCCTGGATAAGGCACTAGAGCAAATATTTTTGCTGCTTAAAACTTATAACTGCCATGACTATGCCCCTATGTCTTGATTTTTTTGACTACGTTTGTATGGAGAGAGAGCCGGGTACCTTTCTTCTTAAGTCTTCAAAATTATAAATGTCCAAAACACGGTTTGAAGAATTTGGAAACAGTCTTATTTATTGTCATACAATAAGTTTCACCAGTAGGTGATACCTAAATACGGAATATGGAAGTACCTAATTACCTATGCAGTTCATACAAAATGCATAGAATAATTGATGTCACAGGATTATGCATGCTGAGTGCGACCTATTTTCATTTCAACGAAACATCTGAAGTACCTACGAGTACCTAAGTGTTGCAGCAAGTCTCCAGTTCTGTGAGAGAGATCTTATTTTCATTGTGTGATGATGAAATACTACTTTTTATCCGACTGCAAGAAAAGGGTTACGTTTTCAATATTTACCACTTGGGTATGGTTGTTCTAATGTAGAAATACATATCTACCTACATCTTTCTTATATTCTTCACTACATAGTATAAAACAAAGTCGCTTTCTCTGTCCCTATATCCCTATGTATGCTTAAATCTTTAAAACTACGCAACGGATTTTGATGCGGTTTTTTTTAATAGGTAGAGTAATTCAAGAGGAAGGTTTATATGTATAATACATGCATAATATAGCCGTGCGAAGCCGGGACGGGTTGCTAGTATTCTATATACAAATGCTTTGTCCTGAATGATTGACTGACGGATCAACGCACAATCTAAACTGACCATTGTAGGGCATCCGATTAGAAAGGATTTTGCAAAACTGTACTCATACGCGGACGAAGTCGCGTGTGTAAGCTAGTCTATATATAAAAGTGAGAAAAAGACTCATCAATATATATCTAAAAACTACAAGTCTGAAACTAGGGGTTCCTATAAAGGATCCCGTATAAAGGAAAATATTTTTGGAAATAAAAAGGTCTGTTATAATTAGGAAATATAGTATATCCCCTATTACCCGACTATTATTGGTATAGATAGTATCACTTATTTCTTTCGTAGACCTCTACGAGATGGAGTAGCTAAAATAAACAAAGTTTAAATAAAATCTGATCGTTCTAAGTAGGGCAAAATCGAGCCCAAAAGAGTCGTAGTCGGTTACATACAAGCAAACATTCAGGTGAAACTAATAAAAAGCGTGTTAAAAATTAAACTTGTCTTTTCTGACCCTTGCTCACAAAAAGAAAACGCCGCTATTTATACTAAAAAAAAAACAAGCAATAAAAAAAAACGTTGCACTCCATTACCAAAAACAAATCTAAAAATTGAGACAAACGAATAAATTAACAATGTAATAGTTTTTTAATCGCTTGTTTACTCTTAGGTTTTGCAACCATTCAACAATTTGTTTGGATTGTAGCCAGCCCGATGATCCGACCGCGTTATATTAACTTGAGTGTGAATGTAAAATTGGTTTTATCTTTAGGGCGATTTTAAACTAGTGCTTTTCCTTGAGCATTTCAATTCAATGTATTTTTCTTACGAATGTTACAATACAGACGAATGGAAGGCAAATGTTTGAAGTGTGGTTCCAGGAAATTTAAACATTTTTAAAATTTTTGGATTCCCGACAAGCTGATTAATTCCTGGAAACAAATATATTATGAAAAATGAAAGGAAATTAGCTCATTTTTTTAAATATACCTACACATTTATGCATAATCTTTCGCTGGAAGGTGTTGGAACTATGGAAAATGTCTCGCTATTAGCAACATTATCGATTAGTACAAAAATATATAGGCGATTTTTTTTTTTGCAAACTTCACAGTGTCGATTCTTGGCTTTGCTACATGATAACTCTCCAAACCGCTATAGTGGCTTGTAGTGGCTGAACTTCATAATTGCACATCGTATCGTTCATAACATGACGTGTTGATGGCATGCGCTGAGTAGGTATTTCTCAGCTTTTATAAAATCACGAAAGTTCGCTGGTAGGCGGAATCTTGGTCTAGATCAGGCTTTCCCAAAGTGGGTGATAACGCCCCCTTGTGGGCGCTGCAGGCCTAAAGGGGGGGTAAGAGACCCAAAAAAAGGGTGCGTTGTGTACCTACTACCTACTGCGCTCAGGTATCAAGATAACTCTTGCAGGTTAAGAGTCTCGTTTTAAATTAATGTTTAATCTCCGCTAATATAGCTCACAATAATTAATTAAATTTTATTTTATAGTGGTTTTTAAGTACGTGAAAAAATGGGGGCGCTAAAAAATAATTTATTCTCAAAGTGGGCAGTAGACCAAATAAGTTTGGGAACCCCTGGTCTAGATGTTCTGTTACGAGGAAATTCTCTAGTCTATAGCCACCTACGTGATCTATTTGCATTCTTCTTTTATTTTAGAAATCACCAGTTTCATTCATACTTATTAGTTTTTTTTAGAATAGACCGCAGTTCCAGCATCGTTTGTTTTTTGGGCCAGTTTTATACAATAGTGAAAAAGGTTTTTAAGGAGTATGAATATTTTCTTATAAGAGGCTGCTTTGTACTCAATAAATGCTTTTCTTTCTTTCTTTCTTTCTTTCTTTCTTGCTTTGGTTATATTTTATAGTTATCATGCAAATAACGTATTATTCATCTTTTTATACAGGCTTTTAATCACGATTTCCGTTCGTGGAAGGGTTAAATTTTCCAAATCCTTTCTTATCGGATGCCTACGTCATAATTGCTATCTGTTTGATTAACCCGTCCATTGGCTTGAACCGTGTGACGATACATCAGTCAGTCAGTAAGTTTGAATTTTATATTTAGGTATTTTATAGATTTTGTAAACCGTTTCCGATTTTTATACTCCGGATAAATAAAATCTCATTTTATATATTGCATACTAATAGTACAAGCAGTACTAATAGTATTGCATACTTTGCTGGTTTCGAAAAATTCTGCTTTGTAAGAATATCGCTCAAAAAAACTCGATAAATAAAAAGAAGATTTTGCTGATAATTTTAGCGCATGATAGGTAAAACATGGCAGGGTGGACCAAGATTCCATTAATTATTATTTAAAATTATTCATTTAAAATCTAGAGCGAAAAGAAATGTTAAATAAATAAATATAATATTCAATATTTCTTTTCTTTTTAAATGTTTTATAAAACATTTAAGATATAAGTATGCCTAAGTACAATTTAATAAGAAATTAATACATAAACTATGACAAGAAAATTAAACATATTTTTATGTCAATTTAATTTTTACATAGATTTTTTCCCGTTGTTTTTAACAAAATTAAACTTATATTTTATTTAGTAGGTACTCAATAGGTAAGTTACGAATCTGAAAGAGATTATAAATAATTGAAAATTGAACATAGGTACTTACTTTCAAATCAAGATACCTAAATAATAAGAAAGCGCTCATTAATTCCAATCATTGCAATACAATTGACGCACTAAACTTTTGTCGATATAAACAAAAGTTCCATAAAACTTTCAACTGTGGCAGTCGCCGCGTAACTTCTTTGAACGGAAGCTACCTTACCGGTTGCTCCCATGTTGTCTTTAATTAATTTTAATTGATTACCTGTGACCGAGACGAGATAAGATCGGACGAC
The DNA here is from genome assembly GCA_907269075.1 of Idaea aversata. NCBI lineage: Eukaryota > Metazoa > Arthropoda > Insecta > Lepidoptera > Geometridae > Idaea > Idaea aversata. Next base: position 5,597,871 of record OU026101.1, read on the forward strand.
ACCCACATGCCCGCCCGTCTCTCTCTTATTAAATCAAACACTTTTTGACAGATTCCATAAGTAAATTGTTTTTAAAACTTTGACAAACTCTTTAAAAAATCACGACTTTTCTGTTGCTTTACGTTTTTTAAACTTTGTTTTATTCTATTTCAGCTTTCCGTGCCAGTACCTACTATTAATTAAATTATCCAATTGAAGTTTCAAATAAACTGGAAACTTTTTAACTGGTACGTCGTTGAAAGTTTTTACGAGTCACCGATATAAAATTGACGTTGAACCTATTTAAAAAACTTTCAAAAAGTTCACGTGAAGTTTTATGCAATTCCCGAAAAAGTTTTACACGCGGCTTCATAATGAAAGTAATGGCAGGTGTGTGGTGTGTTGCTCACCTGCTGCCGGTCGCAGGAGAACGAGCGGCAGAACGAGCAGCGGCAGCAGCGGCAGCCGCATGCTCGAGCTAAGGTAGCATGGTGTGTTGTGGATGCGGGCCGGCGCGGCACTGTGGCGGCGCCGGCAGCTTCTAGCAGTGGTTGCACCGCCGCCACACCGGCCCCGCACCATCCGCGGCGCAGCGTCGTCGGCGGCGTCGCAGTGCTCGCGTGCCGGACACTCGACGCGTACTGAAGCGAACGCGCGCCGCACGCCCAGCGCGCACCGCCCGCCGCTGCAAGTGCAGCGAGTCGACGACCGCGACACGCGCCTCCCGCAGCCTTCCGCCTTCGCGCACCACCGACGACGACGACGATGCCTCACCGAGACGCCCGCGCCAGCCGCGCGACCTGCAGCCAGCACTACCACTGCACTGCACGCGTTCACCGCGACTTATCAACTACCATGTGCACGCCGCGTCAGCTGCAACACACGCTCTGTCTCTGCTGGTTTCGACTAAGCTGCACTAATTATTTTAAAAGTCTGAAACGGTCCCGAAAGCTTAGGCCTAAATTGCAACTTTTGCCATCTCACAACTTTTCTCAAACACCGAACTAGTTTTAAAGTTCAACTAAATAAAACTGCACTAAATAAAAAATATAGTACTTAAAAAGAACTTGAAACACTGTTGGAAAAGTTATTCGAACATTTTCACAGTTGATATAAAGTTAGCCGTCAAAGACCACGTGCTTGCTCAGTCGATGTAAAAACGAGTGTGGTCTAAGCGCTGTCTGTTCATACACAGTACTGACTAGAGACAACGAGAGAGCTCTACGCTAGCCGGTTAACTCACACACGGCTGGTTGGCGCTAAACCACAAAAAATTACATTATAATATCATCGTTAAATCAATGTAACTTTAATGTTTAACATTACCTAGGTACCTAATTTTTTATTCAGTTAGCAGACTTGTAAATACGGATAAATAGTATTAATAAGTTGTAAGGAGAAATCGGACTAGCTGCTAAACCTAATTAACTTTAACAAATAAACTTAATTACTTATCTAAAAACCTAAGATTTTTTATTACAAAGCAAAATTGTAAAAATGGGATAATAGTAAAATAAATAAATATTCAATGAATTAAATTACAATAGGATTAATAGGTTTAAGCTGTTATGAGAAATCCGACTAAACTTATTTTTCTGAAAACATAGCACCTAGATTTTATGTAAAAAGTCAGGCCTTGAGTTCGCAGCGTAACATGAAAAAAAAAACTTAAATACCTTAGCTTAACTTCATAAATTATCATTGAGAAAAAACCGAATGAATAGGCATAGTAGTTCATAAAATATCATAAGTCACAGACACAAACTATTTTTTTTTTTTAAGCGAACCTATTCATTGTATGGATCATTGAACTTAAAGTCAAAAACATATATTATGTATTTTCAAGGGCGCCAACCACAGTTGTTGTAAAAACTAGAATGTATGTAACGAGATGAAACACTTTATCTCACATGCTTTGACACGTTAATTTAATTGAAGAAATTAATTACGATGAAGTGAGTTCCAGATCGAACGATTTTAGACGATTTGACTACAGCTTTATTAATACACCTTAAAAACGCTAAGATTAATTAAAAAATAACAAGTTAATGTTTGCAAAACACTGTTCTTTCTTGGAAACCGAAATACGATTAGAAAAAGTTGATAGGAATCAATCTCAAACTTTACGTTTTGATGTGGTCGTAGATGGAAAGAATAAAAACTGGGAATAAACTTCATTAAGTTATTCTCAAAGATATTGCCAAAGTACAAGCTGTAATTTAATGCTAATAAATACCTATATAATTTCTAAATCCTTTCTTGGAACTTTTTGTGTAAAATACTTTGAATACCTAATTGCGTTTTCGTTAGCCAACGTCTGGTGCAGTCGCCTTCGATGGGTGAAAGATTTTAAAAAATGAAGTAGGCTGTAAATACACGCAGACGAGACGTGAAAACGTCGTCGTCGTCTAAAAGATTCATTAACCGACTTAAAAAAAGGAAAGATTTTCTATTCGATGCGTAATATTTATATGTTCACCGATGACTCGAAGACGACTGAACGAATTAAAATGATTATTTTCGGTTCAAAAGGGTTCAAAAAACCTTAGGATATTGTGAGAAAAAAACTCATCAAAAATCTCTGAAACAACAAGAGTCTGAAATTTCGCATATGTATTCCTTTCAGAACGTAGATTTTTAAAAATTCGACCTGTAAAGTTGCAAAGAGAGCTATTAACAAAGTTTAACTACAAATAGTTTACGGGAAAAACAGGCTGCAACTCGTTTACTTAGTTAAAAAAAACATGGCAAATTGAGAACCATCATTTTTTGAAGTTGGTTATAAATAAGTGTGTATTAAATACTAGCGACCCACTCCGGCTTCGCACGGCTATATTATGCATGTATTATACATATAAACCTTCCTCTTGAATCACTCTATCTATTAAAAAAACCGCATTAAAATCCGTTGCGTAGTTTTACAGATCTAAGCATACAAAGGGACATAGGGATATAGGGACGGCGAAAAGTGACTTTATTTTATACTATGTAGTGATAGTGATAGTGATGATAGTGGTGTTTTAGGTACATAAAGGTATTAAGAATACTGCTTATTAACTATTTGATCATATATAGTTGCCTATAGTTATTAGCTATTTACCGTTATATTCTACACACATTTTACATATACGATTAGACATTTTAATGTAAATGTCATAATAAAATATCAAGTCATATGATTAACATAAATTTAACACTCATTTAAAGTTAATTTTCAAGAGATGATTAGAAACTTGTGTTATTTGTTAAAAATTATTTATTTCTAAACTACAGATAGTGAATGGCAATGAAGGCGCATTTCAAAATTCACCCTGTATAGAAGAATAGACATAGAAGCACACGGACAAGAAAAGAGTAAACAACATAAAATAGGCAGGTAGTCTAGGTAGGTACATAATTACAAAACAAAGAATGAGAATAAAACAGATAAAATTAAAAAGGAAATAAAGAATTAATAGACACATAACAAGATATTAATATACATCTATATCTAGGTACCTATATACATTTATATCGTCTCCCTATAGACGATAGAGAATATTTTAATGATTTTAGTAAAAAACCTTTAAATTATAGTATACTCTTTATTTTAAATACTAGCTGCCCCCGCGGTTTTACCCGCGTAAGTCCCGATCAAGTGGGAATATCGGGATAAAAAGTAGCCTATGTGTTAATCCAGGTCTCCAGCTATCTTGATAGCGAGTTCCATCGCAATCAGTTCAGTAGTTTTTGCGTGAAGGAGTAACAAACATACATACACACACACACACAAACTTTCACATTTATAATATTAGTAGGAAGTAGGAAGTAGGATTCTTAAATAGAGAGAAACTGCTTATTTTTTAAAATAATTTAAAAGAAATGAAGAAATTTAATAACGAGAAATTATTTAGCACTTCAAGAAACCACTACGCTAGGTATAGAAGATATTTTAAAAAATCAACTTGCTAGGCTAATCCACCCGTTCCTGAGAAAATCGGTGATGACACACGGACAGACAGACCCGACAGACAGACAGACGGACAAGAAAGTGATCTTAGATCTTGTACACCTTGTGATCTTGATGTGCTAGTAACTGCTGCTAATTACTTCAAAAAAGCTTTCTTTCTGATAAAAAGTAAAAAAAACGCCATTGTGAAAGTGGGTGCGGTCGGCATGTGGCGGTCGCGGCGAAAAATTGGTTGTCTGTCAATGTCAGCCTGCGGCTGCGTTCGGAAAATGAGACTTGGCTGCGTTACACATCATACGTTACAGGGTTAGGCAAATAATTATGAAAACTCATAAATTAAGTAAGTATTAAGTTTAAGTATTGATTTATTTTATTTTGGAAGGTATAATAGGCATTAGTATAACTATTCTTATTTTATTGTAATATTATTATTAATAATTATATCTAATAAGTGTATTTAATATGTACATTTATATTGTTTTATCTACTTAACCTATTAGTTATATATTTATGGTTATTTATTTTATTAAGGTATATTTTCTTTTTGTGACATTTTCTTCTTGCTGGCTCTGCTCGCGGTGCGAAACGTCATCCGTTAAGGGTCCTGCCGGAAGACCAGCGGCTGCATCAACTCAATGTTGTTGCAGCTATTTTTTGCTGAGGCAGAGCCTTTTTGAAGGCACACGGCTCCTTAGACCCTATTTTTAATCAAATACTTTTTTGTTAATTATTTTCTTTCTACTGTATTTTCTGAATTGTCTGTCACTCTATCTTATACTTTTTGGACCTTGTCTTATAATTTCCTGTCTTTTTATCTTATTGTTATACATTCTATGTTTTGTTTTGTCAACAACTATCAACTGTGCTAAATATGTTTTTGTCGTGTGCTTGTCCAAATAAATGTTTTCTATTCTATTCTTATATGGGTTCCGTTTTTTCTTTCGAGGTACGGAACCCTTAAAAGGATAGTAAAAATGGCGGTGTTTATTATTTCTCTGTCATTTAACTTTATCTGGAGCTGATCAGTAGAGTCAAATGCGTACCACGATAACAGGATACCCACAGATGGTATCATCAGACCTGATGACCCGGTCCGCCCACTCCCCTATCACACCATCAGCTTTGACACTGTTGTAAGGAAACCTTCATTGGTACAAGGAACACTGCTTTGGCGGGTCTTGAATACATTTCTTGGAATTTCTTACTCATGTTTTTAGAAGACGTTATTTTATCAACACGATTTTTCTGATGACTCTACCTATAATAATCTTTTTATGTACGGTCGGCTGTATAATTGCAGCCCCCGGTAAAGTTAAAAAAATACTATTATTGGCATGTTTTCATTCTAATAATTTTTGTTTGATAAATTCATGAGTTAGAAGGCTTTAAACTGCAACTAAAGCTGGTGCCTGGAATCTTGCTTGTGTTGAAAACTTTCTTATAACAGCCGTTTTGGAGCTCTGCGGTGGGTCTGCAATTATGCAGCCGACCGTACCTGGTTATTTCGGGATCAAAAGTATCCTACGTCCTTCTCCATCTCCTAAACTAAAATTATTTAAAATTTTATACAAATCGGTTTTTACCAAAATTTTGCACAAACGGGACATTGTTTCATCCCTTATTGTAATAAAATGTTATGTTTTTGATGTTAATCGGACAATAGCAAAAGTAAAGAACACTGCTTACTATTTTCAAGAAAATTTGAATAAATAATGAGAAGTAACAGTTAAAAAGTGGTTATCTGAGACTTCGCATTACTATATTGTGACACAATAAAATGCATATATCTTTGTGCATATCCAAAAGCACTAGAGTCAATTGCCTTATGCCTGTGTGGTAAAATTTATTTCGCAAATACGTATCTCTGGTTGACATATCACTGACTAAATACAAGAAATTATTCTCTACAGTCTTTCAGGAGAGGATTATTTCTTTCATCATGAAAGCTTTGTTCTGTGCATGACACTTGCTCGCAGCGTTACTCCGCTGCACCACGACGATGGCAAGCCTCTGCAACAGGACGACTGAGCAGTTAAAGTTATGGCTGCTTATGCTGCCAAACGCAACGCGCCAGACATATCCGTCACTTACAACTAATAGGTATTGTTGATTGTAACGAATGTGTTTTGTTTTTCTCAAAACTGCTGAGATGGAATTGTAGGTGAAATTTTTACCGATATTTTGGGGTAATTTCGAGGCGAAAATTCTTTGTCATTTCAAGGCTAGACTAGTTTTAATTTCAAAACTATAAGAAATTTTTGGCTCAAAATCAAAAAGTTTCAGCACCAGTTCTAAGCACTTTTGAGAAATACAAAACACACTGGTAACAATAAATAATTTTCACCAACGAAGGCGACTGGTGCCAGTAGGAACTATTTAGTAGGCTGTGTACCGAGCTAGCAGCACTCCGCGGTTTCACCCGCGTAACTCCCGATCCCGGGGGAATATCGAAAAAAAAAACCTATGTTACTCTCAATTAATCAATGTATTCTCATACCAAGTTTTACCAAAATCGGTCCAATAGTTTCTGAGCGTAGTATTCGTTACAAACAAAAAACTAAATCTTTCCTCTTTATTATTAACTGTAGATAAAGTAGGTAGGCTATCTAGAATACCTACTATTACGCTATAATCTATTATTGCTATTACGCACATGAATGATAATCATAATTTTCTGCAGAAAGAAGAATTTTAAAAGCAAAACCACGAGATAAATCGTACTTATTGGAGTTAATAGTTAGGTAAGGTAACTAAATCAATCTTTGACATGTTTACAATCTACAGGTTGTCCATTTTGTAGGCGTGACAATAGATTGTTTATTTACTATAATATTTATAGCTAAGGCTTTATATTTAAATTAGGTGCTAGCTTTTACCCGTGACTTCGTCTTTGTAAAGATCTTGGGCCCTACCGCGGTAAGTGCGTCGGCTTCAAGCCGACGTTGATATCCCAAACCGTGTCTCACAATGGGCGGAAATTTGAGATTGCATAACAAGATGTTTTTTTGTGTGTTTTAAGTATGCAGGATTGTCGGGGACATCGAAACATTAAAAAATAAGTGATTATGGCTTTGTTATTGAAACAAAAAACAAAGTTATATTTTGTGGTGTTTTTTAAAAATAACATAACCAGAATCAGTTATTTAAAAAAAAAATATGTCCCTAACAATCCTGCATACTTAAAACACACGAAAAACCCCACTTAATTTTTCAAAACTCCTATGAAAGGCAGGCTCCAAATTTCGCCCAGTGTGGGACGCGGGTCGGCATAAGCCGACGTGTTGGATTGAAGCCGACGCACTTTCCGCGGTAGGGCCCTGTACGAGCAGCAGTCCGTAAGTCCTGTTTTGTATAAATACTGGTGGCGGGTACTGGTGCAGACAAAAAGCAGCTTATGTTACTCCGAAGCATTCAATTTACAAAGTTTCGGAACTACAAATTAAAAAACAAAAACATTTTTGTATAATTTTACTGTAGATGTAGATAAAAAAAATTGAAAACTTTTAATTTTGCACTGAATAATATTTGAAACTTCGTCTTAATTAAGTTATCATTTTGGAGTTAAAATATCCTCCAGTATTTACTACGCCTACGATGAAAAAAAGAAATGATGTAAGGAATGAGTATTCAAAGCTAGCTTAGCCTTCTCAAGTGGTATGGTCACTTCAAGAGAAGACCTGAAGAGTATGTGGTAAAATACGAACGTACAAGAGGCCAAGAGCCCTTCGACATGGTGGACCAGCACGATTCGTCTACTGAAGAAGGAAGGTCTATCGACTCGAAAACCCAGGACAGGGCACCGATAAATTATATAGAAGAGCCGACCCCACCTAAAGTGGGAAGTGCCAAAAGAAGCCGGTGCAAAGCTGGATAAAATGCAGGCAGCGTTACCCCGCTTTGCACCAGGAACGCCCCGAAACGCGGATCAAACCCCCTGTCCCGGAGGAGACGACGAATCTCCCTCACCCCGCTGAACCGCTATCGACAGCCTTTGCACCAGGAACGCCCCGGAACGCGGATCAAACCCCCTGTCCCGGAGGCGACGACCAATCTCCCTCACCCCGCTGAACCGCTATCGACAGCCTTTGCACCAGGCAGGAACGCCCCGGAACGCGGATCAAACCCCTGTCCCGGAGGAGACCACCAATCTCCCTCACCCCGCTGAACCGCTATCGACAGCCTTTGCACCAGGAACGCGCCGAAACGCGGATGGAGGCGACGACAAATCTCCCTCACCCCGCTGAACCGCTATCGACAGCCTTTGCACCAGGAACGCGCCGAAACGCGGATCAAACCCCCTGTCCCGGAGGCGACGACCAATCTCCCTCACCCCGCTGAACCGCTATCGACAGCCTTTGCATCAGGAACGCGCCGTAACGCGGATCAAACCCCCTGTTCCGGAGGCGACGACTAATCTCCCTCACCCCGCTGAACCGCTATCGACAGCCTTTGCACCAGGAACGCCTCGGAACGCGGATCAAACCCCCTGTCCCCGAGGCGACGACCAATCTCCATCACCCCGCTAAAACGCTATCCACAGCCTTTGTACCAGGAACGCCCCGGAACGCGGATCAAACCCCCTATCCCGGAGGCTACGACCAATCTCCCTCACAAATGCCATCTTTTATTTGCAAGAACTCTTACAATACTCGAGGCAATCTCATACTTTAATCACATCTAGATTACTTCTAGTAAACCATTTTACCATAAATGTCCTTTAGTCTACCGTTTGACCTGCCATAATTTTTAATGAGTGTGTTATTTTGGTAAACGGCTGACGTTTCAAACACTATCGGGTGAATTATCTTTGAAATTAGCCTACTAGGCCTAAGGAGACTACCATTATTTACAATTGCTTTGTTTAATATTTTCGACTAGTTTTTTCAAGGGCCGGTAATGTTTTTTTATTTTTTATCAAAAACTTATTACACTTTGTCTTTTTTTTTCTGAAAAAGCATAGTTAAAATAAAAAAATATATTTCTTAAATAATTTGAATTATAACATCTTTCTTGTTTTGAAGGCGCACTCCGTGAAGGTTCTGTATTTTTTCTGGTAGAATGTACTGTAGGTTAGGTAGGTATGGTGACGTCACAGTCTTGGTCACTGCGTTTCAACGGACAAATAATACATAGGTACCAATTTTTTATGCAAAAATATTGACCCCCTTATTCCAAAACGAGGTTTAGGGATAGTCCGAGATGTGGATTTAAACCTTAGATTTAGATTTAGAATTAAACGTGAACTATAGTCTAAACACTATCCCTAATAATTTATAGGGATAGCAGTTAGACTATAGTTCCCTATATAATATATATGGATAGTGTTTAGACTATAGTTCACGAGTAAATCTGTGTCTAAATCTAAGGTTTAAATCCACATCTCGGACTATCCTTAAACCTCGTTTTGGAATATGGGGGTGTAAGTTTAAGTTCTTGAAGTACTTGTCGTTTAAACTCCATACAAAAAACAATTGAACGACTTCAAGGTTAATTTTTTTTTTTTGAAGACTCAAGCTCGTCCCATCTTGGGCCGTATGTATGTAGGGCGAGTTCGCCTTGCCAGATATAGAAAAGTCAGAGACTTCGGTGAGGCACCTTTTAAAAAGAACTTTGCGTGGAATAAGGTAGGTTAGGTATGGGATTCCCTAGTGTTTTTAATGTACAATCCACAGTCAAAAGTCTCTGCCCACCGTAACGTTTACAATTCTGTGCAGCACTATTTGAACAATATAACAACGTAACCTGTGCATCTAACCCACGTCGGTTGGTGTAGCGGGTGGCGGCTTATACAACTCGGCCAACTAAAGACATGTTGAAAATAATAATCACACTGAGTACTTTTAATTCAAGTAGGTATTTACGTTTGTGTGTAACGTCTATTAGAAGAAGGTCGTAACTTCAATACTTGTTGATAGTATTATTGTAGCAAACTGATCATTTACTTATGACCCATACTGTACAATAATGAGATTAATGAGTTAGATTGGCATGCATGCAGTGAGCGCGTTGAATTCGTTTAAGTAACTACCAAGTAACTTGTTTAGTACAAGTAGTGTAGGCGCATACTGAATATTATTTAGAAGAATTAGAATGAATATGTTACTGTTAAAGTCCGAGGTAAGGGTAAACCGTATTATAACCGGTTAAATCTGGACATTGCCACTTGCATTCGGCTAAACCTAGGGGTAACCCATTTTTTAGTTTTTCTCCTCTAAGGATACTTACTTACTTTTTTTTTCGACTGGGTGCAATAGGTTAAACCAAGGTTTAGAAAGGTAACCAAGCCAATAACCCAAACCTTTCTTGTTTTAAGAACTAGGAAAAGTAGTTTCACAGGAGCACCAGTATCCACCATATAAAATATATCATAAATATCGCGCACAAAGTGTTCCGTTAAGTTCCGTACCATTATTTGTGTTTTAAGTAAGTATTTGTTATAGCGGCAACAGAAATACATCATTTGTGATAATTTCAACAGTCTAGCTATCACGGCTTATGAGATACAGCCTGGTGACAGACACACAAACAGACATACGAACTTAGTAAAAGTTCCCGTTTTTACTCTTTGGGTACAGAACCTTAAAAACGGTTAAACGATTAAACCAAGGTAGCCAAGGTAACCTGTACTTCGGGCTTTAACCTTAACAACTACACATTATATTGTTTGGATTCGATTGGTCAGGCACGCCCACCGCATTGGCACATCCTCCGCACTAGGGTATAGAACCGGGAAATCCCGGTTCTAAAAATCCCGGGATTTCCCGGTTCTTTTGATCAGCAAAAGAACCGGGAGTTAAAAACCTAAGAACCGGGATTTTCGGCACTTTCGGGAAACGCATATTTCGTGTGATACACAATTAAGAAAGCTAAAATAATAATATATTTTTTAATATTAAGTATAAATTTTCACACTTTATTCCTATTATCTAAATTGATTATTTGATATCAATTTTATAGTGCATGGCCTGCACTGGGTTAAGTATATGAAAATATTTTTTTAGGAAAAATGAGTCTTCAAAAATTGTAAATGAGACGAGACTCCTACCGTTCAATTGCGCTTACTAATTACGTCACAAGTATCGTCATAGTTGAATTTAACGATTTTTTTAGTTGATTTCGGGTAACAATTTCTACTTTGGTTTTATACTATGTAGTGATAGTGATAGTGATGACGTATAAAGTTGTTTTATTGAAAAAAAAATTTTGAAGCTTAATATGGCATCTTACAAAGCTTTACACAAAATCCTAAAAAAAACCGAAAGTACCGAAAATCCCGGGAAATCCCGGTTCTTGCTTAGGCTGGTACCGGAAATCCCGGTTCTCAAAAAAGTCTCCGGTTCTCGATACCCTACTCCGCACAAGCACAGGGCTTACATAAGTAGGTACAATTTTTTAAACATATTACCTTAGAGGTATCTAGGCAAAAGTACCTACAAGTTACCCACGCGTTAACTTACCTTCTAAATTTTTAGGAGTCGCATCATAGTCGCATGGATGACAAATGTTTTTAGGACAAACATACAAATATTGGCCAACGTAGAGTTCTAAAATTGCATTTACTTAAGTTATTATTTCGTTGCCAAGCGTTTTGCTTCGTCATTCCTTATACCTACGTACAGCAATGGAATCAGTTGCCTGATCTTCACCTTACTATCAGGTAGTCTGTCTTTTCTGACGTGTACAATTTGAGCGTGCTACATTTTAGACTGCATCTTTACTTTACCCTCAGGCAGTTGTGACTGTGGTCAAACGCTGATCTATGGCATTTTAAAAAAGATTAATTTAATAGTCCAAACTAATGTGATTTTATTTAACCAACAAAAACAACAAATAGAACGATAAGTATCTATGTTATAAGTTGCAACTCTGTCGTTTATATAGTGCCATGAATTTACCCAATTTACTCACTATGCAGACGATCACGTGTTTATATTTGTACAGTCTTACCGAATGCGAATTTGTGGAAACGTTTATGGTTGTTAAAAAAATATTACGATTTGGCTTATTCGCCAAACGCCACGCTTTATTAAATCTTGAAACACTTAAAGTACCTACTAAGTGTTTCAAGAAATCAATGTCTAAATATATGCCAATAAGAAAAAAAAACCCCTACCCTATCTACCCTTCACCTTCCTCAACTTCTTGTCCATCCAAAGGTTGCCTGGAAGAGATCGCTTTGAGCGATAAGGCCGCCCTTTGTAACACTTAGACTTAAGCTTTGTTTTTATTTTCAATATCATCATTATCATCACTACAATAGTATAAAACAAAGTCGCTTTCTCTGTCCCTATTTCCCTTTGTATGCTTAAATCTTTAAAACTACGCAACGGATTTTGATGCGGATTTTTTAATAGATAGAGTGATTTAAGAGGAAGGTTTATATGTATAATGCCGTGCGAAGCCGGGCGGGTCGCTAGTATATAATATTATACAGCTAAAGAGTTTATTTGTTTGAACGCGCTAATCTCAGGATTCGAATTGAAAAAATATTTTTGTGTTGGATAGTCCATTTATCGAGGAAGACTATAGGCTACTTTTTATTTTGATATTCCCGGGACTTACGGGACTTACGGGGGCTATTTCCGATATATGTAAATTGATAACCTTTCACATTTTTCACGCAAAAAGGACCCAAGGAGGTAGTTTTATGAAGAATTTTTGTTTCATCGTTGCTTTGCAACTTTGGTTCCATATCATGTATGTAGCGCCAAAACTAAATTTAAATGGGAACTGGGAGGTCTACTTTTGCTTTTTATGTCTAATCTAAAGCAGAACGGCAATTTTCCGATTAATTGTTGTTAATTCTTTTGAATTTAGTATTATAATTGTAGTGTTCGATTCGTTTAAAAAAATATCTTAGTGTGAATAGTATAGAGTTTTTAATGTTGTTTTTGCCCTATTTGTAGGTAGGTAGGTCTCTACCATATTTCATAATCTAAGATTTGACGCAAAGCCGAACTTAATATCAAGTTACCAACGGTCGATTGAATAAGTTAGATATCTGCATTGATTGTTATCAGAAATATGATTTACGGTCTTGTCTGGGTTGTTCGATAAATCAGTCTGACTGCAGACCACGTTGACATTTGCTAATTACTTCTACTGGAACCGAACGCAAATATACTTGTCACGATCGATTAGGTACCTACCTCGATTTACCTACTTGCACATTTGTCTGAGTATTTGGTAAATATCTCTAGGTAAGTTTTCTACCATTCTCCAGTCAATTGTATATAGGCTGAACTATAAGCATGAAAGTAATCGCCAATACAAAAAATTACAGTATACTTATCAAAATCCTCGTTGCACTGCCTTCTTCTTCTTACTCAATTTTTAACCGACTTCAAAAAAAGGAGGAGGTTCTCAATTCAGTTGTATGTATGGTTTTTTGTTTTAATATCATGTAAGTACTTTGTTAGATATATTGTGTTTTGTTTTTATGGTACAAAAAACTAGCGACCCGCCCCGGCTGCGCACGGCTATATTGTGCATGTATTATACATATTAACCTTCCTCTTAAATCACTCTATATTTATTAAAAAAACCGCATCAAAATCCGTTACGTAGTTTTAAAGATCTAAGCATACAAAGGGAAATAGGGCCATAGGGACGGCGAAAAGTGACTTTATTCTATACCATGTAGTGATAAAGTAATCTTCCTATCTCTTGCGTCTCTCGAGGTACCCGCTTATTTGAGGGTCTTCAAGTCACGAGTGTAAAGGTTTCTAGGAAAGCGGTCTACATCTTAGCCCGTATCGTCACTTACCATCAGGTGAGATAGTGGTCAATAACTATGAAAAATTAAACATAGAAAACGTTGTATATTAAAATTGATACCTATACTTTGTCTCAAATCCTTCATGATATCCATGGTCTCGTTTCACTACCTATACTTTTCTTTCGAAAGTAGTCAGGTTTTACTTTCATAAAGATAATTTACGGTGAATTTTGTAAATTGCTTTGCGTGTCAATGAAGCTTTCTATCCTGTGCATACAGACTAGATAGAGTTTAGATTGTTATCATATATACTAATAAAAACTGCACTCCGCGGTTTCACCCACGTACGTCCCGATCCCGTGGGAATATCAAAATGAAAAGTAACGTATAGCCTTCCCCGATAAATGCACTATCCAACACAAAAAGAATATTTATATTCGAACCAGTAGCTCCTGAGATTAGCGCGTTCAAACAAACAAACTCTACAGCTTTATAATATGAAGTATAGACTAGCGACCCGCCCCGGCGTCGCACGGGTATATTATACATATAAACCTTCCTCTTGAATCACTCTATCTATAAAAAAAAACCGCATCAAAATCCGGTGCGTAGTTTTAAAGATTTAAGCGTACATAGCATCGATAATGGTAAGTACATAGGGATATAGAAAGCGACTTTGTTTTATACTATGTAGGATGGAACATTTGATTATAGGAGGAAACATTTTTTTGTTTGTAACGAATAGGCTCCGAAACTACTGGACCGATTTTGACGAAACTTGGTATGAGGATACATTGATTCATTGGGAAGAACATAGGAAACTTTTTATTCCGATATTACCAAGGAATCGGGAGTTATGCGGGCGAATATACAACTATATAAAAATAGGTGCTCATAATTGTAGGTGCGAGAAGTTTTAAGAAAATATTTAAAGAATAACAAAATATTTGCTCGGGCGTCTGCGTCTGTCTGGCCGACTCGAGACGCGTTGCTTAACCGGCAGATCACGTAAACAAATACCTACCTTCTTACCAGTTTTTCGTAAGAGACCGCCAGTGTAATCATAGTTGTGCATATTTTGCATAATATGCAGAATTGCACATAGACACATGTGCATATTTTGGCATAAAGTATTAAAAAGTATACACACCTGTAGACTTAGGTCCGTATTAATAAACCGAACTCAATATCGATTTCAATCTTGAGTTTGCTCTTGAGTTGTTGCGCTGATTAATAAACCTATCTTAAGACGCGATTAAAGAGCGACGTATCACTTGAGTCATACCGTATTAATAAATCAAACTCAGCTCTCAAGATATGTCTCAAGATGTAGTTTCATGAACTCAAGTCTGATTGCGGGCCATACAAATCTTACAATTTTTAAAATATTTTCACATTTAAAACAAGTTGACAGCAAAATATGACGACACCACATGTGACGACACTACCTTCCATCGGGTAAGAACATATCATTCAAGGTAAGAACAAAGGGTTATATTCAAAGTCGCTCTCAAGATCAGTCTCAAATCTCAAGAGCGATATCAGCCTGGTTAAAACTTGAGTTTTATCTATTAATTAACACCTAACTTAAGATAGTGACCAAATCTCAAGATTCACTCGATTGATACGCACTCAAGATCGATATTGAGAGCGATTTATTAATACGGGCCATAGAAACCAAAGTTTTGTGATAGAAGCTGTTTAGCAACAAAATAGAAAAAAATAATTTACTCAAAATTTAACGAGTTTTCAAGTAATGGCAACAATTATTGATCATAAATTTTGATGTTTCTTATTTTCACAAAATTCCCCAAAAGTCTGGATAAGTTAGGGTTATTTTCCTAAGGTGTAAAAATATTTTTTAAACAGATTTATTCAAACAGTTTATACGCCAAGCAGCGTATTGAACTGGGTTTTAAATAAGTCCATAAAAATACGTCATATAAATGCATTTAATCTAACAACATCTGACAGAGATGAATGAGGGATTTTCTGTCTCGAATCTAATCATCTTCTGCTCAGAGCAGCAGGATGTAGGTACCTTTATCTACGCTCTAGTATTATAGATTTTTTTGTTATTGAAACTCGGTTCATTTTAATTAAACTAGGTATGAGGATAAATTGCTTCATTAGGAGTAAATAGGCTAATTTTAATCTCGATATTCTTACGCGTATGAAACCGCAGGGCACTATTCTATACCATCATTACATAGTATAAAACAAAGTCACTTTCCACTGTCTGTCCCTATGTATGCTTAGATCTTTAAAACTACGCAACGGATATTGATGCGATTTTTTAATAGATAGAGTGATTCAAGAGGAAGGTTTACATGTATAATACATGCATAATATAGCCGTGCGAAGCCGGAGCGGATCGCTAGTCTTTAGTAAAATTATAAAAAAGAAAAATTTGATTGTTTGTTTGCATTGAATAGGCTCCGAAACTACAGCCTGCCTAGCATGAAGACCAAAACACGATACGATAAAGCGATATCACGCGATATATTTTCATAATTTTTATCGCAATTTATAATAAAAATTCAACACGGCGGCTTTATCTATCATATTTTGAGAGTTGATGTAGTTATATCGCTTTATCGTATCGTGTTTTGGTCTTCATGCTAGGCTAGCAGAACCGATTTTGATAAAACTTGGTATGAGAACTCATTGATTCATTTGGAGTAACATAGGCTACTTTTTATCCCGATAATCCCCCAAATGAAAAGTAGCCTATAGATAAATGGACTATCCAACACAAAAATAATTTTCAGCCTTATAATCTTTTCTATTTAAATAAAATTCTCGTGTCACGGGGTTCGAACTTGAACTCCTCCGAAACGGCTTGGCCGATTCTCATGAAATTTTGTGAGCATATTCAGTAGGTCTGAGAATCGGCCAACATCTATTTTTTTTTTTTTTTTTTTGTAAATAGCAAAACAACGTTTGCCGGAACAGCTAGTAATATTATATACTAGCTGCACTCCGCGGTTTCACTCGCGAAAGTCCCTATCCCGTGGGAATATCAAAATGAAAAGTAGCCTTCCTCGGTAAATGGACTATCCATCACAAAAATATTTTTTCAATTCGAACCAGTAGTTCCTGAGATTAGCGCGTTCAAACAAACAAACAAACTCTTCAGCTGTATTATATTAGTATAGATTCTTCGGTCTATTTTCTACCTTTTTACTTGTCTTTGTTTTATTTATCTTATGTACCTACTTAAATAACTTTAACTATTATTTCTTCCTTGTTAAGGGGACTTCCTATTTCTATTAATAGATAGATAGGTAATAAGTGTAGATAAATTTAAAGTTAATCGAAACAGTTAAAAAAGTAATATCAAAAAGACATCATCATTGTAAACATATTTTAATGGCAGACACACTAAAAAAGCACAAAAACATGAATAAGATAGTCTCGACAGACAGTCAGACAACAATGTTATTCATACATCATATTCTACACGTGGTGTTTGGCTTTAGACCGCTCGAGACGGTAAAACAATATTGTTTTGATTCCGGTTTCTTCGAAAAGGACAAACCCTGGAATCACACTGTCTACACGTTCCAAGAGCCTATGTGTTTGTAAATTATGATTATAATTTGTGGCGAGTTGTACTACAAGGCTGTTGTTATGTTCTTAGAAGTTTTCTCATTTATATACGTAGTATACTTACCTATGATAGAGTTAACTTTGAAATTCCGTCAACGCATACTTAAGGGTATTACGACTAATATGCCCGCCAAATTAAGAAAAATATAAGTTTTTTCTAAAAATTGTGGCGACGACGACGCGATGGCGGAATGATTTTGACTCATATAGGAATGACTACGCGGCGTGCATGACATATTATGAATCAATGGAAGAAAGGCCTTTGTATAAAAATGTGAAGTAAATTTATACGTATGTATGTATGTATAAACATATGTAAATATAATTGGCTTTCCGTTTCTTGTTTCGTTTCTTATTATTTTTGTATGCTGTTGGTATTCCAAATAAATAAAATAAATAAAAATGTGACCTATTACTTTGCTTATTACGAGGAATTGACAAGGAAAAAATGCCACGGAACAAAATCACGTAAAGTGTCACGTTTGCCTGGTGATATTTTGTTACACGCGCTTTTAGAAAATATTTTTCCAACTAAGTATCTACTCACTTTTTTACAAACGACTTTGAACAAAAACCACGACAAAGTGACGTGTTTCTGGCGATAGATACACGTGTCATTGTTTTTGTGTATCTCCGTTGTAACTATGTACAAACTTTAATACTAATGACTAATACAGTAGATTAAAAAAATGGTTTTGTCTATGCTAAAACTAATGCGATTAGGATTTAACCAAGGTGAGGCACTCACTGATTAATTCTATGGTACTAACTAAAGCCACGCTCAAGAGCCCTATTTTTGAATCGCTCGATCGTAACGAGTGGTCTCCACCACTCGTTACACCGACAGCCGAGTGGTAGAATAAACGTCAAACATTCGGAAACGATCTTTGAAAAATATCTATTGGGATTATTTCGGATGTTCGTCGGTTTTAAATTTACTGCATAAAACAAAAATTTACATTTCAAATTTCGACGATGACCGATTTAAAAATACAGAAAATTGGTGTCATGGGACTTGGAAGTCGAGCATGACTTGTAGGCGTATACGACGAAATTATGTTACACGAGCGATTCAAAAATAGAGCCCCAGGTTAGGTATCTCTATTCAATCATACATACGACAAATATAGACTTTTCCTTTATAATTAATCGGAAACTGTCACTTTTAATTAGGTAATAGTAATTAGTTCCCTTTCAATAGTTTATTATGTGAAGTGAAAACATGTTGGTAAATCTAATTAAACGTCAAGCTATAAAAATCATTGCATGCCTATAGCAGAGTGAGGCGATCTCTAATATATTTCCGTGAAGGCGATCTTTTAGTTCATAATGAAACTAATTTAGCGGATATAATCGCTTTTATTTAATGTTTTGCTAAAACCTGACGTTACGAGAACTTTGCAGTTACCATAAACGAGATTATAAGTGAAAATAGTTTAATTATGAGTTCGAGTCGCAAAAATCTAAAAAAAATACTGCGATTTTTTTTAGTTTTAAAGAAGTTTTTTGTAACACCAACTCTATATG
The DNA here is from genome assembly GCA_907269075.1 of Idaea aversata. Lineage (NCBI taxonomy): Eukaryota > Metazoa > Arthropoda > Insecta > Lepidoptera > Geometridae > Idaea > Idaea aversata. Next base: position 5,616,656 of record OU026101.1, read on the forward strand.
TAGGTAAGTTAAGTACCTACCATAAGAAACTATTTTTGGAAAATATGGCGATTTTTCATAGAAGAGAACATATTTCTCGCTTCAAAAAACCTTTTTGACGTGATAACGGCTAATAAATTGATGGAACGTATGCATTTACAAAAAAGTGTCACGGTAATATTGTATGACGTCATGCGTCATGGTAGTATGACCAGACGCGTCATGGTAACTTAGGAAGCAGAGTACTTAATAATAATATCGCTCATCTGGGCTTGTGTTATGGTGTGATGAGTGCCGAATAGAAGACTTATAATAAAGAAAAAAAAGGAATAACAAAAAAAATCTCAATATTTTAATCGTTTAAAGTCATCCGTAATCCGACTTTACAGACAGCCATATTTTGTTTTTTTTTCTGTGTATAGTTAGTACTTGTCGCTGAATTCTCTTAAAAACCTATATCTAAGTGCCTCTTCACCTACACAGATTGCACTCGGTACCTGTTATTGCACTTGAAAAATGCAATTTACCTCACTTTAACCCACAGATGTAATAAAATAATTGAATTTAAATTATAATGTGTAGGTAGAAAATGTTAAGGAGATTGCCTTGACCATTTACTAAGTGGTTTATGTTTAAAACATAGGGAAGCGGAGGAAATATGAAAATATCGCGGTATAATAAAACAAGGTTTTCAATTGAAAATAGAAGTAGGTAGGTAGTTTTGGTAGCTTTACCGAAGACCGAAGAACTGTATGGCTTAAAAGTTGTTATATATATTATACTTTTTTGTTAGAACCGTGCTGAATAGAATAAATACATCATGTGGTCATTTTGGGGTTCAAAGGCTTTGCTGAAGACATTTTTCAATAAAAAAAAATATAACCTACTTGTTTTTTTTCTATTATTTTCTATTTGACTATGATTATACGAGGTATGATGATTCCGAACCAAAGATGAAGATGTCAGCAGCAGCTAGTGTTGCCAGACAATATATGAGGCATACTAACCAGTGTCAAATTTAAAAAATATTATTTTTATTTACTATTTTCTCAACTACAGTGTACATTTGGCTGGTGCAAACGTGATACTGCATGTTAACTAATGCAGCACCACGTTTGCACCAGGCTTCGTCAGAGACGAAGCCTCGTATAATAGATATGATAGAACTTCACTTAGGGTAAGTTCGTTTAATCATTAATTATGGTACTGGCAAGGTATAGTCCTAGATTCCGATAGGTACGGTCGGCTGCATAATTGCAGACCCACCATAAAGCTCCGAAACGACTGTTATAAGAATGTTTTCAACACAAGCAAGATTCTAGGCACCTGCTTTAGTTGAAGTTTAAAGTCTTCTAACTCATGAATTTATCCAACAAAAATATTAGAATGAAAACACGCCAATAATAGTAATTTTTAAACTCTACCGGGGGCTGCAGTCATGCAGCCGACTGTATAATCCACGGCCAAAAGTCTCTGCCCACCGTAACGTTTACAATCCTGTGCAGCACTAATAATACTAGTAGTTCGCCCCGAACTGAGACCTCACGAGTTTTTTTCAGCGATTATTATATTTCAGCGTAAAGTAGGTACTAAAATGTATAATATAACGACGAAATACTCAAAATACCCTAAACCCCCTACCCTAATATCTTATTTGAATGATAGGTGCCTAGTATCGCTAATATCTGACATTGGATGATTTAGAGAAATCCAAACACGACAGGCATAACTTGTTGTTGTTGTTAAGTTCTAAAAGCATAGATCCAGCTCAACCATCACACCCGTTAAATTTATATTAAGAATACTAGCTTTTGCCCGCGACTTCGTCCGCGCAGGAGTCGAAAATAGTTAAAATAGGATTATTTTTATTTGATTTCAAATTAGATTGAGTTTGAAACATGTGTGTCAAAATAAAATGTACTTACTTAATTTAATCAAAAGCACTAAGGAGTTCGGGTCGAAGCAAATCGCCTAAAATAACATTCTACTCTTTTTTAAACCCGGTAGGTAATTAATTTCGTAAAATCCTTTCTTATCGGATGCCTACGTCATACGAAGAACACACCCTACAAGTTTCAGGTTTCTACGATTTAGGCTGTGCGTTGATGCGTCAGTCAGTCAGGACAAAGAATTTTATATGTATAGAGAAGATAGATTTTGAATGAGATGTATTTTAACTTGGAACACGAAAACCTCGGGTGCACCCAATTCTCTTGGGATGGGATCCAAAATGGGCTATACGTCTAAGTACTTAAAGTTCTAAACCAAAAAAATGAATTCTTCTATTTCTGTCTTTCTAACACAGAGCCAATAATGCACAAAACTCTACGATTACCACATGAGTAAATCTTGAATCATATCGTGCTAATTAGTAATTACCTATCTATCATAGTCATCTTTTGTGTTTTTAGGGTTCCGTACCTTAAAAGGTAAAAAAGGAACCCTTATAAGATCACTTTCCGGTCCATTTTAAAAATGAAAAAGGTGTAAAAGTCCTATTCATTTGTTTAGGTATTTTCGTATTCATAACAAAAGATATTTCTTTTAAATTACTTAATAATTAGTATCTACTAACTTTGGGAACTGTGACTTTTGGCAAATTGTTCAAAATTTTATTATTAGGTAGGGCTGAACAGTTGCGCAGAGAGTAATTTTGGCGTATCCTAATAAAAATATAGAGTTTTAAGTGATTCAGTGGCTATCCTATAACAGTTCTATGTTTTAACAAATATCCCGTCTCCGAGATGGTTTAGAAGTTTGGTTAGAAAGCATTATTTGTGCACAGCGCACTTTTGATAAAATCTTAGTCATAACGTTTGGTCAAATACCCCATTTCCGAGACGCCTATGAGATTTGGTGTAAAGGCATATTTCATTTGCCGTAATGCCCTCTATCGACAGGTATAAAAATACTATGTCAAGTTCCCAGTACTAATTGGCAAGACACCTTTTTTCAGTTCAATGTTCGAAGTTTTCAACCTCTTAGGTTTTACGTTAACGCTGTCAGCTTGAAGTGACGTCTTACCAATCATAGATTAATGAGTATGTTACCAATCTAATCAAAAGCACTAAAGAGTATTGATATCAACTTCGAAGCAAATCACTCCCAAAATAACTTTCTTCCCCTTTTTAACCCCGTTAGGGGATGAATTTCAATAAAATACGAAACACGTGTTCCATTAATTCTGTTAAAGAATGTTTATGCAAAATTTGAAATAGATTGGACTAAGGAATCACGTTGTCCAATACAAACTTTGCCCCCCTTTTTCACCCCTTTAGGGGTAGAATTTCGGAAAATTCTTTCTTATCGGATGCCTACGTCATAGAAAGAACACACCCTCCAAGTTTCAAGTCTCTACGATCAGCGGTTTAGGCTGTGCGATGATCCGTCAGTCAGTCAGGACAAAGGATTTTATATGTATAGATATAGATAAGAAGATAATACATGCATAATATAGCCGTGCAAAGCCGGGGCGGGTCGCTAGTACTTTGATAAAAGAGATCCAATCAAAGAGTATTTAAGTTTTTAATAACCCCAGCACGCCGCTTCATACACATGTTCATACAAAATTGCTGGAGCGTTGTAATGTTCCAAATTCAAAAAACGCTCCTGCATTGGATTTAATTTTCTTTGACCGCGACACTGGCTATATGCACGATAGTAATAATGCGAAGCCATAGTAAAATTATAAATAAAAAAGAGATGGCGCTAGATGCTTCTTTCCGTATGTCAAACTGACAATTTTGACATCATCCCTACGTTCTGTACGTTTTCATGCAAAAATATTATGGTTTATTTTTTACGCCAAGAAATATCAAATTTTAATTAGTAACATAAATCTACTTGAAATACCTAAACCTCTTCTGATATTTTCTGAACACATTCGTGAAGATTATGTTAAAATCTGTTTCCTAGTTCCCGAAATTAGACTGCACAAACAAAGGTAAACAAATAAAATCAACATTTTCTGAGATGAATGGTAGTTTCGCGAAACCGAAGAGATGGCGCTAGTTACTTGAAATTAAAAAAATATCTTATTAAATTAATTACTTTATTTTCTAGTTAAAAAATGTGTAGGTATATTGCTATGTATTCTTAAAATACATAAGTTTACAAAATTTTTAAGCAGAACAAAAAGAATAATCAACTAATTTGTGATTTTCTAAATTTAAGAAAACCTGAATCGCGCATGCAAGATTTTTTTCTACCGGAGCTATATAAGGTTAGCGAATTCTATAGTGCTAAGATCATTATGGACGTAGAACGCTTACTTCCAAAACTTCGAATTTATTATATGTAGAGATTGTAAATAGTAAGCGTGTTACATTATGTTGTGATGCTATACCTTCATTATTTTTCTTTTGCAATCACAATGTAACACGCTTACTATTTACAATATTATTAAATTTTATTTTCTATTTTTTAGTTGGTTATTTTTATTAAAGCGGGTTTTATTAGTTTTTCTAAACTATCAATTTATTTTATACTTTTTGGTGTTTGATAACGAAATATGTTAGATCAAACCCATTGGCCCAATGGTTACCATTGAAAGACAAACTACTCATCAAGACGATTCTAACGAGCCCAAACTCGATGGGGTTGTGTCGTTTCCTTGCGAAGTTCCTATGACCACCTTCCAGTTCCATCATCAGACCCTGGTTACCATTGAAAGACAAAGCAAGTACTCGTCAAGACGATTCTAACGAACCCAACCTCGATGGGGTTATGTCGTTTCATTGCGAAGTTCCTATGACCACCTTCCAGTTCCATCATTAGACCCTGGTTACCATTGAAAGACAAACTACTCGTCAAGACGATTCTAACGAGCCCAAACTTGATGGGGTTGTGTCGTTTCATTGTGAAGTTCCTATGACAACCTTCCAGTTCCATCATCAGACCCTGGTTACCATTGAAAGACAAACTACTCGTCAAGACGATTCTAACGAGCCCAAACTCGATGGGGTTGTGTCGTTTCATTGCGAAGTTCCTATGACCACCTTCCAGTTCCATCATCAGACCCTGGTTACCATTGAAAGACAAAGGAAGTACTCGTCAAGACGATTCTAACGAACCCAACCTCGATGGGGTTATGTCGGTTCATTGCAAAGTTCCTATGACCACCTTCCAGTTCCATCATCAGACCCTGGTTACCATTGAAAGACAAACTACTCGTCAAGACGATTCTAACGAGCCCAAACTCGATGGGGTTGTGTCGTTTAATTGCGAAGTTCCTATGACCACCTTCCAATTCCATCATCAGACCCTGGTTACCATTGAAAGACAAAGCAATTCCTCGTCAAGACGATTCTTGACGAGTAGTTTGAATGAATGAACTATGAAGTATGGCTAATGAGATAATTCCTGCAGATTCCTTCCAGCTCTATCATCAGAGCAGTTCCATGGTACCATATTATTGTCACCGAAGTTACGCCCTTTCATTTGATACCCCACTGGGGTATATTTGCCCTATAGTTTGTGTGCCAAAGAGGTAGATCCCCTTTTGGACCCCCTGTCTCCGTAACCCCCTGACCGATCCTGCTCATGTTCGAACTTAAAAATTCTATGGACCTCAACTACTTGTATACCAAAAATCATGAAGATCAGAGTAACGGTACTCAAGTTATCGTCGAACAAACATACAAACATATAAACATACAAACATACGAGCGACCGACCGTCTCAACACTAGACCTCACTCGCTACGCTCGTTCGGTCAATTATAACGGCTTATACGTATAGTGCCGGCTTATACCACTCACACAACTAAATACATAACTAACATGTTGAAAATAATAATCACACTGAGTACTTTTAGTTCAAGTATTTAAGTTTGTGTGTAACGTCTATTAGAAGAAGGCCGTAACTCCAATACTTGTTGATAGTATTATTGTAGCAAACTGATCATTTACTTATGACCCATACTGTACATACATACATAAGGAAACACACCTAACTAATACACCTATTAGGTAACTCTACATACCTAAGCAATTACTGTTTCGTCCTCCCCGACCTTGCTTAGTTAGGAGGACTCGTCAGTCTGGGTGACTATGACACATCATTTTATTGTTTATTATTCTTTTTGCTTATCTTCGTCCTTTTACCATTTTCGGCCAGACATGTCCGGAAAGACTGTAAAAAATCCTGTCAGTATGTAACCGTTTGAATGTCGTGCCTTTATAGCTTTTTTTTATCAACCTTAAAATTTTATGTAGGTACTTACCTACATACCTACACCTACGTACGTACAATCGGCGCTCAAAAGTCCACTAGTACCGTAACATTTATAATCCTGTGCTATACTATTTTAAACACTACATGTCTTGTAACTACGTTCCCTGTGGATCGAACCCACACGTCGCGTCGTCGGTTGGTGTAGCGGGTGGCGGCATATACTACCTCCCACTCTGCAAACTTTTCTTTTATTAAGCTATTGCATAGATTTTATCGCGGGCTTTAAGCGCCGAGCGTTCGCTATACAATAGCTTTACCGCGGCAGTCCCCGAGTACGTTTTTTTATTTTCATGTTAGCTACGGCTATGGTTTTGAAAATAATAATCACACTATGAGCAAGTACTTTTAATTCAAGTATTTGTGTGTAACGTCTAGTAGAAGAAGGTTTATAATAAAATTGTAGCGCACTGAGAGTGGACTTATGACGCATACTCTACACCAAGCTCTACTAAGGCTTAGTTGGTTCCAGGTTTATTGACGCGTTCTTTTCCCTGGACACGGTTAACTAAGCTGAAAGGGTAGGATATGTGCAGAGCAAGCCCACTCCAAAAATTAATCAATTCAACAGGCAAACAGAGCCACGGTTTCTTTTTGAAGTAACTCCATTTGCCTGAGTTCTGTTAAAAATGATATGCAAGGCAAATGTATGAAAACACTACTCATTCAGTTCCTTTTGAAGTTTTTTTATTATATTTGATGTAAGTATGATCTAATTCCTTCTTAATCATATCCTTATTTAGCTTCACAAGTCGAGTATACCTAGTGAAACAAAATTGTTGAACGTCGAGACGAAGCGAGTAAAAAATCGATTATAAATTCATTATACCAACAAATTACAATATAGTCTGTCATTCGATGACAAGAAATATGATTATCTTGTAGGTGATTAAGTGGTAGTTATGCGAAACTTAATCTATCTAATACAAGTTGCATGTAAAAGCCAATGTCCGTAGCAACGGATCTGCTTCTATGCAAATCTGTCTTTCTAATCTGAGATTTTGCTTATCTGTTCTTCTGCTACAGAAGCGTCTCTCAGTCTCAGTGATAAAATGCGAATATACTTACATCTATTTCATAATATGACAGTAGCTTGAAGGAAAATAGATAGAGTGATGCCCGAATACTCAAACGACTCTCAAATATCTCAAACGACTCTCAGAAGTCCCCTAAATATTTAAGACGCGCCTATCCTATTGAAGCATCAGTGGGTACTCTGGGTACACTTAAAAGTCAATTTTTTATTTTATTTTTTGTTTGTACTTTACATTGATTCATTGGGAGTAACATATGCTACTTTTTATCCCGATAATCCCACGGGATTGGGAGTAACGCGCGTAAAACCGCGAAGTACTGAAGGTTAACTATAAGAAAGGTATTGATGGAGTCCTTGTATTAATGTTATGGCATATTGATAAATCAGTAGAATATAAGTATTTATGTATCTATGCAATTACCCCCCAAGTGCTCGCAACGAAGGAAATCATTATCTTAACTAAACTTTATTATTAAATGAAATAGATAATAAAGTTTTGCCACTAATAAATACAGCTTAAGGTGCAAGAAATTCAAATACAAATAGCACTTAATATTCAATAATAAATAATGATAATTGCTAAGAAATATGTAGCTAGCCGTGTTTAGTTAACTTACACAACTTCTTAATTGTCGACTCGAATACTTTACTATATTATCGGTAGTTACTAGATATTACGTTAATTTAATGGAAAATACTTATTTGGTTTATTTCTCTGTATCTTAAAAACACTTCCAAAATTCAAGAATTTGAAGAGTTATAACTTTTAGCCCACCCATACTTAGGATGGGTGAATTTAACTCCATTTTAAAATACAATCTAGTGATGGTTTTTCTATATCTTTTCCATTTAGTGTTTCAACCTGAGTTTATGATAACCAAATTCCTCCAACTTAAATCAACAGCTGCTGCTGTTATGGTGAAGTCAAACTAACGCCCGTCAAATTCAATGTTAGAAATCGAAATCTAACATTATTTTACGTCTAAAACGCAAAATGCCTATGTAGCATACACTGACTAAATCTATACTAATATTATAAAGCTGAAGAGTTTGTTTGTTTGAACGTGCTAATCTCAGGAACTACTGGTTCGAATTGAAAAATTATTTTTGTGTTGGATAGTCCATTTTTCGAGGAAGGCTATAGACTAATTTTTATTTTGATATCCGGGATCGAGTCAACGCGGGTGAAACCGCTAACACAACATAATTTTTCAAAATACTAAAACCTTTAATAAGCAGTATTCTCAATTAAGAAATATTGCTTTTAAATTAAAAATACTGCTAAATTTTTTTAGAATTTTTCCTAAAATCATAAACCTATTTTCTAGCCTCTAAAGAAGAAAATTATTTTTTGTTTGAAGAACCCTTTATTCTGTGTAGCAGGAAATAATTTCACGATTCCCCCCTGTACATCCAACACCCTGTGTTTAATGAAGTGTATCAAAATGCAGGTGTTTTTGCGTGCGCGGACGCACCGTATCCGCGTCTACACCAGTTTTTGCGCTGCGCAAGAGTGTCCGAGCGTTTTTCTGTCTGTCTCGCTCGTCTGGGGCAGGCTGGCAGCGCGAGCGCATGCGTAGTGCGTAGCGCGGGAGCCGGAAAAAATGATTTATCGGTTGGTTTGTGACAGCTGATGGTTAGTTTTATGCTCAGTAGACTGAACGAACAGTCTGGCTGGAGTGTCTGTTGTTATAATAAAATTCTCTTTCATGCATGTTTTATAGACAACATTTATTGATAACTAGCTGTTACCCGCGACTTTGTCCGTGTGAAAAGGTTTCTAGACGTTTAAGCGTACCTTTTTAGTTATTGTACTTTCAGAAATATTAAAATTTTGATGTTACCAATATTTGTTTAAATTAACTGTTTTTTGGAAATAAGGATTATTAATGTTCAAAAATAATAGTCCATATTCAATAAACAAATAATACCTACCCCAAGGATCTCCAACCTCTAACTTTAAGAAACAGCTTTTTTGGAAATTTCGAATTTCCAAAAGTACCTATTAGAACTGAAATTGTATGCGTAGAAGTCTAGGACAGGACAGCCCCGTTCGTAATATGTAATACCCAAACGCATTGTATTATTCTATCCGTTGTCTAGCTACCATAATACAAGCCTAGCAGCTTAGCTTGGGGCTAGATTGCGCTTTGTGCATTGTCCTGCAATATTTTATTTTTAGGGTTTTTTATTTTTACCTGCCACCATAATTAAAAAAGGCCACCTGGCTGCCACCCTAATTAAAAACTTATATACTTATAATATTTCGTTAAAAATAGGGAACGTTACTTAAAAAAAGTTAATTTTATAAATATTTGCTTTATTGTCGATTTGAAAAACAAAATAAGAATAGACATTAATTAGAGTTATTATGGAATCGTCGCAAACAAAAAAAAACTATTTGAATAAAAATAACACGACAAAGTGATATTAATTTGATATTGAAGAATGTTCAAAGATTTTTTAGTTGCCTTTCTGTTTCTTGTTTCGTTTCTTATTATTCCTGTAAAGATGTTTGTTTACAAATAAATAAAATAATAAAATAAGATTTTGTTTTTACCATACTTAAATAATGAAATCTAGCAGCCCTCATATAAATTTTTTTATGTCACCTATCTAAGAACACTTGGACTAATGAGACGAATCTAACGATACCATAATTAAAGAAATCCAACAAGTGGTTTGGAAGATATGAGGGTATAATAGCACATTGCGATACAAGTGTGGTAAATTGATCATTGCATAGAGGCGGTTTATGACGCGCGAGCGGTTTTTTCAATTTAACAGAATATAATGGTGAAGAAAAGTACAGCAGTACAACAGTAAAGAAAAAACAAAACTCAATTTTTAATCATTTTTTTAAGCAATAAGATACGAATTTAACCTAACAGGATAATTTATTACAGTACTAGTGCATATGGTAATGCAAAACGAACGCGTGCATAATACGTTATGAGCCTAAAATCGGTTTAATAGGATCCACTTTATGAGCAACTGTGATAAAAAGAATATTACACACATACAAAGATAGGCGTGAAAACATGCCCCTTTCCTTGCAGTCGGGTAAAAAACGAATACGTGCATCTGTCGAGGCAACAAATATACTGAATTCATAGCATATGGCATGGCGTGGTTGTGGCTTGGCGTTGGCAGTCGGCTGATAATTGCAGGCTCAGTGATCGGTGGTGGTAGACATTCGGCCTCCGGCGTCTAGACTGCAGCGATCATGTTACAATCAGAACATGGTAAGTGCATGGTACGTTCATACTGAAGAGATAGGAGGCACTGGATGTGACGGTTTCAGAGTTTAGGAGACTTCCCGAATCTGCTACCAAGATTACTTTCCATTAGCGATAGTGCCAATCAAAAGATTTTTTTTTGTATGAATAAAAATTGTATGAAATTGGCATAAGTTAAAGCTTGTCTACCATTATTTTTCTTAAATCTTTTTGAAAAAATCTTTGTTCATTGAATTAAAAAGCCTTTGGACAATTTGGGATGTAACTTAAATTCCGTGGTGCATTTCGAGACGAATGCCAATTGATAGTGGGTAGTACAGCGAAGAAATAATGCCTTCACACCGAACCTCAAAAGCGTCTAGGAAATGGGATATTTAACCAAACATGTTGTTGTTGTCCTTTGATTTTCCAATAAAGTGTCCAATCTAGAAAACCGTGTGAATCATTCAACATCCTTGTCCCAGTTGGAATATCGTATGACGTTCTGGCTCAACGTACATTATGTGATGGTTCAGCCTCCGTTGGGCCTAGCATAGGTTAGCCTAGTACAGGCCAGACGGAGTGAATGCACTACATTGATTACATGTTACGTCTGTGACGAATGGCTGACTACCTACCTACGTAGGTATATAGCATGACTACGTTCACTTGCCTCGAGTCAAATCTTAAAATACGAAAACCAAAGATTTTAATGAAATATTTTCTGCACTAACATTATAAAGGCCTATCCACATAGCACAGTGACGACACTGATGTATCCATCAGTGTAACCATCAGTGTCAGTGAAAAATATTGTTGCATACATACAGTTGCCCGTATTTATCACGTTTTTTTGACGATCGACCCCTAGGTACATTCATTTTCCTTATTACTGCAGTTAAAATATCGGAAATGTTGCGGTCGTTATTTTTGCTCGCTCTCGTTTTTTTACCTAATATAATTTAAAAAACCGGCCAAGTGCGAGTTGGACTCGCGATCGAAAGGTATGGTAATCCTAGCGATAGACTAATAAAAATAATGCCGTGTCGGTACTGGCACTGACATGTACGAATAGCACGTCACGGCACAGTACGGTACGGAAATGCCGTCACTGTGCCGTCACTGTGCTGTGCCGACAGACCTTAAAATGGAAAGTTTTTTTTGTTTGTAAGGTTCATAATATGTTTCTTTCTGTACCTATCCCAGCAATCACAGCGTAATCCGTAACACACGGCTCCGACACTACTGGACCGATGAAACTTGACATTTGGATAAATTGGCTAGGCCATTTTTAATCCCGATATTCGAACGGGATCGGAACTTACGCGGGTCAAATCTCGCTTATTTCTGTCTCCTAAACCTCACCGTACATTCTAAACTGTGTTACGGACTGTGATTGCTAAAAGATGTCGGAAGAAGAAAAATAATACCTAACAACCTATTAAATATCTATTAGGTAGGTACAATCCACGGTCAAAAGTCTCTGTCCACCGTTACGTTTACAATCCCGTGCAGCACTATTTGAACATTATAACAACGTAACCTGTGGATCGAACCCACGTCGGTTGGTGTAGCGGGTGGCGGCTTATACACTCGGCCAACTAAAGACATAGCTAATATGTTGAAAATAATAATCACACTGAGTACTTTTAATTCAAGTATTTAGGTTTGTGTGTAACGTCTATTAGAAGAAGGTCGTAACTCCAATACTTGTTGATAGTATTATTGTAGCAAACTGATCATTTACTTATGACCCTTACTGTACTAAATACTTAAAAGTCTTTGCCCACTACATAATAGGAACGGAACCGAACTGGCATTTTATATTTTATCGATCTTCTTTTGTCTCCTTGGTATCGTGATTAATTCGTGACGCTGTTCGATCCGGAAAAATCTATTCACAAGACAAGCTACCGTGGTCGTAGTATAGTAGTGTTTAGTGCCTACGAGAGAGACTGGTTTAATCTTTTTTTTATTTAGCGTGTTGTTGTTTGGTTCGTTTCATTCAATGTTTTCTGTTGTTTCTTTTTGTAAATTAATGCACTGCACATATGTTGGTTGGTACCTGGGTACTTACGACTAAACTAGAATAGATACTTGCCTAAGTATAGAAATGATGATCATATACTTACTTTGGTTACTACAACTAAAGTAAATTTAAGGACCACTAAAAGTTTTTTTATAAACCTTAATATTTTTGTGCCATAAACCTATAACTGTCATGACTATGCCCCTATGTTTTGTTTTTTTTTTTCAATTTCTAATTATCACAGAAATTAAGATTTAAAAAAAAAAAAAAAAAAATAGGCGCATGGTCATGGCAGTTATAAGTTTTATGCACCAAAAATATTTGCTCTCGTGTCATTATCCAGGGAGAAAACAGTCGACTACGTTTGTAATAGTTTGTATGGAAAGAGCCCCCGGTACCCTTTCCTCTTAATGTTTCACTTCTTATCTTGCTGTAATGGGGGTAGTGTTTTCGGTAGGTATATGTAATAGTACATTGTTATCCTAGGTGTGAAAGTCACTCATTACAAGTCCCGAGACGGAGTTTGGCGCCCGAGCGTAGCGAGGGCGCTAATAGTTCGAGGGACTTAATGAGTCTTTCACCCGAGGTAAACACTGTGCTTTTCATTACGAATACTACATAAAATTCTTCCTAACAACGAGAGTGCATGAGACTATGAGACTCCATACCACATGAGATGAGTAGGTACTCATGTGTCCATACTACCTGATCCTTTTACAAGGTTGGGACCAAAGAGGTTATACATTATGTAGTGTTTTTTTTAGGTTTCTGCTATTTGTATTCAATACTTAAATACGGCGGTACTTACCGAAGAAAGCCACATCAGCAACATCGACAGGGCGCGGGCGGCTTTGACCATTTTCGTCTTTACATTTATTTTATTAAATAAGATATCTTGAACTAAATATACCTACTTGAATTTGATTACTGAGAAAAAAGTTACTAAGTACTAAACTCTGGCAGTATGCATGAGCCGTGTTAAGCCATAATTATTATTCTTTGGTGTAAAAAAAAAGCAAGGAGGTTAGGTTTTTGAAGTTCCTAATGCGTAATGATACTGATACTGGCTACATGCAGATAGCACAAGTCGTGCGAAGCCATAATTTGACATGACAGCTGTCAGTGAAAGCGAAAAGCCCTAGGGCTGGAAATTTTATTTTCTACACGCTCTTCAGGCATATTTAGACCTACTTTCGGAGTATGAGTAATGAAAAACTAGTTTTTGTCCGCGTAGGGGATGAATTTTCCTAAAGTACGAGTACTTTCTTAGCGGATGCCTCCGTCGTTATGCTATCTATATGTGTCATTTTAGCGTTTATCGATATTAAGAGCTGTTAAAGTCGCAGAAACTAAACCGCTTGACAACCCAGTATCGTACGACTTGGCGCAAAAATACGAGGAGGCCCGACCCTGGATGATAAGGAAAAAAAGAAGAAGACAACCTTAGGATTGAAAGGAACTGATAACGAACGGTACCAAACGATTATGTAGGTAAGTACCTCTATACTTTTAAATTAAAAAAAACGTTAGTACATATTTTCAAAGCAACTGGCAGTAAAAACCAAAAATATCTAAATCACAGACAGACGAGAACTCTCAAAAAGGCATTAAACAGCATGATAATATAAATTATCTACAATGTAAGTACGCGTTAAATGTAAATTATTATAAAACAAAGTCCGGCCCCGTCTGTCTGTTTGAACGCGATCAACCCAAAAACACGGACAGACAGACGGACAAGAAAGTAATCTTATAAGGGTTCCTTTTTTTACCTTTTGAGGTACGGAACCCAAATTACGGATTTTCTGCGATGAACGGAGTGATTCATGAAAAAGGTATATATTTCTCTCGCTCTCTCCATACAAACGTAGTCGACTGTTTCCTCCCTGGATAATGACGCCACCACAAATATTTTTGTTGCATAAAACCTATAACTGCCATGACTACTTATGCCCCTATGTCTTGGTTTTTTTTCATTTTCTAACTATCATAGAAATTAAGATTTCAAAAACAAGAAAAAGACAAAACATAGGGGCAAGGTGATGTCAGTTAAGTTTTATGCAACAAAAATATTTGCTCAAGTACCTATCATTATCCGGGGACGATACAGTCAACTACGTTTGTATGCAGAAAGCGCCCGGTACCCTTTCCTCTTAAAACGTGTAAATTGGCTACAATATAACCCCGAAATCACACTAAGCGTTTTGCTTTCTCATTCCTTATTCGTACTGCAAGGGAATGGAACCAGTTACCTGCGTCTGTCTTTCCTGACGTGTACAATTTGGGGGTCTTCAAGTCGCGTGTGAATAGGTGTCTTCTAGGAAAGCGCGTTACATCTTAGACCGCTTCGTCACCTACCATCCGGCAGGTGTGATAGTGGTCAAACGCTAACCAATGGGTAAAAAAATATCTGGTTACTTTGCATACCTTTATTGCTAAGGTTACCTTGTCAATAACGGTAACGTGACATGACGTCACACTTTTTTGAGAGTGCATTTGTTCATCTATTTATAAAACGTTAACACGTCAATAATTAAAGAAAGAAAATGGAGACGTTAAATGTTCCGATAACCGTGCGTAGCCGAAGCAGGTCGCTAGTATGTAAATAAAATTGGAAGGTCGCAGACGCAGTCCTTTGGGATGCGTTATCCTGGCGGGCGACGAGCGTCCTTGGTAGGCACCTGTTGCAGGCAGACATCATAGAGTAAATATATACATATATCTAGCTGTCCCGGCAAAGTATTGCCATTTAAAAAAAAACCGGGCTGATTTGTGAATCTAAGCCATCATGGAGCTCTATTTTTGAATTGTTCGCCACGCGTCGAGCGCTCGATTTCTACTGATATTCGTTCGAAATCTGAAATTCGCTATTTTTGAATCGCTCGATCGTAACGAGTGGTCCCCACCACTCGTCGCCGACAGGCGAGTGGTAGAATAAACGTCAAACAATCATAGTCAAACATTTGGAAACTATTTTTGAAAAGTATTTAAGTATTATCTTTTGGAATTATTTCAGATGTTTGTCGGTATTTACCGGTTTTCAATTTTCTGTGTAAAACGAATAAAATTGACATTTTAAATTTCGACGACGAACGATTCAAAAATACAGAAAATTGGTGTCATGCGACTTGGAAGTCGAGTTGTAGGCGTATACGATGAAGCTATGTCACACGAGCGATTCAGAAATAGAGCCCCAGGGCGCTACCCATACGCATAGGTATAAAAAAAATCATTAAAATCGGTCTAGCCGTTTAGGAGGAGTTCAGTGACATACACACGTACAGTCGAATTATACTGTACGTAGATACATAAAGATTTAGTATTTGTTTAATATTTTTTAACTAAAATTATTTATGACTAGTGATCCTTAGTCATACAGACGTGGTCAAAAAAGACAGGCAGGTGTTCGCCCGCTAGCGAGCGGGGTCGTCATCGTCACCCCTCTTTTTGAGTAGTTTCATTGTTTTTCTAACGAAATTGCACCTTAGGTACCACCCAGTAGGTACCTTAACTATATTTTGCTACAAATTTCGGGATTCCACCTACAAAATCAGCTTTAAGCAGGGTGATTTGTTTTCTTCAGAGCTATATCCCTTAAGAGATAGCGAAAAATGCTGAAAGGACTTGCATGGTCGAATTTGACAAAAACTAAAACTGCATCATTCGATTTTTGGAAATGTCATTACCCTAGCCAGGAATCGCACCTATTAGTTAAAAAAAAACTACTGGAGCCCTATTTTTGAATCGTTCGCCCCGCGTCGAGCGCTCGATTTCTACTGATATTCGTTCGACATTGGTAATTCGCTATTTTTGAATCGCTCGATCGTAACGAGTGGTCTCCACCACTCGTCGCCGACAGGCGAGTGGTAGAATAAACGTTAAACATAGTCAAACATTCGGAAACGATCTTTGAAAAATATTTATATCTTTTGGTATTTTTTTGAATGTTTATCGGTAATTACCGGTTTTCAATTTTCTGCGTAAAACGAACAAAAATTGTCATCTTGAATTTCGACGACTAACGATTCAAAAATACTGAAAATTGGTTTCATGCGACTTGGAAGTCGAGCGTGACTTGTAGGCGTATACGACAAAGATATGTCACACGAGCGATTCAAAAATAGAGCCCAATAGCAGAGAGAGCAATAATTTTACGAAAACATTGGTGGTTGATGGCAATGATAATACGTTGCTATCGTTACCTTGTCAATAACGGAACGTGAGCGATGACGTCTCACTTTTTTGTGAATGCCTGTATTTATCTATTTATAAGAAGTTATTACGTCAATAATCACCCTATATTTTTGTAGTAAGTGTTGTTTATAGCGATCTGTTCCTGGAAACAAATAGTATTGCAAATTAAAGGATTTTGCTCATTTTTGTACTCTTCTGTAATTTTTTGTCAATTCTCGTAAATAATATTGTTCAAATTACATTGCAATATCATTCCGATTACAAAAAATATTCTTTAGAATACCAAAAGCTAAAAGGTCAGCTTTTGGTATTCTAAAGAATATTTTGAATATTTTTTTTATTCCCTCAAAGTAGCTCAAAATACCCTCCTTTGAGGGTATTTTTAAGCTACTTTGAGGGCATTTTTTGTCATCGAAATGCAACCGGAATTATATGCTCGCAAAGCTCTAAAGGTACATCATCTAGATTAGATGTAAATGCCAATATTATAAGTGGCATTTCTTGGGGCAAAATGGCGCTGTTGATAGTCCTGCATTTTTTATTATTTGATTATTAAATCTCTGTGTCATATCTGCGATAATATTTACTCGTTTAAGAGCTGTGGAAACAAACCGAGACGAATGAAAACAGAGGTCGTGTGTTACTGTTTTATGTACATGAAACCTAAATTTAGGGTCTGTTTAGTTGGCTAACATTATTTTAGGCGCTATAAACTTTATAGTATTTCTTTTGAAGTTTTACGAGGTATTATAAGTATCTGGTTTTTACCTGTTCGGAGTAAAAGATTTCATTGGTTAGGTTAGGTTGATGTTTGTGCTAAATTCCTTATGATTTTGTGATACCTTTGTGGCAAATTGATGTCTGCTAAGTTCCTAATTGCTTATTAGTTTACACGTCACGGTTCAAAATTTTTAAATAGATTTTTTATTGAAACTGTGATTTATTAATTAACTAGCGACCCGCTCCGGCTTCGCACGGCTGTATTATGCATGTAATATATCTAAAAACCTTCCTCGTTAATCACTCTATCTATTAAAAAAACCGCATCAAAATCCGTTGCGTAGTTTTAAAGATCTAAGCATTCAAAGGGAAATAGGGACAGAAAAAGCGACTTTGTTTTATTATACTATGTAGTGATTTGACATCATTACAATTTTTCACCATAATCATAATTTTAAAATTACATAAAATAAAAAACTAAAAATAATCTAATATTACAAAATAAACTTAAAAGACGCAAAAAAAAAAAAATACTTACCCCCCAGAAATTAAACGTAAAACCAAACAACAAAAATAAACCTTTAGTAAAAATTAAAATTTTAACTGTAATTTTATATCTTAATATATATAAATCTCGTGTCACAATGTTTGTCCTCAATGGACTCCTAAACCACTTAACCGATTATAATAAAATTCGCATACCATGTGCAGTTCGATCCAACTTGAAAGATAGGATAGCTTGCATCTTAATTTATCCCGATATTCCCACGGGATCGGGAGTTACGCGGGTGAAACCGCGTAGGGCAGCTAGTAATATTATATATACGTATCTACAGTACAGCTACAGACCTACGCGACGAATTATGAACTCCTCCTCAATATCAATGTGTTTCACTTAAGTTGACGTAATTTGAAAGAACTACCTACTATTATTGTTTTACGACTTTTGGTAGGTCTAACTTTTTTTTTTAAATTTCTAGATGTCTAGAGAAATTCCCTTTCATATATATTTCCACAACCTCGTTTAAACATCTTGTATAATATGGAGTAAATTTGATGTAAGTATTTTATTTTAAGACTATTTTTGTACTGAAATAGATTCTGAACTTATAGACCGAATTTGATGAAATTTGGTATAACCTTAAATCTTTTGGAGATGCTTGGCTAACATTTTTATGTGATATTCCGATATCGTGGGTAAAATAGCGGAGTGCTGCTAGTAAGTTAGTAAAGTTTTAAACAACACACAGCCTTGTAAAATAAACATTATCATCTAGATTCTAGATAGGCAGGGTGTAAAGGGTAGCGCGGACCGGAAGCGACGCAGACGAGGCGCGCCGCCGCTGCATAGCTAATGTAGCGCGCGAGGTCCGCTAGAGGTCGCGACGACCTCCCTCGGGAAATGCGACCTCACTTTCACGCTCATCTGATTCTATAAGGAATTAATTTAGGTTTGTTTCTATGAGGAATTTTTGTTTCAGAAAAATTATTAGAAGGCCAATGTAGGATGGCTTGTTATGGTAACCAGACGACGACGCGATGGAATGTCTTGCAATGATAAAGCATCATCACTACATAGTATAAAACAATGTCGCTTTCTCTGTCCCTATATCCCTATGTATGCTTAAATCTTTAAACTACGCAACGGATTTGGATGCGGTTTTTTAAAATAGATAGAGTTATTCAAGAGGAAGGTTTATATTCAATTCAAGTCCATCCATTTATTTATCAGATAACATAGATCCATCAATGTTAGTAGGTACTTACAACTATGTTAGTAATAATTTAAATATAATTATAAATACTAGTCAATAAAATATATATACTTATTAGTGGTACACCTGTCACCTTAATACAGTGATACATAGATGGGTTCATACATGTTAGTTAACACGTTATATGTATAAACATGCATAAATAGACATACGAAGCCGGAGCGGGTTGCTAGTTTAAAAATTTGGTAAGGAATAATCGGTAAAAAAATAAGATAAATCTTGGTTTACCAATTCTGACCATCATTGCTTCCACGCTGGTCTCCCAAGAAGTCGCAAACAATCACCCCCTTATTCCAAAACGAGGTTTAAGGATAGTCCGAGATGTGGATTTAAACCTTAGATTTCGACACTGATTTACTCGTGAACTAAAGTCTAAACACTATCCCTATAGATTATATAGGGAACTATAGTCTAAACATTATCCCTATAGATTATATAGGGAACTATAGTCTAAAAACACTATCCCTATCATTAATTTAGGGATAGTGTTTAGACTATAGTTCACGAGTAAATCAGTGTCGAAATGTAAGGTTTAAATCTACATCTCGGACTATCCTTAAACCTCGTTTTGGAATAAGGGGGCCTAAGTTTAAATTCTCAAAAATCAATTAAGAGTCCTTCACTGTATGATCATCATTACATAGTATAAAACAAAGTCACTTTCAGCTGTCTGTCCCTATGTATACTTAGATCTTTAAAACTACGCAACGGATTTTGATGCGGTTTTTTTAATAGATAGAGTGATTCAAGAGGAAGGTTTTTAAGTATAATACATTCATGATATAGCCGTGCGTAGCCGGGGCGGGTCGCTAGTAGCATTATAAGTACCTACTTCAATATTTCTTAGTCTTCACTTCATCATCACTACATAGTATAAAACAAAGTCGTTTTCTCGCTAGTATATTATAAAGCCAAACAAATTAGAGGACATTAAGGTTTTTTAAGTATATTCGCGTGATCACATACCAGTCGAAAGCCAACCAACGTACGTTCGTACTTGTAATGGCACAGCTGCACTTTAAAAGTGCTCGGTCGTACGTAGGGTTGTCAATAAATACTATGTATATTATTATTTTTATCCCCGCGTAACTCACGATCCCGTAGGAATATCGGGATAAAAAGTAGCCTATAGCCTTCCTCGATAAATGGATTATCCAATACAAAAATCATTTTTCAATTCGAAATAGCAGTTCCTGAGATTAGCGCGTTCAAACAAACAAACTCTTCAGCTTTATAATATTAGTAGTATATCTAAACTAGCTTTTACCCGCGGCTTCGTCCGCGTAGGAGTGTATATTTTCATTTTTTTTTTCTTATCGGATACCTACGTCATACAAAGAACACGCCCTCCAAGTTTTAGGTCTCTACGATCTAATGCGTTGATCCCAGATTGATCCGTCAGTCAGTCATTTAGGACAAAGCATTTTATATGTAATAGATAAAGACAAGTGTTAGTGAAGATTCACAAATGAAAATTTATAATAATTTATGCTGTTTCAAAGGTATAATTTGAAAAATAATGAGCTGGAATTGTCCAAGATAGTTAAATTTGTATCATTTCGCATTAAAAGTGATTAAAACCCATACAACAGGAAAAGTTCGCTCTAAAGAATAAAAGCGTAAATAAAACTTTCTATAAATTACAAAAATTCACTTCTGCGTTTGTTAAAAGGCTTTAATAGCTTATGACGCCTTTTTAACCGACTATAAAAAATAAGGAGGTTCTCAATTCGGTTGTATGTATTTTTAAGCTATTGCATAGCTTTTATCGCAGCTTTGAGCGCGGCGACCGAATCAAGAAATTCCGTAACGAAAATAAAACCTAACACCCCCCACTCCGCCTACCATGTAGCTCGGCCGAGCGTTCGCTTAACGTGTATGTATATGGTACGACTGTACGAAGCTCGCACGATGCAATAGCTTTACCGCGGCAGTCCCCGAGTGCCACACGTTTTTGAAGTGAAAACTTCTTATGGCGCGTTGGGCACTTTTGTGGGTGAGCATTTTTAGCCGTTCTCGCGACAGATGAGATTTTGACAGATGAGATTTTAACAGTTATTGTGCTTCTACTACTATGCAATATTGAAAACAGCGCCATCTCTGTGCAAACGGCCGAACTACGATACTCACTTCTGTACAACAGTGTTAACAGCGACATCTCTCGGTGGATGGTGCAGGTTCGCAGCGAGCTGCCGTACGCAGTTCGCGTCGCACGCTAGCGCCATCACTGATACACGAGTGAGCATTTTCAGCCGTTCTCGCGACAGATGAGATTTCGACAGATGAGATTTTACACAGATATACAGTTTTCACTTCTGCCTGCACTCCCGGAGTGCGCTGTTTTTTTTTTATTATGGATGTTCGCGCATATCCTTGTTTATTAACCGATTTTGATGAATCTTTTTATTTTAAAGTTAGATTATATTGAACAATTTTTTTATTGAATAGGTACGTGAGGCGGTTCCACCCGCGTAATTATTCCCTAAACCTCGGGAATTTCGGGATCAAAAGTATCCATTGATTTAACTACCACTATATATACTGATTTTCATCCAAATCTGTCCATATTAACAGTAGGTATCAAATCCAATAAAACACAAACATTTGTTTTAATAAAATTTACTTATTTTGTGTTTTATTTCGAAAACTAACGACCTAACCTGCTATTAATTTGACATCGATTGATGATTTTTATCTTAACGTCGACATCAAATTTTATTTTTTGTTATTTAAACTTAATTTTAAAACCAGAGTGACGTTGGAAGCATAATATATTTAGAAACAAAATTCTGAATAGTTGCATTCAAAACGAGTTAATAATCAACGAATATAAATTATTAATGCAGGACTTTACAAACAGCGCCATAAGCAACTAGGCTTGTGTTATGGTAGCCAGATAACGGATAGAATATATATTTTACTTTATTTTGGAAAATTATTACAACATCCACACCAATAACAAATATCTGTACATACATATTTGTTTGAGGCGGGAACCGAACCCGCATCCTTTGCGTTACAAACGGGTGTTAGCCCGTCTCGATAACAGTGGTCGCATATGAATATTACAATAAAATATATTATTGATCTTTTTCATTAAATCTCAAATCAAATCTGCGGCGTAAGCTTGCCCAGAACCTATACCACCCTCTCAGCTTAATCGACCATGTCCAGAGGAAAGAACTAGTCAATACGGTAGGAGCTCAAGAGCCAACTAAGCCGCAGGTTTCACCACGATGTTTTCCTTCACCGTAAGAGCAATGTCAATTAGCGGATATACATTTTTCGTAAGAAAATTCGATAGGAGTGCGGCCGGTCGAATTTCGGATTGAAATTCTAGGTTTCTACCGCACTAGGCCAACACCGCTTATGAATTTAAGGGGGCTCCATACGCCAACGACCTTGGTACACAGCCTACTAAATAGTTACTACTGGCACCGGTCGCCTTCGTTGGTGAAAATTGTTGATTGTTACGAATGTGTTTTGTTTTTCTCAAAAGTGCTGAGATGGAATTGTAGGTGCAATTTTTACCGACATTTCGGTGTGATTTTGAGCCAAAAGTTTCTTATAGTTTTGAAGCTATCGTAAAATTAAGAATTAAAACTAGTCTAGCTTTGAAATGACAAAGAATTTTCGCCTCGAAATTACCCCAAAATATCGATACAAACAACTACAATTCCATCTCAGCACTTTTGAGAAAAACAAAACACATTCGTTACAATCAACAATATTAGTTGTAAGCGACGGGTATTTCTGGCGCGTTGGGTTTGGCAGCATAAGCAGCGTTAATATGAGGAAATAAAATTAAATATATACTGCGTAGTGACATCCTTAGACCTAAAGGTGGTATTCACACGCAAGTGCTGACTACATCCCGTCGATTTCCCTAATCGCAAGTCTTGCCTATTCGAGCGCGAGCGGTTACTGAGACTGACTCTTTAGAGAGTTGATTTTACTAAAAATACATAGCAATCAGCTCTACACCACTAATTACTGTCTTCCACTGCTACTTTGTAAGCGGGAAACATTTATGTTTGATCTCTATTTAGTTAGTTTGTATTTTTAATGTTAAAATAGTTCCCTTTGGTTACAAATAAACTTGTTACTTAATTTCTTTCTTTATTTTTTGCTGGAATATTTACATCGGTAAACGTTACTAATTATTTCGACAATTAGACTAATAAAGGGAAGTAATTTGATACGAATATCTATTTTTACCCAAAATCGTGAGGGTAATGATTTTAACACCCCTATGTTTGTTTATTAACGTTTCTCGACGTTCTAATTTTGATAAATGAAGTATTAAATGATAGGTTTTAACACGATTAAAGCCTTTTTTTTTAAATACATAGTAAATAGCCCTTAATTTTATTTTATTTTTATGTGGTGTACTTATGTTTCTTAATTTAATAGGTAAAGATAATACTATTTATCTTAAGAAATATATCACAATTAAAAAAATACAAATGCCTTAACTGTAAGAAGTTCTTGCTATTCCCCGTATTTCAATTAAGCCGTTCTCACAACTGTCTCATTTCCATAAAATATGTTATAATGACGCTATTATATTGTATTTATTTTACATAATTTGTGTGTAGCCATCATTTGTATTTCCTCCGCAACTCCGTTGTCAGTGACAATCATCCCATCAGGACCACTCTACCTATAATTATTTGTTCGAACAGCATCACTACTGTGCTGTGCGCTCGAATAAGAAATAGGGTTCTCTAATCTACAGATATAAATATATTTATTAAAACTCATTTTACACTAGTAGTTCGCCCCGAACTGAGACCTCACGAGTTTTTTGTACCGATTTTTACTTTTCAGCGTAAAGTATGATATAACGGCGAAATACTTCAAATACTTCGGTCTATCTTGTTTAAATGATAGGTGCCTAGTATCACTATCATCAGACACTGGACATCGCTGACTCTATTATACTTTTAACGAATCCAAACGCGTTAGGCATAGGCTCAGAATACAGAACAAGACTAGGTATCTTGTCTAGAAAATGAGTTCCATAGCCTAATTTTCTTGGTCTCAATCACGTATTTATTTATTTCGCGTTTTATTGATACTCGAGAGAATAAGTACCTACAATGAAAGTAAATCGTGTGTGATTAAAAACTCCTATAGCCTTCTTCCTTCTATATTCCACCATATCGTCAGTAGCTAGAGTACCTACCTACTCATCAAGTGAAGACGATAGACCTAACTTATCTAGAGATGAGTTCATATAGCTTTCTATATATTACTCGGCTATATTACCAAACCCCAGATATCAGTTGCTTGTTTAACACCTAGAGCACACTCATGTGCCTAGAGTGCCTCCTTATCAAGACAACTTTAACGAACATTAACGGTAGACTTATCTTGTCTAGAAGATGAGTTCATATTTCTTTGAAGTTGAGTGCCTTCTTCCACCTCTATCACCAGATCCCAGATGTCAGCTGATTCTTCAGAAGCTATAGAATACCTACTTATCAAGGTGCTTTGAACGAGTACAAACATGGATATGACTATCTTAGACTTCTCAAGATCGTTAAGTTCTTATTGTCACCTTTCTCATCGGGTCTTTATCATCAGACTTAACACTAAAATTTTTAGTACCTATGTAGTAAGTATATGTACTCATCTTAATCTAACGAAAGAGGTAAAGAGAAGAGAGGCTCCTCCCTCGATACAAATATATTAGAGAAGTTTGAGACCTATATTATTGGTGGACCTATATGTCCTATAATAAGTCCTAACCTATTATTAAATAAAAATAATAAAAAGATTAGTCACCAGTTTTTTTAATTAGAATCTCTAGATCAGCTAGCAATACTATTTAATATTATTCACCACAATTATTAACCAAACCAACCCATGATTATGAAATAAATGAATAATTATGAATATGAAACAAAAAGAGAGGTCTGACGATTTATAGGAAAGTAGATTAAGTAGACGCTTTTAATCTACAGTCTTCACCCAAGGTAGGTAAGTAGGTACATCCTGAGTGGCCCAGATGACGTCAACTATAGAAGGATTGTCCAATTTTCGCTTCGGCTTCCGTTAAGCTGATCAATAGCTGGTTCAAGCAGCTACTGATCCTTCGAAGACCATCGAGAACGAACACAAGAGTGCATGACTTTGCACTCTAAACTTTTACGAATTATTTGAATTTTATTTAGGATGACCGTATTATTATATAGATAGGTACCTTTTTTTATCAATTTTAATCATAATATCAAAGCTAATGAAATTATCTGGAAATCATATTTTTTACGACAATGACAGAAACAAAACATGTCATTTTGATTTTTGACATTGTCATTTTTTAATCATGAAGGTCAAAGCGTTTTTTTCCTTTTTGATACAAATGAGTTTGATATAAAAATGACCGCTGAGACGATACATTCCTGTGGATTCCTTCCAGCTCCATCATCAGATCATTTCCATGGTACCATATTATTGTCACCGAAGTTACGCCCTTTCATTTGATACCCCACTTGGGTATATTTGCCATATAGTTCGCCTGTCATATAGGTAGATCCCCTACTGCACCCCCTATCATCGAAGCCCCCTAACCGATCCCTCTCATGTTCGAACTTAAAAATTCTATGGACCTCAACTACCCGTATACCAAAAGTCATTAAGATCAGAGCAACGGTACTCAAGTTATCGTCGAACAAACATACATAGATACATAGATACATAGGTACAACCGACCGACCGTCTCGCCACTAGACCTCTCTCGCTTCGCTCGTTCGGTCAATAATAAACAAGCACTAAATATTAAACAATAAAAATAACACATGTGCCTGAACTAGGTAATCCTGCATCTCAGGCGACAAAGGACTTACATTAAGGCTATTTATGATGCCAAACACAACGCGCCAGAAATACTCGTCGCTAAAAACTAACATTGTTGATTGTAAGAAATGTGTTTGGTTTTTCTCAAAAGTGTTGAGATGGAATTGTAGGCGAGATCTTTAACGAAGTTTTGGGGTAATTTGAGACGAAAATTCTTTGTCATTTCAAAGTTATACTATTTTTAATTCCTAATTTTAGGATAGCTTCAAAACTATAGGGAATTTTTGGTTCAAAGTCACACCAAAATGTCGCTAAAATTTCACCTACAATTCCGTTTCAGCACTTTCGAAAAAAACAGAACACATTCGTAACAATCAACAATTTTCAGCAACGAAAGCGACCGGTGCCGGTAGTAACTATTTAGTAGACTGTGTAGTAAGGTCGTTGACGTATATTATATTAATAATTAAAATATTAAGTATATAAAATATAATATAAAATATTAATTAATTATGAATAAATTAAAATAAGTAGGTAATCTACATCCACACTTCTTTATTAAAGAGAAGAGATTTTTTTGTTTTTTTTGTTTGTAACGAATAGGCTCCGAAACTACTAGACCGATTATGAAAAAATGTATTATAAAGATACATCGATTCATTAAGAAAAACATAGGCTACTTTTTTAAATATTATATAAAAAAAAACATACATACAACCGAATTGAGAACCTCCTCCTTTTTTTGAAGTCGGTTAAAAAGAAAGATTTTTTCGTTTTTTGGTTGTACGAAACTACTGACCCGATTTTGATGAAACTTGGTATGATGATACATTGATTAATTGGGAATAATATATTCAACTTTTTATCCCGATATTCCAACGGGATCGGGAGTTACGCGGGTAACACCGCGGCGCACACTAGTTTATCATATTATAAGTACCTAAAATGGCAATTTTTCAGGAGATTTAGGCCACTGGAAGCGGTAATGTTCGAGTTTTATGCAACATGTGATATAGACATCGGCTGATCTCTGTGAGGCATGTTACCTAGAAATAATAAGGTGATAAGTGTCACTAAAAGGTATTTTAAAAACCTTAATAAAAGTGACAAAATAACAAGAAAATAAACAAACGAATTGTTTTTCAGATTGACAATAATACAAATATTGCAAAAACCCTGTTTCTAATCTAATGATTGTTTTTTGAATATTATTTATTTTAGTTATTAACATTATACCGAACCTAAGCTCCGATAAAAAATACAACTTATTTTTATTCACATCTAAATTACTAAGATGCGGACAGTCGACTGAACAGATAAACCCCAACATTTTCTGCTTCTAGGAAACGTAATGGTAGCGTCATGTCATTTACTCAGATTCCAAGAGAACTTATATTAATTGTTACCTTTACCAGCTATTAGTCTTACTGCTTTAATGTGCTGTTTCCTCAATCGAATGCACTTACTCATTCCTTGTGTTTACGCCATTCGAAGGAAAAAGTGGGCTGGGCTAGATTTCGCTCGCGTATTCAATTATTAGCAATAAAAGGCCCTTTTCCAAGTTATAATTTCAGTTCAGCTCAATTTTATTCATATTAGACGTTGTTATTTAATATACTTATGGGTCGTGAATTTTTATAACGTACGTTGGCACGTCACATTTTTATGGCGGGTTGAAATATTGTATAAATATAGCTGATAGCGTCAATAATTACGTAGTCTTAATAATAAAGGTGTTGCGAGTATGAAATGATCGAGTTTATTAATCGATCAATATAAGTAAACAACATATAATTTCAAGTGGAATTTGTCCGTACCATAATATACTGATAGTGCTATAATTATAAATAAGCAGGTACATTATCTTACGGTAAAGAAAAACATAGGTACTTACATGCTCTAAGGTAGAACTCACCACGCTTGGAAGACGTGAGATGAGGAGGTGTGATGAGGAGGTTGACATTCACCAATTTGAATTCCGGAGTCTGCACCATTTTAAGATTTCAGATAGCTCCTTCTAGCTAGAAGAACTACCTACATGCTCTAGGTAGAACTCACACGCTTGGAAGATATGAGATGAGGACATTCACCAATCCGGATTCCGGAGTCTGCATAAATCTTAAGATTTCTGATAGCTCCTCAGAACTCCTACACGCCCTAGCTAGATAGAACCATCACGCTTGAAAGATATGAGCTCATCATCATCCGAGCGATGTTCCCGGTTGCATCCCTATCGGGAGCCCGGGGTTCGCTTTCCTACTTTTACGCCTCCACTTCGCACGATCTTCGGCATCCTGGGTTGTAAGGCCATTTTCACGCATATCACCCTTTACGACGTCAAGCCAGCACTTCTTGGGTCTACCCAGTCTGCCACGACCCGGCGGAGGCGCCATGGCAAGACATTTGTTCCCCACGTAACTAGCCGGGTCCACACATCCAGCGCAACATCTTCATCTCCGTGACACGCAGCTCCTGCTTATGTCGCTCAAGCACCGGCCACGCCTCACTACCATACAAAAGGACAGGTCTAATGATGGTTTTATAGACCTGTCCCTTTAGTTTAATCGGCATTTTGGGGTCGCAAATGACACCAGTCACCTCACGCCACTTGCCCCAAGCCGCTGAAATGCATGACTTGACGTCGCAATCGATGTCGCCGGACGCGTGAAGCACAGATCCCAAGTACTTAAACTGGTCTGTCCGCTCGACCATATGACCGTCTTCGCAGACAGGTGTGGATCTGTCTGCGTAGACGCTTGAAAGATATGAGCTGAGGATTCGAAATCCGGATTCCGGAATTGGCTGATTTTTCCTATACCTAGCTCCTCTCACGCAATGGGATGCATGCTTTATTTTAACTGCGATATTTCAATTTTGAAATACCTAACTTTAATGATGTTCATACAATTTATAATCCAGCATTAGCATCTGACGTTTAATGCCTAATTGATTAATGGTTAAGAATTCAATATTATTCCTATACTTCACTAGCTGCACCCCGCGGCTTTACCTGCGTTAGTGTATCTTTAAAAGTGACATTGATTTGATACAAACACAATACATGATCATCATCATATCAGCCCGTACACGTCCACTGCTGGACATAGGCCTCCCCCATACGACGCCACAAACAGCGGTCCTGGGCCGCCTCCATCCACCGACTGCCGCTACAATGTCGTCGGTCCACCGGGCAGCTGGTCTCCCAATACTCCGTTTCGCGTTGCGTCGCGGCCGCCACTCGATAACCTTTACTCCCCAGCGGCTCTCAGTTCTGCGAGCTATATGACCTGCCCATTGGCACTTCAGCTTACACTTCAGCAATACATGATAGTTACTACAAATTACAAACTGTAACAGCCTTTTTTCACCATTTAGAGAACAAATCTAAAATCCTTTCTTAGAGCTTAGGCGAGCTCTTCTAAGAGGAAACCCTATGCAAGTTTCAGACCCGTAGCTCTTGTTGTTGCAGAGATTTTGTGATGAATCTCTTTTCTCTTATATGTATAGATAACTTAGTTCTGGATTGCATTAGTACTCAAACTACATCATATATCATTAAGCATTTTTATTGCGTATTTCATATCATAATAATATAAATAAGTTAAATCTAATGTAAAAATCACAATTGTGACAGGTAAAAAACTTTGCAATGTCATTAGGACATCAGTCTGAATCGCCATCGAAATCATTGTTCAGAAAGGCCTTAGCTGGTGGTTGCAGCATTTTGGTCCTGGACGCGAGCCTCATCGTAGCTGATGCTAAAGTGTTTATCTTTTTAATTGTGGGTATTATTGGTGGGGGTGCAATTGCCCCTGACGTTCCTAGGCCTGCCTTACCTTCGTTACTAACAAGGGGTACCTGTAACAAAGATATATGTGTAAAAAGGTGACTTAAAACACAAGCACAAGTTCGATCGTGCATGGAGGCATTGGAGTCTATTGAGAGGAGGCAGGAGACTTTGACGACCCACTTGCCACAATGGTCACCAAGCCGGACTGCCAAACACAGGGTAGTGGGTTCGATTTCCGCCTCAGACATGTAATGTTACTAAAGGTAACCGCGAGAGACCGTTAAGTTTTCTTCTATTATTTCTTATTGATCGAAACTATAAATAGTACGCTTAAATGGCTATGACGTGACATTTAATCCTAATAAAATTAATAAATTTCCAATTAATCCACCGTCTGGCAAACACTCATAAATATCTAAGCACTTAAGAAACAAAACATAATGAAATTCGATAGGTTTCTTTTCTAATTACAACTTCACATTTACAATGTAGACTTTAAAAAGAAGCTTAAAATTCTAAAAAAAACATTCGGTAACTATTAGACCATAACTGAGTAACTGACGACTTAAGGTGAAAGGGTACCTGCGCTCTCTCTATACAAACGTAGTCGACTGTTTGCTCTCTGGATAATGACTTATTTTTTTAATATTAATTTCTATGATATTTAGAAAAAAAAAATAGGGGCATAGTCATGGCAGTTATAAGTTGGCAACAAAAATATTTGCTCTAGTCTATCCAGGGAGAAAACACTCGACTACGTTTGTATGGACAGAGCCCCCCCCGATACCCTTTCCTCTTAAGTCAGTACCTACTATGACGTATTATACTAGACCTATCGAATAATTGATAATGTTTATAGTTAGCAACAGTGGGCAACAGACTTGCAGACACACCAGAGTTCTTAAATTATATTATTGGAATGTTTTCATTCTAATAATGTTTATCTATAATGAGTTGAAAGACTTTAATCTTCAACTCGAACAGGACCTTAGCATCTTGCTTGAGTAAAATATTCAAGCAAGATGCTAAGTTTTAGAGCTCTACGGTTTGTTGATTTATTGTACAATTGGCTGCATAATTGCAGACCCACCGTAGAGCTCCAAAACCGCTGTTATAAGAATGTTTTAAACACAAGCAAGATTCTAGGCACCTGCTTTAGTTGAAGTTTAAAGTCTTCTAACTCATCAAATAATCAAACAAAACTTATTAGAATGCAAACATACCAATAATAGTAATTTTCGAACTCTACCGAGGGCTGCAATTATGCAGCTGACTGCAGCTGTTATTATTAAATGGGGTACAATATCGGATTAATTATTTCAATGGGTTAAAAATAAATAAAAAACGCCCCTATAAGTACCTATATTATTTGTGCAAAAGTTTAGGAATATTTTATTTTACTAATATAGGTACTTAATTTGCCTAAAAACTTAACGGCCTGACTGACTGTGTTTCAAAGCTCAAACCAATAAGTAAAGTAGGTAGTTTATTTAATTACTTAATTTAATTTTTTATCATTTTAATTGTTATTTCACTACATAGTATAAAACAAAGTCGCTTTCTCTGTCCCTATGCCCCTATATCCCTATGTATGCTTAAATCTTTAAAACTACGTAACGGAATTTGATGCGGTTTTTTTTAATAGATAGATTGATTCAAGAGGAAGGTTTATATGTATAATACATGCATAATATAGCCGTGCGAAGCCGGGGCAGGTCGCTAGTAGTATAATATAGTTAAGTACATAACTTAATATGAAAATAATAATATTTCATTTCATTTATTTGCTTTCATATTGTATAATAGATCTTACAGAGGCATAATTATAGTCCACATATGAGCCCTGCCGGGCATTGCTATTGTGTGGCGACAGGCCGAGGTTTATCTTACTATTGGTACTAGATAAACAATAAACTACCACTACTATAACCATGAAGCAGTAAATCTGTGTCAAAATCTAAGGTTTATCCACATCCTTAAGGGGTATATCCACGCCAACGACCTTGAGAGTGTGGGCGGAGCTAGACACTTCGTCCCGCGCGGCGCTCGCGCTTCCTCACACTGCCTCATAGCTAAAGATCGCTTACTATCCTACCACCACAGAATGTATAATAGTACAAGCTACTTACCACATCGGGAATCGTTAAGATAATTACTACATAATTTAAAAAGTATGTCTGTACGTATGTAAGGTTGTTGTGTTGTCTATACTGGCCTCTTTCAATCCTATAATTTTATAAATCTGAAAGTTTGTTTAGGTATCTTCAACCGAGCACCTACCTCGGTCCCTACTACTACTACTTAGTACTACTTCGCACCTACCACATTGTGGTAGTGCGAGGTAGGTAGATACGTAGTAGGTAGATAGTAGATACGCGTTTATTATGTAGGTACAAGCTGGACCCGTGATCTTCGATTTATTCCGGTCGGATCCCCTGGATCTGATACCCTGGGGGATCAGTTTTATTTTAAAATATTTATTTTTAAAACTATTCCGGTCTGATCCACCGTGCAGGGGATCACAAATAAATTTTAATATTTTATTCCGGTCGGATCCCCTAGCTACCTATTAACAAATTTTTGGGACAATCACCAACAAAATATTTATTCAAGGTTTATATTTAACGCCTCGACTTCGCACGGCTATATTATGCATGTATTATACATATAAACCTTCCTCTTGAATCACTCTATCTATTAAAAAAAACCCCATCAAAATCCGTTGCGTAGTTTTAAAGATTTAAGCAGTCAAAGGGAAATAGGGAGAGAAAAAGCGACTTTGTTTTAAACTATGTAGTGATACAAAATATTTGAAATAGGTACATGTTTATAATACTACATAATGTAATGGAAATGTGTATGTTAGTATTGGAGAACAATACTTATTATGGATAGTGGATACTTGTCTTGGCTTGTCCAGTCTTGGAAAAGTCACAGCATCTTTTTAATATTTTTTACCTTTTAAGTTTTTTCCAAAAAAAATACCTAATTTTAATGTCTGATTACCTGTGATGATTTTAAACACTTCGTTGATTTGGTGTTCATTTTATAGGGTTCAGTCAGTCAGTACCTTGAAAGGTAAAAGATAATCCTCAGTATCTGGTATGAATTTCAACTTGCTAGGTCCGCCCGTTCCTGAGAATATCTGTGGTGACACACGGACAGACAGACAGTCGGACAAGAAAGTGATCTTTTAAGGGTTCCTTTTTTTACCTTTTGAGAAAAAAAATCAAGGTCCTGAGCCAACACAATAAAAAGATATGGGCAAATTTACATTTTCGCAAAAACTTGTACAAAAATTAATCTTAATTTTCAACTTTATTATATATCGGAATTTTCCCTTTACTTGTGCTATAAGACCTTGCTTTTTGCAAAATTGACAATTCCCAGTCAACCGGAAGTACCCCATAGGTTTTGGGTCGAAAACCTATAATGGTAGTTCCCGTTGACCTAGAATCATAAAATTTGGCAAAAAAAACTATGCCTTATAGCACAAATAAAGGGAAAATTCCAAAAAAATAAAAAAAACATTGAAAATTAAAGGGTGTCCCCATACATACATAGTTGGACCAATTTTATTCAACTTGACCCTTAAATTGTATGGGCACCCAAACGAATTAGGGATCAAGGTAAATTGGTAACTACTAACTACCATACCACTGCAAGGGCAGAGAA
Organism: Idaea aversata; assembly: GCA_907269075.1. Taxonomy (NCBI): domain Eukaryota; kingdom Metazoa; phylum Arthropoda; class Insecta; order Lepidoptera; family Geometridae; genus Idaea; species Idaea aversata. The sequence continues at coordinate 5,650,104 of OU026101.1, forward strand.
AGAGAGTTGAAACTAATTTACAGAACCCTCGGCGCGCGAGTACAACTAGCACTTGATAGGTTTTTAACCGACTTCAAAAAAGGAGGAGGTTCTCAATTCGTCTGTATGTTTTTTTTTGTGTGTATGTTACGCGATCATTCGAAAACGGCTCAACGGTGATACCTCAGGGGTGGTCCCATAAAATTTGGTGAGGATCTGATGAGAATCTTCGGAGTGATGAACAGAATTGCACCTCGAGAGAGCAGCAAATTGCTCAGTTTTCGATTTCCACGAGTAGAATTGGCCCATAAACTAATAGTTACCGATAAATGGAATATCTGAAACCACCTTCTCATCAGAAAACTCTTCTATCGGTTACGATTACAGGTTACAATTTGAATAAAATATTAGATTTTGCCTCGCCAGACTGGGTTTGAATGAATTTTGATAGAGAACCCTACCCTAAATGAAGATCTGATAAGGATCTTCGGAGTGATGAACAGATCAGCACAGCGAGATACAACAAATTGCTCACTTTTCCATTTCCACTAATAGAAGTGGCCCATACACAAATATGAACCGTTGAATGGAGCATCTGAAAACACTTTCTTATCACCAAACTCTTCAATGGGTTACGATTAGGTACAGGTTGCAATTTGAAGAAACAGTCGCTTTCGCCTCACGGAGTAGAATTTTCAGTGATAGTGGCACTAAAATGGTTAAATAAAAAAATAAATTAAACTTTTAAAAACCGACTTCAAAAAAACCTGAAAACAAAAACTAAAAAAACCTGAAAAAAAAAACAAAAAGTAAAAAATAATCCATTTCGGGTCACTAAGACAGCAGATAACTTAAACATAAGTACTTACTTGGAAGTCGGACTGGGTTATAAATAAATCAACTAGAAAATCAAATGGAAGTCGGACTGGGTTAAATTGAATGTTGAGAGATATAAAGAAAACATGGTGTCACCCAGTCCCAAAATTGATTATTTTTCACTTTTTGGTATATTTTTCAGGTTTTTTTTAGTTTTTGTTTTCAGGTTTTTTATTAATTAGGGTTGGTCCAAAAAATGCTAAAGTCTGATTACCCGTAGTGTGATGATTTTAAACACTTTAATTTTTTTGATGTTTTAGATGATTTATTATATTAATTTTAAGTTCTGTTTATGTTATTTAATTAAGTTAGTCAAAACTTTTTTTTTATTATGGTTTGTCCAAATAATAATAATAACAAAGGTTGCCTGGAAGACATTTGAGCGACAAGGCCGCCCTTTGTAACACTTAAACTTAAAACATGTTTCTTTTTAAATATTTAATGCAATTTAAAAATGGTGTTTACAATAAAGAATTTATCTATCTATCTAAAGCCTGATTGCCTGTGATGATTTTAAACACTTAAATAAATTTAAAAAAATTACATTCAAAACTGTTTTCGATCGGACCGGCATGGTAAAGTTTATAGTGGATCAGAACGGAATTAAAAAATAATAATAACCAGCAGGGGATCAGCTCAGGGGATCAGACCGGAATAACTCTGATCTTCTACCTAGTTACCTCCTTCAGACGTTTTGTCTTTATTTTTTTTTTGGTAGTTCAGAAAAAGTGTGTAGGTATTTCATAATAGATAGGTAGGTACTTGACTACTTACTAACTAGGTATAGTTTAGGTATGTACTTACGTTATTTCGCGACAATGAAGCATACTCTGAACTCTAAATTTCTTTAATTTACTCATCTTTCACAATTTAAAAAATAAATAAGTAGGTATAAGTCTGGGCACTTTAGGTACCTACGTAAGTACCAACACAAAAAAACGTCCGTCAAAAAAATTGGCACTATCTTAGCGTCCGTAAAAAACCACAAGTATGGATACCTAGCTTTATAACGAATCAAGTACGTACAGCCGGCTGCATAATTGCAGCCTTCGGTAGTTAAAAAATTACTATTATTGGCATGTTTTCATTATAATATTTTTGTTTGAAAAATTCATGAGTTAGAAGACTTTAAACTTTAACTAAAGCAGGTGTATAGAATCTTGTTTGTGTTAAAAACATTATTATAACAGCCGTTTAGGAGCTCTACAGTGGGTCTGCAATTATGCAGCCGACCGTACCTATCTAAAGACAAGCGTTTATGCGCAGTGTGAAAATATAAGGTATAAGTACCTATAGGTAAGTTTTTGAAAAAAATAGGACTATTCAACACAAACTTGGCAATACTCTAGCGTCCATTAGCCAAACGAATATATACTAGTATTATTTCAGAAAACAAAGTCCAAATAGGGAGCATAGTGAAACGTAAACAAAAATCCGTGCGAGAGCGCAGTGCGACGCGGCCTTCCCGTCCGAAAGCCAGCGGCATACTGGCCGCGCCCACCGGGGCGTCACAGGCTACTAAATAGTTACTACCAGCGTTCTAGCCACCGGTCGCCTTCATTGGTGAAAATTGTTAATTGTTACGAATGTGTTTTGTTTTTCTCAAAAGTGCTGAGATAGAATTGTAGATGAGATATTTACCGACATTTTAGTATAATTTTGAGCCGAAAATTCCTTATAATTTTGAAGCTACCCTAAAATTAAGAATTAAAACTAGTCTAGCTTTGAAATGACAAGGAATTTTTCGTCTCAAATTACACCAAAATATCGGTAAAGATCTCACCTACAATTCCCTCTCAGCACTTTTAAGAAAAACAAAACACACTCGTTACAATCAACAAAGTTAGTTGTAAGCGACGGGTATTTCTTAGGCGCTTTGCGTTTGGCAGCATTAGCAACCTTAAGGCTGCTTATGCTTCCAAACGCAACGCGCCAGAAATACCCGTCGCTTACAACTAACATGGTTGATTTCAAAGAAAGTATAACACTACTACTATACTACTATAATATGTATTTTAATATAAAAAAACGCAAGTGAAACCGCTGGGCGCGGCTAGTAATGCAATAAAATTAAATGTGAGTCAAATAGCCTACAGACAGACAGAGTAACAGACATTGTGTTTCATTGTCTAGCCGGGCCGGGTGAACATCCTAGACGAGCGGAAGTCCAGATTTCCTGTGCCATACGCGAGGCTATGATGTTTATGGTCACAGTCAATTTAATTTCAAAAACCAGTAGAAAAACTGTTTTGACAATTTAATGAGTTCAAGATTTTATTGTGATGCGATAATGCGACAGACTGACGAACAGATTGTTATGGCTGAATATCATTAATGAGTTTTTTTTAAAGGTAGATTTTTAGTGAATTACTAGAAACTAACTAAAACAAACAGCTCGTTTTCGAAACATGACATTTTCATGAAAATCTGTGAGATGTGATTAGGTATTAGGTAAAGCTAGAACGAAGACTTTAAAATTGTACTTTTAATATCTCTGAGCTACAATAATAACATAATAAAGAATAACTCAAACTCCATTTAACGAAACAATATCTAACAAAAGGTGAAAACTAATACCCACAATGGAATGAAATCTATATAAATAAAATTTTCGTGTCGCGGTGTTAGTTACCAATCTTCACCTAAACGGCTGAACCGATTTGTATGAAATTTATGTGTATATTCGTTAGGTCTGAGAATCGAACATCTATTTTTTTTTTCTTTTTTTTTTCCTGTACTTACTTATATATTTTTTTTGTAAATGGCAAAACAACGTTTTTCTGGACAGCTAGTAAATACAAAAAAATAAAGTTATTCCACTGCAGAAAGTTTGCTATGGACATCCGCGGGGCCGTTGGCTCGGATCAAAACAAGTCCAACTATGGAGCTCTCAATGCCATTTGATATGGTTACTAATGGCTAGACTGTTTTTAATTACGTGTTACAAGCTCTATTTGGGAACGAGACGCGGTATGATCGTAACATTTTCCTGTTCCATTCATAAAAAACTATCTCCTTTCTGTAGTAGTCAGACACGTGCTATGTAGGTAATGCTTTATTAATTGGAATTGTAAAGAATTTTGGGATGACAGCTCGGCCAAACGAATACTATACGGGCCGTTCCTAGCTGCTAAAAACAAAACAATGGTTGTCTGTAAAGTCGGTTTACGGACGATTATTTTACATGATAACGACATTAGAAACCGATAAAAAATTGAGTTTTTTTTTAGTTTTTCCTTTATTATTATTTTTTCCTTTATATAAGTCTTCTATTCGTCACTCGTCATCATAACACAAGCCCAAATGAGCGATATCATTATTAAACAATATAAAATAAACGCGAGACGCGTGACGTTTACCATGACGCGTCATGGTACCAGAACATGACACTTTTTTAACCGACTTCAAAAAAAGGAGGAGGTTCTCAATCCGGTTGTATGTATGTTTTTTTTTTATGGATGTGTTCGCATATCTTCTTAGTTTATGAACCGATTTTGATGAATCTTTTTTTGTGAATGCAGATGTCAATTCATTAGACGCTATCACGTCAAAAGAGATATTTGAAAACTTCCAGAGTTTAACCGCGAAAAGTAAATACAGCAGCAAAACTAAGTTGTTGAAATAACAAGCTCCAGATATCTCAAACAATGTAAGTTGCATTCCTTTAAGATGAAGCTTGCAACAATAGTACCTACTTATTAACAGGATTTAATAATACATAGATTTATGTTCCAGATTAGAAAGTGAACAGAGACATAGTAGACGGGTGAAGCGGATCGCCCGTAGCCATTCATCCGAGCTAATCCCACGCCACAATGTTGCAAGTGAATGTTGCCAGGGCATATCATAATAGACCTCATTTAGCTACGTACACAACAAATAAACTTTGTTTGTCCGATACATTTTGTTAAACCGCCCAGTCAAACTGCATACTACAATTTTATGGATCACGACTGAAGAATCCCAATTCAATGGGACCTACACACGTTGTTGATTTCCAATTCTGATTTTAGGTCGCTGCATGCTTAACGGGATAAACCTCGGACGGGACGGGAACGTGACGTGCATCACTACATAGTATAAAACAAAGTCGCTTTTTCTGTCCCTATTTCCCTTTGAATGCTTAGATCTTTAAAACTACGCAACGGATTTTGATGCGGTTTTTTTTAATAGATAGAGTGATTCAAGAGGAAGGTTTAGATGTATAATACATGCATAATATAGCCGTGCGAAGCCGGGGCGGGTCGCTAGTCGTTCATAAAGTGTTCGTGGTCTTTAAACATACGTAACGTGATTTTTCAGTTCCGGAAAACGGTTTTAAAAACAAAGTTAGAAGTGGAGAACAAAAGTCTGAATAGATTTATGTTCTGTGTGTGTATTATTCCATTTTAGGGAGGATAAATAAATAAATAAATATTGCAGGACATTACACACATCGCCATCTAGCCCCAAACTAAGTAACTAGACTTGTGTTATGGGTGCTAGACAACGGATATACCACTTATAATACTTTTCTTTTGTAAATATATACCTACTTATAATACATATAAACAACCAGACCACAGACAAATATCTAAGCATAAATACTTGTCTGAGGCGGGAATCGAACCCGCAACCCTGTGTTTGGCAGTCCGGCATGGTAACCATTGTGCCAACTGGGTCGTCAGGATAGACTGTCCAATATTGAGGCACTGGAACTTCCTGCATAATAATATAGAAGATAGACCAGCACTATTTAATTTAATGTAATTTCTTATTTGTAATGCAATTTAATTTCATTTTAATAATTCTATTTTAATAACTTAATATATTTAAATTTTTTAAATTTAATTTTTAATAATTTTATTTCCATTTTTATTTCTAAAACATTATGTACCTATGGATTGTTTGTAGTCCTAAATAAATGAACTTTATTTTATTTTTCTAAAAGGTCGCTGCATACGTAACGTGATTTTTCTCGTGCCGGACGGGACGTGATATTTTTATATGAAACGGTGTCAAGAAATCGCCCGTCAAGAGAAAAATCACGTTACGTATGCAGCGACCTTTTGTTCTTCACTTCTAACTTTGTTTAGGAGGAACCAATATAACAGAATTCACTTAACAGTATTCACTAAAGCAAATAATATTCTTCGCAGACAAAGAGAGACATTGACTTTTATGACATGCAAAGATCAGGATAAGGAAGTCAAATATACATTTTAATGGCAACAAAAACCTTAATATGGGCATTGAATATAATTTTTGTGAGTGGTGCATGTTTGCAGCGGAGACGCATCGCGCGATGCAGTTAAGATAGCCGAGTTCGATGTGATGATTGCACAGGCTTGCACGTGCGCTCTGTCTGTCTCTTGCTTTTGTAATCGGAATAAAGGTAATTGACTTGTTGATGCATTTGGTAATTGAATGGAGTGTGACGTAGACCAAAGGCACGAGGCGGCTTAGTGTCTTTTGACTTTGGAAATATCTACCTATACTTGAATGGTCGTTAAAATGTTGATACATTGCTAGACACAGTAGGTATTTTAATTTAACCGAGTACAAAACAAGAGTCTTCTCAATTTGGCGCATTTTTAAATGAATACCGACTACTCAAAGACGGCTTCATAATATTTATTTTTCTATGCTTTTGAAATTGGTAATTTAAATTTTTAACTTTGCAGATTCTACTTCTGCTATTTCGGTCTTGTATTTAGGCATACCATAACACATTTGATATACAATTCAGATACCTTGACGTCGTTGATGTAGAGTTTGTAGAGAATTGCAATTTATACAATAGTCTAAACTACGAGTATTTATATCTTCCTTTCTTAAACTACACTTTTGTATGAAGTATCTTGATATTTCCTTATAGGTTTTAAACTTTAAATAATGCGTTCACTTTGAGGTGTCCTTTTTGTAACTGTCGTGAGGTCCTCGAAATATTAAATTCATATTTCCTCCAAGATTCAGTCAGAATCACAGAAATCTTCAGTCAGAGAAAAAAATAATATTTTTTAACGTTTTAGGTGACTTAACTCCTTTTTTGTCTCTCTGTTACTTAATTTATACAAATAATGTAAAGTTTTTAGACTTCGAGACGCGATGTCGATTATTTTGTATGACGAATACGAAATACCTACGTATACGTCAATTATAATGTGTAAGACAATAAAATTACCTTGTGCTGAAATAACAGCGATGCATTCAGCAAGTCACTGTCTGTGAGACAGTGTGATTACTGCTAAAAGGGGAACACAAAAAATTTGGTGTATCTAAGTAGGTACATTTTTATATGTTTTGCCATTTACAAAAGAAAAAATAAATAAAGAAAAACATTCGTTTTAAACCTATTATGAATAACTATAGGTACCTACTTATAAAATTACATCAAAATCAGACAAGCCGTTTCCGAGGAGTATAAATACGAAAACAGTGACACAAGATTTTATAAAGGTATCATCACTATCACTACATAGTATAAAATAAAGTCGCTTTCTCTGTCCCTATTTCCCTTTGTATGCTTAAATCTTTAAAACTACGCAACGGATTTTGATGCGGTTTTTTTTTAATAGATAGAGTGATTCAAGAGGAAGGTTTATATGTATAATACATGCATAATATAGCCGTGCGAAGCCGGAGCGGGTCGCTAGTTAGAAGTATCTTACTTTTTCCATATTGCAAACAAAAAATGTTATAAAAAGCGACATGTATCAAAAATGAGTATCTATTTACTTTATTTTATTATTTTCTCACTAATGTTTTTTATTATGTGTTTTACTCAATATGTGACCAAAACCAAAAATAGGTAAGTAGGTATCACCAACATAAATCTGAGAAATTATTCAAATTTATCTCAAATGAATATTCACCAAACAACAATATTTATATTAAATTTTGCTCTGTCAAAGTACGTAGCCCTTAAGTTTGTCTGCTGATTTAACATATGCAGTGACCGCATACATAATGTATAAGTCATTTCATGCATACAGGTAGACGTCTGGTAAAAAGCATAATACATTTGTACCGTCTCGGACTTCGGTGCAATCAGTGGGTGCGATGTATTTGCATGTCCGTCACAACCGAACCACACTGAGCGCGTTCTAGTGTGGGAGCGACTCGTAAACTGCGACATAACTGCATAGTATAAAACAAAGTCTAGGCTACCCGCTTCCCTATAAGCTTTCTTTAAAATTACGCCACGGATTTTGTTGCGGGTTTTTTTATAGATAGAGTGATTCAAGAGGAAGGTTTTGCAACATGAAATAAAACTACCACGCGCACGAAGTTGCGGGCAACAGCTAGTCCCTAAATATATAAAATTCTTGTGTCACGGTGTTAGTTGCCAAAATCCACCAATTTGTGTAATTTTTTTTTAGTATGATCGTTAGGTCAGAGAATCGTACACTATTCTATTTTTTTTTCTTTTTTTTTTGTTTATTGGCAAAACAACATTTGCCGGGACAGCTACTATTTCTATATTTTGACCGTTTTTAGTATTTCTATATTTTTCTGCTAGTATTTTTATACGTCCTTACTACACTTTCTAGTCGATCATAAGCACTACGCTCGACATCTACTTGACATTGAAAATAATAATCCAGGCAATGTACGAATCAATGCGAGTGGAAATAAAATTCATATCACGCAACACTTACGATTTTACGATCGCCACAAAAGTGACACTAAACTATTTGACGAAATATCACACAAAGTAGCATATTAAATTAAAATGGAGTTTAAAATTTAAATATACAGTACGAAAACGATACGGAGGCGTAAAATAATCAATATATAAATGATGAAAATAGGTAGATAAACAGCTTAAGAGTCGTGTGCATTCATTTAGGACTTGTACGCGTTGTGTTTTCGCATTTAAGTAGGTGATTGCGTGGATAAGACAGCCATAAAGTTTGAATTTAAGTATTTGCGTGGCTAAGTCCAGTACATTTCAGTCGCCGGCCTTCGAACGGTAACGAGTGGCGACGCGCTAAAAGCAACATTCAATGGCTCTCTACCGAGTAGATCCACATTTAAAAACTTAAAATACACACCCGTACTAAAACGATAATGGTGGCACATCTGATAATGTTTTTACGCAGCGCATAAGAAACTCCGAGAGATACACATTATGGAGCATGTCTGAGAAAACTCGTCCTGTGCTCTTATTTTCTCTGATTGCATATGTAAAACTGTCATTGGTGATTCTAAGTTAAGAGAGAAGTTAAGTCATTATGATGTGACTAGAATATTTAGATGATTCTGGTCTAACAAGTATATAAAGAAACCATATTTATCTGCTGCCTATTTGAATATTAATATGTTGAGACCTAAAGGGATGGTCGATGGGTGAGACGCGTAGGTATGAGGATGTGTTTTTATCTTAAATCTTGCAATAAGTTGCAAGACCTCGTGGCTAAATTGCCTTATATGCAGTTGTGTTAACATGCAAGCTGAGTTGCAAGCCGTAAACAACTGTAATAAAAATGTTTGATCAATCTGTCTATTTAAAAAGTTGCTTTTATTTGTTTTAATTAACTGTAGAATGTAGGCACTTAATTGATCTACACTAATATTATTAAGAGGAAATATTTTTTTGTTTGTAGCGAATAGGCTCCGAAACTACTGGACCGATTTTGATGAAAATTGGTTTAAGGATACATTGATTCATTGGGAATAACATAGGTTACTTTTTATCCCGATATTCCGGGAGTTACGCGGGTGAAACCGCGGAGCGCTGAACGTTATAATAAGTTAATACGTAGTCAGTGCCAATAGTTTAATTTTAGTATTACCTTCAAAGAACTAATAATTCTTTCCGAAGTGATGCATGATGCATTAATACTAAACCACGTCAATTGGTTGATATTCACAGTAAGATCACTTTAGATACCATCCCGAACATCTGTCTTGCAACAATGTTGCATTGAAGAGGCTCGTAATTCACGAAACCCGATCGTTTATCTTACAACTAAACTCTGCTTTTTTCGATCGAACAACCAATATCACTTCACACAACTGAAATTGACGTGTTATAGTCTACTTATACGTACATTAATTATTGGTAAAACATAAATTAAGAACGTCTTCCCTTTTGGAAGTCGGTTAAAAATTATCTTTTTTCATTCACAAAACTCTGTCTACGAATCAAAAGAAAAGATAATTTTCTCACACTAATTTAGTAACATAAATTCAAATAAGATTGAATACCACAGTCGCGGAGTTTAAGTAAATCTGCAGAATAAATCGTGGGCAAGCAACAATGTAGTGACCCGCTAAACAGCACTTCAAAGCACTTTCAAAGAAATAGTAAGCTAGGAAGCACATAATAACACTGTGTAATAATGACAGCCAAGAGACTGATATTACCTCTAATTACATAATTTCTGGTTACGATTTTCACTTGGAAAATATCGTCTGTGCCCACATCCTGTCCAGGATTCATGTTAACATATCCATTTTTTTATTAGAACCGGTTGAAGACATAAAGATTCTTTGAGGCGCATTTTGTGGTCCCCAAAATAAAGTTTATTGTCAGACAGCGTAAGCTGTCTCAGTTTATTTTTGAAAAAAATATTATTTTTACGTTAAGTTTGCTGGAATTAAGTTACGATGCAACTTTGTGTGTAATAATAATTTAAGAAAATATGATATGATTGAACGAAATAACACCTAATAAATTAAAGATTTATATAGATTTTGATTGTGCTAACAAAACCTGAAAAAAAAACCAAAAAGTGAAAAATAATCCATTTCGGGTCACTAAGACAGCAGATAACTTAAACATAAGTACTTACTTGGAAGTCGAACTGGGTTAGATTGAATGTTGAGAGGTATAAAGAAAACAGTCCGACTTCCAAGTAAGTACTTATGTTTAAGTTATCTGTTGTCTTAGTGACCCGAAATGGATTATTTTTCACTTTTTAGTTTTTTTTTTCAGGTTTTGTAAGTTTTTCTTTTCAGGTTTTTTTGAAGTCGGTTTTTTAAATTTTTATTTATTTTTTATTTAACCATTTTTAGTGCCACTGTCACTGAAAATTCTACTCCATGAGGCGAAAGCGACTGTTTCTTCAAATTGCAACCTGTACCTAATCGTAACCCATTGAAGAGTTTGGTGATAAGAAGGTGTTTTCGGATGCCCCATTCATCCTTTTTGTGTATGGGCCACTTCTATTAGTGGAAATGGAAACCTGAGCAATTTGTTGAATCTCGCTGTGCAGATCTGTTCATCACTCCGAAGATCCTCATCAGATCTTCATTTAGGATAGGGTTTTCTATCAAAATTCATTCAAACCCAGTCCGGCGAGGCAAAAGCGAATATTTTATTCAAATTGTAACCTGTAATCGTAACCGATTGAAGAGTTTTCTGATGAGAAGGTGGTTTCAGATATTCCATTTATCGGTAACTATTAGTTTATGGGCCAAATCTACTGGTGGAAATCGAAAACTGAGCAATTTGCTGCACTCTCGAGGTGCAATTCTGTTCATCACTCCGAAGATTCTCATCAGATCCTCACCAAATTTTTATGGGACCACCCCTGAGGTACCACTTTTCGAACACAAAAAGAATCATCTCAATCGGTTGAGCCGTCTTCGAATGATCGCGTAACATACACACAAAAAAAAAACATACAGACGAATTGAGAACCTCCTCCTTTTTTGAAGTCGGTTAAAAAGTATGATAGAGTTTGGGATTAGTTCACTACAAAATGTTGACTACACCTAGACGAATAATAAATACTGTAAAAATGTACCGAATAACGACATATTTATCTTGAATAAGTTGGTCAATAAATTACAAAGTAGATTTTTTTAATGACATTATGTTAAAAATAATTACCTATGATAGCGTTTGATCTGACACAGAGCTAAACCACAAGCCGCAACGTTTACCCAAGACTCTTACTGACTCTAAGGGTTACGAATATAAAAACAAGCATACGTAAAGCGAGTGTAAAAGTTTAAACTCTAGAATCTGCAGTCCCTATTTGTTGACAGACCACTCAGTTCCGCCGATGGTTGCGAACATACATGGAAATTGTGGACATACTTGTTTGCTGGCGACACCATGACGGAGGAACTGAAAGCTTCGAAGGTGCTTTAAACAGGGCTAACAGTTAGACAGAAAAGAAATGTGGTTTTAAGTATCATTATTTTGACTAATTCAAAAATGTTTAGCAATCCTTGCAATGAGCTTTAATTTGATACCCATATTGCAGAAAAATATTTTTAAAAAAAATTGTCAGCTACTAAGAACACTTGGACTAACGAGACGAATCTAACGATACCTTAAATAAAGAAATCCATCGAGTAGTTCGAAAGGTATGAGGGAATAAAGAATATTACGAACATAAATAGGCGCGAAAGAAAACCATAACCCTTTCCTTGCAGTCGGGTAATAAGCTTGTTATTAGACATTCCATCGTAGAGGTCGACAGTAAAATTGAAATACATTCCAAAAAAATATAACTGAGCTATTTTAATACGTCCTAGCCGCGGTTTCACTCGCATAAGTCCCGTGGGAATATCAAAATGAAAAGTAGCATATAGCCTTCATCGATAATAAATGAACTATCCAACACAAAAAGAAATTTTGAATTCGAACCAGTAGTTCTCGAGATTAGCGCGTTCAAACAAACAAACTCTTCAGCTTTATAATATTAGTATAGATTTGCAGAACGAAAACAAAGGTTTTAGTTTACCTTGCAATTACCTTCTTAAAATATAGATAGGTAGGTAGGTAAATTGTAAATCCAATAAAAAAAGAAATTCAATTTCATAAAAAATATAGTAATAAAGCCTGTCCTAGCCTAGGTAATCCTTTAAGTGCCTCAGATTACTTAAACGATATTAATAAATAAACTATATCTAGATTACCTTTAGTTGTTGCATTAAGGTGAAAGGGTACCGGCTCTCTCTCCATACAAACATAGTCGACTGTTTCCTCCCTGGATAATGACACTTAGCACAAATATTTTTGTTGCATAAAACCTATAACTGCCATGACTATGCTCCTATGTTTTGGGGTTTTTAATTTTTTAATTATCATAGAAATTAAGATTAAAAAAATAACAAAAAAGGGGCATGGGGCAGTTAAGTATAAGTTTTATGCACCAAAAATATTTGCTCTAGTGTCATTATTATCCAGGGAGAAAACAGTCGACTACGTTTGTAATAGTTTGTATGGATAGAGCCCCCGGTACCCTTTCCTCTTAACGAAATATTACGTGTTTTAGGCTAACTAGACAGATTAAATGATAAATAAGATAGAATAACTGAAGCCGACCGAATAGTTAATCCAAAGTAATCTTATGTAGCCCGAGAAATTAGAATCAAAATTGTTTATTAATTTGGAATCATTCAATTAGCATGAAATAGAATAGACATTTATTAGAAGAGCACACGGACAAGAAAGAAGTAAACAAATATAAAATAGGTAAGTAGGTATACATCACATTGAAACGTCTTTAAAACTAAGTTGGGATGTGTGCCTTCGGAACGCGCCCACAATTGAGAAGAAGTCACAAGAAACTCATGGGGTTTTTTGTGATCATGCTTACAAAGGTCAATATTACAAATATTTAAAGGTATTATTTGAAATGGAGCAATTAAAGTCACATCTATGGGTTCTTATCATCATGGTAAGATTAAGGTACGACGAAGTATCATAGTAAGCCTTACCGCACAATTTATGGTCAGGCATTGTAATAATTTCAAAGGCTATTGTTTTATATTGTCACATTTCAGTAAAAGCTTTAGGCAGTACAGTAGCAAATGTTGTTAGTCAGTTTTAGATAGAAGAGGCAGCGACGAGTTTTCTATCCGCGCAGCGACTGAAGGCATTTGTTTATTCAATAAAAGAAGTTGAAATTTTGTCACACATCGCTAAGGCTAATGAGATAGATAAATTAGAAATTGTAAAAAAATATATATTTGTAAACACCATTTTGAGTAGGTATTACAGACTCTCAAAATGATAACCAAGCTATAACCAAATGGCATCTCATTCAATTTTGATCAAAATGTAACTCAATACTTTCCTTTCCTGGCTGTCAACTGAGTCGTACAACATAAATTGAACAGCACAAAATACCTGATTGGTGTTCAGCGTAGCGTATTACCATAATGAATATAATCCCGGCGTGTCTGAAGTCTGATTCCACGTTTCAAGTACACAGATAATATATGACGTGTAAAACGTCTGGTGCAACAATGTTGCTGCGGCCTGCCTACCCGAGACACCTAACAAATGGCTAAATTGCCTTCGGAACCAATAACGGTATGTTTTATGTGAGAGACTTTGTGATATGTATGGTGTTTATGTTGTAGGGTTTGATGGGATATTCTTATGTTATAGATAGCCAAGTATACTAATGAGTTTAATTTAAGAAAATTAGACTACACGCATTAGGAAATGTTTCTCATTGGAATAATTCACGCCTGTACGCGTATTTAATATATTCGCGTCTAGGACATTTTAGCCATTTTTGGCGTATTTAGAGGCAATCTTTACGCTAATTTCTATCGCCAGGCAACTTCTCCCAGATGCTGGGATTTCGAATGCGAGTATGTCCCTCTTGGCACAATCCTTAAGGCGAAGTAAAGGCCTTAGGACTAACGGCTCGCTTTGATGAGTATTAAAAGATAGTTCGTTATCAATTTCAATTTTGTACTTAGATAGACAGATTTAAATAAGAATGATAATTAGCGATTTGACTTCAATCACACACGCACCCGCAGTATGCGCTCATTTGCTTATCGATGAATATTTTCACTATAGAAAGTGTAGTCACAACATCATCTCGTGGCACGAACAAATAGAAAACAGCATAATTCATACGGCACGAGCCAAAGTAAAGTTTATGTTATTTGTAATCACAACATTGTAAATAAACACGACTTAGCCAAGAGGTGAGGGCCGCCATGTTCCTCTGGCGTTTAGATGTTACATAACACAAGATTTAACAACCAAATAGGTATAAAGGAATTCTAGCGAATTCTCTATTATTCTGACAGTTGATATGGTCTTTTTTATGTTGAATTTTGCATTCTACACAGAAACAATGTTTCTTGAACTAAGGAATAATCATCTCCATAAAGACGCTAGAGAATACTTTCTTGTTTTAAGTAAATGTTCCTGATAGTCACTACATAGTATAAGTTTATTACTTTAAGATTTTTGACGTGACAACGTCTTATAAATTGGTTTGCCGGGTGACACTTCAAGAAACTGCGTTACGCTCCGCTGACGTTATGCGCTCACAATGAGAGCGAGTGAGAGGCACGCGGGCATGGTTAGCCCGCCTAAGAGCGAGAGAGACAGACATAAAAAAGTGAAAGGCACGCGTCCCTTCCACTCGAGCACAGTTGTTGTCACGTAAAACTTTCGCCCGTATACCGACTTTACAGGCAACCAGTTTTTTTACTAAAACCAAGAAATCATCCTCTAGCGTTTACAGGTAGGGGATAATTTCTAAGGGGATAATAAAAACCTATTTTTCTCTTTAGTTGCGAAAAACAGTTCGTATCAAGAATAAGTAAATATTATTCAATTATAGATCGAAATTATTTTGTTGGGATAGTTTTGAAAGACAAAGAACTTAGTAGTTAGAAAATTAAATAATGTTCAAAAGCGCGGATTAGAAAATATTGTCAAATTTCGAATTCTAACATTTTTACGAAAATAAGATAAAAGGAATTGAATTTAGCAGGCATTACTTTGACATCACTTTAATTATTAATCAGAATGTAGGGAGACAAAAATGCCACAAAAATAGTCTATAACTACACGTTATCATGGTTTTCCTAATGCTATAATAGCATCATCACGTAAATATATTAGAAACTTACATGCATCGTTTTATTTTAAGCTCGCTTAAAAGCCTTTTTGCGGTCTGTTAGAGAACCCTCAGCGTTATTTTAATGGATTAGTCTCGATTAATTCCGGAGATTTCTAAAACACCTTCGGCTATTTCTGAGAAGCCTTTATTAATAAGTAAGTATTAGGATTTGAGTTATTAATTAGAGTAATTCTTAAATGCCGTATGATACGTCATATAGTTGTTTTTTACCGCGTCTCAATCGGTGGCTCTCCACAATTTTGCTTTAGTAAGTGTTATGCCATTCTATAGATCAAGTAGTCCGTTAATTATTGAAGGGGTAGTATCATATGAGTACAGAGTAGTATTTTCCAAAGTGGGCAATGACGCCCCCTTGTGGGCGCTGGAAGCTTAGAGGGGGGTATTAAAATTGATTACGATTGTTTTATTTTGTAAGATACCTACTCTTTATATTATAAAGTTGTGTTTTAATTGCTCTTACTGGTAAAAAAGTCTTGCTTAGATGTTAGTTTAAACTCCAGACCAGGCTAATTTAGTACACTTTATTTAAATTAGTTAAATCACATGAATGTCGTGGTGATTTTTAAGATAAGTATGGTAAATAAAAAAAAATAAAAAAAAAAACAATTTCAAAGTGGGAGGTAGACGAAACAAGTTTGAGAACCTCTGGTATAGAGACTGGCATAGAAGTCGCCTCAATCTTTTTTTAAATTCTGTTTAGTGCGGCCATCTTTGAACCTATAGCAATTATATAGGACATTATTTCAAACAACAATTAATGCTATGTAACAAAATTTCATAAAGTGTCATAAATTGCCTGTTAAAAAAAGTATTTGGGATTTTCGTTTTTTATTTGCCTGGCACTTTAAGAGATTTTATTACATGACATTTATTGTTTGTATTAATATCCTCTAATCTTAGCCAATAGCCATAGGTTTAAAAGGTTTTTTATTTTAAATAAAAAATGGCTGATAGTTTACTATGTATTTATTACAAGCCCTTTATTAGTAAATCTAAATAGATCAAAATGAATCGCTGAAATACATGTACCTACGCATAAAACTAACGACTGCACCAAATTGTTTTTTTTTTTCGTGTTCGTTATTGCCTGGACAAGGTATGTATAAAATAAATTTAAAAAAAAAATCGAACACAGGTGAAACCGCGGTTCTCAGCAAGTTTCGAATAATACCTAATATGTTCACGGAATAGTGATTTTATTCATAGCCGTTAAATTCAGAATTTCATTCTCGCAGTCACCAAGAAAGAGTTATTTATTTACAAAAGCATTCAAAAATTTGCAACATAACTCAACGTTCGTGCAGAAAGCTGGAGTCGAATGTAAAGGGCCTTATTAAACCGAGTCCTTGTGTTGGTACCACAAGTACTTATCTACCTACATGATTGATGAATGTCTCCGCTTTAAGCATTATTGGACTAGGGTTCCGTATATCAAAAGGTAAAATAAACCGGTCAAGTGCGAGTCGGACTCGTGTATGAAGGGTTCCGTAGCATTCTGTTTTTAACCCCCGACGCAAAAACAAATGCAGAGAAACCCAAAAAAATATTGTATGTCAGACTGTATAGGTTAAAAGTCTATTGCCTGCCCTTTTTGGGAGTATAATTAACAAAAAAATATTGCCTAATATAAAAAAATATTGACTAACATACCATAAATTTCTTAAATTACTCAAAAATTGACACTTATTTATCTTTTTAGTATTTGTTGTTATAGCGGCAACAGAAATACACCATTTGTGAAAATTTCAACTCTCTAGCTAATGGTTCATGAAATACAGCCTGGTGACAGACAGACAAACGGACGGACAGCGAAGTCTTTGTCTCGTTTTTACCCTTTGGGTACGGAACCCTAAAAAGGAACCCTTATAAGATTACTTCTTGTCCGTCTGTCCATCCGTGTGTCACTACCGATTTTCTCTGGAACGGATGGACCTAGCAAGTTGAAATTAATACCAGATACTGAGGTCTATAGTCCCTATTAGGTGTATAAAACCCAAGATAAAAAGATAATGGGCAAATTTAGATTTTCGCGAAAACTTGTAAGTATTTGGTACTTACAATATTTACCTTAATTTCCATTTTTTTATGTATACGGTTAAATAGTCATCATTTATCGAAAAACTTGGTCCAAGGGACATTGATAATAATAAAATGAGAAAATAACTCATTTGTTTGTTCAATATAATATAAAAAAAAATACACGACGAATTGAGAAACTCCTTTTTTTGTAGTCGGTTAAAAAGAGAGATAAATCACCTGAAATGGCGACATAAAAGCCTACGAGTCTACCAAGTTTCAGGTTCGTGCAAATTAGTACAAAGATGTAAGTTTTCGAAGTACATATGTTAAAGTTCGTACTTGCTCACACACCATACAATTCTTTGTGATTTATATATACATAGTTACTAGGTGTCCCAGCAAACATTGTTTTGCCATATACAAAAAAATAGAAGGTGGTCGATTCTCAGACCAAACGAATTTACACAAAAAATTTCATACAAATCGGCTCAGCCGTTTCGGAGGAGTTTGGTAACTAGCACCGCGACACGAGAATTTTATATACAGGCTGATTTTTTTATGTGGGCCTTCAGGTCTATAAATAAAATAAAATAAAATAAATAAATAAATAAATATTTCAGGACATATTACACATCGCCATCCAGCCCCAAGCTAAGCAACTTAATGCTTGTGTTATGGGTGCCAGATAACGGATAAACTACTTATATACTTTTTTTTTTTGTAAATATATACTTATTATACATATAGGAAACACCCAGAACCAGAAACAAGAATTTATGGTCAGCATAAATACTTGTTCCCGGCGGGAATCGAACCCGCAACCTTCTGCGTCGCAGTCGGGTGTTCGCCCGACGCGCCACAGAGGTTGTCTCCTAATCTATCCTAAGCTATAGGTAAGAGATAGCAAAAAATGCTGAAAGGAGTTGCGTGCCCGATTTTGACAAAAACTAAAACTGCATCATTCGATTTTTGAAAGAGTCATTATCCTAGCTAGGAATCAAACCTGTTGATTTTGCAAAAAAATCAACCTATATTTTTATACCAATGTATAGTCTTGCTAATAGACATAAATTCTTGGAA
The DNA here is from genome assembly GCA_907269075.1 of Idaea aversata. Taxonomy (NCBI): domain Eukaryota; kingdom Metazoa; phylum Arthropoda; class Insecta; order Lepidoptera; family Geometridae; genus Idaea; species Idaea aversata. The sequence continues at coordinate 5,668,901 of OU026101.1, forward strand.
ACAAACATAGTATGGCAAACCAAAGGAAATAGCTAATTTTTGTAGTCTTCTGTCATTTGACGACCCAGTTGGCACAATGGTCACCATGCCGGACTGCCAAACACAGGGTTGCGGTTTCGATTCCCGCCTCAGACAAGTATTTATGCTTAGATATATGTCTCTGGTCTGGTTGTTTCTATGTATTATAAGTATATATTTACAAAAGAAAAGTATATAAGTAGTATATCCGTTGTCTAGCACCCATAACACAAGTCTAGTTACTTAGCTTGGGGCTAGATGGCGATGTGTGAAATGTCTTGCAATATTTATTTATTTCTTCTTCACCAAGCGGGTTAAACCGCGAGATGCAGCTAGTACAGCAATAAAACGTTCGTCTAAAGCAAATAAGTAAAAGTGTAAAGCATGAATGTATCCCGAACAAAACTTAATAGCAAGTCATCATTCAGTCTAATACGAGACGCGACGCAAAAAAAGCGCGCAAATTGTTTTAAATGAGCAGGTAGGCGCGGGCCTGACCTACAGACGGGCTGAATGAGAAAAAATCAAGTGCAACCTTTTTGGTGATCCGCAATTTGACATAAAAAACGAAAAAAAAAATATATAAAAACTCTTGTGCTTTATTTCAAGACCTAGACGTTTTGTCTATAAAGAAATTAAGATTTAAAAAACAAAAAAAAACGAAAAATACAAAGCATAGGGTCATGGTCATGGCAGTTAAAAGCTTTATGCAACAAAAATATTTGCTCTATTGTCATTATCCTGGGAGGAAACAGTCGACTACGTTTGTATGAAGAGAGTGCAGGAAACCCTTTCATGCTGTGTTGGGCTATGATGGTAGATAGTGAGTTCGAATCACGGCACCAATGGATGGCTCCAGACCGGATATTAGTATTTCAGACCTCCAGACGTATTGACAAGATATTTCCTCTGGAAATGGTCGACTAAGCTGAGAAAGCAAGCCTACTCTATCTACACGTAAAAAGGACCCCACTTAAGACGTCTAGTTGCGAAAAAAAAAACTAAATCAAAATCGGTTCATCCGTTCGGGAGCTACGATGCCACAGACTGACACACACACATACACACACACACACATACACACACAGACACGTCAAACTTATAACACCCCGTCGTTTTTGCGTCGGGGGTTAAAAAGCCCCTAAACATGTAAAAGCAACCTAAAGATGTAAGAATTGACAGCGTCTGCATTAACGTCTTTTCCCTATCTTTTGTGTGAAACCTCCCGAAACGCACACGATGCACTCTTGACCGAATTTTTCAAACGTTCATCACAAGGTTAAAGATTCTCGTATTATTCGCTCTGAATTTATATTAGTCACGTCAAAAACTAATGGAGATGTAATCCATTGTGATTTTTTGCATAAAACGTACCTAATGATGGACGATTGTACTTTATTTAAGTATTCATTTGGTACAGTGACATGCGAGGGTTATTATAATATACATGCAAGTCTGTAAGTCATTTGTAACGCCATACGATGGCTATAACTTATTTTTCTTATTAGTTGACTTCATCATCATCACCATATCAGCCACAGGACATCCACAAAAACTTCCAGATCGGTCAAGGTCAAAATTTATTCGGAGTTATTTGCATTAAATCATATAGACATATACTCATATCTAAGCTACTCTCTGTATGCTATTATTTTGTGCGACTAAGTTAATTTTAATTATGTTAAAATAACTATTAATTATTGAACGTCTGGTGCAGACATGTCTGTAGATACATATTTTTTCCTATATTACATAATATCTGTAAGCCTAACATCAGAAAACACAGTCAATCAATAAATGATTTCTGATAGATACGTCTTAAAAACTTAGGTTGTATGCCTTTGGAGCGAGTCTGGAAGGTGGTCAGTCGCATGCCTATGCCAATTACTTCCGATCTTAGTTCTTACTTGACGCTACATTGGTCTGGAAGTTTAGTATATTCGTTAGCCCGTAATGTCCCCCTGAAGGCCAAAAGCCTCCCTTATTTTCTTCCAATGTTCTGATCTCCAGCTATATCTGGACAAAATGCTTCGAATGCAACCAGATCGTAGCGCCACCATTTTTTATGTCTACTTCGACGACGTTTACCATATTGCTCAGGTTGTTACATTTGCCTATATGCATACAAGTCTATAGAAGGTTTTAAACATGTACAAAACTTTAATGGAGTGCGCCTTCAAAGATGGGACGTCATCGACTGTTTTCATTCGACAATCGAATATAAACAATTTTTTTTTAACAAATTAATTAGCGCTTTTTCGCAAAAAAAAACTTTCAAGAGGTTTATAATAAACATTTGCGAAGACCAGCCAATTGTTGACAGTTTAGTCCTATTAGTAGTTACGTAAAGTTTTGTTTTCATATATAAATAAACTAGCTTTCACCCGCGACTTCGTTCGCGAAGGAGTTGGATTTTACAAAAACCTTTCTTATCGGATGCCTACGTTATACAAAGACCACACCCTCCAAGTTTCAGTACCCTCACCATAAGTTTACAGTGACTGGACTCGCTAGCGTCTGCATAAAAAAAATCTATGAAAAAATGTTCTTCAAGTGACCGTCTAGAGGCGCTGTACATTTTTGAAGTGAAAACTTCTTATGGCGCGTTGGGCACTTTTGTGGGTGAGCATTTTCAGCCGTTCTCGCGACAGATGAGATTTCGACAGATGAGATTTTACACAGATATACAGTTTTCACTTCTGCCTGCACTCCCGGAGTGCGCTGTTTTTTTTCATAGAATCCGGTCACTGTAACACAGGGTCCTGCCGGAAGACCAGCTGCTGTAGCAACCTATTGTAGGTACAGCTATTTTTGCTGAGGCAGAGCCTTTTTGGAGGCACACGGCTCCTTAGATCTTATTTTTTAAAATAGATATTTTTATTTATTTTCTGCTGTTCTTATTCTCTGATTATTATGTCTTTCAATTTTATACTTTTTTGTTCTATAGTATTCTTCCTCAATTTCTGTATTTTTTATGTTCTTATGATTGCTTGTCAACATCTCTTAAATTGTTCTAAATATTTATTTATGTCGTGTGCTTGTCCAAATAAATGTTTTTCTATTCTTTTCTATTCTATTCTATTCTGTAAACTCATGGTAAGGGTACTGGTCTCTACGATCAGCGAGATAGGCTGTGCGTTCATCCGTCAGCCAGGCAGTTGTTCAGGACAAAGCATTTTATATCTATAGAGATAGAATAAGAATATATGTATGTACTCACAGGTTCTGTGTCCCCTTGATTGTTTTTGCCCAGACCCTCACCCTTAGACCAGCCCATTTTCTCCAGCAATTTGAAGCCTTTGTTCTCTTGTGATATGCTCCTATTAAAAGAAAAACCAATTCTTTATATAATTTAGGCTTGTCGCCAATTGTGTTAGCCTCTTAAGAGTTTTTTAGCTTCTAAACAGGTTCATAGAGCTTGGAATTTAAAAATGTGGTAGATTAGTTTGCTCCCTTAAAGAACCTTCTTACCCTTTTCCAGATTTTAGACCTATTAAAGGTTTTATTTTTCTTTAGAGTCCCCTACAGTGTTTAGACTTTTAAGAGCCTCTTAAGAGGAAAGGGTACCGGGGGCTTTCTCCATACAAACTATTACAAACGTAGTCGACTGTTTTCTCCCTGGATAATGACACTAGAGCAAATATTTTTGGTGCATAAAACTTAGAACTGCTATGACCATGCCCCTATTTTTTGTTTTTTTTTTAATTTTTTAATTTTTTAAATTTATATTTTATGATAATTAGAAAATTAAAAAAAACCAAAACATAGGGGCATAGTCATGGCAGTTATAGGTTTTATGGCACAAAAATATTTGTGCTTGTGTCATTATCCAGGGAGGAAACAGTCGACTACGTTTGTATGGAGAGCGCGCAGCTACCCTTTCACCTTAAAGCTTTTATTAAGAGTTTACTACAAATTTTAGCCTCTTAAGAGGAAAGGCGCTCTCTCCATATAAACGTAGCCGACTGTTTCCTGCCTGGATAATGACACTAGCACAAATATTTTTGTTGCATAAAACCTAAACCTGCCATGACTATGCCCCTATGTCTTGTTTTTTTTATTTTCTAATTATCATAGAAATTAAGATTAAAAAACCCAAAACAAACAAAACATAGGGCCATGGTCATGGCAGTTATAAGTTTTAAGTAACAAAAATATTTGCTCTAGTGTCATTATACAAGGAGAAAACAGTCGACTACGTTTGTATGGAGAGAGCGTCGGTTAATAGCCTCGCTAAACTTTTTATTTTTTTAGGTTCTACTACAAATTTAACCCCGCTTGTTAAAGAGCCCAGAACTCGATGAGGAGTTCATTGAGTTCTGGGCTCCTAGAAGACGTTAAAATTTAGGGTTTAAAGACCTGGGCCTAAGTCTGCTAACACAATTGTGTTTCAATAGTGTGTCGATATAATCGTAATAGAAATTTAATGTCAAAAATATGACATTACATGTCAAATCGGTATTCTCCTAACGTTGACTATTCTATCGAAACACCACTGACACACCATTGACTCACTTTTGTATTCTGCTTTACAATCGTGGCTAAATGGAATCTCGATAGTTGTCAAAACGGTATATTGCTTAGCAACATATACCATGTTGCTAGGCAACACCTGCAAGGTAAATATTACCATACCATTGAGACTCCATAGTGATTATATTGCGATGTTATTAAAACTTTAGCAGAATACCAAATAAAGTCACAATCTCGATATAATATCAATAGAGTCTCGATATAATGACAATGGTTGGCCAAATAGCAGAATAAGGCCCCAGGATTCGGGCACCTTTTGAATCTATACTAATATTATAAAGCTGAAGAGTTTGTTTGTTTGTTTGTTTGTTTGAACGCGCTAATCTCAGGAACTACTGGTTCGAATTGAAAAATTATTTTTGTGTTGGATAGTCCATTTATCGAGGAAGGCTATAGGCTACTTTTTATCCCGATATTCCCACGGGATCGGGAGTTACGCGGGTGAAACCGCGGGGCGCAGCTATATGAAATACTTACGTATCTAAATCGCTGATCTGTGTCTTCTCAGCATTGCTAGTAGAGCCGACAGTTTCCCTTCGCGCCTGCGCTCGGTCGTTATACGGTTTCTCTTCTATTGCAAGCAGTTTTGGCGCGTAAATGTTCTTCAGACGCGCCAGTTCGAGCTGATGCTGTTTTTGTATACTACATGTTCGGGTGTATGCTGCTTTCTTTTCTTTTTCTTCGGCTGTAATTTTTTTAATAAATGGTGGTAAATATATTTTTTTTTTTTTTTGGAAAGTTAGAGGATATTTTACGACATTTCACATAGCGCCATCTAGCTTTAGATAGACTAAGCAACTATAGGCTTGTAATAGGAATACTAGGTAACTATCCATGTTTTTCTACATTATCGTGTTGCGTTGTTAGTTCCCAAACTCCACCTAAACAGCTGAACCGATTTGTATGACTTTTTTGTATTTATTTATTAGGTCTGAGAATCGAACGTCAATTCTTTTTCCCCTTTTTTGTATATGGCAAAACAGCGGCCGGTACAGCTAGTCTTCTATAAAAATATCCTCATACATATATTTGTGCTTAGATATTTCTCTGTGGTCTGGTTGTTTCTATGTATTATAAGCATATATTTACAAAAGAAAAGTATATAAGTAGTATATCCGTTGTCTAGCACCCATAACACAAGTCTAGTTACTTAGCTTGGGGCTAGATGGCGATGTGTGGAATGTCCTGCAATATTTATTTATTGTACTTACTTTCCATAAGAAGTCCTGGTTCGCAGTGTCCACACGTATCGTTACCAGGATGTATGTGACATAACAGTTTCGTTTCACCTAGCTGTATCGTGCTGCCGTGGAGTACCTAAGATAAGAAAAATGTTTTATTTTCAAACTAGCTTTTGCCCGCGACTTCCTGCGCGTGGTAGTTTTGTTTTATAATACTAAAACCTCGCTCTTGAATCACTGTATCTATTAAAGAATCGAATCAAAATCCGTTGGGTAGTTTTAAAGATCTAAGCATACATAGGGACAGACAGCGGAAAGGGACTTTGGCAAGGCAATATTTGAGCATAAGTAGGTATACACAAATAGAAAAAAATGATAAAATTCTTAGTTTTTCTAGATTATGATGAAAATGATAGTACTTATTTTGTTTGGCCAAAGGCGTTTTTTGTATAACGCGTAATAACATTTGCCCAAATGCGTTATTGCGTAATACAAATTTAGCCAAATACGTTTTTGGCCTCTTGCGTTTAAAGAATTACGCGTTTCTGGTCTTTTACGTATATTTCTTCTTTCGCGTTTTTGGTCATATTCATCGAAACCATTTCGTGTACTAGATGTGGAAAAAGGATATAAGCATTTAAAGTCATGTGTTTTTCATTTTCTTCATCAGCATCTGACGCCATTACAGATATAGGAAATTGAAGAACCTACTACCCTCCTTCCAAACAAGTCATTTTTGTTGGAAGTTTCGCCATTATTCTTTTTAACGTTGGCCAATGAGACCAATGCACCAATGGATTTTTCTTACAAATGAACACTGATTAACATTGCTCTTTCGGTGAAGGAAAACATAGCGATGAAACCCGTGGCATAGTTGGCTCCAGACATATTAACGACTTCTTTTCTCTAGACATGGTCGACTAAGCTGAGAGGGTTGTGTAGGTGTTGGGCAAGCCTACTTCCAGCCCCAAGCAAAAAGGACCTAGTCCAAAGACCAAAGAGACCAAAGAGTCTAGTTGCGAAAAACAGCCCGTATATAAGTACAATATCACACATCAATTCACTATCACTATCATCACTACATAGTATAAAACAAAGTCGCTTTCTCTGTCCCTATGTTCCTATATCCCTATGTATGCTTAAATCTTTAAAACTACGCAACGGATTTTGATGCGGTTTTTTTAAATAGATAGAATGATTTAAGAGGAAGGTTTATATGTATAATACATGCACAATAAAGCCGTGCGAAGCCGGGCGGGTCGCTAGTAAAACATATAATAATAGAGCTATTTAAAGTAGAGAAAAACAGAGAGACATAGAGGTCAAAGTAATAATCTCCTCTTTGTCATTCAGGGGTTAAAAAACTAATTGTCATTCGTAGGTTTAATTAAGTACTACGCCTTTTCGAGAAGTCAGCTAAATGTGAAATTCGACCGCCTATTGTGCTACTGTTTTTTTATTTATAATTTAGTTTTATCGATTGTTAGCACTTTTTGGACTGTCGAGTACGTTTTCAACAGAATGCCTTAGTTCTAGCCGAATGAAACTTTCAGAGTTTATCACTACATAGTATAAAATAAAGTCGCTTTCTATGTCCCTATTTCCCTTTGTATGCTTAAATCTTTAAAACTACGCAACGGATTTTGATGCGGTTTTTTTTAATAAATAGAGTGATTCAAGAGGAAGGTTTATATGTACAATACATGCATAATATAGCCGTGCGAAGCCGGAACGGGTCGCTAGTTCTTCATAAAAGCCAGTAGTTCGTAAGATAGGTTGCAGAAAAAAATAAAATGCAAATATTTTTAAAGCTAATATTTACATTTGACTTTGAAAGAAAAACTAATATTTTTTGAGGTAAAATTTGGAGGTTTAAAATCTAAGACTCTGATTGGTGTAGGGGTACAAAAGGTCCACCAATGAACTTGTTAAAAAGGGCAGTATCGCTGACCTAATAGTTTGGCTGTAATTGCGAAGTTCAGGCTGAAATCTGATTTCCTTTTGAACCAGTAAATATTGCAGAACATACAGGGTGATTAAATCGATAGGTACTAAGGTCTACCTCCCCCCCTTTTTACACCGTGTATATTCAGTAGAGTTGCAAAAGTTACAGAATTCACTTAAACCAATGGCGGACAGTGATCTCTAGAGTGCTATTCAATTCATTGGTGGATCTAAACAGTGGATTCTAGGGTATTGAGGGTAAATTCTTATACTTTAACTAGCTTTTGCCCGCAACTTCGTCCGCGTAGAATTAGTAGATTGGAGCAAGGAATCACGTTGTCCCATACAAATTTTGCTCCCTTTTTCATCCCCGAAGGGGTAGAATTTCGGAAAATCTTTTCTTATCGATTGCCTACGTCGCACAAAGAACACACCCTCCAAGTTTCAGGTCTGTACGAGCGGTTTAGGTTGTGCTTTGATCCATCAGTCAGTCAGGACAAAGCATTTTGACGTGATAACGTTTTATAAATTGGTGAACACCTCAAAAAAGTGTGACGTCACGCGTCGTTACTGGAACGCCTCATGTTATTGACAAGGTAACTATAGCAACGTTTTATCGTTGCCATGGTTACCATCAATGTTTTCTTATGACGTTATCACGTAAAATTATCGTCCGTAAACCGACTTTACAGACAACCATTTTTTATTTGATTTTTTTATGTATACATTACCTCTATGTTATCGCTTATTTCTTGGCTCTCTGACATTCTAGTCCCGTTCAATATGGTCCCGTTTTTAGATCCTAGATCGGTCACTATGTAACACTTCTTTTCAAGATCGTATCTTATGTCTAAATGATTCTGTAAAAAAATGCACACCATGATTTTGTCTTTCTACCTTAGAGTAATGGCGTACACGTTAGGGTTAAGACAAGAAGTATGCCTAAACAGCCATAAAAACAATACAGTCGATAAGGGCTCCTCCCTTTTTTAAGTCTGTTAAAAACAGATAAATTCGATAAAATGCGCCGCGCCGCTTAATACGATTTTCGTGTTGTATGAAAACCAGCCAATGATGTCACAAATAGAAACGGATTTGTTTTTCAGATATGTCCTCCTACATCTATATTACGGTAAAGGAAAACATCATGATGAAATTCGCGCCTTTAACTTCGTCTGCATAGAAGTCGAAAATGGTTCTAGTAGGATTGGGCCAAGCAATCACGTTGTCCCATACAAACTTTGCCCCCCTTTTTCACCCCTAAAGGGTAGAATTTCGGAAAATCCTTTCTGCCTACGTCATACAAAGAACACACCCTCCAAGTCTCAGGTCTCTACGATCAGCGGTTTAGGCTGTGCGTTGATCCGTCAGTCAGTCAGGACAAAGCATTTTACATATTAAATGTACCTAAAGGCTAAAATTATAATTACCCTAGAAACATTATGGTCCTTAAGGAGTATAGTGTGTTGTTCTCCTTCCCTGCCGACAGTACCGCCATCTTTAGTGATGAGAAACAAACTACCCACTTTCAGCTTTGGTAGGTTCGTTTCACGGACGATCACGCGCATGCATGGCGGGTGGTGTTTTGATACCGAATCTGAAAATAGGAAATTTATTATGACTAGTCGCGTAGTGTGGTTTTAGTCGTGTTAATGAGATCGGGGTATTACGATAAAGTGTGTGGTTGTATTACAACTTTATGCATAACTAGCGAGCAACGTGCAATGCAAGTCCAGATTCCGTGGGAATTCGGGGAACAAAAAATACCTGACACTCAGCCACCCCTAAACTATCTCTATCTATATGCTAAACCGGAGGAATATAGGTTTCTTCCTCTTAGTGAGATCATCGCGTTAATCGACCACTTCTTCAAAGAGTAAGAAACATTAAGAGGGCTTTTTCCATACAAACTATTACAAACGTGGTCGACTGGTTCCTCCCTGGATAATGACACTAGAGCAAATATTTTTGGTGCATAAAACTTTTAACTGCCATGACCTAATTTTTGTTTTTTTTTTATCTTAATTTCTATGATAATTAGAAAATGAAAAAAACCAAAACATAGGGGCATAGTCATGGCAGTTATAGGTTTTATGGCACAAAAATATTTGTGCTAGTGTCATTATCCAAGGAGGAAACAGTCGACTACGTTTGTATGGAGAGAGCGCAGGTACCCTTTCACCTTAAGGTAGGGGGTACACAAAAGATCCCAATGGGTCAAAGTGTTGCTGGCTCTGTCAGCCCCCGATATAAGATAAGATCTCTGTGCAAAATTTCCTCCAAATCAGTCCACTGGTTTCGGAGAATACCCTCACAAACTCACAAACTTTACCTCTTCACTATCACTACATAGTATAAAACAAAGTCGCTTTCTCTACGCATACAAAGGGAAATAGGGACATAGGGACGGCGAAAAGTGACTTTATTTTATACTATGTAGTGAAGTACAGATATGTTTTCTCTCAACTGATTCAGTAGGTTTTGCATAAATAAGTAATAAACATTACATACTCAAAAACCTTCGCAGGGTTCGATTCCCGCCTCAGACAAGTATTTTGGCTTAGATATTTGTGTATGGTCTGGTGGTTTCTATGTATTATCTATAATAATATTATAAAGCTGAAGAGTTTGTTTGTTTGAACGCGCTAATCTCAGGAACTACTGGTTCGAATAGATTTTTTTTTGTGTTGGATAGTCCATTTGTCGAGGAAGGCTATAGGCTACTTTTTATTTCGATATCCCCACGGGATAGGGAGCTACGCGGGTGAAACCGCGGAGCGCTGCTAGTAAGTATATATTTACAAAAGAAAAGTATAACGTATCCATTGTCTAGCACCCATAACACAAGTCTTATTACTAGCTGTAGGCTAGATGGCGATGTGTGGAATGTCCTGCAATATTTATTTATTTATTTTATTCATTTACCCTCATCACTTGCAGTAGAAGTACTACCATCTGATTCACAATCAGATATTTCAGTTTCACTATCGCTGCATTCACCATCTTCTAATTCATTATTCTCTTCAATTTTCTCACTTCCTTCCACACTTTTATCACCACCATCCACTGATTCTTTAACTATATTATCAGTAGTTTCAGAGTCAGTTTGATTCTCATCTTTGTTCTTTCCGTCTGAAGGTACATTTTTCTTCGAGCGTTTCCGTTTTGGCTTCCCATCGTCCTGTAAAATGAGGGTTCGATTTGGTATGTGATTGTTACTGGGTCATTACCTAAGGCCGCGGAGCTGTTGAGTGAAACCTGAGCTAAGGTTTTCGTCAGGTTATCTATGAGGTCTTCTGATTTTCGATCCTGTAAATAAATAAAGTTAATTAGTTTTTTCTAGATGGTACTTGTACTTGTATACGGGCTGTTTTCCGCGATTAGACCCTTTTTAATTGGGTCCCTTTTGCGTGAAGATGGAGTAGGCTTACCCAGCACCTACTACCCTCTCAGCTCAGTCGACCATGTCCAGAGGAGAGAACTTGTCAATACCTCTGGAGCTAACTGAGCCGCGGGTTTCATCACGATGTTTTCCTTCACCGTAAGAGCAATGTCAATTAGCGCACATACATTTTTCTTAAGAAAAATACATTGGTGCACGGCCGGCCTGGATTCGAACCCACGACCTTCAGAATGAAAGTCGAGGTATCTACCACTAGGCCAACACCGCTCTTTTCTAGATGGTATTTACAGTGCCATCTTAAAGAATTTTAATAATTGAAATATTTTAAAAAATATTCTCATTGGAACTTAATCCCCTTTATTTTATTTATTTTCAAAGATTCCACAGTTTTAAGTACATGTACAGTCACATTACCAATTAGCTGAACCCCACGTGACCTAAAGTCATAAAAATTAAATAAATAAATATTGCAGGACATTCCACACATCGCCATCTAGCCCCAAGCTAAGTAACTAGACTTGTGTTATGGGTGCTAGACAACGGATATACTACTTACATACTTTTCTTTTGTAAATATCACTACATAGTATAAAATAAAGTCGCTTTCTCTGTCCCTATTTTCCTTTGTATGCTTAAATCTTTAAAACTACGCAACGGATTTTGATGCGGTTTTTTTAAATAGATAGAAACAACCAGACCACAGACAAATATCTAAGCATAAATACTTGTCAGAGGCGGGAATCGAACCCGCAACCCTGTGTTTGGCAGTCTGGCATGGTACCATTGTGCCAACTGGATCGTCAAACGGCCGGTAATTAGTAATTCATAATTACCAAATAAGTACTTAAGCAACTGTGCTCAAAGTTCAAAGCTTCACATATTTTTGAAAGATATTTTAATTCCGATTTCCGTCGGATTATCGGGATATAGAATAGCCTGAGTTATTCCAAGGCTTCAACTACCTACATAGTTACATATCTAGTTTCTTAAGAATTGCTTTGCATGAAAAGGTTACATACATACATACTCATATAATCCGCGCGCGATGAGAATGGGATGGAACCTTGTCAAAGTAAATCGAAAATGACAGAAAAGTAGCGTTAGCAAAAAAGTTCTGAATAATAATCTATATTTAATTTAATAAATCTGTAGAAATAAAAAAAATCTGTAATTGTAAAATATCGTGATGTTGTATCGCGTGTTGTTGTGTATATTGTTTTGTATATATCTGTATTGTATTTGTGTTCTGTATTGTATATTGTGTAATATTGTATTTGTTGTGTTGTTGTGTTGTTGTTGTATGTTGTTGTATTGTAATATTGCTTTACTCTGTGTTTATCGTGTTCTGTTTCTTTCTGTGTTGTACAAATAAAGTTATCCAGAAAAAAAATACACAGGTCGTTTTAAAATCGTTAGCTGAACACGATAGAATAGAGTATAGAAATTTTGTCTGTTTGTTTGTTTGAACCAGCTAATCTCATAAACTACCTAATAGATTTCAACGAGGTCCACACGAATATGTTCAGAAATTACCAGATTAACATTTAGGGTATGTTTTTGGGTATATTTAACCGACTTCAAAAAAAGGCGGTTCTCAGTTTGACTCGTATATGTGTCAGTATGTATGTTTGTCCGTGAAGTTTTCAGATACAGTAGAAATACCTATACTATATACCTACACTAAAGATGAATAAATAAAAAAAATCAAAAATAAGTACCTATTATTCAGAACTTTTATGCTAACGCTACTTGAAAACTGTCATTTTCGATTTACTTTGACAAGGTTCCATCCCCTTCTCATCGCGCGCGGATTATACCTCTCTAGATATATAAAATTCTCGTGTCACGGTGTTAGTTGCCAAACTTCACCTAAACAGCTGAATCGATTTGTATGAATTTTTTGTGTATATTCATTAGGTCTGAGAATCAAACAACATCTATTCTTCTTATCCTTTTTTCTTCTTTTTTGTTTTACCATTGCCTATACAATCACAGAAGCTGAAAGTTATATTCTATACTTTCAGCTTCTGAACTATAGACCCAGTTGGCACAATGGTCACCATGCCGGACTGCCAAAAACAGGGTTGCGGGTTCGATTCCCGCCTCAGACAAGTATTTATGCTTAGATATTTGTCTGTGGTCTGGTTGTTTCTATGTATTATAAGTATGTATTTACAAAAGAAAATTATATAAGTAGTATATCCGTTGTCTAGCACCCATAACACAAGTCTAGTTACTTAGCTTGGGGCTAGATGGCGATGTGTGGAATGTCCTTCAATATTTATTATTATTTATTTATTCTTTCATCTTCTATCATTGTATAGGTATAGAAAAACAACATTTGAACGTTTGCCGAGACATCTAGTATATTTATAATACCTGTAAGATTCAATATATGTATGAACTTGGATAGTCTAGATGTAAAATAACTCACCCTCTTTAGTTTCCGTGCCTTTTTCTTTTGGTGAGCAAGTAATGAAGCATTTACAGCGCTGGTGTCAGGATACGAATGGAAGACAAATTGTTGATTTTCATCTGAGTAGTAGTAATAACAGTTTGTATCTGTGTGGTAGTATAGCCCTAGTTCCTGGAAATTAAATAATATATAATCACTACATAGTATAAAATAAAGTCACTTTTCGCCGTCCCATCCTTTGTATGCTTAGATCTTTAAAACTACGCAACGGATTTTGATGAGGTTTTTTTTAATAGATAGTGATTCAAGAGGAAGGTTTATATGTATAATACATGCATAATATAGCCGTGCGAAGCCGGAGCGGGTTGCTAGTAATAATAATAAATCATTTATTTCAGGCTACGAAGGCCCGTAGATACAACCTTATAGACTAACATACATATTTTATAATATAGTTTGAAAGTGTTAATAGATAACTTAAAACTATGTTAGTAGCACTTCTATGACAGTACACTTTAGCCTTAGTAGGTTCGCGTGGAATTTGTCCGCGGAAGCGACGGAATACCACATCCTTCGGCCAGAAGCTTTCATCTATAACCCGAGGCAGATAGTTCGGTTCGGTACTTGCACCACAAACGCCTAAATAATATATGTATAGCTTTATTTTTTTGACGTGATTACGTCTAATAAATTGATGAATGCATGCATTCACAAAGTGATGTCATGCGTCATGTTCCGGTACCATGACGGCGTCAAATTAAACATCACGCGTCTCGTGTTTGACAATCTTTTTTATTTCAAGTCGTTTGAATAAAGCAAATCCTAGCCTTAATTGGGAAAGATTGGCATCCTTTTTTAGGTGCATGGCATCAAGTTTCAAATTCAAAGTAAGTACTTACTTACCTACTTTAACTTTCATTCTATAAAAATTTAAAATTTTGTGTTGCCGTGTTAGTTGCAACGGCTGAACCGATTTGTATGACTTTTTTTGTATATTTGTAAGGTTTAACAATTGAACTATTTTTTACCTTTATATTTTTTCATATGACAAAACAATGTTTGCCGGGACAGCAATCTAATTTATCTAGTTTGTTTAATGGCCATGCACAAAACGGCAGCCTCTAGTAAAATAATATCTTTTCAATACTGCCGTGCGAAGAAGAAAAAACATAAGTAACAATTTTTGGGAAATTGAGTTACTAACACTCCCGGGTTCAGAAAAATATATATGATTTTTCTGTTTAAGAATATTTGCGCTAACTAACATAGAACCCCAGATAGACAAGCATAAGTACGCCACATTTTCTTAAAAGTACTTCCTTTTTGAAGACGAAAACACATAACCCTCACATCAGAAGCAGAAAACTACATAAGTGAGCACATATGATTTTTTATGTTACTAAGTGATTTGAACGAAGTGAATTGCTCAGACTAAGAAAAAGCATAACATCCAATTGTTAACATAACCGAAACAGTGTCTGGTCGGAAGAATGACGACATCATAATCAGTTCTTTAAGAATATTTTTCATGGAAGTCAGAGGACTTAAATAAGAGATATTCGTATTCAAAGAAATATTCGTCAAGTTCATTTGCGGGATCGACAACGCTTTCATTGGCGGGAGGATCTTCCCTAAATTTTACTCTGTTTGGAGGCATCGATTGAGCAAGACGTTAAGTTATGTCCTGTTTTCTTTTAGGGGATTGGGGGACCTCAAAGGCACAAGCCTTTGAGCTCCTCTTTAAGCATGGGTAACGGGAGGCTATTTTTTAAACAATTGACTTTTATGAGGTCTAGTTTGGTGCAATCGCCATCAAGAAACGTTTTGTGGTTGGTGTCATGGCATCCTCTTGTAAATTTCGCTTGAACCATACCACTTAAATGGAAGCGGGATCTACTTATGTTAATTTTCTGAGAGGCTGTGTAGTCCTGAGGAGTGAAAGAGTCATTGACTCTCATTTCATGAACGTTTAACTGTGCCACTATTTGCTTTTTCTACTGAGCTTTTGAAGTCTCTGAAGTCGTATGGCTTTGCCAGTTTCTTCATAGAGGAAGGGGCCTGGTGATGGAAGTGATCTGCTGACATGGAAGGTTGCCCGTGGAATGGTTGACGCTCATGAGATCAGAGTCAATTATTTTTTTCTTTTCAGGACTGTAAGGCTTCTCTGAAAATTGGCATGAGGGGACCCTTATTTGGGTGACATGGTTCAGGTGCAATTTGCAAAAGGATGTTATGACATTGACTACCAAGCGTCTTTTGATGGCGATTGCATTGAACTGGACCTCTTGAGGGTTAATTGTTTGAAAAATGGCCTTCCGTTACCCATGTTTGAGGAGGGGCCCATGCAGAGACATAACTTCAAGGGGAAAATGGGACATGATTCAATGTCTTGTTCAATTTAATTTTGGAAAGATCTTTCTGTTAATGACAGCGTCGCATCGCTGATCTTTAAAATGAACACGACGATTGAGTGTACCTACGAGTTGACAAAAGTACATAAATATTAAGTTATTTGCAGGGTTTTTCGTTTTTTTTTGTTTTTTTGTTGTCGTACCTAATATTTTTTAATTTTAATTATTATGCAGGTATGTATCAGAATGTACCTACCTTTTTTGTGTGATTAATAAATACCTACTTTACTTTAATTAATATGTACCTACTTAGGAAAAGTAATAAATGTGTTTTTATTTGTATTATTTCATTATGGTCAACCAACCTTATACTAAAAAATAAAGCACAACTGTGCACTTGTGTTTTTTTTGCTTCCTAACAATAGCACATACTTATTTTTACACATCATAAAAAACACAAGTGTGTAATTGTGCTTTTCTTAATCTTTCATTTATAAAAAAGGGTGTTATATTGGAGGCAGAAATAGTTTTTTCTAAATATCTAATCAAAAATACACAATAACACTAAAACTAATATACAAAAAAAATCTATGTCAAAAATACAACCTGATACCAACATTTGTTTTTACGTAACTTCTATTTATGATAATTGAACAAAGAAACTATGTTTCAAATTTTCAAATCAATTTATCTCGAAACTTATGTATCTGCACTTATGCTTGTTCAGTGAAAGAGGGCAGAATACCACTATGCTATACTTACAGAATTATAATAATATCCAGTCTTGTAATCATAGTACATTCCTGCAGACTCCACATAAACCATGCCAGTTTCCTTCAATGCGTTTTGGGCTACTTCCTTTACTTGATCAGCTATGCTCATCTCTTTGTCACCATTTTCCTGGTCTAGATTCCATCCAGCATCAGTTTGAGTTTTATTTGAATTCAGAATAGACTTTTCTTCCTCTGAGGTAAATTCTTTTTTGTTCCAGCCAGCCCCATTGTTGAGAATATTTGATTTAGGAATAGATTCTTCCTTGATGGTTTGAGTGAGGTCTGTTTGTGTTGAGGACTCCCTGGTGGATTCTTTTGTATTCCTGCCAGCATCATTATTGGGAATATTTGATTTTGGAACCAATTTTTCTTCCAAGGTTTGAGTGAGGTCCATTTGTGTTGAGGATTCTTTGATGGAATCTTTAGTGTTCCTGCCAGTATCATTGTTGGCAATACTTGAATTAGAAATAGAAAGTTCTGTTATAGTTTCAGTGGGGTCTATTTTAGTAGAGAACTCCTTGGTGGAATCTTTTGTGTCAGCATCATTGTGGGCAATATTTGAATTTGGAATAGATATTTCTTCTTTTGTAGTATCAGCAAGGTCCATTTCTGAAGAGGATTCTTTATTCTGAAATTATTATAAAGGGCATATTATCCATGTCTGGAACATGTTATTGCCTAGGAGATGGAATTAGCTCTTTCCATACCAAAATGTTACTCATTATGTTCAGTTTAGTCAGTGTCATCCAAATAAAAGATGTATGGTGAAAGTGCAGGTAAGTTTCATTGTTATTAGGACCACTTACCATTTGTTGAAGCTTGTGTTTCATAGATTTTATTAAAGAGTTCCTTTTTCTGATACACTGCCGCATTTTCAGTATCAATCTAAATATTGCAGGCCTGAATTTCAAGGAGAGTCGGAGGTGTTTCCAATTTTGTTTCTTTCTACTCATTTTTGTGCCTGTGGATGTGCTCTCAGTCATTTTAAAACTATTGATAGAGTAGTTAAATGGAAAACTAGGGATGCAGTAATATGTATTTCACTTTCTTCAAATAAATAAATGAGAATTAACCAAGAAATAACTTATTTTCTCAGTGCAAGACAGTCATGCATGACATTGACAAGGACACCATGGATTGACAGTGTCAATCCATTAAAAAAACGTATCAGTGTCAATTTGACACTGAAATGTTTTTTTAATTAATGGTCTCGCACGAATAGTGCATGTAGCCAGCATCAAGTAAAAAAGATAAACCTAAGAACTGAAAAAGTTTCGGCTGGCAGGCAATATAATGTGGAACCTGCTAAAAAGATCTTTCTCTTAAAGCTACTTGTCGTAGGATAATAATAAAAAATAAAGATGTAACAGAATACCTAGAATAATACCAACCAGAATACCTACAAACTACCATGTCAATTTCATGCGCCTAGTATCACTGTATTTGATTTGTAGTTGGTTACGATGGTAGGTAAATAACAGCAAAATAACTAAAACAAAATATTGTCACTAAAACTTTTATTTAAATTGAAAATAAAAAGCTCATTATTTTTAATAATTATACATACATAAAATGTGCGTTTTAATGAAATGTCATAAAAACTGAAAGCTGCAATAAATAAATGATTTGGTACGGTTTACATTGGACAATTTAAGTACTTAATTCTATACCATAACAATGTGGATGACAAAATGAACACTCGGTAAAAGCAGCCCTATAAAATTGTATAATAAAACACTAAGAAGATCTATAAATGCAAGTCTAAATGAGTATAAAATAGACAAAAAATACATCCAAATAAAAATGTTTTATAGCTCATTTCGTTCGATATACCTTAGTCCATAATATTTTTGCACAATTTGTTAACCTTACATCCTATGGTAATTAATTAGACAAGTACAAAATGATATCTTATACTTAAAAATATTTACCCTATATCTATAGTCAGTTGTATAGTCCATTAGAATAAGTATTAATAGTGTGTAGACTACCTACCAGAACAATCCATGCATTTATATCGAATTCGACATTATAATCGTTTTATTGCATACCCACACGTTCTACATACAAAATGGTGTATGGAAGATCTACGCTAAAGGCTAAAACGTTACACTTTCGATATGTTTATTAAATTACAATAACAACTCTCAAACAATGGCACGATGACGCCAAATTACTTAATAATTACTGTCCTTTTGGTTTATTAGCGCAGTGATCGTTCAACGCGAAAAAGCTCACGTTTATTGTAAAAAAGTTTATTTATCGCATTATATTTAAGGGTCTACCATACAGACGCGACTTTCGATTAAAAATTATAAAAAGAACATAAGCTGCGAGTATCCATATATGGTTTGGTCCTTTCTAATTAGAGACGGAAAAATCTGAAGATATTTTAAATTTATTTCTGCAATAGCAAAATCATGAAAGGACTTCTTGAAATGGCTGCCTTTTTTTGACGTGATAACGTTTTATAAATTGGTGAACACCTGCAATCTCAAAAAAGTGTGACGTCACGCGTCGTTACTGGAACGCCTCATGTTATCGACAAGGTAACTATAGCAACGTTTTATCGTTGCCATGGTTAGCATCAATGTTTTCTTATGACGTTATCACGTAAAATTATCGTCCGGAAACAGACTTTACAGACAACCATTTTTTTTACTACTAGGGATAAATCGTATATCGTATCTGTATGGCAAATCCATCCGACGTATTACCTAGCAGCTAAGATACTAAACTACTTCAACAATAACCCTACCATTGTGAAGTCTCGATTTACAATTGCAACGACAAATATTATCACGTTTCAAACACAATTACGATCTAATTCGTGATATTTAATTCGTAGTCTCTTAATGTGCACAATTCCTTGTCATACTGAGGTTTATTTGATATTTAATTTACTTAATTTTATAAATGCATTAAGCTGCAGCTATATTACAGTTAATTTAGGTACATGATTAGCTGCAAATAGTTTATACTTCAATGAGTAATTGATATTGTAAAGAAAGAGGGAAATAGGTGCCATTCAAAGTCGACTAGTCATTTAAAGTTACAAAGAAGAGAGTAGACTACAGAATGGCGTTGGAACTTACAAAATAAATAATATTTCGATATTACATTTTGTCAATGTACTCGTTATTAAGTCACTACCATTCAATTGTTCGGTTCGATTTTTGTTGTTTCGAATTTAAGCATCCTTATTATCAACGTAGGCTTGTGGGAGATTAATTTGTCCATAAATCTTCCCCACTTATCCATGTTTATTTATAAAGGGAATGAAAATGTATCATTTATAATTGAGTAATCAGTCGAAGCGAAGCTTAAACAACATAAATCGAAGCGAACACAACCGACCGAACGAATGTTAAGAGTTAATTAATTTGTAGGTATTTCGTTTCGATCGGTACGGGCTATGTTAAGTAAAAGTTTTAAAAGTCTTAAGGGGGGACGTATGGAGGTGGTTTTCTGTAAGTGGGCGTGGCTTTAGGGCGAGGGGGGGTGCGTGAGGCGGCGAACGGTGGGGGCGGGCGGTATGGTGCGTCGTCCCCGGGGCGGTAATCTGGCGCAGGTGGCAGTAAAGGCGGCTTTTCCTCCCTCATTATGACGGGGCTCTTGTGCACGGGTTCGGTATCGGCGCGTTCTTCCAATTCATCTTGGAATATGACGGGGATTCCCTTCGAGCGGAACGCTTGACGCTCCTCCTCGTCGCCGACACTCATTTTCCCTGAAAAAACAAATAAGAAAAGTGCCATCGTTTACGGAAATCGTCTTAAGCCAGCATAAACAGTAATTTAAAAACAAGTTATATTGCTTCAGTACTATTGGTTACAAAATGCTCAATACACGGCCATTTATATTTTGATTAAGTAAAACTAAAGGCACTGAGTAATTGTATTACTTGCTATATTAAAACAGCACTGATTAACTGACTGACAATAAAATTAAAGTCACAATAAATGAAATTCAAATTTTTGCAGTGTATTTTAGCTATACGACTCAAATAATTTGTGTATTTACAACATTTTTTATGACCAAATAAGCAATATACGTACGAAGAGCCGCAGTGGCAAATTTCTAAGCACCCAAGTGGCACTGGTTATGCAGTAACTAGCCATTGTGAACTACGTGACAAAGAATACATTTAGCGGAACAACATCTAAATAGATCTAACTTGATCGTGTAATAGCGTGTTTATGTTTAATATTAATCACCTTTTTGTCATTCATTGGCATTCGCTCCTCCTATACATATAAAGCTAATGTTAACATCTTATAAGTGCTATACTACACACCCTAAAAGTCAATGCAAACATTAAATTAACTCTTTTACTGGGGTGTCGTTTTCATAGTTTTCGAAGCGTGAGAAACTCGTGGGTTTCATGTGGCTTCTTTTCATTGGAGGGCGCGATCCGAAGCCACAAATCTTAACTTATATTTTGAAACGAATTCAAGAGGACAATAGACCTAAAGAAAATGAGTAAATTTCAATTTTGAATCGAGTAAAATAATTTCTTAATATCAAATTGGTAGGTATTCTAGGTATTGTACTTACCGGTCCGCCGTCGTCTATATAATACACAGGCAATGATTCCAGCCAGCAGAATCATGCACACAATCACAACAGCAGGGATTATAAACGTCACCAAATAACTCTGGTCGCTTGCACTGCCCGCCTTGCTGCTTCCAGCCGAGTTCGGAGCCCCTGAATACACTTGTATATTCGACTTGGGTACTTTAGTTCCTTGGTCAGCGCATAGGCCGAGGGGAATCAGTCTTATTGACATGACTTTTAAGTCTTTATCGAAAATGTGGTCGACGTTTTCTCTCAAAGCGCCGCCGGTTGTGCCGCGTTCGTCTACTATTATCATTTTGCGGAGTTCTTCTATTTCTTTTTTGGGACAACGGTCCATTGGTAGACTTGTGTTATACCTGGAATAAAAATGTTTTATGTTATTATTAAAAATAAAAATAAATATCGCAAACAAAACGTCCCTATGTTCATGTTTCTAGATTTTAGACATTTTAGACAGGTTCGGTCGCGACTTGTTTGACAAGAGTTTGAAGTTACGTCTCATTCAATTTTTGCGCGTAAATAATGCATCGAAAAGTGGGAAAAACTCATGCGAGTTGCGTCCCTTTACTTGCTACAGTCGCTAGTCGTTGGGTAATGAACGAAATTTGCTTTCTGGGTAAATAATGAATGAAATTTGCTTTTCTTACCAAATAATCGTAGTAGGATTATTAGTAATGCTCTGTATTCTAATATTGTAAGGTTCCTTCTGTTCGAACAATGCTGCAAGTTTCTCGACGACCTTCCTCTTGTTGTTCGCATCGTAAGCCAGTTTAGCGTACGGATACTCCATGGTCATTTGGAACTCGACTGTCGGTCTGATCGTAGGAGCTTTTACAACTTCGACTATGAGGCTGTCGTATGCGCTCTTCTTGCTGGAGTCTTCGGCAATCTGAAATAATAATAATATTTTTTATATTTAAACTAGATGTCCCGGCAAACGTTGTTTTGCAATATACAAAAGAAAATATAAAGAAAAAAAAGGAAAAAAGAAACAAAAAATACACGTTGATCGATTCTCAGACCCCATGCTCAGACCTAATGAATATAACTACACAAAAAATTTCATACAAATCAATTCATCCGTTTAGGTGGAGATTGGTAACTAACACCGCGACACGAGAATTTGATGTATAGGCATATAATAGTGTTACATATAGAATAAGATGGCCCCTAACTTCGTCTGCGGGTCTTATCTATGTGCCATCATAAAAGAGCCCATAATTTAACTGAGCTTTTTATTTTAAAAGCTACATTCAAAGAAGAGTTGTCTAGTCGACTTAAAGTTTTTTGCCAAGGTGATTAAAGTTAAACTATTTTAACAGGAGATTGAACCTACTGATTCTATGTTTAAAAATTGTTTGTCAGGTTAATGATGTAGTGTCGTTCTAGTTAGTCTTAAATTACCAGTTGATAGTTGACACTGCCTTCGTCACTTGTGCTGGGCAGGCCGTAGAACTCCTGGTTCTTGTCGTCGAACTGCAGCCAGTGGCCTGAAGGTATCTCTGTGCGGTCGCTGTACCGCAGGGAGAGAGCCAGGTTGCGTGTGCCACCGTCTTCCGGATCGAAGAATGTATCCTGGTATTGTAAAAAGGATATTTTAGAGCTTCAACCAGGTTTCTATAGGTTTAATTGCATTATTTATCAGGACTAACAAACAGACAGACTGACACGATATTTAAAAAACTGTGAATTTTCATCCGGAGTCTGTTTTTGGATCACGGTTGACATCTGTCAAGTGTCACTCGGAGTGACCCATTACCACGGAATGGGTCCACGGATAATTTACACGGGTCATGGGTCGACCCACGGTAACCACTGCTTCTTCTATAACCTAGGGGTCTATTTTTCTCGACATTTCGATGTACTTGCTTCCAAGTACAACCTTTTGGCCTGCGCCCTGCAGTTTCAGTTATTCAGAAACCAAGTTTAATTGCATTCGTTTTAGTTTTTCCAGAGAAAAAGTAGGATAGGATATTTCGACTTACCTCAGGCACCTTATAAACGAACATATGCCCGACAGTGGCAGTCAGATGATCGACTTGGTTCCTAGTGACAGGCGGGTAGGTATCCGGTTGGCGCGTGGCGGACGGAGGCGGAGGTAGCGGGGCACTCGGAGCGCAGGGTCCTACGCCGCGCCATGATACGCCAGACACCTTCAGCTCGGGGGACATGGCACGGACCAAGCTCGCTGACGGGTACCCTGGGCTGTCATCGGATTCCATTATCTGGAAATAACGAGTTTGTCCATGTCAGAGATTAATGGCATTATTTTAATTGCCCCTGCGCTTAAATATATGCTTGTGGTTTCGTCTGATAGGCGCGTTCCGAAACCAGTTTTTAAGACTTTGATAAGTCTTAATAACTAAGTTATTTGAATATACGTCTTAGCCAAAAAGTATTTCGAAATTTAATGCATCAAAGAGAGACGATACTTCTTCCCCGATAGATAAAGAAATCGAGGCTATGATAGAATACCTTTAAAAATTACATTTATATCGTCTCAAAACTAAGCAAATTATTGAAATGTTAAATGAAATTAAGTATATAAGTGTGCTCACCTTCATCAACCTTTTAATATCATCGATCGGACAAGCAGGATCTTTAGGCTTAGTATCATTAGTCCAAACAAACTCGCACATATCACCGTTCTGCGTCGCATTCAGCACCGTCAAGTGATCCATATCGGTATCACGGAATAAATTGACGATCCCTTCGAGCGCTCTAATTTGCCAATCTATGGCGTTGTTGTAGTCTTTTAATAGTTTAAATTGTAGTATGAATTGGTGGTTGATTGTGCGTCCGCTCTTGTGTTGTTGTACGGTGATGTCTAGAGGGCCACGAGCTATAAGACCTTCGCTGTCTTGAGCTTCTACTATGAAGTTCCAGCGAGACACGTGCGCTTCCAGTGGCCTGCGGAAAACGGATAAGATTGAGTAGGTATTTAATGCAAACAAAAATGATGGCAACAAGGCATTAGGTGGTTCTCATATTACAAGCTTTAATTTGTGGCTAGATGGCACTCTGCAAAATATAGCCTGAAGCAGAAAGGTCAAAGAATGTAATTTGAAAGGAAGACGCACCTTACTGTGCTCAGTTCCCACTATTTGTATGATATAATATAGATTTGAACCAGCTATCATTACTATTCTAACTTGACTAACAGACGGACGGACAAACAAGCAAGTGACGACAAGGGTCACTTTTTATTCCTCTTGAGGTACGAAACCAAGTTTTACCTATAATTTGAAATCCCTTATTTCTATGTAACTATAGTGTCGGTACTTACAATCCATAGACTTCCCGACCAGAAGGTATGAACTGAATCCAAGAGTTATTGCTGAGCGGAACGTTTTCTGCTCCGTACATTGTGAACGTTAAGTTGCTTCCTTCTTCAGGGTCCGTGAACAAGTCAGCGGGGATAATGTACCTGAAAATTCATGTGTGCGTTAGTCACAAAATAAGAGACAATAGAGGTTAGTATCGCGTGCCAAAATCTTTCTCTTTCTTCCATTTTCCCACTATGTGGGGTTGGAATACCAAGTTATTCTTCTCCACTCCACTCTATTCCACGTCAAGTCCGCGTTCCCTTTTCACCAATATGGCGTGCTAATATAACATAACCGCATAGCCTGCAGCCTAGAATAGGGTTAACCCATATCCTCCCATGGGTGTCGTAGAAGGCGAATAAAGGCCTAAACTACATTACGCGGGCCCCGTCTTCTGTCTTTCCTGACGTGTACAATTTTGGGGGTCTTCAAGTCGCGAAGGAATAGGTATCTTCTAGGTAAGCGTGCTACATCTAGGTAAGCGTGTTAGGCGGCATCATCACCTATCATTAGGCAAGTGTGATAGTGGTCAAAGTAAAAAAAACAAGAGACTTTGTCGACCCCAAATCAATTGGTTCAACAGCAGCAAGAACAAAGGTAGATATCTTGTTTACCTAAATGCTTTCCCAGCAGTGGTTCCAAGTTTCTTCATGTGATATTTGAGAGTAGGCGGCTGGTTGACCGGCATCGCGAACGTGACCGTCTCAGTTGTTTGACCTATTATCGTGCTCTTGCCTTCGGTTGCACTTGTCATTTCCTGAATAGTTATAATTGATATTGTATTAAAATGGTTACAGGTTAGTAGGACTAATATTTATTACAAAACTAGCTGTTTCTCGCGACTTCGTATGCATTGTAGTTGTTTTATATACTAAACCCTTCCTCTTGAATAATAACTCTTATCTATTAAAAAACCGCATTAATAATCCGTTGCGTAGTTTTAAAGATCTAAGCATACATAGGGACAGACAGCGGGAAGAGACTTTGTTTTACACTATTTAGTGATAATAATATTTAAAAGTTTTTTCCCCAGTGAGATTTGAACCCACAAATTTCTGCTTCTCCGATCGTAACAGTTCTCTTGTACAGCTGAGTTTTGTGATTACATCTCGCCGAGTCAAATTATGGAAGGATTTCTTTACAGCGTGTTTCCTTAAACTCTTGAATAATACTCTAGTATATATTTTTATCTCAGTACCATCGAAAAAGTATTGTTTTTTTACCAATTAAACTTATGTGTGCGGTTTCTAGTCACTCTGTACTTGCTGATGTTTAAACCATTTCAATTCATATTTCGTTTTAGTTTCATTTTTGGACACACCGATTCAAGAAAGCTACAATACAATTTAAAATAATAATTTTCAAAAAAAGAATCAAGATATATACATTTTTTTAATCAATTAAGGTTATTTTCAGTAAAATCAATTAGATCGAAAATGCCAATCATTGAAATTAATTTCAATGCCAATCAGTTAAGTTAGTAAAAGAAAACCAGAAGGGAAACCAACGTGATCTCAAACAGTGAAGGTTTTAAAACGTGTTACGTACCACCTTTTAGACTGTATTTTACAGTGCAGTTATACCAAAACCCACTAATTAAATTTACAATTTTTTTTAGAAGATTTTTTACACGGTTATTTTTACTACTAAAGTTATTCAAACGGAATGCTTTCTTTTTACCGTAGTTTTAAAACATATCGTGCTCTACAAAATGAAAACAAAGAACATGGTAAAATGCCGTTTTTAATAACTTTAGTGGTGAAAATAAATGTATTCAAATAGGTTGGTTATTTTGACGTCCATCAATTTACCTAGTCCAGTCATAGATAGCTCCCCTTACATATTCCGCGCGTAGAACAACAGATGCGCGCAACACATACTTGCTTTAATTCAAAATCATATTGAACTCAATCGTAACTATACCACATGAGTAGGAATACACTTGGTCAACACTGATGTCATTCAATGTCAAGCATTATAACACGGAGTTCAATTCGATTTTAATACGGCTCAGGGGTATTTTATGAGTACAGTAGACCTCGAGATACCTTGAGAATTGAGATGCTCTTTTCTTTGTTAAGGCAAGATGGTTGTATTGCCTGGCCCTTATATCTTATACCCACTTTACTAAAACTGCCTTCCTTAATACTATACCAGACAGCCGCGATATTTGATATTCTTATAACTATGGAATAGCGCTTGATATTTTATTGATAACAAGAGGAGCGATCCAGTCTCCCTGTGACCACAATCGGTGCAACCCGGTTGAAACATCGGGTAAATATTTGCAAAACGAATAGTTGTAACGCCATCCGAGTTAAAAATAATGATCAAAACGAGGTTTAAGGATAGTCCGAGATGTGGATTTGGATACTATTCCTATAGATTATATAGGGTCTATAGGGAACTGTAGTCTAAACACTATCCTCATAGATTATATAGGGATAGTGTTTAGACTACAGTTAACGAGTAAATCTGTATCTAAATCTAAGGTTTAAATCCACATCTCTTTGGAATAAGGGGGAGAGAATTTTGCTGCATGTAATAATTTCGTAAACAAATAGTTTTAAGAAGAAGCGACATATCGCAACTGTCTGGCTCTAGCAAAACTAGCAAATGACCTGTTTAGTGAACTCCTCAATAGTAGTCTCAGGTAATGGCGTCGTAGTTTGCACCGTTGTCGGTATAGGTGTTGTTGACGTTGTCGTCGACGTCGTAGTCGACATTGTCGTCGAACTCGATGTGACCGGCTCGGTCGAGGAGACATAGTCTGTCGGGGTCGGTGACGTCACGGCGACGCGTTCCGATGACGTCATCACAGGTAGTTCAGACTCGCGTATTACAACGGTCTGCTGAAAGTGCCATGCGCGGGACGCTCACAATGTGTTTAGTGAATGTGGATAACGATTGTGAGACAATACATTTAGAGTATTTAGAGCACGGGTCGGAATGTTTTTGTTTCACTGCCACCTTCCTAACTTCACTCGCTTCCCTCGAAGGCCCCCGTATATTGGGGGTGTGTATAGGCATCTTCTAGGAAAGCGTGCTACGTCTTAGGGGCCGTCCATTAATTAAGTGATGTTTTTTTGGGCATTTTTAACCCCCCCTTGCTGATACATGGTGAGGTTTAAGACTCCCCCAACACCCTATTTCACGTGTATTTAGTACCTACAAAGAATCTTATTTATTTTTTTAAATATTTATAAAATACCGGTATTTTAAGTATCAACTAATTTTATTTAAGAAAATTTTTCGCCACTTTTCGGCTGAGTATCGCGCGTTTGCCGAAAAAAAATAATACACGTGATATATTATAACAACCCTTTCTCCCCCCCCTTGTGATATTTCGTGGTTTTTATGGACCCCTCCCCCCCCCCCCTTTCGAGCCTCACGTGATAAATGGACAGTCCCTTAGACTGCATCACCATTTAATATCGTGTGAGATAATGGCTTATATTGTGTGTGACAGCGAGTGTAGGTAAGTAGGTATGTACTGAAATGATGTGTTTTGTACATCGATCGACAAAATTGTATACGACCATAGACAATTTTAGACAAGAAGTCTTAGGAAGTTGTTTTGCCTTGTCTCAATATCATTGTCCACATATGAAAAAAGATTAGTGTGATATTTACAGTTACTGAAAACGTATGAAAATATTAATATGCACAGTCAAAGATCTAATCTAAACCCAAGTTAGGCTAAGATATCACTCGAAGTTAAACTGTCTACCAAATCACAATAAGTTAGTATTTAATTGGATTACAAACTTACGCTTTTAATAAAATTTTAAATCGGTTCTTAATAATTAAAGAAAGTTACTTTGATAAAGCAATTTATTGAATATTTTGCGTTACTTTAATGATTTTTTAAATTATTGTGTCTAAACTTTTTATACCAAGTTACAGAGGGTTTGGGTACACCTCGGCCACGGAAAAAGTAGCGGGCCAAAAATCCACTTTTTAAAATATGTATGTTTAAAGTAACAGGTCAAATGTCTCCTTCCTAGAATAGTTACAGTCCTTCAGTAAACGTAAGTTTGTCTCCAAATTAATATTTTACAGAAAAAAAAACAATAATATTAAAATATACATACCGTATCCGGTTCTATAGTAGTAGAAGGCACAGCGGAAATGTACACTTCTTGCATTAACCTCGGTTTCACAGAAGCTGGTACAAGCGATACGTTCGAAATTGTTGTCTCTGAAGCAGTTGCGGTCTCTGAATAAGGTGTTATCTTCACCTTGTCCTCCTGAAAACCAATGTGTGAGAATGAGTCTTAAGTCTTGAGGGATAGAATCGAAAATGTGCTTACGAAAATCATGCAGCTGTTCTGCCTCCTTAGACAAGATTGCTTTCTATTAGCGATATCGCCAATAGATAGATTTAATTGTATGAAATTGACATAAAGCACTGTATAAAATTGACGTAAGATGAAACGTATCTATCAACTTTTTTTTTCTAACACAAGACTGCGTGACTTTTCATTGGCTTATGTCAATTTCATACAAAAAAAGTCTATCGATTGGCGATATCGCTTATAGAAAGCAATCTTGCTGAAGAGGGCTGATTGTGGTTTAGCACATGATTTTTAACTTTATACAATTTGGAAAAAAAATAAGCAAAAATGCATCCCCTAAATTTAGCTCCACGGCGAGCTTTGAATTCGAAACCTTCCGCTTACCGTCAAGCAAACCCTCGGTCTAAATCAGGATATGCATTCTACTTATTTTTCATTTATACAATTTATTTTCTTTTTTATTAAGTACTTTATAATTGTTTAGTAAATATTTGGTGCGTTTTGTTTAATTTGACATTTTAAAATATTTTTAATAAAAATAGGTAGGTAGGTACCTACTCATATTTGTAATATAAAAAGCATAGTAAACATGAATCATGCTTCTAATTAACACAATATAAATATCTACTATAATTCCACAATAATCTACTACATATTTCTAATTATAAAAATACTCACAACATGTTTAAGTACTTATATAATTATAATTTTTTGTACTGAAACAATTTATACAAATTATCTCCGAATACAAATATACAAAATGAGCATAATAATATAAAAAATATGTATAATATAACAATATCAATACATGTAGCATAAACACACAACATACATAAATTTTGAAATACAGCGGAAACTAGCAGAAAAGTAGGTAAATTTTATTTACAGAATATATTATACGCATCGCTTACGGCTTACAATTGTTTCTGACTTACTTCGTAAAAAACAGGCAGAAGTGAAAACTGTATATCTGTGTAAAATCTCATATGTCGCGAGAACATACGCAAAGAGTTTTAGATGAAAAAAAAAAAAAATAGTCGGACGACAAATAGTCGTCCGACATTTGTCGTCCGTCAATAGTCGTCCGACAAATAGTCGTCCGACAAATAGTCGTCCGACATTTGTCGTCCGTCAATAGTCGTCCGTTAAAAAATACCATATGTACGTCTTAATACACTCACAGCCATATTAAAAACAGTAGGCCCAGGCATACATTTTCGCCGCGCCGTAGAGAGGGTCTACTCTCCATCCGTCTTACGCTTTTTCGATCAGGTCACGTGTCCTGACGCGAGTTTAAGATTTTATACCCATTACAGAAAAAGTGCTCAACGCCGCTAAAGAAGTTTTCACTTCAAAAAATGAATTATTTAAATACACACTTGTGACCTATAGAAATTCGTAAAAACATAAGTAATATTCATAGAAGTGCCAAATTAATGTCTTAAAGATTTGTTAAAAGCTTTTGCTTGCTTGGATATGGTGTTACAGCTTGATAAAGCAATTTATCAATGTAATATCGACCTTAACCCAGATACAGCGACAGACCTTTTAAAAGATCCGAAAAATGTAATAAAACTACCCCCATATTTTTTAAATATTGACTTAATTTCTATTATTTTTTTTACGCCATGTTGATTCAGATTATATTGAAGTTTGATTGAGTACACGTATTTTCTGTGTTTTGATCTTACAATATTGTTTTTTTAGTGTGTTAGTGCTTATTGGATTTTTTATTAGACATGAATAGCGAAAGGTAAGCGAATATTATATTATGTGTAAGTTAATTGTAAAATTGTTATCGCAATTTGTATTATTTAATATGTTAGCTTTCAATAAAAGTTAAAATCTTTTTTCGTTATCAAAAAATTAGGTACTTTATTTACGTTTTAAATTGATGACCTTTTAAAAGGTCCGTCGTAAGATGGGAGTTACAAATATTGTCTTTTTCTTTTCTAGATCAAGACTTTCCAAATCTCTTAGAGATCGATTCTCGTTTATTATGACTCACATTCATTGCTGCGATACCATAACCATGTTGTTCCATACCATTATTAGCAAAATTAGGCTATGTTCGATCATTATCAGGGAAAATCATCGCCAATTCCTAATGAGTATACATACTTCGGCGTCGGAGGAAGCTTTGCTGACGTTCTGCAATCTCTACAGCCTGAATTGCCATTTCATTTGTTAATCGACAACTATTTCTCAGCGATACCTTTGTTTCATGAACTTGGTAAAAGGGGCCTGAAAGCGACTGGTACCATTCGCGAGAAAAGGACGTCCAAGTGTCCTCTCAAGAGTAACAAGACTTCAAGAAAACCTACAGAGGTGCGTTCCAATATCAGTCCAGTTTACCAGAGCACATCTTGGTATGTAAGTGGAACGATAATAGCGTCGTCACGGTAACTTCGAACGTTGAATCTGTTGAGCCCTTGTTGAAAGTAACACGATTTTCTCAACAACAGAAAAAATATGTTTTTATTGACCAACCTGCTGCTATAAAGCATTACAATAAAAATATGGGGGGAGAAGACAGGTCGGATCAGAATATCGGCCTATATCGTACATCTATTAGGGGCAAGAAATGGTATCTTCCTTTGTTTAGCCACTGCTTAGGTATGGCTGTCCATAATGTGTGGCAGTTATACAAACGAGATGGAGGAGAGCTTGATCACCTAAGTTTCCGAAGATCTTTGGCAAGAGGTTTCCTTGAAACATATAAGGTGGATAAGAGAGGGCCGTGGTGCCTTACGCCGAGTTCCCATTGAGAATCGTCTCGTAATGATGAAGTAGATCACATGGTTGAATATAAAACTCCTCAACTAAGATGCAAACTGTGCAAGAAGAATAGTTCATTTATTTGTAAGAAATGTAAAGTATACTTACACCCAAAGACCTGTTATTTGGCATATCATACTGAAAATTAATATAAATTATTTGTAAACCTAGTCTAAAACGTTAATCTTGATAAATAAAAATCATTTTCTCAAATTCATATTGTTTCCCTTTTATGCAATGTATAGTACCCCAAATTACGACGGACCTTTTAAAAGGTCACCATTTTCCGGCTTTCCCAGGGAAATAAGATTTTTTTTATGATTTTTCCCAGTTATTATAGGTTAATTGGAGATACATATCTAAAAATCATAATAATCGAATATCAAAAATAGTTTCAGGGTTAACTGGGTAAAGGATACCGACGCTCTCTCCATACAAACGTAGTCGACTGTTTCTTCTGTGGATAATGACACTAGCACAAATATTTTTATTGCATAAAACTGTCATGACTATGCCTTATGTCTTGGATTTTTCATTTTGTAATTATCATAGAAATTAAGATTTAAAAAACAAAACATAGGGGCATGGTCATGGCAGTTATAAGTTTTATGCAAGAAAAATATTTGTTATGGTGTCATTATCCAGGGAGGAAACAGTCGACTACGTTTGTATGGAGAGAGCGTCGGTACCGTTTCCTCTTAATATACCTACAATATAGCAACATATTACACACTGTATTTCAAAGAGCACACAACAAACATGCCAACAACACCGTCACGATGCATGCAACAGAAGCAGAGCGAGTAACGACAAACCTCCGTAGTATACGAATTAGTTGTCGACTCGGTCGGTTCTTCCGCTCTCAATGTAGTTATTTCAATTTCCTCTGTTGTTTGGGTCTGGGTGATATCCTCAAGGGTGGGTGCGGGTTGGGTAGTGGGAGGTGAGGGCGGGGTGGGTTGGGTAGTGGGCGGGGTCGTTTGGGTAGTTGGGTTATCAGGGGTAGTGACGTCAGCTCGCTCGGTCTGAAAGTTGTCGGTGGATGTTGGCGCGCTGTTTTCGCCGTGGTGGTGGCGGTGTGGGTGCGGGGTGGGGGCCACCTGGCAGCGCGCCGCGTTTCAATGTTAGTACGCCCGTTGTCACCGGAGCAGTGTATGTGGTTATCTAGTCTTATTGTGGATGCGCCCTTACTTACAAGCGTTTTGTCTTTAATAAAAAGGTGCGATGTTTTTTTTTAAATTTAAATGTAAATGTCCTAAAGTCCATCCTAAGCTCCATCCTAAAGTCAGTATCAAATGCGCCCCGGTTCATAAGAAATGAGAATCCATGAACATCTAAAGGTAAACACAATACAGGAAGAAATTTAAATAGCAGAACACTCATATAAAAATCTCCTCGAACGTCATTCCAATCAATTGGCTGTAGGCCTGTTAAATCCAAGCGCATTAAAACGGCTTAAACGCCATAACATACTGGATCGCAATGATTAAGATACAACCTAGTGCCATGCCCGTTGGGGTCATCGCGCTTCACGTCACTGAAGACCTACAACTTATTTGTTTATAGCCTGATCGCTGATTGCAGATCAAACTCAGAAGAAAAAATATTTACTTAAATGTCGACAATTAGTTGCTATACGTAGTAGGCAACAGAATTGTATACCCACTGTAGAGTTTTAAAATGACTATTATTAGAATCTTTTCATACTAATATTGTTTGTCTGATAAATTCATGAGTTGAAAGACTTAAACCTTCAACTCAAGAACCTTGCTTGAGTGGAAAATATTCTATTAATTGCAGTTTTGGTGCTTTACCGTGGGACTGCACTTACGTTGCCTGATTGTACCTAAGCTAAGATAGTAATAACGACATGTGAGTAAGAGGAATTCTAATTAGATTGAAGTTTGTATCTAGTTTTGTTGACATAAAAACAATGTGCCCTAGAAATAAAGACGCATCCACACTGCGACTAGGTCGTTGGTACATAAGTATGCTTTGCGATTCAGTGCCAATGATCGTGTTAGTCCATGAAACGTATTTACACGTGATACGAAAGCCTTAACCCCCACGCTAAAGCGGCATTATGTTATTTATAACCACACACAAAGCTCAAAACTGTTATATTCAAAAAATAAAACCAGATTTATGGGTTGATGACGAATTTTTAATGACTCGATAAGCTGATGGTGACAGAAGTTGGTACCCGTTTTTGTATGGGATAGGTATCATTCAGCATTCCATGCTTCCAATGCTGCTATGATATGAGGTGACAGTAAAGTGCAAGGTAAGCATTCAGATAACGGTGGGATGACTAAACATGGACTTTATTCATTAGACGATTAGATATATTTTTGTTTGCTTTTGAAGCGGTAAAGAATAATGGCAAGACTCTTTTCGAATTCTTGTAGTTCCTATATGTGTAATAGCGTCAGATGCTGATGAAGAAAATAAAAAACAAGTGACTTTAAATGCTTATATCTTTTTTCCACATTTAGTACTATACTATCAATTTCATTGTAATCTAGACAAACCATAGAGTCTATGGCATAGACAAACGTAATTTTAAAATATTTTTCTATTTGTATATTTGCTTAAGTTTTGCCATGCCATCATTCTTTGTGAAAATTGCAATTATTCCATCATCTAATGAATAACAAACAATGCAATCTATGTACGAAACATATAATGGATGACAGTCCCATACAAAGAAAGACAATGAGATGATGATACGGTAACCAAAATGCTTTCGGCGTTTCGCATGATGTCATGTTTCATCAGTTGTTGATGTCAGACTTGCAGTATCATTACCATGTAGAATTTGATGATGCAGTTGTATGTATGAATTGCAGTTTGGGTTAGCATACCAGTTATTTTTATAATTCCACTTATTTTATTGTAGTTTTCATATACTACTAGCTGCCCTCCGCGGTTTCACCCGCGTAACTTCCGATCCCGTGGGAATATCGGGATAAATTAAGATGTATGCTATCCTATCTCTCAAGTTGGATCGAACTGCACATGGTGTGCGAATTTTATTATAATCGGTTAAGTGGTTTAGGAGTCCATTGAGGACAAACATTGTGACACGAGATTTATATATATTAAGATAATAACCACAAATACATGGATATTATATTCCCCAGACAAATAATGTGCTCTTGAATTTAATTTTAACGTGTCAACGTCCGAAGTTCTTCTGTTTTGAAGAATGTTCAAACTTTTCGGGCAATCTTATAAACTGTAACTGAAAATCTCAGACTACAATAAATTTTAGTCTGAGCTGAAAATATGTTGCCTTACAAACCATGTTTTAAAGATGATACCCAAAAAGAATCGCCTAAAGATGTTTAAACACATCTTGGCTATGCCTTATATGTGTGCGTAAGGTTGCATGGATAAATTAACAGCTTACTGTCACACAAATCAAAGCTGCATTGTTACCAACAAGGCTCAGCCAAGATGAGTTTAATTGTAACAGGGCTTTAATTCTGTAAACCTATTTAACGTGTCCTAAAATATTCCGATGAATATAACTATCGACAAAGTCCGTTATTGCCTTTTGTGTAGTTTCCTTTCATATTTTCTTAAACAAACTGCCAAAGTAGTATTTCGCGCTCGAGATCGTCAAACAGCCATACGGAATACTAGCCCAGGTATGAAATGCAAGAGTTATTCGAAACAAAAAACACAGAAACATAAATGGTCCGTTTTTAAAATGTGTATAGTGTATACTGACCCCATCAGGTACGTTATTGACGTCATTGTGCGTGTAATCGTCGTCGTCTTCGTTGTCGTACCCGCTGTAGTCGGCCATGTCGTCCTCTTCTTCGTACTCGGCGTCGTAGAGGGAGCCACCGTCGCCTGAAGCTTCCGTCTGTAACTGTTTACATGGATGTTTGGTTCATTTACTACTTTGACGGCCTTTACTAGGCTAATGATACCGAAGGCTGACATCAGACGGACTGCATCGCAACTTCGCGCGGTCGGGCGGTCGCGGCGGGTAAAGTCGAAGGCACGACTGTGTGCAATTGATATTGACTTCACACGACTGCAGCCGACTGCGTGCAGTTGATATCATTACTGTATGAAGTCGAACATACAACTGCATGCAGTTAAAATATATCAACCGCGCGCAGTCGCTGCGATGCAGTCCGTCTGATGTCAGCCTTACAAGACGCCGCGCCGTTACAAGATTTGCACGCTTCTTGGGCAGAGTAAAGAGAACTATAAAATAATTTGTATTAACATCAAGCTATGTACCTTTATTCGCAAATAAATAATTGATTGATTGAAGATTTGATAAATGTTTGGACAGAAATGGTTAAGCAGACAACCATTTCTTTGATCAGACGACATCTTTTTGTTCAGAGGAGTCCTGAGTCTGAACAAGGTATACTTTACTAAGGTAGCTATTACTTTACTTTTGTGTTTTTCCTGTTCTGTTTCTTCCTGTGTTGCACAAATAAAGCTGAGTATCTATGTATCTATTCATACTGAAAAGCTTCAGTCCATTGTAATACTTTAAAAGTTTGTAATACCTGTCGTTTGGTCCTAGGTGCAGGTTTGACAGCCACAAGCCGCCAGCCAATGACAGGCAGACGCAGGACGTGCGCAAGAGTTCCGTCACGAGACTGTTCGCGTAGACCCGCTACTAACACCTTATGTTGACTCCAGAGTTTGCTGCCGCAACCCACCTGGTAAAACCAATAGATAATTAATATTATGGTCTGTAGACAGCAGTTTAGTTTAGTTCTACGGAGCTGTCTCCGTACTTAGAATCTTCATTTGGGCTATTGTGCGTGGTAGGGGCAGCAGTTATTGGTAGCCTTAAGTTTTTAGAGCGAGAGTAAATTCATTAGTTGCCTTTTAAGACACCATCTTAAAAGGCGGTTAATGAATTTGGGGAGTTTGTGCTGAAATCAATTCTCGTAAATAAAATTGCACGTAAATTTAAGTAACATCCAATATCATCCCGATTGCATTTTGATAACAATTTTTTTTTTGAGAATACCAATAGCTGATTTTGAGCTACTTTGTGGGTATTTTTTGCAATCGAAATGATATAGTAATGTAATTTAAAACAATGTTATTTATAAGAATTGGCCTCCTGATAATTGCAACTTATAATTCCACATAGTGGCTGCGGTAGACCATCAGCAAGAGCATTCCCAAAAAAAGCAGGCTGCCCTAACATCTTATTACAGAGTCACTTTGCAGTATGTGACGTGTAATAAATAAAGACCTTTGGTCTCATAAAGTTCACTATACCACAATGTCCACAGTATCGAAAAGTCCACCGCTTCACTCATAATGATACGCATTATGTCCATTCTCCACAACGTCAACTTTATTAAAATGTCCACTGTGTGAAAACAACAAGGGTAGAAATGTATTTGGAGGTAGTTGGTGGTATGTACCTCTAACGAGAAGATCTTCCACCGGGCAGGTGTTATACCCGGTAGGCAGCGGCCCAACGATGTTTCGTTGGAACTTATATTTGAGCTTATCTTCAGAAAAACTTCGCTTGCGCGATTTAGGATCTACGTTCGGCATAGTGGCGCCATCTGTTGGTGGCGATGTAAAGCGTCGCCACATGTACTCACATTCAAATAAATGGCAGTCGTTGCGTCCCCGTGTTTCCTGTGCGAGGAACCAGCCCCGTTTAGGATGACGTCAGCGTGTGACGTCTCAGTCTTGTAAGCCTCCATCCAGAATTCATCCTGTTGCAAAGAAACAAAAACTTTGGAACTTATTCATAATTTTATTAATCATACTACGTGTATCTGAATAATTAATCTTGAATAATCTGAATAAATAAATATTGCACGACATTCCACACATCGCCGTCTAGCCCCAAGCTAATTAAGACTTATGTTATGGGTGCTAAACAACGGATATATACAGGGTGAATTTTTTATGTGGGTCTTCAGGGTTATATCCTAAACTATGAGAGATATCGAAAAATGCTGAAAGGAGTTGCGTGCCCGATTTTGACAAAAACTAAAACTGCATCATTAGATTTTTGAAAAAGTTATTACCTTAGCCGGGAATCGAACCTGTTGATTTTGCAAAAAAATAATCATCCTTTATTTTTATACCAATCGATAGTGTTGCTGATAGAGATCAATTCCTGGAAACAAACATAGTCTGGCAAATTAAAGGAAATAGCTCATTTTGGTAATCTTCTGTAATTTTCATACAACCATCCCTGAAAAAAATGCAGTGAGAAGTTATGGCCAATGACGTAACAAACTGGTGCACTAAAAATATAAACTGTTATTACAAATTTTATGTAAAGAACTTCATTTAGAACCTATTCTATACTATTTAGAATAATATCACTTGTCCTCTATCTCTCACTTTATTGTTTTGCCAGAGACAGAAAGGTGAAAATTACAGAAAAATACAAAATTCAGCCATTTCCTTTGTTTTGCCATACTATGTTTGTTTCCAGGAATTGATCTCTATCAGCAACACTATCGATTGGTATAAAAATATAGGATGATTATTTTTTTGCAAAATCAACAGGTTCGATTCCCGGCTAGGGTAATAACTTTTTCAAAAATCTAATGATGCAGTTTTAGTTTTGTCAAAATCGGGCACGCAACTCCTTGCAGCATTTTTCGATATCTCTCATAGTTTAGGATATAGCCCTGAAGGCCCACATAAAAAATTCACCCTGTATACTACATAAATACTTTTCTTTTGAAAATATATACTTATTTATTATACATAGAAACAACCAGACCACAGACAAATATCTAAGCATACTTGTCTTGAGGCGGGAATCGAACCCGCAACCCTGTGTTGGCAGTCCGGTATGGTGACCACTGTGCCAACTGGATCGTCAGATGATCTGTAGGCAGAAGTATCAAAAAAATATTTTCAGATCAATAAAAGTTTAAGTTACCCCATCAAGCGCCATGAAGTTAGCCAACTGCATAAGCGCCCGTATCCGTTGCCGCGGCGATATCTTATTGAACGAACCGTCGACTAAGATCACAAGGACCAGTCTGTTCTCGTTACCGATACATGTACCGTATTTGGAGTGAGGTTTCTCTTGAGCTTTCTTCACCTGGGGAAGGTAACATTTATTTATATAAACTTTGCTTAGAAATAAGTAGTAAGGATCTAGGTAAATTTAAAGTAAATTTTAAGTTAATTTTAAGACATTGCAGATAAATTGCAAGAATGTCGCCTACGCTGGTACGGTCACGTCTTGCGAAAACCGGCTACGTGGGGAACAAATGTCTTGCCATGGCGCCTCCGCCGGGTCGTGGCAGACTGGGTAGACCCAAGAAGTGCTGGGTTTGACGTCGTAAAGGGTGATATGGGGGACAAATGGCCTTACAAACTAGGATGCTGAAGATCGTGCGAAGTGGAGGCGTAAAAGTAGGAAAGCGGACCCCGGGTTCCCGAGAGGGATGCAACCGGGAACGCATCGCTCGGATGATGATGATGAAATAGGTAAGTCATGGTGCCAAGTGACTCATTGCGTTCCATCATGTTGTCCATGCTGTTCTCTTTCTAGGCTCGGCTACATCCTGGACCTCATCGTCGATCTTCCCATCAGGTAAAATGAGTTCAAATGCAAGCCTATTTTGTGTAAAACAAATGTTTGTCTGTAAAGTCGCTTTAAGGACGATAATTTTACGTAATAACGTCATAAGAAAACGATGAAAAAAATTGAGTTTTTTTTTGTTACTTAACTATTTCTTTATAATATACTAGCTGTCCCGGCAAACGTTGTTTTAAATAAAGAACCGCTCGACCGATTTTGTGCAAACTTCACATAAACCATCTCCTAAATACTCCGAACAAAGCTTAAACATTTGGTTTGGATAGGTGAGCCCGTTCTTGAGTTATAAAATTACAACGAAAAGTGGCATTGATTTCTATAAAATACAGCAAATAAAAAAAGGGTCTGTTGGACTTCGAAAAAGTAATAGAACAAAAATATATCTGTCTGTCTGTTTGTTTGTTACATAATCTACTATTAAAAACGCTTAAACCAAGTGAAATCTGAGGAAAGTCGTGGTATACTTTACATCAAAATCCAATTAGTAGGTGCTGAGTAATCAACAAAAAAACTGCAGCCGCTCGAGAAAACCCCCCGGTCGAACGCCTTACAACAAAGACGAACGTCACAGAATACATAATAGTGTATATCCCGATATTCCCACGGGATCGGGACTTATGCGGGTTTGAATATGGAATATTTCGTATATTTTATTTCACCCGCGTAAGTCCCGATCTCGTTTGATATCGAAAAAAAAAAAAGAAGATTTCGTAGTTACGTATATTTAATTTCACCTGCGTAAATCCCGATCTCGTTTGAATATCGAAAAAAAAAAAAAAAAAAAAAAAAGTAAGTATCCTATGTCCTTCTCCTGGTTCTAAGCTACCTCTTCATCAATTTTCAGCCAAATCGGTTCAGCCGTTCTCGAGTTATAAAAAGTGTAACTAACACAACTTTCTTTTATATATATAGATTTTTTCCTTTTTTAATTTTCTTTTTTTCCTTTTAAGTATAATGTATATTTTTTCGTTTATAGGTCGTTATTAAGTCTTCTATTCGTCACTCGTCACCATAACACAAGCCCAGGTGAGCGATATTATTATTAAATACTGTTTCCTAACGGGAACGGACGCGTCATGGTCATGTTACCATGACGCATGACGTCACACAATATTACCGTGACACTTTTGTGTGAATGCAGGTGTTCCACCAATTTTTTGGACGTTATCACGTCAAAAATACTTCTAAATCTTAGAAATGCACCTAAAAACGTGTTACATGTGCAATATTTATACACTATATAACTCAATAATCACTATCACTATTCATCACTACATAGTATAAAATAAAGTCACTTTTCGCCGTCCCTATGTCCCTATATCCCTATGTATGCTTAAATCTTTAAAACTACGCAACGGATTTTGATGCGGTTTTTTTTAATAGATAGTGATTCAAGAGGAAGGTTTATATGTATAATACATGCATAATATAGCCGTGCGAAGCCGGGCTAGAATATGTCAATTTTCTCACGATACTTTAGAGTAGGTTCATGTTATTATATTTAAGTAGATACTTATAGGAAAACCAATTATCGATATTGGTCAACCCACGATCTTCGCCTATTAAGCTAGGATGGCTTAGATTGTAGAACATTTGTGTGACTATTCGTATGAGATGTGAGGACCCTCGCCCTGTAAGGACCATTACTAAAATTGAATTGAATTGATGTGGGGATTCTTGCGAGCGATAAGTGAATCACGTTACATTAGTATCTTTCAAATAATAAGGCTCGCGCCACCGCGGCTTTAACTCTGTAAGTTTTAATCCTGTGGGAATAATGAGTTGCCAATGTATTTCAAGGCTCCAGCTACCGCAGTATTTGCGTAATGAAGTAATCCCTCACAAACTTTCGCATTTAAATTTTAAAGCTACACCGCAAGCGGGAAGGCCGTGCGAAGTAAGGAAAAGATGGCACATAATGTTTTGGAGCTGTAAACCTAATTCAAATAAGTTCTTGCATTTCCTTACGCACAATGACGGGCCGCGCGAAGTAAGAAAGAACCAGTTTGGCACTTAGCGAAAAACATTGTATGACGCGTGTAAATTTAATTTGACAAGTCCAAAGGTTTCCGTTGTTATTTTTCTGCGCGTGAGTAAACTATATGACACAAGAACGTAGCTGTAAAAACAATCTCCAAAGTAACTCCGTAGCAAAAATCACTCCGAGGAAAACTCTAGACGCGGTGGATAGACACAGCAAGAAAATATCTTTGAGAAGACCAAAGATAGAGCAAAATGGAAAAAAAAATGTTTTTTTTTAACATATAATAGTCAGCGTTTAACTAACACACCTGCCTGATGGTAGGTGACGATGCGGCCTAAGATGTAGCACGCTTTCCTAGAAGAAATCTATTGAATCGCGACTTGAAGTCAAAACCTACAAAGGGTTGAAGTGCCGCAGAAAGTATAAGAGTAAAATATAAAAAATAGGCGATTAGAAAACATGGTAGTTTTTTTTACATTATGATAGGTCAGCGTTTAATCACTATCACACCTGCCTGATGGTAGCTGACGATGTGGCCTAAGATGTAACACGCCTTCCTAGAAGATACCTATTCAGTCTCGACTTGGAAGACCCAAATTGTGCACGTCAATCGTCAGTCGTCGTTGTGTAGTATGTATGAAAGTGACTAACTTCAATAGTAAATGAGTCTGTGGCAGTTAGACCGTCCGTGGTCCCAGTGGCAGTGACAGTGAAGGTATGCGAGCCGAGGTCCTGTTTCTGTGGCACGCCGCTGATCAGACCGTGCCTCGAGTCCACAGCCAGCCAGTTCGGTGTGCGACGACCGTCTTCACCGCGAACCTATGAACATTAAACAAGTTATCAGCTATAACAATAGTCTTTGTAGATAATTTGAATCGAGTCGCCTTTAAGGACCTGCCTCCTTAGACAAGATTGCTTTCTATTAGCGATATTGCCAATTAACAGTTTTTTGAAGTAAAAACTTCTTTTAGCGCGGTATACATATTTTTAGATGAAATAAATCTCTGAACTCGCAACACCGTTACGAGACGCAGCATGTGACGCAGCTACAGTGTGTGCATATATGCATGTACAATGTACATACTATATTTTGTAGTTGTTTAGTAAATAAGTAATTTTTTTTTTAATTTTAAAGTTTTTTTTTATAAGTGTTTACTTCTGTCGACACTCCCGGAGTGCAACCATTTTTTTTAATTGACTTAAGCCAACGAAAAGTTGACGTTCTTGCGTTAGAAAATATAAATGGTAGGCAAGTTTCATCTTATGCTAGTTTCACACTGTCGATTAGCGATATCGCTAATAGACAGTAATCTTGTCTAAGGGGCTGGGTGCTTATATTCCGTTTTAGATGTAAAAACGGCCTGGGATAGACACATCCATCAATGAATACTTACAAAATTCTACCTCCTTATAATATTTTATTAGAGAACATTATTTGTAATAGCTATAGCCACTTGGCAAGGTGCCATCATGGATTCCGTCCAAGAATAACACCAACTTATTGTTTCTTCCGGGAACAAATTTTTCACCGCGGAAATTAAAGTAAGATCAAAAACAAGTAGGGCATTTCCTATGAATGAATCAGAGTTCTAATATGGAAGTACAGTGCAACCCGTCCATCTAAACCGGTGATCATAAATGGAATGAAATAACATTGCTTAGTGATTACGTGGTTGCTAAGGATATATCAGCTGCCACTAGAAATGGGACACATACGCTTGCGATGTTTATGACTTTGGTTTTCGATGTCCAAAATATAGTAAAATACAAAAATTCTACCTTATAAGTAAGAACGTTTCCGGAGAACGCTTCTTTAGGTATTTCCATTCGGAACAGATGTCCCACGTAGGCCGACGTGTCGGGGACACCCCATAGTCGTCTTAGGCCATTTTTTGCTATCTCAGAATGATTCGCAGTCAATTCCACCTAGAATAAAGAAAAAACATTAAGTACTGTAACAAAAATTGTCCAGTGATCTCATAACTAATGCAATATTGTGTCATGTTTTAAATTCCCGGTACCAGTAGCGAGTATGAAGCAACTCTAAAGTTATTGAATGGTAAATTGGTTTTCTCTTGAGTAATAAATGGCGCCACATCTTATTCACTCGAGTCTCATACACAACGATATTAATTTCAATCAAGGATATGATTAAATAAATGGTCTCCCTGTTACCTATTAATCCTCGTCAGAGACATGAGAGAGGAAACGGCGGGCGGTACCACCGTTCGCTGTCCCGCATTAGTATTCAGCAGTGCCCGCGATTTATACGTCATAATGTTGATTCCCGCTTATGATTTAGTGCATTAGGAAGTGGCAAGTTCACTGACCTGGAATTCCTCGCTGTTGTCGAAAGCGAAGTCGTCATCGTGCCTGCTTAGCGCCAAAGGACATAGCAGCAGGATGGCGCACGCCACATACCGTGCACGCCCCATATCGAACACTCTGCTTCACGCGCTCTCATAAAATCATGATGGGCATCTGTTGACAACACATTCATTAAAGATAACACCGTTTGATAAACACCACGTTACAAACATTCGGTCACGGAATCTATACTAATACTAGCTTTTGCCCGCGACTTCATCCGCGCAGAAGTCGAAAATGGTTCTAATAAGATTTTTAATTGTTTTTTTTACGAACCATTCAAACTTTGCCCCCTTTTTCCACCCCCTAAGAGGTAGAAGTTCAGAAATTCTTATCGGATGCCTACGTCATACAAAGAACACACCCTCCAAGTTTCAGGTCTCTACGATCAGCGGTTTATGCTGTGCGTTGATCCGACAGCCAGGACAAAGCATTTTATATGTAAGTATAGAAAATTATAAAGAGGAATTTGATTTTTTGTTTGTTTGAAACGAATAGGCTCCAAAACTACTCGACCGATTTTGATAAACCTTGGCAGGAGGATACATTGATTAATTGAAAATAACATGGGCTACTCTTTATCTTGATATTCCCACGGGATCGGGAGTTACGTGGGGGAAACCGCGGAGCGCTGCCATAATAAATAACACTTCTCCCTGCTTGCAGTGCTTACTTTTCTACCTTACGCATCATCTGTTTTCATTTAATAGGATTATGTGTTACTGTATTTAGATATTGTATGTACTTAGTTCGGATGTAAACTATAAAACTATTTCAACAAATCGCTTTTCCGAGAAATGAATATCTATTTATATTAGTGTTCTTAGTAAGTAGTTTTCATATATAGTCGATAATCCTACAACATCTTTCGAAACATTGAAATTATTCCATCATCGTTTAAAATACAATAGAACCTGCATATAGAACACAATTTTGTAGTAAAGATAGGCTCAAGTTTTAAAACCGACACTTGATTCGTCATTTGAAACCTCTCTAAATGGTTTAAATATACTTACCTTTACAAATTCAACTTAGATATTTCGAACAAATGAGTTAGTAATAAAGGAGGAGGGCACGGCGAACGGAAACGACCGGGGTACTGTTACACAGTAAAAGACGCGTGCCGCAGCATAATGATTGGACACAAATAGAATCATCTTTTGAATGCACGCGTCTTCCTTAGCATGCTGTCGCGAAACCACTTCAGGGAATACTTTTATATTTCTTTTTAGTTATATGGCATGGTCTGTGCGCATGTGAGCACTTGAGAACTGATGTGAGGAATTTAATTTAGTTCCAAATATAGCAGCTTTTACGAGCAAACCGTACCTACATCTTTATGGCTATTCGTTAAGCCTCTGACGGTTATATTGTTTAGTAAATCAATAATGTAAAGGGAAGTTAATATAACAATATTATTGGCTTTGTCTATT
Organism: Idaea aversata; assembly: GCA_907269075.1. Lineage (NCBI taxonomy): Eukaryota > Metazoa > Arthropoda > Insecta > Lepidoptera > Geometridae > Idaea > Idaea aversata. The sequence goes on from OU026101.1 coordinate 5,713,860, forward strand.
TCCAATTCTACACGCTTCTACTCAATTATCGTTCTATTGGTTCGCATTTCAGTATCAATTTTTCCGGGAAAACTAATCGACAAAACATAATAAATCTTTCACTGTCTGTCTATTTATATGAGACCAAGATAATTAATTACCAATAACGCGGAACGTAAACAGAAGAGGCAATTAAGTTAAGGTTTACAAAAATAAGCACGTATTTATGGAAGACAAACATCCCCTTTAAGAATGATTTACGTGATTCCTTAAATTTGGGACATTACTCGGCCACTCCAATTATTTTGAAGAAGTGAGACGCGGAAACATTCCTTAATGGAACGTGCCTTAATAAATGTTACAATTTTAATATTAAAGCAACAATACATATTAAAATTCTAATTAAATTGATTTTGGTAACAACACTGTTGCTTTGATCAACATTTCCCCTTATCCTAGATGTATTAAATTTCATTGATATTTTCATGAATTATATACTTTTGGGTGCTATTTCTTCGTCACCTTAAAGGTTTACGCAGTTTGTCATACATAATGTTTGATTAGATTAGTTATTTTACTTTGTTGGGTTCGTTATGAACATATTTAGATACATTTCTAAGCAAAAATCATGGTTTTAATAAAAAATCTTGAAATGATAAGCAATATTCTTAAATTAAGAATACTACTTATTATTTTCAAGAACATTTACTTACTAAAAATAATGAAATTATTTTTTAGCGTCTATAGGAAGATTAGGGAGAGATGATTATTTCTTGCTGCAAGAAACATTTAAATTCTTTCTGTTTAGCTAGAGCAAGCTTCAAAATTATGAAAAGGTTTGAATCCTTTTGGAACCGTGGTACACCCAGTACTTTCTCATTACCGTACCCCAGTAGTACGTCTGGTGGTAGGTACCACAGTTATAAAAAAAATAACCGTACTACCACAGGTGGTAAAGTAGTAACCAGGGTAATAACCGTATTACCACTCAGTTTTACTCTTACTGTGACTAAGGAAATAGCAGTCAGATTTGGTCAGTCCTTAGCTGAAATGCATCCGTCGTCAGCACCTGTCACCGGAATACTAGGATAACACGAGTGTCTATTTGTTGGACGTGATAGAGCACGAATCAGAATCTGTTCAACATAACGTGTGTTTATGAAATTATTTTCAAACTAGCGATCCGCCCCGGCTTCGCACGGCTATATTATGCCTGTATTTTACATATAAACCTTCCTCTTGAATGCAAGACAATAAAAACTCGAGTAATTACTCTATCTATTAAAAAAACCGCTGCATACAGAATTAAAGATCTAAGCATACATGACAGAAAGCGGGAAGTGACTTTGTTTTATACTATGTTATGATTATGATACAAGTATTTGGCTAGTACATGGCCTTAAAGCATCGAGTTTATATATGACATTTAATGGAAATCCAATCGAGTGGAATCAGGCCGCGGCGTCAAACTCTTTGAGCAAGTCGATACTTTTGATGTCAAAAGATGCGGTAAATGAAGTACAATTTTATTTTTAACCTGTTTTACATTTCTTTTCTTGTCCAATACCAGTTATTTAGAGCAAGGAACATTAGTATCAGTCCCCAAACTGTTAACCAGTGAAGTTAAAAAGCTTCCCGTAGCGTAGAACTTTAAAGAATTTATAAATTATGCCAACCATTAGAGCAAAAATCTATTCCCGACTTTTACGACTATTACGCCTGTCAACAATTAAACAGATTGTATACCATTAGTGGTTTTAGTAGAAGCAAAAACTAAATTATTTAAACAATATTATTAGAAACTTTGGTTATTGACGACCTCTGTGGCGCGTCGGGCGAACACCCGACTGCGACGCGGAAGGTTGCGGGTTCGATTCCCGCCGGGAACAAGTATTTATGCTGACCATAAATTCTTGTTTCTGGTTCTGGGTGTTTCCTATATGTATAATATATGTATATATTTACAAAAAAAAAAAAAGTATATAAGTAGTTTATCCGTTATCTGGCACCCATAACACAAGCATTAAGTTGCTTAGCTTGGGGCTGGATGGCGATGTGTAATATGTCCTGAAATATTTTTTATTTTTATTTTTATTTAGCGTGTGTTTATAAACTTTTAACCACAAAGGTCGGTAGAGCATAAACAACGATAAGTGAAATATAGACGCTCGCGTATAAGTTTTGTAAGGCAGTTACAGGCTCTCTCCTACTTACCCTTGGTTTTGCAAGGGGACCGATGCTAAGAGGGTTATACAATGGATCTTTTCCCCTGCCAACATCTGATTCTATAGACTGCCAAATATATGTACCTACACGAACGAATAAAGCATCTATTGTGTGACGATAAGCAAAACCTGCCTGCCATTCATTCAGCAGATTATCTTTCCCAAAAAATGGTAAAATAATTACGTACTTATGCTTATGTACTTAAATACCTCCTCTCTCTAAAATATTACAAGATGAGCAAACAACATTGCTAAAGAAATATTTACGTTTAATTAACATTTTTTTCTGAGAAACAAACAAAAGAGGAATGTCTCATTATCCTCAGAACCATGTTTAGGGAAATAATAAGGAAAATGCGAAATAAAGAAAGCTTTATACGTATGGGGAGTAAAGTAATCGAAAAACGTTCAAAGACAATTTAAAAGCCGCTGTCGGGGGTGCAAATGTAATGTTTAGTTCAGGCACCGAAGATCAGACGGGAACAGATTTTAACTCAATGAAAATTGTGCATAAGTTAAATAAAGTTTACATTTTTTTAACGACAATGACGAATTATGAGTAGAATAGAGAATTACAAGGATGGATGCTATTTCAATCAACAGCAACGTCATTTAAGCCACTTCCCAAAACGAAGGTCTTAATTCGACCGGTCAGCAAACATGCGCGATGAAGGCTTGCCGAGAACACTATATTCCGCGTCGCATATTTAGGTCAAACGTTATCAGGCTAGTAATAACCAGAATAATTTGCGGTAATATGTTTTTAGAACTTTACTTGAGTTTTGATACCATAAAATCTACCTTAAATTTTGCCAGTTTGACTTCAAAACTCATGGATTTACTTAGATATGCATAATTATAACATTTTGATCTACAACTGAGCGCCTTTCTGCTGAAATCTCTGGACAAAATAGTGACAAATTGGCGTGACCTAAGCAACGCAACGGCAACGTGTACAAAGATTATCGTACGACTAGTTCTACCGGTTTGTCCAATGCCTTAGCTGTAAAAGTTTGTTTAAAAAACAGATTCGTCGAATTTCGTTTTAAAAGAGATTTCGGAGAGCTACTCAGCAACGAAAGCTTTAACCAAATCCCTTGGAAGCCGAGATTTAAGGTGATATTTTTTTGGATCCGACTCAACGAATACGTAGATACTTAGAAGGGAATTGGAATTTCAAAACATTGTTAATTTACTTGATTGACTTAAAAAAACTGTTTTGAGTGTCGGAAACCAACTTTATCTATATATCATTGAGTATTTTTGCGTGTATAAAACATAAATATAAACACGTACAGGTACCCCCTGTTTACAAAAATTTTATAAATATTTTGTAACTTACTTAATATTTTACAAAGAAAATATTGATTTTATTGATACTTATTGATTTTTTGATTAGAAAAACATTTTAAATTCTGAAAATAATTCGGTTTTTATACATTAAAAATATTGTATTTTTCGTTGATAATAATAACCTGGACGTAGAAAGCCTCATCTATTTCAATATCGGAAGTCACGCGCGTTAAATGCGCTCCTGCGCATGGTAATGTCATAGTTCTCAGTATTGAGGTGCTATTAATATGCATGAGTCTCCTGCTTTACCGTGTGTCTGTACACTGTAGCTGTACGGTAGCAAGTTGAGACGAGGGGAGACGGGGCCCACCCACTCTGTTATTGTTTTGTGTTGTGTGTAATCTCGCTCGACGCATTGTCTTTGACCCGTTAACGACGCAAAAACGACCCATGCAGGTGAAGCCACTGATAAATTACCACCCATATATTGTTATAACAGTCGAAAAAAAATGGTAGGACATTTTTCACAAACATTTATTTCAGATAAGGAAGGGATGGACGAAATTCTTCAAGTTCAATAATGCTTGTCGTTTATGTCTAAAACACTGCTCAGTGGTTCGTCTAATAAATTAGCGGTCGGAGTAACGCTAGGGGAGCTCCATAGAGCTAGGGACCGAGACGTGTTATGGGTTGACTTAATTGAGTTTTAGAGTAAGTCACCCATCTGAATGATTGTTTGCAACTAATACTTTTTGGTGTAATTCCCGTTGAGCTTATTCCTCGGCTCTCTATTACGTACGAAAGGAAGTGTCTCGGACTTTTTATGACTTTGTTAGAATGGCACACCTATTTCCAGGGCTTTATGGCCGGCTCGTAAATTATCGCTTGTTCCTTTTACTTTATTTATATACAAACATTCATTTATATTGTCCGCAATTTATTTTTACAAACGCAGATTATTGTGTTTGTGTTTAGTAGATTACTATATGCCATTTTGTAATTTACATTTTTGTTAAACCTAACACAAATTAAAAAGCTAACCCCTTTGGAAATACTTCACGAAGGTTTTGCAAATTTTTGAGGTTAGACCCTGTTTTAATTATTGTCAGAGTTAACGTTCTTGAAACCAATATCGCAGATAAGCCTAAAGGCATAGTCAGAATGAATTGTTAGAATATTTGAAATTGTGAACAAAACATTCATGTATAAGTACTTATTTATTTATGTATTCAAACAATAAACAATTACTTTCCGACAGGCGGAATATAAAAATAAAATAATATCAAATTGCATAATTTCCGTGTTTTAAATTTTCATATAAAACTTACTCTGTAGGTACAGTATAATTTTTCAAAATAAAAACATATATAAACAGTAGAGAATGAAAGCTAATAGCTTTTAAACATAAATATAAAAGTTTTTTAGGCACCGCCTTCGTATAACTACCAATATTTTACAAACCGCACTCAGTTTATTCTATGCTTTCAAAGTTTTATTCAATAATACGCATACTAAGTTAGGAAGTATAGTACGAAACTAAAGTGCTTTCATGGTCGGGTCACGTTTCACTTCATACTCCAGTATAATAAGTAGGAGAGTACATACTCTGCCTTTTGAATTTTCGAATGTACTTTGATCTTGAACAAAAAGGGCTTCTAAAACGTCTACGGAAAATTCGTCTAAAACAATTCGTCTAAAACAATTCGACTAAAACAATTCGTCTAAAAAACAATTCGACTAATAACAATTCGACTAATAACAATTCGTCTAAAACAATTCGTCTAAAACAATTCATCTAAAACAATTCGACTAATAACAATTCGTCTAAAACAATTCGACTAATAACAATTCGTCTAAAAACATTACCATTCCCGAATACACTTGGGTTTCCAAAATGGAGGTATGAGTCGCGGGTCTGGTACACTGCCGCGGTGGAGTTAACATTCGATGATGGAGGTAAAATAAAACGTGGGTATGTAGGATGCGTCCTACATACCCACGTTTTTAGCTGCGTCATGGAGCTAGGACTAATATGAGCTGCGTCATATTAGTCCTAGCTCCATGACGCAGCTGCAGTTGAGTTAAGAGAGAGATATAAAGACCCATCTGGAAAAACCCCTACCCAGAACCGACATGGATAGGTTAGGTTTATGTTAGAACTGCGACCACAACGCACGAGCCGAGCGAGCGAAGCGAGCGGTGCCGCGGCAGCGGCCGGCGAGTGCTAGAAACGAATTCTACCCATTTTACTTGAATATTAACTCCACATACATATCCGCTACTCAGCATAACTCCATTACCGAATCTTAACTCACTTCGAACTTAATGTTTTAGACGAATTGTTATTAGTCGAATTGTTTTTAGATGAATTGTTTTAGATGAATTGTTTTAGACGAATTGTGTTAGACGAATTGTTATTAGTCGAATTGTTATTAGTCGAATTGTTTGTAGACGAATTGTTTTAGACGAATTGTTATTAGTCGAATTGTTTTTTAGACGAATTGATTGTTTTAGATGAATTGTTTTAGACAAATTGTTTTAGACGAATTTTCCGCAAATCCTTCTAAAAAGCTGGTTCATTTAAATTTTCCTTTACAATATATACAAGACTAGCTGCGCCCCGCGGTTTCACCCGCGTAACTCCCGATCCCGTGGGAATATCTCTATATACCCACGGGGTCGGGATAGCTAGAGACCTGGATTAACACATAGGCTACTTTTTATCTCTATAAAAAGTAGCTTATGTGTTAATCCAGGTCTCTAGCTATATAGATACCGAGTTTCATTGCAATCGGTCCAGTAGTTTTTGCGTGAAGGAGTAACAAACATACACACTCATACACACACACACAAACTTTCTCATTTATAATATTAGTAGGAAATTAGTAGGATTTAAACAGTACGTAAATAATTAGGCCGCTAGGTTTGGGCACTAGGGGGGTTTGGGTTGATAGGTCGACGATAAGTAGCACTCGCAAGGCTAAGACGAATTGATTGACGTAAGAATCATTAAAATCTGTCCACACGTTTGGCCTCTAAAACGCTACATAAAAAACATACATAAATAGACTGATAAACACATTATTTAAAAATGAGTTATATAGACACAATTTTCTGAAACTTCGCTCTAGTCGCCTGGGTTGATTAATTCCATTAATGAACAAGGGTTGAAATTGACATTGACAGTTTAGTTATAAGAAAGATGGCAGAAAAATTTCATTTTCAAATGTTAGCGATAGGTCATCAACTCTTGACTTATCTTCTTCTTATAGTGTCAATGGCATTTTTTCTCCTAATCTAAGATAAGAACTGCTTTGGGCCATTGTAGTGGAAGGATTGGTCACGCCTCTCCAATACCCAGTTCTATGAGTAGATCTTGGAGAGTCGTGTCCTGTCCAGGGTGCGCCAGACGCTTATGCATGGTGTCAGCACTCGTCATCACACGGCGAGGCTACTAGACTTGACTTAGACCAGCACTAAACACAAGATATAACAGTTTTGACATTAGTAACTCAAAACTTCTTGTATGTGACTACTTGAGTACGTAAACGATGGAAATAACTTTTAACATCTAATCAAGTTAACAATCATACGTTTAGTTTTAAAACCGGTTTCGATCAAAAATAGCTATTTGTAATGCACGAATCCCCTTTCATATGATACCCTACTCGAGCATATCTACTTACATTCGGTTTTTAATCCTGACTTTTATCCCCCATAACTTTCAGACGGCTAAACCGATTTCGATCAAACATACTACAGAACACTCCCGACTAATTCACCATTCAAACAAAAAAAACAAAATCGGGAGCTACGATGCCACAGACAGACACACACACACACAGACACGTCAAACTTATAACACCCCGTCGTTTTTGCGTCGGGGGTTAAAAATAGGTTCTCAACATGCTCTTAAAAGCAAGGCTTGCAAGAAGAACATGACCACTACTTCCATACAATAAACACGAATGGGCGAACTATTTTATTTAGCAAATCCAATCAAGGAAACATCTCTAACGGAATTTACAGCGGTTAACGTGAGAGAAAAACTGCTTAATACTATTAGCGAACTCGAGGGATTAAAACTTCTGAGCTGAGATGTGCCTACAGTTGTTAACGCGTTAATGCAAATGTTACTTTCATGTTTGTTAAAAGTTTTCTTTGTTGCGTAATTGTACCTTTACTAGCACTTGAACATTTTCATGTAAACAAAATTACTTTTCCATTCTAAGAACTTAAACAAAATGAAATTGTATAGTTACGCTTTTTAATAAGCTTTGTACCTATGTATTAATAAAACAGAACCTACCTACCTACCTAATTCAATAACACAAAAAGTGTATTGTTCTTGCTTGAACACAACTCTCAGCAGGTACAAAACACCGTTCCATTTAACGCAAGCAAGAAACCTTACTTTTACAACAAAGTGATATTGCGATTGTTTCAGTAAAAGATGCAAGCTCTTTGTGAAATAATAGCTACCTACTTCAAGAACCTTTAGCATGACACAAGGCCTAACTAGAACATTCCTCTTTTACCGCTTTTAGCTTCTGGAGCATAAAGTTATATTTTTCCTCATAGAAAGTGCTTACTCTTTTAAAGTAATGTTATATTGTCTCCAAGTATGCAGGTGTATCTTAAATCACAACTTCACATCGCTGCCATGATGAGATTGCGTATAAATTTTAGCGATAAGCATAATACGTTCTGACATTTCGAGGCAAAATTGGCATTGGTAACCGAATGGCAGAAAGCTGTGCTTGTACAAACGGTTCGCGCAGTCAGCTGTCCTTTAGGCCGATAATGCAGTGTTGCGAACACGTACGGTCACAGTCGGTTGTGTCGTTCAGAAGGCCAATTCTCGTGAATAACATTGTTCAAATTACATTTCAATATCATTTCGATTGCATTTCGATCACAAATAACACCCTCAAAGTAGCTCAAAATACCCTCAAAGTTAGCTTTTTGTAAAAAAAACTGACTTTGAAGGTATCTTTTGCAATCGAAATGCAATCGGGATGATATTGAAATGTAATTTAAACAATATTATTTACGAGAATTGGCCTTCTGAACGACACAACCGACTGTGATTTACACAACACTGGTCCCAAAACACCTCCCTTTTATGGGCAGACATTTCGGGGAATCGCAAATTTATTTGTCTGGCAGCAGATAGATGGTTATCTGCCGAGACTTACGTTTATTTGCCTTATTTGTAGTTTATTTACATTAATGCATGCATCGTGGAATGTAGTTGTAGGACTCAAATATTCGTAATCTCAAAATTGTAGGCAAGTAGTTGACTTCCGATGAGGATGTTTAATGATATTTATAACAGTTACCAATTTGTACGTCAGGTGTTGATGAAAGCTTGATGAATGACTGACAAAAGCGGTAATAGTTACATCGATCGTCACAAATTTTCTCTTGGAAAATTTCAAACATTTCCTTTCGAAGTTTCCTGTTTAACACGTAGGTAGGGTAATAAATAGGAAGGGCGTTTTACCCGGTACATTGACAGTCTAGACTAGACTACCGGGCTGCTGCTCGAGTGTTTACTGGTCGTATAATGTAATGCAAATTGCTTTGTCCATCTGGGACTTTTCTAGACAAATTTGAGTTAGAATTACAAGAAATGTGAACCTTAATTACAAAGTAATCGACACGATACATTCCAAAATCTATATCTATACTTTTATATTATAAAGCTGAAGAGTTTGTTGGTTTGTTTGAACGCGCTAATCTTAGAAACTACTGGTTCGAATAGAAAAAATATTTGTGTGTTGGATAGTCCATATATCGAGGAAGGCTATAGGCTACTCTTCATTTTGATATTCCCACGGGATCGGGACTTACGCGGGTGAAACCGCTGAGCACAAGTTTATAATAAAAGAAACAAAAGTCTGTACTACAGAAAAGACAATTAGTACTTGGAAGCAAAAAAAATTGCCTAGGGGTCTAAGCAGTATTCAAAGAGCAGAATTCAAAGTTTCGAATTTAGCGCAGCTAGTTCTCAAGCTCATGGATTTGCACCTGTTATATAATCTCAAGTTTAACAATCCAAGTTTTGGCACTCGTACAACTCAGAAAATGAAGCTAAAATTGGCAGACATTCAACACATAGAAGGTATTTAAAATGCACAGACGCATTATGTAGGGATATTGCTCTGATATCAGGCATAACAAGCCCGTTTTGTTATGCATGATTTACAGAGTTATTTATATAAGAACGAACGCATGAACGGAACGTAAACAATACAATATCGGTAAGCTAATAGATAAGGTCTTTGGCGTTACTGTTGATTACATGAATCCAATGAATTGGAAATGCACATAATATAATGTCCTACCTTCTGACTGCGACCACGTCCGCGTATGGTTTAAATTTTCTTAGCGGATGCTTAAATTATAAAAGTTATCTTTAAAAAAAAAAAAAAAATTTAAAAATGTTTATTAACCAAAGATTTTACCGCAACTTATACATACGTAAAATATCTAGGTAAATAACAAAGGAATGCCAAATTTTAGCAGTCCATTAGTTGAGCTGACTGTCTTATAGGTACATATATTTATGTCAGTCAGTCAAAATTATTTTTTTGTATAAGTATTATAATTAACTAGCGACCCGCTCCGGCTTCGCACGGCTATATTATGCATGTATTATACATAATATAAACCTTCCTCTTGAATCACTCTATCTATTAAAAAAAACCGCATCAAAATCCGTTGCGTAGTTTTAAAGATTTAAGCATACATAGGGATACAGGGCAGAGAAAGCGACTTTGTTTTATACTATGTAGTGATTTGATTTAATTTGCGAATGATCTACTTATGAAACAATGCATGATACGTACAATATTTACATAATTTCAGTTAATTATCTAACGACTAAGTAAATATTCAGTTTCCAATTAAAATTCTAATGTTATCTTAATAAAATGACGTATAATGCACGTAATAATTTTATAATGTGAAAACATAATTAAGTATATTGAAGTTAAAATGCAGTTTACGAACCATAACCAGGTTATTTCCTGATTCACAGAATGCCTAAAGAAATTAAGTTGCTTTTATGGAAAAGGGCGATCTTATAAACAGAGAAGGAAATAATTATTTTTAGTGATTGATAGAGGTTTTTCCTTAAACGAGCAAAAGCTGACACAGAAATGACAACCGAAAAGGGAGCGACATCCATTTTAGATGTGCCTTTTACAGATTTTTCCATTTATTTAAGAAGAATAATAAAATAGAATAGGCAAATATCAGGATTTCTATCATTATTCTAATAAATATAGTTTTTTACATTATTTTGAAAGCTTAAAATTAATTTAGATTTAAAATGTTGTCAGTAGTTACCTACTTAATAAGATAGATTTTAAGAAGTTTTTATAGTGATGTTACTATATTTTGTATTCACGATATTTAAAAAAAATCTATAGGTATCTAAAAAAAAATAGAAGAAAATAGGTTAATCCAGGTAGGTAAATACTAGGGATGGGCCGAAATTCGTTTCACATTCGGTTTAACCGAACTTCGGCAGTTTAAACAGAACTTCGGCATTCGGCCGAAATTCTGCTAAAATGCCGAACATTCGGTATTTGATCACATCCAGAAAAAAAATAAACAACTTAGCTGTTTTAAATCCTAGTACCCTACTTATATTATAAAGCTAAAAGTTTGTGAGTATGTATTTGTATGTTTGTTACTCAATCACGTAAAAATCGCTAAACCGATTACCATGAACCTTGGTATGTAGATAACTGGAGACCTGGAATAACATAATAGGCTACTTTTTATCCCGATTTTCTTTTATTTTTTGTCACTTATTTAACAAATTAATCTAAATTATAATAAATATTTTAATTTTGATATCGAAACATTTAAATAATTATCGCCATAAATCACTACATAGGAAGTTTTAATTTTTCTGAAAGTGGTTTGTTGATCGAAACCGTATTATACCTATTATTTAAAATTTACCAAGGGAAGGTTATGGTGCAAAAACACCAAGGATTCGGCTTTATCAGGCAGGAGTCTGTTGCGTTTTTCTTCATACACATTTCCTGCCCCTGAGAAAAGTCGCTCAGAATATACGGAGCTTCCAGGAGGAGATAAAAATATTCGTGGCAAAAAACTCATGCAAGTGAACTTATGATTATTCTTGGCCCACCAGCCATATGGACATTGACCTTTAGGCAGCAAAGCCTCATTCAGATATCTATTTAGTTCTGTTGCTATTGGACTTCTTGTTTCCTTTATATTGGGAAGCTTTGCTGCTGCCAGTTCCTCGTAGCAGCTCCAAAACGATTTATGTATGTCTTAGTTGGATTGTGAGAATGACTGTGTGGTCTGGACAACTTCTTCGTCACTACTTGAGCTTTCATTAACTACGCATTTTCTTACATATTCTGCTAGAAAGATTCTAAACAAGATTCGACCTGTCATTCTCAAGAAAGTGCAGTAAAAATAACCGAAGTTCGGCCGATATTCGGCCGAACTTTTTATTTTCACCGAACATTCGGCCGAAGTTCGTATTCGGTTCAAATCACATTCGGCCCATCCCTAGTAAATACTAATAAACTATTATTAGCTATTCTTAAATTTAAAAAGTCAAAATAAAATGCTTAGGTAGGTATACAATATACATGTTATAAATTACTTACTTGTTTAATTTAAAGCCGCGACAGACGGCGTTACAGGAACTTTTCAACCTGAAAAAGATAAGGAAATTAATGTAAATGAGAGACCCATGAGCACGAAAAATTTACGGCTTTTTCAAAATTAAATTGAGCACCTAAACCACAGAATAGGTCCAAGCCTAAACTGTCTCTTTTACTTTTAGGTTTATTGAATATAGTAATAAAGAATTACGACAAAATGGTTTTTACTTTAGACTAACTTTTATTGTCTCTTCTACTTCGAGGTTTATTGAATATAGTAATAAAGACGAAATGGTTTTTTACTTTATATCAACTTTTATTATAAATTAAATGCTTTATTACGAAAAGGACCGGTCCCAAACTTAAGACGCTTAATTTTATGTATGAATTGATTTTGAATTTTACAATATGAAATATTTTATTAGGCAAACTGGTCGATGGTCGTTAAGGTCTGCGATGGGGAGGTTTTTGCCCACCAGTAGGACAATTCAGATTATTAATAAAATACTTAAATAAAATAAAAATGAGTACGAGTTCGGTCGTGTGAAAGATTTCTTTACGCACTTATCAGTCCTTAACATAAGGACACAAAAACAATCCAACAATTTTACAATTTCAATTTTGAAATTCTAATGACGGTAAACACGTTTAGTTAGGGGTTCAGAATCATATTTTCACTTAATAAATTATGTAATTCGATATCGATGAAGAGCCACCGAAACGCGAGGGTTCGAATGTAGACAGTGGAAAAGTAATTTAATACTTGGACATGTTAAATGAGGTGAAACAACCACAAATGGAACCCTCACTAACAATAAGTTGCAGTATTACTGCTTCTCCCTTGTTCCTTTTCTGTTACAAAGCTACGTTTTAACAGCAAACTCTGTCTTTTATTACAACTTCGTTGGACATCCGTGTTACATCCGTTTTTATGCAACTACATAGCCTGATTCAATCCTGACCCACTTCGGAGACTGCTGGGAATATAAAATGAATTCAATTATTTAAATGAACCGCTAGATTATACGATTGTTCTGTTACATGTTCAATTAAGTTTGTCTCTGTTTTTGCTGCATTATAACAATTCATGTGCTGTGCTGGTTAATGTGCTAAATGAAACCATTTAGTTCGAGTTCTACAGTACGGCTTTTTTAGAATTATTACGTGTTTTGACGTGATAATGTTTTATAAATTGAACACCTGCATTCACAAAAAAGTGTGACGTTATGCGTCATGGTAACAATTTGACCATGACGCCGTCATGTTCCGATAAACGTCACGCGACTCGTTTTTGTTAAATATAAATATTATTTAATAATAATATCGCTCATCTGGGCTTGTGTTATGCTGACGAGTGACGAAGAGATATACTTAAAGAAAAAAAAATTAAATAAATAAAAAATATATTAAGTACTTAAAAGAAAATATAGAAAACAAAAAAAACTTCGTTTTCTTATGACGTTATCACTTAAAATTATCATCCGTAAACCAGTGATAAATGTCAACTGTTACATCCCACTGCCGTAAACCGACTTTACAGACAACCATTTTTTTTGTATTTTTTTTTATATATATATTGTGACATAGTTGCAGAAAAGGTATTACGGCCTGATCCCTTAGTTAATTTTGCAGGTGTTCTAAACAAAATGCCTGTGAAACGTAAAATTTACAATTCAGGAGTCTCAATTTAGATTGTAGTTCGATCCTTTGAACTGCAGAACTGTGATTCCGACCCGCTATTTTACGTGATAGTTTTCCTTAAAGGTAAACATTCTGCTGACCCCTGTCAATTTTATGGGACTATAGTACAATGACTAAAAAGTAGGACAAATTCAAGCGACATTTTAGTTCAAGGGTTTAGGCAGCGAAAGAGAAAAACGAATCAAGTAAGTTTTCTATAAGTTTTTTTTGAATATAAGTTCATTCTATAAGTTTATCATAACTTGTGTGACTTGTGCTATGGGTGCTAGACAACGGATATACTTTTCTTTTGTAAATATATACTTATAATACATAGAAACAACCAGACCACAGACAAATATCTAAGCATAAATACTTGCCTGAGGCGGGAATCGAACCCGCAACCCTGTGTTTTGCAGTCCGGCATGGTGACCATTGTGCCAGCTGGGTCGCCATTGAGTTTGAAAAGACTTTGTATGCATTTTAAGTGACATTGTATAGCTAATATTATAGAGACTTGATGTCTGATGTGAACGTATCCCAGATTGCATTTCCCATTGGATACAAGCTGTCACTCTGAAGACAATATCTAGTTATCTCTCTGGATATTGAAATCACATATTGCATTGCAACGCTCTCTGCAAGTGTGCATAATTATTGATGTGTATTATTTGGGACTGTAGATAGATGGTTAATATATTATTAAGTACTAGTGACCCACCCCGGCTTCGCACGGCTATATTAAGCATGTATTATACATATAAACCTTCCTCTGCTTCATCACTCTATCTAATAAAAAAACCGCATCAAAATCCGTTGAGTAGTTTTAAAGATTTAAAAGCATACAAAGGGATATAGTGACAGAGAAAGCGACTTTGTTTTATACTATGTAGTGATAGTGATACATACCGATATTGACGACTTAATGAAAAAGTCGTTGGACGCAGAGGGCATGCGACCTATCGCTCATGAAGTCTTTGGGGGAGGCCTATGTTCAGCAGTGAATGTCCTGTGGCTAAAATGATGATGATACATATATTGCATCGTCATCATCAATAATCATGATTATCATTCAGTAGTATAAAACAAAGTCGCTATTTCTGTCTGTCCCTATGTTTGCTTAGATCTTAAAACTACGCAACGGATTTTGATGCAGTTTTTTTTTTGAAGGTTTATATGTATAAAGTATGCATAATAAACCGTGCGAAGCCGGGGCGGGTCGCTAGTATAATATAAGTATACTTACAACAAATCGCTTCATCATGAAGAAATTGAATTTGTTAACAAAAAACATTTGCCACTTGTATCGAAACATGAAAATCTTCCCCATTCTTACCAATTCCATTATTGGAAATTTGTATTCAACGTGTACAGAAAGTGTGTTTAAAAACGTTGATGGATTGGCTTAAAATATTCCATCAATTTCAGCTTCAAAAGATATTTATTACGTAAGGCAAAATTTTATAAAAAGGATATTTCCAGATCTATCAAACTTCATAAAACTGAAATGATTATATGCGAAGGCGGTGATGATAAATTGGAAACGGAAAAGTAAAAAATAATAAAGACCGGTAAAGTGCGAGTCGGACTTGCGTATCGAGGGTTCCATATAGGTCATGTCAAATAACTATAATCAAGATAGCGGTACTGCGCATGACTTCTATTAAAAAATTCGCGTTAACTTGGAAACTTGTTTTTTTACACTTAGATAGTATTTTATTAAAAAATCAATTCCTAATAAGAAAAAGGGCTCTTGATATACACGACAAAAATACAAAATATCGTTTTTCCTCTTGAAGTACGGAACCTTAAAAACGACGTTATCACAAAATTTTATTCGATCGACTACAAAAAACCACGGAATGAAACGTGCGAAAACCACTTTCAGTTGTTCGGTACGTTCAGCCCGAGTCATCAATTCACACCGGATAGATAAATGTCCTGGACCATTACCTCGATCGTTAACCTAATTTAGGACATCGATTTTGAGGGTAAGATATGTGATGGTTACACGATTTACCTAAGAAATCTTAGAACTGTACTTAAGAGTGTAATGCCAATTTATATTTTTATTATTTACAAGCAGCGCTCCGCAGTTTCATCCGCGTAAGTCCCGATTCCGTGGGAATATCAGGATAAAAAGTAGCCTATGTTATTCTCAATTAATCAATGTATGTATACTCTTACCAAGTTTCTTCTAAATCGGTCCAGTAGTTTCGGAGCCTATTCGTTACAAACATAAAAACAAAAAATCTTTTCTCTTTATAATATTAGTGTAGATAGTGTAGATTGAGGGGTATGACATCGGTTGAACTCTATCTACATCTTTGATGTACCTACTCTTCCTTAAGATTGATGAATTAACAACATAGCAACTAATTTTCACATCCCATAAATGTATTAATTGTTTTAGAACCGGCAAGCATAGACGGCAAGGCAAACGTAACCGTTCCGGCATTACACCGGCCCAAAACGTCAAGAAAATCGTCAAAGTACGGCGCCAAAACTCGATCCTCATAATATGATTCAGTGTCCGAAGATCTTCACCTCAGACAATCGCAGTTCGTTCAACTTTACGTACGAGTTTCGAATATAACGACTCTAATTAAGGAAATAGTATTAAACATTCTGATCAAATTACACGAACTGTTCACAAAAGGACGATAATACCTTAAACAATATAAACGACTTCATTGTTTGCCAAATCAAGTGGGCTTTGCAAAACTTACTGTATAATTTCTACAAGAGTAAACTAATAAAATTGCAATTATGTTCGGAGAGTAAGTAATTTTGTACCCGGAAGCCTGCTAAGGTAAAGGGGAGGATACTTGCACGCAACGTAAACGAGCTTCAGTTCAGTTAGTTCAGTATCATGAAGCGTTTTGCCCTTAACAACTTCGGTTATTGTAGTTCTCCTAGTGAACTAACATTTAAAAGCTTTTCCCATATTCATTCCGAAACTTTTGCAATTCCCTTTAGGTTGCAGCGCCCGTTAAATTTATGCAAGCAATTCCCCACTTTTATTTGTAGGCACGTTTTCCCGAGTTTTTTCAGACGTGTTTTTAACAATCGTTCAGGATATGTTAATTACTTAATAAGCTTTTATAAGTATATATTGAATCATTCGTATATTATAAGCATACAAATAAAAATTCATTTGGTGTAAGTTCTGTGTATAATACATTAAAACATAATGAGAATGAGTGTAAAATCTTTGTTAATAAATAAAATAAAATTCGTACTTGTCCGTACACTATTCCACGTAGTAAATAAAAAAAACTGCAAATTGAAATAAGTAAACCAATATTTGTCACCAATATTTCCTCTAGACACATCATGTTAGACGTAAGATTAGGTAAACATAGCACAAGCAAACCTGGTGAATCAACATGACTTCAAATTTATCAGTAAATGTGAATCATTTATTTGTGTTATGTTTCTTAAATATCTTAAACTGAGTAATTACCTACTAGACTACTGATAAGTGAAGATGTTTATTAAAATATAAGATTTGAAAGGTAAATCATCTAACATTTACGTGTTGAATTTCCCCAAGAAAACTTTACATTTTGTCTAGACTACTCTAATGTGGAGTATGACATCTAAAGATACGCGTCGGTAGGGGTTCTAATTCCTGAAGTGTGACTTTGTATCTTTCTTCCTCCAAGGTTTCATTTGCTGTTTGTAGATGGCTGACAAATGCCTGCCCATCTCTTTTAGATCAGAGTTAGCTTCGTAGTCGTCCATAAGTCAGAAGATTCACCCTTATACTGAATTTTTCATTCGATGTTGACAATGTCACTAAAATTGATTTTTATCAAGCTCAGCAGGGCTGGTACAGTGCGATACATCGACTGTTTTGATTGGCTCGTAAATCGATAACAGCTGTTACAGATATTAAAGTAAGGGCCAATTTAAAACAGAAATGGAAAATAGGGGTGTTGTGGGCCCGTTAACGACCGATAACATGATTGCTTTTATTGGTACTCGATTTTAATAAAGCAGTTTAGTTATCCGTAAAAATACGTTTCATTACTTTAACTTGATTTTTGACTTTAACTTAGTGGGATTCAAACTTTTTGAGCTTAGAGAAGCGTGTCAGTAAATAATAAGTTGATGCCAAAGTTACCGAACATAATGTCAGTTATTCATGAAGCTTTCAGGGGAATTGAAATTCAACGACTAGCGCAGCACTGATATCAAATTGCCCGACCCAAAAACTCAGTTATGCTAAGTTCTGTTACATGATATAAGCGTTCGATCACTAATCTGAGTAAAAGCTATCCATCCACGATTAACAATGGGTAATTAAACTTTAAGTATCCGTATTAATCGGTGTACAGTTACACCCTTACGCCACATCGTGCATCGTGGGCATGGCAGTGATGTCATCTGGGCCAGCGGGTAGTGGGCCTGCGGCGGTCAATTGTCACCGCTCGATCATGTGGATATTACGCAATATTTTTCAACTTTTATATGTATCTCGTTAAACACCGTGTGTTACAAGATCTTCGTGTTTTAGGTGTCGTAAACTGTGTGAATATGAAACAATGTGGCCGTATTGAATACACAGTGATGGCGAAACTTTGTGTTCATGTCAAAAACAGACGATAATGAGGATCACATTACCGTAACTTATAAGTTTAACAAAGATACGTAAGCTGGGGAAATCTAAACTAATA
Source organism: Idaea aversata (assembly GCA_907269075.1). Lineage (NCBI taxonomy): Eukaryota > Metazoa > Arthropoda > Insecta > Lepidoptera > Geometridae > Idaea > Idaea aversata. Next base: position 5,732,379 of record OU026101.1, read on the forward strand.
TTATAAAGCTGAAAAGTTTGTTCGTTTGTTTGAACGCGCTAATCTCAGGAACTACTGGTTCGAATTGAAAAAATATTTTTGTGTTGGATAGTCCATTTATCGAGGAAGGCTATAAGCTACTTTTCATTTTGATATTCTCACGGGTTAGACAGTTACGCGGGTGAAACCGCAGAGCGCAGCTAGTAATGTAATAAAGAATTTTCGTACAATAACGGTATTTCATGTAAAGTTTATCCATAAAAATAACGTTTAAAACCCTCTCAAGTTCCTTAAACACTGAATATCCGGGTATCCGGAAAAAGGAAGTCAGCAATGACATGTTTTGTGGATTTAAGGGCTTTCGCCGGTATATTTTAACCTCTTAAATATTTTGGAATAATAAATTATGGTAGCCAAGAATACGTAAACATATTATGGAATTTCTTGTTTGTGGTTTGTATAAAATGGCTATCTTTTATTTCTTTATTTTATGGTAGAGAAATATACGATGAAAATTAACGTTAGCATCGCCATTGGCATCGACGCCATAATAAGCGCAGGTGTCCATACTGCAAAGTCCAACATTTCATCCGGTCTTATTAAACAAACAGTATGTGTAACCATTAAATAAATTGGAGATAATAGCTTATTGGAACAGCTGCCAGTCAAGGCAACATCAATAACGTACATTTTAACTTTGAGATCGTTTTGTGAGAACACATCTTTCGTCTCTTAGAAAAATGAAGCCTCAGCTATGAATTTGTGGACTCACTAAATTCGCTTGGCTAAACATCAATCTATACCCAAGCCTTTGAGGCTGTTCGTCGCCCTTTACCTCAAGTTGTTTATTACGAAGCAATACCTACATCAATAACGAACAGGAATTTACAATTACGCGTTTGACATACGAGATTTTCGTCAATGTCACGAGAAACTAGTTAGACGCTTAGTAATCAGATATAGGTAATGTATTTGCAATTTCCGATTGACGTGTGTCTGTAAATGTTACGGACAATTTGATTAATATGGCATTATTCATAAAGATTTGATATCAAATTAAGTCACTTATTAAATCAAAAACCAAATTCAAAAGATAACATTTTTCCAGGAAGTATACAGGGTTATTGGAAATTATACTAGCAAGCCGTTAAAGGGCTACTTCTGTGCACCTAAACAAACAACTTTTGTTCTGCGACATTTGGAAATTCGAACATTTTTTCAAAAAAATTGAGGTTAGGTTTACCTGAAAATCAGCTGTTACTGACACGGAGAGGTCATTAATTAAAATTTTACTTTTTTTTAAGTGTTATCTACTGTTCTTGGTCTGAATGACCTTTGTTTTAAAAAAAACAGCTGTTTTTCGCAATGACATAACCTCAATTTTTTTTATTTTTTTTTTTCGAATTTCCAAGTCGTATATCAAAAGTTGTTTGTTTAGGTGCACAGAAGTAGTCCTCAACGGCTTGCTAGTATAATTTTCAATAACCCTGTATAAATCACGAACGGGATTCGAGTCGTTGAAAATAATTTAAACCAAGGTTTCCATAAAACTAGTATAAACAAAACCGACCACGCTACAGTAGGATAATAAAAGTATTGTTTATATTATACTGTTTATCTAAGAAGGAATCGCCGTGATCAAAATCACGCCAAGCTTCAAACACCTCAATACTTGAATCAAGTGACGTTTAACACTTTTCTTTTCTTTAATTCTTTCCTAATTTATCACTTTTCTCAATGGTATCTTTGTTTTCTGCACCTGTTTTGCTGAATTTCTTCTTTATATTACTAACTAAACTTTCGAACATTTTATAAGCTAGTCAGTACCATTGCTCCAGAAGCGGGGAGAAATGATAACCAGCTTTGCCGCTTGATATGGTGGTTTGACAATACTCTGCTTGATCCTGTCCTGGGCATTTGAGTATAGGTTTAACCTAATATTTATTTTACGTTTAATTGTTTCAGTTTCGTAGGAAAATTACAACATCGAAAATTATTTTTTACTATGAGAAAGCTCAAGCCCGTGTTATGTCTAGAGTCTAGACTAGACGTTCGTGTATTAAGTACATAACTTAATTAACTGAGAAGTTAGGTAAAGTGTTTTTTATTCAAACATTTTAGGTTTTAATATTTGTATTAGTGTTTTAATAGTTGTAAGTAGCACTGGTCACTGAAAAAGTAAAAGGGAACTGTTTGAGTTGGTATGGACATGTGATGAGAGAACAGAAGAGACGCATGAAACTAGAAGAGTGATGAGTATGAATGTAGAGGGATGGAGAGAAAGAGGACGACCTAAGAAAAGATGGATGGACTGCGTGAGACAAGTCATGAGAGAGATGGATGTGAACGATGAGATGACGACTAATAGGAGTGAATGGAAGAAGAAGACATACTGCGCTGACCCCAAATAAATTGGGATAAGGGCAGGAAGATGATAATGATGATGCTAGAGATGGCGTTAAAAGCTTATTATCAATTTGCAGTTTAATTTAAAAAAAAAATCTGGATTTAGGAAGATGGGGCATGATTGAAACATGCCAAATACAGTGCGACTGCTGCGCTGTCGATCAAATAATGCAGCACCAGGCTTATCTGCTCCTCCAGTCTTAGTAGATGTACGCTGGCTAATGTCAGCCAACAATAACAATGCCAAAGATCTGGCAAGATACTGGAGTGAACGAATTTAGCTTTATTTAAACTAATCCAAGGTCAAAAGATTTCAAAACAAACTTCCAGTTATTATCAATGACCCTATGTACATTGTACAAATGCATTGCAATAACAGATACAGTAATAATAAATTAAAGTGCATATCGAATGTTAAACCGTAAAAGATAGTACAGAGTTCAATAAGGTTAATAGGATTAGTGCATGCTTTGTATCGTCAGGACCGTAAAAGGTTAGTTAACATTGTTACTGTCTTAATTAACTACATATTTAATACTTGTTTGTTAACATTAGCTGACGAACTGACGTAATACATTGACTAAATATGTAGTATATGTTAATTAGCAATTATCATAAATGCCTAGACTTATACGGGTTAAATTATTACTTTAGGGAAATGTATGTGAAGTTTGCATGCTAGTATTCACGCGTAATAATTATGAATTAATTGCAATCACAGTGCGTAATTTATCAAGTTAATGATCAAATATCTTTAACATAAGTAGATAGTTAACGATGCTACTCGCTCCTAATCGAATGAAATAGAAATAAGTGCGATGCAAGATTGTTTAACAATTATTCTTAGTATTTTACACAAAATATTTTCAAGACAGGGTAGAAAATATCATAGGCATTATACATTACAGCTTGTATTGCGGCATATTTTTTGATCGAAAACTAATTTTTATTGATTTATTAACATTAAAAAAATACTTAAGATAATAAATTAAAAACAATGCCACAAAAACCCGATCGAGTTTTTATGATGAAATGAAGTTGATGATTACAAAATTATAAGAAGAAATTGATTCATAACGAGACAACTTTTTCTAATCGTGTTTCGGTTTCCAAGAATAGAGTGTTTTGTAATCATTTACTAGGTTTTTGAAGTTATACTTCTTTAGGCGCGTTATGAAAAAATGATGAGAGCGAAATTTTACAAAAGCGTCACACAAAATTCTCACGTCACACAAAATTCTCACGTCACACAAAATTCTCACGTCGGACGAGTATTTTGCCCGACGAGTTTTTTGTCGGACGAGTTTTTTGTCGGACGAGTTTTTTGTCGGACGAGTTTTTTGTCGGACGAGTTTTTTGCCGGACGAGTTTTTTGTCGGACGAGTTTTTTTTTTTTAGAAGTATAACTTCTCACGCGCGTACATAAGTACACGCACCCATTTTTTTTTTTAAATAATTACTTAAGTATAGCGGTTTTTAATGTGTATTTTTTAATAAAGCGGAGGTTGAATCTTCCAAAATTATTCAATTTGGAATTCACTTTAACTTAATAAATTTCTCAGCTCTAAGAGTATGCTTTCAGACAATTTAAACACATACAATAGACATTTGTTGCCGCATGCGACTAAATTTAATAGAATTAAATTCACCCACGTAATTACTACGTCGCGACGTAGTAATTACGTGGGTGAATTTAATTCTATTCTAATTGTCGGTACCGCATCCTCTGAGTTACTGTTTCATAAAATGTACAGGCAGAATATAAACACTGTTGTGTTAGCAGGTTTTCTAATGAAACAACTGTTACAAATTCATTCTCGATGCCAGATAAACTAAACAATCTTTTTATTAGAATAATTTCGTTCTATATCCGATAGGTACTGGCGGCGAAACAACCAATTAAAACAATAAACATGGATTCATTATCGCCCTGAATAGTTGTGCTGATGCGGATAAATTCAAATTGTTTGCATTATTTATCTCTTTGCAGACATAAGCGTTATTTTCAGTGTTGCCAGATGCCCGATTTATTTCTCGTACCAAGGTTACTAAAAATATCGTAATTTCAGTACAAAATCTTGTACACGTATAAATTTATCGTTTTATAGTCAAATTGAATAAGCTTACTACAAAAAAATTAGAGGGGTAATGAATCTAGTGATGTGCTGTGTGGATTATTAGTGGCAAAGACAAAATTATTCATTTCTATGCACATGGCGCAGGAAACTTTGAAAAAATCTCGTACATTTTTTTACTTTTCTTGATTCGCGTCTACATTACTGCTAAATACACTGTCAGACAAAAATACCAGGGTTGCTAGACGTAAGACAAATTTCGTAAATGTACAAGATTTCTCGTACCTCTGGCAACCCTGGTATTTTTGCGATAAAAGAACATAAACTAGCACGATGCTTTATTTACATTTGTCTCTATACACAATACAGTTAAGCTAATTTCATCTGTACGATGCCGTAACAGAATTGGGGCGAAAAGAAAAACCTGGTTGTGCTAAGAGGGTGAATCTCGGGATCCTTTGTAACGTAAAGAACGTGAATAAATAAACAAGGCCACCTGCTCCGAAATAAAATAGAATTTTACTGGGACAGCAATCGATAACCGAGTAGGGATGTGCAAACGTGCGATCCTGGTACGGGGGGATCTATTGATTTCTTGCTTCGTCTGATTGACGTGACGTTTCAAAGACGATAGTTTTTAGGAAGAGTTAGAGGTGACATGCGATTTAACCCGTTTTGTATTGTAAAACGACAATTATTAGGGTACAGGACGTTGAAAAATGGTTGTCTGTAAAGTCGGTTAATAATTTAACGATAATTTTACGTGATAACGTCATAAGAAAACACTGATGGTAACCATAGCCTTGTGAATAACTCACGTTCCCGGAACGTGAGTGACGTTTGCTACCGTGACGTCACACTTTTTGTGAGTGCTGCCGGTATTCATCAATTTATAAGATGTTATCACGTCAAAAATATTCTGTGGCAATGGCGAAAAAAATGGAACATGCTTCGTGGTTGCAATATAATGAAGTGTAATACTAGGACAAAAAAATGATAACACAAATGTGAGAAAAATATATAAATAGGTATAGGTAAACAAAATCTGATAGATCTCTGTCGATTGGCGATATCGATAACAGAAAGTAATTCTGTCTAAGGGGGCAGATAGCTGTTGTAACGTAGGCATCTGCTAAGACAGGATTTAGAAACATTCTCACCTTACGCGGGCTAAATCGCAAGCATAAGCTAGTCAACTACGTCGTTACATAGTCCCATATAAAAAAGTATTTTATTTGCAACATAAACATGCGTATTTGATATACAGATAGAAACTCCGATAATGCCTATACCTTTATCCGAAGACGTATCCTTTCACATAAAATAATAACCATTGTTATTTGATCAGACTTTCCCTTCAACTGTGCCGATAAAGCACCCCTACTTTTGTTGGATTTGTTGAAATTCAATAACATGCTTTGTTGGTTTATGAGACAAAGGGTACTAAGATATCAATTTTGGTGTAGAACAATTATTTTAATTAAAGCCTCGGGTTCTTTTTGGAGCGAAGATTGAAATGTCTGAAACCTTGTCTGAAATTCTCCTAATTTCCAATTTTCACTAAACGTACGGCCGGAGTCAGAATTGCAGACCCACGGTAGAGCTCCAAAATTGCTTTTATTAGAATGTTTTCAACTCAAGCAACATTCTTAGGTCTTGCTCGAGTTCAAGTTTAAAGTCTTTCAACTCTCGTATTTATTAGATTACAAGCTGCGCCCCGCGGTTTCACCCGCGTAAGTCCCGATTCCGTGGGAATATCGGGATAAAAAGTAGCCTATGTGTTAATCCAGGTCTCCAGCTATCTACATACCGAGTTTCATCGCAATCGGTCTAGTAGTTTTTGCGTGAAAGAGTAACAAACATACATACACACACACACACACACACAAACTTTCACTTTATAATATTAGTAGGATCATCATCATCATCATATCAGCCATAGGACGTCCACTGCTGAACATAGTTCTCCCCCAACGACTTCCAGAGCGATCGGTCGCATGCTATCTGTATCCAACGACTTCCCGCGATCTTAATTAAGTCGTCCTTCCATTTAGTCGGAGGCCGTCCCGCGCTGCGCTTTCCACACTACGTGGTCTCCAATCTAAGACTTTTCGGCCCCAATGGCCATCAGTTCTAAGAGCCACATGCCCCGCCCATTGCCACTTCAGCTTACTTATTCTTTGGGCTATGCTGGTAAATTTAGTTCGCCTACGAATCTCCTCATTTCTGATTCGATCTCGTAGTGAAACACCGAGCACACCCTCTCCATAGCACGCTGTGCGACCCTGAGCATTGTTATGAGGCCTATAGTGAAAGACCACGTTTCTGAGCCATAAGTCATCACTGGTAACACACACTGGTTGTAAACTTTCGTCTTGAGGCACTGAGGTATTTTAGACGAGACGAGAATTTATTAGATACAGGTACGGTCGGCTGCATATTTGCAGACCCACCTTAGAGCTGCAAAACGGCTGTTGCAAGAATGTTTCTAACACAAGCAAGATTCTAGGCACTTGCATTAGTTGAAGTTTAAAGTCTTCTAACTCATTAATTTATCAAAGAAAAATTATTAGAATGAAAACATTCCAATAATGGTAATTTTAGAACTCTACCGGGGCTGCAATTATACAGCCAACCGTACATAATAATATTAAAATAAAAAAATGGGTGCGTGTACTTATGTACGCGCGTGAGAAGTTATACTTCTTTGGCATTATTAATAAAAAAAAAAAAAAAAAACTCGTCCGACAAAAAACTCGTCCGGCAAAAAACTCGTCCGACAAAAAACTCGTCCGACAAAAAACTCGTCCGACAAAAGACTCGTCCGACAAAAAACTCGTCCGACAAAAACTCGTCCGACAAAAAACTCGTCCGGCAAAAAACTCGTCCGACAAAAAACTCGTCCGACAAAAAACTCGTCCGGCAAAAAACTCGTCCGACAAAAAACTCGTCCGACGAAAAACTCGTCCGACGAAAAACTCGTCCGACAAAAAACTCGTCCGACAAAATACTCGTCCGACAAAAAACTCTGGACTGGAAAAGGATTTTCAACACAATCAATAAAGTTCAATTTAGATTTAAACAACTTCTCCCGTGAGAATTTTGTGTGACGCTGTGCGCGCGCGTATAACTTCAAAAATTCAATAATAGTAATTTTGGAACTCTACGGTGGGTCTGCAATTCTGACTACGACCGTACCTAATTGATAGTAGGAAGCGTAAATTAAGTTATTTATGATGGTCTATCATTATTAGAAAGTTTAATTCGTTGGTACAAATGAGTCTCACCTTTAATAAAGTGTAAAAGATAAATTCATCAAATCAAACGGTTTAATCGTTTAGTGAAACCGAACCGAGTATGTGTTAGAAGTCAATGCTTGCACAGAAGCGATTAATGTTAATAACCGTTGTCACGTACGATCTTTAATTCATATTGTGACTGCTTAAATTGTTAGGAATGATAATGTTAATAAAAAGTACGAAATGATCATCTGTTACTCATAACTAGGTACATATTTTTCTTTAAGAGGAAAGGGTACCGACGCTCTCTCCATACAAACGTAGTCGACTGTTTCCTCCCTGGATAATGAATGACACTATAGCAAATATTTTTGTTGCATAAAACTTATTACTGCCTTTTTTTTGTCTTTTAAATCTTAATTTTTATGATAATTAGAAAATAAAAAAATCCAAGACATAAGCGTTTGACCACTACCACATCTGATGGTGTGGTCTAAGGCCCAGCACGCTTTCCTAAAAGATACCCATTCACTCGTGACTTGATGATCCCTTATTGTACACGTCAGGAAAGCAGAAGCAGCCAACCGATTCTATTACCTTGCAGTACGAATTAAGAATGAATGGTGTATAGAAATTCACCATAAAATTGGAGTCGCATTTGAACAAAATCATGTAATTAACAGCGTTGGACTCTGCGGTTTTACTCGCATAACTCCCGATCCCGTGGGAATATCGGGATAAAAAGTAGCCTATAATACTCCCAATTAATCAATGTAAATCGTACTAAGTTTTATCAATTTCGGTCCAGTAGTTTCGGAGCCTATTCAATGCGAACAAATAATCAAATATTTCCACTATATAATATATTAGTATCATTACATAGTACATATAAAACAAAGTCAATTTCCGCTGTATGTCCCTAGATCTTTAAAACTACGCAACGGATTTTGATGCGGTTTTTTAATAGATAGAGTGATTTAAGAGGAAGGTTTATATGTATAATATATGCATAATATAGCCGTGCGAAGCCGGAGCGGGTCGCTAGTATATCACTAAAAATCGGTTACGTACGACAGTGAATAAACTTTTTTTTTAACTAGCGACTCGTTCGACTCGACGTCCCGGCTTCGCACGGCTATATTATTATGCATGTATTATACATATAAACCTTCCACTTGAATCACTCTATCCGTTGCGTAGTTTTAAAGATCTAAGCATACATAGGGACAGACAGTGGAAAGTGACTTTGTTTTATACTATGTAATTATAGTATTTACTTGGTCGTCTTAATTAACATGTAATTAATTATAATTTTATGACTAGTGCTACTTCGATAATCACCACTTCGGAAAACCTATAAGACATTCTCGTATAAGTTTAGGTGTCGTATAGAATGTAAACAAATCTTGCACGCCCGAGTAACGCCCACTCATAAATGTGTCATTTGTTTCTAAACATCTGCTGGCACATTCAACCCTTCAAACGACAAAATGGACGGAGTTGAATATTGAAACACAAAGTGATTTGTCCAACTTTAACTAAGTTTGAACTGCCAAATAGGTCTGCCCTCTCATTACTGAATTATTTTATGAACATTTAGTTTGTTTGATCTTGATCTTATAAAAAATCCATTTGGAAGAAAACAAATCACTACATAGTATATAACGAAGTCGCTTTTTCTGTCCCTATTTCCCTTTGTATGCTTAGATCTTTAAAACTACGCAACGGATTTTGATGCGGTTTTTTTTAATAGATAGATGCCCGAATACTGAAAGGCTACTTAATCTTAAGCGGCGTTTAAATTGATATTTAAGCGTACGCTTTAATAGCAAACATACACTTAACGTAAATTTAAACACCACTTAAAATTTAGCAGGCCATGCTGTTAAGTCCCACTTATTCGTTAATTTAAGTTAATTTGGTATACAGAAACGACAATTAGCGTTTGACAGCTGACTTAAATACCACTTATTTATCATAAGTGGTTGACAAATTTAAGAGTGCTTTGTAGTTATCTTATATATAAAAATTGATGGATTATTTTCCTTGGTCACGGCATTACTCGTGAACGGCTGGATCAATTTCACTAATTTTTCTTTTGTTGTGTTTCTTATTGACAAGAGAAGGTTCTAATGAAAAAAAAAAAAGAAAATTGGGCAGAAAATTATTAATAATAAATAGTACTTCGCCCCGAAGACCTCACGAGTTTTTTTTTACTTATAAGCGTAATGTAACAAATACCTAATATAATTCAAACGACGAAATAGGTACCTACCTAGGTACTTACCTTTTCCAAATAGTACTAGAGGTCTATCTAGTTTATATGATAGGTGCCTATCGTTATCATCTGACCCTGGAATCAGATAATTTAGCACACCCAAGCATGATTGGCCTATCTTGTTGAGACAATGTGTTCCTAAAGCCTTCTTCCAGGTTTTATCACTAGATCCAAGATATCAGCACCGGGAGGTCAGTTATGAATACACCATATTACTCATTGATATTTAACAGAGCCCATAATGGGAGTTTTTTTAGAAACATTACTCTCACTAAACTAAATTTGTATGGAAAGTTAAAGCTTTGTATTAGGTCCGCTATGCTTTACAATGTTTGTTATATGAAAAGACTCGCTCTCTAGGTACAGAAGGCCTAATAGTCCACTGAAACCTTTGGGTTTTAAAATACTGAGGGGTCATGATTAACTAGTCTATAATAAAACAATAATCGATAAATTAAACAGGAATTTAATACAGAAATAATAATAAGTACACGTCCACAGGGCACCTTGAGGTGAGAGGTGTCGGAGAGTAGCGACCCCGCGGTCCCCAGTGTTCCAGGGGGAAGTCACCATTCCTCATCTCGGGCTTGCCTTAGTTGATTAGTCGGAGTGAACACTGACGAGGAAGCTGTTTAAAATCAAGTGACACGTATTCATCCTTTAGCCGCTCAACACTGATCGGCAACTCTCTACCAGCACTTCCTTTTTTGTCCGTTTGTCTCCGTATTTTCCAAGATGGTCCAAAATCCAGAAAAAAATACAATATGAGTTCAACTAAGCAGATAGGCCCGTCGAGTTGATCATTGGTATAGGTTTATAAAACCTACTTATTGTGATTAAGATCCACCAATATTTGTTTTTCTGGGGCTGTGTAGTTGCAGCACCTTTTTTTATTTGTAACGCTAGACATTTCACAGTAATATGCATTCACTTAAAAACACCGTTCGTCATCTCCAGCTTGCCATAATTGGTTGGTCGTAGTGAAAACTGACGGGGAAGCAGTTTAAAATCCAGTGACGTTTCTCCATCCTTTAGCTGCTCTAATACTGCTCAGCAACTCTCCACCACACTCCTTTTTTTACCGTATGTCTCCTTATTTTCCAAGATGTTCCAAAATACAGAAGAAAATACAATATGAAAATATTTATGCAGGCCCGTTGAGTATGTGTGAATAATCCACCAATATTTGTTTTTCTGGGGCTGTGTAGTTGCAGCCCCTTTTCTGTTTCGTAACGCTAGACATTTTTAATAGTTACAGTAATATTTATTCACGTAGAACAACTCGAAATCGAAAAAACTTGTAAACAATAAACAAAATAATAATTATTTTGTTGTCAAATATTTTCAATCACAGAGTGTAAAGAAACGTTTATTTTTATTAAATGTATCAACTTTTACTCCAGTTTAGTGCGTGAAACGAAACTTGTTTTTAGCAATCACGGATCAAGCAGAAAATTGTAATAGAAAACGAACTTTTTTGATAAAATGTTGCCATTTGGTAAAAGTTTAGGCCTGCTTTGTTAAGTATAATCTTAAATCTCGTAAATAGCATTTGTGAATACCACTTAAAATTTAAATCCAACTTAAAAATATTTAACGCTTAACGAAGTCGAAAAGATAAGTAGCCTTTCAGTATTCGGGCGAGAGTGATTCAAGAGGAAGGTTTATATGTATCATACATGCATAATATAACCGTGCGAAGCCGGGGCGGGTCGCTAGTAATAAATAAATGTTTCTCACAAAATAATATTTTCCTCTGGATAATGTAGGAAATGGTCCAATTTCTAACAGTGAATTGATGCTAGACAGACTGGGAGATCAATTAAAAATTCTGTCTCTAAAAAGACATAAGTGGTATTTTACTTTGTAAATCAATGTTCTCTTAAAATATTAACCGAAGGAAAATATTTAAGGCTAAGGTCAATAAATATATTGTAAAGTACTGTCACAATTGCTTTTTCTCGATTCATTTAATTTTCACTAATTTCATTATTTTAACTATTTAAATTCATTTTCAAACTTAAATTCTAATAATTAAATCTTTAACTCTTTATTAAATTATTTTGTAAACAAACATTTGTCATTACGACATGACAGTGACAGATAACCTTACAAAAATCAATAATTATCTTCCTGTCATTGTCTTATTTTACCCTGTTCCGTTTGTTTACGTTCTATTGGCCGGTTATTAGCCTGGACATTCATAATATTTTTATGGCAACTTATTTTATTTAAATATTTTTTACTAATGGCATCAAGTGTAGAATCAGTAGCCAATAAACGGCGATCTTGATAGCCAATCAATGAAGCTTCTGTTAGGGTGGTGGTTCCCTTGGTGAGAACCCCAAGTCCATATATAAAGGTCAGCTGATCATTGCTCCTTCCTTTTGGACATTATAATTTATTATAACTACATTATCTTTACGTCTCTGCGTCCCACGCCCGCCGCGAGCCGGCGCGGCGTGGACATGTTTAAATATCTTGTAAGAAGTTCATTTTAATAATGGTGAGTTTCCAACAGCCTTTTTTTTTTCTACTTTCTACTTTATTTGTGTAAAGCTGATCTGCCTTTGCCTTTTTTTTTTTACGACTGCAAATTATTATTTCCTACTCGGCCTTCCCTTGTCTCTGTCTCCATTCTGACGGCATTGGCAGAACAGCTGGATTTTTCCACTGTTCATATAGCTGCATCACGTTCTTTCCAGGACTTCTTACGGTACTCTCATTTCTGAGCGCCGTCCACGTGGACCCTCGTCACCACCTGCGCACACTCCGGAGCTACCGATTCTTCGGGCCGGATGGACCTGAAGCCTGGAACGTGATCAGCGACCCAGACGCCATGTCGTCACACGTACACCGGATTGACGAACGAGGAGAGTGCCGATTAGTGTTTTTTTTCTACTTGCCACAATGCCAGGCAGTGCAAATCTTTTGTAGGCAAATATATGTATTAAACTTCCTTCGTTTAATTATATTTACCCACGCCCTATCTAGCTATCTCTCGCTCTTCTAGCCGATCTATTGTCTATTAATTCTAACTTGAAACGCACTTTTTCTACCCCACTAAATTCATCCCCCCCTATCAAATACAAAGCGTTTCAGTACCTGATAAATACCAACGAGTAGGGACATTGAAGCAGATAAAAGCATAGACATATTCATCGTGAACCTTTACTTCTAGATTGGTATCCATGGTAGGTTTACGAACCCGTGACCTAAGATTTACGCCCATTGTAAGTATAAGGTATTCCGTTGTATATCCTAGTCCGCACTATATAGGTATTTTAGTTTGGAACCGTATTGTAATGCCGTTACTTCGATTTGGGTTAGGCTGCCAGTGCAGTCCGTCACTGAAACGGTTATTTTGGTATACATAGATGGATAGAGATTCTAGAAGAGTAATTCTTAAATTCTGATATTATTGTAATGCCTAAAATAAGCTCTAAACATCAGAAATGGTATATGAATATTAAAATGTTATTTCTTGATGAACACTCAAATGCGACGCGGTCAGGGCCCGGCGGCTAATGACGGAATGGCGTTCTTTAATCCGTTGTTATGACAACTCAGTTTTTTTACAAAAAACGCCGCAGGCTCTCTTTAATATTCTTACCTTTTAGTTGTTAGTATTTTAAAACAAAATTAGAAGCCCTAGAAACTCTTTAAATCAAGTGTTCTTTACAGCAATTTATAACTTCAAAGGCAAAAGTATTTCAGACTTTTCAGTATGTGTGATCTGATCCTCATTTTGAATCAACCCCGAGGCTAAGTCGTCCGCTTCCATTTCAATATATGAAATAGGGCACCTTTCAATACGCCAATTTTATTAGGGTAGCGAATCAATATCCTCTCCCCACATACATCAAACCCTTTTTAAATGTTTACGACTTCCATAAATATAGCAACGTTAATAATGTGATTGAAAATATTCATTACACACCCTAATAAACGAAATAAATTATAATTAATGCTAGATACGATTACTAAAGTGACAAAAATGAAGCCACTATCAAGATTACTTAAGTTTTTATCTCAACTATTACCAACGCAAACTGGGGACAGCTCTGAGATTTGACACAGATTAAGTGAGCATAATCAAAGGAGTACCTTGAACCGGTGTTTGAAGGCGGCAGTAACAAGAAAGTAATCCACTTATCACAACTAGACACTGTTCTATCACTAATTGATACACTTCTAATACACACCGGAATGTGTTCAAGTCACTGTATTAGTTAAAGTTGTAAATTCACCATGTGGTACGCGTGTCGTCCGCCTTGGACGACGAGAGGTAACTGACTGAATGTATGTAGGGAAACCGTTCTCGGCTTCGGTTGGCTGCCCCTCACTTCTCGCACACTACACCATCAGCTGAGCTAATCTTTCTTCAGCACGGTACAATTTTCAACTTCATAAACATTAAATAAGTTACAATAATTCTTCAAAGGAGTCCTGGTTTCGAAGCTTGTAATTAGGGAAGATTTAAAATGAGTAATTAATTAAGGTCTAATTGAGGTACCTAATTAGACAGTTAATGATGTAGTAGGTAGATTATTCAAAGGAATCCATATTTTAAAAATGAGTTAGAAATGTGGTACATAAATAATGGACGGTACCTTTTTTTATCAATGCGTTGGACTATTGAAACAGTTGGAAAAACTTAGTCCATACATACACATACGTTTGTAGCAAAGTCGGGATCTTTTGTGAATGACTTTCAAAAGAAACTTGACAAAAGAACTTTTTCTATTAGCTTCTCCCTGTGTTGACTTGTACAATATGTAGAAATATTGTTGTTTTTTTTTCTACAAAAGGTAAGGTTGTAGACTATTTTTGGACGTATGGGTCGCTTCGTCGTCGGTCATTCATCAATCTGTTAAAAGAACATTCACTGGTTGTATGTTGTCTTTTATTCATTAATGTTCTTTGTGAACCTAGCAATATATTTAAAAGTACCAACAGTGACAGAAGTTGCCTTACAGCTATAGTTTTATTTAAACCAAAGTTAATTTAGGTTTGAAATTCATGTTGAAACTAAATCCCGTTTGAAACCGCAGCAACATACCACTAGCGAGCTCCGACATTTGTGTGTATATTTTACCAGGTAACCATTGACATTCTATTCATTTTCCATAAGCAACAAACTAAGTAAACGGCAGCATAGAGAACAAATTCATGGAAACGAATAGAATAGTCGGAGTACCTACTGTGGAAACGACCGCAGTGGACCAAGATATCTCTACAAAACTTTAAACTGCCGTCATCAAAGGATTAATTGTTGTAATTTTTTGAACAGTTAAAAACTCGTAAACGTAAATTACCAGTCTCCAGCGTGGGACGAAATCGTTTTCACCAATATTCTTTACACACGGCTGAAGAGGAAATGAATAAATACCAAGACACGCTCGTCTGCTTGACTATCTGAACAATTAACGCATCACTGATAAGTAAAAGCAAGAAGTTTATTTGCAATAAATTAAACCAGTGATATTTTATTCAGCAAAAACGCAAGATTCATTAGGTATCAATTAACTGGATTAAAATAAAGGTAAATGACCAGACTTGCAGACGTTATTGACCGTATTTTTAACAGACTTCTTTTAATATAACATCAATAATTAAATGAAAGAAGTATGTAATGAAAACAAATGAGACGTTTACATTCAGAAAACGGAGCTGTAATATATTCTGTGCTTGGTGATTACCAGAAAATAACAGACGGGCCCTGGAGGAAGCTTTGAAGTGAAATTACAAGGAGGCGAAGCGACTGAGCTTTTTCATTATCAACTCGGAAAATTTAGGACAGACATGAACGCAAACAAGACAGGCTGGTTGCCTGACGACATTGCCTAAGGCAGTTTCGGTGACAGCAACCCAGGAACATAATTCATTTACCATCACCAACAAAGCACTATAATAGGTAACGGTTCAAGACAACTAGCACTAACAGCATTATCTTAATTTTCTAAAGGGTGCAGCAGCTCGTGAATGTTGTGGTTGTAAATGTAAACTGATATTTTGTCTCTACTTTGAGTAATCTAATAACACCTAGCTAAACAGTGCTGGCCGTGCAGTATTAAATAGAATATATGTATAAGCTACAACTAAATTTTGTTGAAGAATAATATAATGGTGATTTATAAAATGAAAACAAACAGAAGCGTTTTTCTAACAACATCAAATTATTTACTTACGAAGTGAACGTTTTCAAGCCTAGAACAATTCCATTAAATAGGTTAAGAGAATTCATTGAATATTCAAACAGTAAACAAGGATAGAGCCAAACAGGATAGCTCAGGTGTTTGAGACAAACAGATAATTTCAGCGTACGCCGTCGACGTTGGTAATTGGATCTCAAGAGTTCACAGACTAAATATAATTATTAGCCTCTGTTTAAAGGATCGACAATTCTGTAGACGAAATTCACAGCTCAAAATGAATAGATTCGATTAACAGAATAATATTGAGATGACACGAATTGCCGTATTCCCGCAATCAAATCAAATAAAGAGATTAGAATTCATGAAAACGAAGAACTATGAATTACTTCAAAGAATATCTTCGTACAAACATCAAAGCTGGAATGAAAGGCATATTATTTATACTTTCAATTAATATGAATCTTTTCAAAGAAATCTACAAACTAGAGATGAAAGATTTTTCTATCTTTTCAAAGTCAATTTGTAAGGAATGCAAATAAGAAGTGGACAAATTAGGAGAGAATTCCGCAAACTTTTTCAATCAAGGCAAGGAAAGGCGGCTTCCAAGTTAGGTCATTTTCTTCCGAGTAGTTTGTATTATACCTACGCCATTAAGAAAAGCATGCTGATTTTAAGCATGCTCCTGAATAAGCATGCTCAAAGCAAACACGCCGTTACACATGCCATTTTATAGCATGCTCTCGCTCTCTGTCTCAGTTCAAACGAAGCTATGGACAATCAAACAGCTATCCGTATGGAGCTGAATAAGATCATAATTTTGCATGCGATGCAATGCATCCAGAAGCTTATATCAGCTCGGCAAAAAAAGAAAAGAAAGAGAAAGATTTGACTGATCGATACTAGCATGCTCAATAAGCATATCTGCCCCCTTAGACAAGATTGATTTCTATTAGCGATATAGCTATAGAAATTGACATTAACCATTGTATAAAAAAATAGCATAAGATGGAACTTATCCACCATGTCTTTTTCTCTAACGCAAGACTACGTGACTTTTCGTTGACTTGTGTCAATTACATACAAAAAAATTAAATAAAAAGTCTGTCGATTGGCGATATCGCTAATAGAAAGCAATCTTGTCTAAGGGGGCTGTTCACACGCGCTAAAAGCACGCCCCCCTACACCCGCGCTGCAGGTAGTATGCTCAATAATCGCACGACCGTCGATTTTCGAGCAAACTCGAAATTAGCACGCTTATTATTAGCAATGTTTCAATACACATGCTAATAATGAGCATTGCCCAATAAAAGCATGCTTTCGTGCTAGCTGGTATTATTATAAAACAATACGTACTATTGACATTGTAAAACAAAACAGTTTACTACCAAATTAAACAAAAATTTAAAGTGTGTTACTGTTGGTTAAATTTCATTTTATAATGATTGCCTACGGACTTTTATGTTACAAACAAGAAAGTTCTACGCTTCAAGGTGAATCAATACTCATGGGGTAGCCAAAATCGGGCCGCGCCGGCATCCCACTATAGCAATATACAACACAAGAGAAGATAAACTACGATTATGTAAGGTTACCTTCAATATGTATAATAAGTGTGTATTTATAAAAGAAAAATATATAAGAAGTACTTGCTTGGGGATAAATGGCGTTACGGCAAAGTCGTAAAGTATGTATTTTCATAATACGCCGAAAATATTTATTTGTAACGTTATTACAGTAATATTTATGATCACCCTAAAAATGCATGTGCAAGCTATATCGATAGAGCAGGTCAACGTCTTCAAACAGAAATAGACTGTGCGTTCGAGTCATCCCTGGCCTATGTCTTTCATCGGGTGTTCCAAGCAATTCGTTCCGACATATCGTTAATATGTCAACAAAGTTATCAACAAATATCCACGGTCTCTCACCAATGTTTATTTGATTTGTAAAGTAAATGTGTATATGACAACAAGATCGTAATGAGAGCCGTCACGTAGGTCGGCGACCGCCGCACTCAGTCGACCTATTTTTACAATAAATAGGCACTAACAATCAACTCGTCAACTCATTTGCCTCCAACAATGTCTCTCACATTCCTTTCATACTTTATATCCATAAGAGATGGAGCGTAGCCCGCTCGTAGAATGAATTTAAATTAAAGCAAAAGTAGGTCTGCCAATGTCATTTAGATTCGCTTCCAGATTGTGGCTATGATTGAGATTGATTAGCATTATGGGATTAATGTTTTACCAGACGTTCGACTCTGGAATATTATGAAGATTAAAAGTTGGTGTGTACAAGGCTTTCCCCGGAGAGATTCTGGATGAAACATGCCAGACTGATGGGATGGCGGCGGCGGCGGGGCTGTTTTAATCGAGACAATTCCCTAACACCGATCCCAGTGGGGAGACTATGCTTTTAGTAAGATTTGAAAAGACAATTTAATTCGCTCAAAAGTATGGAACTAGAAAAAGAAACTATAAAAAAGTTATCTAGAAATGGTTTTGCAAAAAAAACAGCTACAGTCAATGACATAGTGTATAAAATATGTGCGATAAACGTTAAAAGTATGGGGCCATGACACAATTCCCCCATACTGGGTTAATTTGTCAAATATGTCCTTCAAGACTTGCGTATCGAGAGCAATCTAATTATGAGATGATGCAAACACAGCCATAAATTACGCTTATCTAGACACTGTCTATGGCCACAATTCATCAATGTCGGTCTCCATGGAACTGCCTAAGCATTAGTGGATTGATTCTATGAAAAAGCGGATTCGAAGATTCTATGTTGCGTAGAGTAAAAGCAAAAGTAACGAGGGTCACGAGCTTGTGGGATAACATAAACTGCTCGAATTAAAGGGTACGAAATAAATAACGTTTTCAATTCGGCAACAGAAATAGTTTGGGATTAGTTTGGTTCTGAAGGTTAAACACATATGAGTGCGTTGTCGGATTTCAATACACAACAGAAACCTATCAATTCCATTATAATGAAGAAAAGTAGTGCGTTATTTGAAATAAATGTGTTTTGTTTTGGCGTTAATTGGATTATATTATTATAAATATTGATTATTAATAAACGTGTCCGCTAACTACCACTTTCACACGCGCGCTCGTGATATTTTTATACCAGCAAAGTTATTGTTAATTTATAAAGTTGGAATTTAGTGTACACAAGGTACTTATGTAGAGAGTACGAATTGAGAATTGCTAAACCAGTAGTTCGCGCCGAACGGAGACTTCGCAAGTTCCATTATCACAGACATTTTGCCGCAAACTGCTTTGAGAATATCTATTGCAGCTTTATCTATGAAATGTTGTAGGTATACTACGTAGTAACTTCCTCAACTAATCGTATATAAAAGTCTTGAAGATTGGATCATTGGTATTCGGGCTATCGTCGAACAAAGCAGCTTATTAGTTTTAGGATTTCGCCATTTTCAATTATGAGAAATTCCAATCTTTTAAAAATTTTAAACAAAGGAAATAGGTAGGTAGTAAAAGAGAATTTATTTATTAAAATTCAACGAACTATGCAGTTTACAGAAATATTTCAGCTACAATGTAAACTTTTATAACCCTCTGTTGTTCATTATTATGTTACAAAGCTTTAGTTCTAGTCGCTTCGGTAATTAAAAGGGTATTCATTATGACTTTATTGCCAATGATAATACCTAATTAACATTTAGTCAATATTTGATCAATATTTAGCTATTTACTTCTTCTACTGTAGAGTTTTATTAATTCAAGATAGGAACGACCTCGACTTGGACATACGAATGAAATAACGAGTAGCAGCTGGCACAGAGCATGCTTTATTCTTTCAATATAGAGAAAATGGCTTCCCAACAAAAGTATAAAACAACAAACAGATTAAAACACAAATGTTACGAAGGTTTGAAATTAAATCTACGGGAATGTAGCGACTTAGCTACAGTTGGATGAACAAGAGACAAAATTGTTTGGCTGTTAGTTTAAGGAACATTTTGAATGGACCGTTAATTCGAGTTTTGCCCGCTAATGTGCTGAAACTTCTAAGTCTCGTTTTATTAACTATGTAGGTAGGTATTACAAAGTTACATAATGCCAAAGGGGTACGAGCTTGTACACGAAATTTCGGAAAGTTAGCAATGTAATCCTTAAAAGAATATCAATAATTACATCTAAACTAAGTTTTGGGGTTTATTAGCCAGCATCTGGTAGTTAAAATATTCACGATATATTATATGGATAGTGATCCACTATAAACCGTGATAAGACCTGTCATCATGTAAAGATCGGAATCTGGGCAATGAAGAAGAAGGATGAGAGAAGATTGCATGCAGCGGAGATGAGAATGTTGATTTGGATGTGTGTATGGATGGATAAAATAAGAAACGAGTATAGTAGATCAAGCCTGAAAGTATCGTCAGTTACTGAATAGATAAAAGGGAATCGTTTGAGTTGGTATGGTGATGAACAGAGAGGAGACACATGTGACTAGAAGAGTGATGAGTATTATGTATGTACAGTTTACTACAATAATACTATCAACAAGTATTGGACTTACGACCTTCTTCTAAACGACGTTACACACAAACATAAATACTCTTTAAATACTTGAATTAAAAGTACTCAGTGTGATTATTAATTGGCCGAGTAGTATAAGGCGCCACCCGCTATACCAACCGACGCGGACGTGGGATTGATCCACAGGTTACGTTTTTATAATGTTCAAATAGTGCTACAGGATTGTTAACGTTACGGTGGGCAGAGACTTTTGACCGTTGATTGTACGTACAGGGACGGAGTGGAAGAGGACGACATAAGAAAAGGTGGATGGACTGCGTGAGACAAGATATCAGAGATCACTTCTTGATAGAAATAGATAAAATCTATTTCTAAAAAAATAAATAAATATTGCAGGACATTCCACACATCGCCATCTAGCCCCAAGCTAAGTATCTAGACTTGTGTTATGGGTGCCAGACAACGAATATATACTACTTATATACTTTTCTTTTGTAAATATATACTTATAATACATAGAAACAACCAGACCATGAACAAATATCTAAGCATAAATACTTGTCTGAGGCGGGAATCGAACCCGCAACCCTGTGTATGGCAGTATCGCATGGTGACCATTGTGCCAAATGGGTCGTCTATAAAAATAACTTCACCAGAAATGTTAAGTAAGGACGATTTTGCCAGTCCATACTTTGGGGCACCAGGTAAATTAAATTCTTTCCTCGCTATCTCCCGCTTTCAAGAACACTCTGTGTGGGAATTGTCACATGGAACGGATGGTTGATGTGAAAAACACATAAATGATTTTAGGAAGTACATACAAATATAGGGTAGGTATTAATTACCTCAAAATTTGTTTGTTTTATTCGTGGTATTTACCTACGAATTTTACTGAGACGGAAAACTAACGTTTTAAATTATAAATGTAGCAGTCGTTAGGTTAAGTTCGAGACCTTGAGACCGATCGGAAAACTCAAACAATATGAGCCACCAACAATTTAAAATAAAAAGATTCAAGCATATGACATACGTTTATCGTATGGAGAGCAACTTAACGTTCTTTTTGTGTGACCGGTGCTGGCGGCGCCAAAGTTTCGAAGACAGATTTCACTGACTAATTGTGGAGCCGACTGTGTAGCCCTGTTGCAGTTCATGGAGCACCTGCTTGAATGCCCCTTGTGCCCTTATCCCTGCACATTGGAGGATCTGATGGAGGCCAACGCAGTTGCAGTAGTATCGGACAGGAAAGATTTGATTGGTACTACTTTACTGACTCTGAAGATTGACTATTCACTACATGACATGGTAATGACAACTTAGGTACCTACTTTATTAAACTTAAAAACGCTTACTCAAAAACTCTTCATAATGTTCTATAACAGCTTAAAAGACTTCGCATGTTAGTCTTGGCAATTTTAGACAGGCCATGCATGTGGCACGCCACTAACATCAAAATATATCACATTGTCTCGTGTAAAAGAACATGGTGTTACATAAAGTGGACTATTTTAGTATGTCAGTAAATATATCTAAGAAAAACAATTTCCTGAAAAGGAAAATGTTTTTAAAAAACACTTTAAATCAGTTCAGTGGTTTGGAAGATTATCTCTGGTAGGTACAATGAGATTGCGACACAGTTCCGTTTACATACACTGAAGATGTCGCAATACGGGTAAAACTTACGCATGTTTTCTGAAGGAAGTAGGTAGGTATGCCTATGTAGTATGTATAAAATCTACATGTTTGAATACTAGCTACTGTGTTTTCAGTGCTAAGTACTACCAAAAATAAATAAAAGAAATCAAATAAAAACAATTTTTGTTTTTTAGTAACATAACAAATAATGATAGGTACCACTTTATACAGGGCTAGTGGCTACTTCAGTGCACTTTAATAATCAACTTTAGTTCTATGAATTTTGGAAATGCAAACATTTACTTTAAAAAATTCGTCTGCGAAGACCCTTTTTAAGCTATGTACTTTTTAAGATAGTGGATAGGAAAACCTTTCATACATAATTACCATTAACCCTGTATTAATATGTTGCCATTATTTTCATATTCATATGTAGGTACATGTACATTATTGTACATGTATGTGCGTATAACTTGTATCAACCTTTAGGCTGACATTCATTTGGAATTTTGTTTCGTACACAAATATAAGGGATACAAAAGATTGCCTCAGGGATTTTTATGTGACCTTTCAAACCTAAATATTTAATGACAAAAGTATACAAATAAAAATACTCTCTCTTCGACCACGAAAAGAGAGAATTTTCGGGAAACACGCAATCAAAGCCAACAAACAGCTGTCAAAGTTTTAAAGAAGTAGGTAGATGGTTAAAAATTTATTATATCTATAAAATATTTTCGGAATGTTACATATTTCATACAGAGAGGCAAGCGAATGGACTGTAATCGGTTAGAATGGGTTCTATCTCGAGTCTGCAGTATAGTAAAAAGCACGAGGACAAGATATTATAAAATTCCGATGAAATTGCGATGTAACCGTTTTATTATATCGCAATTTCATGGGACCCAACGGGCAAATAGCTATAGTTATAGTGCTCATCATCATCATCTTTGGTCTTTTCGTCTATTTCAGGCGATCACCGTCTCAGCTCTTTCGTGGCTTAGTAAACCAATTTGCGAGCGCCAAATGCGCCCGCAGTTTGCACAAGGAATGGTATCGCTTAGGTCATTATTTGTGCCCATACGGGACATACGACTCTTGTGAATCTTCGCAGCTAGAGTGTTGAACCACGCCCGATCCTACCGAGAATGACCGATCCCGTAGATACAATTCCTCCAATCACTTCACTCTTCAGTCATAGTAGTGCTAAGGTATGAATGGATGCACTGCAGCAATTTAAATATTGCGATAAGATTTGTATTTCATTGAATTCGCCGAATAAATTGATAAGGATGACGAGCGTACTACGTAGATATCAATCAGCACTAAAATATGTCGGTGAGATTACCTACTTTGTATCTATAGATACCAGTGGAAAAACATATTGTATAAATAGTGCACACACACACCATGAGTATCCATTTAAATCAAATCAATCATTTATTCACATTAAATAGAGTAATAAGATGTCAAAATTATAATAAAGTACTTGGCTATTTAACCTCATTTGAGGTATGTGAATTAGTCTAAATTAATAGTGAAATGTCAAATAATAAAATTAAAAGTTATTATGTACATAAAAATCAAGTCAATTATATGTCATTAACTCATTCTATACATTGGTAAATACTCTTTAAGGCTATAAAAGGACTTTTCCGTCAAAAAATTATGTAATTCTCTCTTAAATACTGTGAAGTCGTCAATTTTAACTTCATCTGAACTTTTGCTACTCTTCTTGTAAGTAATGTTTTTGTAGTTTAACCTTTTCATAAAGTTGTCCATGGCAAATCTTGTATACAAACTTAGATTCCACGAATCAGGCTCAGCCTTGTGTGGAATCTCCAGGAATAATATGAAACTCTGTAACACTATATTGGTAAATAAAGAATTTGTATTTGTATTTGAAATAGAACACGTATGCTAAAAATCAATATCAAGGTCAGCTAGCATCAAAAGAATTTTCTTCTCAAGAAGTTCGGCCTTCCACTCAAAGTTTCATCAATTTTATACTACCGGCTTTCAGACAAAGGGAAGCCGATGAGTAGGACACAGCATTGTTCCTAAGAATCTAGGCGTGTTGGAGCAATCATCGCGACCCAAATACCAACTATTTTACACCACAGAAATATCTATCTAATTTTCCGTTCAGTATAAAAGAACTAATATATTTAAGAACACAAAGCCCCAAGCGACGTGTAATTTATTACTATGATTTATCTTAATTTTCGTTTCCCGTAAACTAAAATTAAAAATTGAGATAGGTGTTGATAAAACATTGAAATTAGATACTGTGAGATGCATCTGAATGTTTACATTAATGGCCACGCTTTAGAATGTGTTGGAAGGGATGTCATCGACCCCGATACAGAAGCCGCGATCAAATTGATTAATAGATATTACGATAGGACTCACGCGTGGCTCGACGATGCTCTTTAATTGGTTTAATTGCTGAGCGTAGGCCAGCTGACGATACAAAGTTGATGATTAGCGTTCTATCTACTGTTACCAGCTAGCATGCTATTATTTGAAGACTACACTCTAGACAGAGTACAATTTTTCCACG
The DNA here is from genome assembly GCA_907269075.1 of Idaea aversata. Lineage (NCBI taxonomy): Eukaryota > Metazoa > Arthropoda > Insecta > Lepidoptera > Geometridae > Idaea > Idaea aversata. The sequence continues at coordinate 5,757,226 of OU026101.1, forward strand.
TAAATACTATTAAGTGTGTACTTATGAAACTCCGACAATCACAACACTCAGATTAATTTCTCAGGCAATGTTTGGATAGAGCTCATAAAAATATTAAAACGAAGCTACGCGAAGACACTAGCAAAGAAAACCGTTTTCCCGAATACTTGGGACAAGTTCCACGTCTTTAATTTATGGTTAAATAGATTAATGAGGTCCTGAGTAAACCGACGTTCATGAGTAAAATTTGAAATGAGAAAGTGAAATACACAAAACCACAGTAAGTAATATCGTATCTTGTGTACAGTATGGGTTATAAGTAAATGATCAGTTTGCTACAATAATACTATCAACAAGTATTGGAGTTACGACCTTCTAATAGACGTCACACGTCAAACTTAAATACTTGAATTAAAAGTACTCAGTGTGATTATTATTTTTAACATGTTAGCTGTTTTTAGTTGGCCGAGTGGTATAAGCCATCACCCGCTACACCAACAGACGTGGGCTCGATCCACAGGTTACGTTGTTATAATGTTCAAATAGCACAGGATTGTAAACGTTACGGTGGGCAGAGACTTTTGACAGTGGATTGTACGTATGCGGTGCATATTGGTCTTGAAGTGAGTGCATGTGTTCTTGCAGAAGCGTGTTACCGCATTAACGCATCAAAGATCCAATAATAAACATTGACGCATAATGGCAACGGTTTCATTACAGGATCATAAGCTCATAGGCACAAATAAACCGCATTTTGTTTGTAAATCTTGCATTGTCGTTTTAAAATAGACGTTTAGTCACAGCAGTTCACAGGACTGATGTAATGCTTCCGATCTGAAGCTGTGATTTTTAGTTGGGATAAAAGAGAATTATTTTCGGATAGCACACAGGATATCGTTTATTTACAGATGCGAAATATACAAATACACTTTGTTTTAAAAAAAGACAATACGTCGAAGATAAACGAAGTAAATACAAGAAACAAATTGTATAATTGTTTATTCAAAGTAAACTGTACTTTACACCTCAAGATAAATTGACTGACAGTTTTATAAGGAAACTCAACCGATTAGTCATAAAGACGTTGCTATTTTTATCGTTTAAAAGAAAATGTTTGTAGAAAAACTTAATGCGCGAATACAACCCCTGTTCAGGCATCATTGTGGCCGTAATTGGTTTTCATACCATACTTGGTGTACAGTCCACAAATGCCGGCAATACCTTAGATGGACAAAGCAACTGCTCTAACGAACAAGACACCAGGCTAGCATCTAAGATCTGCAGTTTGTACTCGTAAAAACATCGATGCTTGTCTTATAAATCACAAATAAAGTAGGTATTTTATGTCTGCAAATATTTGATTGATATAGATTTAAATTCCTGCATTGATAAATGGTTAGATAAAAAAAATATTCAAGAGGTAGAAAGAACAGTTAAAAGTTACATAAGTGCGATTCATTGAACAGTTTTTAATGATTTGATATAAAACGCAACGGTATTCGAGTCTTACCTTGTAAATATACTAAAAAACACCCCCAAAAACTTACGTAAGTATGCCTCTACAACAAAAGCTCTAAAAATAAATGCAAAATAAGATAGCGTTATAGCGTTATAGCAGAATAGCACGCCAGTTGATATCAGGTTATCGCGATAGACGGGTCTTTGGCGCTTTGTCTGGATTTCAAAGTCAACTTGTCTTTCTTATCAAGGACCTTGTTTGACAATTTATTGGAGGGATGTTTATATTTTCACCTTTTACCTGAAGCAGGCATGGGCTAGGTACAATCGACGCTCAAAAGTCCACCGCCACTATAACGTTTACAATTCTGTACAGCACTATTTGAACATTATAACAACGTAATCGGTTTGTGTAGCGGGTGGCGGCTTATACCACTCGGCCAACTAAAAACATAGCTAACATGTTGAAAATAATAATTACACTGAGTACTTTTCATTCAAGTATTTACGTTTGTTTTAACGTCTATTAGAAGGTCGTAAGTACAATACTTGATTATAGTATTATTGTAGCCAACTGATAGTGGAGTTATGACGCATACTGTACCTTGTATGTACGAAGCTAGAAGATTATCATCGAGTCTTGGTGGTTGATTTCCATTAAAATCCACGTTTGAAGTCCGTTAAAAGTCTTAAAAATATTTTTATTTTAATAAATATGGCGTCATTTATATTGAAGAAGTTGCTGCGACGAAATCGTATAAGTCTCTTTGATCATACGTTCCGTTTATTTTCTTCTTAAATTGTGCTCTTTATTTCTTAGAACCGCGTGTACAAACAATGTTAAAATTTTCGTGGAATTTTTATTGTTATTTTTATCAAAAGAAGTAACTTACATTAGGTATTCATTACGTATTTAATTAGTAGAATTAATTCATTTATATTATTCGTCGGCGTTCTTTATAAAATGTGCACATTCTTTAACACCATTCTAGGTTAATGAATTTAAAGTCTGGAAGATTCTTTATTATTTATAAGTATTAGACGCTCTAACATATTACGTAATTAGTAATTACATTTTATATAAGTATGCAAATCTATAAATGCCAAATTATGTTTATGCTTAAATGATTTAAATTATTTAAGATGAGGAAGTAAATAAAGGAAATGAGTTACCTACTTATATAAGTGCACACATACAATAAGTTAAAACTTACATCATTGTGATAATTAGGCTGAAATTTTCTAAAATATAAATACATAGTAATATATTACATCATTTTTATCATCGAAAAATACACAGCCTTTGCATTAAATTTTACGTAATTATAATACTTGAAAAAAAAATGTAAGTAACCTAAATTTTAAATAGGGCTTTGAATCCTATTTTTGCTTAGACATAAGACAGTGATGGATTGACGCTTAGATCCAAAAACGTAGACAAATGTGCGCTCGCGCCGACACCTCTACATCCGGTGTGTGTGAGTGTAATCTGAAAGTCTGAGCTCAAAGTGAATGCGACTACAGACTTTTCTGTCGATCGATATTTTGGCGACCAATGAATGGGAGGGTTTCGCTTATTGACTGAACGAGTGAAACGTCCGCGCGTCCCTGCTTCAAGTCTGGCAAGAGCTTTCGTCTGAAAGTATGTTGGTACTCCAGTAGTTAGTAGCTACAGGTCGGACTAGAAGTAGATCTCTCTGCCCGCGTCGCCTTAAAGTCTTCAAGTCTAGAGTGAATAGGTAGATATCTTCTAGGCGAGTATGCTGTGTCCTCATCTTTGCTACCCACGTAAGATGTGGTGAAATGCAAGCAAAAATAAAGCACTTGATACTTACAAGTTTTACGATTTTACACGTTTTTTTTGTTGTCGGGGATATTTGATTGGAATTTCTTTTACGGTGACTTCATGATTGATGTTATTTTTATGGTAGGTATATGAAACTTAACTTCAAGTTGGTCTCATAAAATTTGGTAAGAGCTGATTTTTGAAGTAATGCTCGCAAACTCTACTGTTCGCAAACCGTTATTTTTTTTTCATCAAAACTAAAGTTGGCATGCTATCGGACGATCGAAAAGTCTGTAGTCTGTGTTTCCTTCAGGATCGATGACCGGATGGTGGAAAGTAAACGAGTGTTAAATATTCACGTTTACGGGGAATATTGTTGTTAAAATTGAGGGTGGGAAATTATGGATAATGTAATGGAATTATGACCCGTGGGTTTATTTGCATAGATCGCGTAGTACTTTGAAAAAAAATATATTTTCGTGCTCATCTACGATCTACGACAAAACCGTCTCGCATTTTTACCATTTGTAGGTTTATCTTTAAACTTGTAACTTCTAGCTATTACCTTAGTAAGTAAATATATAGTTGCTTTGTGTATATCGTGTTCTATGTTTCTTACTGGGTTGTACAAATAAAGTTATCTATCTATCTTTACACTAAGTGAATAAAGATCCTAATAAATTACGGGTAAGGATCGAAAAGTGACTAGATATCCTAATTATCCACGCTCTTTAAGTTCGAAAAAGCAACTAAAGGTAAATTTATCCGATTCGGTAATTACCGGTACTAACATAAGTTTTGGCTTTGAGTTAACCCAGCATTATGAAGGTACTCTAATTACCCGTAAGTTTCTTGGCACATTAATATTACCACTATTACTTAATTAACACCTTGCACCTTTTAATTACACAGGTAAAGTTTTAAAATGCGACATTGCACGTAATAGTTTAAAAATTTAATGTAAATCAAATTCATCGTTTCACTTATTGATTCTTAACAGTAATCAATTATTCTAATACATTTACTTTGTTATCTAATAAGTAAGTACCTACGTACGTACTTTTTTCATATTCGTTCTATTGACATGGGACGATAATTGAGGAATTAAAACAAACATACTTAACTGGAGATAATATCATCACTACATAGTATAAAACAAAGTCGCTTTTTCTGTCCCTATATCCCTATGTATGCTTAAATCTTTAAAACTACGCAACGGATTTTGATGAGGTTTTTTTAATAGTAGAGTGATTCAAGAGGAAGGTTTATATGTATAATACATGCATAATATTGCCGTGCGAGGCCAGGACGGGTCGCTAGTTTCTATTATAAAATACGTCAATTTAACCTAATGAGTCTCATCGGTATAATCGAGATCCCTGCCCAATGGAGATTGAGTGTTATTACCCCAGTTTTCAAGGGCAAGGGATCGGTGCAGGAGTGTGGCAGTTATCGAGGTATAAAGGTCATGTCCCACACCATGAAGCTCTACGAGCGGATGGTCGACTCTCGGATCCGACAGGAGTGCACTGTCTCTGGGTGTCAATATGGTTTCCGCCCCGGGCATGGCACCATGGACCCTGTTTTCGCCCTAAGGATCGTTATGGAGAAATACAGGACGAAGAATACGCCTCTGCATTTTCTATTCCTAGATTTGCAGAAGGCCTTCGACTGTGTTCCTCGCATGATGATCTGGTGGGCGCTGCGGTCCAAAGGGGTTCCGGAAGCTTATGTTGAAATCATCAGAGACATGTACCGAAATTCTGATTCTGTGGTGCGAACTGCTGTTGGCGACACTAAGCCCTTCCCTGTTACCGTTGGAGTTCACCAGGGTTTCGTCCTAAGCCCGTTCCTGTTCAGCGTAATATTGGATGCACTGTCCGTTGCCATCAGGGATGCACACGAGCAGCCTCCATGGCTGCTCATGTACGCTGATGATATTGCGCTGGCGGATTCGGATAAGGGGCGGCTGGTCCAACGTGTACACACGTGGAAGGAGTCGCTTGAGAACGGCGGTTTGCAACTGAATGTGGCGAAGACAGAGTACTTGGCTTGCAATACCACAGATCCCACACCTGTCTGCGTAGACGGTCATATGGTCGAGCGGACAGACCAGTTTAAGTACTAGGGGTCTGTGCTTCACGCGTCCGGCGACATCGATTGCGACGTCAAGTCACGCATTTCAGCGGCTTGGGCCAAGTGGCGTGAGGTGACTGGTGTCATTTGCGACCCCAAAATGCCGATTAAACTAAAGGGACAGGTCTATAAAACCATCATTAGACCTGTCCTTTTGTATGGTAGTGAGGCGTGGCCGGTGCTTGAGCGACATAAGCAGGAGCTGCGTGTCACGGAGATGAAGATGTTGCGCTGGATGTGTGGAGTGAAGCGAAAGGATCGCGTCAGGAACTCCCGCATCCGGGGCAGCCTTCATGTCCGAGACATTGCAGATAAATTGCAAGAGTGTCGCTTACGCTGGTACGGCCACGTCTTGCGAAAACCGGCTAGTTACGTGGGGAACAAATGTCTTGCCATGGCGCCTCCGCCGGGTCGTGGCAGACTGGGTAGACCCAAGAAGTGCTGGCTTGACGTCGTAAAGGGTGATATGCGTGCAAATGGCCTTACAACCCAGGATGCCGAAGATCGTGCGAACTAGAGGCGTAAAAGTAGGAAAGCGGACCCTGGGCTCCCGAGAGGGATGCAACCGGGAACATCGCTCGGATGATGATGATGATGATGAGTCTCATCGGTATCAAAGTTACCGAATAATTGAAGAGAACTAGCAGCGCTACAAACCTCGTATCACCCGCGTAACTCCCGATCCCGTGGGAATATCGGGATAAAAAGTAGTCTAAGTTATTCCCAATAAATCAATGTCCTCAATGTGTGTTTGACGACCTCTGTGGCGCGTCGGGCGAACACCCGACTGCGACGCAGAAGGTTGCGGGTTCGATTCCCGCCGGGAACAAGTATTTATGCTGACCATAAATTCTTGTTTCTGGTTCTGGGTGTTTCCTATATGTATAATATGTATATATTTACCAAAAAAAAAGTATATAAGTAGTTTATCCGTTATCTGGCACCCATAACACAAGCATTAAGTTGCTTAGCTTGGGGCTGGATGGCGATGTGTAATATGTCCTGAAATATTTTTTTTATTTTTTATTTATAATGTATCCTCATACCAAGTTTTATCAAAATCGGCCCAGTAGTTTCGGACCTTATTCGTTACAAACATAAAAGTAAAAAATCTGTCGTCTTTATAAATCAAAATCTTTCTCGCGCTAAAGTACGTCAAAATTAACCTAATGATTTTCCTCGGTATTTTGCTAATAAACATTGTTTTAATGTACTCTTTATACCACTTTTACGTTAAATTCCTTTAAATTTAAAGCACCTACCACAAACTAAAATAGACGTTAATGCATTATCCATGTCGACTAAACGAATATTTGAACGCTGCATAACGGTAACCAAACCACTAGAGTTCTGATTTTTAGATGCATTTTCTAGTAGAACGATCATATTCTATGGAAATTGAATTCTAAAATGCTGCGTCTTTCAACTATATTATTAGGTACTCTAGAAACACCCAAGAGTAGGTCAAATCTATACTTCACTTCACTACATAGTATAAAACAAAGTCGCTTTTTCTGTACCTATTTCCCTTTGACTGCTTAAATCTTCTACGCAACGGATTTTGATGGGTTTTTTTTAATAGGTAGATAGAGTGATTCAAGAGGAAGGTTTATATGTATAATACATGCATAATATAGCCGGGGCGGGTCGCTAGTAATATTATAAAACTGAAGAGTTTGTTTGTTTGAACGAGCTAATCTCGGGTAATAGGTACTGGTTCGAATTAAATAAATAAATAAATAAATATTTCAGGACATATTACACATCGCCATCCAGCCCCAAGCTAAGCAACTTAATGCTTGTGTTATGGGTGCCAGATAACGGATAAACTACTTATATACTTTTTTTTTTTTTTGTAAATCCTACTAATATTATAAATGTGAAAGTTTGTGTGTATGTGTGTATGTGTGTGTGTGTGTGTGTGTGTATGTTTGTTACTCCTTCACGCAAAAACTACTGGACCGATTGCGTTGAAACTCGGTATTTAGATAGCTGAGTACCTGGATTAACACATAGGCTACTTTTTATCCCGATATTCCCACGGGATCGGGACTTACGGGATTATTCTTTCACACAAAAAACTTCTGGACCGAATGCGTTGAAACTCGGTATGTGGATAGCCAAAGACCTGGATTAACACATAGGCTATTTTTAATCCCGATATTCCTACGGGATCGGGACTTACGGGATTACTCCTTTACGCAAAAACTACCGAACAGATTGCGGTAAAAATCAGTAAGTAGATAGCTGGAGACCTGAATTAACACAAAGGCTACTTTTTTCCCGATATTCCCACGGGATCTGGACTTACGGGATCAGGCCTCAAAATATATTTTAAAAAGTTGTAGTTGGGCGGAGGCGGAGAGAGTGATGAAGGGGAGAAGGGTAAGAAAAATAAAAAGGGGGAGCACAGGAAAGGGGGAGGATAGGAAAGAGGAAGAGGATGTAAGAGGGAAGAGACGAAATGGGGAGAAGAGGAAAGGGGGAGGAGAGGAAAGGGGGAGGAGAGGAAAGGGGAAGACAGGAAAGAGAAAGGGTATGAAAGAGGGAGGGGACGAAATGGGGAGAAGAGGAAAGGAGGAGGAAAGGAAAGGGGGAGGAGAGGAAAGGGGGAGGAGAGGAAAGGCGGAGGAGAGGAAAGGGGGAGGGGACCTAACCTAACCTTCTCCATCCGTGACGGTAATTTGTCAAAAAAACATTTCGAGCCTATCTGGACTCCTAGAAATGTAAGCGCTCGCTTCGCTCGCACGTGTTTGCTACTCATTCTGCGACGGTTCTGTGTCAGAAAAGCATTCTGGGTCTGTCTGGACTCTTTAAAATATAACCGCTCACTTCGCTCGCACGTGTTTGCTACTCCATCCGCGACGGTTTCGTGTCAGAAAAGCATTCTGGGTCTGTCTGGACTCCTTAAAATATAACCGCTCACTTCGCTCGAACGTGTTTGCTACTCCATCCGCGACGGTTTCGTGTCAGAAAAGCATTCTGGGTCTGTCTGGACTCCTTAAATTATAACCGCTCACTGCGCTCGCACGTGTTTGCTACTCCATCCGCGACTGTTTCGTGTCAGAAAAGCATTCTGGGTCTGTCTGGACTCCTTAAAATATAACCGCTCACTTCGCTCGCACGTGTTTGCTACTCCATCCGCGACGGTTTCGTGTCAGAAAAGCATTCTGGGTCTGTCTGGACTCCTTAAAATATAACCGCTCACTTCGCTCGAACGTGTTTGCTACTCCATCCGCGACGGTTTCGTGTCAGAAAAGCATTCTGGGTCTGTCTGGACTCCTTAAATTATAACCGCTCACTGCGCTCGCACTTGTTTGCTACTCCATCCGCGACTGTTTCGTGTCAGAAAAGCATTCTGGGTCTGTCTGGACTCCTTAAAATATAACCTCTCGCTTCGCTCGCACGTGTTTGCTACTCCATCCGCGACGATTTCGTGTCAGAAAAGCATTCTGGGTCTGTCTGAACTCCTTAAAATATAACCGCTCACTTCGCTCGCACGTGTTTGCTACTCCATCCGCGACGGTTTCGTGTCAGAAAAGCATTCTGGGTCTGTCTGGACTCCTTAAAATATAACCGCTCGCTTCGCTCGCACGTGTTTGCTACTCCATCCGCGACGGTTTCGTGTCAGAAAAGCATTCTGGGTCTGTCTGGACTCCTTAAAATATAACCGCTCGCTTCGCTCGCACGTGTTTGGTCACAATAACTAACGTTACCTACTCCATCCGCAACGGTTCCATGTCAGAAAAGCATTCTGGGTCTGTCTGGACTCCTAAAAATCTAACCGCTCGCTTCGCTCGCACGTGTTTGCTACTCATTCCGCGACGGTTTCGTGTCAGAAAAGCATTCTGGGTCTGCCTGGACTCCTTAAAATATAACCGCTCGCTTTGCTCGCACGTGTTTGCTACTCCATCCGCGACGGTTTCGTGTCAGAAAAGCATTCTGGGTCTGTCTGGACTCCTAAAAACATAACCGCTCGCTTCGCTCGCACGTGTTTGGTCACAATAACTAACGTTACCTACTCCATCCGCGACGGTACCGTGTCAGAAAAGCATTCTGGGTCTGGCTAGACTCCTAAAATTCTAACCGCTCGCTTCGCTCGCACGTGTTTGCTACTCATTCCGCGACGATTTCGTGTCAGTAAAGCATTGTGGGTCTGTCTGGACTCCTTAAAATATAACCGCTCGCTTCGCTAGCACGTGTTTGCTACTCCATCCGCGACGGTTTCGTGTCAGAAAAGCATTCTGGGTCTGTCTGGACTCCTTAAAATATAACCGCTCGCTTCGCTCGCACGTGTTTGGTCACAATAACTAACGTTACCTACTCCATCCGCGACGGTTCCATGTCAGAAAAGCATTCTGGGTCTGTCTGGACTCCTAAAAATCTAACCGCTCGCTTCGCTCGCACGTGTTTGCTACTCATTCCGCGACGGTTTCGTGTCAGAAAAGCATTCTGGGTCTGTCTGGACTCCTTAAAATATAACCGCTCGCTTCGCTCGCACGTGTTTGCTACTCCATCCGCGACGGTTTCGTGTCAGAAAAGCATTCTGGGTCTGTCTGGACTCCTTAAAATATAACCGCTCGCTTCCCTCGCACGTGTTTGGTCACAATAACTAACGTTACCTACTCCATCCGCGACGGTTCCATGTCAGAAAAGCATTCTGGGTCTGTCTGGACTCCTAAAAATCTAACCGCTCGCTTCGCTCGCACGTGTTTGCTACTCATTCCGCGACGGTTTCGTGTCAGAAAAGCATTCTGGGTCTGTCTGGACTCCTTAAAATATAACCACTCGCTTTGCTCGCACGTGTTTGCTACTCCATCCGCGACGGTTTCGTGTCAGAAAAGCATTCTGGGTCTGTCTGGACTCCTAAAAACATAACCGCTCGCTTCGCTCGCACGTGTTTGGTCACAATAACTAACGTTACCTACTCCATCCGCGACGGTTTCGTGTCAGAAAAGCATTCTGGGTCTGTCTAGACTCCTAAAAATCTAACCGCTCGCTTCGCTCGCACGTGTTTGCTACTCATTCCGCGACGATTTCGTGTCAGTAAAGCATTGTGGGTCTGTCTGGACTCCTTAAAATATAACCGCTCGCTTCGCTCGCACGTGTTTGCTACTCCATCCGCGACGGTTTCGTGTCAGAAAAGCATTCTGGGTCTGTCTGGACTCCTAAAAATATAACCGCTCGCTTCGCTCGCACGTGTTTGGTCACAATAACTAACGTTACCTACTCCATCCGCGACGGTTCCGTGTCAGAAAAGCATTCTGGGTCTGTCTGGACTCCTAAAAATCTAACCGCTCGCTTCGCTCGCACGTGTTTGCTACTCCATCCGCGACGGTTTCGTGTCAGAAAAGCATTTTGGGTCTGTCTGGACTCCTTAAAATATAACCGCTCGCTTCGCTTGCACGTGTTTGGTCACAATAACTAACGTTACCTACTCCATCCGCGACGGTTCCGTGTCAGAAAAGCATTCTGGGTCTGTCTGGACTCCTAGAAATCTAAGACCTCACGTTACCTTGACCTGACGTTCCTTCCCTTAACGTCTCGCTTTCCTATAACACCGCTTTCCCTTAATACTGGCATTGCTAAACACAAAAACTACTATACGAATTGTGATGAAAGTCTGTAGCAGGTAGCTAGGGACCCTAACAAATAAGCTACTTCTTATTCCGATGTTCCTACGAAACTCGGACTTGCGCGGGTGAAACCGCGGGGCGCAGCTAGTATATACATATTATACATATAGGAAACACCCAGAACCAGAAACAAGAATTTATGGTCAGCATAAATACTTGTTCCCGGCGGGAATCGAACCCGCAACCTTCTGCGTCGCAGTCGGGTGTTCGCCCGACGCGCCACAGAGGTCGTCAGTAATTGAAAAATTATTTTTGTGTTGGATAGTCCATTTATAGAGGAAGGCTATAGGCTACTATTTATTTTGATATTCCCACGGGATCGGGACTTATGCGGGTGAAACCGTGGGGCGCAGCTAGTATTATACAATTCTGTTGTATGCAGTTGAAACTATTATATTGTAATTTTTGTTTAATGCTATTTTTGTCTGTTTTTTACAAGAAACAAAACACGGAGGCCATGACTGTGACTCAACACAACATGCAGAAAAACACAAAACCTTCATGAAGTCAGCCTTAAAAGCATATACACTGACGTCATCGACTGGTTTCGCAAGCCTTACAGCATTTTTTTATTAGGGTTCCTTACCTAAACGGTAAAAAGTTCACTGTCCGTCTGTCTGTCAGCGGGCTGGATCTCATGAAGCGTGATAGCTAGACTGTTGAAATTTTCACAGATGATGTATTTCTGTAAACAGAATATAAATGGTACGGAACCCTTCTTGCGAGAGTCCGACCTGCACTTGACCTGTTTTAATTTAAACTAGCGACCCGCTCCGGCTTCGCACGGCTATATTATGCATGTATTATACATATAAACCTTCCTCTTTAATCACTCTATCTATTAAAAAAAACCGCATCAAAATCCGTTGCGTAGTTTTAAAGATTTAAGCATACATAGGGATATAGGGACATAGGGACGGCAGTGGTGACTTTATTTTATACTATGTAGTGATAACACATTGCTAAAGTTATTTTACATAATGAGCCCTTAGCGTATATTAACTGACATAAGGTGTCTTTAAAATATACATATATACTAAGTAGCTCAGTCATAGTAGACATTTGCATAGCAAATAAAATTAACCAACATTTTGCCTCGCAACTCAAACTATCCAACAAACTCAAGTTAACTTAACTTAGTATTTTGCAAGTGTCTTTCCTAGGAGCATTTGGCAAGACCTCTTTGTTTAACTTTAGTCATTAACAGTGAGAAATAAAGACTACAAAATCCTGTAACTTACGTCCGCACTTACTTTTAAGTTTCACTACTTAAGAGAATCACATACATCATGACATTATTCCCCACCATTATTGGTTTCCTCGCGACCTCCTCCTCCTCGCGAACATAGTCGAAACGTCAAGGTAATAAAAAAAAAATAAAAAAAAAAAACGCGATTAAGACCCGGGGAAATAATTACTATGAATACAAATCGTACGAGTTTAAAAAGTTCATTGACATTATTAATCGAATTTTCGTTCTATAGCTGTTTTCATCCCTTTAATTGCGACAAAATGTTATGTTATTCGCTTGAATAGAATTTATTCTAGGCTTACATGTTTTATTATTTCAAAAAAGTCAAAGTTAAACTAACTAATAACATTTAAGTGATTTAAAAAAAGAAGAAATACAAGTCTAGTTTATAATTAATTAATTACACAAAAAAATGTCACACTGAAATCGGACAATATTAAGTGAAGAAAAGAGCTATTTCTTTTTGTATGGATAGGATAAGTTTACGGTAATGTAACCCTCTTAACAACTTTTTTATTAAATTAACTTTAACTTGGTCTGAAGTTGGTCTCCGTGCTTGGCTTTTCTACTTCAACGTTTTAGGAATTTAATTTACTTTTGTGTTGTCTGTGATACGGTTAAAGCAAGAAGTGTTAATATTCCTTGACTAGCAGCGCTGTGCGGTTTTACCCGCGTAACTCCCGATCCCGTGAGAATATCGGGATAAAAAGTAGCTTATGTTACGGCCAATGAATCAATGTATCATCATACTAAGTTTAATCAAAATCGGCCCAGTAGTTTAGGAGCCTATTTGTTACAAACACAAAAATATTTTCTCTTTATAACATTACTAGCGACCCGCCCCGGCTTCGCACGGCTATATTATGCATGTATTATACATATAAACCTTCCTCTTGAATCACTCTATCTATTAAAAAAAAACCGCATCAAAATCCGTTGCGTAGTTTTAAAGATCTAAGCATACAAAGAGAAATAGGGACATAGGGACGGCGAAAAGTGACTTTATTTTATACTATGTAGTGATATAGAAGATCTAAGCATACAAAGAGAAATAGGGACATAGGGACGGCGAAAAGTGACTTTATTTTATACTAAGTAGTAATATGACTGACTACTAATGTAACCAAACAAAAGGAATACATCACAAAAGTTATCTAGGTTGTAGTTTTAGGTGTTTGTTAGTTCCCGTGAGATAGAGCTCTTGCCCATATTTTATCAGCTACTTAAGTGGAGTTGGATCAAATAGTAACTTTGCGAATTTCGACTGTTGTTTAACATTAACTAACGATTAAATCCGTACTAAATAAAGCAACAAAATACTAAATTGATAAAGGTCATACGTCACCTACCATCAGGCAGGTGTTATAGTGGTCAAATGGTGACATCAGAAGTAAAGAAATAGAATGTTATCTGAAGTTTCTTTATAGCCTATATTGGCCAAAGGCCTCCTTAAAATATTTCTAAGCAGTTCGGTCCTGGACTAGGTTTGGCCAGGGTCCGTCATATGCAATCGAAATTTTAATGCCATCGTTTTCAGGGTCTGCCTCAATGCGTGACAAGCCCATTGGTCGGGATGCATTCGACTCACTTGATCCAATGTTTAAAAGAATATAAAATGAAGTCACAAGAATAGTTATTTCCATCGAGTTGAGCCGCTTGCGTCCAATCAAACGGCACCCTTAAATTTTTTCGAACCAGGTCAACGGTAGCGCTAACTATCTCGGTTAACACATGCGATGGAAACCGATTGGTTTAACCCAGGGGTCGGCAACCTTTTGAGTCAGAAGAGTCAAAAATTACAATTTACAAAATTTCAAAGTTTTTAAAGTGCCACAATTGCCACTTCAGTTTACTTATTCTTTGTGCTATGTAACTTTAGTTCGCCTACGAATCTTCTCATATCTAATTCGATCTCGTAGTTAAACACCGAGTATAGCCCTCTCCACAGTACGCTGTGCGACCCTAAGGTTTCTTATGAGGTCCATGTCCATGGTGAAAGACCGCGTTTCTGAGCCATAAGTCATCACTGGTAACACACACTGGTTGTAAACTTTCGTCTTGAGGCACCGAGGTATTTTAGACGAGAGAGAGGAGAGGAAACTTCTTCACCTCACTGTAGCAATCGGGAAGACTATTCCATGCGTCGAAATATAAGTGCCTCAAATCGCGGTATTTCTTTACAATATGTTTATAATATTTGCATATGGAACTTAAAAGCATCAGCTTCACGTCCAAAGAGCAGCATGTGGCTTGCGAGCCGCAAGTTGCGGACCCCTGGTTTAACCACTTGGATTATTGCAAAACGCTTACCTTAATGCGGTGTCGGAAGCATCTATTGTCAGGCAATATCGATGTTTAATTGACCTGGAAATCGAGAAATTGATCATTAATCGATAGCATTTAAAAAACCGGCCAAGTGCGAGACAAATTCGCGCACATAGGGTACTATTATATTCTGTTTTGTATTTCTTGTTATTGCTGCAACAGAAATACATTATCTGTGAAATTTTCAACTGTCTAGCTATCACGGTTCATTGAGATTATTTGAGATACAGCCTGGTGACAGACGGACAGTGGAGTCTTAGTAAAAGGGTTCCGTTTTTACCCTTTGGGTACGAAACCCTAAAAATGCAGGTTTATTTCGTGTTTTATTTATAACCCGACTTAAAGGGCTTCGTCCCCACTCTACCCGATCTCATCTCTACCCGATTTCATTCTTGCATATAGAAAAAAGTAAGAGTACAGTTGACATAAAAAGGGTTTTCTAACCAAGTCAAGTATTCGATTGTTTGTAAGAAAACTCGTGTAACCTTAATAAATCACAACAAACAACATCTTATTAGTAAGATGTAAGGTCAATCAAGCTTTGTATATCAAAGCGATAGGGTGACTCAACTTCCTCAAACATTATAACCTAACCTTGGTACGATTAGTAGCAACAGATAAGCAAAGAATCCCAGATAAAAACCAACGAGAGGAAAAATTAAAAGAATCATTTCAAATCAAAGTTATCAACGAGCAAATCAAAGTCAGACGGGCGACAGTTCTATCAATGTTAATATTTGTTGTTTAATCAATGCCCGATTCATGTACTAGGGACGGTTTTATCAAATATTTTGTAGTTTAGAATTTACATTCCATTCCTTAAAGGTTCAATGTAATATCGCCTACGCTGGTACGGTCACGTCTTGCAAAAACCGGCTAGTTACGTGGGGAATAAATGTATTGCCATGGCGCCTCCGCCAGGTCGTGGTAGACTGGGTAGACCCAAGAAGTGCTGGTTTGACGTCGTAAAGGGTGATATGCGTGTAAATGGCCTTACTAACCAGGATGCCGAAGATCGTGCGAAGTGGAGGCGTAAAAGTAGGAAAGCGGACCCCGGGCTCCCGAGAGGGATGCAAACGGGAACATCGCTCGGATGATGATGATGTAATGTAACGTTCTTACAAATGTTACAATACAGGCAAACGCAAGGCAAATGTTCGCAGTGTGGTTCGAGTATTTTTTTTAAAACAAGCATTTCAATCTAATGTACAGTCACATTACCAATTAGCTGAACCCCACGTACCTAGAGCTCACTCGCAAATCTGTAAGGTTATAAAGTAATGTTACCTGATTCATTACACAATTTACTATACAATACAATATAAAAAAAATAACAAAATAGGTAAATACTATATTTTTTACAGATATGCGAATGAGCTCTGGGTCACGTGGGGTTCAGCTAATTGGTAATGTGACTGTACTAACTTACGAATGGTACAATTGTATTCATGTCAATTTGAGCTGAGTAAATATCCATATAACGTCGTATACACGAATAACGATGATTATTTAGACAATCTGTTTACAAAAGCCATGAAATATGATCCATTTATTAGTCAGACAGAACGTAAAATCGCGCAATACAATACCTAGCAATTTATTCGAAGTTCCCATTGTATCCACCATCCGGTCCTCTCGAGTCTCGAGCCGTTTTAATCAAACCAACCCTGGGAATTTCATTACGAGATGCCATTTATTTTACTTCTAAAGACCTATCTTTGGTGGTCTTCGCTTTCGCCGAGAACTCTCTGACAAATTTTGTCGAAAAAAATTAATTAATTTAACTAATAAAGCGAGGACTTATACTTAATGAGTTCACGGAAAACTTTGGTAAAAATATTCATAATGGCCCAAAGGACGTAGAGTTTGTGCAAACTTTTACACTCGACTAATACATTAGCGGAATAATTTATGAAACTTAATAAAGATTTATTTACGGTCTACGTGTTTTAGTGAATTATTTAGGGTATTAAATTTTTAGAAGAATTTAGTTTTATTTTAACACTAAATAAATTCATCAACGCTTTCTACCCACTAATGGTAATCAAATTACTACGACTTTCGACGTTGCTGGTAAAAAATACAAATTATCGATCGTTTCCGATCGTGTGAACACTTCGAACTTTACAGCTAGCATTGAAAGTCAGCTATTTAAAACATTTTGTTACCTCGCATTAAATTTATAACAAGCAAAAATTTCGATAACAAAGTCGAATCTTAATACTCAGAAATTCAATTATATCGAAGTTTCCGTCTGCGGAATCGTTGACAAAACTCAGTTTCAAGTCCAAAGAAAACTTGAGACGTGGTATTAAATTAATACTCTTTGAGAGAGGGGTAGCTTCGAGTACAAACAAAATTGTTGTAAGTTTCACGAAAAGTTCGAATTCACAGAAGCGAAGGAGGATAAAGCGAGTCGCGAAAATGTTACCCTCACATCAACTCTAGTGCTGTAAGGTGCAAAGTTAAAGTGTTCACTCGGAAAAGTTATGATTATAAATGATGCAGAGGGTCGAACCAAATAAGCCGGATTAAAATGGAAGTAGACTTTACCCGGCTACGTCATTTCTACAATATAGCATTGCCACGTTGAATTTTTTATTTTATTTGTATGAAAATCCTGTTTTCGCAGCGAAATTTTATTTTTTACAGGACTCAATGCTCTAAAACCAGAGCATTGAGTCCTGTCTAGATAAGAGTCAAATTAATCAAATCAAATCAAATTCATACATCTTCACTACATAGTATAAAAAAAAGTCGCTTTCTCTGTCCCTGTATCCCTATGTATGCTTAAATCTTTAAACCTATGCAACGGATTTTGATGCGGTTTTTTTTTTTAATAGATAGAGTGATTCAAGAGGAAGGTTTATAAAATATGTATAATACATGCATAATATAGCCGTGCGAAGCGGGGCGGGTTGCTAGTTATATTATAAAGCTGAAGAGTTTGTTTGTTTGAACGCGCTAAACTCAGGAACTACTGGTTCGAATTGAAAAATTATTTTTGTGTTGGATAGTCCATTTATCGAGGAAGGTATAGGCTACTTTTTATCCCGATCCACCCGCGCAACTCCCGGGATCGGGAGTTGCGCGGGTGAAACCGCGGGGCGCTGCTAGTACTTTACAGTGCTATAAGATTTCATAAATCTGGAATTTAGCAAATCTATAGTGGCATTATTATATTTCCAAAGCGCGAAACTAAATCGGTACCTACCTTTATAATAATTATTAAAAGATACCCAACTTGGATCCCCATTAGAGATGGATGGCAGAGTGGTTCATTTGTGCCCTTCATTAGGCTGACTCGCTCAGCGAAATTACTTTTTATTACTGAAATTCTAACGAATTTACGTCCTGAAATTATTTCAAAGAGATTCATCTGTCTCTACCTCTACCGTATAAAATATGTTTACACAATTTAGGTATTATGTGTGTAAATTATAACTGTGTGTAAACTCAAGATTTCGTTGGAATTGTATTTGAAATTAAACCAAGAATTTGTATTTTAATTGTTTTTTTAACAGCTGAACTAGCTTATAGACAAAGAGAAAAAACAGAACAGTAAAACAATACCTATTTTAATGTTATGTAAGTCGGCATACATACACACATTTAATTTAATTACATACTCATCGTAGAGTTCTAAAAATATCAATTTTTATTATTGTTTGTAATTGTAGTTACTTTGAAATTGAGCTCAAGCAGGACCATAAAGTCCTGTTCAAGTTGAGAACATTCTAATAAAATAGCAACTTTCGAGCTCTACGGTGGGTCTGCACATTTGTTGCCTGATTGTACAAACGTGGCTGAAGACATTTGTTGGACATACACCCATAACTCGTTGTCATGATGGTAATTGACGATTACAATGATCGAGTGCAATGGGGCGGAACTTTGAGGCTCGCCTACTTACTAATTTCTTCTTCGGCACATCACGTCATACACTTGATAGATGGGCCTTAAGTGATTATCAGGGAAAGTATTTTTGTTTATTTAAGTGGAACCGTTCGTTGAGATAGATTTTTTAACCTGGTAACGTCGCAATTATTAAAAAATAGCGACCCGCTCCGGCTTCGCGCGGCTATATTATGCATGTATTGTACATATAAACCATCCTCTTGAATCACTCTATCTATTAAAAAAAAACCGCATCAAAATCCGTTGGGTAGTTTTAAAGATCGAAGCATACAAAGGGACATATGGACGGCGAAAAGTGACTTTATTTTATACTATGTAGTGATAGTGATACAAGCGATAATAATAAAGTTTAATTTTATTTAAACGAGAAACTGAGTAATGGAGTGAGCTGAGATGGTACGACAAATCTGAAGCAGTATTATCTGCCTATTACAACTTGGATTGATAGCATTTCGCCATTGAGTACAGGAACATAGACATTCAATCTTCAGTGCAATTTCTTAGCGGTAGAAATAAGAATAACGGCAGTCCGAATTACTTTGATTCGTTGGTTATTATGTCGAAAAGATTATAAACATTTTCTCCGTTGTGTGTGACTAAACTCATGATATAGAATTTAGTCTGTCTACGATAACTTTATCTTCGTCTATGTGGAACACGGGAAAATGTTTGCATAAGCTGTCTTCAACCACCTACTATGGTAACTAGATAAGAAAACGCGTAGGTTGGAACTTTAAAACGGTTTTCAATATGAGACACTTATTATTTATAATGCAGTTCAGTAGACGTATATGCATATACATATATAAATTTAAAATGAATCGCCGAAATGGTACACGCATAACTTCCGAACGAGACTGCACCAAATTAGATAAAAAAAAAATTACAAAGTTTGGATATAAAAGAAAAAAAATAACCAAATGCGGATGAAATCGCGGGGCGAAGCTAGTTTTACATAAAAACAGAAAATATATTCCAAAAAGTTGACACGAGTGCTACTATTTGAATGAGGATTCACAAAGAGTAGACGAATTGCAATGAAATTATAATAAAAACTCTTCAGGTTACTGTTTGTAACTTTGCCTTTTAATAAAGTAACCACAAGTACAATCAACGTTCAAAAGTTCACCGAGACCATAACGTTTACAATCCTGTGCAGCACTATTTGAACATTATAACGTGGATCGAACCCACGTCGTCGGTTGGTGTAGCGGGTGGCGGGTTATACCACTCGGCCAACTAAAGACATAGCTAACATGTTGAAAATAATAATCACACTGAGCATTTTTAATTAAAGTATTTGTTTGTGTGTAACGTCTATTAGAAGAAGGTCGTAAGTCCAATTGATAGTATTATTGTAGCTATCTGACAGTGGACTTATGACGCATACTGTACATATTACAGTAAGTAAATCACTATAGGTATACCCACAAATTATAAACATGACTAAGCACGCTACTTTTATTTGCAAGGACTTACTTGTAAGAATTTTGTTAGAATTAATAGCGTGACCTCTCACTATTCATGTTGTAAGTTTATGATTACGATTTTGGTCGTAAATAAATTATAATGGCTTGAACAATGAAATACCCTACATATTCTGCATGGCTTCAGTTTTGTTACAGAACATTCCAGACCAATTATATTTTACCTGCAAAGATTTCAAATAATCTGTTTAACATCTGCTTAATAATAACCATACAATGAAATCTAATTTTAAAGGAAGATGGAGGCCCTTTGTCGTGACCATCGTTGTGAGTATGAGTCAGAACTGCGCGTGTGGCCCACAACGCATCGCAAATGTTGCATCCAATAAACCTCTTTTCTGACGAACATAAAAAGCAATGATTTTCAAATATTTGTATTGTTTTAGTGCTATATTTGTGGCCGTGATGGACGCTGTATATTTAGTTAATGAACGCGTATCGTGCATCGTAATTAAAGTAAATATAATATAAATATTTCAGGACATTGCACACGACGCCATGTATCAGCAAGCTGAGTAATTAGGCTTGTGTATATTATATCAAGGAACAGTTTAGTTACGTGTTGTTTTGATTCACTTTGTATTCTAAGTGGAAGGCATAAACATAAATCTTTCTAAGATCGCAAATGGAGGTCCCTGATGTGTAAAATTTTTAAGACCGTTATCTATATCGAAGGTTTTCGCAACTCATAAATCTAGGATCTTCAAAGTTCTCGAAACGTCAGGTATTAAAAAAAAATAGGGACTATAGACCCAGTATCTGGTATAAATATCAACTTGCTAGGTCCATCCCCGTTCCTGAGATAATCGGTGGTGACACACGGACAGACGGACATGAAAGTGATGTTATAAGGGTTCCTTTTTGTACGGAACCCTAAAATACATGAAAAATATATATATATAATACACCTTCTCCTTTTTTGAAGTCGGTTAAACCGCGATTATATCCGTTAAATTAGTTTCATTATGAGACCGTTATTTACTCGATTTCAGGTGTCTTTATAACAAATGTTTGGCCTAGGAGAGAGTTTTAATTATAACATACAATAAATATTTTATAGCAGCTAGCATAAGGCACGCAACACCATTACCAAAAGGTCTCTAAAAGGTAATAAAAGTAAACGGTCCACTAAACGGAATTAAGTAAACTTTACCAACAAATATTCACAGTCTAGCTAGAGAATAAACAAATCCGAAGTTACAGAACTTACTAAATAATTCCTAAGTAAATTATCCTTTGCAGAAACGACAATGGGCCCTTGTTTGACGTACTTGAAACGCCGAAACAATCGTTCATTGACAAAAGCTAGCTGATATCATAGGTAAACAGTGGATTAAACTGAAGTTTACAAAACATGGCATATATAGCTAGCTATCAAATAGCTTCCGTAAGTCTGAATTCACATGATGTTGATAAGTAATAGCTTGTCTTTTTAGCTATTTATTTTTCTTTTAATGCGAAATTATGTAAGTTCGTTATTAGAGATGGGCCGACTAGTTGCCGACTAGTCAGGAAAGCCGACTATTCGGCATGTTTTATAGTCGGCGACTAGTCGACGACTAATCGGCAAAATATGCCGATTAAAATCGGCACTTAACCTGTGAGATAAAACAATTATTTATATGTAGAAACTTTAATAGTTTCCGACACCTAACTATCTGAACTTACTTTAATTTAACATATTTAAATAGTAAAGTACCATATAACTTAGTTCGGAACTTAGTTAGAAGTCAGTCAGTCATTATAATTGAGTAGCATTAATCAATGAAATAGTTGAAAATAAAAAGTAAACAAAACACGTAACAACACGCTCGGCGTGGTCGCACGATCACTCGTATGCGTCCGCGAGCGAGCCGAGTGATGACGACAAAGTCCGAAAACCTCCGAAAGGCTAGTATTAAAATGATCGGCACTGCCGACTAGTCGGCAATTTGAAAACCGATTAGTCGGCTGATCGGCTAGTCGGCAAATGCCATAGTCGGCCCATCTCTAGAATATGTATGTATGTCGCACAACAGTTCTGTCGCCCAAGCGTTCATCGTACATCCATTTGTCGATCTAACGTAGGACCACTCAAGGAATATTAGTTTTGTTTGTCTGGGTTCAGACTTTCAGAATAATATTACGATATATGTATATATACTTAGGTACTGAAAAATTATTTAAAAAACTAGTCATATTTTTAGCGTAAGATCAAATATGAACATAGGCGTATTTGGCAAGTTGCAATTAACCTTATCAACAAGACATAACGTAAATAACGTTTATTTTAATAACCATATTTTTGCTACCCAAAATGACGTCGAGAGGGGATGGCGTTATGATTTTTTTTACCTGTATTCAAAGCCCTGTTTTCAAGTTTGATAAATTGATCAGACTCGTTAGGTGGTAATCATAATCAATCACCTGGCTTTATGTAAACAAACGTATTATACGAATGAAGAAAATTATTCAACAAAACACACCATCTTAAAGTTTCCGTAACTTAATGGATCACCATTTGTTCGGAGAAAGGATATCCTTAGTACTTACACAATGACATCACACAAAAGTTTATACACGAATAAGTATGAGTAAGTTACGGTTAAAGCCCGAAGCCCGGTTAAACCAATGTAAACCATTTTTTACCGTCATACATAGGTTTAACCGGCCCAGGTTTAGCAAGGTGTAGTCGTCTTTGTATGGACGTTCTAATCAAACTTACCTATGGGTACACTTTATACCTACTTAAAAGAGTAGGCTAGTAAAAATAAAGAACGATTAATATTAGAGTACTAGCGATCCGCTCCGGCTTCGCACGGCTATATTAGTGTCCGTCAGCCGGGCAAAAAAAGTGCTTCTAGAGCGAATTGGTTCGGTGAATAATTAGTGCTCAGTCTGCTGTAAATGTGCGCGAAATAAAAAATTAGTGCATGTAGGCATTGAGGAAAAAAACGGGAAAAACAAATTCTGCTGGAATGACGGTGCTCCAGCAGGAAGATTTTTAAACGAATGACCGGAGAGGTATATAATGTATATCGGCGGATAGCTTATATTTGTGCATAATTGTGCGCGAATAATTAAATTTGTGCGTCTTAGGGTTTTCGAGATATTTCATTTCCTGCTGGGCTGACGTTTTGCAAAAACTTGTATCTCCGAAACCATTAAATGTGCGACCTTGGATTAAACATATATAAGTAGCTCTTAATTTGTGCGTATTTGTGCGCTAATTTGTTTTTCATAAATATCTACTGTTTAAGAGAAATCATGCAACCCTGAAAATTCGAAAGAAACTCCTTGCGCTTAAATGAGAACACGCAGAGGTTCACTGAAAGCGGTATTTGGCTCGTTTTGTTATTCTTTACATGTATAATAAGTTTCAAGACAGTACATACGCGCATTTTTCAATAATAACACTTCAAGTCAAATCTGAAAATGTCATAGCTTTGCAAGAAACCTATTCAACTAAAGATATGTGCGTATATACCAAAAATTAGAGTGCCTTTTGAAATATATATCCTGAAAATTTCAGCTTCAAATGTCGCGTATTTAAGTAGATATAAACGAAAAAGAAATCATAACTTCAGTTCTTGGCTAACCGACCAAATTCGAATGGTCACGAAAAAGCGACGGTTTCATACATTTTGATGACTTCTTAAATGGACTGTATTATACTGAAGCTGTTGTCCGTACAGTCGCGCTTAGAACGTTTATAGAGGTTTTAGTGCATTATCATTTTTTCAATAGGTAGTAGGTAATTAGAGAAATATTAATGCATGTATTTCTAAAATGACACGTTTATCTATAGGTACTTCTATACTAACCTTCTATACCTACAAAAAGGTAACGTTGGTAACATGTTTGTATGTGTGTATGTTGGTATCTCCAGATTCCAGAACCTAGTCCAGTGGTTCTGGAATCTGGAGATACCAACATACACACATACAAAATACAAATTATTTGGATGAAATTTTGCACAGAGATAGATTGAAGATAACTGAGTGTTATTGGCTATTTTTTATTCCGGCAGTGCCACGGAATAGGTAATATAAATCAATTGTAGCGCGTTTATCTCCCAAAACGAGTGACCTGATTTTGATTTTTTTTTAATACTGAGGTATAGTTAAGATCACAGTAGGACCTTGTGGGTAGTGCTAGGATCACATTAAATTACAAATCAAATAGTTTAAGACAGGTAATTGATTGTAATTAGAACACTTAAGAAGGTATTTATGCTTATACCTAAATTATTATACTATTATGTTTGAACTTAAAATAAAATATTCAGGAAATACAAAAAAAAACACATTTTTTTAAATATAATATATGTATTTCTATATAGTTTTGATCAATACAATACTTCTCAAAACTTTAATAGTCTCATAAATACCTCTTTTTACACGTAAGTATCTCGAAACTGTTTTAAATAGGGTTTTATAACATAATGGCTTACATCCTACTATATATGTATATCCTATCCTACTAATATTATAAATGTGAACGTTTGTGTGTGTGTATATGTATGTTTGTTACTCCTTCACGCAAAAATTATTAATGACATTATTAATGACAAAAAATATTAATGACAAACTTATTACTACGTGGAATTGAAACTTAAAATGCCAAATCGAGCATAAGATTATGCTAAATTGGCAACACTAGATATACCCCGGACACTATTGGAGCGGGGTGAGTGAACCGAGAGCACATCGAGAGCGGAGAGCGGTGCGGGAGGCAAGGAGCGAAATACGTCTTAACTAGCGTCTGACTCTTTCCCACTAATGCCGCCTTCTGTGTAACTGTTTCACACAGAGCGAGTTACAACCACCCGGCGCGCGGCGGCCGGAGATTTGAACCTACACAATCGTCTTTTTATGTAATTTTAAAATCAATGCAATGGTGCCCGCACATTGATACGCGCCGAATTGTTTGCCGTCCACCTTATAATAATAGAGATAAGGTACATACCTACATTTATTCATTTATTTATTTCAGTGTCGGCCGCCTCTGACGATGCGGACGACTCTGATGACGTCATCGGAAATATAAATGTAGATACCTTATCTCTATTATTATAAGGTACCTTTTTCCGTGGACCGCAAAAATTCGGCGTGCTCGGCGCGTATCATTCTGCGTCCACCTTTAAAGTAATATCTTAATTAATATATATAAATCTCGTGTCACAATGTTTGTCCTCAATTGACTCCTAAACCACTTAACCGATTATAATAAAATTCGCACACCATGTGCAGTTCGATCCAACTTGAGAGATAGGATAGCTTACATCCCGATATTCCCACGGGATCGGGAGTTACGCGGGTGAAACCGCGGAGGGCAGCTAGTATTATTATAATTTTATTACTTATAATATTATTTATTAAGCACAAACCCGACATTTTTGTTTAACTTCGTATTGCGAACTTAGTAAAATGAAGTAGATACTTACCTACCTGAGCTATCAATAATCTATAATAGGTAAGGAAGATAAAAGCGTACTTACTGGTTTCTACTATCTTAATCTCAAAATAAAACTTTTGCAACTTCCCATAACATTTTTCCAATTCACAGTACCTAAACCCAATTAACTGCTTCAGTATAATACAGTCCATTTAAGAAGTCATCAAAATGTATGAAACCGTCGCTTTTTCGTGACCATTCGAATTTGGTCGGTTAGCCAAGAACTGAAGTTATGATTTCTTTTTCGTTTATATCTACTTAAATACGCGACATTTGAAGCTGAAATTTTCAGGATATGTATTTCAAAAGGCACTCTAATTTTTGGTATATACGCACATATCTTTAGTTGAATAGGTTTCTTGCAAAGCTATGACATTTCAGATTTGACTTGAAGTGTTATTATTGAAAAATGCGCGTATGTACTATCTTGAAACTTATTATACATGAAAAGAATAACAAAACGAGCCAAATACCGCTTTCAGTGAACCTCTGCGTGTTCTCATTTAAGCGCAAGGAGTTTCTTTCGAATTTTCAGGGTTGCATGATTTCTCTTAAACAGTAGATATTTATGAAAAACAAATTAGCGCACAAATACGCACAAATTAAGAGCTACTTATATATGTTTAATCCAAGGTCGCACATTCAATGGTTTCGGAGATACAAGTTTTTGCAAAACGTCAGCCCAGCAGGAAATGAAATATCTCGAAAACCCTAAGACGCACAAATTTAATTATTCGCGCACAATTATGCACAAATATAAGCTATCCGCCGATATACATTATATACCTCTCCGGTCATTCGTTTAAAAATCTTCCTGCTGGAGCACCGTCATTCCAGCAGAATTTGTTTTTGCCGTTTTTTTCCTCAATGCCTACATGCACTAATTTTTTATTTCGCGCACATTTACAGCAGACTGAGCACTAATTATTCACCGAACCAATTCGCTCTAGAAGCACTTTTTTTGCCCGGCTGACGGACACGCTATATTATGCATGTTTAGGTATACATATAAACCTACCTCTTGAATTACTCTATCTATTTAAAACAAAACCGCATCAAAATCTGTTGCGTAGTTTTAAAGATCTAAGCATACGTAGGGACAGACAGCGGTGACTTTGTTTTATACTATGTAATGAAGCCTGAAAGCAGCATTCGTTATGGAAAGGGTAAAATGGAACCGTTTCAGTTGTTATGCACATAATATGATGAGGAGAGAGGAGACGCATGTGACTAGAAGATTAATTAGTATGAATGTAGGTAGAGGGATGGAAAGGAAGAGGATGAAATAAGAAAAGATAGACTGCGAGACAATATATGAGAGGAGGCTCACAGCTAAGCGACGCTCGCTGATCGTTTACGGTCGTGTGGGTTAAGCGACGCCTGGCGCGGTCATTACTTCGATGGGTGGTCAATTAGTAGTGTGGCAAAAATGTGTTTTCGTGAGCCCCTCCGTGCTTCGGAAGGCACGTTAAGCCGTTGGTGCCGGTTGCTACCTCTAGTAGCAGTTGTTAGGTCAAGTTAGAAAATTCTAACAATAGGTGAGCCACACCACTATACGAGAAGAAGAAGAATATATGAGAGAGATAGATGTGAACGATTAGATGACCGGCTAATAGAGGCGCAAAGTAGAAGACGTATTTAATTGCGCCTACCCCAAATAAATTGGGCCAAGGACAGGGAGAAACCAAAAGAAAAAGTAGATTAGATAATAGATTAGCTATTATGATCTTACCAATATCGGCCATACTAAGATTATTAAACCTATTGCAAGGGGATAGGTTTAAACGGTAAAACTAGGTAAGGGTAACTACATTAACGTACTTCGGGCTTTATCCGTAACATACAAAACACATGAAATGACTAATCGAATTATTTCCGGCGCTGTTCTTCAAACATTTTCTAAGCACGTTATTGTGTTAACTGTACAAAGATAATTTTATACTATTAACGATTCAAATTATGTACATTTCGATTCAAAATAGTTAAAGTGTACGTATTACTACGTATCAGTATTGTTTATGTATGAGATAAGTGGATAGAAAAAAAATCCATTAATTTTCATACGATTTACACGAGTTCCCATATAAATTTCACGAGCACAGTAATAATCACCATGTTTTTTATATTTTATTACCTAATTTGGCCTCAATTCTGGACCAATCTATTAAATTGATTATTAAAATCTATACTTATCTTCACAAAAATTATAAAGCTGAAGAGTTTGTTTGTTTGAACACGCTAATCTCAGGAACTACAGGTTCGAATTGAAAAATTATTTTTGTGTTGGATAATCCATTTATCGAGGAAGGATCGCGACTTATGCGGGTGAAACCGCGGGGAGCAGCTAGTAAAATATAAAACGCTGGTTTCCAAGTAATCATGCATATTCTGAGTAGAATTGGTTAGAGTGGCGATTAATGGTTTCCTTTTAGTAAAGCTTTTACTTTTAACAGTCTGTTTCATGAGCTGATTGCGAGAAACATACTCGTAAATATCTTATCCGCCTGTTTTTAATACTTTATACTACTTATGCTAGAGGTCTATAACTCTTAGAGTCAAAACATAGACAACAAATAGCCAATTACTTTTTATAACGTCTACAAGGCTCTTTATAGTCTGTGGTCAGCATTTTCCTTTCGGTGTGTGAGAGGTGACATCTTGAAAAGCTTCCGGAACTAACGTTTTTTAACGCCTAATAAATTGGTGTGACGTCATGCGTCATGGTAACATGACCATGACGCGTCCGTTCCCGTTAGGAAACAGAGTATTTAATGATAATATCGCTCATCTGGGCTTATGTTATGGTGACGAGTGACGAATAGAAGACTTTTATAAAGAAAAATATATATATACAGGGTTATTGGAAATTATACTAGCAAGCCGTTAAGGGCTACTTCTGTGCACCTAAACAACCAACTTTTGTTCTACGACTTTCGGAAATTCGAAAAAAATTTTTTTTGAGGTTATGTAAATTCGAAAAACAGCTTTACGGTTTACGGAAGATTTTACGTTATCACGTAAAATCTTCCGTAAACCGACTTGACAGAAAACCATTACTTTTTTTTAAGAACTCTTTACCGTTCTGAGTTCGAAGGCATGAGACATTCGCTAATACGGAGTAGAAAATAGGCATCTTTGGCGACTTACTGCAATCTTTGGCGACTTACCTACCCATTTCTCTGGGAGGAAATTCTAACCTTCTGGTGGGACATAGATACAGTCTGCTGCATAATTGCAGCCTCCGGTAGAGTTCAAAAATTACTATTATTGGCATATTTTCATTCTAATATTTTCTTTTAATAAATTCATGAGTTAGAAGACTTCAACTAAAGAGCCTAAAATCTTGCTTGTGTTGAAAACATTCTTATAACAGCCGTTTTGAAGCTCTACGGTGGGTCTACAATTATGCAGCCGACCGTACATACTAAAGGGGTGTTTTTATCTGAAAAAAGAGGAGGAGGAAGGCATGGGATATTCGTCAATGCGGAGTAGGCATTTTTGCCAAACTCCTTTTAGAAGCAAACCCTTGTCTTCTGGTGAATATTTTGAGCTGACTTATTTTATTTTAAGCTGAAAGGAGAGATGCGTTACGTAGGTACTTCTAATTTTTGACCCTACCAACTATAACTGACTTATAAAAATTAACGGAAAGAACCTTTTTTTTCCTACTAATATTATAAATGTGAAAGTTTGTGTGTGTGTATGTATGTTTGTTACTCCTTCACGCTAAAAGCACTGGACCGATTACGATGAAGCTCGGTATGTAGATAGATAGAGACCTGGATTAACTAGGCTACTTTTTATCCCGATGTTCCCACGAGATCGGGACTTACGCGGAAGAAACCGCGGGGCGCAGCAGCAGTTATTTACATATAGATTAACCAAAAGATAACTAATAAACACCAAGTTTCAGTTTCGGGGATATTAATTAAGTGACAACTTAAGAAACATATGCCACAAATAGACTACCAAGAGGCAATGACAAATCATACAATCTATCTAACTTGACAGTTTTTATCTGCCTGGGAATGCTGTTTAATTAGCTATAACAAGTAAATTGAAAATAATAATAATTTGAAATTGTGGAGAATGTTGAGGATCGAGGTAGAGGAACCTGGTGGACTCACTTGTTGGGTCCAAATTAAATGTAATTTCTAACTAAAATCAATTACGTTCAACCTAACCAAAAAAAGTAATATTATGTGGTTCTTGCATTCTCTGCTGTGGAAATTTGAAAATTTTAGTTCCGTAGAGTTTTATTTTTAATTCTCGAGCGACCTGTCCGGGTTCCCGAGACTCCCAATTTGATTAAGTACTTTTTTTTTTAAATATTTTCTACGGGTTTCAACTTAAGTTGAATTAAGTTGAACTAATATTAGTAACATAATAAAAGTAACAGTGATGTCAATTTAGTTATATAAGTCCTAATTTTACCACTTTTCAAAATGGTTTCTCACATTTTTACTTTAAAATGTAATAAATTTTAAAATCGTTGAGTCAAAAGCATAAACAGCCACATTAATTTATCACAAAAATAGACAATGTAACGTAAAAAATGGAAACACAATAAATCTATTTAAAGAACTATAAGAACATACCAAAACACCGGACTAAACACAACTAACCACTCCCTGGAACATTATCCGACAACTAATTGGTCAATTCTCACGTTTCCCACTTCTATAAATATGGTAAAAGAGAACAATTAAGAAACAACCTATATTAGATCAAAGTGATACCAAATAGGGACATTTGAAACCAACTTTGAAGAATAGAGAACTGAGTATTTATGGTATGCATCTCGGGAACTTTCGTGATTCCGAATTAATAAGAACGAACCAATTTCCAGTCATCTCAACAGTCGTCTGTCACACACATGTCAGTCAAAGTAGGTATGTTTTTTTTATAATTAATACAAAATCGAACGTCGTCGTGACAATGGCTGTAACAGCTCTACATTTGTGGTTTAAAATTCTTTATTTCTTATAAAATTTACAAAATCACTTACTGACAAATCAAAATATCTTAACTATTTAATACAGTGAGTAGGTAGGTATAGAAACCAATGATGAAACAATTCAATATTTTTACACAATTCAATGTGACCACAATAATATTTTTTCGAAAAAGCCATACAAGTAGTTTATAAATCTTTCGAAGATGTTATGAGCGAAAGTTTCAGATATACATTCTCAACATCGTACCACTCAAGTGTTATCAGCTAACCTGTTATGTAGAAATCCGACGTGCGTGGGCGCAGAAAGTCGTTTCTACAATCTACAGTACACCCACTAGAAATAACAACCGCTATATAAAAGGGATTAAAAACTCACTTATAGCAGACATCATAAATTACATCTAGGATTAGAACAGTTCAGTTTATGACAAATGACTTGTGAGAAGGGAATGGATTATTTTCATTCATATACTTGAAGACATAAACTATGTTTAATAATCAAATGTTTATTGACTATCTTCACAATATTTTCATTGTAATAAGAGCACATCATGCCCTACCTCCTTCACTAAAGAAGACCTTGTAGAAGCCACAGATGCCGCCTTAGATGTGGCTAGTTTCTGGTTTGGGAAATTTATATTTTAAAATTTTATAAGAAGTAAGAGAAGAATTATTGTGGAGAATTGAGCCTGCACTCAGATAACCAGGTCTCCAATCTTCACCTAGCTATCTAGAATCTTGGTAACGTATAAAATTTAAAATGTAATCAGACAATATTGTTGACTATAAAGAATTCAACTGAAGTGCTATTGAAGCCATTAATTTGGCAAACAATTGTATTCAATTCAGTTTCAACTTCAACCTAATTTCATAAACATTATTATGTCTGCAACTTGGCTCCGAAACAACATTTCAACAATTGCTCATAGTCAATTTTTAGATGTGAAATTAGAAATCTGTGTCAGATTGACTGTTTCGAACGCACCTAGAGCTTGAGCACAGGCTTGAGCACGCCTGAGTGTCTTACGCACGTTTCGCTAAAGTTCAATGAACTAACTACCTTGAGGAAACCAGATGTTTGGGAACTTGACAGTTACAATAATATTTGGAGTACCCTATGAGTTTTACTGATGAGTTATATTGTTGGGAAAGTTCTGGAGAGACTATTTGGTAAACAAACAAAAGAACGTTCAAGACTTCGGCATTTTTTAACAAGAGTATCCATGTCATAAAAACGGGGTTACGTTGTCGAAGTCTGATGAGTCCAGTGCAAACTAGAACACTTATTAAACTCTATAATATTTCAACCATCATATTCATAAAGTAACCAATAACATTCCAATTGAGCAACATCAAGACGATTGCAACATTAGGGTGCCAACACTGACCCTAATTCGAAATAGATCGGCGGAATACATTTATGGGCTGAATTAATCACTTTATTGGCCACAATTGACGACCTGGACGACAATGAGAGTGGGATGGTCAGAGAATAACCCGTTGCTATTTCATTAAATCTAATGTGGAGCGTTTGTTGACCTTTGTAAAAAACATAATATAAATAAAAACAGTAAACGTCCGATCAACAGATAGGCTTATTAACGCAACAATTGGAAACTGTCCAATTGTAGCAGTTTATATGGATGATAACATAAAAACTGGCCTTGTTATACGTTTCAATGACTTTGAACAAAGAAGTTACTGAAATGTAATAGAAGCAGGAGAAAATTGACCAAAAGTCAGAACAGTAGCTTGGTGTTGACACTCTACGCTAAAAAAATGCGTTTCACTCTCTACGTTAGGCCATTAACTTAATGAAAAAGAAAAACAAACATCGAGACTGGCTGTCTAAATGGTTTGTAATGACGTCACCGCGGTCGTAACAGATCCGAAATGACATGCCCTTTCAAACAATGAGGATTCATTCCGATGGGTTTACCGGACCATCGGTGTTTAGTGGCTTTGAAAATGTCCCAAAAAACACATTAGATTGTGAATGAATTGGCGTTCGTCCTGCATGAGTGAAACGTTGTAGCAATATATGAAGAGCGTTGTAATCACGTTGATTTGTCTTTGAATAAGCTCTATGGACAAACAGCTAATAAATAAGTCATACACAATCTTTGATGATCAAAGATTCGTCGTCTACGAGTTTGTCCGTACCTTGAAAACCATTATTTGCTGGTGCGATTAGTTCGTTATCATTCAAGAAAACATTGATATCTCTTTCAAATCCCTACATTTCAATAGACTAAGGATCAATAGATTAGAAAGCATTAATTTATTAAAGAATACTGAGCATTTTTGGAATGGACATTCCGATTTGGCCGTGCTTGCTAATTCAATCCGCAAGCCAAGCGGTTTCGTCCATTAGGGACACTGTCGGAGTCGGTCTTGCTGGCATTCTTAGGACCTACAATGAAATAATTACCCAGTTTAAATATACACTAACCGGGATCTTGAAATTAAACCTTTAAAAGTTGATATCCTCAACGGTTTTACACAAGTCGAAGATAAAATAAGTTACATATTAATTATAGTGCATCTAGGTAAAATTCTTTTGTGGTTTCGGCGACTTTATTTTTCAACAGTAGGTAGTCCTAGCAGTTCTTACTGCATTATATATTATACCTAAAGCGATATGGTTCTGTCTTGTGCGGAAAAATACGACTATATTCTTTGACGATGTTCTTTTGTACTCGAATTTGTTCAGTTTTTGTGCGATTTATTTCTTCTAGAACCAATGAGTTTCGACCAGTTAAGTGGTAATATTTTTTTTGTAGTTTTAGTTAGTCCATTCCATCGTAGAAGATCGCGATCAGTGGAAGGAGAGTAGAGAGGCCTGTGCTCCTCAGTGGGACAACATAGGCTCATAATAATAGCTCCTTTTGCCCTCGGTGTGTGAACTTAGCACATCATCATTGTACAAGGGCAGTTGCCGAAACTTTGAGCGTTGGCCATCAGTCTAAAGGTCTCTGCATAAGTGACGGAATTTTTTCCGTGCCGGACGGAACGTGATATTTTTATATGAAACGCTGTCAAGAAATTGTCACGTCCCGTCCGGCACGGGTAAGATCACGTTACGTATTTCTAAAGTCCACGAACACTTTATGAACAATGCACGTCACGTCCCCGTTCCGTCCGAGGTTTTATCCCGTTACGTATGCAACGACCTTAACTGTTTTTAAATGTATATTTTACAACGAAAATAGGCTATCTTTACAACTAGATCATAGAGACGAACTAAGCAAAAACATCAGCTACTCAGCTGCTAGATTGTGCAGAAAAAACCGCTGTGCCTGTGAGTATCAATGACCCAAGTAGTAAATTAGTCATTGTTCGATCGGCAGACGTAATTTGCATAACAGTTATGTATGGGATACATGAACGCAAACCGTTTGCTTGTCTTGTATTACGAAATACCTATGCACGATAAGAGTTTGATACATATTTTGTTTTGGTTACTGTCATATACCTGTAATTTTCTTTGTTTCTTAAATAACAAATTACAAAAACCAACAATAACCGAGTAAAGCAACAAGGTGTTTGACTGCCATAGGATTTTTAGGTTCCGTACGCAAAGAGTAAAAAGAAAAACGGGACCCTAATACTAAGACTTCGCTGTCCGTCCGTCTGTCTGTCACCAGGCTGTATCTCATGAACCATGATTGCTAAAGAGTTAAAATTTTCACAGATAATGTATTTCTGTTGTTTTACTATTAGGCGCATTTTCTCCTTTAAGGAGATAAAGCGCTTTTCAATTCAAAGGACATTTATTTTTCAAGAGATTATAGCTATCGTTACTTTTAATTTCTGATATGAACCAATTCTTTTATGTTAAAAGCAAGCTTCTTAATGGGCTATATTATATAGGTGAGTAATGGACTAAGTAGGTCGAGTTTTCGACTTGGACAAAATTTAGATGGTCATTGGGTGTATGCACGGCAACTGTTAATTTTATTGAACGCACCACTTATTTTATACTACCTACACTTTATTTTTTTACCTATTCAGCCTTGGTTATAAGTTATTTAATACGTAAAATGCCTATATTATGTCTAAAATTGCCAATTATTGCATGAAAAATCGATGTTTTGTGTACTATTAAAATTAAATCGGGCTACTTAACCCTGCTTTTTGTTAGGATTCCGTACACCCATAAGTTAAATAAAATTTAAAAAAAAATCTCTGTCCGCCCATCCCGTCTGTCCGTCTGTATCCAGGTTGTATCTCATGAATAGTGATAGCTAGACAGTTGAAATTTTCACAGACGATGTATTTCTGTTGTCGCTATACCAACAAATACTTACTAAAACAGAATACATAATTGTAATGGCAAGTCCAACTCGCTTTGGTCGGTTTTTTGTTTGGATATGATTAAAAATGAAAAGGAATACAATCCGCTTTCAAATAATACCAAAAAAGGAAAAGAACTCGCCTAAAAACAACAAACTGAAACGGCAAGCGGTGGCATAGTGATCTTTAATGAACTTTCGGTAAAAAAAGCCATCGAGCAACGTGTTATTATAAACGCCTATGGCCTTGATGACCTAATAAAATGTTAATTTATTCGTGTTTCTTGAATACATGGCCTTTACTACGTTAGATTACGTCATAATCGTAGTATTTACGAGAGCCTAAACGTTTTCTTTTAAGACTTCCAAAAAGATAAAGTAGGTTCCTATACCACTGCGGCACCCTACCTACCTATGGACACTAGTATTAAAAAAAACCAACTATACCTACTTAAAATAAATTACGAATTTGAAGAGCTACTATTCCGAAAAAGTCTGCTGCAATTCTCAAAAAAAAAATAAAAAAAATTCAAGACATATTACACATCGCCATCCAGCCCCAAGCTAAGCAACTTAATGCTTAACCTAACAACTTTTGGATTCAAATATTATTTTATTACTTGAAGCAGCAATCTACAGTGTCACAATCTTAAATCTCATTCCTGTTGGATTGAGAAGATATAAAGTAGCTATCTTCATACCAAGTTTCAGAGCCTATTCAATTTAAACATAAAACCACAAATTATAACATCAGTGCAGAACAGTAGTTTAACATTCACCATAATTCCTCTGCCCAAAATTTGACGACCCAGTTGACACAATGGTCACCATGCCGGACTGCTATACGGGTTGCGGGTTCGATTCCCGCCTCAGACAAGTATTTATGCTTAGATATTTGTCTGTGGCCTGGTTTTTTCTATGTATCACTTATGATACACAAAACTATTCACAAAAGAAAGTTATTTATGTAGTATATCCATTGTCTAGCACTCAAAACGCAACTCTAGTAACTTAACTTGAATGTCTTGCAATATTTATATATATATTTTTTAAATCATAATTACTATCCAAATAAGTTAGTCAGTACTTAAAATATCTAGCATATACAAATACGAACGAGGCAATAAGCATTCTATTTAACATGCAAGGAGTAAGGTATAAATTGGGCTTTATATGCTAGCCGGGGCTATTACTAAATCCCTCACATCCCAGGGATTAAAGTCTGCAATACCAGACCACACAGGTAGATAAACAGGATTAGAATATACACCTACATTGTTTCAGTAATTTATATTTATTAAACATCCTAATAAAAGTTTAGTAGAATAACTTACACAGTGCCAGTGTTGTGAAGTACTGAATTTACTGTACAAAATATCAAGTTCATAACAAACTAATGTCCCATTAACTAAAATAATTTTTATAACTAGCTTTTGCCCGCTACTTCGTCCGCGTAGAAGTCGTAAACAGACCAAGTAATCACGTTATCTCATACAAACTTTGCCCCCGTTTTCGCCCCCTTAGGTGTAGAATTTCGAAATATCATTTCTCATCGGATGCCTACGTAATACAAAGAACACACCCTCCAATTTTCTCAGGTCTCTACGATCAGCGGTTTAGGCTGTGCGTTGATCCGTCAGTCAGTCAGTCGTTCAGGACAAAGCATTTTATATGTATAGATTACATCACCTCACGGTTTCCCCCCGCGTAACTCCCGATCCCGTGGGAATATCGGGATAAAAAGTAGCCTATAGCAAGATTTTTATGAGCAGTAGTTTCGGATTCAATGCAAACAAAAAAACAACCAAATCTTTACTATTATTAGTATAGATAGCGTTTGACCACTATCTCACATGATGGTTAGTGACGATGCAGTCTAAGATGTGGCACAATTTCCCTTTGTATGCTTAGATCTTTAAAACTACACAACGGATTTTGATGCGGTTTTTTTTAAATAGATAGCGTGATTCAAGAGGAAGGTTTAAAAGGCGAAGCCGGAGCAGGTCGCTAGAAATACATAAACATATTTTAATATACTACTGGCTGTCCCGGCAAACATTGTTTTGATATATAAAAAAATGTGATAAATGAAGAACCGCTCGACCAATTTTGTGTAAATTTCACATAAACCATCTACTAAATAGTCCGAACAAAGCTTAAACATTTGGTTTGGATAGGTGAGCCCGTTCTTGAGTTATAAAATTACAATGAAAAGTGGCATTGATTTTATAGATATTTAAATAGTGATTTATTATTTTAAAACCCACTTCTTCCTAACCTTGTTTTATGCTTTTAGCAACCTACAGAGCTGCTATCGGTTTGAGGTTCCGTACCCGAAGGGTAAAAACGAGACCTTTTTACTAAGACTACACTGTCCGTCCGTCCATCTGTCTGTCACCAGGCTGTATCTCATGAACCGTGATAGCTAGACAGTTGAAATTTTCACAGATGATGTATTTCTGTTGTCGCTATAACAACAAATACTAAAAACATAATATAATGGTACAGAACACTTCGTGTACGAGTCCGACTCGCACTTAGCCGGTTTTTTAATGACTTTTTAATAATTAGGTAGGTACATAATATCTATACCGACATGTTGTAGAAAATAATATCTTTAGTTTTCAAGGGTTATCATTTTATGAACATTGCACCATAGTTCAAAGTTAAGAAGTGATTGTGTTTATCTCAGGAGATATAAAATTAAAAATACGATAGGTAGAAGAAAACAGGAGCTATGCGAAAACATACTATAACTACGTTGGTACTTACCTACTTCAATATCTTAATTTTAGCAAAACTTCAACACATTCGAATTAAAATCAAAGATGTGTTATTAGATTTCCCTCAACTACAAGTAAATAAGCCACCCACAGCACAGCTGCCAAACAAAAGGCTATTTAGATTGAATCGAGTTCACATGACCACACCGATGCAAAGGAGATTCATCTTTCAGCTTCTATGATAAATAGAAACAGTTTAGAATGTATCACTCACCTTTCATTTGTTTTGTTCATGCGGTGGAATTGGTAAAGTTGAAATTTTAATTCATAAATGAACTAAACACAACACAAATCACAAAACCGACATCCGACATTCGGCGAACGACGAAGCGAGCGGGCGGGCGACCAGCCGGTCAGTGTTGCCAACGACGCACACTATTGCGCTCCCATACAAAGTCTCGGACAATATTATTTATGATGTAAATTTACTACCTATCATCTTAAAAGTATAGAAAATAAATTTATTAGGTACTATTAGTTCATCCTGGATGACCTCGTTTAAGACGAACATCATGGAAGAAATCCGTCTTCTTTTCATCTAGCCAAGCCGAGTGCCTTGTGAGAAATATATCCTTTCTACGACTGGTATCAAAATATAAAGTTTTAATTTTATCGAAAATGATTGATACCTTCTACCGACTAGCAGTTTGTTGAATAACAGGATCCTGAAATAGGAAATCAACAAGTTCGCGACGAGTAAACTAACCACGCGTCCTACGAAAAACAATTAAAAATAACATCTTGGGTAGCAATCGGTAGCAACATTTATTTCAATAACATAATAATATAAAGTCTAAAGTTTTATTTAACGTAGGTTAGAATCCGGAAAGCGATGGAAAGTTTATACTTTTAGTCTCGTAAAGATTTATTTTTAGTCATTTTTGGGTCGTTTTTAGTAACTATCTATATTATGTAAATAGATGTACTTTTCAAAAACACTAATATAATTTCTTAAAGACAATACCTTAAAATTCAGAAGTCATGTTATTATTTGGAGTAATAATAATACATATTGAAACGTGAATAAATGAACGACGTTAAGTTTTCCCTCCAAGTAATCATTATTTTCAATGGTCTAACTATGACAAATGATATTTTATAGTATCTTAAAGAAAACTTCTCATTTGTTTATTAAATTAAGTGACATACTTATCCTATTTGCCTGTCAAACCTTTTTTTTTAATGTACCTTGTCCGACCGCGGCAACAGTGTGCGACGCAAGGCCTAAATTCGACGTAAATTTTTTTGGCAAAAAATAGCACCACGCGTTTCATATTTTAATGACAATATCAGCCTGCCTAGCATGAAGACCAAAACACGATACGATAAAGCTATATCACGCGATATAACTACATCAACTCTCAAAATATGATACATAAAGCCGCCATGTTGAATTTTTATTATAAATTGCGATAAAAATTATGATAAAAATTCAACATGGCGGCTTTATCTATCATATTTTGAGAGTTGATGTAGTTATATCGCTTTATCGTATCGTGTTTTGGCCTTCATGCTAGGCTAGCAGGAACACGGACTGCACTCCGAAACTAAAATTAAGGACGTTATACACACTCCTGCCGAACTTAGATGGAACTGGACTAGCCATTAAATGGCATCAAATAAATTTTATTTGTCTGCTGCATATCCAACGAGCTATGGGTAAAAATTGCAGGCAAACCCACGACAGGACCAAGAAGATGGCAGGACGAGCTGGTCTCGCATCGTACTGGACCTAGCTGGCATTATTCAGGGAATAGTGGGAAGAAGTTTTTTTTTATGAGATAGAAATAAAAGAATTTACAACATCATTCTTTGTGCATCAGTCGTGTGATTCATTCGATTCGGTCAACAAGGAGCCATAATATTTAATTGGCAAGACTATCTTCTTTCAAGAAATCTTAATGGTACCTACCTACTCGTCCATTTACCCAAAATGGTGAAAAATATCATACGTAGGCATCACTGCGACCAATAGTGCTGCCACAACGTTATACTGTTGTCATTTATTTATAAAATTGCCAGTATTATTGAATGTTTGCGCCTATTTGTTTCCATTTCTATAAAAATTAATCGACTAAAAAAAGAAGGAAGTTCCTTGTATGTATGTATGTATGCTTCTAAAAAGATTATAAGCCCAAAGAATATAAATAAAAATCGTAAAATAGTGGCTTCTTATTCGTGCTAGTAACATTTTATAGCGCCATCTGTTTTTGAGTAGCAAAACTAATTCACACTCTGCCATCTAGTGTGAGTAGTTGAAACTTTTTTACAGTGCCATCTGTAGCAGTCTTTAAAATTAAATAGTGTTAAAAGCGAACATTAGATGGCACTTGCAAAAAAAAACACTGAAATAATAATTATTGTAAAAAACTCTACTTTTTTTTTTTTTTTTTTTTTAAACAATATAGGCTTGCATTTGACCTCATCTCACCTGATGGGAAGCGAAAATGAGGTCGAAGATGTAGCATGCTCGCCTAGAAGGTACCTATTCACTCTAGACTTGAAGACTCCAAGGTTGTAGTTATGTGGGAACAGCGACGCGGGTAGAGAGTTCCATTTCTTAGCAGTGCGTACGAGAAAGGTGGATGCATGACGCTTTGTGCGCGAAATAGGAACTTTCACCATGTGTGGATGGCGAGCCTTCGTACACCTCGTTGTCTTATGGAAGAAAGGGCAGGATGGAACGAGCTCATGGAGTTCCTGAGAGCACTCACCGAAGTGAATCCGATAGAAGACCGACAAGCTGGCGACCTCACGACGGTGTCCTAGACTTAGAAGGCGTGACTCGACGAGCGCGTCATCGCCTATCAACCTCTTGGCACGCCTGTCAATGGAATCAAGAGCCTCAAGCTGGTATTTGGCGGTTCCGTCCCACAGGTGACCACAGTACTCCATACACGATCGGACCTTTGTACAAGCGCTGAAAAGACAGATGGCGCTAGTTGTAACGAAAGTTCGGTTCTGTTTAAATCCAACTACAACTACTAATATTCTAGATGCGCCAGTTTGTTTGTTTGTTTGTTTGTGTGTTTCTTCTTTACGGTCAAACTGCTTCACCGATAGAAAATTTCAATTATTTGTGCTATTCTTTGGTTGGGCAATGTTGCTATTCCTTAGAGGGGTTGCTTTACACATATAAAGGAAAAACTTTTGTCTACAACTTTAGACATTCAATTTTAATATGAAAATGATAAAGTACTCAATTGACTAAAACTGGAATAGGTGTAGAAACGACAAAGAATTTCTCGTAGGGCGCCCCCAAGGCAGGCCTAGAAGGAGATGCCGTCGGGTGCCGCGGTCGAATCGCACCCGTTCCCGAAGCGCAGCCCCGACATCATGGCGAGAGAGGAACCGGTGGAGTTTTAGTGGGTAAACCTCTGGCCGCCCACTACCTTCAGGCCAGCAGGGAGCCCCACATACCCTCGCTACCCCCCTCGGGGAGTGGTGGGATGATGCATAAGGCGCGCTTCTCCACCTTAAAAAAAAAGGCCTAGAAGGAGATGGCGGGACGAGTTGGACTCGCATCGTATTGACTGGACTCAGCTGGCACTAGACAGGGAACAGTGGAAAGCGGGGAAGGAGGCCTTTTCCCTGCAGTGGGACAGAATAGGCTAAAAATAAATAAATAATAATCAATTTATTCAAAATTTAGGAAAAGAACTCCGCTCATTTTCTACTATCGTGTTGTATGGACCTATTGCCACTGGTACCTACTATCAGAAGCACATGGCATTATTCCCAAAGCGTCAAGCTATAACGAGCTATCACACATTGTCACATCATATAACATTATCTGCAATCCGACGGGACTCGAGTTATTATTTTTATTTCGAGATTTTAATCTCGGGGAGTTGTATTGTGTCAACTAGGATATTTGTAAGTTTATAACTGCAAATAGGAATGTTATCTATAATTCTATATCCATACCAATCTATAGTTACTTTATATTATAAAGCTTGAGTTTGTTTGTTTGTTTGAACGTGCTAATCTCAGGAACTACCTACTGGTTAGAATTGAAAAAATATTTTTGTGCCCATTAAGTCCATTTGTCGAGGATATAGGCTATTTTATATTTCGATATTCTCATGGGATCGGAAATTACTCGGGTTGGACCGCGGAGCGCTGCAAGTCTATATATAAAATTCTTGAGTCGCGATGTTAGTTACCAAATTCCTTCGAAACGGCTGAAGCCATTTATATGAAATTTTTCGTTAAAATGGCTTCAACATTTTATTTTCTATAAAACAACTCTTGCCGGAACCACTAGTCTACCTTCACTATCACTACATAGTATAAAACAAAATCGCTTTCTCTGTCCCTATGTCCTTATGTCCCTATATCCCTATGTATGCTTAAATCTTTAAAACTACGCAACGAATTTTGATGCGGTTTTTTTAATAGATAGAGTGATTCAAGAAGAAGGTTTATGTGTATAATACATGCATAATATAACCGTGCAAAGCCGGGGTGGGTCGCTAGTAATATTATAAAGACGAAAGATTTATTTCTTTGCATTGAATAGGCTCCGAAACTACTAAACCGATTTTGATGAAACTTGGTATGAGGATACATTGACTCATTGGGAGTGTCGTAGGCTACTTTTTATTCCAATATTCCCACGGGATCGGGACTTAAAGAGGTAGAACTGCAGGGTGCTGGTAGTAATCAATTACCTTTAGGCGTATTTAGTTTTTTAAGGAGCACATAATTCATATACTACCTACATACTTCGTTAAATTATTGTGTTTGTTTACGTAACTGCATTAAGGCGTGAAATTTAAACACCTTGATCGAACTAAACGACCCGACAAGCCCATAAATATTAACATGAAATTGTTCAGTTCAACTAAGCGAAAAACTTAACAATTAATATTAAAACATGCACAATAAAATAAAGTCAAGCATTCGGAAAGTATTCGCGTCACTCGAGCTATGCTTTTGACATGCCTATTATTTATCTACAATGTTGTAAGGATGTAAAATACTTTCAATCTGCAAGCAATTTTGCCTTGTAAACTTTGTGACTTAAGGGATATTGCTGGGAGAACATTTCTATGGGAATCTTGGTTCGAATAACACAATAGAGCTATAGAGATATCAAATGATAGTTTTGGATATGTTTGTCTCACCCCCTATCAAATCATAAGCGATAATTCAAAGCCTGACTGACTGACTGTTAGATCAACGCACACCTCAATCTAATGGACGGATTAAGCTAAAATTTGGCATACTTACATGACTACTGAGAGTTCTCGTAGCTATTATGACGTAGACAACCGCTAAGAAGGGTTTTAGAAAATTCAACTTGTTACGTGTATGAAATTGTGGGATAAAGCTACATAGAAAAAAAGGTTTCTTAAAGCAAGAAACTTTTCTATAAGCTCTCCTTAAAGACGCTAAATAATAATTCCTTGTTTTTAGTAAAATGTTCGTGCAAATAACATAGTATTCTTAATTTAGGAAATGAGAAAGCTGATGAGCTAGCAAGGACAGGATCGGCAGGTGCTATGCTTGGACCTGAACCATATATGGGCCTGCCAGCATGCACAATCATAAAGGCCTCAAAGGATTACGCTGATAAGAAACACACGAAAGAGTGGGAAATCAGTCAAGGGTTGCTACATTCGAAGAAATTCATAGGTAGCAGCACCAGAGGGGCTTCTAAATTTATATTGAACTACAGTAGAAGCAAAGCACGAGCTGTGGTTGGTGCCTTGACAGGACATTACGGAACCAATGACAATGAAGATAAGATTTTGAAAATGAAGATAACTTCAAATAATGACTGCAGAGCCTGTGGTGATGTTAGGGAAACTATGGAGCACATACTGTGTGAATGCGACGTCTCAGCAGCGAAGCGTATGAGCCTCCTTGGGAATGCGTACTCGTATCCCAAACTGGAGGAATATAGGTTTCTTCCTCTCAGTGGGATCACCGCGTTAATCGACTACTTCTTCAAAGAGTAAGAAACATTAAGGTAGGGGTAAACACAAAAGATCCCATTGGGTTGAAGTGCGTTGCTGGCTATTTGTCAGCCCCCGATATAGAAGATAAGATAAGAAGATAATTTAGGAATATTGCTTTCAAATTAAGAATACTGTTTACCATTTTAAGATTATTAAGAGAGGATTATTTCTTGCTGCATAGAAATCTGGTTTTCTGTGTATTATTTTATTAAAAATATACCTACTAGGTATTGCCAATATTTGCAGGTAAGATAGAGCAGAGGTAGGTAACACCTATGCATATTGGCTTAGGTAACAAATGCACAAGTTCCATCAACATTTTCTCATCTGTAGTATTAAACTGAGGGTAGTGGCCGTCTCCGTAGTCATTCGGCACCAATCATCCAGAGTGCATGTGGGTATGTAAATGGAGCCCCAACGGAGTGAGATTTCTAATGTAATCGACGGAGAAACACTTGGAAAGGTTAGATTCTTAGATCTAAGGGTATATGAATGTTTAATTTTGTTTAAACGAATTGTAGCTACAGAAAGATTGCTTAGTTTTTCTTATATTAACATTGTTTTTAATCTGGTTTCTATCTACAAAAACGAAATTACCAGATATATGCATCTATGTTTAACTGATTTAAAACATGTAGGAAAACACCCCGGTTAAAACAAATAAAGATCGAAAACCCATTAATATCATGAAAAAAAAACTGGCCAAGTGCGAGTCGGACTAGCGCACGAAGGGTTCTGTACCATGATATTCTGTTTTTTAGTAGGTATATGTTTTTATAGTGGCAACAGAAATACATCATCTGTGAAAAACTGTCTAGTTAACACGGTTCATGAGATACAGCAGACAGACAGACAGATAGTAGAGTCTTATTAATAGGGTCCCGTTTTTACGCTTTGGGTACGGAACCTTAAATTTTTTTATCTCAATTGATATTTCTTGTTATTAATCATTTTAGACAGAAGTCGCCAAACTAAAAAGAAATTGGGAAAAACTGTTTCTAAGCAGTTAGGAAAAATAAATGCAGTAAAATAATCAGTGAATAAAAAGAATGATTGTATCAAAATAACAAAGCGGTTGCAGGCGTCGCAGCAATGTTTCCTTTTTAAATAAAAATGGGGTGCATTAATAAAAATATTTGTCGATATAAAACGATAAAAATGTCTGTTCATTTGTTTTTATTATCGCCTTATCAAGATGGTGGACAAACAGGGATAACACTGTCTTTCATTACTCTTTTCATTACCCGACTAAGGCGAAACTAAGGTTAT
This sequence comes from Idaea aversata, assembly GCA_907269075.1. Classification (NCBI taxonomy): domain Eukaryota; kingdom Metazoa; phylum Arthropoda; class Insecta; order Lepidoptera; family Geometridae; genus Idaea; species Idaea aversata. The sequence continues at coordinate 5,801,909 of OU026101.1, forward strand.
GTTTTAAGCCCGTATGTATGACGGTGTTTCCTTATTTTTAAGGTTTTTTGTTGTAAATCTAATTTATATTTGCAAAAGTGTATATTGGTGCCGTATTAGACAATAATCATCATGATTTCCTTATTGCGCCTTCTTCTCATTAGTTGGCGCGTTCCGAAGTCACACGTCCTATGTTCGTTTTTAAGGTGAAAGGGTACCGAGACGCTCTCTCCATACAAACGTAGTCGACTGTTTTCTCCCTGGATAATGACACTAGCACAAATATTTTTGTGCCATAAAACCTATAACTGCCATGACTATGCCCCTTTGTTTTGGTTTTTCTAATTATCATAGAAATGAGGATTTTAAAAACAAAAAAATTAAATCATAGGGGCATGGTCATGGCAGTTACAAGTTTTATGCAACAAAAATATTTGCTCTAGTGTCATTATCCAGGGAGAAAACACAGTCGACTACGTTTATATGGAGAGAGCGCCCGAAGGGACGTTTCAATGTGATTTCATGCGAATTATTCCAAATGAATGAAGAAAATGACCTAATCTGTACATAATTATGAAATTTAAAGTCCTGACTGACTTATGCAAACACAGTCCAAACCAATGATCGGATAGCAATTCCAGCGTAGGCCGCCCATTAGTGCAACTTGTTCTTCTTCTATGTTCCTTATTGTGTTGTACAAATAAAGTTACCTATATATGTACCTACCTATCTATCATTTTTGGAAAATTAAAAAGCTAGTTAATCATAATCATTATTTAATTTGCTTCATGTGTAGGTATAGATAGTTGCAAGGAATATTATAGACACAACATGAACCCGGTTGGGCACTACCATATTATAATATTATGTATTATATTGTGAATTAGATTGTTGTTTAATTGTTGTAGTTGTGTTTAAATTGTGTTGTAAATGTAACAAAGAAATAACACGGTACCTACGAGCTTTCAAAAAAGTGTGTAGCCATAATTAAGAACATGTACCTATCTACAAATTCTAAAGGTTCTTCTAATTCTATCTACTTTCTAGTTGAGTACTTGAGTTGGTCTACCTAAATTAGGTATGCCATACTTATATAACAAACACCTATATCAAAATTACGAAGTACTAAAAGAGAAGGCGTCACTGAGTCGCTTAAAAGGGTTCAGCTTGCTTTTTATTATTACAATGACTTGACATTTATTATCAGTTATGAAAATAAATTCCTCGTTGAGAAATAAAAGGGAAAAAATGAATAAAAGCCGGTCGACCGCGAGGAGAGCGTGTCTTAATTGTATGACATATTTTGAGTTAGAGGGAAGTGTTGTTGCGTTTTTATTATAATAATCATTTTGTGTCAACGCCCTCGTTTGGACTCGATGCAAGGAACTCGGTAGGGTTAGAATTGTCTTATTTTAATACTCACTTATTGCTCTTAGGAATCCAAAACCCCTGCCAGTGCAAATTCCAGCTTTTTAGACTGGTTTAGATGGTGCGGTTTGTCATCAGTTAATGAAAATATTTTAATCAAAAATGCGTCTTCAAAAATTGCAACCTCGACGAAAAGAAAACGAAATGTTAACGAAACTTAATTCGAAAAGAGGTTAATGCCATTCTTAAATTCAACTATGACGGTACTTGACTGAATGGCGTAATGGTAAGCGCACTTGAACGGTATTCAAGGGATGCGAGTTCGAGTTTCGTCTCAGTTGCAATTTCTGAAGACGCATTTTTCCTTAAAAATATTTTCAGATAGACCAGTGCAGGCCATGCACTTTAAAAAATAAAAAAAACATTGAGATCAGTTTATGAGTCAAAGAAATTAACGATCAAAGAAACGACTTAATTAAGGTCGGGGGAAGTCGTTGTACGCAGAGAGCATGCGACCGATCGCTCTGGAAGTCTTGGGGGAGGCCTATGTTCAGCAGTGGACGTCCTATGGCTGATACGATGATGATTTGGTCGTACGTATAGCAAAGGGTAACCACTCATTTAAAATGGTAACAATATGTCGGAAAAAGGTCGGAAACGAAAAAATCAAAATATTTTATGAAAAATTAAAAGCTTAATCGGTTTTTCCTGTGTATTAATTTGCCTCTCCTATTTAGTTATCACAAGTGGCATCGTATGAAATTTCGCACAATAGGTAAATATCTAACTTGAGAAACAAACGTATTATTTTAAACAAGTCAATATATTAAACCAGTAGGTAACTATCCCGTTTAACTTCAAGTCATCAAAGGAACTTCTGGTATGCGCAAATAGTTCTAAGATTATTATTTATGATTTTTGTTTGCCTATTTTGTCACACTGCTGAGCAATGGTCTACTCAACATCCTTCCGAGCAGAATAACAGCAGATTATCAGAGCAAATTGCAGATAAGGTATTAAGGAAAAAAAATCTTCTTCTTGGCGAATTTACCAGGTTCTTTCAGAAATATACCTGTCTATATTACTATTCTAACTTTATCTAAATCTACGTTTACTGTTCTAAATTTTCGCACCCTACATAACGATTTACTTTACTGCCAGTACAATTTGATGTTAATGTATTTGTGCTTACCATAGAAGTTCATTTGATGGCCATAACTGTAGTGAAACGGGATAGGTAGTACCTTCAAACTTGATAATATATGGATGGCTTTATTTAAAACAATTTGTAATATTCTCAAGTTACATAAAGATATTTAATGTAGCTAAATTTTATACGATCTGATAAAGTGATTTTTATCAACTACTAGCTGCGTTCTACAGAGACTACAGAGAGAGAGAGCTGCGTTCCGCGGTTTCACCCGCTTAACTCCCGATCCCGTAGGAATATGGGATAAAGTAGCCTCTAAGATACTCTCAATAAATCAATGTATCATCATATCAAGTTTCATCGAAATCTGTCCAGTAGTTTCGGAGCCTATTCGTTCATATTCATATATTCATTTATTTCATAAAACATGGGTACAATTATAATAGTGGTGTTGATTTAGATTAAGAACAAACAAACAAGCAAACAAAAAAATCTTTCATCTTTACTTGACAGACTAGCAAAGTCTGAAGGAGGCTTCCATCCATATTTTCATAAATAAACGCTATTTCTGAAGTCGTATTTCGCGTTCGACACCTTTAAATTGTCGAAGGATTTTGGCTGCGTTGAGTCTTAGAAGTCTCTAATCTCTCAGGCAGCATCTTACTAATGGTTTCGAACTAAATCAATGTTTTAAAAATCGACAAGTAATTTGTACAACCGAGCTGTAAAGTTGAAGTTGGTGTTTATACCTACACCGTAATAACTGTTAGGCAGTCGGTGTTTCGTGACCACAAACAGTTTGTAAGGTTTAACACATTGTAAATCTTCATATAAAACTTACAATGTTGTCATTGTTGTTTCAGACCCCACTTTCTTGTTCAATTTTAATTAACTACTCGCTCGTTTGTTTGGAATAAAATCGACAAGTGTTTGACTAACTTCAAGATTTGTTACAATACATTTTTACCTACACGTATCAAGAAATTGTGTTTTATAAATTATTGAAATGTATTTTTAAGAACAAACGCGTATTCAAAAAATCTAACCTAGCCGAATCCAGCAATAAAATAAAAAAATCTGGTGCCTCCATCTGTCTTTCCTGTATTTGAGTACAAACAGTAAAACATGTCGGTAAAAATGGTAGCGCTTGAAAATTTTCTCTTTGTAATTTTATACAGTTATATCGTTCAAGAGTAATTCTGCAAATTGTGGCAAGCTCCAAATTGGGGGTCTTCAAGTCGCGAGTGAATATAAGGTGTCTTCTAGGAAAGCGTGCTATAACTTAGGCCGCATCGTCACCTACCACCAGGCAGGTGTGATAGTGGTCAAACGCTGAACTATCATATGTAAAAAAACATAAGGTAGCTCACTAAGGTATGTAACATACATTTTATGGTCAAAACGTGCAATGAAACAGGTACCTAACTATCACAGTTGTTCCAATGAAGATTGAGCTGGGTAGGCTAACAGTTTTTTTGTGTAGGTATAAATCTTAGAGCGAGTTTACGATGCCTTTAAAACATTGGCGTTTGTGGCAAGATGTAGCGAGTAGCGGGTTCGATGGAAGCTCTCTGAGTTTCAGAAGGGATACAAGACTAACATGATCTCACATTTATAATATGGTACCGTCGGAATCGGGGCAGACCCCGAAAATGATGGCGTGACGATCTTTATGCATTAGACACAAACGGCTAAACCAAGCCCAGAACTGAAATGCTTGAAAATTTGTTCGGGAGGCGTTTGCCCATCTGTGGGTAGGTTAACAAAAAAACCTGCGGGTACTAAGGCCCAATAAATGGTTTTTATAAACCTTGATTTTAGTGACAAGTAACAAATGAATTGTTTTTCAGATTGAAAATAAAGCAAATAATGATCTAATGACCTGTTTTAAGTGCTTTCCCTGCGTTTTGCCCATTCTTTTGGTATGATCCGTCTTTGGTTTGATTTGTGTGTTGAAACATCAGTTAGTCAGAACTTTTAAAATTTATATTTACTTATAGATTACAGTTCTTATCTACATTGCAGTTTTTAGACCAAGATCGTAACAACAGTAGAATAGTAAAACAACTTTTAAGGAAGCCATCAAATGTTTAATGTCCCCACGGTCAAGATTTAAGGGGATCGGTCATGTTCGTCGATTACTTACTAAACCTGACAGTTTTTAGTTCTAGATTATAGATTTGCTGAGATGTGGCTAGAGGCGTTGCAAAGCTAGATAAAATTCGAAATAAATGTATGCGAGGCACCTTCTAAGTTGTGGATATACATCAGCAGAAGATTCCGGCCCGAAGCTTGTAGTAGTGTACTTTTCATAGAGCGTTGTATGAATTCTTGCCATCTGGTCCTTCTTTAATCATGTGGTTTAGGTATACAGGTGCATATTTTAAAGTTTTAATTTTTTAAGTTACGGTTCAGTAATTGATAATTATTCTGCTTGATATCATTATAGCTTTCGAAGTGTTAAATATTTCACGCAGAATAACCAAAAATTATTGAACCGTCTTTAAAAAAATTAAAACTTTAGAATTTGCACCTGATATCCTCAGTCCTTTGCTGACTGTACGTGACGTGTGCGTCTTAATAAATTACTGCAATACGAAATCTATAGTTATGACGCAAACGCAGTCAAGACGCGCTGCAAAAAGTTAGGGCGATCAGCCCGCAGGAAGGCCGACTACTGATATGGTCATGTTATAGCAAAGGAATGAAGACCATATGATGATAAGAGTGATGGATGAGGCAGAGGTGGCTACTAACTACCTAGACTCAAATCATTTCCAAAAGACACATGGCGACTCTAGGCCTAACATCATTAGGAGTGAATGCGTCAGGGGAATGGATGTTAATATGTGGCGAAAGAACCAAAACTTTTCCTATTTTACCTATGTATTATTCTTTTTCTCGTAGTGTGACTCAATTAGTGTTGGAAATTTCAGAAGATAAAATGGTTTAGCTTCCATCGGTTCATGAAATTACGACTGCTACTAAGGTTAGCATTTAGGACCAATAGCATAACGTGTCTTTGAAGGAATTGACATTTGGAAACATCTTAAACAAATGATGATCAGTAGTAAGTGTCGACAGCGACCAAACGCAAAATGCTTCTCGCCAATAACTTAAATTGTTATTAGTGTATGGAAAATGTTGCTTAGTCTTATTGTATGTACTTACTGTTTGTGACTTCTTTTCCTACATTTTGGTATATTTTACAGACTAGATTTTTTTTTCTAAGCCTAATACCTATGCCGTCTTTTTTCGACTTTTGGAATAAGCTTTGAACCGAACGAGGAAATTTCGAATTTTAATAATCTTATCTACAAACAGTAAACACAACAACACTTATCTATGAAATTATTAGATAGATATCTATCTATAAACACTTTATTTGTACAACACACAAAACATTGAAAAATATCAAAGAGGACATGAAAGCTTAATAGATTGTACAATCAGGTATAATTATTGTTATTGTACATATTATTGGCGAAAGGCAGTTTATTTCTAATTCATATTTGTCCTCAGTCGCAAAATACAACGCCTACGATATATACGAATATTTTTAAATAAAACAATGATTTTAGTGGACTTTTATTACACATACCAGAAACTCAATAAATATATTGTTAAATTGATTTTACACTTTATTTTATTTCTAAAGTAAATTGCGATTGCAAAATGTCATATCGCCATGAAATTATATATTTATTTAACTCCTTTTCTACTGTGTTGTTATATTTTGATTTGTAATGGTTTGTGGTATTTGTATTTATACCTGTTGTATTAAATTTAAAGTTGACTTAAAGTTTTAATTTTTTAAATATGTTTTAGCTGAAACACTTCCAAAAGATTGGTAAGAAGAATAAGTACATTCTACCTTCGTCGAAATTAATTTATAAACCTGAGGGATGCCTGAGGGTCTTGAAATTTTGATTTGAGGCGAAGATTCGAGGAACAAGAGCTGCTTTTTCTACCCAAAGCGTTTATATGCAACTTTTGGCTTACAAACTTGGGCTACAATTTTCACTGTGCTAGATGGATACGTAAATATTTATTTAAAATGTTTATGATTTTTTTAGGCTGGAACACAATGTTGAGAACTCAATTATCGAAAATAAATACGTTAGAAGAAAAGTATGGGTTACGAGTACATTCAATCCATTAGAGTTGATAAAAAGTAAATATATTAATATTGGCATATTACATAAATAAATAAATAAATATTGCAGGACATTCCACATATCGCCATCTATAGCCCCAAGCTAAGTAACTAGACTTGTGTTATGGGTGCTAGACAACGTATATACTACTCATATATTTTTCTTTTGTAAATATCACTACATAGTATAAAACAAAGTCGCTTTTTCTGTCCCTATTTCCCTTTGTATGCTTAGATCTTTAAAACTACGCAACGGATTTTGATGCGATTTTTTTTAATAGATAGAGTGATTCAAGAAGAAGGTTTATAATGTATAATACATGCATAATATAGCCGTGCGAAGCCGGAGCGGGTCGCTAGTATACCTATTTATAATACAACCAGACCACAGACAAATATCTAAGCATAAATACCCTGGTTTAGCAGTGAGTAGTGTCTAATACATGTACTGGATGGTGTAGGCTTACACAGAACCTAATAACTGCCACTGCTCAGTCAACCGCATCCAGAAGCAAGAATACTTCTGGAGCCAACTAAGCTGCAGGTTTCATCACGATGTTTTCCTTAAGGGGGGTCCATACGCCAACGACCTTGGTACACAGCCTACTAAATAGTTACAACTGGCACCGGTCGCCTTTGTTGGTGAAAATTGTTGATTGTTATGAATGTGTTTTGTTTTTCTCAAAAGTGCTGAGATGGAATTGTAGGTGATATTTTTACCGACGTTTTGTTATAATTTTGAGCCAAACATTTCCTATAGGTTTGAAGCTATCCTAAAATTAAGAATTAAAACTAGTCTAGCTTTGAAATGACAAAGAATTTTCGCCTCGAAATTACCCCAAAATATGGGTAAAGATTTCACCTACAATTCCATCTCAGCACTTTTGAGAAAAACAAAACACATTCGTTACAATCAACAATATAGTTGTAAGCGACAGTTATTTCTGGCGCGTTGCGTTTGGCAGCATAAGCAGCCTTGAGCAATGTTATTTTTAGCATATTGGAACCCGGAATAAAAATTAAGGTATCTACCACTAGACCAACAGTGCTCTTTCGAAATATTTAAAATTATAAAAAAATTGGTTGTCTGTAAAGTCGGTTTACGGACGATAATTTTACGTGATATTAACGTCATAAGAAAACATTGTCACGTTCCGGGAACGTGAGTGACGTTGTGACAATGTTTTTTTTGTTTGCTGTGGTCACCTTGTCAATAAAGGAAGGAACGTGAGCGATGACGTCTCATTTTTTTGTGATTGTTGCCGGTGTTCATCGATTTATAGGACGTTATCACGTCAAAACTTATTAACCTCAACCGAAGATTAATATTTGTATTATATTAATATTGATTAAATGTACAGTCACATTACCAATTAGCTGAACCCCACGTGACCCAGAACTTATTCGCATATCATATATGTATATTGTTTAAAAAAAACAGAATCAGGTAACATTACTGTACAACCTTACAGATCTGCGAGTGAGCTCTGGGTCACGTGGGGTTCAGCTAATTGGTAATGTGACTGTACATAGGTACGTGAAACTATCTATAATTTTTAGAATGAAATACAATTTTCTTTCTAGTTAGAAACTCAACTGCTCTAGAAAATTGGTGAGTACAAACATAAAAATTGGGTAGTTGCTATTAGTAAATGCTTGATGAGTAGGTACCGCACGTATTTTTGCTTTCCAATACAGGAGTGGGCCACTCTTTTCCACTGGGCGCAATGGGCACATGCCCGGGGGCCCGTGATCAATAAACCTCCTAGTTCCTGGCAGATCACTTTTTTGAAGGAATTATTAATGATTTTGCCCATCTAGAAAGGTTCCCCTTTAATCAACATAGACAGTTCTAAATTACCTATGAATGCTAAAAGAGTAACTTTTGGTCTCTCAAATCCATAGGGGCCCCATTATTCCAATATACCGAGGACCTCCATAGGAGATTCTTACTAGTTTTAACTTTGGGGTCACCAAAGGGCTGGCTCCTACCTCGGTAAGCGGTTATGCATAGCAATCCAACGAGGGAACGCAGCCAGCCGTTTGGGCACACTTCGTTTGTACTTTTAATTTTTATTAAACGTAAGTAGGTAAATAGTTTATTAATTATTTTATTTTTTTATTATTTTATTGTTACATTTTATTCCATTGTTATTATTAGAAAATAAAATACCGTTTATACAGGAGAAGAGATAATGAAAACTTCGATGAAAGACCCAAACGTCATAAAAAATACGAAACAGACGAAGAAGGTGTTACCAGACGTAGAGCTAGAACTAAGGAAATGCCTTTGCAAAAACGACATTTATTTAAAAAACGGAACTCAAGGCATAAAAGGTAAATACAATACAGATTCAACTCTCGACGAATCCCCTGGGGAAGCTTAGGGGATCTGCGAGGCGCTCGAATCTAATTTTAAATTCACGGCCGTCGTCTCCTCCAGTCCAGCGGACCAGACGGGCGTGAAAAAGTTTTCGACAAGGGGACGGTCGACAGTGGGGGATCCGTTAGGGGAGCCGACGGGCGTGAACCTATTTATGTGTCGTATCTATAAACTGAAATCGTTGATTACGTTGGTAGAGCGAGAGGATGGCCAAAGAGGATTGTTTTTTTGTACATAAGATAGGTCAGAGTTGACCACCCGCCTGATGGCAGATGTAGCTCACTTTCCTAGACAAGTCAATTAGCACACATTTTATCGTATGAAAAATCCAATTTTTTGTAATTTTTTTCAGGTTTTCACGAGTATACTCGAATGAGAGCCACACAAGTGCTATAATGAGAGCAGAATACGGAGACCATAAAAGTAAACGAGAGGTGAATTATGATCCATATTTCCGACAAAGCACAGACGATTACAGGTACTATCAATTTATCTAACATCTACTACTAGCTAGACCTAACTACGCCCCACGGTTTAAGGTGAGCGCACACCTACCCGCCGCAGTCTCCGTGTGTATGCGCGCAGCGCGGGCTGGTGACGTCATCAGCATCGGCCTTGGGGATTTTCTCACCTTTAGCGTGGCCTATGTGTTTAACCAACCTCCTTAGACAAGATTACTGTCGATTAGCAATATCGCCAATGGACAGATATTTTTGTATGAAATTGACATATAATATGCATGTATGAAAATTATGAAATTGGCATAAAAAGAAACTTGTCTACTTTTTTTCTCTAACGCAAGATCACGTGACTTTTCATTGGCTTATGTCAATTTCATACAAAAAAATCTGTCGATTGGCGATATCGCTACATAGTATAGAACAAAGTCGCTTTCTCTGTCCCTATATCCCAATATCCTTAAGTATGCTTAAATCTTTAAAACTACGCAACGGATTGATGTGGTTTTTTTTAATAGATAGAGTGATTCAAGGGGAAGGTTTATATGTATAATACATGCACAATATAGCCGTGCGAAGCCGGGGCGGGTCGCTAGTCGATAATAAAAAGCAATCTTGTCTAAGGGGGTAGGTCTCCAGCTATATAAGTTTTAATGATCTAAGGTTCAAATTCAGACGTTTCATGTCAATGAGTCCAGTAGTTTCTGTGGAATTAACGAACATGCACACGAACTTTCACATTTATAGTATTAGTAGGATCCAGTTTAATTATCTAGTTTTTTTGGAAAAATTTAAAATCCGCAGCGATCACTTTTTGATCCCAAACACTGAGCACTATCTATCTGCAGCACGAGCCCAAAAACGATAAACAATAAAGCAAAAAGGGGAATAGTACGGGATCCCTTTAAGAACGACCTTCATCTAATTAGTACAAAAAACAGCATATTCTGGACTTAATTTTTTTATCGCATTATATTCATTGACCTATTTAATTTGATACAAATGTACATTTCATCCATTAATGAGTTCGGCGAAGTTCAATATAAAGGAATCTGAGACTTCAAGTATTTTTTTTTGTGTTAAAATATGTTCTAAATTCTCCACTCTGGACAACGCATCCTAAGTATATTAAACCTCCTCCAAAAAAGGAGGAGGTTCTCAATTTTTTTTTTTGGTATGTTCGCCGATTACTCGAAAACGTCTGGACCAATTTGGAAAAATCCTTTTGTCTTATCACGAAATTTTTACGAACTTGAGACTCATGCAGGTGAAACCGCGAAGCACAGTGTATACCTATAATTTTGAAACATTATAAGATAAGTAGTTGATAGATAAATCATATTGTTTGCATCAAAAAACCAGTAACATTATTTTATACTTTGTAGATCAACGCGAATAACTCCAATATCATCGGAAAAGAAACCAGAGTAAGATATTATTTTTGAGTATTGAAATAAAAAAATGACAATAAATTCTTAGATATTCTACTTGTAACGCTAATGATAAACACATTTCAGAGAAAAAGAAACAGAAGAAGAACCGGGCATGAAACATATGTTAAGTCCATATAATGTAAGTAAAACATACTAATTTACATAAACAAATCAACATACAATCATTAATTTTCAAAAATCAACCAATTTAAATTTTTAAGAAAATTTTCGTATATTGGGTTATTTAGTTAGAAAAAATAGAAACAGAAAGCCAAAGACAATCACAAATAGACATATACAAAAAATATGGAAGACAGCGTATAAAATAATAGATAGTTAGGTATTTTACATAACATAAATAATAAATTTAGAACGCACACAACGACAAGAAGGATTCACAGAAAAAAATATAAATATATACCCACACATATTACCTACCTACATATAAACGAAAATAGTACTTAGAGACAGAATGATCAGAGATAAAGAAGAGCTGACTGCGCACGCGCCTGAGCCTTCTGATGTCTGTATGAAATAGATCCACAAAAACCAATTAAACCATATTGCTTATATTGTTTCTAGACCGCAGAAGAAGTAACCGAAATTATAGATGGTATTGAAAATTTAAACATGACTATAGAAACAATTGGACGAACAGTAGAATATAAAGACATTATCCTAGTTAAAGCTACCGAGTGCTTAACTGTAAAAGCAAATAAAACGGGACAGTTTAGAGCAGCGGACGATAAATTTATAGACGATGATGAACAAAAAGAAAAGAAAATTGTATTCATCGTTCATGGACTTAGTGTAATGGGAATTCAATTCACGCCATGTTTACGAAGAAAGTCACACTTTAAAAAATTGGTATCGTTTTATTTTAAACATTTGGATAAGTTCGATATTTATTTGATTCCAATTGCCAATCCTGATGGGTATGCTTCTGCGATGGTGAGCTATTATTATTATTAAATCATTTGTTTCAGAATATAATTCCATAGGCCGTTTGTCATACATTAATAAAAAAATAATACATAGGTAACTAACAGGAATTATATGCAATGTGTTTCAGCGAAGGGGTTTTAATACGAAAGGAGGTTGTTGTAGACGTCTAGGCCTACAACTTTTTTGTACAACTTTTGGAGATTCGAACATTTCGTTTTTGTATGAAACAGCTGATTTTCTAGTAAAAATTCCCTCAGAATTATCGAAAAAAAGGTCGAATTACCAAAAGTCGTAGAACAAAAGTTGTTCGCCTAAACATCTAGAACAACCCCCTTTCGTATTAAAACCCCCTTCGCTCAAACATATTGTATATAGGGTATATTCTCTACTTTTCAGAATAACGTTATGAAACTTTGGAATAAAAATGTTTCACCTCAAAGTGCATGTAAAGGAGTCGCTCTCGATAGAAATTTCGATGTATCCTGGAGTACGGAAAATTCCCCAAGTTCTTGCAGTCAGCAGTATCCCGGAGAATCTCCCTTCTCCGAGCCAGAAACGAGAGCTATTAGAGATATTTTTCATCGTTATGGACATAAGATAGTAGCTTACATCAATGTGCATTCTGGAACTTACAATGCTCAAACCCAGAAGGTAGGTCTTGACTCTGGGTTCTGGTCCCGTATTTTACATAATTTATTCTTGAGATTGCTTTGCATGTAAACATATGAGTATACCAGAGTCAAGCCACATAATATTATATGCTAAGTATCTTTTTATTTGTACCTAATTTGTTGTAAGTAATTCAGGACCACACATGCAAGACTTTAATGTTAGTATGAAGCGAAGTAATTATAACGATATCTATCAGTTCTCGATGTATCTTTATTATAGGGAGTCATGTGCTTTTACGAGTATAGTGTGGAAAATAAAAAAATAATTTAATTATCTTGGATAGAATTACAAAGTTTGTTATTGTTTTAATTTATGTAAAATAAATATTAATTTTCTTTATTATAAAAAAATGTCATTGTGTGTCGTCACACACTACAATGCTTGTACAGTCGGAATACCAATTAGCTGAACCTCATGTGACCCAGAGCTCATCACTCGCACATCTGTAAAAATGCAGTATTTTTATCTATTTTGTTATCACTATTACTATCACTACATAATAGTATAAACAAAGTCGCTTTCTCTGTCCCTATATCCCTTTGTACGCTTAAATCTTTAAAACTACGCAACGGATTTTGATGCGGTTTTTTTTTAATAGATAGAGTGATTCAAGAAGATGGTTTATATGTATAATAGAGCGGGTCGCTAGTTTTTCATATAGTATATTGTTTTGCATAGTACTACTACTTACGTTTACGTTTACGGTTACGTTTATAACTTTACAACCTTCCAGAGTGAGCTCTGGGCTTTCGTTCAGCAAATTGATATCCCGACTGTACATAATTGTTAAAAATCTGCGCGTAGAATGCGTTAAAAATAATGTTTCGGTTTCAGGGAGAAGCTGTTCTTTATCCTAGAGGTTATACAGACACAGCAACGGATGACGACAAATACATTGATCTAAGAGGTGAAATAGATGAAGCAATGAAAAATGCTAGTTTCGAGGCGGTATCGGTGTATGTCGATACATTGCACAGTTGGTACGGGAAGGTTTTAGGAACAAGTGTGGATTATGCGTCAACGGTAAATTCACAAATAATTATATTATTATTATATATTATTAAGGCTGCTTATGTTGCCAAACTCAACGCGCCAGAAATACCCGTCGCTTACAACTAATATTGTTGATTGTAACGAATGTGTTTTGTTCTTCTCAAAAGTGCTGAGATGGAATTGTAGGTGAAATTTTAACCAATATTTTGTGCATATTTCGAGGCGAAAATTCTTTGTGATTTCAAAGCTAGACTAGTTTTAATTCTTAATTTTAGGATAGCTTTAAACTATAAGAAGTTTTCGGCTCAAAATCCCACCAAAACGTCGGTAAAAATTTCACCTACAATTCCATCTCAGCACTTTTGAGAAAAACAAAACACATTCGTAACAATCAACAATTTTCACCAACGAAGGCGACCGGTGCCAGTAGTAACTATTTAGTAGGCTGAGTACCAAGGTCGTTGGCGTATGGACCACTGCAGGGTAAAGGCCTCTTTACTCCCCTTCCTCTGTTCGCGATCTTGTGCGACGGATTGTCAGTCTGTCTATGTCAATTCTATAGCTATATTCTGGTGAAAGACAGACGGATTGTCTGACGGACAGTGAAGTCTTAGTAATAGGGTCCCGTTTTTAAGCTTCGCGTACGGAATCCTAAAAATGCCGGATTGGTTTCGTTTCTATTATGCTCTGTTAATTAGAATGTTTTCAACTCGATCAAGATTCTAAGTTCTTGCTCGAGTTCAAGTTTAAAGTCTTTCAACTCATTTTATTTATTTTTATTTATTAAAAAGAATATATACAAATTCTTACAATGAATTAGTTAAACAAATGCCAGGAAACCTAACTAGGTTTGTCTTGGCATCTATACAATCGACGCTACACCATTATATAATATAAGTTTCAAGAGAATTCATAAGCGCTCGAAATAAATTTTAAAGTAATACATTAAAAATATTATGAGAAAAAAAAAATGCATACCAATATCATAGTAGAATATATACCCACCCAACAAATAAACGAATCAATAAATTAAGAAGTAATAAAGGTAATAAGTAATAAGTCATAAATGAATTATCTAAATATTATTAGAATAAATTTTTAAATAATTGTAATTTTAGAACTCTACGTTGGGTCTGCAATTCTGACTTCGACTATATTCTTTAAACCACAGGTTTACGGTGTACCATACGCTTTGGAGTTCGTTATGCAATTATACGTTGACTCGGTTCCTGAATCTCAGGAAAAGGAAGATGTTGTTAGTGATGCTGCTCTGGAAGAAATATGGGGGAGAGTTATAGACACTGTCTTTAACAATATTTATAAAAGTTTAGGAAAAGCAAATGATCGTTAATAAACAAAATACGAAGTTTATTTTTATTTGTTTTTAATTATTCTTTGTTTCACATCTAAATGCTTTGTCCTGAACGGCTGACTGACTGACGGATCAACGCACAACCTAAACCGCTGATCGTAGAGACCTGAAACTTGGAGGGTGTGTTTTTGTAAGACGTACGCATCCGATGATTTTTCGAAATTCTACTCCTAAGGGGATGAAAAAGGGGGGCAAAGTTTATATATTATGTGACAACGTAATTCCTTGGTCCAATCCTATTAGAACCATTTTCGACTTCTTCGACTTCTACTCGGACGAAATCGCGGGTAAAAGCTAGTTTTACTATAAAAACGTGAAAAATTAAGGTAAATTTTATTACTCACAAGATTTCGCGAAAATCTTAGTACCTATTACATTCTCTCTGACCTATGCCCATATTTTTTATCGTGTTGACTCAGACCTTGATTTTGGACTATAGATCGCAGTATCTGGTATGAATTTTAACATGCTAGGTTCACTTGTTCCTGAGAATATCGGGACATATCGACAAGAGAGCGCTCTTATAATGGTTCTTTTTACCTCTTGAGGTACGGAATTCTGAAAAACTTTTACGAAAAAATTACAGTGTTGATTAGGATTGTAGCAAACTACATAATTTATGACCCCATAGAAAATGTACTGGACCTACTAAGTGTGAACTGCGAAGAAACTACTCTAAACCACTAAGCATCAATTTTATTTCTGTGGTCCTTTTTTATGTCAGTAATGTTGAAATCATGCCTGCTTTATTATTTATTTCAAAAATATATAAGTCCCAATTTATATCGTCAAGTAATCGTTCAATACGGCATACCTACCTTGTGGTTCGGAAGTTTTGGCTCGAAGTTATTAAGTCGGTTTTAAGTTTTCGTATATTGGGTAATTACTCTATACTAGCGCTTCACACGGTTTTACCTACGTCAGTCTTGAAACGTTGGAATTTAGGGTATAAAAAGTTCCTATCCTTTACGTGATATTTAGGTATTCAACTATGGGGCCGTCCATTAATCACTTGATGTTTTTTTTGGCATTTATAACCCCTCCTCCCCCTTGAAAAAAACATCAAGTGATTAATGGACGGCCCCATGTATCAGCAAGGGGGTACTGGGGGTTTGTAAGTACTAAAAATACACGTGATATAGGGATATCACGTGTATTTTTAGTACTTACAAAAAATATTGATTTTTTTCAATATTTTTAAAATACCGGTAAAGTATCGAAAAAGTATCGTCTAATTATTTTACTATAGACATTTTCGCCGCTTTTCGATAGAGTATCGCGCGTTTGCCGAAAAAATAAAGACACGTATTATACTAGGTACTACACCCCCCCTCTACCCTTGTGATATTTCGTGATTAATTATGGTTTTTTACGTGATAAAAAGTTGTATTTACCCGCGATGGAATGAAGGACGGTTTATATACATTTAGGGTGTGATGGTGTTTGTATTTTATGAATACGAGCGTTAATACATTCGGTAACAACTTTTGCCGGACAGCCCGCAGGCAGACCTAGACCTGCTCGCAATGCGGGCTTTACCCATAACAATAATACACAAATTATACAACGCATGTTTAGCATGTTGTATTTAATTCGTTCGTAGTGTTGAAGATACGATGTATCCTGCATATATATGGAGGTGGATACCGTTAGGAACTAGCATACTGCAGACTTTCTAGTTTGTATGATTTTTTTTTTTACACTTGATAGGTCAGCGTTTGACCTATTCACTCGCGACTTGAAACCCCCAAATTGTACACGTCAGGAAAGACAGACGCAGGCAACCGATTCCATTCCCTTGCAGTACGAATAAGGAATGACGAAGCAAAGCGCTTAGTGCGAACGTCTGGTATGTCCATCATGAATCGGTGCCGCACACCAAAGAATGATTGACGATGATTTGGCAATTGCTTTCAAAGTGAAGGCCCTTGGTAATCCGGATTACCAAGGGCTTACTTCGACGCATAAGACCAAAAACGCGAAAGGCCAACATACGTAAAAGACCAAAACACGTTAATCCCTTAAACGCAAGAGGCCATAAAGACATTTGGCCATATTTTTATTATGCGTTAGGTACACCAAAGACGCATTATGCCAAATTTTTATTATTTGGGTCGGCAGATATTGGGTTTTTAGTATAACTAAAAACCCAATATCTGCCGACCAAAAGTATTTAGTCTGCGAAGTTTCTTAGTGTGTCAAGTTTCGTCGAGTCGCATTGGTCGTGCATACAAAAAGATTCATAATAAAGCATAATAAAGAGGATAAAGAAAGTGAAGACGTTTTCGAGTTTTAAATGCAATCACTTATGTACCAAAAGCTACAGAAAAAATAATTTGAACCGTTTAATTATTTTAGAAAGTTTTAGAAAAGAGGTAGTTTTTATAGGTATATGCGTAATTGTTTTATCGTAGAAAGCATCACCTTGCGGTTTCACCCGCGTAATTAATAAATAATAATAAATATTTCAGGACATATTACACATCGCCATCCAGCCCCAAGCTAAGCAACTTAATGCTTGTGTTATGGGTGCCAGATAACGGATAAACTACTTAAATACTTTTTTTTTTTTTTGTAAATATATACATATTATACATATAGGAAACACCCAGAACCAGAAACAAGAATTTATGGTCAGCATAAATACTTGTTCCCGGCGGGAATCGAACCCGCAACCTTCTGCGTCGCAGTCGGGTGTTCGCCCGACGCGCCACAGAGGTCGTCTTTTCCCGATCCCGTGGGAATATCGGGATAAAAAGTAGCTTATAAAACTTTTAACGAATCAATATAATAGATAGATAGATAACTTAATCCTTATATACCAAGTTGCATCAAAATCTATCCCGTAGTTTCGGAGCTTATTTAATAAATAAATAAATATTGCAGGACATTCCACACATCGCCATCTAGCCCCAAGCTAAGTAACTAGACTTGTGTTATGGGTGCTAGACAACGGATATACTACTTATATACTTTTCTTTTGTAAATATATACTTATAATACATAGAAACAACCAGACCACAGACAAATATCTAAGCATAAATACTTGTCTGAGGCGGGAATCGAACCCGCGACCATGTGTTTAGCAGTCCGGCATGGTGACCATTGTGCCAACTGGGTCGTCAATTAATGCAAACAACAATCAAAACTTTCCTCTTAAAAAGAGGTTTATAGAGGTTGGTAGGTAGATTTTAATTATAGATTAAAGATAAGATAATATAGTACGTAGGTAAGTAAATACATGATTATATAAATTGATTTGTTTTGCTTAGTTGTTTTTTGTTCCATTGCGTCTTTGTTGCATAAAATACCTCTTGTGTACCTTCTTACTTATCTTACGTCAAATCCTCTCCATCCTAAGGTTGCCTGGAAGAGACCGCTTTCAGCGGTAAGGCCGCCTATTGTGCCACTATTTTATTTTGTATAAGTTAAATTAATTGTACCTACTTTTTCTGTAACTTGTGTGTGCAATAAGGCGTTCTATCTATCTATCTTAAAAAACTAAGCGTAAAAAATTAAGATGTTGCATATATTATGTAAAAGTCAAAACATTAAATTAGATAAAACTAAATACTTTATTCAATATGAAATTGAATAAAGTATTTGGAATTTATGAAATGTTTGAAAAGTAAAACATTTTTTCAATAATTGTTATGTAGTTCTGATGTCTCTTATATATAACGACCCCGTGAGAATATCTATACTATATTATAAAGCTGACGAGTTTGTTTGTTTGTTTGAACGCGCTAATCTCAGGAACTGCTGGTTCGAATTGAAAAATTCTTTTTGTGTTGGATAGTCCATTTATCGAGGAAGGTTATAGGCTACTTTTTATCCCGATATTCCCACGGGATCGGGAGTTACGCGGGTGAAACCGCGGAGCGCAGCTAGTTGGAATAATAAGTAGCCTATGTTATTCCCAATGAATCAATGTATCCTCCTACCAAGTTTCATCAAAATCGGTCCAGTAGTTTCGGAGCCTATTCGTCACAAACAAAAATATTTCCTTTTTATAATATTAGTGAAGACGAGCTGCGCCCCGCGGTTTCACTCGTGTAAGTCCCGATCCCGTCGGAATATCGGGGTGAAAAGTAGCCTATAGCCTTCCAAGATAAATGGACAAATTAACAAAAAAATAATTTCCTATTAATAGTTTTTGAGATTAGCGCGTTCAACCAAACAAACTCTTCGTTACATCACTACATAGTATAAAACAAAGACGCTTTTTCTGTCCCTATTTCCCTTTGAGTGCTTAAATCTTTAAAACTACGCAACGGATTTCGATGGGTTTTTTTTAATAGATAGAGTGATTCAAGAGGAAGGTTTATATGTATAATAAATGCATAATATAGCCGTGCGAAGCCGGGGCGGGTCGTATAGTATAAAGCAAAGTCGCTTTCCCCTGTCTGTCCTTATGTATGCTTAGATCTTTAAAACTACGCAACGGATTTTTATGCGGTTTTTTTTATTAGGTAAAGTAATTCAAGAGGAAGGTTAAAGTACATAAAACAAAACTACCACGCGTACGAGTCTAATCGCGGGCAACAGCTATAGTAAGTTATATAATATTTAAAAAAAGTAAAAGTAATTATAGCAACTTTACATGGGACATGTTTAGATGTAGGTACCTAGAACAATTTCCACCCTCTCAGCTTAGTCCAACGTATCCACCAAGACGGGAATCGAACCCGCAACCTTCTGCGTCGTATGTCATACACACGCCACATAGCCCGTGTATAGATACAGTTTCACATCAAACTGTTTAGTGACAATGACACAATGGAATCTATTCCGTTATCGTCAAATGGCATTTGACTCCCACGGAGGTACCGGTTCATCATTTATCAGTCACAGTTAGCGCTGCTAGGCGTCCGGATAAAGCCGCACATAGCTAGGCTTTTTGATTGCGTGTCCGGGCAAAATAAACGGTGTCCGGCTTGTCCGGCTTTTGTGAGGCTTTTTACATTTCGAAAATGAGGCGAGCGCCGAGCGTAGCCGAGCGCAAGCTAGATTTTGAAAATGTTGATAAATGTTTAAATATCTAGAAGTTAATTTTGACTGATGACTATTTGACTGATTAATAATAAAGTACCTAATTAATACTGATTTATAACAATAATTTTAATAGCTTGATATTAAAGTAATTTTTTTTTGCCGTACGTATAAATACTGAGACACAAAATCCTCGATAATGTCCGGCCAAACTGGCTGGTCTGTCCGGCTATTAGGTTTGGCGACCTGGCAACCCTAGTCACAGTTGTATCAAACCAGTTCTTTACGTTCACGGATCGCTTAATGGTTAGGCTAAGAAACTGGCTAATGTAAAGATTAATCACGTGTTGTGAGTAAACATTTTTGAAGTTTATACTTCTTTAGGCGCGTTATAAAAAAATGATGAGAGTGACATTTTAGGATGCGCGCGCATCTGTAACACAAAAGTCACATGTTGCAGCTGCGTAACCCAAAAGTAAAACAGTAACACTGTAATACTAAAGTAACAGGTTGAAGCTGCCCGCAAAATAAATATTAGACGGACGGACGGACGACAGACAGACGGACGTATAACTTCTAGTAGTATAACTTCTCACGCGCGAACATAAGTACACGCGCCTATTTTTTACTGGCAGAGAGTGAAAAACGGCTTAGCTGAGTTCTCCACGTTTTTACCCCTATATACACTCCTTGGAGATGTTATTTTACTACCAGTGCCCCGCGGTTTTACCCGTGTAAGTGACGATCCCGTATGAATATCGATATTTAAAAGAAGCCTATGTTATTCTCAATGAATCAATCTGTCCTCATACCTATAGTTACATCAAAATCGGTTCAGTAGTTTAGGAGCCTATTCATTACAAAAAAAACACTTTCCTCTGTATATCAATAAACGTACAACTAATTTTCAGAAATATTTTAAAGGGAGAAAGATTTTTAAATTCTAGGTTTCGTGTTCGTGTTTATCGATGCATTGAAATAACAGTGATAAAATAGGTAAAAAAAAAACAACAAATGTTTTCTTTACTTATATTTATTATTATGTAAGTATTCCTATTCCTTCTCTCTCACATCCATAGTTTATTTATAAACAATTATTTTTGTTTTTGTACTAATTAAAATGCTCTTAAAAACAGAGTTAATTAGTTAAATTAATGCAGCTCTGTAATCTGTAAGCTTAATGCGTGAAGCGTAACGATGGATACAGAATATAGGCATTTTCATTCTTTGTTTTAAAATATACCTACTTATCATAATAAATATCCGAAGCAAATACACATCAAGGTTTTAGGAACCTTATGTTCAGCTTCCTAGTTGACCACGCATCTAAAAATCCTCTTTTATAGGGTTGTTTAATGAGGGCTGGTAGATGTTGAAATAAAATATCACTATCACTTCACTATCACTACATAGTATAAAACAAAGTCGCTTTCTCTGTCCCTATATCTCTATGTATATGCTTAAATCTTTAAAACTACGCAAAGGATTTAGCTGCGGTTTTTTTAAATAGATAGATTGATTCAAGATGAAGGTTTATATGTATAATACATGCATAATATAGCTGTGCGAAGCCGGGACGGGTCGCTAGTTATAAATATATTTTATTGTTTTATTTAAAAGGCCCAATTATAACAAATTAGCTAACGTACCAATGCCCGAATCCAAGTGGTCACATTTTCAAATTTCAACATTTCTTCCGCATAGATCCAGCTGAATTTAAGCTATTGCTTGTGTTACGTTCACCTATAGGGCATCGGTGGATTGTGATATTCGCATAGACGTACGATTTCAAGAAAAAGTCTAGATAGATAGATAACTTTATTTGTACAACACAAGAGTAAACAGAACACGATATACCCAAAGTAAAGTAATAGCTAGAAAGTATAAGTTGCACAAATGGGCGGCCTTATCGCTGAAAGCGATTTCTTCCAGGCAACCTTTGGATGGAAAAGAACTGATTTAGCTTTGGTGGTAGGTTGTGAATTACACACAGCAGGATCACTTCGGATGACCTTGGTGGTCAATTCCCATCCCTCTGCGAGAGATAACCTTACCCTCAAATTAAACTACTCAGATTTGTGCCATCCCGTAAGAAGTCGGCGGCCATTTGTACGATGACATATTAATGGCATAACTGGGCCTTTCAAATAAAAAAATAATTTTGTTTTATCTCACACACAGTTTGTTTTCATTTTATTGCAACATTCATCTTTCATTTATTGAAATACCCTATATGATAAATAAAATAAAATAAATAAATATTGCAGGACATTCCACACATCGCCATCTAGCCCCAAGCTAAGTACCTAGACTTGTGTTATGGGTGCTAGACAACGGATACACTACTTATATACTTTTCTTTTGTAAATATATACTTATAATACATAGAAACAACCAGACCACAGACAAATATCTAAGCATAAATACTTGTCTGAGGCGGGAATCGAACCCGCAACCCTGTGTTTGGCAGTCCGGCATGATTTAAAAACTTTTATATGAAAAGCACGTCACAACACAATTCATTTATGTAAGTATTTCCATTTATAATATGTGCATTTTAAGTTGACAATTATCCGCAACTAATTCTACGTAGCAT
Organism: Idaea aversata; assembly: GCA_907269075.1. NCBI lineage: Eukaryota > Metazoa > Arthropoda > Insecta > Lepidoptera > Geometridae > Idaea > Idaea aversata. The sequence continues at coordinate 5,824,406 of OU026101.1, forward strand.
AAAATAAGGTACTTAGAAATTTTCCCATCTAAGCTCTACAATAAATTTAATCCCTGGCAGCTTGCTGGAAGCATTGATGATAATAATTAGAGTACCATACTTAATCTCAGGTACCGTTTCTTTAAATAATCCCTCAGAGTGGTGGGATGGCCACAATGCGCAGACGCAGGCCTCTCTCAGTGCACGAGAGTAGAGCGGTAAGCGCACGCGTCGCATCAACACTTTCGAATTTCACACGTAAATAAATTAAATTTCGAAATCGTACTCGTACTTTAAAAAGTGAAGTGTTTTATTCTACTCAAGTGAAAATGGCACGTTTCTGTTTATTTTTCATTGGTGAGTACAAAACGTGACTTGTGTTTTATAAATGTGTGCATGAGGATTTGTTATCGTTGAACATTTTAATTAGAAAATGGCTGAAAATTACAGGAAGTCCTTGAAATATTTGTTTACTTATGTGATATTTATGTCAACGTAGGTTGTGCAGCCTTTAAAAAAGCTAAAAGGGTCAGTCTAATTTCGCTTTCATATGCATAGGGCTTTTTTTTACTAAACAAGTTCCGAATCGCATGATAGGGCTGTATCTAAATGTGAAATTATCTTAGCCAAAGTTTCTTGGGGCCCAGAAAAGGCTCACAAAAAATACATTAATCATTCATCAAATTCATTACCCATTTTTTTAGGTTCGTAAAAAATAAGTTAGATTTTAGCACCCAGATTGATGTTCAAATTTCTCCTAGATTCCTTAGTAAAATCCCTAAAAATATATTTCAAATCTTTTACTTTTTCCGTCTCTCTTCTGAGCACTATTATCTCCATTCGAACTACAGTACTCTCTCGCTAATCCGCCGCTCGATAATCCGATAAGTACTATAATCAGCCGTTTTTAGAAAATGGAAAGTCATGCGATATGGTTGCAAATTTAAGTTGAAGTTATCAAGAAGATATATTTTGGTAAAAAACAAGCAAAATTAGAGATTTTTTTTCGAAATAATGAGTATTTACTTTAATAAAAGATTTATGTTTGTTGATTTCTTAAATATATAAATAAAGCCATTTCTGATTAAAGCACACATTTTTTTTTTCAATTTATTGTTCCTATACATTATAATCCGCCGTTTTCAGTAATCCGCCGATGGTTAGGATTTTATGTTGGCGGATTAGCGAGTGAGTACTGTAGTATCTTTATACTAAGAAGGCCTCATTTGATCCAAATTTTTCACGTTGTTTAGAAACCAGAGATGGTGGGTCGAAATATTACTATGGAATATTAAAATACATGACTTAATTGAGCTGGTCTCAAAAAACAATGATAAAAATACATAAATTTAACTAAATTTTGTTGAATTTATAAATTTATTAAAAACTCTTTCTCTGAAGTCGGCCCCTCATAACTGAGGATCATGATTCGCATTTGAATCGCATGATCTGTCTCCAACGGCTTCTGTTCATATCTCTCTTACAAATCATCTCTTACAATGTTATGGAAATTGACGGCCGATGACTGATGAGTCTTTAATCTGACTGTTCCGTCTATCTGGTTGGCCATCGGCCTCGAGAGCGTTTTCCATCTGTGTTTCCAACCACGATGAGTTTCTTCAGGTTTTCATCACCTTTCCGTTGATGTAACTTAAATTAACTCAATATACAGGTATCTAGCTGGTACAAAATAAAATGAAAGGAACTATGTATTTATGGAGTAGTTATGTATCATTACGTAAAGCTCTCTAAGAGGAAACTAACATTTCCTAGAAGAAAATTATATCGCCGGCAGGGTTCGTTCGTACTTTCTTGTTAAACATTTTTCATATTTACATTCTCATTTTGTCTTATAAAATGATATGCTGGTAAAATTAATTAACACAGAAAAAAAGGTTTCTTGAAGCAAGAAATAATCCTCTCCCTATAGACGCTATAGATAATTAATTTATTGGTTCAATTAAAATTTTTAAAATGCTAAACAGTATCTTAATTTAAAAGCAATATTCTTTATATTAGGAATACTCCTTATATAAAAAAAAACCTTTAGTAAAAACAAGAAATTATTCTTGGGCGTGTATCGGGATATTTCTTTCTTCAAGAAACCTTTTTCTGTGTGTATGTAAGAATTTTATCAGTATATTTAGCGAAATAGTACCTGCTTTGAAGAATTCAAGAGTCTTTATTGTAGGTATAGATAAATTAAAAAAACACCGATTTCCATCACCTATAACTTTCAGACGGCTTTAACCGATTTCGATCAAACATAGCTAAGAACACTCCCCACTAATTCACCTTTCAAACAAAAGAAACAAAATCGGTTCAGCCGTTCGGTAGCTTCAATGCCACAGATATATACACACCCCGTCGTTTTTGCGTCGGGGGTTAAAAAATAAGTTTGGATATGTTGTTTCGATGGTTTTTGAACGCAGGCATCACTGAGAAGACATCTCAAGATATTTATCGTTTTTCCTGTGATGTACGCAAATATCAGGAAAGTTCAACAACCTTATTTCTCTCTGATTTTCAAATTATTAATACCTATAGATATTTACATATTACATATCTAAGTAATCGTAGATTTTGCCAAGAACATGGCAGCCAAGCATAACTGTGAAATTCTTTTGTCGTCCTTGTTCCCAATAAAACAACATAAGTACACAACACTATACTTACCTAACTAACCAATATTTATAGGTATAGGTACCTATTTGTTCAGTAGAAACTTGAATTTATTTAACACGTTTATTTGGCTTTCCACGAATCTTTACTTACCCTACTTTAGGTCAAATATTTCGGAAATAATTATACCTACATAGTATAAAATAAAGTCACTTTTCGCCGTCCCTATTTCCCTTTGTATGCTTAGATCTTTAAAACTACGCAACGGATTTTGATGCGGTTTTTTTTTTAATAGATAGAGTTATTCAAGAGGAAGGTTTATATGTATGATACATGCATAATATAGCCGTGCGAAGCCGGGGCGGGTCGCTAGTATAAAATAAAGTCACTTTCCTCCTATTTCCGTCCTATTTCCCTTTGTATGCTTAGATCTTTAATTATACAATAATCAAATATACAATAAACTGTTTTTAAGTAGGTAATTTTCCCTATATTTACAAATTATTATTTAATTTTTAATTAAGGTGATAGGTGACCCTTATTACGTGCACGTAGCTTAGTTAGATAACTCAAGAAAAACGCATAGAAACGTTATTTCTATGAATAAACTAAATGTAAATTTGTTTAAGAGTATCGGTAAATTTACTCAGCTATTTATTTCTAAAACAAAAATGCCGTTTCTTCGATAGATTAGATATCGGATGTGCGCGAAATAAAAAAAAAGTTGGTTGTAAAAATATTTAAAAAAGTGAATTAGTTAACCAAACATTTGGTTACCCACCATTACCTAATGGTAGGTCTAAGTGCCTGCATTGCTTGTAATTTTTTTCATAAACATTTATATATTTAACGGTTTAACTGCGTAACTTCCGATACCGTGAGGATATCGGGATAAAAAAATAGCCTATGTTACTGTCAATGAATCAATGTCTTCTCATACCAATTTTTATTTAAATTGGATCAGTACATACTTACTTAGCCTATTCAATGCCAACAAACAATCATATATTTCCTTTTTTATAATATTAGTATAGACAAAGAGTATCTCTTATTTAAACAAAAAAATTAAAAACACTTATTTAGATTTTAAAGAGAAAAATATTTCTTTTGCTTTTTCTACTATCTTATAAAAAAAAACATAAATAAGTTCAAAATTCCTACCTACAATATCTTAGTTAAATGATAACTTACATATTATGGATATGTTTTATCATGACCCCATGCGTTGACCCCTGTGAATCCCGTTTGCGTGTGATAGTTGCTAAGCCTAAGGTTTAAGTAGATGGAAAATTATGTTCTGGTATCGCAGATTGAAAAACTGAACATTGCATTCCAACTTTTTAAAATTATTTTTTATTTAATTTTTTTTTACCAGAATAAAATCGAATTTCACGCGCTTCACGTACGCATTCCTCTTAAAATTAAAGGTCAGATTTTAGATTTGTGTTTAACAAGCCGTTGAGCCTGTTCCTCGAGTTAGATAATGATGTTTTAATCATTTGACTACATATTAGATTCGTTTATATATAACCAAAAGTAAATTAAAACAAGGACCACCCGTTCCTGAGAAAATCAGTGGTGACACACGGACGGACAGACGGACAAGAGAGTGATCTTATAAGGGCTCTTTTTTACCTTATGAGCCACGGAACACTTAAAAATAAGTCTAGGGGACTTAGAAAAAGTAGTAAAATAAATACTAATATTATATAAGTGAAAGTTTGCGTTTTAGTATGTCTGTATGTTTGTTTGTGTGTTTGTTACTCCTTCACACAAAAACTACTAAACCGATTACATTGAAATTCAGTATGTAGATAGCTGGAGACCTGGATTAACACAGGCTATTTAATCCCTATATTCCCACGGGATTGGGACTTATGCGGCTGTAACAGCGAGGCGCTGCAATAGTGTTAAATAAAAAATAGTGCATTATGCAACTAGTGAATAAAGGACGGATTTAAAGCGAGGGCCATAGGTGAATCACGAGCAGGCGAAGATTCAATTGAGGGCCATGAATCACTCGCGTGGCTCAGGATTCTAACACTTGAATCACTCGCTACGCTCGTGACTCAATCATCATGAATCACTCCCTACGGTCGTGATTCAGTTGTTACAATCCTTCGCTAGCTCGTGATTCATCTATGGCCCTCGCTTTAAATCCGTCTTTCATTCACTAAAAAAAAAAAAAAAAAATTTCAGGACATATTACACATCGCCATCCAGCCCCAAGCTAAGCAACTTAATGCTTGTGTTATGGGTGCCAGACAACGGATAAACTACTTATATACTTTTTTTTTGTAAACTAGTCACTAGTTGCATAATGTACTATTTGTACATGTTAGCTATGTATTTAGTTGGCCGAGTGGTATAAGCCGCCACCCGCTACACCAATCATGACATGGGATTTACAGGTTACGTTGTTATAATGTTCAAATAGTGCTGCACAGGATTCTAAACGTTACGGTGCTGGTGGACTTTGGAACGTTAATTGTACATACTTTTCATACATCATTCAAATTACACGGAGCGATTATTTTTATAGTTTTTCGATTATCAACCGACAATATTTTTGTTGTATTTTATATATTACGTATTTACTTCACGCAAATAAGCACCTTTTTAGGTGGTACTAGCTTTTAGCCGAGACTTTGTCCGTGTAGTAGTAGAAATTTCCAATTTTTTTTAGTTAATGCATAATAGCTCTAATAGGCGACTTAGATATGAAACCTTTAAAGTAAGTATTTCCAATAATTTACTTACAATTTTCATCTATACTAATATTATAAAGCTGAAGAGTTTATTTCTTTGAACGCGCTAATCTCAGGAACTGCTGGTTCGAATTGAAAAATTCTTGATAGTCCATTTATCAAGGAAGGCTATAGGCCTCTTCTTATCCCGATATTCCTACTGGATCGGGAGTTACGCGGGTGAAACCGCAGAGCGCTGCTAGTTATCTATAAAGAGGTATATAATTTACCTGAAAAACTGGTTGCCTGTAAAGTCGGTATACGGGCGAAAGTTTTACGTGACAACAACTGTGCTCGAGTGGAAGGGACGCGTGCCTTTCACTTTTTATGTCTGTCTCTCTCGCTCTTAGGCGGGCTAACCATGCCCGAGTGGAAGGGACGCGTGCCTCTCACTCGCTCTCATTGTGAGCGCATAACGTCAGCGGAGCGTAACGCAGTTTCTTGAAGTGTCACCCGGCAAACCAATTTATAAAACGTTGTCACGTCAAAAGACTTACTTATAATGAAATCTCTGAAATTACACGAGTCTGTATTGTTTATTATTCCTTCTCTCAAAACTACTGCACTACTACGATTGCGATAAAACTAAGTTACTTGACCACTGGATTAACAAATATTTTCCTTTTACCTAACTGCAAGGAAAGAGTTATGTTTTTGACGTGACAACGTCTTATAAATTGGTTTGCCGGGTGACACTTCAAGAAACTGCGTTACGCTCCGCTGACGTTATGCGCTCACAATGAGAGCGAGTGAGAGGCACGCGGGCATGGTTAGCCCGCCTAAGAGCGAGAGAGACAGACATAAAAAGTGAAAGGCACGCGTCCCTTCCACTCGAGCACAGTTGTTGTCACGTAAAACTTTCGCCCGTATACCGACTTTACAGGCAACCAGTTTTTTTTGCGTCTATTTTTGTATATTTGTAATATTCTTTTCTCCCTCATATCTGCCAAACCACTCGATGGATTTCTTTAATTAAGGTATCGTTATTATCCTGATATGATCGGGACATAATCAGGCCAAAACAGCGGGACGCAACTTGTTACTTATACATTGAATAGGTCTAATGAGAAAGTAAACAAGTAATAAATTAATACAAAAAAATGTCTCAAGATTGATATCAAATTAACGAATTGAAAAGAGTATTTCAATGTCTCCTTATCAAACCAATTGCAATAGAAAATAACACAAAATATCTGATGAGATTTTCGTTAAATTAATTTAAGTGATTACTTCGATCAAAGAGCTACATAATGATACCAATTGGTACAAAATTGCTAGAAGCCCGATAGCATCAATATAAAAGATCAATTACGGGAAGCCAGAGAAAACACTATAAATGTCGTCACAAATTAAAGAAAGGTTGGAGGCAAATTATCTATCCCTGGTGAATGGTGGGAGCCCTGATAGAGACAAATGTGATGAGACGTCGGTTCTTTGTATACCTACCTATGAAACATCGATCTTTGTGTTTGAGTTTTGGTTTTTAGCATACGATCGCGGGATACGTTTAGCAAAAGGTTAGGCTTAACTCATATATGCCTAGGACTATTTTTGTCTCCAATTTGCGTGATTTTTTTGATACTTTGAAGAAGGAGTAAAAGAAGAAAGAAGAGAAGGTGTTTTTTGGGCACTTTTGGGGTCGATATCGACACTCTGGGCATATATGATATGGTCTAAGGAAAAATACGGAAATTATATAAGTAAATTAAATAGCTGTCATTCGTAATTTTGCGTGATTTTTGGATACTTTTAAGAAGGAGTAAAAGAAGAGAAGGTGTACTTTGGGCACCTCTGGAGTCGATATCGACCCTCTGGGCATATATGGCCTAAGGAAAAATATGGAAATGATATAAATTAACTAGCTTCACCTCGTAATTTCACTCGCATGAGTCCCTGTCCCGTGGGAATATCGGGATGAAAAGTATAGTCTGGTGGTTAATCCAGGTCTCTGGCTATCTACATATCGAGTTTCATTGCAATCAGATCAGTAGTAGGTAGTTTTTGCGTGAAGTAACAAATATGCGTACTAACATATAATTTTCGCATTTTTAATATTGGTAGGATAGGATATGTAGGATTAGTAGGATAGGATAGGCTAGGATATTTTTTTACCTAAGACAACATTAAATAGAAATAGAAACCTTGATCTTTGAGGTGAAAGGGTACCGACGCTCTCTCCATACCAACGTAGTCGACTGTTTCCTGCCTGGATAATGACACTAGCACAAATATTTTTGTTGCATAAAACCTATAACTGCCATGACTATGCCTTGTTTTTTTCATTTTCTAATTATCATAGAAATTAAGATTTAAAAAATTAAATAAAAAACAAAACATAGGGGCATGGTCATGGCAGTTATAATATTTGTGCTAGTGTCATTATCCAGGGAGGAAACAGTCGACTACGTTTGTATAAAGAGAGCACTCGGTATCCTCTTAAACTAGGCAAAAACCTGTGACAGGAGGTATCAGTGTCCTGCCCTGCTGTCCTTCCGCATAACTTAAAACACTTATATACAAAATTGTACGAAGAAGTAGCATTGGATCACACAAAGTTGAATTTTACATGAGGAAATAAACACCAATTTTACTTTACATTATAAAATAGCCATCATTACATCAAATTTACTATATTGTGCGCTAAATCGTTAGTGTGTTTGTCTACCTAGAGCCTTGGACAGTTCTTTTGTAAACGCCCATTTACCTCCTAATATTATAAAGAGAAAGATTTGATTGTTTCTTTGTTTGTTTGAATTGAATAGGTTCCGAAACTACTGGACCGATTTTTATGAAACTTGGTATGAGGATACATTGATTCATTGGGAGTAACACAAACTGCTTTTTATCCCGATATTCCCACGGAATCGGGACTTACGCGGACGAAACCGCGAAGTGATGCTAGTTCTATTTATTTCGAGAACGTTTTAAGGTTTACATTTACATACTGGCTACCAATCAAATAAACTTCATTAGCATTGGTTTGTGTGAATCTATAGACTAACAAATCTATTATTCTAAGTTATGAATCGTGATCATGATTGTTTCTAACATTAGTTTAACTAAGCATAAGTTATGGTATTAAGCAGCATCCATAGAATAGTAAAGTATTCATACGATTTTTACCTACATCTTTCGGTTAAATCATATCTTTAAAAGCGATATTTCATTTTTGAAGAGTCACTGAGGATTTTTTTATATTTATTTCCTAAAAACGCATATAATAATAGTAAACTACGAACTATAACATTTTACCCGACTGCAAAGAGAGGGTTATGTATTGGCGCCTATCTTTGAATGTTTGTTTGTTAGTAATATTCTTTATTCCCCGTAATATCTTTGAGGTATCGTTAGATTCGTCTCACTAGTCCAAGTGTTCTTAAATGGTGACGTTATTTACTCCTTTAGAGGTCAAATTTTGCCTATGTCCTAAAACAGCTGAATTAGTATTTTTCTCTTTCTATAAAATTAAATATAGATGAGTTTAATTTGTTGTCCTTCCGTCACATTATGGATCTGTACATCAATTCTTGCCAATATCAGTCGATTAAAAAGAAATTAAATAAACAAATGTTAGGTACAAACTTGGAGCATAGTTTAAAACAAAGAATATAGAAATATATAAGTAACCAACATTCTTTGGTGTATGATGACAATTAAAGTTAAAATTATATTGTTTCAGGTTTACTAGGCCTAAACTGGCAAGTTGGCTGTGGAGAAACGAACAAATATGATAAGTAAGTTTATTTATATACATATTTATTGACCACTAACCATGTAAGTCCGCAAAAATTCCGGGATAAAAGCAGGGATCGGAACCGGTTAATAAAAACCGGTTAATATCGTTTATTAACCGGTTAAATTCCGTTCCTTACATAACCGGTTAATTGTTTGAACGGTTATGATACTGACCAAAATGATATCGGTAACCGGTTAGTACAGAGAACGGAACGCTAGCCGATATTAAAAGCTGAATTAACCGGTTAAACTCAGAAATCAACTACTATTATCAACTAGATACAATAGATGGCGTACTATTGAACCTAGAGAAATAAATTTAACCGGTTAATTTTGCTCGCTTAATCGGTTATTATCTATAGGTAAACCGGTTTCGGGTGTAAAACCGGTTTTAAGCTTAACCGGTTAAAACCGATAACCGAAACCTTTAACCGAAATTGATTCAGCTCGGGGTCAATGACCGAAACCGGTTTTAAAAATTAACCGGTTTCCGATCCCTGGATAAAAGTAACTTAACATTCCAAAACTCCAGCTATACCAAGTTTCATCGCAATCGGTTTAGTAGATTTTGCGTGAAACGGTGACAAACAATTAAATAATGGATAAAAAATATTAGTATTAGCTTCAAGTGACCAAAGGGCTGGCTGCTACTTTGGCTAACGGATCGACATTGCCACCCAAAGAGGCAATGCAGCGAGCCTTTTGAGCTACCCTATTGAAACTTATTAAGATTTAAATGAAGTGCAATATTGGGAGGCTCGCTGATAGTTTACGGTCGTGCGGGTTAAGCGACGCCTGGTGCGGTCATTACTTCGATGGGTGGCCAATTAGTAGTGTGGCAAAAATGTGTTTTCGTGAGCCCCTCCGTGCTTCGGAAGGCACGTTAAGCCGTTGGTCCCGGTTGCTATCTCTAGTAGCAGTCGTTAGGTCACGTTAGAGGCCTTAAGGCTGAAAACTCTAACAATCGGTGAGCCACACCACTATACGAGAAGAAGAAAAAGTGCAAATTTTTTTTACAGCTACACACTCATGCGCTTATACCCAACAAATGATCTTGAGTTAACGGAAATAGTACATTTCAAAGATCCTGAAGGGACAATCGAAGTTCTTAAAAGCAGTCGAGGATACAATGATAGTACTGATATGCTGGTACCTCCGACGAGGATGGATTTCATGCAACGATACGTTGATGAGATGCGCATCAAGGCTGAAGTTAAGATGGAAAATTATGGAAGGTAATATTAGATAGAGACTTAACCGCAGCTTCGTCCGCGTAGGAGATGCCGATCACCGGTGTTCTATCAATCAAACCACGGGCAAATAAAACTGTCCGCAGTTCTGTCAATCGAACGACGGACAAATCAAACTGTTCGCAGTTCTATCAATCGAATCACGGGCAAATCAAACTGTCCGCAGTTCTATCAATGGAACCAAGAGAACACACCCTGCAAGTTTCAGTTCTCTACAAACAGAGGTTTAGGCTTTGCGTTGATCCGTCAGTCACTCAGGACAAAGCATTTTATAAGTATAGAAGTTAGATAAGTAAAATTGAACTAAAGGAAATGTTTAATTTACTTTGTAGAACTTAAACTTTTGATTTGATTGTTTTAACCCTCGACGTAAAAACGGCGGGGTGCTATAAATTTGATGTGTCTGTTATAAATTATCTCTCTGTGTGTGTGTCTTTCTGTAGCGTCGTAGCTCCCATACGGATATACCGATTTTGATGATCATTATTTTGTTTAAAAGGTGAATTGGTCGGGAGTGTTATTAGCTATGTTTGATCAAAATCAGTTCAACAGTCTATAAGGTATGGGGGATAAAAGTCGGGGTTTTTTTTTTATTCAAATTTAAGTTTTTATGTTGTGTATAATGAAAGATCGTAAAATAAGATAACTTTAAAAAAAGTTACCAGCTATTAAATTAATTAACATTATTAAATGTTTAATGTGTAACAAATAATATTAAAAAACTCAGTTAAACATTACAGCTTATTTCATGTAAGAAAAGAAAACAGCCTTTAAGAATATTAAGTATAATTTTTTATCTTTCAGAACGTTTGAACCGATAACAGAACGAGTTTCAAGAAGAAGAAAATTAAGGGATTTCAGTATATATGAATACAACTCTTATTCAGCTGTAAGTCACTTTCAAAGATTGTTTATAATTTTTGCAAATTCAGTATTTAAACTATACCCTCTCTTACAGATTTCACAATATGTTGAAAATTTAGCGAGGAAGAATCCAGATTTGGTCACACTTGAAGAACTTGGAAAAAGTTATGAAGGCAGAGAAATGACTTTAGTTAAAATATCTGCAAATCCTAAAAAAGGAAATCCAATTATATTTATTGATGCAGGTAACAAACCATTTTATTTGTGTTTAACTATTTAGTTAAGGAATTAGGGTAAACTTAATATTGTTCTATAATATCACCTAGGTATCCATGCCAGAGAATGGGTGGCTCCAGCTATGGCTATCTACATTATGCATCGATTAACTCATGACCCTGAAGCAATAAACAAGGAATTAAATGGAGTTGACTGGTACATTTTACCAGTTGTCAATCCTGATGGGTATGAATTTACGAGATCCGGTAGTGGTGTAAGTATGATTGACTTTTACTTCTACAATATTATATCCGCTAAGAACTACTGCAATGTTTTTGTTTTCGGAAGATGGCTTTATATATTTGTAAGATGTGTTGGTATATTATTGCCCGTTTTAGAGTAACTTGTATAGGGCTAATGAAGCGGACACTAAATAATCCATCGGCTCACTAATCTAATAGACAGAGACAGACTTCCTAATTCATAAAACGATGTATCTATTTCTAGAACCGCATGTGGAGAAAAACTCGATCAAAGAATTACAATTGCTATGGAGTCGACGGCAATCGCAACTATGGTTTCAAATGGGCAGTCAGCGGAGTATCGAATAACCCTTGCGACTTAGAAACTTATGCTGGCCCAGTACCGTTCTCGGAACCTGAAACCAAGATAGTCAAGGCGGTAATGATGGAGTACGCAGAGAGGATAAAGGTTTATGTGTCTGTTCATTCTTACGGACAGTATTTGGTATACCCTTGGGGTTATACTGGAAATGTATTGCCTAAGCAATGGAAGAAGTTAGATTCTTTAGCACGAGCGGTGTCTACCGCTGTAGTGAATGCAGGAGGACATCCTTTCAAAGTATTAAGTGCTGGGAAATGGTATCCAGCAGCAGGGGGCAGTGACGACTATGCATTCGGTGCAATGGGTGTACCTTATTCCTACACTATGGAACTTACAGACGGATACGAATTCGTTTTCCCAGCGCACCTTCTCCATAAAGTCCTGCCACAATTCTACGAAGGTTTCAAAGTGTTCGGTGCTCAAATAAAAAGTGAATTTGGAAACTCCAGAAGGCAGAAATCTGCAGTTCTGTTAGACTGATTTCTATTTATTCAAAAATAAAATAAAAACGAAAAACAGTGTGTTTTATTTTTAAATTTTATTGCCGAACCCATTACTTTCATGTTGTTTTAACATGCAAATCTGTTGGAAACTAAAATAAAATTTAGAATCGAAAAATAATACTTAAAATAAAACATAACACTTTTTTTTTTAATCGTAGCACATTCTAAACTAAACCCAAAACAGATCTATTCCTAACCAAAAAAATATTGAAATTAATTTCGTGATAATAACAACAATGCTGATTGTGACGTGGTTAATATTTTCAGTTAGTATAGGTATGTGAATTTGTTATTGATCTGAAGTAAATACATAATAAGTTATAAAAGGTACATTGATTAGTGCTGGATTAATGAATGATTAAATTTTTGCATTTACAATATTCCAGTTAAAAATGCAAACGCAGGACTATGCGGGTAAGTTATTTCACAATCTACACAATGTTAGTTACCATATTCCTTCGAAACGGCTTGACCGATTTTTATGAAATTTTATATACATATAGATAGATAGATAGATAAACACTTTATTTTGTACAACACACAAAACGTTGAAAAAATCAAAGAGTACAAGAAAGCTTATTAAATTGTACAAACAGGCGACCTTATTCAGTAGGTCTGAGAATCGGCTACTATTTTTTATTTTGTTTCAATTCGTTTATTTTTGTAAATGGCAAAAAATTTGCCGGGACAGCTAGTAAGTAAATAAAAATAAAAATATAGTGGGAAACTGAGTTAGTGCGGGAGGAGTACGTCCGACAGACGTCTGAATGACGTCTTTTTTAATTTTTAACTTTCAATTTTAGATGTAGAGTGCTCAGAAAATGTTATACGACAATGGTTGACGAATTAACTGATTCTCACAATAATGAGGCTATGTGTATAGAAGATGCGTCAATGGGTACCAGTGCTGTAAGTAAGATGTACGACAGTCTATTTTAATTTAAGGACCTGGGTCCTGGGGACCTTTGAACACCTGAGAAAATAAGTATCCATATACTTAACGACCCGCCCCGGCTTCGCACGGCTATATTATGCATGTATTATACATATAAACCTTCCTCTTGAATCACTCTATCTATTAAAAAAACCGCATCAAAATCAATTGCGTAGTTTTAAAGATTTAAGCATACATAGGGATATAGGGACGGCGAAAAGTGACTTTATTTTATCTATGTAGTGAAGGTGACCCGGAGGAGCGGTGTTGGCTTAGTGGTAGACACCTCGACTTCAATTCTGAAGGTCGTGGGTTCGAATACCAGCCGTACACCAATGATTTTTTCTTAAGAAAAATGTATGTGCGCTAATTGACATTGCTCTTACGGTGAAGGAAAACATCGTGATGAAACCCGCGGTAGTTGGCTCCAGAAGTTTGACAAGTTCTGTTCTTTGGACATGGGCGACTAAGCTGAGAGGTTGCTGGGTAAGCCAACTCCATCCCCACGCAAAAAAGGACCTAGTTAAAAAGGGTCTAATTGCGGCCCGTATACAAGTACAAGCGTACGACGGTCTATTTCACTTTAAGGACCTGGGTGATACACCCAGCGTTCTTTGAACACCTGAGAAAATAAGCATCCATGTCCTTAAAGGCGACTCCAAAAAAATTATCGACTAAGATAAGGTAGTTGTAACTTTGTAACTAAGAGGAAGCGTGTACGGACACTAATGGTTTTGATCTTTGTTATTATAGCACGTGTCATAAGAATTTAGTACTACAAAATTCAACTTTTTGTTTCAGTTAAAAGTCTATCTAACAGCATTGGTGGCATATTGTGGGGAGGTAATCAAAGTTAATTCGACAAAACGCACTTACCACGGTCGAAACCTTTATGAGGTATGCTATGGTATGAAAATAAGGATAGTATCAATAAAGGCGTAGTAGAGAGTGCCCTTCACTTATAACTAATTTTGTTATTAAATTGAAAATTGTTGCTATAGACAAAAATTCCTTGTGATTTCAAAACTCCTCCAAACTTAGTTTTGGATACACTTAGAATCTTTGTCAAATTATACATATCAAAATGTAGAAAAAGGACTTACCTATAAACAGAACTATATAGTTTAGTTTAGTTTTACGGGGCTGTTTCCGCACTTAGCCACTTCATTTGGGCCATCGTGCGTGTTGGCCATAGGATTGTCGAAGGTGTTGGCCCAAATGAATAGGCTTGTTAAACACAACTATAACAACTACACGTCCAGTGTTGCCGTTTAATAATCGATAAAATTACGAAATTATCGATAAAATTATTATGAGTGTGATAAATCGATTAAAACTTCTTCATGAATAAAAGAAATCGAATCGGTAACGGGTCAGGGTATCACTATTTGATTAAGTATTAGAGCTGTCAAAAGTTAAATAAACGATTGGAAAGGGTATATAGGTATATAGGGGATAATTGACGGAACAGCTTATAGGTTTGCGCATGCAGAGCTTTGTAAATAACAAAATTATATGAGTTTGTATTCTTTGCTTTGGGTGATACTGGAACTTAACCTGATTTAGAAATGTTTGGTAACTATTGGAAAAGAAAATTGGATCCTAGCTTACTCTACAGTGGGCAAACCCATAACTTTAGCTTATTGTTATGCCCTGCAATGGATTGTAATGCCCAAGTATGTTTATAACACTTTAATAAAGACGACCAACTGAGTCGTCAAATTCAGTCAACTGAGTCCAAACACAGGGTTGCGGGTTCGATTCCCGCGTCAGACAAGTATTTATTATGCTTAGATATTTGTCTGTGGTCTGGTTTTTTCTATGTACAAAAGAAAAGTATAAAAGTAGTATGTCCGTTGACTAGCATCCATAACACAAGTCTAGTTACTTAACTTGGGGCTAGATGGTGATGTGTGGAATGTCCTGCAATATTTATTTATTTAATAATCATGGTGTTTTAAGGTCCAAATATTTTCTGAGGACAAAGAAGACAATGTTACTAAACCAATAATCATCATAGAAGCAGGACAAGAGGGAGGGAGCGAGTCAGTAGAATTAGCTCTTTATTGGATACAACAACTTGTGGCTTGTGCTGAAAATGTAGAAATGATTACTAAAGTTAAGTGGATTATATTGCCGAGTACAAACCCTGACGGCATGGAATATGTAAGACATGTAAGAACATTCTTTCATATTATTTAGACAAGCAATAGTTGTAACATTTTATTATAGGTATAATATAATATTTTCTTTTATTCGCAACTGTGATAAAAAGGGCGTAAGATACACGTTTGGATTGATCATTGTATCTCGGCTTTTTTAAACTTTTTTACTTTTTTATTTACCATGCCTTGCCTATTTGTTCCATCGATGGAATGTTATCCATCAGTATTTATCTTAAGAACCACATTATAAACTAGCATTCGCCTTACAGGTGTAATAATGAAATAAATTAGATAAGTAGTTCTGTCTAAAATTGAATTTTTTCTCGTGAACAGTTCCGAAAATCATTTTGGAGAAAAAACTGTAGACCTTTGAAAGATAAAATGAGTTCGGGTGTCGACATATCACGAAACTTTGCCTCAAATTGGCTATCCTGTGGTAAAGAAAGTAGTGGTTTCTCGCCTACATACCCCGGTCCAACGCCAAACTCAGAAAACGAAACGCAATTCATTCAAGAGGTTCTAAAAACAAATATTGAAAACACGAAGATCTACTTATCTATAAAACGAAATGGGCATTACATTGGTATTCCTCATGCACATTCAGCACGAGACCCGAACAACAAGGAAAGATACACGAAGGTAAGTAGTGAAGTGGCTGCGAGAGTGAATCAGAGAGCGGGAAGTATACAGTTCTTTTTGAATGACACAATTCATGCTCTACGAGGGAAACCCCATTGTGGGCATAGTGTGGATTACGCCTCAGATTTAGGTATCCCAATCAGTCTTGAGATGCGGGTGTACCAAGCTAGCGATAATGCAATCATGTCCATGTTTCAATCACTGCCACGAGGATATGAAGATTCCCTTCGCAATGGGTATACCAGTGGCATCAGAGAACTGTATAATGTGGTAACTAATGACAAAAAATATGGAAACGTGTTTCCAAAGAAGAATAAGACTGTGGATAAATTAGAAGAAGCACGTGGTAGGTGGGGGTAGATGGCACACGATAAAAACGTTCGTATGAGTTACTGAAGTTCGATATAGTTCGATTTTCCTTCAGTAGCTCGCACGACATAAGGTTTTATTTACAAGTTCTACTTATTTTTGTGATAAAGTATCATAACACAGAAAAGTGTTTTGTTTTATTTTTAACACTATTGTGAAAAAATCATATTCTTACAGTAAGTACAGTCGGCTGCATAATGGCAGCCCTCGGTAGATTTCTAAAATTACTATTATTGGAATGTTTGCATTCCAATAATTTTTGTTTGATTAATTGATGAGTAAGAAGACTTTAAACTTCACTTAAAGCAGGTGTCTAGAATCTTGCTCGTGTAGAAAACTATCTGCAATTATGCAGCCGACCGTACATTATCAAAATTGTATTTTCAATCTATACTAATATTACAAAGCTGAAGCTGTTTGTTTGTTTGTTTGCGCTAATCTCAGGAACTGCTGGTTCGAATTGAAAAAATATTTTTGTGTTGGATAGGCCATTTATCGAGGAAGGTTATAGGCTACTTTTTATCCCGATATTCCCACGGGCTCGGGAGTTACACGGGTGAAACCGCGGAGCGCAGCTAGTTAAAATATAAAAGTGGAATATTTGCAACCTAACCTCCTAACTCTTTGTACACAACCACTATGCATAGTGAACTCCCGCACGAAGGGTTCCGTACCATTATATTATGTTTTTAGTATTTGTTGTTATACCGGCAACAGAAATACATCATCTGTGAAAATTTCAACTGTCTAGCTATCACGGTTCATGAGATACAGCCTGGTGACAGACAGACAGTGGAGTCTTTGTAATAGTCCCCAAATACTTAGTAAGAGTCCCGTTTTTATGTGGTGGATCAACTATTCTGTCCAACTAGTTGTACCAAGGGACTCTAAAGGCCCGTGTCCCACTGTAAAAAAATCACGACCCCAGTGAGACAAATGGTGAGATTCTGTTCCTAATTGGCTTTCTGTGGCGTCACTCTTTAATAAGTTTAAAAAACTGTTGGATCTTTGAATAAAAAATTATATTATTATAATTCGAAGATTTTAAAATATTATACAAAAATATCGTGTTTTTAACACGCTTTTATTAGTTTCACCTGTATGTTTGCTTGCTTGTATGTAACCGACCCTTTTGGGTTCGATTTTTACAATAAAAATCATATATAGGTACTTAAAATATTTATAGCTAAAAGCACATGTCGATAATGTAACCACGACTAAGCTTTTATATCAGTGACTAGCAGCGTTCCGCGGTTTCATTCCCATAACTCCCAATAACATGGGAATATCGGGATAAAAAGTAGCCTATGTCACTCCCAATAAATCAATGTATCCTCATACCAAGTTTCATTGACATCGGTCCAGTAGTTTTTGAGAAAATTCAATTCAAACAATCTTTACTCTTTATAATATTACTAGCGACCCGCCCCGGCTTCGCACGGCTGTATTATGCGTGTTTTATATCTAAAAACCTTCCTCTTTAATCACTCTATCTATTAAAAAAAACCGCATCAAAATCCGTTTCGTAGTTTTAAAGATCTAAGCATACAAAGGGAAATAGTGACATAGGGACGGCGAAAAGTGACTTTATTTTATACTATGTAGTGATTGTATAGAAAGTAGGTATAGAGAGTATAGATATAGATGTATAGCTTAAAGCACATCTCGATAAAAGCTACAAAGCTTTTATAACAGTAATAGAATCATCATAATAGTTCCGGTTTGGTCAGAGGTGGCCCAGGACCGCGACCGATGGAGGTAGATGGGGGAGACCTTTCCCCAGCAATGAGATACTAGGGATTAGTTTGCAAAAAATGTGAGTTTAATATTTACCTAAGCTTAGTCTAACTTAGTCTGTTATAGGGTAAAGAAGGAAAATTGGAAGAGAAAGTGACTAGAACGCTTTTAGTAGACGCAAAAGAAGCTAATATTAGTGAATGATTTAAAGGCCTACATATAAAACGCGTTTCAGTGGTTATTGTTATGTGCCGACGGGGCGTGAAATTCATATACTCGTACATAGCATGAAGAAACTTGGTCGCCGTTGCGAGTTTTTAAGACTGTCTAACTTAACAGTGCGGTGATTAATGCCCGTGGTAATCGTCATTTAGGCCTAGATGATGTAGCGATATCGACATTTATTGCGATAAAATATTTATTTAGTACATAATCGTATATCTGTGTTGGAGGAGTCACTTTTCCACTTTTGGGTAGGATGTCGGTCATGCGCGGTATGGGTGGTGTATCACGCAGGCGCTAGGGGTGGGGCCCATGGCTGGTCGGCCCGCTACCACTCTGTAGTCGGCCGCGGCGGCGGCTTCGCGTGCCTTCCAAGCCTCTCCTGAACACTACCTTCAGTATCTTCCACATCCATGTCCCAACGAACTTTGCCGCCGCTCGCGCTAAACAACATTTTCTACTAAGTTTCTTAATTTACAAAATTTTAAATTTCATTTCTGGTTTAATAATTTATTTACGTAGTGATTTATGATTTTATGATTTATTTTTTAAATTTCAAAATTTTATGAAAATTTTCCGATTGCAAGAAAAAAAACTTGATTTGATTGTTTTTGTAGTTTATTAATTTGTGTATTTAAAAAACGTTGGCGCGTTCCTGATGCTGTGAAGATTTGGAAAGGTAAGAATGAGATGTACAATTTTTTTCAGGAGATTGTAATAAGTATTTTTGAGTAAGATATTGTGGTCGATTGGCGCGGCGATGGGCGGAAGGCGTTACCTCTGGCAACAGGTTGGCAGTTTTCATCGGCTGAAACGAGAGCTCCCGACTGAAACCCCGCAATTCTATTAACAGCTAATAAACACTCCAGATAGCAGCTTTCCCGCTAATTACCACCGAGGGAATTATGATATTAAATTTCTCGCCTTGTTCAGAGAAAATTCAGCTGAAATATCACTTTCTGTTGAATAAAACGGGTTAATGAATTGAGCTTCGTATAAGATTATTTTGGATGAATATTTTCGTCATTTTTGATAAGCTATTCTTTCGGGTTGAAGTATTGTAAAATGCGGTTTAATAGAAGAAAATTGATAAATCAAGGAGCGCGAGATGGTACTTAGGTTTGGAGGATTTTACCTTCTTTTAACAATGAAATATTTTTTTCTAAGTTCCATAAGAACATCGGGATAAAAAGTAGTCTACGTGTTAGTCCAGAGCTCCAGCTATTTTTATAGCAAATTTAAACGCCATCAGTTAGTTTTTGAAAATATTTTATAACTTTAAAGCCAATGAATGAGTCATTTACAAACTTTCGCATTTTTACTTATAATAATGGACAAGAACCCTGTACTTGGAACCAAATTATAAAAAAATGGAGTCAAGGGGACTTAGAAAGGGTAGTAGAATAAAAATGGATAGTTTTCCATTATTAATAAGATTTAAAAAAACGTAGAGAGAACGTAAAGTCACGTAACGTAGAGTCTCAATTCATAAATAAAAATAAATAAATATTTCAGGACATATTACACATCGCCATCCAGCCCCAAGCTAAGCAACTTAATGCTTGTGTTATGGGTGCCAGATAACGATTAAACTACTTATATACTTTTTTTTTTTGTAAATATATACATATTATACATATAGGAAACACCCAGAACCAGAAACAAGAATTTATGGTCAGCATAAATACTTGTTCCCGGCGGGAATCGAACCCGCAACCTTCTGCGTCGCAGTCGGGTGTTCGCCCGACGCGCCACAGAGGTCGTCAAAAGTCGTCATTAATCTTTTTAATACATCGGTATTTTTCGAAAAAAGAACTTGATAAAGTTTAGATTTTACATATTTGGTGATTGGGATTGATTTAGGAAAAGAAAAAGATTTTACTCAGTATATCCATTTAAATTATAGTAAAAATCCAAATGCCTTTTATAAAAATTTTTAATTTTATGCCAAAAAGTTATTTTGCTTTTGTGTTAAGGGTAGATTTTTCGATTTTTCGGATAATAAAGAGAAAGAAGGATAATAAAGAAGAGAAAATATTCTTAATAAGAATTAAATAATAAAAACATAACCCACCTTTACATTTATTAAAAATTAAAGTCCAAATGGGGGTAAAAATTAAAAGTCCAAATGCATAAAATATTCTACATGACAATTAAATAATAAAAAAATACTGAAAAAATTCAAATGCGGTAAAAATTAAAAGACTGAAAGGATAAAATATTCCATAAAACAATAAAATTTAAAAAAACTTAAATTACTAAAGAAAATCAAATGTGGTAAAAATTAAAAGTCTGAAAGGATAAAATATTCCTTATAACAATTTAATTTTAAAAACTTAAATTACTGAAAAAACCTACCTATTTCCATTTAATAAAAATTAGAAAGTATGCCCAAAAGGCTGGCTGCATTACCTCGTTGGATGCCGATACTTATCCGCTAAATAAAATTGCGTTAACCCAACTATAGATAGATAGATACTTTATTAATCTATCACCGGTTTTAGAACTTTGTGGTCAAGCATAAAGCTTACCTATAGGTACCCGTACACCTACACATTCTCATGAGCTCGCTATCAGATAGGGTAGCTCAAACAAAGGGACTTTTACCTTCATAACCGAAGTTTGGAGTGTCGATAACTATATCGATCGTGCTCATTAGCTAGTCGGTCGTCGTATCGCTAAGATAACAACTGTGGTATAATGCGGGTACTTTAAACGCATCGCCCACATTTTACAGGTAGGTAGATAGAACATACAGGGATCCTATTTTTTTTAAATTTAGTAACATTTGTGGACGTATTTTTTGTCAGTATTTTAACCAACTTCAAAAAAGGGCAAGGTTCTCTATTTATTACAAAAAAAATTATGCCGACTTCAAAAAAGAGCAAGGTTCTCAATCTATTAGAAAGCACACAAACAAGAAAACAAATATCAAATAGGTAGACATAATTACAAAATAAAAATTAAATTAAAATAGAACAGACATAATTAAAACAAAATTCAAAAATATCAATTTATTACATATAAATTAAAGCCGACTTCAAAAAAGGCAAGGTTCTCTATTTATTACGAAAAAATGTATCGACTTCAAAAAAGGACAAGGATTCCTATTTTTTTTTTTACAAAAAAAATTATACCGACCTTAAAAAAGGACTCGGTTCTCTACTTATTTTTTTTTTTACAAAAAAAATAATGCTAAATTAAAATAAAGGAGGAATTTCTTAAGTCGTCGCGTATAATTTTGTTTTTTAAATAAAGTACCTAATTGTTGACGTTATTTTTTATTGGTGTTTAACCGACTTCTAGAAAGTACATAGTTCTCATTTTGTTACAAAAAATTTATGCCTACTCCAAAAAAGGGCAAGGTTCGCTATTTGTTACAAAAATTAATGCCGACTTCAAAAAAAGGCAAGGTTCTCTATTTATTACGAAAAAAATGTATCGACTTCAAAAAAGGACATGTTTCTCTATTATTTTTTTTACAAAAAAATAATACCGACCTTAAAAACGGGCAAGGTTCTCTATTTTTTACAAAAAAATAATGCCGTATTCAAAAAAAGGAGGAATTTCTTAAGTCGTCGCGTATAATTTGTTTTTAAAATAAAGTACCTAATTGTCGACGTTATTTTTTGTTGGTGTTTAACCGACTTCAAAAAAGGACAAGGTTCTCAATTTGTTTGACATGTTTCTCTATTATTTTTTTTACAAAAAAATAATACCGACCTCAAAAAAGGGCAAGGTTCTCTATTTTTTAGAAAAAAATAATGCCGAATTCAAAAAAAGGAGGAATGTATTAAGTCGTCGCGTATATAATTTGTTTTTAAAATAAAGTTACCTAATTGTCATCGTAATTTTTTGTTAGTATTTTACCGACTTCAAAAAAGGACATAGTTCTCATTTTGATACAAAAAAATTATACTGACTTCAAAAAATTTGTTACAACGGTACGAGAAATTTTAATACCAATTCTTTAAATACTTTTTATTCTGTTATGCCTAATATACTTAGTTTTTGAACTTACAACCTATGGAGTGTAATTATTAGAATTGAATTTGAAAAAAAAGGCCAAGGTTTTCTATTTGTTACAAAAAAATAATACAGACTTTAAAAAAGTAAGAAGTTCTTAATTCGTCGCGTATAATTTGTTTCTAAATGAAGTATCTTAATGTCGATATGATTTTTTGTTGATGTTTTACTGACTTTAAAAATGGACGCGAGGTTCTTAATTTGTTATAAAAAATAAATACCGACTTCAAAAAAAGGAGGAAGTTCTCAATTCGTCGCGTGTAATTTGTTTCTAAAATAAAGTACCTAATTGTCGACGTTATTTTTGTTAGTGTTTACCGATTTCAAAAATGGACGCGAGGTTCTCAATTTGTTACAAAAAAATAATAGCTAACGACGTAAAAAAGGTCAAGATTCTCTATTTGTTACAAATAATTAACCGACTTCAAAAATGAATGAGGTTTTCAATTAGTCGCGTATAGATATACTTACCCAAAAATTGATTTTAAATAAAGTAGGTATTCCTTTATTTAACATGACAAGTAGGTATTTGTCAACGGATTTTTGTCGTTTTAACCGACTTCAAAAAAAGACAAAGTTCTCATTTTGTTACAAAAAATTATATAAATTAAAAAAAGAACAAAGTTCTTATTTTGTTACAAACAATTCATACTGAATTCAAAAAAGGACAAAGTTCTCAATTTGCTACAAAAAAAATTAAAATAATGGAGTTCAAATTACCCATGAAAATGATGATGAGAATCGAAAAAATGAGAAATACCCAATAGATTTTATCCGCGATTTTGTCCGCGTAGGAGTTGAATTTTAACCGACTTCAAAAAAGGAGCTGTTTCTCAATTCGTCGCGCTTTTTTTTCTAAATCTTTTCTTTGAGGATGCTTATGTCATAATAGATAAGTCTAAAACTTGGCATAATAGTATGCCAAGTTTTAGCCGTATCCGTCCATTGGTTTAGGCTGTGCGTTGATACATCAGTCAGTCAGTCAGGAATTTGATATTTATAGATAGATAAACTTTGAACCGAATAAAAAAAAATCGAATAGAACTCTTCTTCAATCCTCTTCTTCTTCTTGTAGGTTGGATTATTAGGGTTAGTGGCGGAGCGACCCGTTCCGGAGAATCACACTTTCAAAATTTTCGACAAATGATGATTTAGAATAAAAATACCGTCAGCAAGAAAGAAAGAGCTTAATTTTTTTTTTAAATTTATTATCATAATTGCTCAAGGATTATTGTTTAAATATTGAGTCGATAAATTCAACAAACAATATCGAAATTATTCATTCAGTTACATATTGAATTTTTTTATATTTTTTTCTATTTCATAGAATAATATCAACCTTAATAATTATTTCATTATGGGTCTATTTTTTTTGGAATCGCGATTCGTCACTAAATTTACTGAATATTATTTTCGTTTCACTACGTATAGTATAAAACAAAGTCGCTTTCTGTGTCCCTATTTCCCTATGTATGCTTAAAACTTTAAAACTACGCAACGAATTTTGATGCGGTTTTTTTTAATAGATAGAGTGATTCAAGAGGAAGGTTTATATTATGTAATACATAATATAATAATATACCCGTGCAAAGCCGGGGCGGGTCGCTAGTTATATATAAAGAAAGACGATTTAAATAAAAGCAAGAAACATTCTGATGTAAAAAAAGACAAAAGATGATTTGACCGAAAACAAAAGAAAATCTGATCGAAATTCAAAACGATTTGAACAAAAACAAAGAAGATCTGATCGAAATTCAAAACGTTCTGAACAAAAACAAAAATGATCTGATTAGAAACAAAAGACGATCTGA
Source organism: Idaea aversata (assembly GCA_907269075.1). Taxonomy (NCBI): domain Eukaryota; kingdom Metazoa; phylum Arthropoda; class Insecta; order Lepidoptera; family Geometridae; genus Idaea; species Idaea aversata. The sequence continues at coordinate 5,848,849 of OU026101.1, forward strand.
ATAACTGCAAAGAGAAGTAATAATAAAAATCTACTTCAAGAATGAATCCCCCAAACCAAACCAAAAAATCATCTTTCGTTCTTCACACGGCTGTTTAGATGGGTTCTTATAGGAGACTAAACTGTACTACCTATACTTGTGTTACTTCTAGTTCTACCTACTTATTATGTTCATCGTCTCCTTTATTTATTTCAACAATTGTAACGCCATTTGCTTGTCTAATAAACGTATTTTCTTTCTTCTTACGAACATGAAGCTAATGATTAAATAAATCACATTCTTTGTCGTCATTTATTTTCTAAATTGCTATGAAATCTAATGCCAACTTGAACAAGTTTAAACAACACAGAACAGACGCTGAAAAGCCAGACAAACATCGCAAAGTAATTTAGAACTCAGGATATTAGATATCTAAGTATATGTACAAATTCCGTATGGCCAATTTGGTTTCTGTGTCCGCTCGGATCATGTATTCAGGGTATTAAAATTTGAAGCGGTTGAAACTTCCTTTAGATTCCTGTAAACTGTAGACTTTATGTAGGCAGATAATTCACCGAAAATAATCTATATACCTACGGTTATTGGAAATTATACTAACAAGCCGTTGAGGGCTACTTCAGTGCACCTTAACAAACAAGTTTTGTTCTACGACTTTTGGAAATTCGAATAAAAAAATGAGAATTTTGAGGTTATGAAAAGTTTTGTTCTACGACTTTTGGAAATTCGAATAAAAAAATGAAAATTTTGAGGTTATGTAAATTCGAAAAACAGCTGATTTTTCAAAACAACGGTCATTCAGACTAAGAACAGTAGATAAAACTTAAAAAATAAGTAAAATTTTAGGATTAATGACCTCTCCGTGTAAAGAACAGCTGATTTTCAGGTAAACCTAACCTCAAAATTTTCGAAAAAATGTTCGAATTTCCAAAAGTCGTAGAACAAAAGTTGTTTGTTAAGGTGCATAGAAGTAGCCCTCAATGGCTTGCTAGTATAATTTCCAATAACCCTGTATACAAAAATCAATGTCACTTTTCGTTGTAATTTTATAACTCAAGAACGGGCTCACTTATCCAAACCAAATGTTTAAGCTTTGTTCGGACTATTTAATAGATGGTTTATGTGAAGTTTGCACAAAATCGGTCGAGCGGTTCTTCATTTATCACATAAATGGCAAACAACGTTTGCCGGGACAGCTAGTCATTATAACTTTTAAACGCGAGTTCGCATAATTCTCTTACTTTGTAATTAAATTAAAATCACGAAATTCCATGGCCTGCCAGAGTCACGAATTCCAGAAAAAAAAAACGGCGATTATATACTTGATTTTTCGAACCATCATCGGCCGATAGAAAATTTATAGCCTGTTGGGGGCTCTTTTAGTGTTCATTACGCTTCGAAAGTTGATGAAAATTCATGAAAGTATAACTTCTAATGAACACCAGTCGGCGAAGTTTGGCCGCTATCGCTCATAACCGCTGCATATACGACTTTTTGTGATACCGCGGATGCCTGTGGCTTTGTTACTAAATTAAATAAACTGCAACTTAATGACGTAGATGGATAGACTTGCTTTAATTTGTTATTAGATTGCGCGGTGTTCGAAATTAAGTTTGGAATTTGTGTTGCTGTTGTTATTTTAACAGGCGTTTGACTAAGAATATTATTTTAATATAATATTATGTTTTGTGAAAAGAGCAATACAAAATTGTGATACAGAAGGAGTACGAAAATGTTAATAGTCGGAGATACCTTTAAGTACCACCTTCATTGAGCTGTTTAATTGATGAAAATTATTTTATATCAAATTAAATAGGTCAATAAATTTAATGCAATTGGTTTGTCTAAAAAATTTAAGTCCAGAATATGATTAATTAACAATTAAAATTTTTGTTTTGTTTTTAAACCTTTCTTTGGTTTGTTTAAAAGACAAATTCCATACCAATCGAAAGTATGAAGCCTATAGAATATCATGCAAACGTTAGGTTGACAATTGTTTCCCGTCACAGCTCTTGGGTAGGCAGGTACGATACTACTCATTTTGCACTGATCTAGTTAATGAATTAAAGTTAAATTAAAAATAAAGATTATTTGCTACTATGGTTCTATCAATGACAAAAAGATTAAGTCAAAGTCAAAGTCATTATTTTTATTTCTTTGGATGCTTAATACATTAAAATTTGTATAAAGACCACATAAAATCGTCTTAAAAAATAGACTTTTGTTGCTCTTATAGTACGGGATCCCTTTAAAAACGACCTTCATCGAATTGTTTAATGGATGAAAAGTATTTTATATCAAATTAAATAGGTCAACAAATATATTGCAAATGGGCTGCCTAAAACATTTCAGTCCAGAATGATTAATTTTTATTTATTTTTTACTGGTTTAAAAAATAAAAAAAAAATAAAAAATATTTCAGGACATATTACACATCGCCATCCAGCCCCAAGCTAAGCAACTTAATGCTTGTGTTATGGGTGCCAGATAACGGATAAACTACTTATATACTTTTTTTTTTGTAAATATATACATACATATAGGAAACACCCAGAACCAGAAACAAGAATTTATGGTCAGCATAAATACTTGTTCCCGGCGGGAATCGAACCCGCAACCTTCTGCGTCGCAGTCGGGTGTTCGCCCGACGCGCCACAGAGGTCGTCAATTTGTCAATTTGTTTTTTTGAGGTTTGGTCAATTGACAAATTCCGTAGCAATATTTGATTGAATTGAAGGTCGTTTTCAAAGGGATCCCGTACAATAAGAGCAACAAAAGTCTATTTTTTAAGACGATTTTATGTGGTCTTTATACAAATTTTAATGTATTAAGCATCCAAAGAAATAAAAAAAAATTACTTTGACTTTGACTTAATCTTTTTGTCATTGATAGAGTCATAGTAGCAAATAATGTTCAACACAAACGCTAACAAAACAAACCTCATACTTATGCTCATTTTATTTAACTTCAATACCATTAGCGTAATCGTCCCAAGTTTTTCGGTTTAATCTGTCGTCTAGCAAAACTTTAATTGCCAAGTGAAGTTTTGACTGCTCGGCAATAGTACGTATGTTGTTGAGTGCCGAAACGTCTCCCTTCGGGACCCCGAGTTATCTCACAACTCCGAACCACTTTAAACTTAATTTCCAGAATTTGATGGCGTTTAGTACAAATAGAGCCGCATTTTGGAGGTGGATTTAATGCTGTAGTGACTTCTGTGATTAAGTGTCTGTTTTACCTTTAAGAGAAACGAATGATGGCTTTAAAATCTTTGATCTTAGCAAGTTAAGCATCGTTTGGTAAGAACGTCATTAGGTATTAGGGAAAAAACGGAACCCTATTATTAAGACTTCACTATCCGTTCGTCTGTCTGTCACCAGGCTGTATCTCATGAACCGCGATAGCTAGAGTGTTGAAATTTTTACATATTTTGTATTTCTGTTGCTTTAACAAATACCTACTAAAAACATAAAAAAAAAATATTTAAGTGTGGCTCCTATATACAACATGGAACATGATGCGAGTCGGACTCGCGCTTGGCCGGTTTTTTTTCAATCAATGGGTGACTATTGATTGTAATCAAACTTTTCTCGCCAGCCAGACATTCATTACAACCCAAAATTTTAAACTATATTAGGAAATACTAGGTAAATAACAGTTTCTACTGAGTTTAAAAAGATAAAAAGATGTCTTTTCGTATTACTGATTTCAAACTAAGCACTTAAATTAAATTTTCTAAAAACAAAATAAATATCTACTACATTAACAAAATCTAAAAAAAAAATGTTATATTAAGATAAGCCTTTAATTCCGTTTTCTAGACTTAGTAGTTTCGGTTGTGCGTTGATTGGACCGTGAGTCTAGGCCTAATTAATTCCGTCGGACTTTATTTTTTGAAACCGATCTTTTTAACATTTTGGTAATGGGTGGCTAGTTTATATAAAACTTCGCAATTTTAAAAGATAGAAACTTCAAAATTTGAATTATTTCTACTTATATAAAACAAACATCAAACTCTCGTGGTAATAAAGACGTGATTCAGGGTTTTCAGATTTTTGCATTTTTAGGAGGAAAAATACTTTAAAACAGTTTGCTTTAGTTTCAATCTGAAAAAACAATTCATATCTTTATTTTCTTATTATTTTTTCACTATATCAAGGTATTTAAAAAACCCTTTTTGCAGGTATTATAATAGTAAAAGCGACCCGCCCCGGCTTCGCACGGCTATATTATGCATGTATTATACATATAAACCTTCCTCTTGAATCACTCTATCTATTAAAAAAACGCATCAAAATCCGTTGTGTAGTTTTAAAGATCTAAGCATACAAAGAGACTTAAGGACGGCGAAAAGTGACTTTATTTTATACTATGTAGTGATGATGAAAGGAAAGTATTATAATAGTATGAAAGCAAAGTACGGATAGCTAGATTTCAAGCTCTTAATATTATACCTCTCTTTCCGTCCTAAGTTTATATTCTTCCAGCATTTTACGCCATGGCATATCTTTACGACTCCACCCGTACATACGTAGCATCTCTACGTTCCCAAACGGTTACCCTCCAACTCCCAATATATTGCAACATATAAATCGGTACAAATCCTTATACCTACCTCGTATTTCTGTAAGAAAACCACAGACATTACCGCCATTGTTATTCTAAGTGGATTAAGGCAGCGCATTCCAACTGATCTGGTTAAGCCAGAATCCAGTATTAAGCCGAGACTTATTGCATTTTGTATCTTCTCAATCACTGGTGCTTCGTTCGTTGTTTTGTTTTTACGGTTACCTACTGGTTAAGTAAAATACTACCTATAAACGTGTACTTATATAACCCACTTAATTTACTAGAATTGTACCTTTTTTTTTTGGCCTGCGACAAGGCGGGAACCCACGGGGGGGACTAGAATTGTACCTACTTTTACCCTAATCTGAGCTACTTGCAAATCTATACTATCACTATCACTACATAGTATAAAACAAAGTAGCTTTCTCTGTCCCTATGTATGCATAAATCTTTAAAACTACGCAACGGATTTTGATGCGGTTTTTTAAATAGATAGAGTGATTCAAGAGGAGGGTTTACATGTATAATATAGCCGTGCGAAGCCGGGGCGGGTCGCTAGTAATATTATAAAGCTGAAGAGTTTGTTTGTTTGAACGCGCTAATCTCAGGAACTACTGGTTCAAATTGAAAAAATATATTTATGTTGGATAGTCTATTTATCGAGGAAGGCTATAGGTTACTTTTTATTTTGATATTCCCACGGGATCGGGACTTATGCGGGTGAAACCGTGGTTCGAAGCTAGTTCACATAAATATTGTATTTTGAACCGCCTGCCAAAAACAAGGTTCTCATTTAGGATAATCCATCCAAGAAGGTTAGAACAACATTTATGAATAGTTATTTCTCAAAGAACTTATAAAACAGTTCACTTATATGAGAACTTAACTAAGAATATAATAGATTTTTATGGCTCTTGTTAGAATCGTGGTGGTAAGAATCTTACATAACATTTGTGCAGTCCATTCTTAAATAGAATAGAATAACGTTTATTAGACAAGTACATGACATTATTAAATCGATAAACTAATTACATTGTCTGAGGATTCGTGTGCCGTGTGGGTAACCAGAATCTAATACCTCAGCTTTAGTTGCAACTGCATAGCTACAGCGCTTGTCTTCTTACTGTGGCATTATTTCCCCTCAAAGAATATTGTCGCTTATCTATTGTTAGAGTTTTGAAGTCTCCCTGACCTTATCTTGACCTAACGACTGCTACCAGAGATAGCAATTGAAACCAACTAGTAAAACTTAGCTAGAACTGCTTAGTTTACTTCAGCGGGACTACTTCCACACTTCGCCTCTTCATTTGGGTCCTAGAAGATCCTCCTTGTCACTCCATCAGCTAGACCTGCCTATCAAGTGAACGAAGAACAATTTTCTGTATATTCTCACTAAACCGCGAAGCGCATAGTGACCAAATAAACGACATTATTGTTTTTGTTTATTTCTTACCCTACCTTATAAACTCCATAATATTTCCTTACAAAACCCTGAGTTTCCTTGATTAATTCATCAAATCGCGTCGCGAGGTATCGGTTCCAATACCGACATGCCGCGCCCTTCAACAAACAATAAGTATTATTAACCTCTCCATCCACTACTTATATCTTTGAACAAGTTCCGTGTCTTGGGGTAGCTTGGGGGTAACTTCTTATATTGGAGTTAGTTTGATCACCGTTTTACTTGGTAAGTACGTATTTGAGACTCTTAAGTTGAATAACATCCATGCCTGATGCTGAGTAACTTGCTTTAGAGGGGTACAAATTGAACACAAAACGCTTCACTGAAAAAATCCCTAATATAAACGGCTGAATTGATTTTGATCTCAAAATTCTGCTTTGAGGCAGAAAATGGATCAAATTGATGAAGTTTCGCGAGATAGTGCAATGCCACAGACTCATGTGGCCACAGTACGAGTAGACAGGCCGACCGACATAGAGTCAACTATAATATCATTTCCTTTACTGTGGGTTTAAAATACGACATCTTTTAGTGTTGTCATAACCTAACCCACCCCAGCAAAACTCATTAGATAAATGAAAGAGTTCATGCGATGATCGTTGAGCGGCTATGATTGATCGGTGGGGAGCGACTCGAGACGCCCAAGTGTTGAATTACCCATTTATTCACTTACATCGAGTGTGTTTGAATTGAGAACCGATGAAGTATCATACAATATCGTATAGGAAATAGGTTTCGTGTGACGCAAGGGTACTTGATAATGACGTTCCTCCTAAAAGCTTGATTTATTTAAAGCGTTCGATCTCTTCTTCTTCTTTCCACTTTATGTGAACACTTTATTAGGCTCTCCTTATTTTGTGGCGCAAGGATAATTCTGTCTTGCGTTATCGGGTCGCTCGCTCGATAACGCAAGACAGGCTCGCTCACGAAACGCCTGCTCAATTTAAACCGGCCTTGATTGGGCTTAGTTACAAACGCTATGACTGGTCATGGCGCTTTCAACAAATATTTCTACAACTTGGGTCTAAGCAGAGCATACATGGAAGCTGAAAAGACGTAGTACTAGCAGAAATTAGAATCAGCACTTTAAGTGACAAAAAAAAACATAAAAATACATCTTGTAGGAAAAATGGAAAAGGTGGGCTTTTTTCTCCCTCATACTTTTAGAACCTTACGGAAAAAAGGAGTCAACTGGAGTTTCTTCTAGGAGTTTCGTCATGCTACCACCACGTAACAGACCGCGTCCTTTACATCTTTTAAGTTAAAGCAGTTGCTTTTTTCATTGACATGTTCCTCGGCTCTTTGCATCGTGGCCATACCATCTTGAGCTCTCTGAAGCTTTAGATCTATTAAACCGATTTTAAATCTAGCTTTTCATTTAATACATAATGAAATTCAAACATAACTACAATATTTTTTTACTTATAAACATACAGTACAGTTTTGTTTAAAGTAAATTACAAAAATATATATTTCTGTATTTTTATTCAGAACCCCTGTAGAATAACAGAGAGTTGAATAACTTCATTTCATATTCACGTAGTATTTTCGTTTACTTACATTTAACATCGAAGTAACTACACGTAACATGTTTATTAAAACATTGTATTTGTGGAGACAGTTGTATTAGTCGTTAATAACTTCATATACTTATTGAAAAAACGTGACGAAGCCTCATGTAAAGAATCCTTTTTTGGAAATTGGAAATCGACATTTACTCGGATGAATATTAAATTCAAAGTCCTGACTGACTAATTGACTGACTGAGATATCACCACACGTGAACAAAGCCAATGAACAGATTGGGCTATTTGAGAATGAGAATGTCATTTATTTGCTCAAAAGGTATAAGGATGTTACATAAAAATATAGTTCAACATATTTCACCAGCACTTAGCTTAGCATGCAAATATATATTAGGTTTTAATAAATCAAAAGTATCACTATAATATCTAATAAATAATCCAATATCAAAAAATTTGCTACAGATGTCAGAAAAATGTCATTTTTATAAATTGATATATGGACGAAAATAGACTGATCATAAATTGATTGATTTTTTAGATTTTTTGATTGATCATAATTTGGTACTCAGATAGCTATTGTAACATAGATCTAGGCATCTGTTAAGAAATTATTTTGGAAAATTTAACCTCTACGCTGAAGAAGATTCTTAATAATATTATGAAGAGGAAAGATTTGATTGTTTGTTTGAAACGAATAGGCTTCGAAACGACTCGACCGATTTTGGATGAAACTTGGTATGAAGATACATTGATTCATTGGGAATGTTATATGCTACTTTTTATCCCGATATAACCACGGGATCGGGAGATACGCGAGTGAAGCCGCGGAGCCCTGCTATTAAATATTCAAAAATTATACCACAACGAGGAAGGATCTGGTTTAAAGGAGCCGCTTTATTTTTGTAAGTACCTTATTGACCCTTCAGTCAAGTACGTATGTTTTATACCGAACCCAATTACTTAAATAATAATAGTAAACAAGCATCTCTTACTAAAACCGTTGTAATGAAATGTCAAGAATGTCCATGGGATTTCCCAATATTGCTGTGTATCCCTGGAACAAATCATTTGATCGAAGTGCTGGGGTCATGTGACCACGGACCCCCTTCAACTACAATGAAAAGTGCTTGAAAACTGACGGGGATTATATTCGGATATCTCGGGTTTTGTTATATTTTTCGAGTATCTCTACAAAAACACGAGTGATGTCACTATGGGATTGTACGTACGAGTATACTGTCTGCAGGCGTGGTTTTGCGTCAGTAAAATATTATTTATTTTAAGCCCAATTCGACTCACTACATGCAAGGTCTTCTTCCTCTTTTCCACTGTCTAGTACCAGCTGGGACCAGTCTCTACGATGCGAGTCCAATTTGTTCTCCCATCTCGTTCTGGGCCTAAGTTTTAGTTTGGTAGCGTAGTTACGTGTTTCTGATCTTGTCAGTAAGCTAGTTTACCTAATCTTTTAGCCCAGATAAAATGTTTTTCCAATGGAAGGTACCTTTAAGTGACAAAACGAAATAATGTAGATTGAAAAAAAGTAAAAACGTTTTGTAAAAAGCTATGAATCAAACTTAGGTACCCCAGAGGTAGAGTGCTTCATACAAAAATCCTGTTCTAAAATTCGCTGTCTACGTGCACGTCGTAAACACTGCAGTACTCGCTCAAAAGCCGTGAAATAATACCAAAGCACTCGTTAAAATGCAGCTTGAACTAACCCTTAGTTTATCATCTAAACTCAGCTGCCTTTACCCGAGATCTGCTCCATAAAACCTGGTACATAAACGCGTATTTTCGCTGACATGGAAATAGTTTAGTGGGTGTCTATGCGTTTACACTGTTTATCTCCATTTTAATGTCCGATAGCACGTCTAATCTCAAGAATAAAATTTTACAACCCATTTTTAGGGAGTTTTTACGATTACCACTTTGCCAACTGAATTAAGATTTAAATTCTTAATGAGTTGTTTGTCTCGATTAGCTTTGACAGATTTAAAAGAATCCTTTTTAAGTGCCTAGATTGTAGCAGGTTTATTTAGTGACAGTGCAATTTCTTTGCTAACGAATTATTACTTTTTTCTTTACAACATCTGCGTTGTTTTCATCTCTTTAACTTCAATTCTCTTCATCAATCTGTTGCTTCTTTCTAGATTTCTTTTAGATTTGATTTCTTGGAGCGTTGCAAACAAGACCCTAAATAGGTAAGTATACGAAAGTTTATCTTGGTTTAAACATGATTGATTTACGACAATTACTTTAAAATATTTAAACTAAAAATGCATATAAAACATTGCTTTGACAAACACCAATAAAAATGGATGACAGTTTTAATTCACGTATAAATTGTAATAAATTAAAATCGAAGACAAAAAATGGTCGTCTAAAAATGATTTTAGAACGGATTACGTGTTACGTCTTATCATATTTCATTACATTCGTTTCATTAGATTTTTACAACTAACTCAACTGACTGAACTAGTGATTTTTTTCTCTCACTAGTTTCACGTAGCTGTGGAATGGAACATTTTTATTTAACGCCAAAATGATACTTACTCCAATTTAAAACCTCCTACTGAAAATAACTGTTCAATAGAAGCAACCTCCGAAGCTTTATGTCTTCCTGTTTAAAGGAGGTAGGTCTTATTGTACAATAAAAATGTTATGGCCTCTGTATTCAGAGGTCGGGATATTGAAACCGTAGTTATGAACCGAATGGGGAATGTATTGCTTACCTATTGTCTGTTTAATATTGTGATTTTTGTGTGAGGAGACTTCGAAAGTTTTATTTTATCACTTCTATGATTTGCTTCTAAGAAATGACAATCATAAAGTGCTTAGAACACCAAAATTACTGACTTTTATGTAAAAAAAATTATATTTTATTGTAATATTTAATGCAAAAAATGTTGCGTTTTGAAGCAAACAAAGAAAATGTTTGAACTAAAAGCATCTGTCTTAATTTTCAAAAATTGCCCCATGTGCAAAAATAACTAGTTACTATTAACACAATCAAAGGTTAAGGCTGTATTGACTTTTGAGAAACTTTAAAAGTTTTAAAAAGGGTTCAAAACTAACCTTTTTTATTTAACAAACTTGACTTTTTTGGTTTTAAAATATGAAAATACCATCCTGCCGCTAGACCCAAATTAAAACTTAATAGTTTACGAGCGACCCGCTCCGGCTTCGCACGGCTATATTATGCATGTATTATACATATAAACCTTCCTCTTGAATCACTCTATCTATTAAAAAAAACCGCATCAAAATCTGTTGCGTAGTTTTAAAGATCTAAGCATACAAAGGGACATAAGGACGGCGAAAAGTGACTTTATTTCATACTATGTATAGTGATGTATTTTAAACATTTTAAAATGAGTATAACCAACTGAAATAAATTATTTTAAACTTAATATATTTTTACTTACTCACTACTCAATATATTTAAAACGGGATAGGATATTTACCATTTTTTTAAGCTATTGCAAAGCTTTTATCGCGGGCTTTTTTAGTTTATTTTGTTTAGCCAAGTGATGTTTGTAAAGGCATCGATATATGGAGCTAAACAAAATAAAAACATGGCAAATATCTCGTTTTAACAATAACTTTAGTACCAACAAAAACGTTGGAACTCGCAATTTTATAAATTCGAAACATATCGAAGCCATTTCCGCAAATGTCGATGCAATATCCCAAAGGATGCGTGCCTCTATTCCAGCGCCAAAGTAAATATGTCTACAACGATCTCACAACGATGATTTATTTTACCGTAATTCTGACGTTTCACCACACATTCCCAAATAAATAATAAATCAAGAAGAGCAGGAGTTTCGACAGTGTTTGTTTTAAAATTTATTATGCACCGTCTAAGGGGTTATTTAGTAATCGTTCTGTGACGTTTTAACATGTTTGACGATTTGTTAACTACAGTAGGTACTACTGGCGTTTCATTATTTATTCTGAGATAATGTTGTTTAAGAATTAATTAATTGATTAAAAGTAAACGTACCTACAGATAAAGTTGGTAGTACTTACTTACTTTTCTAAGTCCTATGATGATACAATTAAAAGATAACTGTTGATTTTATTTTATCAAGGATGAATTATCTTTTGTTTTTATTTATAATAATATAATAAATAAAAACAAAAGATTATCTTTTATGAATTATGAATTATCTTTTGTTTTTATTTATAATAATATAATAAATAAAAACAAAAGATAATTCATCCTTGATAAAATAAAATCAACAGTTATCTTTTAATTGTATCACATCAAAAATAATTTGGAAGAATTCATAAAGAAAAAGAAACTTGCGAAAGAGAATAAACAAAAGAAAAAAGAATTGACAAGACTAAAAAGCTAAAGAACGGTCACCAAAAAGAAAAGAGCACCTATCCAGTTTCAGATCATAAAGCAAGGAAAGTGATAATGGTAACAAAAATCTTTCTTGTATATTCTGTACGAGTCTATATCTGGACGTCATTGAATGTTGGGCTGCTTGTGCTGTATGGGGCAAATAGGCTCACTGCAGCTGTGCCACTTTGAACGATGAAGGCGATGAAACAACTTTAATTTGTTGTACCCCATTATACCCCTAGGGGGTACCCCATCTTTGACGACCCAGTTGGCACAATGGTCACCATGCCGGACTGCCAAACATAGGGTTGCGGGTTCGATTCCCGCCACAGACAAGTATTTATGCTTAGATATTTGTCTGTGGTCTGGGTGTCTGTATGTATATTAAGTATATATTTACAAAAGAAAAGTATATAAGTAGTATATCCGTTGTCTAACACCCATAACACAAGTCTAGTTACTTAGCTTGGGGCTAGATGGCGATGTGTCCTGCAATATTTATTTATTTATTTATTTATCTTACCCAGAGCGTGGGGCAAGATGGGGTCTTGGGAACTTTTTTAGTTAGTTACTTTTTTCTATTTAATTACTTCACCAATGTTCTTAAAAGTACTTAATTACTAAAGACTGATTACAAATGATGATTATTAGAATAAAAAATATTATGAAAATACAATACCATCGATTTTATTGAGGTTCAAACTTTAAGGACCACGTCATGCCCCCCTCTCCCCTACTTATGTTATGTCCAATTTATTTTCTTCTTACTATTGAAGTATTAGTACTGCCACGAAATTCAATGTCTGTTCCGTAGCCCGGCGGTTCAAAAACTTCAACATTTAGGATGTTATTTAGTTTCAAGTCACCAGGGAAGGCAGGCAGTGCACTAAATTATTAAATTTCGCTTACGGTTTCTACCGCTTTCAGTTGAATTGTTGAAACATTGGGGTGAGTTTTGGGACCACTTTTTTATGAAATGTGTGAAAATGTTATTTTTCTGACGTTTAAACGGGATATGCCTTTTTTAGTATGTTTAGATGTCTACTTCTGGTCGAAATCAAAAATCTATCCCTAAATACATACAATTCTCGAGTCGCGGTGTTAGTTACCAATCTCTACCTAAACGACTGAACCGAATTTTATGAATTTTTTTGTGTAGGTAAGTATATTCGTTAGGTCTGAGAATCGAACATCTATTTTTTTGTAAATAGCATAACAACGTTTGCCAGGACAGCTAGTCTATCTATACATATCACTACATAGTATAAAATAAAGTCACTTTTCGCCGTATATCCCTATTTTCCTTTGTATCCTTAGATCTTTAAAACTACGCAACGGATTTTGATGCGGTTTTTTTTAATAGATACAGTGATTCAAGAGGAAGGTTTATGTGTATAATACATGTACAATATAGCCGTGCGAAGCCGGGGCGGGTCGCTAGTTAAAATTATATAAGAAAGCGATTTAAGGCAATTATTATTCATGTTCACCCAAACAATAGACTTTCGATCTACGACTTGAAATCCTAAATTTTTTCAAAAAATTTTAAGGTAAATTTACCCGAAAATCAGCTCAATTAATTTAAAGCTAAATTAATATAAACTCAATATTTTTTTAATCTGTTGGAATTTCCAAAAGTGATAAAACAAAAGTTGTTTGAGGTACAGTAGTTGCTCTCAACCTCTTTCTTATATACTGAATTATTTAAAAAACCCTGTCATACAAAACTCGATTAAAAATAGTTACTACCAAAAATAGTAAGTACCTACATTATAACAATTATATTATAACGTTTTTATTATTTACCTATAACTTACAGTAACTTCTCTGAGTGTACTTATATCATTATACTACAGTACTTGCTTCAGCAAATAGTTAAACTGAGCACGTGACGTAAGCATGTGACGTCATTGTACGACACAGGGCAAAGCTCCACTGAATGGGAACCCGCGCTAAATCCTCTAGATCCGGACTAATGGTCACTACCCTTTGTCATTCGACTCTATTATTCCTGTTACACTACAGACCCAGATTCCGTGTGCTGGTAATTTTAATGGGGTTCTGTGACGGTGATATTTCGAGAGCCCTCTGTGGTAGACTCGCTGAATACATCGTAGAGTGGATATTGGATGAATAAAGTGCAATTTAATAGACTTGATATGCGATACAAAATCATAAAATTTAATACATGTAAGCATAATACATTTTGCATTTTGTGTAACTATATAGCAGCACTCCGCGGTTTCACCCCCGTAACTCCCGATCCCGTGGGAATATCGAGATAAAAAGCTATGACACTCCCAATGTATCAATGTAGCTTCATATCAAGTTTAATCAAAATCGGTCTAGCTACTAGTTAAATTAATTAAACAATTAAACAAGCCATCAAATGTTTCCTCTTTTTATACTATTAGTATAGAAGATATTATATTACTAGCGACCCGCCCCGGCTTCGCACGGCTGTATTATGCATGTATTATATCTAAAAATCTTCCTTGTTAATCACTCTATCTATTTAAAAAAACCGCATCAAAATCGCCAGAGCTAAGTACCTAGTCAGATTATTTAGTAACAAATCAAATATAGTTAAGAATATGGATATGTATTGATCCAAACAATATTAGCAGTAGTTTTTATCTATTTTTTGAAAACTTAAGTCACATTAAATTAAATTATATCAATAACAAAATTTTATTCTAATTATTTCAGTTTTTTAATTTTCTTAAAAGTAAACAGACAGTCCGACCTATATACAGTACAATAGATAGCCCGTTAATGTCACAGAATGCCAGTAAAGAGCCGTTTCTCTCAGAGCACTTTCACCAGCTATGTGCAAATTACACTGCCCCATTTAACCGTAATTCGGGTTTTGTCCGACTACCCGCATTCTACACGCAGGCTACAATTTGCACCGGACGCCGGCAGACGTGAACGGACCATGGTCGTGAGCGCACGTGTATTTAACTGCAGTCTGCATTTTATGCGCTGCTATTCTGCTTTGAAACATTAGCTAATTGTTGTTAGGGACATTGACGTTGCTTATACGTTGAAATAAAGGATGGTTAGGGTTGAATAAATTGTAGATAGAGCTTCAAGTACGATTAACTTAGTAGATAGATAGCTAACTTAATTTGTACAACTCAGTAAGGAACATAGAACACGAAACACACAAAGCAAACCCATGGACGTGACTTTAGTTGCTCCATTTCAAATAATACTTTCAAATATTTGTAATATTGACCTTTGTGAGCGTGATCACATGAAAAAAAAACCCCCATGAATTTCTTGTGCCTTCTTCTCATTGGTGGGCACGTTCAGAAGGCACAAGGAACTTAGTTTTTAAGACATTTTTATGGCATCTGTGTACAAATGTATTAGTAGGCATCCAAAGAAATATTTTTTTTTTTACTTTGGCGTTGACAAAGTAAATAGCTAGAAAGTATAGAAAGTAAGCAGCCTTACCGGTGAAAGCAATTTAAGTAAATATATGTATAGGTAAACATAAACCTAGTTATAAACTTACTAAATTAACTACACAATCGATCAATAGCCGATTATAATGTAGGTAAGTACGTACGTTTATCAGTAAATTACCTCGTAACTTAGTTTTACAGGCTGTTCAATATTCTAAGTTATAAGATCATTGTCAAACAATCCCTGTTGAGTAAGGGGTGTTGTATTTCAGAGGGAGATTTCATTTTTATTAAGAAATGTCCTGTCTGACGGAGCGAGCGAATTAAAGATTGTCAACAGATTTATTATTCGCTCCAGTGAACTCGGATCCGTCTTCCCTAAGGAGGTTATTTACTTACGTATTTATAAATATTTGTCGGTTGTGTTTGGGAATACTTTCGTAGGTTGTAATTAACAGAAAATGGGGATAGCCTAGTTAAGGAGTTGACGATTCGTTAGGGTTATTCGTGTTAGGTAAAATCTTTAATTATCTCGTTTTGAGTTTTGATTTATTATAAAAAATTTAGATGACCTAATAGACTGTCTTAACAATCAAAGAATAAATATAACTGAATGGATATAGGTAGTCATTGCTAATCAGAGCGCTGCCTGTAGTGCCTATACCACGATCTTAGCTTAGTCGACCGCTTAGCCAGCACTAGGCAATAGACATAATATCTCGCCTCAGAGCTTTATAAAGATGATTTTTTTAAACAACTCTATATATAGCTTTTCTGCTATTCTTATGTTAGCTAGTATAATTAAAACATAAATTAAAACTTAGAAGTATTAAATAAACTCGCAAGCGAACGAAGCATGTGAATAAAACTTCATAAAGTCAAGACGTAACATCATATTCGTTGGTCCTGTGTCCCGCTAATAGGGTATTATGATGAACTTTGTCTGAGAAGTACCTTACAAGATACAGGGGTGCTTCACCCTCAGGGGAAGCAAGCTAAGGCCGCGGGGAACGAAGGTATTTGAGGTATCTCAAGCAAGTAGGGCGAGATCGCAACATGCCGAGATAACTTCCGAATATAATACTCGCCTAAAATATATTAAGAGCAATAGTCTTTGAGAATAATATATTAGATTTGTTTTACAAAACCTTTTAAGTTGTAAGTCGTTTAACTTAACAATTTATAAATAAATTTAAATACGCTCGAAGTCTTTTTTTTAATTTTACGCCTCCAAAAGAGCTGAAAACAAAATATTATCAGCGGTATGTTGAGAATTTTTGCTGAAATACGCCCCGGGCGAGGTAGGTACTGGGAATAAAATTGTGAAAAATGTTTTTATATAATTTGGTTCTAACGTTAATAAAAGAATTGTACCAGTTTTTTATGATCGCGTAGGTAATATCTGTTTTTGTTCTTGCGAGTTTTATAATCACATCACATGTTCATAGCTAGGTTATGCCTACAGTTTCATCTGCGTGGAAACAAAAAACGGAATTTCAAAAAATTTCATGCCGCGAACAGAGGTTTCAGTTTTGCGTTGATTTGAATGCTGGGATGGTGGTCAAATGTAACAGTACCTATACTTTGTAAAACTTTGAATTTTTAATTGAAAGACATATTATAGACCAATGACATGGTCTATAATATATTTATACGACTAGAAATAAGACTACAAAGCTGCTTTCATATTTCTTTTAATAACAAACTAGCAGCGCTATCGGAATAAAAAGTATCCTATGTTACTGCCAATGAATCAACGTATCCTCGTACCAGGTTAATTTCATCAAAATCGGTCCAGTAGTTTCGGAGCCTATTCGATACAAACAAACAAAAAAACTAACAAATCTTTCCTCTTTTTAATATTACTGTAGATGTTTTTTTACATATGTTACTTAAAAATACCGCTACTGTCACTGATGTAGCGCTTAAGCCCATTTTAAAATAACCTCATAACATACATGAATCTAAAATACTAAAACTAAAATCTAAATACTGAATAAAAAAAATACCGATACAGCATCTATTCATACACACTTAAAAACAATTAACTTTTTTTCTTCCTTTTCTTTTTTTTCTTTATTCTCTTTACGTTTACCTACTGTAGATGTCGATAGATATAAAAAAGCCGGACTCATATTGTCACCAGCACAATATTGTTTATACTTTTTAACAATGACTCATGAATAAAATAATAAAAATCGTTATTTCAGGTAACAGCCTTATAAATAAGTACAGACCCATATCAAATAGATACCTTACAGCCTAACATACATTATAGATGATATTATAATAAAACTAGCGACCCGCCCCGGCTTCGCACGGCTATATTATGCATGTATTATACATATAAACTTTCCTCTTGAATCACTGTATCTATTAAAAAAAATGCATCAAAATCCGTTGCGTAGTTTTAAAGATTTAAGCATACAAAGGGATATAGGGACATAGGTACAGAGAAAGCGACTTTGTTTTATACTGTGTAGTGATTTATATTATGTAGTGATAGTGAAGTTAAGTTTTAGGGTTTGAATTACCAACATGGTGGTTAATAAAACTAAAACGTTACGTTTTTTCTCTAAGACCGTCCAACTATTCACCCAGTGGGTCTGACCGACTAACATCTACCTCCTCCCCTTCTTGGGGCTTCTTAAATCACAATTACTGTTAAAACCACAGTCTTGAGGCACGTATACAGAATTGAATTAATGGCCTCACATATTGCAGCCGGTGGGCGTACCTAAATTAATTGCTATTTTTTTCTCTTTCCCTCAGGTTAAATGTTTTATTAGTAGGTAAGGTATTTGTTTATTTAACAACTGGGCTGGAAGAGAATTGCTTCTTTGCTTTAATTATTAAGAATTTTGTTTGTTTACTAGTTTGATTGTACTTATAACTGCACTTTTTCTGAACATTTACATTTAATGAAGCTATTGTTTCAAGCCTAACTTATATTACAAATCTGAAAGATTTTTGTTTATTTTTAACATTTGTCGATCACGGCCAAACTTTTGATCCCGATTTTCCCGCGAAATCAGGACTTACGGGGGTAAAAGCGCGGGACGCAGCTAATGAATAGATAATTCAACAACAATTACCACCGAAACTATGGGCAATAACACGTTTAGAGCCAAGTTAATTTGCACATTGTAATTACGTGATCTTTGCTTGAAGTTTTTATCTGCCTAATTTAAAATAATTTTATTGATTACTAGCTGTCCCGGCAAACGTTGCTTTGCCATTTACAAAATAATAATAATAATAATTACAATAAAAAAATAAAGGAAAAGAAATTAAAAACAGATGTTGTTCGATTCTCAGACCTAACGAATATACACTAAAAATCTCATACAAATCGGTTCAGCCGTTTAGGGTGTGGTTTAGGTGTAGGTTGGTAACTATAAAACCACAACACGAGAATTTAATATATTATATAAAGATTTAAAATGGGATATTTCCCATGTTTATGGTTTTTATTAGTGAGTAGATAATGGTACGTTCCTGCTGATCAAACTTTCTGGTCAAACTAGTTTGTCCAAAAGGAATAAATTTCCTCGTAGTCAAACTACCTACTCAACTTAGTGATTAACAAAAGGCGATCGAAACAGAATCAAAAGTCGATTGAAATGGAAATAAAACCATGGTAGTTTCAAATCATACATAGTTCGTTATTTAAATGTAAGTCAACTGTGTCAGCAACTGAGCACCCTATTCTCACCGCGTAGCAGTAGGCATCTGAAACTTCCACACCAGTCAAATAGTTTTGCTTCTACCCACAATATTGTATTATGGAGTCATACCCTACTGTCAGCGGTTTTGTTCACAACTGGCTTCCATGGTTTGCAGGTAGATAATATATAGATACACCTGCACCACTTCGCGTTATTTAATAGTTACATTTGAATATGTTAGGTAGGTACGTACAAACGTTACTGTTTTATATTATTGGTACTTAGGTACATACCTA
Organism: Idaea aversata; assembly: GCA_907269075.1. Classification (NCBI taxonomy): domain Eukaryota; kingdom Metazoa; phylum Arthropoda; class Insecta; order Lepidoptera; family Geometridae; genus Idaea; species Idaea aversata. The sequence goes on from OU026101.1 coordinate 5,868,134, forward strand.
CACGTTTTCTTAATTTTTTATAATAAAAAAAATAACTTCTGCCCACTTCTCTGCCCTTCATTTCACCTAGTAGACACTTCACAAAAAACACACCCTGCAATTTTCAGGTCTCTGGGACCAGCAATTTAAGCTGTGCGTCGATAAATCAGTCAGTCAGGACTTTGAATTTGATACCAGTGAGATGTAAAAATTTTGTAATTAAAAGATAAACTGTTACGTCTAGTAATTTTTTATTATTTATTTTCGAAAGCGTAACACTTGATTTTTTTTTCGCAACAGAGTGCTTTGCAAAGATGGATTCGAATCTATATATCACACCTCGTACAAATATAGGTGTAGTTGGTTGGTTGGTAGGTGGTTTTATTTTAATTTATTTAATTTTTATCTTTATTGTCTTTATTTAAAATGTATTAGTTATGTGAATAAATGATAGGTGTAGTTATTTATTTAGTGTTTTCGTGTTGTTTAGATTTTTTGATGAAGTTGCTTGTTATAATCCAGTTGTGTCATTTAATAGCTATGTGGATTTCAGTCCGAGGAGTACTAGAGTTTTAGCTTTCAATTTCTATAATGAACTTTAAATATACGTGTATATCAACCACATAGAGTGTAAGAACCGTGAATGTGAACTTATTATTAGTACTTTAAATATTTTAGGTGTTTTAAAAACGTTATAATAAAGATAAATAAATATATATTATATAAAACATATACAGGGTTATTGGAAATTATACTAGCAAGCCGTTGAGGGCTACTTCTGTGCACCTTAACGTACAACTTTTGTTCTACGACTTTTGGAAATTCGAACATTTTTTCGAAAATTTTGAGGTTAGGTTTCCCTGAAACTCAGCTGTTCCTTACACGGAGAGGTCATTTACCTTAAAATTTTACTTATTTTTTAAGTTGTATCTACTGTTCTTAGTCTGGATGACCTTTGTTTTAAAAAATCAGCTGTTTTTCGAATTTACATAACCTCGTAGTCGTAGAACAAAAGTTGTTTGTTAAGGCGCACAGAAGTAGCCCCTAACGGCTTGCGGTAGGTATAATTTCCAATAACCCTGTATATAAAATTCTCGTGTCGCAGTGGTAGTTGCCAAACTCTACCTAAACAGCTGATTTTGAGTGTATATTCGTTAGGTCTGAGAATCATCAAAAACATCTTTTTTTTTCTTTATTTGGTATGGCAAACAACGTTTGCTGGGACAGCTAGTAATAATACCTACCTATACTATTATTTTCACATTCAAAATTTTGTTAAAAACTCTACGAGTAATTTCATGTAACATGCAGCGTAAGTCTTCCTCAAAATCTTCTCAACAGCATTAAAACACAGGATAATCTATGGAACGGCGTGATTTCACGCGAAATCCCGGCGTTGCCATGACGATGGGCCCTTGAAATAAACCCTTAGAAGTGTCGACGTAAGGCAAAATAATGACGACAAATATGACAGCCGAATACGTGCACAGTGTATTTGCTGAAAAACATCTGATTCATCTTGAATTGCAATATTTTTGGCCGTCTTTTGTAAAAAATGTTTTACTCAAGATTACTCTATTGCATAACATAGATAAATAACAAATTGATATTTTTTACCTCTAAGAACAATATTACCTAAGTTACTGAAAATGTATTAATAATGATTTAAGTATCTTGTTGGAAATTCCCACTAAAAGGCAAGACAGACAGAAAATGCAATCAGTGACGTAGTAGACGTGCTTGTTTTTAAGATGACAATGCAATTATATACTGTAAAAAATTGCTTTGTAATCTCAAGGTGTCCAATAAACTTATAGTTTGTATCTAATATTAAGATATCTAAATGGTTTTTAAAGACATTAAGATTCAGATCATTTGTTTGCAAAAAACAGTAGGCAGTAGGTATAACATACAGCAGGTCTTAGAAATATTATAGTTCTAGTATTTTTGCTAGTACCATGCAAATGTCAAAATTTCAACGAGAATAGGTAAATACCAGTAAAAATTCAAAATCATTATCCTTTTTTATTTTGCTTCTGCTTTCATGATCCGATTGCCCTGGTCATTCATGAATGAATACGAATGACTAAATATTATAAGCTTCATTACGATATGACACGCCAGAAATACCTTTCCATACGGCCTTATTGAATTGCATTACTAAATTTTGCTGTAATATTTTATTAAAAACTTGCTTCTGGCCTCGTCTATGTCCGCACATTTCACCCCTGATGCAATTTCAAGCAAACCCTTTCTTAGTGGACACTTCACAAAAACACATTCTCTAGAACCTTGTATGCATTCATGTCTCTAGAACCAGCAATTTAAGCTGTGCATTGATATATCAGTCAGTCACAACTTCGAATTTGATACTAAGAGATAAACTGTTACGTCTAGAAAAATGAAATTTTGAACAAAAGTTTATTTAAGTGAGAATACTAACAAAACAGCATAATGAGTAATGACTACCATTGACAATATCAGTCAATCAAGACTTCGAATTTGATATTAAGAGATAAACTGTAACGTCTGGAAATGTGAAATTTTTAACAAAAGTTTCTTTAAGTGAGAATACTAATAAAATACCATAATGAATAACATTGCATGTACAATTAGTCCTAATGCTACTAAAAAGTACCTAAATCAATAATCTTTTAACTACAAATTGGAGTCAGTTCGCGTGTTTGCGGGCGTTCGTTTAAATTAATTAAACTTTGGAGTACGTCTCTGAATAATATAGCTTCATTCGGAACTTTATTGATGCGATAAAAATATTATTTCGGTAAATAATAGGTGACATTACAGTGAATATTTTCTATGACACAAGTGGGTTAAATACTCATTCATAAATGTACGTATGTACGTAGGAAATTTAACGTTTTCTAAGGGATGTTTTTTATGTTACATTAGTAAAGTCTGTTTTAGCTTTCAAGTAAAGTAATTAATGCTTCAAATACTGTATATTATAGATTTGTAATAGCTATATAACATTGCTTTATAGCGTTATATTACACACGAAAAGACTTATCTATAAAACAACTAAAAGTCTTAAATCAGTTCAAACAAAGGACACAAGGAGTCCATCAAATTCGTCTACAGATTTTTATGTGGGTATGTTTAGTTCATTTTACAGCCTCATTCACATAGCACACGAGAGCCAGAACCCGGTAGATATTGCTCGTGACAATAAATAAGACGTAAAATTTTATTTTACAACACTAAAAGAAGCTAACGAAATTACATTCAATTACAGCACGGAGGAATCCCGTGTAGCAATAGCAATAAAGGCGGTAACGTCTCCCGCGTAAATTTTTCGGACATAAAACTGCAAAGAAGTTAGCAAGATGTACCGCCACAATAAATGTTTATAGAACGTATCAGGTTGCCGGAATCCCCCTCAATTAAGTTGCCAGAATAAAAATAATACCGTGCCTCGTTCCACAACGCAAACAGAGGGAATAAGTGAGCAGAATGAGGTCTACGAAATTAGATCGCGAAGTGCGTTGAAGTACCCCTGCATCTTGTTAGAAAAATGAAGTATGCCAAAGGTCAATGTAATTAAATTTTGAATTTTAATTTTCGCAGTTGACTTTCGTTTGAGTTTTCTTTGTAAACTTAATTTGGTTACGAAGAAAAATGTGGTGTTTTTGAGTGTTTTTCTTTAGAAGTTTGTAGACTCATAAATTTGGTTTTTTAGCTTTTTGGTATTAGGTTTCTTTTAAGATTGCTGACTCTGTCGGCTTGGTCCGGCCGACAGAGTCAGCAAGGACGGTAGTCAAAGTATAGGTGTATCAAAATTCCGGTTTTATAGATAAGTATAAAAATCCCATTCCCGTAGCTCACATTCCACATTCTCATACATCAAAATAAGAATTCCCTTACAGCTTCACAGACATATAATTCTCACTTATCTCGCTAGTCAAAATTACCCACTAACGCACCTAACCAATTTTCTTTACCTTTGACAAAATCACGACTCTCGCCTTCCCATTATGTAACATTACCCAAAGGACGTACGCGTCGTGAATACATCAGCTGTTAATGTCACATTTTGAATCGTATTAATAGGGGTTTAGGATCATTTTACGGTGTACGTGTAAAGGGCGACTGTTGGAGATAAACCATAAGGGACTCTCAGGGGTAGACTGTAGGCCTATAATTGCTTCTTACATTGAGGGTTGCGAATTTACAAAGTATGTCAAGTCTGAAATCTGCTGATCCGTCCTACTCAATGAGTTTGTTTTACATTCATCATATTTGGTTAATACTTACCTAATTGACCGAGGAAGTAAAGCGAATAAAAGCGCTTGTTTGTTGTTTGTTTGTTCGACGATAACTGTGCTCCGTTGTGGGCGCAGATCTTCATTTTTTTGACGTAGGAGGATAATCTATCTCTATCTATATATATAAAAGAGAAAATCGCTTACTGACTGACTGACTCACTCATCACGATATCTCAGAAACTACAAGTGCTAGGAGTCTCAAATTTTGCATGGTTCCTTTTATGACGTAGGTGCTCACTAAGACGGGATTTTGCGAAATTCTACCCCTAAGGGGGTGAAAAAGGGGGGCAAAGTTTGTATGGGACAACGTGATTAATTGGTCCAATCTATAAGAGGAGTTTAGGTGAAACCTTAGATTATTCCATAGTCTAAGAGTTAAACGGTCTCAATTTGGGGCGGACTACTAAAAGATTAGTGTCTTCAACAAAAATGACCACTTCATAAACGGATAAGAAAATCGACAAAGCACTCTGTGAAATACCAGTCCTGTTTTATACCTAATCATATCATTTAAACTTCCACTTAAAACCATACTGTAACTCAGCGCTCGATCCCATTCGTAAATGCGAAATACGCCGCCAAACCTCACGTGTTTACTTTCGTGGGGCTTCCCGGTACAAACGGGGAACAAATTAGAAAATCTTTGGGAGAATAATTTAAGAAACCCCCATTCGGAGTTAACTTGGGATAACTCGGTATGACGATAGACTGCTCATTTTGTTTGGGACTTCAATGGAGTATTTTTAGCATAGATATAGGAATAAACGGCCCGCTTAAAACGTTCTTAAATTTCAGTCAATTATACAAATAAGTGTGTCGTGTTCTTTTGATTTATTTGCTGTTCTAGCGGCGATTAAACGAATTTAGAAAATTTTTGTTATTGTCGATTAGCAGAACGATTTTTTAATGATTTTCAGAAAGATTTTTAAAATGCAATACACAATACCTAATATAAATATTGACTGCCAATACAATCTGACAATTCATAACAATTGAATTCCTAGAATAAAAGTGACATAAAGTTGTATTAAAATCATAGAATTTGAAGTTCGTACCTCAAGTTTCTTGGAAATAATATAATTTAAAAAAAAACCTATATTTTGACGTGAATTCGATGAACGTCTTCCTAGTCGAACCGGCGGGCATTCCAGAAAAAATGCGAAATAATTTCATTTACTTTTAAAAGACGACGTAAACTTAATTCACCTGAGCTAATTCACCTAGGTGCATTAAATACACTTTCAGTAAACTTTAAAGCTTTATACTTAAAGTTTAAAAGTTACAAAATAATAGATATATTGTTGTGAAGATCTATTCGGCAACAATACAAAAAAATTGGTTTTATCTATGTTATAATAATAATTATTTATGCAAAGACAAGCTGCGCCCCGCGGTTTTACTCGCGTAATAATTTTCTACCCAACTTTTTTAATTTTTTCTCCTCACAATAACAAACACAACAAAAAAAGAATAAGCGAAATCGGTCCAGCCGTTCACCCGTGATGCCCGTGACTAAGGAAAATAGGGATTCATTTTTGCATAAGATATTTGACCTGTAATATGAGAAAGGTAGGAGCAACAATTTAGGGACTATTGTAAAACTATGGCATTAATAGTTGTTTTACAATTAAAGAGAATCAACCCTTACTATACACCTACTGTCCTTTACCCTTTAACTATTTTATTCGCTCAAATTCACATTTTCAGTGCAAGCAAAAGGCTGTAGTTAAGATTCACCCCATCCAGCCCGAGGCGACACACCACCGGCCTCAATTTCTTTGTCTTAAACAACACCCTTAACATATTTAATTAACCACCAGCTCACGAGATGGGAACACGAAAACTGCAATTTTGAACTCAGTGCTCTTACAAATAAGATTATAAACAGCAGAATCCAAACTACCAGCTGTTTAATAAGTAAAGTTGAGTTTTGTTCGCTTCAGGTGTATTTGGTTTTAAATTGAGATGCGATGTTACGAAGATTTAATGAAGATTATCTGGAATCGGTTTACGTCACGTAAACCTTTGATAGGGTGTTTAGGGTAACGAATATAGGTAAAACATTATGCTTTGAAACTTTGTTGAAACAGTACAGAGTTCAAGCAGGATCTAGCGTACAAGTCCATTGATCCATTGGCAAATAAAAAAGAAATAAATGAATTCGTCTACTAAACCGTATTATAGGTACGAACGCGAAAAGTGTAACACAGAATACCACGTAAATTCCCCTTAAGTTTGATGATACAAATCACTTAGCGACGAATGCATGCTACCACGAAACACTTAACCCTGAAACCACGCGATTTCGAAAAAAAACTCCGGCACATGAATTTGTGTGAAAATATCACAGATTCAGCGACAAAAGGCATATTAAGACATCTAACCACTTTACCAATTATTTTTATATGCTTCTGTAATCATAATATCAAAACTACTTAAATACATAACGAGGTACAATCGACTAATAATTTACAAACAAATTCACATATTATTTGTAACAGTTCGGCAAACATTCAAGACATTGTCAAATAAAACATATTAAGATAATATTACATTTATTCCGAGTACATATCAAGCAGCAATCCAAACAAAGCGTAGAAATTCGGTAACTTTCCCCTTCGTAACATTTTTCGTATATTTTTCTTAACCAGAAATTGTTTAAAATGTTTTAACATTTGTTGGGTGGATTCGGAAGTTCCGTATTTTACGACACACTTGCGATTCCCTCACGATTTTAACAAAAATACTGACTTTAACTTTTAACTTTGACGATTAACAATGTTTCTATAACTTTGGGATTCATCTAAATTAATAAAGTTTCCTTTTGAATAATGAGTATTTATTTGTACAATATTTGTCAAAACATTTACTTTAGAATAAAGTTTTGTGTAATCTTCAATCGTAATCAGAAGAAAAATAAAAATTAAAGGTTAAAGAAAAATGCATCGGACGTAATAATTTGTTAATTCATATGTTTTGGAGTAGATTTAATTAATTTTACCCTTCTTATTTGACAACTATACGTAAGACCTTTAAAAGAATAACATTTCCAAGAAATAATTAATAAAAACAATTATTAATTATAATAAATTAATTATCTCAAATTTAAAAAAATTCTACCTACTTAAAAGTCAACTTATAATGTTTATATGGAGTTCTAATTTAGAACGTTTATGTATGAAAGTATAAAATTCAATCATAAGGTTAAAGGGTACCTGCGCTCTCTCCATACAAACGTAGTCGACTGTTTCCTCCCTGGATAATAACACTAGCACAAATATTTTTGTGCCATAAAACCTATAACTGCCATGACTATGCCCCTATGGTTTGGTTTTTTTTTCATTTTCTAATTATAATAGAAAATAAGATTTTAAAAAAAATAGGGGCATGTTCATGGCAGTTATAAGTTTTTTGCACCAAAAATATTTGCTCTAGTGTCATTATCCAGGGAGAAAACTGTCGACGACGTTTGTAATAGTTTGTATGGAAAGAGCCCCCATTAGCCTTTCCTCTTAATATAAGAGTAGACAAAGAGCAGTAACCATTATTCCTATGTATTTATATCTTAAAAAGTCAGCGAACTAGGTAGGTTTGATACCTACTATTAAAATTGCAATATAATATAGGTACTCACAATAAGTAGTCGGTCGGACCTCACTCACTTCGGTCCGCTGTCCTAGTAAAATATTGACACAAATCCCTTAACTTACAAAATCGTGCTTCCGTCCTCGAGATGTAGGCAATATGGGATTGCCGTCATTTTGATGTTCGTATTCTAAGCCCTGGGGCCGCGCGAGCTCGGGATACTGTTTGCGAGGGGACACCTGGATACTTTTCATACTAGGATATCGTATTGTTTGCCGATCGATACGTCGCCGCAGGATTGACTGACGTACTCTACCAGTGATGCAAACCTATAGAAAATATAACAATTTTTGTGATTTTGATTACGTATATATCCGTTTTTTAACAGTTTTGAACGATTATATTACTCGGTATTAATTAAAGAGTATGTAACAACCAACGCTTAATGGATCGCTTGTTATCCAAACTGAAAATATTTCATTTAGACTTCTACCTGCAACTTCGTTAAATTTAATATGTTTATATGCCAAACTTTAGCCCGAGCTATGTGTTAATATATAAGTTAGTTTGTCAGTTAGGACTTAAAATTTTATATTAAAGGACATTAAAAGTAAATTGTTGAAAAAAGGAAAAAATAGCAATCAAAATTATTGGTGTAAGCTAAATAAATAAATAATAAATATAAAATAGTTATTAATAATAGGTTTATTGGTATTTAGGTGTTAGATTACCGTTACGAATAGTAACTCAATTAGTGGCAAAATTAGAGAGCCGCAGTCTTTTGAAGCAATCGTTAGATTAGATAGATAGATAACTTTATTTGTACAACACAGAAAGAAACCACAACGCATAAATTTTGGGTATCTATCTACTTGATATAAATAACCTTAAAACTGGAAACCCACAACATTACACCATAAAGCGAAATATAATACAATAAATAGTAAATAAGATTTAACAAAAATAACAACATTTTATGTATAAGCATAGCCAAAAATGAATGAAATGAAAATACGACATCGATAAATACCACTGAAGACCAACCAGATGCCGAAACAAAAGCATTGCATGAACACAATGGCCTTAATCCTCGATTTGGAGAGATCGTGTGGAAATGGAAAAATATTTGTCTGGCGACTGTACCTACTCAAAATCTGACAAATACACAACCTTATAACACAGAAGATAGGGTTCAAATTACGGGTGAAAATTTCACAGACGGTCACGTGCGATTTTATTTTACACCTGTTTAAGACTAGGTTGGACGACGGTGCTTTCATTTCCTCGTTTTTGAGTTTGAATCACGTTCTTTACAACGTGTTTCAAACGTTCAGGTGTTTCTTTAAGCGGTCAGAGTTATTGAAACAAAACGGTTTGGTTATTTCTTTTATGTTTTAAAATGTGTTGAGAGATTGAGAAAAGTTTTATCTTCAGATTTTTTTACAAATATTACGCAATAAAGCTGACTTCGTTAACTTCACGTTTTGAATACCTACTTTAACTGTTTCAATATTTTAAGGGTGACCATTAGAATATCCTTATTGCAAAATGACGATTATCATCCTAACGTTTTGATATTAAAACGCTATGCTTACTAAATGGACATGAACGCTAAACGCCCTTAGTAGCATAACGTTTGAATCTTAACATGGTCATAATAATAATTTTTGTCATAATTAAAAATACCCTAGTAGTAAAACGTATAGATTCAAAATTACCATAGTTATGTACTAAATAGACATGAGAGTTGAATGACCTAACGCAAGTTAAAAAAAAAAGGTTTGTCAGCTTGACTTTTCAGTAACTATTTTATGAAGGTAATGTCAGAAATTTTATCTACTGATAGCAACGTGTCAGATTGTCTAAAGTTTTAAGGCTAGATACCATACAAGGAAAATCTTATCATAGAACGATCTTCCAAATTAGACTTACAAAATATTCATACAAACTGCAGTCCATAAGTAGCGGTTCACTTACCAACTTTTCAAATATCTAAACTTGCAAGTTGCCACGGTTGGCATTATACTGAACGGTCATATTGTTGGTATAACTCGGTACACTCGACGTTTGGCTTATGTTAAAAGATTACTGAGTTAATTTCGTCTTAACTTTTACTCTTTGCTGACAATGCCTGAACTATACTATGCTGTAACCGGAGGGTAATTAAGTAATTGCTGACAGAAACACCGAAGTAAAAAGTTTTTTATCATTTTCCATTCACTCAGAAATAGATTTTTAAAACCGAAAATGACTTGAATCGAAATCATACTACTTCATAATTTATTGGAATTTTATTTAAGATAAAGTAACTAAACTATACTAAATAACAATTAAATAACGAAAACTTAAATTAATTAAATAAACTACCTACTTTACTTACACTAAATTAAAAGTCCAAATGGGGATCCCTAGGAAGTGTGCCCAAAAGGCTGGCAGCGTTACCACGTTGGATGGCGATGCTTATCCGTTGTCCGAGGTACGAGCCAGCCCTTTGGTCACCCGAAGCTAAAACTAGTAATTTTGAAACTTCTTTATAAAATTTTAAGGCGTCTGGACCCCAAGGACCAAGTGTCTCCGTTGCAAACGGCAGAAATATGTATCCATCACCGATAGAAGCATATTTCCGTCGCTTCGTCACTTCCGCCGCTGCAGCCGCAGAGCCCGCCTCCCTGGAGGTGGAGCTAAGATGTGAAGCCGCCAGTGTGTCAACACAAGTAGCATCCCACACCAACGGTTTGCCACGACTCCAAGGAATCAACGTCATTCCATCGGGACGCTTGCCATCGTCACGTACGAGACCGTTCGGCTCTAAGAGAGCCGGACGGTCTCGTACGGCTCCACTTCATAATTAGACTTAATAGCTCACTTGGCTAAGTTAGAATCAAACATGAGTTCAATCCATTATAGTGTCAAAATTAAAAAAACATTATAGTGTACAACTCTTTTTGGTTTCGGAAGATGGTTTATTGATCGGATCCTCTTTTGTCATGAGTTAAATATCTTTTTAAATTAAGTTGAACCACGGCCCTTTACTAGAAGCCATGGTTCAACTTCTTTTTTACAACAAATATACCTACTCGTAATTGACTTTACCTCACGTGATGGGAAGCGACAATGAGGTCGAGGATGTAGCATGATTGACTAAAAGGTATATTCACTCTACATTTTTTTAAATCGGATAAATAATACCTACATATTACGGGTATTATTGTGCTCAGCTTGCCGTTGTTGCTAAGCTCGATGCTGATCTTCATGCGTGCGCTTATTTATGCGTGTCACTTCAGTTTGACTCTTATATTACGCTGTCACTAACTTGTCGTTATATATTTCAATTCTTGACATCGTAACGTGGCCCTTTGTATATTTATAACCCGCTACCTCCAATACCTTGGAGAGTAGTCTCAACCGCAGACAGAATCGTTCCGCAACGGTTTTATGCCTCGTACCCAGATTGAGACCGGAGCCTGTGCTGGAGCGTTTAATTCGAATGACTTCATCTTACAGTTTACTATGCAACTATTTATTTATTTTTCGGAAAGCAGACAGTGAACAATTCAGAATAAGATGCATAAAACTAAGTCTACACACCATTTAAGAGCTTTCGCATATGGACTATAAACAATTGCAATATCACATCAGTCCGACAAACATAAACGTGTCATGACTGTGTTGCCTTTTTAATTTTTACCCAAGTGCGAAATAGTGTTATGTTTTTGTCGTGTATGTAAAAGGGCATCACGCAAAAAGGACCCAAATAAAGAGGTCTAATTGCGGGAAACAAGTCATTAATGTATGAAGTAGGTATGTGTCCTTGCCTCTTCACTATCACTACATAGTATAAAACAAAGTCGCTTTTTCTGTCCCTATTTCCCTTTGACTGCTTAAATCTTTAAAACTACGCAACGGATTTTGATGGGGTTTTTTTAAAATAGATAGAGTGATTTAAGAGGAAGGTTTATATGTATAATACATGCATAATATAGCCGTGCGAAGCCGGGGCGGGTCGCTAGTTGTTAATAAAAAGTTGAACTTTTTTGGTTAATGATCCATTTGTCATGAAGTGAAATATAGACAGAACTAATACTGAAAATGCTGCTGATGAACAATGCCCTTTATCTATTAATATTTTAATTTGTCATCGGTTCTTCCAGCGCTTTAAATCATTATAGTACCTTTATTGTTGGTAATTATAAAAGCATAATAAAAAACAAAGCTCCTGAAAGATTCTTATATAAAAACTACTCCACATCAATACAAAATATAAACTTTGACCTTACTGTACAAAAGTTGAACGTCAAATATAAATCTATTGAAAGTGTGAAGTTATTCACACAAAAGGGACCACCGAAACGGAAAACTTTGACTTGTTGCACTGAACACTGAAAAGAGAAAACTAATAAATGTTTCCCGAGGCGAATATAAGAGAGTCTCGGTGGCAGAGCGTGACATTAAACTTGGGCATAAAGTGAGCGTGCAATATCGAGTTAGTGACTTCCACAGACCAAACAAGACGCCACTGGGCTGACTTCCTGGCGTAAACTACTTAAATCTTGACGCTACTGCTTCTTTGAACAAACTTCGACTGACGGTCAAATATTATCTATGTTTATATCGGGATAGAGGTTATTATTGCTTGTCAGAAATACGTTGGACAGATAGTGCGGCCAGAGTGGCTTTCCTGTTGATTGACACTAGCTCTGTAGGTTTTGCCGTGTCAGTTGTGGTAAGTGCACATGTGCTTTTTGCATGCACTGATGTGAGCGTTTTGGTTGGATTTGTTGCAAGGTAGCATTTATTTGTTATACATGCTACGTTGCATTTTATATTCTGTATCAGCAAACAATTGGGAGAATTGAAACAAAGTGGAATTCAAGCAAGGGAAGCTACAGTAATTTATGAAAGAATTACGACCTCTGTAATTTTATAAATTTCTCTATTTGTTGTATTTGTACTAACGAATACTGCAAGTGGTCACCTTGGGATTGGTTTACCGATTTGAAATTCGTCTCCTTAAACTGACCCCATGGGATAAGTTCTTGTAGGGTTAGTCTACTAAAGGAATGCTGACTTAAGTTAAATGACTTAAGTTACAGTAGAATGCTGTTAGTGTATTATAAATACATCCATTGCAAGTTAAATAAAAGCTTTTAAAAAGGACGAACCCTCTCTACGATATAATCACAGCATCTATTTATGACAAAAACATATTTTCATCATTCCTAAATTAAATATCACTGCACTTTAATCGTCAATCTGTACTCAGAAAGCGAAGAAAAGGTACGCTTAAAGTAAAGGTCTCATTCACTGCCATCAGATAAGTTTGACTAAACCGAAACTCCTTTTGAATAAGCCGAGTCCCATCTGTAGCCCACTTTGAATAGACAGATCTCGAACGATAAAGGCAATTACATTGGTGAAAACGCCACCTGTTGACTTGGACATAAAACGTACCAGGGAAAACGACTTTATTACAGAAATACTTCGGTTCCTTAACAGATGTAAAGATTTCCTCAAGATTCCGCTTTACAAGCTTTTCCCCTCTTTGGATGGATTTTTGAAAGTGTTTAACATTTCTAAGTCAGAGTGTACCTTTTAGCTTTCTGTGAGGTGAGATAAGTATCTGTGAGTGGCTTCGTGTATTCTCAAGCAATATTTTCTTACAATATTTTGTAAGATGACCGTTTTAAAATATTAAAGTTTTAAACTACAATGGTTATTTTCACTATTAAAGTCTGGTTGAAAATGATATTTGTAACGACATCGAAATATCGAGTTCTACGAAATAAAAAAACCATAAACATGGTTGGTAACTATTCCGTATTCAATAACGTAGTTCGTAGTAGTAGTAGTTTCGTAGTTTAAGCACTAGTATCACCTCGCAGTTTCACCCGCGTAACTCCAGATCCCATGAGAATATCGGGATAAAAAGTAGCCAAAACACTATCAATGTATCAATGTATCCTCATGCCGAGTTTCATCAAAATCGGTCCAGTAGTTTCGGAGCCTATTCTATACAAAGAAACAAATATTTTCTCTTTATAATCATCATCATTATCTTCCTCCCCTTTTCTCTTAATAATAGTAGTATATCTATACTAACGTCCGATTACTGAAAAACTACTTATCCTATAAGTGGCGAATTAATTGACAATTAACTGTCATATTTCAATAGGATAGGAGCGTCTTACTTATTAAGGGGACTCCGAAACGTTGAGTATTCGGGGGTTAAACCCTTTAAAACTCATCAGCTAATTAACCCGAGTAAAAAAATAGTAAAGTAAAACGAAAAAACAATCAGCGGACGTTGTGAGCTAATTGATACTGTGAACACACAAAAAGTAGGGTTGTATAAGCCGGGCGCAGTCGACATACACACGGACCAATTACCTAAAACACACACGCTTAACCTCCAAATTGTAATGAACATTTCCATATATAGGGTGCGCCTTATCGTAACTTCGAAGTGAATGGTTGTGTAGTAATATAGTGTGAATATAGGTGATGATATCGATAGGTTCAAGGTGTGGTGTGTTGTTTAATGAGTACCTACATGAAAATTTGTTACCTATGTCCGCAACTTCGCTTTTACCATTTCTTTCCTACGCATATCACGTCATCGAGCAGAGATCTAATTGGAGGTTAATGACGTGATAGTATCACGTTCATTCAGTATCAGATTGAACTCGCACACAACTATTAGGTTGTAAAATTATCAAAAACATCGATGTATTCATTTCCAAATTAGAAGGGTATACACAATATCCACTAGTACTTCACCACGAATTAAATCCTGCGTCATTTTCCTTGAGAAATAGCCAGGTATTTTTAAGAACGTAATTTGAAATATCATCTAAATAATTGTATTAATTTATATAATATTTCCAACCTATATTTAGTCACGTGTCGTTGAAAATATCATTAACGTCACTACTTACTACAACAGGCACACTACAGGTTAGATGACCAAATCGATGAAGTTCACTAACATTTCAATTCACTTTTGTGCTTGTCAAAGTCGGAGTTCTTTATTCATTTGGATACATACATGAAATCATATTAAAACATCCTAGAATTTAAGTTAGGATGTGCTATTTGTAGGTATCAAATTCCGCTGAAAATGATGTCATCATTGATAGATAGATAGATAGATAGATAAACACTTTATTTGTACAACACACAAAACATAAAAAAAAAAAACAAAGAGTACAAGAAAGCTTATTAAATTGTACAAACAGGCGACCTTATCGCTTAAAGCGATTTCTTCCAGGCAACCTTAGGATGGAGAAGGTCTGTTTAGCTTAACTGGTAAGTCGTGTGGTGGTCATTGCATGCTTTTCAAAATAATTTTCTTAACAATAACGTACAATAAGCGAAATTAAATGTACAAACCCGCAAACAAATGTGGAGGGCCAACGTAAGGGGCCATACAATTTATGTAGTCATTTCCCACGGGCTGTATCGTGTCGTTTGCATCCGAAATCTTTAGGCAGGACTATATTACGAGGGGAATTGGCTGGGATCTTAATTTATCGAAGTTTTTACGGTTTAATTAACGGAATTCACTTAGAGGGCAGACCGGGCCGCAGTGTCGCCGCGACACGGTGTTTCTTTTTACTTCTTTTTTGTACGTTCGGTTTGTAGATACAATGCAAAATAATTAATCGGGATGTTAAATTAAAAGTAACTACATTATTAGTAAAAAGAAAATGTCAATTTCATTTATATAAAGTAATATTTCACATTTAATTTTTATCGGTGTGTATTTAGATTGACCATTATTTTACTGTGGAATAAATGATTTTTATAGACTAACTAGCGACCCGCCCCGGCTTCGCACGGCTATATTATGCATGTATTATACATATAAAGCTTTCTCTTGAATCACTCTATCTATTAAAAAAACCGCATCAAAATCCGTTGCGTAGTTTTAAAGATCTAAGCGGTCAATGGTTGGTGCTTGCAACAAGCCATTTGTCCCTTTTTTTTTTCAAATAATTTTACAATAAATAAGTACATCTTTTTTGTAAAATCCCTTTAATAAATTGAGTTGAACCACGAACCGCCAGCTATAGTAAGCTGCAGTCTGTTTTACATCAACCCCATAGACTAATGGATGTCCCCTGGCCGACGTAATTAGCGTTGGAGTGCCATTGAAACTTTTAATTGAAAACCCTTTGTGCAGTTTTATAGAGCGTGAACAATTTCACCGTTATTATGGCGTAGCTTGGCCCAGCTCGAGGCTTAATCTTTACACCTTGTTTTGCTCTTCCATGTCGACTTTTAAATAAATAAGATTTCTTTAAGAAAATTTGAGACGTAGGTAGTTAAAAAGTCGTAGCATAAAATAGGTAAATACCTATTGAGAGCCTAGATCATATTGGCCTTTATATCTAGACTAGCTTTTGCCCGCGACTTCGTTCGCGTAAAAGTCAAGAATGGACCAAGGAACGTTGTCCAATACAAACTGTCTAGATAAAACCAAATTCATTCGCTTCTGTATTCCACACTCACCTATACAACCTCCTTCATCTTCGGGACTGTTAAAAGCCCATAGCTGTTCAAACAGTGACTTACCTTGTGCTTGCTTGCCATTAACAAGAGTTCCTCATATTAAATATTTAGGTGTAGTGATTGACGAGAAACTCTCGTGGAGACAGCACGTTGAATATGTGTCGGGACGAGTAAGGAAGTTAATTTATATATTTAAAAAACTCCGGTATTCTGCTGATGCCAACTTAATGCGAACCGTCTATACTTCCTTATGCCAATCTATTTTAAGATACTGCATTCCTGTCTGGGGCGGTACACATAAAACTATTTTACTAAAATTAGAAAGGGCACAACGTGCCATTCTTAAGGTGGCTTACTTCAAACCACGTAGATACTCCACTGCTCAACTATACACAGAATACCACTGTATGAATGTAAGACAGCTTTTCATTCTTTGTGCTGTTCTCAGACTTCACTCCATCTTACCATCTTTACAAAAAAAAGCTCTAACAAGACCTGGGAGTTTGGTCTGCCCTCCAGTACCATGTAGAACAGACTTTGCTAAATCTCAATCTGGAGCAACTAGTCGGCGAATTTACGAAACATTAAACAAAAGTCTTCGCATATTTGGCCTAAATAGAATTGAGGTGAGAAACAGGTTGCAGGAATGGTTACTTACACTTGGCAGTGAGGAAACAGAAAACTTTTTACAAAATGCTCAATAGTTAAATTAGTTAATAATGTTAGTGGGTCTAACTACAGACTCTTCTTTAGGTTAATTTAAAGTACGGTCTTTAAAATTCTTTCTTTTGGATTTATAATAGCTTAATTAAGTAGATATATTGCATGCAATAGAATGAGGTAAGTATAAAGTGTTCTACCTATTAATAAATAATGTAATCTTACAAGGTTTAGCTAAATGGAAACTGAATAATGAATCCTTAGTACACTGATTCCTAAAATACAAGCTAGTCTTAGTTTAGGAATCGGTTTTTGTTTGTCACAATTTGCTTATAGAAACCGAGATTTTATTACCAACCTAAGATATTATATAAACCTTTGTTTATGTGTAAGTTGATTTTGTATTCATTTTACTGCAAATAAACATTTATTATTATTATTATTTATTATTACTGTGCCCCCCTTTTTCACCACCTAAGAGGTAGAATTTCGGAAAATCCTTTCTTATCAGACGCCTACGTCATACAAACAACACACCCTCCAAGTTTCAGGTCTCTACGATCAGCGGTTTAGGCTGTACGTTGATCCGTCAGTCAGTCAGTCAGGACAAAGCATTTTATACGTCAGGGCGCTGTTGGCCTGGAACCGAGTACCTAAATAAACGTAATTTAAAAGAGGTATTCACAAACTTTAACAGTAATAATATTGATATAATATTTAAATTCATCTCAGCCGTGTACCTGCCTACTTGTAACAGATGAATGATTGTTATCAAAATGCAAACTTGAACGTTAAACTTTTCATCACAACAATACTCCTGATGTTGAGCCCAAAATTAATTCACCCCTTTCGAAATTTTGAATTCAAACAGTTGTAGCCTCTTGGCCCGATTATTATAACATTTATTCTTTATGGGGTAAACAGATCCATATTTATTAACGTTCATTATTAGAATTAATTTGTTTGTGTTGCGTTTGCGGGCGGGCCTGGGCGGGTCTAACCGAGTATGAAGACTGTTTTGATATTTAAATAAGGGTCGAGGCTTGATTGTGGCTATTCAGGTTTGCCGCCCCGGTCGACCCGGCCCGTTCTCGGATCGCTCTAAAAACACCCAACTCTCACTTAATACGATACCCTGTAATTGGCCAATTGAAAATTTCATACTCATTGTTGAATTTACGATCCAACATTTTAGTACTTTTGAATATCGTTTATGGAATCAGGAATGCTTTAAGTATTTTAGTTAAGAGGAGAGGTTTTGTTGCTTTACTTATTGAGATGACGTATCTGTGGTGACCAATTACACCGGAAAATTGGTATCTTTCAGTCTTTTTGAATACCTCCTCAACCCGAGCTGCTGATGTTTAAAACAGCTGTGTCAGCAGTACTGGTCCAAGATTTAAGGCTGTCACCCCAGGTTATCCTCTTTCTGCTAATCTGTATCGATAACCAAAATATGCCGAAATTATATAGTAGACTAGCAGCTGCGCTTCGCGGTTTCACCCGCGTAATTTCGGGAATATAGGGATAAATTAAAATGTAAGCTACCCCATCTTTCAAGTTGAATTAAACTGCACACAGTGTGCAAATTTGATTAAAATCGATTAAGTAGGAGTCCATCGCGCACAAACAACGTGACACGTAATTTATATACATATATTAGAAAATTTATCTCATATAAAAGGCCTATATTATTCCCAATGAAACAATGTACCTATCCTTATACCAAATTTCATCAAAATCGGTCCAGTAGTTTCGGAGCCTATTCGTTAGAAACAAACAAAAGAAACAAAAAATCTTTCATCTCAATAATACCTACCTATTAGTATAGAAGTAGGTAAAGATAGTATAAATATAGATAGATAGATAAGATTTCTTTTTGTTTCACATGAAAGGATATATTAAGAATCAACCCCTTTACCATTAATTAACCAGCAAGTCACAATCAACTTAATTCAAAATTCATTTAACATCGAACACGACAGTTATCGGTTTGTAACAATACCGCTAATTTTAATTAGGGTTCCGCGAGCGGAACACGAAACGGAACAGAGATCGGATTACACAGATAATTACAAATGTCGTCAACCGTTCCGCGATCTTTGTGAAGTGAGAGGGGGAGTTTCGAGTTTCTTCTTTTTATTATTGAGCTATTTAAATACGTATGTGATGATTCCTATTGGGGGGAGGGTTGTAGACGTGTAATTTGTTATACTGCCATTTTTGACGTATAAATCTCTTGAAAATCAGTCACAAGATGTGACGTCATAAATACGTACCTAATAATTTGTAATGGATAGAAAATATTTAAAAAAAAATGGTCTTAATTAAATTCGTAGTACTTAGCTGTTTTGTTACATATGTGTTTTGGTAAAATTTTAATATACCTCTGTGAATTATTGACATTAAAACGAGATTTTTTAACAAGATGTTTTTCATGTCGTTACTGCAGGCATAATGATTGCAGATTTTTTCAAAATTCTTTATACGCATCTACACGATCAAATTAGAGTACTTATAATTATGTTTTGTTGTTCTCAAATCATAGATTTTTTCTGGAATTGGTTTCAATTGGATAAAAATGCATAAAAATCTAGACACATGCATAAAATGTTCATTTCCATAGCTTTAAAAGAAGCTAACCTTCTGTAAAAGGCAACCAAATAAAACCGTTTGAAGTAAAGCGCGGCTGCGGAAACTCGAAAGATTTACATTCACTCGTTGTTCCGGTCGCTGTTGTCGCGGCGAGCTTGTCTATTTTTTTCTTAGAGCTTATTTTCACCCCCTTTCTAGAAAATATTCCTTAAAACTCTCTTGAAAATGCACAATGAAGAGAATTTGAAATCTTAACAAATAAGGACTTTCGAAGGAATAACAAAAAAAGAATCATCTTAATCAGTTGAGCCACTTTTAAGTATCCGAAAACAAACACAAAAAACAGACGGACAAGAGAGAGGTCTTATAAGGGTTCCTTTTTTTACCTTTCGAGGGTTTAAAAACGGGACGAATTGAGAACCTCCTCTTAAAACTTAGTTAGGATCGTGTCTTCGGAACGCGTCCATAGAAGAAGACACAAGAAACTCATTCGGTTGTTTTTTGTGATCATGCTAACAAAAATCAGGACTGACAGTACATTTGAAATGGAGCAATAACGGAAGAGCAACTTTTATGTATGGGATAAATAAAAAAGACATTAAAACGAGATTTTTTAACAAATACAAATAACATTCTATAAATAAAATAACTTTACATAAAGTAGAGACGGTGAAGAACGTTTCATAGCCAGACAGTTTACCGTCAAAGAACCTTTCCATAAAGGTATAGCATTTTAATAAAAGCAATATTATGAAATAGCCAAGAACGACGCGATATGCGACGCTAACATTTATGGCAGAAGAATGTCGTATAAGATTCGTAACTCAATCGGATACATTTCACATCTCGCTTGGCGCTTTCCCTAAACCTGTTGTCATTTTGGTACCAACCCGTATATAGAATAGGGGTAAGAATCAGAGATCCCTCGACTACGGAGCTATTTCTCACACGAGTGAGAATATACCCCCTCTTTACCCTCCTCACAATAACTCCGTTTAAATATTTCAGCGCGTAAAAAGTGAAGTCGTGTTTTCTTGATTGTTACTTTGTTACTGACTTGGATTTTCTTTACTACCTTTTTTTGATGTTACCTTTTTTTCATAACTTAGTTGTGATTGTGACATGCGTTACACATTCGAAACTTACTACATGTTTGATGGACGAAAATATACCTTATCTTACTTACCTATATGATTTATTTTCGCGAGACAACATGGAAACAAACTAGCTTAGGTAACTAAGGTTGTTTCAGCCTACCCTTGTTATACCCAGTTTTTTTCCATTCACTTCTATTAGTCACCATCTCATGATTCACCTCCATCTCTCATATTTTGTGTCACACAGTCCATCCATCTTTTCTTAAGTCATCCTCTTCCTATCTATCCCTTTTAACTTATACTCATTACTCTTCTAGTCATAAGTTTCTCCTCTTTGCTCATCACATATTCATACCAAGTCAAACGATTGTACTTAATTTTTTCAGTTATTGGTGGCACTTTCATAGGTTTAAGTAATAAGTATATATCTTTAGGTGTATAGTTCGAAAGTTACACTTTTATTACAAAATATTGTAGCTAGGAAACTAATTTCAGCGACAAAATGTTTCATATGTTGTTGAATATTGTAATAATAAACTCGTGCTTAATTCAGACACCGCAGAGTTCGATCAACAAAGAGTTGAGCCTCAACGGACTGGTCCGGACCATTTGTCCGGGTCGCTCGCTCGACCGGACAAATCGGAAACAATAAAACCTTGCTCCTCACAATAGCCGCACGCATGGTCTGTTTTTAATTTGCCCCACGTATCGGGATCTCTTAAAAACACTCCCCGGAAAATCCCGTGAGCTCTCTATTTTAGTCCCTTCTGTTTTTAATATGGCTATTTTTATTGTGTGTGTAAATTTGGCCGTTTTGTTTGGATGTTACCGCAAATTAACGCGTGTCGGCTTATTTAGGGCTATGGCATGGGTAACGGTGTGTTTGTGGAATGAAAATTAGGTTAACTGTTAGTTAACAAAACTATAACAAAGGTTTGCTTAGGTATATTTAAGTAGCTAACAATCCAGGTAAAAAAAGGTTATGGTTAAGGGCAATCCAGATAGGTTGATATAAACCTTTTTCAACCGACTTCAAAAAGGACGAAGTTCTCAATTCGACGTTTATTTATGGGCCTGCTGCCTCATTTTAAGATTTTACGATGTTTTAATCGCGTACTTATTAAAAAAAATATTTAAAAAATTAATGGGAAAATAATTAAGTACTATGAATACAAATCGTGTGAGTTTAAAAAGTTTTTCTTACGATATGTGCCTTATTTTAAGGACTTCCCTAAAAAATGTCACCCATGTATAATATACACATATATGGATCAATCGATAAACTTCCTAAATCATATTTATCCTAAAG
Source organism: Idaea aversata (assembly GCA_907269075.1). Taxonomy (NCBI): domain Eukaryota; kingdom Metazoa; phylum Arthropoda; class Insecta; order Lepidoptera; family Geometridae; genus Idaea; species Idaea aversata. Next base: position 5,890,153 of record OU026101.1, read on the forward strand.
TTAAAGAGAGCCATATAAAGCGCACAACAAACTTAAATTGATAAAAGAAAAGTACTTTAAAAAAATTACGGTACCCGCAAAGTGCCTCAAAGATATACAAACTGATAAAGTAAGATACCTACTTACTTACCTACTCAAAAGTTGTTTAAGTCTCGAATATTAGACCGATACAAAATAAAGTTAAATTGCTAAAGTTACTAACTTACCGGGATTGGCACAGGTGACATTCATAAACGTCTACACGAAATTATATTTGTAAACAAATTAGTTTGAATTTTTTGATCGTTATCTCCATTATTTTTAAGTAGGCTCTGGACTTTTCTGTTTTTTTTGGGTTAGCAGCGAACCGCAGTTTTCAGCACCCACTTCATAAAACAAAGTTTTCATACCTGCATTATTTCTTATTGATAAAATCGAGATTTTAAATTCGTAGAAAGAACTCACGAGAATTCCTACATTTTTGTTAATTACTCAAGTTGTTCTTGTTATAATTTTAATGTGAAGAATAAAATGACCTTCCTAGAAAATAGATTAAACACCAAACAAGAAAGTGATCTTATAAGGGTTCCTTTTTTACCTTTTGACGTACGGAACCCTAAAATGAAGACGAACATGAATTTTAGAATTCTTGTTCTTTTGGTTGTTCAAAGACTTCCAAGTATAGATTTTATGACATTTATTTTTTGGTGTTATAGCTTCTTACGATATGTGAATAAGTTTAACCAGTATTTAAGTTTTTTTTTATATCACTATCACTACATAGTATAAAACAAAGTCGCTTTTTCTGTCCCTATTTCCCTTTGAATGCTTAGATCTTTAAAACTACGCAACGGATTTTGATGCGGTTTTTTTAATGGATAGAGTGATTCAAGAGGAAGGTTTTTAGATATAATACATGCATAATACAGCCGTGCGAAGCCGGGGCGGGTCGCTAGTTAAGCATATAACGCGAGTTTTACCTTTTCCATAGAAACTACGGGGTCAATTAAAAAAAATATTAGTTTGCGTGATACCGCTATATGTAGGGAAATGGAACGATTAATTAAATTATCAAATGAATGTATGTTGCTTGGTAGGAGCGCCTCGAACTAGCACTTTTATTAAATCTATTTGTATGTCGTCCTGTTGAAATGTTTATTATTTTAATTGCATTGACTTGCACTACACGACGTAAAAGGTAGCAAATGAAAAATGAAATAGAAATAACTTTGAACACACACACATAATAACATAAGATACTTCTAAGTATACCTACAACTAAATCCAAGACTTGATGTACAATTCTGCCTCGAAAAGGCTCCGGCTCAGCTAAAATGCTACACATGACTGTAGCGCTGATTTTCAGCAGGAGCCTCAAGTGACACACGGACGAAAACAAGTATTTATGTACAGATATTTGTTTCTGTAAAGAACATACCGCAAAGAATTTTAAATCGAAACCTTCCTCATTGTTGCACTACATCTGTTGGTGAAAATCTGTTCAGTTTGAGTTTATCGTTTTCGGAAAAACGCGGTGGGGGGACTTTGTTTTATAATAATTACCAGCTGCCCGGCAAACGTTGATTTGCCATAAAAAATAATTTGATAGGAAAAAATGAACGAGGTGAGCCCGTTCTTAAATTATAAAATTACAACGAAAAGTGGCATTGATTTTATATACATAGATAGAAGATAGATTAGTTTTGAGAAAGAAAGATAAAAATGTTATAGCTTATATTACAACAAGCTTAGTTGCATAGGCTAGATGGCGTTCTGTGCAAACTCGAAACGTTCAATATAAAAAACAGCGCAAAATGCTTATTTTATAAGGAACAGTGGGCGTAAATATCTAGTATCCTAACAGCCCTCATAGGTACATAAAAATACAAGACTAATGTAATTAATTCAAATAAAACTCTAATCTCCTAATGAATCGCTAACACGTAATAAACACTGACGAAAGACTAACTGTACCACAGTGGTCAATAAACTACTTGTCTCTGAATTAATAGTTAAAGCAATATAGAGTCTAATGCTTGATGTTAGGGATAAACTTGGAGTAGCAGGTATGTAATGATGTGTAGACAATGACAAATGGTTGGGTGCGGTCAAATTGCAAGTGGATTAGTTACAATGTTGTGTCATCTATCTCAATGATGATGAATGAATATATTCGGTAGAAATGGTAACTTGTTGACGGCGGAATTATATTTTTTTCATAGTTTAAGGGTGAAAACATACACTACAAATAAAAAGTTGATGCTTTTAAACATGATTTAGCTTCTTAGCTGTATTTTAAACTGTGACAGTTGGTTTCACAGTTTAAAATACAGCTAAGTGTAATAATAGTACATTGCGATACAAGTGTGGTAAATTGATCATTGCATAGAGGCGGTTTATGACGTGCGAGCGGAACGCGAGCGTGTTAAAATGCCGAGATGTTGGATTGTGAGCCTAAAAGCCGTTTAATAAGATCCCCTTTATGAGCAACTGTGATAAAAAATAAATTAAAATAATTTAAATATTATTAAATAGAATTTTGCGTTTTAGATAACCTGAAATATATTTAGTACGTTTAAGCACAATCTATAGAAAGATGCACTAACTACAGATGTTTCAATTTTGTTCAATTTAAACTCAGACGTTCACGAATCCCTTCTAATTCAACGGTCATCGGGCTCTCTGCTAAATAAAAAAATTGATCTTTTCCGTAAAAATATCGAGATAAAAAGCAGCCTATGGATTATTCTAGGACTTTAGCTATCCACATACCAAGTTTTATCCCAATTAGTACAGTAGTTTTGCGTAAATAGGTAAAAAACAAACATTCAAACTCTCACATTACTGGCTCTAAAATCAAAACAGTTGACCAAAACCCTTTCCATATCCACACTCTACTAACGTACTCGAAATTCGTCTATCTGTCTCCATTAGGCCCCTGAAAGAACTAGAGCAAATATCGGGTGAAGTCGGGGCAAACAAGCAGAGCTTGGGGACAATTTTCCGGCCCAATCATCCACTCGAGACGACTCCGTAGCCTCAGTCTCTAAACCGTTGTCTGCAACCGCACGATTGTTCGCCTCTTACATCTAAATTGCTATCGATTACTTAAACTATACCAAAATCGTCTTAATAAATATACCTATAAGAATATGCCGATTAACATACATACGTCTTTACAATAGTATTTTATTGGTAAACTAGCGACCCGCTCCGGCTTCGCACGGCTATATTATGCATGTACTATACATTATAAACCTTCCTCTTGAATCACTCTATCTATTAAAAAAAACCGCATCAAAATCAACGGATTTTACGCAACGGCGTAGTTTTAAAGATCTAAGCATACAAAGGGAGATAGGGACGGTGAAAAGTAACTTTATTTTATACTATGTAGTGAAGTGATAAAGCAGGTCAAATAGTAATACAAAATTAATAAATTAAATTTTTACAAATAATGCATGCTACTCATCAGTAGTTCATGGTCGATAACTTAAACTAATTAAAAATAGAGATAATAATATGTCAAAATGTAAGAAAGACGAATTAATTTGGTAGATCATGAGTTCAGTATTCCTTAACACTGTAGAAATATTGTTCAATCAACCAACTCTACATTTGGTTTATATACACACTTTAAACAAAATCAACAAAGTCCGGGCTCGTTCCAAGTATCTGAAGCGAAGACCTTATAAATCCATTGGCCCCTTTTAAAACGCGATATTTACTATATTTATTGTAATAACATCAAAATATCGAGCAACACAAAATTAAAACAAAAACCAGGATTTAAGGTACTGTACTCATAATCGATGCGATACGATTTAATCCACAATCGATATTCACGAGGAAATCAAGATGTTATGAAATAAGCCTCATGTTAAGCCAATAAGATTAAAATTGTTCCGATTTTGAATGGAACTCCAAGAAGGTTCTCTTCAATATAAATACCTATCATTGGAATGAATATTAGATTTCACTATCGAACACAGAAATGTGTGGAGAAATATTATTTTAAAATAGTTAGTAAATTTTTGGCAATTTTTTTTATAACATACCTATGTTGTGATAAGTTAGTAATTTTACCTGCAGAAGTACAGATTCCATTAAAATATTGGTATAAAGGTATATCGTTGTTCCAACTAAGTGTCATCCTATTCGATTCAGTAGTTTTTACTTTAAGAAAAACAACCTACACAAAAAAAATCGCAAACTATTAATAGTAAAATTGGGATAGTGCTACGAGGCGCTACATTCGTAGCAAAGTGCTACGAACTACATTTTTCTCAAATTATTGTTTAAGTAACAGTTAAACAAACTAACAGACAGACATAAATTTTAAAACAATACATTTTTATGCCATACTTTTTCCAAATTTCCTAGATCTATTTTTCTAATTTGCTTCCTAGTACAGAATTTTTGTCCTCTCTTCCTTTTCTATAACTATAAATAAAAGAGCTTACTTTTGGCTTTATTCTACGAAACGAGATCAATGTAAATTAAGGTTGGGAAAACGTTAGCCTTTGTTTTATTTAAAACCGTTTTATACAAAGACTTAGAAGGATAAGAATTCACAAATACCAAAAAAGAAAAATAGGTAAAATAGAAAATGAAATGCTCAAAAAAAGAAATTGGTATGTTCAAAATAAGTAAAAAAAGAAATTGGAATGTTCAAAAATTCCGTTACATTTTTAACAAAACATTTTTACGTAAATATTCAAAATTTTAAATACCTATTGATGAGATTTTTTAACAAAATACCGACTCCACAGTTTCTTTAACATTCCGTTCGGTTGTTTAGGGGCGTCGAGTTTCCCCTATTGATTACCCAAAAAGCGGAAAATAAAATTGCTTGCGAACAAGCTTAGTAGAAATACAGGTCCACAAATTCATCACATAAAACACTGACTCGTTAAATAATAGTAAGTGTTTACTATTTATTATTACTTAAATACTACTTTGAAAAACCCTGCAAAAACTACTGAACTGATTTCGAAAATATGAACCAACTTTTGACGTGTTAGCGTCTTATAAATAGATGAACACCGTCATCGCTCACGATTCATAGCAACGTCATGTTCCATAGCAACGTCATGTTCCATAGCAACGTCATGTTCCATAGCAACGTCATGTTATTGACAAGGTAATAACATAGCAACGTATTATCGTTGCTATGGTGACCATCAATCTTTTCTTATGACGTTATCACTAAAATTATCGCTTGTAAACCGACTTTACAGACAATCATTTTTTTGTTCATGTCCAGAAGAAAGAACTCGTTAATACGTCCAGAGTCAAGTAAGCTGCGGGTTTCATCACGATGTTTTCCTTAAATATAGCCTATAAAGAAAGCAATACCATTACAGCCTTGCGGTAAGTCCCGATCTCCTGAGAATATCGATATAAAAAGTCCTTTGAATTACATAAATCGTTTGGACCGTCAATGTGAAGAGGACAAACAAACAGACTTTCATCATAGCATTAAACAAAGTCACTTTCCGCTGTCTGCCCCTATGTATGCTTAGATTTTTAAAACTACTCAACGGATTTTGATGCAGTTTTTTTAATAGATAGAGTGATTCAAGAGGAAGGTTTATATATATAATACATGCATAATGTAGCCGTGCGAAGACGGAGCAGGTCGCTAGTATTTATTAGAATAAAAATAAAATGGATGTTGGAATGTTAAGTGTTTACTTTCTATTATTCTCTCAAAGTTCCTCCTCGTATACTTTTGTCGAGTACTTTGATGCACTTAAATGAATTAAACTTATATAACGTTACATTTTACTGCACCTTTACGGCGTATTTATGATCTTGTGTTTGTTGTTAATAGCAACACTAGGGATTATAGTTATATGTGTATTATTTGAGGCCTTGTTTGTTTTAAAAACTGATTGAGACCGCGCGCAAATTCTAGTACTGGTTAGTCTAGTGCTCGTTTTTGGATATTGTTTGATTCACAGTTGTTTTCGGGCATTTTAGGAAGAAGTATTTTTGACATTAAGGTGTATTGTAAATAAGGTACTTTGAGATTTATACTCATTTTAATAGGTCAGCGTTTGACCACTATTACACCTGGCTGATCGCAGGTGACAATGCGGCCTAAGGTGTAGCACGCTTTCCTAGCAGATATTATTCACTCGCGACTTGAAGACCCCCAAATCGTACACATCAAGAAAGACAGACACATTATCACGTAAAGGGCTTAGTTGATAATTACCTTTTGAGGATCTTTATTCATAAATTACATAAAATAATGCAAATGACACTGGGACTTTGACGAAAATACCAAAGTTGACCTTATTAACATTTTTTTTTATGAATTTAGTATTAATAAGGTCAACTTTGGTTATGTGGGGAAACCCACATAGGGGCGAAAATCGCGTAATTGATAAATGACCGCTGAGTGGGAAGATCTTTGCATCAGCCTATAGGTATTATACCTCTATACGAAAATTTTGTCATATTGACAAATCTGTGTACAAAGTTCAGCGTTTCGACGCGGGCGGTTACCGCAATCTTTATTGAATAAAGTAGTTCGGAACCGCGACCTGCCTCAGTTCATTAACAATTTATGAACAAATTTGAATAGATAAACTACTGGGAGATGACACACGTACTCTTGTCCTATGTACGCTTAGTAGTGAAGCTATATCATGAGATTATTATAATTGTTAGGTTTGACATTAGGTTTATGTAAGTATTTAAATTAAGTTCTCAATTACAAAATACGACAACATAATAAAAATAACATAATAAAATTCAAATATCACAACACAAAAAACAATTAGGTAATAATAATCTTGGACTTTTTTAAATGTTGTCATTTTTATACTTAGGTATAATACATTTCTCTAATTTTCTTTCTTGACAATATCACGTTCTAGTCATTTTTCCTGAAAGACCTAAGTCGCCAAAAAATCCCGTCTTCCAAAGCGTCCCGTCGCAAGCAAGTCCTAAGCTAAATAAAAAATTAAGTATTTCAATATAAATTTCGTCTTACAAACAACCATTTATAAGAAATGTTTTCAAGAAATAATACGCTATTTTCCTTACCCCGTATTAGATAGATACACGAGACTGTGGAGCAACAGTTTATCCCGAAAACTTCTATCCAAATTTATTATGCATTGCGGTGCAGAATATTTAGATAAGCTTGTTAATTGAAATAAAGCTACTTTTGTATAGAAACAATTAGTTCGGGGTTTAAGTTAATCTCTTACGTAGAAAGTGGTTTTGTGAACTTAGTTTATGATACTTATTACAATGGGATTTAAAGTGATATTAAAAGCTCTATAGAAAACATAGAATGGATTATTTTTGGAGATCTGTTAGCTTGTGCCAAACAGTTTTAGGGTTCCGTAACCAATGGGAAAAATGGGACCCTATTACTAAGACTTTACTTTCTGTCTGTCTGTCACCAGGCTGTATCTGATGAACCGTGATAGCTAGACAGTTGAGTTTTAGGATAGGACCGAGATAAAAAGTAGCTTATGCCTTCCTCCAAGGTCTCAGCCATCTATAAGCAATGTAATAAAGCGGAAGAGTTTGTTTGTTTGAACGTATTAATCTCCGGAACTACCTAATTACTTTTCGCCATTGATTAGGTAAATGCAACCTCTTTGGTCTGTCCACTGTAGATGATTACAAGAGTTTTAAAGCTTAATCCTATCCTATGCCTATCCACTTACTCGTAGTTTATTATATACGGAAAGTATCTCTGTATACATACGTAGGTACTTATAACAACTTGAAACCACGTAGTAATATTTTGATGTTCATAATAATAGAAGACGCACGAGGGTGCGTAGGGTACCGGATTTATTTCGTTTTTATTACTTTTTTACGGACCTCTAGGAGAATAGACGTATGGGACCATCTAACAGCCTTGTGATACGACCATCAAAATACTTATTATGGCTTCGCATCACCTTTATTAGAGTTCATGGAAAAATGTACTGGTAATTTTTGTAGAGGGTTTGGTTGCAGCCACTCGTTTTTAATAGTAATAAAAACCGATTTCCCACAATTCGGGAAGGAATCATTTTTAATTTTTATAGCAAGTTTTATCAATATCGGTCCAGCCTCTTTATTACAAACCAAAAAACTTTGGTGTCTCTTAAAGAATTCCCTAGCGGATACCCTAGTCCAGGGGCAAATAAAGTTATCTATCTATCTTATCTACAATATCGACACATAGTAGGTATTTGAATCCTAAATTTAGCAATCTACCTTTATCTAACTTCTTTCTACGATTCAAAAACTATTTTCAATAGTTTCGAAATATTTTTAAGGTTTAGGTTTCGAAATATTTTTAAGGTAAGGTTTAGAAAAAAATATTCAAGTTCAACCACAACTTGAAGAATGTAGCAAAATCATAGTAAAAGTAAACTCAAAATACATTCCTGAAACAAGCATCGAACCAACAAAACTCGCTATAAAACCCGAAGCAAACATCCGTAAGAAACGCTTCGATTTAATCTTAAAGATGTGTGAAAATAAAAATAATAGCATCGCTCGTTCGGGCTCAATGGGCGCGGAGTCGAGTGTTTGCATTTGATAAGACAATATCGGGGTGAAAGGGGGAAGAAGGGTTCAATAAAGGCTACGATACATACAAGCGGGACGCTGACGTGGTGATAATAGTCGATGGACAAGTTTCCTTAGTCGACTATACTAAACAAACGTGTCGAACGTGTCATAGAAAACCGAAAAATCGAAGATCAAAAAATCGGTCGCGCTCAAAGCTACGTCATCATCACCATTAGACTACAACGGGATACAACAGGCTATCGTTATATGGATTATGTTATGCGATCTGTACACGTTCTGTCCAATTGCTAATCTGTCTGTAACTGAGCTCTATTTGACAACCCAGTTGGCACAATGGTCACCATGCCGGAGTGCCAAACACAGGGTTGCGGGTCCGATTCCCGCCTCAGGCAAGTATTTATGCTTAGATATTTGTCTGTGGTCTGGTTGTTTCTATGTATTATAAGAATATATTTACAAATAAATAGTAAATAAGAAGTAGGTATATCCTTTATCTAGCACCCACAACACAAGTCTAGTTACTTAGCTTGGGGCTTGATGGAAGCTTGATGGATGTGTGGAATGTCCTGCAATATTTATTATTAATATTTTATATTTTCTATTTGGTGACGTTCCACATTCACGCTTCTCGTAGCCGATGTATTTTGTACCATTTCAGTAAATTTAATTTTATTTGAGGAATTTACAATACTTGTACATTTCAAGTGGAAATAATGTTTTAAGATAGGAAAAACAAACAACGAAACGTTAAACAGTGTAAAGATTCAGTAAAGTCCTCAGCGAAGTACAAACACGCCGAGAACTTTGTCCCCACCAAATATAATATTTAAAAGATAACAAAAAGAACGGAGCATTAATGCAGCAAAACGAGTGGCCAAAGGACAGACAAACCACAAAAAGACCAAAACCCAAACACAATTTAAAAGAGAATTCTTAAAGAGAAGACGTTCTTCGGGCAAAAAGATAATTTGGCTCGAGTACGCCCCGGGCTTCCGTTTGTATTTGCTATTGTGAACTTTTATTTTGCTCACTTTTATGAATTATTTTCAGTTGTTTTTATCACCGGTAAATTCAGAATGGAAGCTCGGGGCGGCCTCTTTTAATCTTGACCCCGGTGGTTCAAGCTAAAATTAGTACGCTTATGCTTTTAAAATTGTGTTTGTTAAAAAATTCAGAAAACCATAACGTGGGTTTTCACGAATTTTGGCTCGCAAGATTGATACTTGATATCTTGGTGAACATAAGTATCAAAATAATTAATTACTTAGTTTAAGTTCGTGTTTCATAAATGAAGTAAGACTGCACTTAACATTTTTAACTCATAGATTTCATCTGCTCGTATTCGATAACATCAAGTATTTTTTATTTGCTTAGAATGTAGGTCAAAAAATAATACTCGTAAAAGTCGAAACTCTGATCCATAATCATTATCACTATCACTACATAGTATAAAACAAAGTCGCTTTCTCTGTCCCTATATCCCTTTGTATGCTTAAATCTTTAAAACTACGCAAAGGATTTTGAAGCGGTTTTTTTTAATAGATAGAGTGATTCAAGAGGAAGGTTTATATGTATAATACATGCATAATATAGCCGTGCGAAGCCGGGGCGGGTCGCTAGTTTTTCAATAAAAGGTAAGGCCGCCCATTGTGCCATATTGTTTGGTTTATATTGATTATTAGCAGGAATTTGTGTTAGAATTAAGCTTTATTGTGGTACAATAAACAGTTTATCTATCTATCTATGAACTAAATATACATAATATCGGCGCAAGCGCACCGCTGCTGCTTAGATTTCGAAATGTAAACAACTTTAAGGACCACCCTATAAATGAATCATTAAAAAAACAATACAATGACGAGACTATTCGTTTAAAAATTATCACGCATAACGAACGTTCGTCCGCCCGTAAAGAATGTTTAACTCACAAACAAAACTCTTACTCCAGAATGCTGACAAACAGAACTCCCAGTATCAAATCTAACAAACGAAAAGAGATTACCAACGCGCGCTCCGTCTGTTCTCAACTTGTATAAAGTAAGTATGAACAAAAAAGCACAATTCGCTTTAAAACAAGACGAAATTGGCATACAACGGGCAAAGACGGGGAATATTAAAAACGTTTTAAAAAGGACAACGGAGAGCGTCACATTATTTGTGTTGTTTTTTTTGAGACAAGCAATGGGTGCTTTTGGTGACAGATAATAGTAATTTGTTCAGAGTCTGCGTCTTCTATATAGATAGGTATTAGTATATTTTTAAAACAAACATTTAATAATGTCTCAATGTTTTACAGTAAGTATATCTATTATTAAACAGTAAGCGATTTCACGATAGGTACCAGGCGTATTTTTGTGTTAAACTCGCTCCCCACTGATTACACACAAATTGATATAAATTGAATTTTAAAGCCGGCGGCGGAGGCGAGGCGAGGCGACCGAATTCTGAGAGGCACAAGATGCGCGAACCGCCAACTCGCGGCAACGGGTTATTTGTTAAATTTAGGGTTGCCACTCCATAGAATAGTTACATGTGCTTTTAAAAATGATTAGGTTTTCAAGCTAGCATGTAACCACGTAGGTTTATTGTATTCGACTGCGGTTTTCAAGCCATCGATATATTTTTGACGCAAAATAAGCTTGCATTTGATCTCATCTCACCTGATGGGAAGCGACAATAAGGTCGAGGATGTTTATGCTCGCCTTGAAGGTACCTATTCACTCTAGGCTTAAAGGCTCCAAGGTTGTAGTTTTTGTTTCGGTTCCACTTCAAGCGTTTTCTCCGAATAAAGTAATTTTTTAAGATAGTAAGAAGGACCACTAGCTTCTGCCAGAATAAGATTTTAAGTAACTGTAATACGCTCTGCAAGAACCTTTATACATTTATGAGGTAGAAACAAAACGTTGGTCACTTACCCCTTGCTAGTAGTTCAATCGGCACCGCGTTTCCTCTGGGCGATAGTTTCAGGATCCTCATGATTACTGGGATAATTGTCCTTAGCTGTATGCACACTATAAGCACTAATTCCTCACACACTCCCGGGTAAGCAGTCCGGTGGAAGCACAGCACGTACTATGCGCTGTCTTCCAAAGTTAACAATTAACACCTCTGGTGACGCGATTTCTCCGACGTAAAACGCGATGAGATCCCCGAATATCCCGGTGAGACTCCCGGCAACAAGACACGTAAGCGTATCATCTGACGTCGATAAAGAATTGACAAAGCTCAGTACTACCCTCAAATTAAAAAAAAGTATAAGGTTCGGGGATCTTTGGTAAAAATAATGTTTATTTTTAATTTTGAATTTTTGTTCGAATTGTCTCTTTATTAAAGAAATTATGAAATATAAATAAAATGACAACCCTATGCATATAAACACAGTGTAATGGGAACGATGATTTCTTGGCTTAAAACGACCGTTTCATAACAACAAACTTCCATCTACCCTCGTCACTACCAGTTAACTTTGTTTTCACTTATAAGCTTTCTGATTTCATTTTATTGCCCTTATTTTTCATGTTTAAATTGCGTTAAATAAACGGTTTTGTTCGTAATAAAATTTGCAGATATACTTTTTTAGAACTGTAGGTAATTTATCAAGTTTTATGATATTGGAATTATTATTGGGTTCTACCGAAGGACCCCAATCCCTTAGGCACCCGAACCGAGTTACCAGATTTCTAAAATAATCGAAAAATCTGTTTAAAAATAAATTTTGCATAAAAGTACCGTCAGCAAGAAAGTGGTTAATCCAATTTTAAATTAATTTCGGACCATGACATTTTGTGTCACACATTTTTATCTTCTGTCATTTTGTCAATGGCGTTAGAATATGAAGCATACCTGGATGATACTATTGGATGTTTACATTTTCACCGCAAAAAATGAAACAAAATGGTCTCCTTATAGTAAAGTTGTCGTAGGTGCCCTTTATCTTTACATTTTGATAGGTAACATGCATTCATGTCCAATGCACTCCGTCAAGGCTGTAATCTTTTATGCTCTTTCGAAATATTCAGTACGTTACACGCCTAGTTTCATAGGTATTTTGGAATCACAATACTATAAAATTAACGTTATTGGAGTAACAATAATTTTTATTAGAGTTTGATTATGTCTAAAATAAAAAGATGAAATATAATAATGTCCATTGATAGAAAATGAACAAGGTTCAAAAATGACAACATTGAAAATTGTCAAGTAGGTACCTATTTGCCATATTATGAAGTTGTTTCCGTGCCGTGTGGTTCGACTGCGTTATTAGATCAAACTACGTGTATGTTTTCCAATAAGTCTTAAAACCACATTGATAAAAAAAAACAAGACAATCGACAAAAAAGTTGAAGAACTTTAAGTCACTTGAGTCGCACGACTAGTCGTATTTACTATGACTAGAGCCTTATTTAGGAAATCCGTAAATTCTAAAACAAAATTCATAAATTGTAACACAGTAAAAACCCTTTCTCCCTATAAAACTCAGCAACACTTTATTTGTCTATAAATTGAAATAACAATTAAAAAGCAGCACCGCTCCGAGAGTGTAAATTACTTAAATTAGTGGTATAGTTTCCGTCCGCGGGTCCTATTGCATTACCGCAGAAGGCAGCCTTTATTGCTCAATTTGACTTTATTTAACGCAATTCGCCGGGGGTTTTCACCCCCAACCCCCACACCCGAGCGTCTCGGGTGACGGGAACAGATGAGGTCTGCCAATCCACTTAGCTGCAAACCACTAGGTGATCGCTATGCTCCGACCTATTGCAAACTATTCCACTGTGTGTTCTAACCGTATCTACACTTGATTGTATTCCATGGAATTCAAAAATAGAATTCATTTTACTGTTTACTAGAATCTAGAATGAAGCTATAGCGGTTAAATAAGATTTTTTTTAATTGTCTTTTCATGTGTGTAGGTAATATAATGTTAAAATAATATCTCTCTCTACTTATTCTCTCTCTCTTTTTTACTTTTTGACAACTAAATTAGGCTTTATCCAAAGTTGATTCGTAAATGTAATCACTATAAATTAACACTAAAGTAATCTGTATAACAATCATGTTTATATTATCGGATGAGATATCGAGAGGCCTTAATCTGAAGCTTTGCGGGGATGAAGGGACAGGGCGGGGGCAGGGAGGGTGTCATTTTCACCCCCATATTGCTCGCCACTGAGCCGTAATTGAATAATAAAATTGTTGCGAATTTTCGGCCAAGTCCTTTGATTCGTTGCATTTGATAGAAACTGATGCTTTTTATTTGAACAAAATTAAATTTCTTCGGTGTTAACTGGTGGCTTCTAATTGAGTTTTATTTTTGCTTTAAATATGTTTCAATTATTTATTTTAGTCAAAAGTTAGAAATGTAGCATCCCAGATTATGAAACAAATGCATTAACCTCATATGGCATAATGATTTAAGAAAATTTAGCGTCAAACCATCGAAAAAATGTAAATATAAATAACCAATAATTATTGGGTTAGTAAATAGTATATACAACAAGGTATATTGTTTAGACTTATTTTCTTAAAATAAATTAATATCATTAAAATTAATCATTAAAATTAATATTTAGATGATTTGACTCTGGTGATTTCTCAAATAGCTTCATTGATTAAAGCAATAATTAGCACCCACTTCGCACCGCAGTCAGATAAGGATCTCAGATAAGGATTTCAGTGAATTTATAGCTACTAAGCGTATAAAAAATATGGTAGGTAATTATCCAATAATTATTGGGTTAGTAAATAGTAATTACAACAAAGTATTTGTTTGTATAAACAATCAACAACAACAACAATCTTAGTTTCTTAAAATATATAAACATATTTAATATTTAGGTGATTTGACTCTAGTGATATCCCAAATGGCCTCATCATTAAAGCAATAATTAGCACGCACTTCGCACCGCAGTCACCCAATAATCATGTATCTGATTTACGTGACACTTATCCTAATATCCCACGGCTCCAATATACATAACGTATTTTGTTTCTGCGAACCCTCCTTTTAATTTAACACCCCTGAATACTAAGGACAAATTTCCATTAACCGACCTCTGTTTACAACAAAATTCTTTTTTCCATCAAATGAGATTTATTCTCCTTCAAAAATATGTAAAGTTGGGTGTGGGAGACACCTCGGATAGACGAAGGGAGTGAAATTAAAATTATATCTCAGTATTCGAGTCACGCGAAACATTAACTCGGTCCGCGATAAACCGCGCCCTTAAAAGTACCATTCGGAATTAAAATTTGTCGGATCATCTCAATGCTGTCATCCCTATAGCTGTACCGCGCTCGTGGTCTAGCCGAGCTATGTCTTTCAAAAAGGCATAAATTGTGATTTGTTCCTTGTCGTAGTCTTCGGTCAAATCAGAAATTATTTGATCATTCCACATACTTACTAGTTGTAGTTTTTCAATCATAATACAACATCAAACATTTTCGATTCAAACAATTTTTCAGTAAATAATATTTATAAACATTTTTTTTGTCAACTGTACCTACTCTTAAATTTTCTATATGAAATCGGGTAGAATTGGGATTTTTGTAAGGTAATTTAAAATCGGGTAGAGATGGGACCTGGTAAAGTGGGGACGAAGCCGCCTGATGGATCACATCGACTATTCTCTTGTTTAATTTTGTTGACGACATTTAACAGAAATAAGTATCGTCGAGTTTCCTCCCGATGAGGTGCGAAGTTTTTGACGCTTTAACTTGGAGGGCGGTATCAATTAAATTTTAATGTTTAATTTAGGTGAATTACGTGTGTCATTTATTTATTGACTAGGTTTCACCCGCGAATTCGTCTATTTACCATAACCCTTTCTTAGCGGATACCTACATCAAAACAATTATCTGTGTACCAAATTGAAGCCCGCGTAGTTCCATTGTCGTGCGTTGATATATTAGTCAGTCAGACAGTCAGGACTTTTAATTTTATATTTACCTATAGATAAAATGCAAGTTGTATCAGGTAGGTCAGTACCTACTTACCAGTATGCTCATTGCTCATACCACACTACACGCCAGAAAACGTGGCAAAAATGTATGTAAAATAACTAAAAAAAAAAATAGTTTTATAAAATATTCTAACCATATTATTCAACCCGGAAGGTTTTTAAAATCATTTGTTGCAGGCCACTTGGTATTCTAGAGAGGCGTCTTGGGCACGGCGACGCACATATTTTATATTTATTACTAAGAACGCCGATGTCTCGCGAAATTGCACTTACTCTAATATGCACGGGAGCCGTTTTGCTTAATATCCTACCCTTTAGTAGAGTAAAGGGATATTTTTATCATTATTAATATTACGTCTTCGAGGGCTAATAATATTTGAGGCGGGGAGTGCATAATATCTTTTGTGTGCACAATATGTGGGGTAGGAGTGCACAATATCTTTTACATCATACTGCTCGGTAAGTAGGATTTACTAGTATGGTAAGAGGCTGTGTAAGTTGTCATTTACAACACAGTGCATTGTTTAGATGGAACGTTCCATTTTCAAATCACTTCACCATTCAAGCATAAGCTGAATGCTTGAATTGTAAAGTTCACTTTACCATTCAAGATGTCAAACTCCTTGGTTAACCAATCTCTTTTCTTATAAAATGACGAAACTTTTTACTGAAAAAAAAAAAACAATAACAATGGCGGCATTTTATTTCAGTTCAAGCTATGCAAAACTCCTTGGTCAAATATTTTTACTGTAAATAATGAAAATGGCGGCATTTCATTTGAACTAAAATGTTTGTTCATTTGCGACGCCTGTATTAAATTTTAAAAAAAGAACATACAAGTTTATGCTAGTTCATCATTATGTCAAGTATTCGTCTGATGAATAAGTGGTCGGCACGCCTGATTTCTGTCATCTTGAAGTCGAAGATATCTTACAATAGTACATTGTTACCCTAGGTGTGAAAGTCACTCATTAAAAGTCCCGAGACGGAGTTTGGCGCCCGAGCGTAGCGAGGGCGCTAATAGTTCGAGGGACTTAATGAGTCTTTCACCCGAGGTAAACACTGTGCTTTTCATTACGAATAATACATAAAATTCTTCCTAACAATGAGAGTAAATGAGAGACTCCATACTACCTGATCCTCTTCCAAGGTTAGGACCAAAGAGGTTATATACATGTAGTGTTATTCTTTGGTGTTACTTAAAGCAAGGAGGTTAGGTTTTTGAAGTTCCTAATGCGTAATGATACTGATACTGGCTACATGCAGATTGCACAAGTCGTGCGAAGCCATAATTTGACATGACAGCTGTCAGTGAAAGTGAAAAGCCCTAGGGCTGGAAATTTTATTTTCTACACGCTCTTCAGGCATATTTAGACCTACTTTCGGAGTATGAGTAATGAAAAAATGTTTTATTTACCTCGCATGAATGATGTAAAGTAGTATACTTACCTCGGTTGTAAGTAGCTATTACACCCTCGAACTATATTCGCCCTCGCTCGCTTCGCTCGCTCGTGCGTCTAAATATCTCGGGTGCACTCAATCCATAGCGCCCTTTGCGAGCTGCGCTCGCACGGGCGCCATATTGGATCTTGTTCTGTAATAGCTCGCTTACATGCCTTGTGTAGTAAACTACTATAAAACGCATCTAAGTAAGTAAAACAAATAAGTGCTCGACTCAAACTCAATTTCTTTTATAGTAATTATTTTCCCGGGTCTTAATCGCGTATTTTTTATTTCTCTTACCTCGATGTTTCGACTATGTTACAATAGTCATGGTCGCGAGGAGACACAGGAGGAGGAATTTATTTTATTCAATAGGTGTCATGCAGTGCATTACATTACTTTGAAACGTCTAACGTCTTAAAAATTAAGTTAGGATAAGTTAGGTGTGCCTCCGGAGCGCACCCACCAATGAGAAAAAGGCACAAGAAACTCATGGGAGGAACAAGAAACTTATGGGAAGAACAAGAAACTCATGGGAGGCACAAGAAACTCATGGGACTCGCGCACGAAGTATTCCGTACCAATATATTACAAAAGAAAAGTATATAAGTAGTATATCCGTTGTCTAGCACCCATAACACAAGTCTAGTTACTTAGCTTGGGGCTAGACGGCGATGTGTGGAATGTCCTGCAATATTTATTTATTTTATTGTTTTTAGTATTTGATTTTATAGCGGCTAAAGAAATACATCATCTGTAGAAATTTCAACTGTCTAGCTATCATGGTTTTTGAGATAGGTACAGCCTGGTGACAGACAGACGGACAGACAGTGGAGTCTCAGTAATAAGGTCCCGTTTTTACCCTTTGGGTACGGAACCCTAAAAATATATAAGATGTTTATGATTGATCAAGTAATGTTTACTAACCAAAGGACAAATGTTTATCAAAAATAAGTTAGATAAGAAGATTAATATCAAGTCATGGACCTAATTAACTTAATAAATAAAATATCAATACAAAAATGTCTTATTATGAAGGAGGGAGGAAATCAATCATCGGATAATGTGATAATCAAACAATGACCCTCGATATTCGTCCGTGGTGTTGGCTCAAGAAATTTGCCGGCTTATGCCGCGAACCGTCGAGAATCGCCTATTTTGGGGGAAAATCCGAGATAATTATGTTTGAAGTAAGTAATTGAGAGTCAACACGCTAGATTGCACTGTATATGTCTAATCTGTTAAGAATTTTGGTTAGTAAGGTACCTGCGGGGCGGTTATAATAAGGGTCACCTGCTTCTTTAAAAACTAAATATCACTTAAAAATCGGGAAAACTACAAAAAGAGCTATAGCTCATTGGATAAATATTTGCTTTATTGTCAATCTGAAAAACTATTAATTTCTTGATATTCTTGTTATTTTGTCACTAATATTAAAGTTTTAAAAAAACCTTTTAGTGGCATCTATTTCATATTTGTTTGTTTCTAAATCGAAATCAAAGTTGGTGTTATGCGTAGTTGGTTTTTGCTTAGATCGAAGTTAGTGTTATGCGTAGTTGGTTTTTGCTTAGATCGAAGTTAGTGTTATGCGTAGTTGGTTTTTGCTTAGATCGAAGTTAGTGTTATGCGTAGTTGGTTTTTGCTTAGATCGAAGTTAGTGTTATGCGTAGTTGGTTTTTGCTTAGATCGAAGTTAGTGTTATGCGTAGTTGGTTTTTGCTTAGATCGAAGTTAGTGTTATGCGTAGTTGGTATTTTGCGTAAGTGGTATTTTGCGAATTATGCGTTTTGCCTAAAGGTGGTGTTTTGCGTAGTTGGCGTCTAAAGTATTACTCGCAGGATTATTTTCAGGCCAAATAGGCTTGCTTTTTACCTAGCCTCACCTGATTGGAAACGACGCGACGGTGAGGTCGACGATGTAGCATGCTCGACTAAAAAGAAAACGGCATGCCTGCACATTATGATGGAACGCGACGAGTCATTTGGCGACATGACTTTTAAGAGTCATTGTTAGAAGTTTCATGATTATTAAGCTGAGACTTAAAATTAATTATTACATCGATTTTCATGTTACCCAGGTCTATGCTCATTAAAAAATCACTAAAGGATTACTTTCAGAAACAACACAGCATAACGAAACTTTCGAAACTCTACCATACCTATAATCGTAGAGATTTATAAACATATTCACACAGTGTTACGGATTACCAAAGCTAGTAATCCGATCCGAGCCCCGTAGTTTAGTTCCGTTGATGGGTAATTTCGCTACGTTCCCCCGAGGTTATTTCTTATAGTGAATCAACACGAGGGTAATTAAGGGATTCATTTAAACTTGCCTTTGAAGCTTCTACACTAGATGTCGCCGGTTTCGGTAGACATACGTCAACTAAATCGAATTTCGTTTGATTAATGGCTAGAAAATTGACTGCTTTCTAATTTGTAAAATGTTTTGTCCCGAGAGAATGTTAGATATTTGTGATATGCTACTATTTGTTGAACTACAAAAGATATTTTGGTAATTACGTAGGTAATTACCAAAATATATTTTGTAGTTCTTTTGTAGTTCAAAAATATCTAGAAATCTGGTCTCACTTTAAACATATTTATCGGTCTTCTTTCTAATTTGTAAAATGTTTTGTCCCGAGAGTAATGTTAAATATTTGTGATATGCGACCATTTGTTGAACTACAAAAGATATTTTAGTAATTACATACTCTAGAAGTCTGCTCTCACTGTAGGTAGACTTTAAACATTTTTATCGATCTTCTTTCTAATTTTTAAAATGTTTTTTTCCCGAGAATAATGTTAGATATTTGTGATATGCGACCATTTATTGAACAACAAAAGATATTT
Source organism: Idaea aversata (assembly GCA_907269075.1). Lineage (NCBI taxonomy): Eukaryota > Metazoa > Arthropoda > Insecta > Lepidoptera > Geometridae > Idaea > Idaea aversata. Next base: position 5,909,944 of record OU026101.1, read on the forward strand.
TAGTACCTAATTACCTACTCTAGTAGTAGTCTTTAAGCTTTAAACTTTATCGATCTTCTTGTGTCAATTTAAATTTCAAGAATGGTGAAAAGCTTACAATACAGACTGATTTCAAACACTTATTAAACAGAAATTACATTGAAATACGGATAGTACCTACCTATTAAAATTTCCTGCGAGGTTTTACTATTTCATTAAAGGGGAATTTCATATTTTAGTCTGATGTGATAAACCTACACAATACGAACTAAACTACCCACGTCATGATAAATTCAATTTTTCTACCAATTTTATTTATAGGACAACAAAAATAAGTAGAAAGCTACTATACAATTCAGATCTATCTATTGAATTCGTTCGAGCAGTTTAATTTCTCACTCGTCACTCACTCGAGTGGAAATGCATTTTCCTGAATGAAAAGGAAAGGATCTCGTTTTTGACTTTAGCGATGGTACAAAGCGTTGTGACTTGACAGGAAATATATTTTTATTTTATTGTATAAAGCAGACAATTTTCTTTTTTATAAAAATTACAGTTAGATTCTAAAAAAATACTCTTATCCGTGAAATGCACATTTTGCACATAGTATTGTAGTTTATTCACAGTTATTTTAATTTTGCGTTTCTATAACTATCTTATTTTATCTTATCTTATATATTTGGGGCTGACAAATTGCCAGCAACACTTCGAACCAAAGGGATCTTTTGTGTTTTGTGGTCGATTAACGCGGTGATCCCACTGCACACTGAGAGGAAGAAACCTATATTCCTCCGGTTTGGGATACGCATTCCCAAGGAGGCTCATATATACGCTTCGCTGCTAAGACGTCGCAGTTACACAGTATGTGCTCCATAGTTTTTCTATAACTAAGTTTAGAAACAAATAAATATTAATTAAATTTCAACAGAAACACATCCCTTATATTTAATTAAAAATTACAACACAAAGTTTTTATAAATCCGGTAAAATTTTAATTTAAACCTACTAACGCAAGTAAGTAGATAGTATACTTTTTAGGGTAAACATACATAAAAAAAAATATATATATACGCGACGAATTGAGAACCTCCTCCTTTTTTGAAGTCGGTTAAAAATAGGGCCCTATTAGGTACTAAGACTCCACTGTCCGTCCATCTGTCTGTCCGTCTGTCTGTTACCAGGCTGTATCTCATGAACCGCGAAAGCTAGAGAGTTGAATTTTTCACAGATGATATATTTTTGTTGCCGCTATAATAACAAATACTAAAAACAGAATATAATGGTACGGAACCCTTCGTGCGCAAGTCTGACTCGCACTTGACCGGTTTTTAAATAAATGCTTAAATCACTCCAGTATTTTAATTTCGGCTCTATAAATCTCAATATCGTATTTTACAGCAATAAATAAACCGGAACGCAAATAGTCGGTAAAGGCTAAACGATTGTGGTTGTCTCCGTTTCATTAGCATCGTAATTACCTGTCGAGCGGTAGACGGTGCACCTGCTGGCTGGCTTATTTGTTCGACAATACATCATATTTTTATTAACCGACCTAAAAATGGTTGTCTGTAAAGTCTGTTTCCGGACGATAATTTTACGTGATAACGTCATAAGAAAACATTGATGGTAACCATGGCAACGATAAAACGTTGCTATAGTTACCTTGTCAATAACATGAGGCGTTCCAGTAACGACGCGTGACGTCACACTTTTTTGAGATTGCAGGTGTTCACCAATTTATAAAACGTTATCACGTCAAAAAAGGGGGATGTGAAATATTCGCGTAATACCTGCGGGTAATAAGGGGCACTAAAAGATTTTAAGCTATTGCATAGCTTTTATCGCGGCCTTTGAGCGCGGCGACCGAATCAAGAAATTCCATAACGAATTTAAAACCTAACACCCCCCACTCCGCCTACCATGTAGCTAGGCCGAGCGTTCGGTTAACGTGTATGTATATGGTACGACTGTACGAAGCTCGCACGATGTTTTAAACCTAGATCATCGTCATCTCATCTTCATGCCCTTATCCCAATTTATTTAGGGTCAGCGCAGTATGTCTTCTTCTTCCATTCACTCCTATTAGTCGTCATCTCATCGTTCACATTCATCTCTCTCATGTCTTGACTCACGCAGTCCATCCATCTTTTTTAGGTCGTCCTCTTCCTCTCCATTCATATTCATCATTCTTCTACTTACATGCGTCTCATCTCTTCTCATCACATGTCCATACCAACTCAAACGGTTCCCTTTTACTTTTTTAGGAACCGGTGCTACTCTCAGGCTTCCTCTAATATATCTACTCATACCTTATTTTATCCATCCTCGTTACTCCACGCACATACATCTCAACATTTTCATCTACACTGCAAGCAATCTTCTCTGATCCTTCTTCTTCACGGTCTAGCATTCCGATCCATACATGATGACAGGTCATATCACAGTTTTTACCCTTCAGTTTAAGGGCATCCTTTTTAAACCTTGATATTAGTTACAAAATAACAGAAAATAAACAAAGAATTGTTTTTCAGATTGACAGACCTGTTTATAAGTAGTTTTTTTATTATTTTTACGAAATAATTATAGTTTAGTTTTTAATTTAGGTCGCAGGTGGCCCGCTACTGTTGTCTGATCTAATTCTGGTAATATAGGTAAAGTAGGTATTTAAAAACTTTGTTAGAATTCCAATCTAACTGAGAGATATGCAGGACGCGTGTTGACCCGCAGGTCAAATGTAGTCAATTCGAGTTATTTACAAAATTGTATCAAAATCACACTGTAATTTAAAGTCTATACCTATACTTCTCAACTTCCTCCCTTCTTTTGTTCGCGACAAGATTGGCAGTTCGATTATCCGGAACTCCTTTAAAAAGTACAATAAAAATTAGTTCATAATGTCCCCGACCGTGTAACCGCTCTACAGACTCCGATAAATTAAATGTCTCAGATACAAGCCAATGCAAAATAGTCGTTAAACATTTGTAATAAAACTCGAATTTGAATGTATTAACTTGTTCATTGAAAATTATATGTTAAACGATTATTGTAGGATAGGGGGATATGCTGTAAATGCTGTTTAAGTGTCGACTCTATTCCGATGTTTTGTGAAACTTTTGAAATGAATATGAAAAACTGAAAAGCTTATTAATTTGGTTGTTTTAGGGGAACAGAGCAATTATTCTTTTTTATGTTGATCTAAAATTATTATAATAAAAAACCGGCCAAGTGCGAGTCGGCCTCGAGCACGAAGGGATCCGTACCATGTTGTATGGGAGCCACATTTTTTTTGTTTTTAGCATTTTTTGCCATAGCGGCAATTTCAATTCTCTAGCTCTCACGGTTCATGAGATACAGCCTGGTGACAGACAGACGGACAGTGTAGTCTTTGTAATAGGGTCCCGTTCTTACCCTTTAGGTACGGAACCTTAAAAATGAAATTAATACCCAACTTTAGTAAATAATGTTTAGCAAAATATTATCATGAGTTACTCCCCAAACATGCCTATAGTACCGCATTTAAAAGTCTTTATTATTTTTAAGTCGTTCAGTGCGGTTCGTCGCGAAGTTCCTCCCCTGAACGCGGGTGGAAAGTTAATTTCTTTTGGTGTATTTTAAAATTAATTTTGCTTTTGTAGAGACCGCTCAGTACGTATTGTGAACGGAACGGTAAAAGCTTTCGGTTTATAATAGAGCAGAAAAATGGCTCGCTCTTTGAACGTTTAAATGCCCTCAACAATCGCAGAGCGATTTTATATCGTTTAAAATATCAATTTTGTTGTTGTTGAATGACTATTGTTTTTTTTCGATCGTCTTTTGTTTCGGTTACGATCGTCTTTTGTTTCGGTTACGATCGTCTTTTGTTTCTGTTACGATCGTCTTTTGTTTCTGTTACGATCGTCTTTTGTTTCTGTTAAGATCGCCTTTTGTTTCGGTTACGATCGTCTTTTGTTTCTGTTACGATCGTCTTTTGTTTCTGTTAAGATCGCCTTTTGTTTCGGTTACGATTGTCTTTTGTTTCTGTTACGATCGTCTTTAGTTTCTGTTACGATCGTCTTTTGTTTCTGCTACGATCGTCTTTTGTTTCTGTTACGATCGTCTTTTGTTTCTGTTACGATCGTCTTTCGATTGATCGAACTAAGCTATCGTCTACGTGGCCACAACTATCGAATATCAAGTTAGGTGGAAAGTGTAGGAGGTAGTTCGAAATTGAATAACTGAGAATAAAACATTATAAGGAGAATATTTTTTTTTTAACTAAATTGTTTTGAAACCACTAGGCCAATTATAATAAAAAAATTGTATTAGGGATATATAAAATCCCTAGAAGTAACATAGACTTGAACTTTGAACTTGACATTCCCACGGGATCGGAAATTGCGCAGGTAAAACTGCGGAGCGCTGCTAGCGATCACAAAAATTAATAAAACCCGTTACTGCTATGAAAACTCAATGAAATTTTTAGGCAATTACTAAATTGCAATAAATGCTAGCGGCTGCTGCGGCATATGGCGCAAATATTGGAGTGTCTTTTATTTCATTTTTTTTCGATTGTTTCATCTATTTCAAACCAATATTGTAAAGAGAAAAAGTTGTACGTTTTTTTTTACTTTTTGTTTGTGTTTTATGTATGATTTGTTTGTACCTAAATTGTATGACATTGGTATGGTGATACACAAGAATAATATAGGCTACTTTTATCCCCATATAGTTCTAAGTCTTACGCGGGTGAAACTGCAGGGCGAGATAGGGTACCATGAAGAAAATATTCAAGATTTTTTTCTTTTTCAGACATACCTACGTCATCATTGTGCGGAAGAGACAGTCAAGCAGAGACAATAAAAATAGAGGACTACCTTAGATATTTACTTAGGTAAGCATAACAATAATGTTTCACAAGAAATTACATTAGTAGGTAATAATGTTGGCTTCTAATGCAATTTTGCGTTTACATTAGGCCCCAGTAGTTTTTTATACTGTTTTTTGTTTGGTATATCACGGGCCTTACCACAAGTTGCTTAAGCACTCGATCAAATCTACCGTATTGAGATTTTCACAATAAACTTAAAGACTAAAATCGGCCAATACGCGAGCTGAGATAGATAACAAAAAGTATGAACTCTATTATTGGTGTGACCAAGTATTCCACGCTTAACAACGCTTCTTTGTAAAAAAAAAAGTTTTTAGAGGGTCATATTTATTTAGTAATTAATGGTTAAAAAAAGGAAAACAAAAAAAATAGTTTCATGAGAAAAAAGATTGGTCTTTCTTTAGAGATTCTAGAGGCATTATTTTTAATGACCAGCTATTTTAACCAAATCTGAGTGTAGGTTACGTAAATATAAAGGCACTTATTATGAGAACATATTTTAATCATATAAATTACATACCCATCGGCATTATTTTACCACAACGCTTAATCCACTCACTAAAAGGTTTTAACTTATTAACACAAATAAATGGTACGACCATGAAAAGGTTCAGGAATCATGAAGCTACTGCGACAGAATGAACCACGTTCCATCATTTTATTCCTATTTATAGACATAACACAGTAGCCAAGATGGCGGCGCCCTGACGTATACATCAAATGAAGCACTGTATTGTTGACTTCCTTCAGTCGTTTTCGTTTTGTCACTGACATATTTAGAAAGGATTAAGCAATACCTTTTTAAATTCTCATGGAAAATACTCAAAAACATTTGATAGAGTGCGTGAACACCTCGTGGTTAAACCTCAGTTCATAGACTCTTTAATATCTAACAATACACAAAGAAGAGTACGAAATTCGTATTCAAAAATGTGTAAAACAATTTAGGAACTTTTTATTATAACACTGTTTTTACGGTACTGTGTAAATTGTCCTTTATTTATGACAGTAGATTTAAAATGTCTGCACTCGCTAGTTGCATTTTGTTCCTTTGTTTATTTTATCAAAGCTAAAACTTTTTCAATTTAAATACTCGTATTGTTTGCAATTGAAGTGAATTTGTACCTAAATACTTTCATTTTTTTTATTCTAAATTTAATAGGGTGGCACAAAGCTTTCGTCTTTTAACTATGATTTCATTTTTAAACCATCAAGAGTACTATTAATATCTGCAATTATTATCCAACTCCTCTTCTTTTTCTTCGTATTGATAGCACAAATTAAAGGAGGAATTGATGAGGTAGGGTCAGATACGCCCACTCCAGTGTGCTGCCAGGTCTTTGGCGTTGTTATTAACTGACATCAGGTCAGCCAATGTACAGCTATTATGGCTAGAGGGGCAGCTCAAGAGGACCAACCCCTGATATCTACAATAGAATTAAATCACAAACAAATCTTTATCTTCTATTAAAAACTAAATTACTAGCTATTTACCTACATGACACAGATTAGATAGGCATTTAATTTCTTAAAAAAAAATACATCCACTAAAGTACCTACCTACTATGACTGCAATACAATTTACCTACTATCTCTATTTAATATTAGTATCATTAAAACGTATTTTCGTTTACAGGTTGAAGCGACAAAGGGCAGAGTTCAAAGCGACGCGGATCAAAGAGATAAAACCCTTCGGATAAAACCTCTCTCAAACCATGATTGTTGCTTAAATATCATAAACAGTTAAATAGGTGTTACTGTTAGCTACTTGTAGTGGGATTATATCTCTTTATGTCAAAGTATTGCAATGAAACAGGGTTAAATTTGTAGTTTTAATATCAACATTTATAATCCTTAAATTAATTTTTTACGCGCGTGTTGAAAGTACTCAAAGTGAATCGAATGATTCGACCTCCGAAGCCTTCGAGGTGCGGTAAGCCTCTACCTGTTCCATGTAAAAGTTTTCAAGGAGGTTTTATTTATGGGAGTGAAAACTCTATTTAGATTTTTTTTATTTGCCTTGTATTTCAGCAGCCAGTAAATTGTTTGATAAAGGAGGTTTTATAATACATTGTTCTTAAAAATATTTTCTAATGATATCGTCAGTGGAAAGGCTACTTGGCTAAACCGCCAAAATGACATTGTTGGGAAATGAGGTTTAAAGTTTTTTTTTTTTTACGAAAAAAATTCATATCTTTTTTTCCTATAACGTTAACTAGTTCAAATAAATATATGAATATGACAACACCATTATTTAAGGGCAACATCAACAAAATCATTTAATTTAAGGAAATATTATGGATGCCTAGTGAGGCTAAGGAAAAGTAGTAAAAATTAAATCATTTTTAACAAACATCAGATTCTGATAAACAAATCTATAAAATGGAATGAAAATTCTACATCGTGCTTTACAATATCCACTCAAAGCCTGGGATTAGTTTGAACTAGTACAACGAATTGCAACCGTTATCAAACAGCAACAGATCGCTTAATCTACCGGCTCGAGTGTTTCGCCGGTCCGGTTTATTTGCCGGTTGTGCCCGAGGCTCGTACCGGTTCGTGTCTACGCACGTGTCCCGGTGATTAGGCCCACTGCCCGCTGCTCTCGGTCAAATCCAACTGGATCATCCTGTATCTGATCGAACGCGTTGATAATACACGACGTTTGAAATGTTTCTATTACGCGTTTGTTATTTTTTATCTATTTTTTTCATTTGCAATTGTTATTATAACAGGCAAACATGACTCTTTACTAGACTTTGCTACATGGCATTATTTGTTGGTTGTATTATTGTCTTCTATGGCATAAAGTTGAAATGTGATTTAAAAAAATGGCTGAACGTTTACTAAGCCAGAATGTTACAACCCCTTTGTTGTTGAGAATATTTCGATGATAAATAGATTCATTAATATAAGGTAAAGACTCTATTGATTAAAAAAAATGAGATTTATTTTTGTTATGAAGGTGAAAGCAAAATATTATAATCTAACTTAAATAAATCCTTTCTATCTTCTGAAATAATGTATGTCGGCTACATAATTGCAGACCCACCGTAGAGCTCTAAAGTTACTGTTTTTGGAATGTTTTCATTTAATTAATTGTTTGTTGATAAATTCATGACATTAAACTTCAACTAAAACTGGTGCCTAGAATCTTGTTTGTGCTGAAAACATTCTTTTCTTCATAAATTACAGCATTTCATTTGTACACAACGTAATAAACCATACTGTTTTTTTTAAACCCTAAATTATAAGTTTCATAATTAAGTAGGTAGGTAGTTTGTAGAAAACTTATACGATTGGTTTCGAACACTTTAAAAAATCATATATTTCAATTTAAAGTCCACGAACTTCTAGTGGTAAAGTTAAATAATTGGCTTAGCAGGAATTGTATTAAAAAATAATCAAAAGTAGACATCGAAAAAAAAAAATATTTATTTGTAAACCAACCGCTTGTTGTCTACTTTTAAGTACTTCACGTCACGTCACGTGACCTAAAGCTCACTTGCACATCTGTAAAAATGTAGTATATACCTATTTTCTTTTATTTTTATATTGTATGTATAGTATATTGTTTTAAAAAACAGATTCAGGTAACATTACTTTACAACCTATTTATTTTTTATTTATTTTCTTTTATATTTTATTGTATACTTAGTAGGTATATTGTTAAAAAAAAACAGAATCAGGTAACATTACTTTACAACCTTACAGATGTGCGAGTGAGCTCTGGGTAACGTGGGGTTCAGCTAATTGGTATTTCAACTGTTCAAGCAACGAAGAGCGAAAAGAGAAGAATGAAGAGCGAAGAAAGCAAGAAATCTTACTTGGAGGTCACGCGTATTCTTGGGGAATTAACACACATTACGAGATGTTATTGCTTGAGAATACACGTAGCTGACAAGGATGTTACCATCGTGGGACTTTAACAAGAAAATAATCAATGAAGAGAAGAAAGAAGACCACAGAAATTACTACATCCCATTTAGCCAACATTCAAACAAAAAAGGGCCCTCGCCCACGACGAATTTTTGTAGCGATGCTGTTGCGCGTTCGCATCGATACAGTCGCGATGCGGTCGCTAGCTATTTGCCTTCGCCCACCGAAGTCCCCACACAACACGATTCAGTCGCGATGCAAACGCGATACTGTGGCGCTTCTGTCGCGATGATTCAGTAACTTTTCCCGATGTCGTCGACACGGTCGCGCGTTTGCATTGATACAGTCGCGATGCTGTAGCGCGTTAGTAGCACAAAAAGTCGTCGTGAGCGAGGGTCTTAAATGCAAAAATTTTAGGACCTACCTAAAAATAGCTGCATTTAAGGCCCTCGCAACTCTTTTTAGGTAGGTACTATACGATGGTTTCGAAACGTTGACCAAATGGGATGTAGCTACCTGGATAGCTGAATTCTCATGTACAGTCACATTACCAATTAGCTGAACCCCACGTGACCCAAAGCTCATTGGCATATCTGTAAAATATATAGTATTTACATATTTTGATATTTTTTTAATTGTATGTTGTACTGCAAAGGTATTTTGTTTAAAAAAAAAACAGAATCAGGGGCCTAAGTCTGCTAACACAATTGTATTTCAATAGTGTGTCGATATAATCGTAATAGAAATTTAATGTCAAAAATATGACATTACATGTCAAATTCGTATTCTCCTAACGTTGACTATTCTATCGAGACACCACTGACACACCACTGACTCACTTTTGTGTTCTGCTCTACAATCGTGGCTTAATGGAATCTCGATAGTTGTCAAAACGGTATATTGCTTAGCAACATATACCATGTTGCTAGGCAACACCTGCAAGGTAAATATTACCATACCATTGAGACTCCATAGTGATTATATTGCGATGTTATTAAAACTTTAGCAGAATACCAAATAAAGTCACAATCTCGATATAATATCTATAGAGTCTCGATATAATGACAATGGTTGGCCAAAAAGCAGAATAAGGCCCCAGGTAACATCACTTCACAACCTTACAGATTGGCGAGTGAGCCCTGGGTCACGTGGGGTTCAGCTAATTGGTAATGTGACTGTACATAAATATTAGACTAAGAGCCCGTAATTGCCATTTATCATTTTGTAATAGCTGAAAGTTTTTCTGTAGGTACATGTCTCCAACAGAGATAGGTACAGTCACATTACTAATTAGGTATCCAGGTATGAAGGATAACTGTTCAGTAATGGTTGATTATTTTGCAAATCACTAACACTTTGGAAGCTTTAGTGAAGTTATCAAAATCAAGAACCGTTTGCAGAAGATTTAAGTTTGGAAATCTGTCTGGATGCCTAACAAATAATATGACTGTCTGTGATAATAATAATGTGCATTATCAGTTAATTATTTATGCTAGAATCGTATTCCGGCAGACTTTTCGCTATTTATATTTTGTCGTCAAGTGATGTTTTCTTTAAACTATATTACTTGACGTTCTGGGAAGGTTATAATATCTATAACGTGTGGAAGATGTATAATTTCTCAGTTTCTACCGGAGAATCTTTGGTTTATACTGGTTTTGGAAAGTATTAAAATGCCTTATTTTAGAAATACAATGATGTGTCGTTGTGTGTTCAAGGAAAGTGTGCTACATGTTAGACCACGTCGTCGCTTCCGGTCAGGCAGATGTGATCTACCTTTGTAAGAAGACTAGCAGCCCTCAGCGGTTTTACTAAAGTAAGTAACGATCCCGTGGGAATATCGGGACATAACTGGCCTATGTTACTCCCAATAAAACAATGTATCTTAATGCCAAGTTTCATGAAAATCGGTTCAGTAGTTTCGGAGCTGAATCAGTACAATATAAACAAAAAAAAAATCCTTTATATACCTAATATGTACTAGCTGCGCTCCGCGGTTTCCCCCGCGTAAGTCCCGATCCACTGAGAATATCGGGATAAAAACTAGTCTATTTTACTCCTATATCTTATTGAATCAATGTATCAAGTTTTATTAAAAACGGTCAAGAGGTTTTGAAGTCCAACAAACAAACAAAAAATCATACCTATCTATGAAATGAGTGTAGCTACATATATCTAAATAGATTCGTGTATGGACATACATAAATAAGTAATTCTGGTGAAAAACTCTAATTTCAAATTTCTTATTTCCAGGTACATCCTTGAGGACCACATACAAGGGACATTTTTTGATGGAGTTTACGTTCCGGGGCATACCTGTTTTCATTCCTAAATTGCAACAAAATGTTATTGTTATTAATGTTAATTGTTTTAATAGTTGTGGGCTATGTGTAAAATTATAAAATTATTTGAGCTATAGGGCATATAATGTTTAGTAATACAAACTATGTTCTACTGCTCAACTGAGCTGAGCAGTGGGGAAGTTGCAAAAGTATAAATTTGTAATATATAACAAATTATTAAACAAAATAAAAGAAACACGGAAATCGAATAAGTAATATTAAATATTGAGAAAAGAGTTATTTCTTTTTGTATGGATATTTAAACGTATGTAACCGTCATAAATAAATGCCTTGAACTTCACTATACTGTTGTTTAATTTATTGACCTACGAGTATAAGTGCCTAATTAAGATGATGTCTACAGGGTTAGATACTTTATCCCACAGTATTCAGGTCAGTCAGTAGTTACTGAAACATCTATTAGATGGAAAATAGAAAAAAAATACTGGATTTTCATTTTAACACTGAGCCAATGAGTTTCCACGATGCTTTCCTTCACGGTAGGAGCAATATTAGTAGCAAATATAACTATTTCGAATAAACAAATCCATTGTCGCTCGATCGCTAAGGTTCCAACTCAAAACCTTCAGAAGTAGTAGTTAATTAGTCAGTTAAAAATGACTATTTAGGTAGGTACCTAAATAATCTAAATAATTCAAACTCAATCATCAGCTGGGTATACACCTGCACGCACAGCTTCGAGTCGATCTGCCTAATCCTGAGCATGCTGTGGAAAATAAATCTGTCTCTACTTGAGCCATGAAATAGGGATACCTCTGTCCAATTCATTTGCTCACTTGTTTCTCAGTAGCCATAACTGACGCATCGTCTCCATCTTCACTGTGCGCGCGGCTTACACTGAGCTGAGGCGCCTTTGAGCAATAACGTATACCGACACTAAATGGCTCGTCGCGCGGCAGTTTCGTTTGGTTAGAGTCCTAGCAAGCCTCGCGGCACGGTCTCCACTTGCGCTTCCGCGGCTCGAGGCAGCCGCTCAGCGCAAGGTTGCCTCTAACGGAGATCCAACTTTAGGAATTCTCTATATAAGTTCTAAATTGATAATAACAGCCTTGTTTTTTAATACTAGATAAATAATCGTATATAATACGTATATATCTTAAATTCGTATATATCTAATAGTCATAGAGTCCCTACTATTTTCATCTCTGGGTTAGACCAGTTAAAGGCGTTAAAGGCCAAAAAAAAAGTTGAGAGCCAGGATCAAAAGGCTTCAAAGTCTTGAACATCGTCGCAATGTGTCAAGCGTGTCATCTTTTATCGGATACATTTCGGAGAGTGTGAAACAGAACTACACGACCTAATTCTGCCATCTCCATTATTTCGAAACCGGCTAGTTACGTGGGGAACAATTGTCTTGCCATGGCGCCTCCGCCGGGCAGACTGGGTAGACCCAAGAATTGCTGGCTTGACGTCGTAAAGGGTGATATGCATGCAAATGGCCTTACATGGAATCAGTTGCCTGCGTCTTTTTTTGGCGACGAGGACAATTCTCAAGTCGCGAGTGTATAAAAGGTATCTTCTAGGAAAGCGTGCTACATCTTAGACCGCATCGTCACTTTCCATTAGGCAGGTGTAATAGTAAAAAGGTAGTCTCTAAGCTTTAGTTTCTATATACCATTACGTTCAGTAGGTAAGAATAGTAGAGGCCCACCGTAGAGTTCAAAAATTGCGAATAGAACGAATAGGCTCGAAAACGACTGGACCTATTTTGATGAAAATTGGTATGAAGATCGATTGAATCCTTAGGCTGCTTTTTATCTCCATATTCGACGATCCAGTTGGCACAATGGTCACCATGCCGGACTGCAAACACAGGGTTGCGGGTTCGATTCCCGTCTCAGACAAGTACTTATGCTTAGATATTTGTCTGTGGTCTGGTTGTTTCTATATCGACCCCAAATAAATTGAGATAAGGGCAGGAAGATGATGGTTGTTTCTATATACTTATTATAAGTATATTTTACAAAAGAAAAGTAGTATATCCGTTGTCTAGCACCCATAACACAAGTCTAGTTACTTAGCTTGGCGATGTACGGAATGAAAAAAAAAACTTTCGTATACCTACATCACAACAACAGAACATACGCGGGTGAAACTGCGAAATAGCTACTAGTATTTTATAAAAGTTTGTATTTATCATCGTCAAAAATCTGAAATCTATGTATACACAGAATACACACCCCTCAAACAACATGTAGGGCTTATCTAACTGAAATAATACGTAGGGGCACTAAACATATAGGTAAACCATTTATATGAACGAAAATATTTATTTTGCAATAACTAAATCACTGATAAAAGAGTACGCTGACTTCCAGCATAATTAGCATTACGCAAATTAGCACACCATAAGTTTAACTATTAGGTAGATAGTTATACAATAACTCTAGCCTAATTATTTACATGGGTTCCGTAGGTAATGGCAGATACTTAACAATACAATCACCTTTGATAAAGTACAGACAGCATCATAAGAATGTATGCATTCTATTCAAATGAGTGAAATTTTCTATTCAAATGAGTGAAATTCTCTATTCAAATGAGTGAAATTCTCTATTCAAATGAGTGAAATTCTCTATTCAAATGAGTGAAATTCAACCAATAACCACTTGTAGTAGTAGTGAGGGGTTCATACAATCCGATTCCTGGCAGATTAGGTACAGTCGGCTGCATAATTGCAGCCGAGGTAGAGTTTGAAAATTACTATTATTGGAATGTTTTCTTCTAATAATTTTTGTTTGATAAATTGATGAGTTAGAAGACTTTAAACTTCAACTAAAGCAGGTAGAATCTTGCTTGTGTTGAAAACATTCTTATAACAGCCGTTTTGGAGCTCTACGGTGAGTTTGCAATTATGCAGCCAAACGTACCTTTCTACAGTGTAGCATAATAAAGGTAGATTTTTCACACGCTAAACCACGGTTTACCTGTAAAGGAATATCACCCCTCGCCACTCATGTGCATTTTACCCTAAATGCTTTGTGGGATTGTCTGGCATTTCTGTTCAAGACTACAATGTACATCTTATGCAATAAGTTGACCAAAATAAATACTATTCTTTTCGTATTTTTGCAATTGAATTCTTATGAGGTAGACTGTACCAAAACCATTTCTACATAGAATAAAAACCTTTGATCTTCTTTACTTAGATCGTTCATGAGTTCAAAACTTAACTTAGTCCATTTAATTGTGACTTACCACCTTACTTTTACGACGGAAATTTATTTTTTATCTATCTAAATTTCTAGATCGACGATTTATTGCGTTCTCACTTTAACACAAAAGCCGCCTTAAGATGGCCTTTCACGAGTTTCTATACGTTTAACGCAAAGTTCATTCTACGCTAAATGCTTCATTCTTAAAATTAATAACTTTTACTTAGAAATCGCGGCTAGATTTGAATTCACAACATTCTGCTTTTACTTACATACAAAATGGTATATTTGCACAATATTTTTTTAGGGTTCCGTAGCCAAATGACAAAAAACGGAACCCTTATAGATTCGTCATGTCTGTCTGTCTGCCGTATGTCACAGCTACTTTTTTCCGAAACTATAAGAACTATACTGTTGAAACTTGGTAAGTAGATGTATTCTGTGAACCGCATTAAGATTTTCACACAAAAATATAAAAAAATATATATTTAGGGTTCCCCATACTTACAACTGAAAAAAAATAAAAATTTTAAACAAACACATACGTGTGGGGTATCTATGGATAGGTCTTCAAAAAGCATATTGAGGTTTCTAACATAATTTTATTATTTGCCAGATTTTTCTTGCGTGAATAATCACGTATCAGAAATAATAAGGTAAAAAAATAAGGGTTAGCAGAATACATTTCTAGATGCTTTAATGTCTTTTGAATAATCTACATATTTTTGTAGAAAACAAGGCCAGAATTCTATAATATGAAATATTTAAACATTTAGGAAAATTAAGCAGTTATTTAGATTAATATTGAGTCAAAAGTAGACACTCGTGAAGGGATATCTTAAGTGAATTAAATATTATACAAACCTATTGCTCGAATTAGATTTATTAATAATTTAGGTATATTAATCTAAGTCATCAGCCTCAGGCGAGGCTCGGGGCGCCTGCCTCGCAACATCACCAGAACCTCCTAGCAAGGGTTCTTGCAACGAGTCATCATCTCGTCTGCGGTCTAAAGTGGATTCCACTCTTGCGCCCGCTAACATAGGACTGTCAATATCAGGGCTCGATTCCCGAGAATCGATCTTAGGCCCAGAATTTCTTCGAGCGACGTCCTCGATTCTGATATCGCCATTACCAACGGGCGCGTCCTTATCGATCCTGATAGGTGAAGGAATATCCTCAGTTTCGGAACGGATTGGGGTGTTAGTACCAGCAGTGGTAGTCTCCGGAATCCTAGCGGGGACTACGTCACCCGTGTGAGTTGTGTTCGTGTGTACAGTCGATACTGAGGGTGTAGTTTGTGTTGTCGACTGTACAGTGTCGTGAACTGTTTGTGTGGTGGATTGCACTGTGGGTGGTGGGGGCTGGGTTCCCGTGCCAGCGTCGTGGTACGCCGCGTTCGAGGCGAGAGCCGCGATGCCAGCCAACCCCATCATACCTGCCATGCCACGGTGCGTCCTTAACAACAACTGTTGAAGCTGGACGTGTTGTAGTATCACCGGCAACTCGTAGTGGTGGAAGAAGTACAACATCGAGTGCTGCAACAAAACATACATATATTGTTAGATTATATAGAAAACAATTAAGCTTTAGGTTGTTTGCGTGAACACTATGAAAAATGATAATTGTCCGAGCAGTGCCAGTGGGGAGGATTATAAGACACGTCCCGCGTCCGTCGAACTGAGCAAAACTCCTTTAGACAAATAAATGAGCGAGTCGTGACGGTGCCATCACTCCTCCCCGTCTGTATTTATTTATTTCTGGGTCAAAGTTCCCTCCCTTCGCGACGTCCGACCTAAGTTTTAATTAAGAAACTTGTGACCGCTCCGGACTCAACTTTTATTTGAAATTATATTTTCCGATCCCCAGTTTTGATTTTTTCCGAGTGGCGGCGGTGTAACGGGTTGTAGGCGAGGACAACTTGCGACACCTCCATGATTTATTATTCGAGCCGCGAGCCGCGTCTCAACGATAATTGAAAATTTTGCATCATTTTTTGCATTCATTGCTCGACGTCACCTCGTGAAATTTGCTTTTAAAATAAATTGCTGTTATCAAAATATTGTTGATAAATATTAATGTCGGTTGCTCGCTACGGATGCAAAAGTTAGGTAAAACACGTGCTTCATCGTTAGTGGGTCAGTTAGGCTGGGAATAGGGGATGCATAAAAAGGCTTGATTAGCGAGGCCGGACCGACTCCAATCTGCTAGCGGATCATCGCCACGGCAAATATAAAAAAGGATCAAACGTTTAAAAGGTATTTAATGGACAGAGATGATGCCCTTTTATACGTCCATTAAAATCGGTCGCTTTGAGAGTTACTGAGGTACCAACGTGAATAAAAAACGAAGCCGTTTTTATCAATTTTCAGATTGTTTGTAACAGCTTACCGTCGAAAAGCGAATTCGGGGACTTTTGTCGAGCATTGTAAATCGGAAACATTCAAGTATTTAGTACCTATATTTTCTTTGTTACATCATTCGGTTTCGCGTGCACACAGCGCAAAAATATCGTAACCGCAAGGCAAGTGAGAGAGTTCTTATTTAGTTTACTAAGGAATATAAAAAGTTTCAAGAACGTTGCATAAAAAGGCGACTTGCTCTTTACGGGCGAGACGTTGCAATCTCTAACAGCCGACTAAAACACGGCCCTGGCACCGACTTAACACTTCAAAGAGAACGAGACTTCTTTGTGGAGATAATTTTTTTAGCCACAAAATTGTCTTAAACACTTTACGGAGCGCCGCCGCCGCCGCGTTGATTATGCCAAGACGGTAGAAAACTCTGACGAAAATAAAGTTATTTTGATTTAAAATGCAAAGAAAAAACAGCGGATGCCGCGAATTGACCGTGGCTCTCGACGGCTGAGAGACATTTTTTCAAAAAGAATCCCTTTTCATTTAGCTAATCTTTTGATGAAAATGTTGTTACAGCTTTTTAGTAATGCTTGACACACCAATAATGATAACAATCGTGGACCGGTGCCTGGATATCTATTTTAGATATAAAAACAAAAACATTTGATTGTTTAATATTATAGGACCTATACTATAGGTGATATGTACAAAAGTAGTTTAACGGTGAAAATATTTTAACACCAAAATTCTAGTAGGTACCTAACCACAAAATATGTCCAAATAACAAAGTTAGTAACTGTTAACTTTTATCGCTTCTGTAGAGGCTGGAGGGTGTTTGAATTAAGTTTAACTATAATTTGTCGGAGATCTCGAAGATTACAACACTTTGCAGCGTAACGACGAAACCGGCCTTTTCTGTTGATTTAGGACTTGACAGATTATTAACTGTTAAGCAGGTACATTATACCATCTATATATCTATACATATAAAATCCTGTCCTAACTGACTGACTGAAGGATCAACGCACAGCCTAAACCGCTGATCGTAGAGACCTGAAACTTGGAGGGTGTGTTCTTTGTATGACGTAGTCATCCGATAAGAAAGGATTTTCCGAAATTCTACCCCTAAGGGGGTGAAAAAAGGGCAAAGTTTGTATGGGACAACGTGATTCCTTGATCCATTCATATTAGAACCATTTTCGACTTCTACGCGGACGAAGTCAATGGCAAAAGCTAGTATCATTACGGTTAGACGTAGACGTTGTCTATTATCCTTATTTAACAAGAGTTTCTTGGAATATAGTGATTTTTACAGACAAGTAATTGACGATAACATTTAGGAAATTGAGTAAAAGAAAATAGGAGCATGTTGGACGGGCGGCATATTATTCGCGTCGCGTCTCACCCGGCCACGCCATCGCGAGCCACCTCGTGAAATATGATTTTTATTAATAAGTTGACACGCCCGATGATTATAAGATAAGTCCCCACTTTGCATTCCGATGGGGCGCCTTGTTTTTGACGACACCCCCTCCTTTAGCTGTAATCTGGTAGAGCCTACTCCTTACTTTGTTTCGACACGTTTGTCTCGCGAAATAATCCTTGGGATGTAGCTTGGTAAATGTTACAGTTTTGATATTAGTTTTGTCTTTGAAATATTCAATCGTTTACTGTGTTCTTTGTCTACATTTATAGGTGGGAGGTAACTTTTTGATTTCAATGTCATTATCTTCATATTTTTAAAGTGAAAACTTCTTATGGCGCGTTGGGCACTTTTGTGGGTGAGCATTTTCAGCCGTTCTCGCGACAGATGAGATTTTGACAGATGAGATTTTAACAGTTATTGTGCTTCTACTACTATGCAATATTGAAAACAGCGCCATCTCTGTGCAAACGGCCGAACTACGATACTCATTTCTGTACAACAGTGTTAACACCGACATCTCTCGGTGGATGGTGCAGGTTCGCAGCGAGCTGCCGTACGCAGTTCGCGTCGCACGCTAGCGCCATCACTGATACACGAGTGAGCATTTTCAGCCGTTCTCGCGTTTTGTTTGTGACGCATAGACTCCGAAACTACTGTTAAGATTTTGATGAAACTTGGTACGAAGATGTATCGATTAACTGGGAATAACATAGGCTACTTTTTATCTCGATATTCCTTCTAGATCGGAAGTTACGCGGGTGAAACCGCGGAGCGCTGATAGTTATCACTACATAGTATAAAACAAAGTCTTTTTCTGTCCCTATTTCCCTTTGACCGCTCAGATCTTTAAAACTACGCAACGGATTTTGATGCGGTTTTTTTTAATAGATAGAGTGATTCAAGAGGAAGATTTATATGTATAATACATGCATAATATAGCCGTGCGAAGCCGGAGCGGGCCGCTAGTCTATACTAATATTATAAAGCTGAAGAGTTTGTTTGTTTGAACGCGCTAATCTCAGGAACTGCTGGTTCGAATTGAAAAATTATTTTTGTGTTGGATAGTCCATTTATCGAGGAAGGTTATAAGCTACTTTTTATCCCGATATTACCACGGGATCGGGAGTTACGCGGGTGAAACCGCGGAGCGCAGCTAGTTTATAATAAACACGACGCGACGTCATAACTAACTACGACTACATATTAAAAAAGTGTTTATTAAGTACATCAAAGAAAACCAGACGACATTATTATTTTGACATTATATTTAGATTTTAAACATATAAACCACAAAAGTGTGATAAAAAATACGCTCTCCTAACGATGGCGAAGCCTATTCTTGTGGCGAATATAATTTTAAAGCGAAAACTCATGTTTTTCGTAAAGGTTGCCATGACAGTTTATAACATTCAATCCTCTTAGTAGGTCCCACATTGCTCTTAGATATCATGATTGCCACATAAACACAATTTCTTCAAATGTACTCGTGAAATCCCGTCTATTGTTAAAATATATAAAGGTTTAACAAATATACGCAAAATATGTTAAACGAAGATGAAACGAAAATGTGGGCTGTAGTTTTAAAATTAGATTTCAAGGGGGAATAATTTGACGACCCAGTTGGCACAATGGTCACCATGCCGGACTGCCAAATACAGGGTTGCGGGTTCGATTCCCGCCTCAGATATGTATTTGCTTAGATATTTGTCTGTGGTCTGGTTGCTTCTATGTACCTATTATAAGAATATATTTACAAAAACAAAAGTATACCTACTAATAAGTATTATATCCGTTGTCTAGCTACCTTATCACAAGTCTATAGTTATTTAGCTTGGGGCTAGATGGCGATGTGTGGAATGTTCTGCAATATTTATTAATTATTATTATTTAATTGGCACAAAAACATATTGATGAGTGTCTACTAAATAAACAATAAATTTACTTAAAAACTTATTATTTTATAGATGCACCTATAGGACATTATATCATACGATGATTTAGGTGAAGTCAGCTGGCAGAGGGCCGTAGTCCGCCTGGCGTGTTATTAACTTCCGTGACTCCTTGCCGGCCGGAAATCGACGCCAAAGTGGTTCCGCTCAAACCGCTTCGTGCACTACGTAGATGTAGTAACAAGTAATATACCGAAATACGGTGTTTCACGAGCGAATGATGCAGTTACTATTATATAAATAAACTAGCGACCCGTCCCGGCTTCGCACGGCTATATTATGCATGTATTATACATATAAACCTTCCTCTTGAATCACTCTATCTATTAAAAAAAACCGCATCATAATCCGTTGCGTAGTTTTAAAGATTTAAGCATACATAGGGATATAGGGACAGAGAAAGCGACTTTGTTTTATACTGTGTAATGATATGTATTTACAAAAGAAAAGTATGTTTTGTATATGTTGTCTGAAGGCCCTCAAAGTAGCACAAAACACCCTTAAAGTCAACTTTTGATATTCTCAAGAACATTCTTCGTAATCGAAATGCAATCGAAATGATATTGAAATGTAATATAAACAATGTTATTTACGAGAATTGGCCTTGGTCACTTTAACACAAGCTTTTTGTTGCGTAGCTTGGAGCTAGATGGCACTGTGCAAATGTAGTTTTTTTTTATAAGTAAAGAACACGTAAAAATATTCTATTTTCAATTTATCTACCAAACCAAAAATAAACCAAGCTAACGTAATTCTCAAACGAAACAAAATAAAAACCTAAATCATAATCATAACATTGATTAGCAGCAGATTATTTTTATAAGAAAGAAACAATTTAAAGCCGTGAATTATCCCCGAGTGGTGGAATCAAGGTAATTCAAGTAGGCAAGTTCTATCTGACAGGCGGTCGAGGTCCCCCGGGCAAAAAGGAAATATTACACGCAGCTATGTTATTTGGATTGTCCCGGGTAACATTTGACAAAACTTTGACGGCCGTGTAACGCAAAAATAGTGTTGTTTTGAGGTAATATTTAGAAGTTTTCGGTTGAGATAAAAAAATTTAGGGGAATTTACTGAGACACTGTAATGCTTTTAGGGATTATTAATAATGGAAAAAAGTTAAGTAACTATAGTGGAAAAATGATATATTTTTTTGTATTATTTATTCTAATTTTATACTTGTAATACCTACATTCAAATTAATCATTTTCAAATTCATCATCGTCATCAATCAATTTCTGTTAGTAGAGATAGATAGATAGATAAATTCTTTATTGTAAACACCATATTCAAATAACATTAAATAAAAACAAAGCTTAAGTCTAAGTGTTACAAAGGGCGGCCTTATCGTTCAAAGCGATCTCTTAAAGGCAACCTTTGGATGGACAAGAAGTGAAGAGCTTATTTTTTAGGATTGACTTTTATATAACTTATTGTACCAACATTTTAAAGTCAATAATCGAATTATATCTTGTATAATTTTCTTTCACTAGGTACACAATGGCAAATAAACGTGTTTTTTTTTAACAATCACGAAAATAACGTCAAAACGTGTGACGAAAAAAACCACGTTGAAGAAATAGGGGAAAGTTTGCAGTTAAAAAACAATAACACATTCAGCTGCGTTTCGAAGATAAAATGTGTGACGTACTTGTATCTGTAGGGGTTTAGTTGTGTGAGAATTCCCGCAAGACAAGTCGGTTTCCTTTTTATCACGCTTGTCTGAACTATAGCTACGGTAATCATATAAAACTAAGTATTTATGAAAGCATTTAGATAGGTACCGAGGAGGCTCACAGCTAACGGACGCTCGCTGATCGTTTACGGTAGTGCAGGTTAAGCGACATCTGGCGCGGTCATTACATCGATGGGTGGCCAATTAGTAGTTTGGCAAAAATGTGTTTTCGTGAGCCCTCCGTGCTTCGGAAGGCACCGTTTAACCGTTGGTCCCGGTTGCTACCTCTAGTAGCAGTCGTTAGGTCAAGTTAGAGGTCTTAAGGCGATCTGAAAACTCTAACAATAGGTGAGCCACAACACTATACGAGAAGAAGAAGAAGAAGATAGGCTGCATAATTGCAGCCCCCGGTAGAGTTCTAAAATTACTTTATTGGAATGTTTTCATTCTAATAGTTTTTGTTTGATAAATTGATGAGTTAGAAGACTTTAAACTTCAACTAAAGCAGGTGTCTAGAATCTTGCTTGTGTTGATAAAATTCTTATAACAGCCGTTTTGGAGTTCTACGGTGGGTCTGCAATTATGCAGCCGACCGTACCTTTTACCTAAAATATTGATTGATATTATCCCTAAATTGAAACATTCAAAGAACAATTACAACAAAATTATACAGCCCAATCGTATCCGTAAGCCTTTCCACTTCGATATAATGGAATGAAACGCACCTAGAGACCTAAAACAAACTGCGATTAAGCCTATAGAGTGGGCTTGCGGCAATCCCCGTAAAAGGAAAAAAGCACGTAATAGTCCAGTTTGGAACCTGGCTGGTCAAACGTGGAGTTTTTAAGCTGCGATATTAATACGGGCCCGGTAGTACAGTGTCACCGGAAAGCTAATAATGGTATTATACAAACAGTTTATCTATTTAGGAGAGCAGTGCGTGCCGCCCGCGGCTACCCGAGCCGGCCAGAGATCAAAGTGTGGACAAACAAACACGGCCACAGTTTAGAAACGTTAAATGGCCAACTTTTGTTTATAATGACATTTTGTGACACATTTTACGGTTATATCATTTAAAAGAGAAAAATACTCATCAAGAAGAGGTAGGTATGAACTTCCTTTTAGTACGTAGAAAATTATTTTTGGGAAATCGACCTCTTTTAAGGGGTATAAAGGTCTGTGTTTGTTCTTGCGAGCCCATGTTACGAAAATGCGCTGGTTATTATTTACACCAATTTTTCCACGGGATTGAAACTAACATTGGTAAACCGCAACTAAGTCAAAGTCAAAGGTTAATTTGGATGCTTGTGTATATAATATACATAGATCACATTGAAACGTCTTAAAAAGGATGTGTGCCTTCGGAACGGGCCCACCAATGAGAAGAAGGCACAAGAAACTCATGGGGTTTATTTTTCATGTGATCACGCTGACAAAGGTCAATATTACAAATATTTGTAGTTCAGAGTTCAGAGGGCGAACAATAATCTAAAAAGCAATAGGTTGCAGGATCAATTCTCACCGTAAAATAAGTATTTTTGATTTCCGCCGTTTCCCGATCTCTTTGGAATATCAGGCTAAAAATTGGGGAAGATCAATGAATCCCCGAGTTTTATCAGAATCGATCCAGTAGTTCAGGATATTACCCATTACATTTTCTTTATAAAATCGGAATTCAGACAGACGGACAAGAAAGTGATCTTATAAGGGTTCCTTTTTTTACCTAAAACAGTAAATTTATTTGCAAGTTTTGAACAAATATGTAGGTACCAAAATGATCTTGCGTAATATTATTATGTTGCCTAATGTACCAAAATACAAATTAAACTAAAATCATATAGAAACATAACTAAAATTATAATCCGCATACTAAATTCTAAATCTAAAAGGCAAATCAAATTAAACTTGTTTTGATTGGAAACTCCGTTCATGTGCGAGTAATGTACGTCACTTTTGCTTTCGGATGATTTCACAGATATTTTCTAAAACGTATTAACACCTTGAAGAGTTACCCTAAGTAGGTATATCAAATACCAAATGTGAATGTTTGTATGTGTGTCAATTTGTAAACATCACTACATAGTATAAAACAAAGTCGCTTTCTCTGTCCCTATGTCCCTATATCCCTTTGTATGCTTAAATCTTTAAAACTACGCAACGGATTTTTATGTGTTTTTTTTAATAGATAGAGTGATTCATAATATAGCCGTGCGAAGTCGGAGCGGGTCGCTAGTAAATATGTAAATCACGCAAAAACTACTTTGATTTCGATTATGGAATATAATTTTAAAAAATCGTTATTTTTGTGTTAAACTGGACATTGGTGCATATCGACAAGCAACAATATGTAAAAGAAAAACTAAATACTGTAATAACACATAAATATTACTTCTTAAATCAATTTGTCAGAGACAAAACGAAAACGACTGAAGGAAGTAAACAATACAGTGCTTCATTTGATGTATACGTCAGAGCGCCGCCATCTTGACTACTGTTTTGTGTCTATAAATAGGAATAAGATGACGGAACGTGGTTCATTCTGTCGCAGTAGCTTCATGATGTCTGAACTTTTTCATGGTCGCACAATTTATTTGAGTTAATTAGTTTAATACCTTTAAATAGTACATTAGGCGTTGTTGTAAAATAACGCTGATGGGTTTGTAATTTATATGATTAAAATATAGTCTGATGATATGTGCCTTTAAATTTATGTAACCTACGCTCAGATTTGGTTTAAATAGCTGGTATAAATTTAACATTTAAAAAAAATTGACTTGTCGCTAAGATGTCGTGTGTAGATTTATTTACATGAAGCTTAGTTTTAAAATTTTATAATTCTGGTCGAATATTATTTACTTTACTTCCGTTACAATTTTTATAGCTTTGACCTCTGAAAGAGTTAAAAGGGCTGTTAAAGTTTGCAGTTGGTACTAACTATTATGTGTTCTGTGTTTGTAGGAAATCATTACCACTTTCAAAGTTTTTACTTTGAAATACAAAAATATTAGGACTAGCTGCGTGATTTTTCACGCAGCTAGTCCTAATATTCCTATGGAACTGGAATTGTACCTAGATGCCAAGACAAACCTAGTTAGGTTTCCTGGCATTTGTTTAACTAATTAATTGTAAGAAATTGTATATGTCCTTTTAAATAAATAAATAGTTAGTATAGGTACTTGCCTGAATAAACAACCATGATGTGACAAGTGCGAGGCTGCTGTACTGTCCATTGAATCTGTAGTGGTACGCGTAGAATGAGAAGTGGTATAGATAGAAGAATCTGTAACAATAGAAATATATACATAACTAGCTGTCCCGGCAAACGTTGTTTTGCCATATAAAAAAATGAAGAACCGCTTGACCGATTTTGAGCAAACTTCACATACACCATCTACTAAATAGTCCGAACGAAGCTTTGGTTTGGATAGGTGAGCCCGTTCTTGAGTTATAAAATTAAAAAGAAAAGTGGCATTGATTTTTATATACAGGGTTTTTGGAAATTATACTAGCAAGTCGTTGAGGGCTACTTCTGTGCACCTTCACAAACAACTTTTGTTCTACGACATTTGGAAATTAAAAAAAATATATGAAAATTTTGAGGTTATGTAAACTCGAAAAACCGCTGATTATTTAAAACAAAGGTCATCCAGACTAAGAACAGTAGATAAAACTTAAAAAATAAGTAAAATTTTAAGGTTAATGACCTCTCCGTGCAAGGAACAGCTGATTTACAGGTAAACAAAACCTCAAAATTTTTGAAAAAAATGTTAACATTTCCAAAAGTCGTAGAACAAAAGTTGTTTGTTAAGGTGCACAGAAGTAGCCCTCAACGGCTTGCTAGTATAATTTCCAATAACCCTGTATACACTAGCGACCCGCCCCGGCTTCGCGCAGCTGTATTATGCATGTATTATATCTAAAAACCTTCCTCTTTAAACACTCTATCTATTAAAAAAACCGCATCAAAATCCGTTGCGTAGTTTTAAAGATCTAAGCATACATCGGGACACAGGGACGGCGAAAAGTGACTTTATTTTATACTATGTAATGATAATGATAACTAATTAGGATGATTACAAACCGATGTCATTTTTAATTGATATTTCGTTCCGGAACATTGCTGTTATTATCCTTAAAATTGCAACTAAATGTTATGTTATTGCTTGAATCATTTGTATTTTAGGCATACATGTTTTATTATTTCAAAAAATATTGAATTTAACTAGAAACTTTTAAGTGCGTTTAACAAGATTGTCTAGTCTATCATGAATTCATTACACAAAAAAGAAACACCTGTTTGGACAATATTGAGGTAAGAAAAGAGCTATTTTCTTTTGTAAGTACGCGGTAAGTTCCATTGTGTATATTAAGAGAGAAATTCTCTTAATATACACAATGGAAAATGGTAATATCTGATATTTAACTAAGATAGATAGATAGATAGATAAACACTTTATTTGTACAACACACAAAACATTAAAAATAACAAATATGACGAGAAAGCTTAAGCCGTCTGTTAAATGATTCTAGACTCGATATGATTTGGCCTTTACATAACAATATAATCTAGATAAGTTATGCAGCGCCAGTAACTTTAAAAAGGCCCTGTAAGTGAATGGGATGGTAGACGAAGTATATAGGCTTGCTAAAGTACCTCCCCTAAAGGTAACTGCTGCATACTGACAGTTGATTTTAACAGAAATTAAGACTTTTAAGCTTTAGGTAGTGCATATTACACAAACAGATCCCTGAATAAAAAAATAAGATATGATAAGTTTGAGCGCCCACATGAGTTTCTTGTGCCTTCTTCTCATTTAGTAGACGCGTTCCGAAGGCACTCATCGTAATTTAATTTTTAAGACGCATCAAAGTGATTTGATAGACTAAAAACAAAAATGTCATCACCAATTTAAGAAATTTAAGTATATATCTAAATATTATAGATGTAACAAAGATCACTTAATAATGGCTATATGCACTAACCGTGCGAAGCCAAAACGTGATAAAAAAAATCTAGACACTGAAAAAACACCTATAGAGAACTAGTCAGACATTGCTTTATAGATCTGACTCCAGCTTACATGGTGGCCATTTTGTCGAGCTTGACTCTAGTTTATCTCCCTTATTTATCGCCGTCGGTTTTTGTAAACTGGCCATTGTCGTTTTAAGTTCACTTACGTACTTGTTATTTCGACTTAGTTGTAGAAAATGACTTATAATTCAGATAAAAAAAACTAGTACTTAAGAGAAAAGGGTACCGGGGGCTCTTTCCATTAAAACTATTACAAACATAGTCGACTGTTTTCTCCCTGGATAATGACACTAAAGCAAATATTTTTGGTGCATAAAACTTATAACCGCCATGACCAAGCCCCTATTTTTGGTTTTTTATTATTTTTTAATCTTAATTTCTATGATAATTAGAAAATGAAAAAAAAAACCAAGACATAGGGGCATAGTCATGGCAGTTATAGGTTTTATGCAACAAAAATATTTGTGCTAATGTCATTATCCAGGGAGGAAACAGTCGACTACGGTTGTATGGAGAGAGTGCAGGTACCCTTTCACCTTAAGTACTTATTTACTTAAGGCGATTAAAGTTATCTGCCCTCATAGAGATGCCCACACATTTTGGACATATTAGAATGTACACAGAAAAAGAAGTTTTCTCAAAGCATAAAATAATAATGCTAGAGAATCATTTCTTGATTTTAGTAAAAATCTTCAAATTAATAAAGAATATTACAAACAAACATACAAGATAGGAGTGAAAAACATAACCCTTTCCTTCCAGTCGGATAAAAAGCAATCTATACATATAAAATCCTATGTCCTGACTGACTGACGGATCAACGCACAGCCTAAACCGCTAATCGTAGAGACCTGAAACTTGGAGGGTGTGTTCATTGTATGACGTAGGCATCCGATAAGAAAGGATTTTCAGAAACTCTACCCCTTAGGGGGTGAAAAAGGGGGGCAAAGTTTGTATTGGACAACGTGATTCCTTGGTCCAATCTACTAATTTTACGCGGACGAAGTCGCGGGCAAAAGCTAGTATACTTATATTAAAGCAAAATTCTTACATTAAGAATACTGCTTATCAAGAACATTTATTTAAAGCAAGAGGTAAATGATTATTTACGCTTCTAGAAACTTTTTTTCCAGTGTAGAAGACAATTAGTTGTTGCTTATGAGAAACTTTTCTTTTTTTGTTTTCAGGCAATGCGTTTACGCTTGTCTTTGGTAGGAGGTGTCTCTGTTTAAGTTATTTGTTCTTTATGTAAGATGAATATTGTTTTGTTTTCTTGTTAGTAAAGTTAAGTTTGACTCAACGGAACTGTCATCACTACATAGTATAAAATAAAGTCAGTTTTCGCCGTCCCTATGTCCCTTTGTATGCTTAGATCTTTAAAACTACGCAACGGATTTTGATGCGGTTTTTTTTTAATAGATAGAGTGATTCAAGAGAAAGGTTTATATGTATAATACATGCATAATATAGCCGTGCGAAGCCGGGGCGGGTCGCTAGTGTATTTATAAATATAAAAGTTCCTTAAAAAAAGAGAAAAAAAACTAGTTGTTGCTTATCGTACGAATGAAAACAATTGCCGAGACGAGCACAGCTAGACAATAAGTCACGTAAGACCACGTTTCGGTTTAGCCAGTGGTTTGTTCGGCGCAACAAGTAACCGTACAAGCGAAGACGCGTCACGCCTCTCGAACGAGCTCGAACTTATTGATCTGCTCTTTTGACAAAATTCTATTTTTTGTTGTGGTATATTTAGTTACGAATATAGTAGATTATGCGCACATTTTTATAATTTGAGTTTTAGTGAAATTTTAGTCAAAATCAGATTTTACCCTGAACTTCGCAATTACAGCCAAACTATCAGGTCTGCGATTCTGCCTTTTTTTGTGAAACAATACCAATAGTTGACCTTTTGTACCCCTACACCAATCAGAGTCTTAGATTTATAAAACTCATAAATAAAACCATTGAAGTAATATTTTTGAAGTAACATTGAAGTTATCAACATCTAATGTTTACATTATCTTTATATGGTTCAAAAAAATATTTCACAGAATATTTTTTTCTGCAACTTATCTTAAAAACTACTGGCTTTCATGAAGTATAAACCCTGAACGTTTCATTTAGCTAGAACTAGGACATCATGTTGAAAAATGTACTTGATGGTCGAAAAAGTGAAAATAATCATATTTTCATACAAAATTTGATAAGCGTACGCTATGCTAAAAATAGAATAACTAGATTATTATTTGAAATTCCATGAATGAATCAAATAAAAAACACTAATAATATGCAATGGTAATAAAAAATGAAAAAAATAAAAAAAAAATTTTTAGTTTCCTACCTATTTTTTGTATGATAATAATATTGTTTATTTTCACTTTTTGGACTATCAATTACATTTTTCAACATGATGCTCTAGCTCTAACCGAATGAAACTTTAAGGGTTTATTCTTTATGAAAGCCAGTAGTTTTCAAGATAGTTTGCAGAAAAAAATATTATGTGAAATATTTTTTACACAAATAACCACTAATTATTGCAGAACATACAGGGGGGTTAAATCGACTGAGGTCCCCCACCCCCCAGCAACCGATGATCCACCCCCTTGTTACACCGTGTATATAGAGCTTGGCTTTTACATCTAATCCAGATTATTTAAACAGCGTAAAGTTGCCAGAACTTTAATTCAAACTGTCAGGGCCATGTAGTGTCTTATGCTGGATATGTATTAGATGAAATAGGTTTCCAAAAACCTATACCATTCTCTCAGCTAAGTCGACCATGTCCAGAGCAAAGAACTCATCAATTCGTCTGGAGAAAACTAAGTCATCATCACGATGTTTTCCGTCACCGTAAGTTAAAAAAGCGCACATTATTTTGTCCTGCAATATTTATTTATTACTAGCAGCGCTCCGCGGTTTTAAACGCATAAGTCCCGATTCCGTGGGAATATCGCAAGAAAAATAGCCTATAGCCTTCCTCGATAAATGGACTATCCAACGCAAAAATAATTTTTCAATTACAAAGAGTAGTTCTTAAAATTAGCGCGTTCAAACAAACAAACTCTTCAGTTTTATAATATTAGTAAGATGTAACGACATTAATTTATAAGTGGTATCGATTGTTAAGCTGTCGTAAAACAATGTGTTCAATAAATCAAATGCAGCGATACTAGTATAGCGACACGGGTTCGTTTGGTTATACAGTCGCAGACGCGGTGCCGTCGAAGCCAATCGTATTCTATTATTTTGTTATAGAGGGTGTTTTGAAAACTCCGACTTTGTTTACATTTTGCAACTTCTTTTTATTAAGAAACTAGCGACCCGCCCCGGCTTCGCACGGCTGTATTATGCATGTATTATATCTAAAAACCTTCCTCCTTAATCACTCTATCTATTAAAAAACCCGCATCTAAGCATGCAAAGGGACATAGGGACGGCGAAAAGTGACTTTATTTTATACTATGTAGTGATAGATCTTTTGAGAGTGAAGAATTTTAAGTCATACTCTCCTTTAACTAAAACAATACGCTTAAAAATCTTATAAAAATCCATTGGTATCCACTGTCCATCCATCCAAAAGTAAAACTGCATCTTTCGTATTTTGAAAAAGTCATTACCCTAGCCAGGAATCGAAACTCTTCATATTCCAAAAAAAATACCTAAATATTTTTGTAGTACTAATTGATAAATTCCTGACAACAAACATAATAAGGCACATCAAAGAAACCCTATACCTATGTGCTAGTTCGTAGTTACGCTCATGCCTAAATTTTGTTAAATTTACATCATTTTCTAACCGTGAGATCCTGTAATTAGCTTTCTGTTGTAACACTATGTGTTCGATTTTCTAATAAATAAATTTTCGTATCGATGCTTGAATTTAATCGGCACACCCTATACACGAGTATTAGGTTTGTTATCTGCTTATTTCGGTGGATAAATTCCCAATGTGCGACAGTGGAGGCGACAAACGGCCCGCCTGAAAAGGGGAAACGTCACCTCGTTATCTGAAAAGGTTGCAATTTTATTTGAAATCGATATTCACTGAGATATACACTTGTCGATCGTATTGTTCAATATTACTGTGGTATTATATACCTAGTCTGGGACTGACTTTCAATACCTCTTTAACGAAACAATGATCTTTCAGGACCACTTGTTGAATTTCTTTCATGTTTAATTAGCAACATGTTAAATCTATAAACGTTGAATCCGTAATAAGTTTAATTTCGTAAAGTTCCTAAAATTTTGAATAATATAAAAAATAAATAAAAATAAATATTGCAGACCATTCTACACATCGCCATCTAGCCCCAAGGTAAGTAACTAGACTTGTGTTATGAGTGCTAGACAACGGATATACTACTTATATACTTTTCTTTTGTAAATGTATACTTATAATACATAGAAACAACCAGACCACAGACAAATATCTAAGCTTAAATATTTGCCTGAGGCGGGAATCGAACCCGAAATCCTGTGTTTGGCAGTCCGGCATGGTGACCATTGTGCCAACTGGGTCGACAAAAAATAAAAAAAATATCTCTTCATACATTTAATTTAAGGCTGAAATCGAACCCTCAACCTCCTGCGGCACAGAGGTAGTTAGAAAACAAAGTAGATTGAACTATCAGCATACGTCTGAAACGTGGTACCGTTAAATAAACGTTAAGGAGATGCGATTAACATGTTAATATGAACACAACGCTTGCTACTTAATTAGTTGTTTGAGATTAATCCCGACCTGCCGACTCCCGGATTAATTCAAACAACATGATGGTACTAATTGTAGACAGCAAACATTTGGGTGGCTTCGTGATCGGGATGCTCTTGTTACTAGTCTAGTCACTTTGAACTGTTCGAACCTCAATTTGGATACGAAAACGCGAGTTTCTTATGCAAATTTCTAAAATATTTTTTCGTTGATTCAGCAACGAGTGTATTAAGCCGAAGTGGTATGACCAGAAGCGCGATAGAGGTGTCTTAGAAACAGTTTTTGGGTATCAACCACTAAAACCCATAGAATGATATTCCTACTGCTGTAAAGGTGAAAAAATGCTTTGTACTGTCATACATTTTGAAACACGATTAGAGTGATTTGCCTTAATATAAAAAAATCGTGAAAATCCTAAAAAAACCGTAATTTTTGTGCTTTTTCAATTTTACGGCGATTCTAAAGAAAAAACAAGTACTAAATTAATATTTTCGTAAACTTTACATCAAATCCCATAAGGTGGTACAGATGGTTTTTCACTAAAATAGATGTGAGTCTTTTAATTACATAAAACAGTTAAAATGGCCATTTCGCGGCGCGCGGGGGAAAGGGATAGAACCCTCGCGTGGCGTGCGCGTGTGAAAGAGATAGGGGTTTTCAGGTCCTACTTCACCTTAACCATTCGTTTAACGTAAGTATGTACTTACCAGTTTTACTATTGATATTTTTTAGAAGTACCTAAAATTATTAGTTGTAAGCATACGGATACAGCCTAGATGACTGACATTGCAAAAATGTTCTTTTTTACTATAGGTAGGTACTACATCTTTTGATAAACACCATAATCCCTCTTAGATAATAGTTGGTACACACACTCATGACTTTACTAAAATCTTATTTTTTTTTTTTTTTAAACAATATAGGCTTGCATTTGACCTCATCTCACCTGATGGGAAGCGAAAATGAGGTCGAAGATGTAGCATGCTCGCCTAGAAGGTACCTATTCACTCTAGACTTGAAGACTCCAAGGTTGTAGTTATGTGGGAAAAGCGACGCGGGTAGAGAGTTCCATTTCTTAGCAGTGCGTACGAGAAAGGTGGATGCATGACGCTTTGTGCGCGAAATAGGAACTTTCACCATGTGTGGATGGCGAGCCTTCGTACACCTCGTTGTCTTATGGAAGAAAGGGCAGGATGGAACGAGCTCATGGAGTTCCTGAGAGCACTCACCGAAGTGAATCCGATAGAAGACCGACAAGCTGGCGACCTCACGACGGTGTCCTAGACTTAGAAGGCGTGACTCGACGAGCGCGTCATCGCCTATCAACCTCTTGGCACGCCTGAACTAGATTAAAAACTAGTTTTTGCCCGCGACTTCGTCCGCGTAGAAGTCGAAAGATGCAAAATTTGAAGTAGATTGGAATTTGAAGATCACGTTATCAAAGAACACACCCTCCAAGTTTCCGGTCTCTTCGATCAGTGGATTAGGTTGTGTGTTGATCCGTCAGTCAGTCAGGACAAAGCATTTTATATGTATAGATTAAATTAAATAAACTGACCCAGGAGAGTAATTATTTTATCAATACATATCGTGCGATTTTAAAGCGACGAGGTGTGTTGATATATTTTTAGAACTCATTTAAAATAACATTAATATAATAAGTTATCACGTTTTTTAATTAACTTATTTTTTCCACTCGTCAATGTCACGTTGCCATATCCAGACCATATCCAGAGTGAATATTAAATGCTTTAATAAAAAGTTTACGCGATTCGAATGCAGGTGCACGTTAACACGTCAATATTAAATATCCCAGTGAAAAATAAGACTGACATCATTTCATAACAACCAATAATGGACAACGTCGAAATCAGACAAAGTTTACACAGGAAACAATACAAAATGGATATTGTTTACAAAATAAATGGAAAAAGGCACAAATGAATTTCAAATCGAGGAAATACTTAAACGATCGAAAACAAGTTTTCGTTAAATAATCTACAAAGAGCGTCGATTACTTTGAGTAACAATATCTATGGTAGATATTAAGCAAGGGAGGTGTATTAAAAACGTTCCGTCCAGAGTTAAGCTGCTTTAGAGGCGTCGAGTCTTTGAGCGACATCAAACGACTAGAGATTACCAACGCATTAAACATACATGTCGAAAGAAACAAGCGCCGTTTTCTTAATGCTATTTTGCCCATAAATATTTTATAGGGCGCCCGCTTGTAATGGAAAATGTAAATGAAGTCCGAGTATGTACAAAAAAAAACATTCGATTTCTTAATAACATAAGTCTTAGGAAATGTTATGTTATAAAAATCAACGATTACCTTATCTGCATAAAATGTGAATATTTGCAAAAATTAAAAAGGCAGAGCTAGTAAGTAATAATTTTTAAACAAAACATCCATTAAAGATTATCTTATTACATGAATAAAATTATTTAAAAAACAAGATAGAAGCTTACAAGCAGAGGCAAAGTTGAATCTCGTTTAACTCGGTGCGAAATCACTTTCTCCATGGCCTTTGATCTCGACTGCGCCAAAGGAATGTTATTCAGTAAAAACATGCAAATTCGATAAGGTATAACACAATATTATGGAGACTTCGGGTGCCGTCGCGACGGCCCTACTCTATCTTTACAATACTTCGGTAGACTTGTTGGATGCCGAGAATATTATACCATGGAATCCGGACCCAATCTAATCGATTCAATTTTATTTATATTGGATATACGTTTATTCGAAAGAAGAATTAAATAAATAGATAACACTGGTAGGTAATTATTTAAACGGAGAAAGGTTTTCAAGTTGACGCGTATATTTTTATTTGACAGACGGACGTATAATAATTTTCCGGTGACAAGTATGAGAACACTTTAAATATTACTCTTGACGACACAAAGCTGTAACTCTGTTTGAATAATACATTATATCAAGCTTATCTTCTAAGTAATGGATCTTTGAATTTTTTTAAAAAGAATGAACTCGATTTCGTTACATTTACTCGTCCTGTTAGCGCAAATTGCGTTATCTTGTATCTCAAATTCCTGAGAAGATGAAAAATTAAGGAGCCTAATGCTCTACATATGCCTTTTGATTTTTATCGCAAAAATAATAAAGAAAAGATGACAAGTGATATGATAAAAACAATTAAGCTACAAATTGAGATGGTGACACTCACGTATTAGACATGATAAGGTTGTGTTAAGACCTTTAATTAAATCAAAGAACGGTTATCAGGGCAACATATCGATGCCGATGTACAAAGGGCGTGTGTTCTCGAAAAAATATTATAATGACATAGTGACACAATAGTAAAGGGACAACGTCTCTCGATTCTCAAGTTTGAACACATCATGACCCAAAGGAAGAATGCGGGAAAGGGTCAAGAGAACAGTCAAATGATATCGCTATAACACAAGGTCGTAAACATAAAACAAAATGTGTGCGTGCGACCGCCGGAATCCGCAACCCGAGCGACGCTAACGAAATGAAATTCCGGCGGCATTCCGACAGATGCGTTCGCGACTATGACCACCGACACCGACACTAAACAATACCAAGTTTCCAATAATGCCGGCCGCGATTCCGACTCGGTTTATTAATAACATCCTGTCAATGGAAATATTGGGAAATTAACCGAACGCGTTTGTGGTTCGATACCGCTAACTGTTCGGTCTACAGTACCGTCATTTCTAAATGGTAGTTAGCTATTTATATGAGCAATGCTCTGCGGTTTCAACCGTCTGAGTGCCAATCTCGCGGGAATATCGGGATTAAAACCTGTGTATCGCATCAAGTTTTATCATAATCAGTTCAGTAATTCCGGATATATTACATACCTACATAACTAAAGTTACCAGCGTTCGTTGTATAAATAATTTAGATTGGGTTTAAAGGTTAACTTTTACTAATATACTCTACTACGCTTTACCCACCAAAGAAACTAATTCCTGTTATTACCATTACTTAGCATATTCAGACTCAGCGTTAATCAAATATCATCGTAAAAACATTACTATAGTGCAGGGGTTCCCAAACTTATTTTGTCTACTGTCCACTTTGAGAATAAATTATTTTCTAGCGCATAAATTTTTCACCTACTTAAAAACCACTATAACATAAAATTTAATTCATTATTGTGAGCTATATTGGCGGAGATTAAACATTAATTCTAAACGAGACTTTTACTATAACCCGGCAAGAGTTAACTTGAAACCTGAGCGCAGTAGGTAGTACACAACGCACCTATTTTTTTTGGTTTTCTTACTTTAGGCCTGCAGCGCCCACAAGGGGGCGTTATCGCCCACTTTGGGAAACGCTGCTAGTGTTATAAAAATACTATTTATTCGTAGATATAGAAAAAACCGCATACGTGCTATAAAGGTAACCATTAAGTTAATAGGGAATTATGTTATTTCCATCAATTAAGTCAGGAATGTCGCGTGCTATATGTGTACCTATGTATATCATTCATCATGAGACAGCATTCCGTGCTTGCCATATAATTCCTGACAAGTACGTTAAGGAATGCCATTTGGAATTTAAAATTTCAAATCACTCCCTGTTTCTCCTCCTATATATTTTTCACATTATTGAATCACTGAGAGAGTATTAAAGGGCACTGTTTGAGTTGGTATGGACATGTGACTAGATGAATATGAGTATGAATTTAGAAAGAAATGAAAAGGAAGAGGGAAAAGGAAGAAGACGACCTAAGAAAATATTGATGGACTGTGAGACAAGATTTGATAGGTGGATGTGAACGATGAGATGATGGCTAATTGAGGACAACAAATAAATTGGGACGTGGGCAGGCATAAGAAGATTTAAGTGCTGAGAACATTGAGACTCTATGCACAATGCCACATATAGGTAATAAATTGAGACATGGGCAAGCATAAGAAGATTTAAGTGCTGAGAACATTGATACTCTATGCACTATGCCACATATAGGCAATAAATTGAGACATAGGCAGGCATGATTCAAGTTCAAAGAATATTGCACCATGCTACTTAAAGGTAATAAATTAAGACATGGGCAGGCATAAGAAGA
This sequence comes from Idaea aversata, assembly GCA_907269075.1. NCBI lineage: Eukaryota > Metazoa > Arthropoda > Insecta > Lepidoptera > Geometridae > Idaea > Idaea aversata. The sequence continues at coordinate 5,946,400 of OU026101.1, forward strand.
TTTAAGTGCTGAGAACATTGAGATTCAATGCACCATGCCAAATATAGGTAAATAAATTGAGACATGGCCAGGCATAAGAAGATTTAAGTGCTGAGAACATTGAGACTCTATGCACCATGCCACATATCACTATCACTACATACATAGTATAAAATAAAGTCACTTTTCGCCGTCCCTATGTATGCTTAGATCTTTAAAACTACGCAACGGATTTCGATGCGGTTTTTTTATAGTTAGGGTGATTAAAGAGGAAGGTTTTTAAATACAAAACATGCATAATACAGCCGTGCGAAGCCGGGGCGGGTCGCTAGTTGGTAATAAATTGGGACGTGGGCAGGCATAAGAAGATTTAAGTGCTGAGAACATTGAAACTCTATGCACCATGCACACATAGGTATATATACCGGCCGGTCTCTGTATGGCATGGTGTATAGAATCTCGATCATTACAAAAAATCACGTCCCCGGAACGATCTCAGTATAGTCTCAGTGAGATGAGCGCTCTATTAGAAACCCGAAAACCAAGATACAAACAAGAAAACAACAGTGCCTTAGTAAAGTTCGGCATCGAAATAACTTCTAAAACTGCATCAAATATCGTCAGAGTTTCAGTATCGGTAGAGGTAGTTGGTGTCGACGCTAATCGAGCGTGCAACTCCGACAAACGCGGTCCGAACTTGCCCTTTCAAGTTTAACCACCATCCGATTCGAAATCTAACCAACTTCCAACTATGAATATTTAATAAGAAAACTTGTTTGATGAGTTTTACAATTTCTTCTACTGTTTAGTTGTCTTTCGAGATAGTTCGCGACCCGATTTGTATTTGGAATTATGTTAAAAAGTTGGGCATACAATTGGTCTAAACACTTAATTTATCTCCAGTCAATCTAATATTTGATTATTGATATTATAAAGAGAAAAGATTTCTTTGTTTGTTTGTTTTCAATAGGCTAGGCTCCGAAACTACCGAACCGATTTAGATTTATTTTTTATTTATTTATTTATCATATTAACAGTCTTACACAAACATAGGTCTACTTAACATATAAAAACCATACGGAGGTTTGACTTGATGCTAAGTAACAAATAAGTTAACGTCGGTCAATAATAAATAATATACAAAAATAAAAGCTTTTAAAAAATAGGAACCAGGTAGGTAGGTAGATTCTTAAAAATGTAATTATTTTTTTATAGATAATCTAGAAAATATTTTTTTAAATAATGAAGTACGCATACGCTAAGAAAGGATATTAGAAAATTCAACACTAAGCGGGCTAATTCGCAGGTAAAAGCTGATTTCGTATAAAGTCACTAATAGTGGACTTTATATAATATCAATGTTAAATATTATTAGGAAACTTTAAGGTCACGCCTTACAAAGTAATTACTAAATTAAACTTGAAATTACACACAAGGTATATAAATATAAGTACTTTCGAAAGTGTTTAGTGATTTCGGAAAGCGCGTGTAAGCAACTCCGTACCGCGAAGCCGGTGAAACGCAACCAACTTGCCTGAAAAGGGAACTTTCGTAAACGTGAAAATTGAAAACATTTGTTCGTGAATTTCAATGTAAAGTTTACGATATTTTAGGAAATCTTGGGGCAAGTTGTTTTCCTTTTGGACCTTTCGTAGAGCTTCGTAGCATTTGTAACTTGTACTACGAAATACTGTAGAGTTTGCAAGAACGCCACGTGACTTACTTCTAAGGAAGGTTTTTTAACATTTTTTAAATAAGTTCGTTTGAGTTTTATGAACATGTGATGAGAAGAGAATCAGAATCTTTATTTGCTAAAAACACAGGTATAAATATTAGATGGTAATTACAAAAAATATAGATCCATATGTTCTACCTTACAAAGGCATGCAAATGTTTATGAAATCAAAATCAAAATATTTAAATAATGAATATGTCTAAACATTATAACAACATAATTTTATAGTCAACTAGCGACCCGCTCCGGCTTCGCACGGCTATATTATGCATGTATTATACATATAAACCTTTCTCTTGAATCACTCTATCTATTTAAAAAAAAACCGCATCAAATCCGTTGCGTAGTTTTAAAGATCTAAGCATACAAAGGGAAATAGGGACGGCGAAAAGTGACTTTATTTTATAGTATGTAGTGATAGTGATTAGTTCATAATAGATTATCTTATTGTCAATTTATGTGACAATAAGATAATCTATTGTGCGCATATGACTAGAAGAGTGATGAGTATGAATGTAGAAGAATGGAGAGGAAGAGGACGAACTAAGTAAAGATGGATGGACTGCGGAAGACAAGACATGAAAGAGATGAATGTGAACGATGAGATGACGACTAATAGGAGTGAATAGAAGAAGAAGACATACTGCGCCGACCACAAATAAATTGAGATAAAGGCAGGAAGATGATGATGTTTTTTTAACATTTCTTTTACTGATATTTTAATCGTATTCAAGAATTCAGTATTTAGTTTTGTAAGAAAGACCATGTAATCTTAAGTACATGTAGTAGGTAATAAATAGTAGTAATAAGTAAAATTAAAATAAACGAAAAATAAATTTGTTAAGTTTGAAGAAACTAGCCCAGAGAGTTTGGGTAATTTCCGAAATATAGCCACACCATTATTCAAATAAGGGCTCGCAGCCAATACTGCTATTGTATTTTTCTGTAAATTAGGGTCATTTTCCCAAAATCTATACTAATATTATAAAGCTGAAGAGTTTGTTTGTTTGAACGCGCTTATCTCAGGAACTACTGGTTTGATTTAAAAAAATATTTTTGTGTTGGATAGTCCATTTGTAGAGGAAGGCTTTAGGCTATTTTATTTTTCGATATTCCCACGGGATCGGGAGTTACGCGGGTGAAACCGCGGATTTTTATTTTATATGACAAAACAATGTGGATATGTATGGAAAAATATGTCGTTGGATGCAGAGAGCATGCGACCGATCGCTCTGGAAGTCTTTGGGGGAGGCCTATGTTCAGCAGTGGACGTGTTGTGGCTGATATGATAATGATGATGGCAAAACAACGTTTGCCGGGACAGCTAGTAAATCTATCTATATATATAAAAATCAATTGCTGTTCGTTAGTCTCGCTAAAACTCGAGAACGGCTGAACGGATTTATCTTATCTTGGTCTTGAATTATTCGTGGAGGTCTAGGGAAGGTTTAAACGGTGAGAATTTAAAGATCGGACTTACGCGGGTGAAACCGCGGGGCGCAACTAGTCTCTATATATAAAAATCAATTGCTGTTCGTTAGTCTCGCTAAAACTCGAGAATGGCTGAACCGATTTATATGATTTTGGTTTTGACATGTTTGTCGTAGTCCAGGGAAGGTTTAAACGGTGAGAAACATCGGACTTACGCGGGTGAAACCGCGGGGCGCAGCTAGTCTATATATATAAAAATCAATTGCTGTTCGTTAGTCTCGCTAAAACTCGAGAACGGCTGAACGGATTTATCTTATCTTGGTCTTGAATTATTCGTGGAGGTCTAGGGAAGGTTTAAAAGGTGAGAAACATCGGACTTACGCGGGTGAAACCGCGGGGCGCAGCTAGTTATATATATAAATTTACCTAAAAGGGATTATAGGGCTTTTGATATTCACTGTATGTGTAGTATGTTACTATTCTTATTACATCTCCATGTTTTCCTTTAATGTGATTGTCGGCCGGCGGCGAGTGGCGCGGCAGTCCCTCATGGCCTCTCTACATGATGGGCCATCATGCTGGCCCACTAATATGGGCCAACATGTAGATGGCGTAGTGGTGTCTGATGACTTATGGTTCGTGGAATGGCGACTGGATGGCCACGGTGTCGGTTTTTCGGTCGCACATCAATGGAAGTGGGCAACGATGCCTGAACGTGGCCATCGTGTAGTTGCGTTTCATCCATCGCATGGCCATCTCGCTGGTCCAGTGCTTGGCCATCATGTAGTGGGGCCTTCATAGGAAATGTCATTATCTCCCGAACCGGACACCGGACGCGCCCCGCTGTACCGGAACTCTTTCACGTTTTACATCACATCCCCTTGTACTTCCTTTTCTCTTCACATTGACACTAATTGTGTTTTATCGGAATACTCTGATTGATTTTCTATTTTTGGTCGAACACGTGAGGGTAAAATAGACGTTTATCACCCTAATTCTAACTTTTATTATAAATCCGAAAGTTTGTTAATTTATTTATTTGTTTGTTAGTTCCCTCTTCACGGTCAAAGGACTGGAGCGATTTGGATGAAAATCGGAATAGTGGGAGTTTAGGGGATGAAGATGAAAAAATGTTGTTTTGCGAAAAAATTACACAATTAAACATTAAAATCAAACTCAAAACTTATTTTCTAGATAATCTATTAATTACATTTTTAAGACTGTACTCGCACCTATCTGGTTCCAACTTTTTAAAAACTTTATTTGCTTTTTTTGTATATTATTATTGCCTGACATTAACTTATTTCTTACTTAGCATCAAGTCAAACCTCCGTCGTTTTTATATGTTAAGTAGACCTATGTTTGTTAATATGATAAATAAAAAAAATATAAAAAAATATGTAAACTATTGAACCCGAAATTCCCGAGGGATCGGGACTTACGCGGAAGAACACGCAGCTAGTAAGTTCATATTTTGGGGAAAATATTAATATTTTTTTTAGGAAAAATTGCATGCAGAGGTTCTTGAACTAATATAGTAACAATTGCATCATCTATACATATAAAATTGAAAGTCCTGGCTGACATATTAACGGACAGTCGTACACCACAAACCAATGAACGGATGGAGTTAAAATTTGCATGGTCAAAGGAGCAGAAAAACGGCTTCGCACGGCTATATTATGCATGTATTATACATATAAACCTTCCTCTTGAATCACCGAAAACCACATCAAAATCCGTTGCGTAGTTTTAAAGATTTAAGCATACAAAGGGATATAGGGACATAGGGACAGAGAAAGCGACTTTGTTTTATACTATGTAGTGAAGTGATGATTTCCTAGACTAAGCGAACACATAAAAACAATTCCAAGATATAGGGTAATTTCCAACGGCAAAATACTAAGAATAAGATAAGTAAACAAAAGTGGGGTACCTAATTAAAAAAACCGTTTAATCAGATAACGTATAAACATTTTAATCCGATTACACTGATAATCTGGTAGCTAATTTAATAATTGTTTTCATTATAATTTCTGAAGAAAATCTCCGATAATCATTTTCACGTAAACAATTTTAATCTTATTAAACGAATCGCTAATGAAATGCCGACAGAACGAGCTCCGTAGATTGCAGATTTTCTATCAGTATCTTGATAACAATATGAAATGGCTAATGATAAATATGGGACCACCCCTTAGGTATCCCGTTTCTAACACACAAAAAAATATCTCAATCTGTTGAGCCGTCTTCGAGTAATCGGTGATCATAAACAAAAAATATTAGTAATAAAATATACACGTATAAAATATTCAAATCAGCGAGGTTGAAATGGGATTGGGCGGCCCATGTAACAAGAATGGACGGGGATAAGTGGGCTAAAACAGCAACAAGCTGGACACCTCCGGGTGCTCGGCGACGTCGAGGTCGGCCACGAAAGCGTTGGCGAGACGACCTCGACCGCCTCGAGCCAGCTTGGCCGGAGGTGGCCCAGGACCGCGACCGATGGAGGGAGATGGGGGAGACCTTTGCCCAGCAGTGGGATACTAGGGGTTAGATAAAAAAAAAAAAATTACGCGGCGAATTGAAAACCCCTACTTTTTTTTCCAATTTTTTAGATTTAAGATGCATACAAAAATATGCAACATACTCTAGGTAGGTATATTTGTTTTTTAATAAGTAAAATAAAAAAAGAGACAGCTTTAAATGTGAACAAAGAGACATTTTTAAATGTGAAAGTAAAGGTCGCTGCATACGTAACGTGATTTTTCCCGTGCCGGACGGAACGTGATATTTTTATATCGCAGTCAAGAAATTGTCACGTTCCGTCTGGCACGGGAAAGATCACGTTACGTATGTTTAAAGTCCACGAACACTTTATGAACAATGCACGTCACGTCCCCGTCCCGTCTGAGGTTTTATCCCGTTACGTATGCAGCGACGCCCTTAAAAGTCAAAATTTCTTTATTCGGTTAAAAAAACTCTATGTATACCATAGAGTTTTTTCATTATAAATATAGTTAAACAAACAAAAAAATAGTTAGGATGTGTCTTCGGAACGTGGTGGGCACGTTCCGAAGACACATCCTAACTATTTTTTAAAAAGAAAACACATGGAACTCTTCGGGTTTGGTTTAATTAGAGTTTTGGCTATTCGAGATACCACGAAACACTCAACTCCGAAGCGATACGCTTCGGAGTTGAGTGTTTCGTGGTAATGTGCCTTCGTTGTGAAGTGATTCGTACTAATAAACTTACGACAACGTGTTATTCTGCGTAACACTTTTCGAAGTTAGATAATGCACTAAGTTTCTAATGCCTTATGAAACTGTCGGCAAACTATACGCGATATAAAGTTCATAATCAACGCGTGCCTAAGTCAGTCGCTAATGAAATGAAAGTCGATATTGTATACTTCAGGCATTCTTCCACATAATGTTCATAGGATCGTTTATATTAGGTATCATAATATTTCCTTTGCCGTAGGTGATTTGCCCATAATATACGACAAAACATCTCGATATAAAACAAATGAATAAATCCGATATACAATGTGATTCAGCGAAGGGGTTTTAATACGAAAGGGGGTTGTTTTAAACGTCTAGACAAAGAACTTTTGTTTTACGACTTTTGGAACTTTGAACTTTTTTTCCGATATTTCTGAGAATTTTTACTTGAAAATCAGCTGTTTCATAGAAAAACTTCGAACGAAATGTACGAATTTCCATAAGTCGTAGAACAAAAGTTGTTCGCCTAGACGTCTAGAACAACCCCCTTTTGCATTAAAACCCCTTCGCTGGAACACATTGTATAGCTATGTAATCCGATGCGTACGGTTACAGCTAATTGAATGGAATAAAACTGTAGACAATACAAGAAATTGTACGAAATTATCTCTTTTTTAATGACGAAGAACAGAAATATAAAATAAAGAAGATGTATTGGACGCCAAGTTTTTTAGAAAAAAATTACGAATCAAGCCGTAAACCGAAACAACAAATTATTTTTCTGGTTTCTACAATATTTTAAGAGGATTACATACTAACGTCATTTTTCGATAGAATTCTCCTTCCTGGGCAGCTACAGCTTTAATTTCGTTTATTTTACTACATTAAAATTTTATATTATTGACGTCAATCGCTTGAATAATCTATTTTATATTTATATTAATATTCTAGGCTTTCATGTTTTATGATTTCAAAATAAGTAAGCACTTACACCTACATACATATAGTTTAAAATTACAATTCATAACTGACTTAAAATACTTAAAAAAAGAAGAAATACAAGCCTGGTTTATAATGAATTTTTATATAATAGATTAATTACACAAAAAGAAACATCAAAATATATGCCCGGTAGTTAGCATCTTGATCAATCAAGATGTTTGGCTTAGTTGGTATTTTGTGTAAGTGGTATTTTCCGATTAGGCGTTTTGCGTTTTATGCGTAATTTTATGACCTTAATATTCGATTCCTTTGAATCGAATATTAAGGTCATAAAATTAGAAAATAAAAAGTTCATTCGTTATGTATGGAAAAATACGCGGTATGTTAACCTCTTAATATCACAATATTATTTGATAAGTACGGTTCGGTAGACACACAAAGTTGGTCAGTCAGTCCACACATTTCGTTTCTCACGTCCGACGTTTGTTGTATTTTATTATAACAACAAAAGGTTACGACACCTGTGAAAGCTTAAAGCCTATTGTATTGCAAAAACTTATTGGAAAGTTGTTTACAGATACAAGTTAAGTAAATAAGAAGATATTACTTATAAAAGAACTGTTTAATAAACAAATGTTCGAGAACAGAACGTATAAAAAATTAAATTGGAATGTTTTATGAATTTTTTCCTTTATTTATTTTTTCTCCATTTTAGGTAATGTGAGTAATCATAGACTAACAGTTGTAGACTCTTTACTCATAAAAATACATGTCACATAAAAATACATTACCTATTCCTAGATGGTGCTACATTTTATACCCCCAAATCTCGAAGGCACTTCTGCTATTTTTAAGGAGTTGTTTTTAACCTAAATAATGTTCTAAATAAAAACTTGCTAGGTCCACCCGTTCCTGAGAAAATCGGTGAGAAAGGGGCAGACAGACGTCTTGAATTGTAGATAGGACAACTATCCAGTCAAAATAGGTCAAGAAATTAAAAAACCCTAGTTCAAAGACAAGTGAACTGACCTCGACACAGAAAACACTCTTCAGACTCATAACACCAACTACGCAAAACACCACCTTTACGCAAAACGCATAACTCGCAAAATACCACTTACGCAAAATACCAACTACGCATAACACCAAACGCGTTATCTAGAACGTGCAAGCTACGAGACGAGTTACTAACGAGGTGCGACACGCGGGTGTAAATCCAGCTTGACAATACATTCACGTTATTGTATACAAGTAATATTTTGCTACGTGAAAAAGTGACGAAACGAGCAGAATAAAGGTCGTAGCACACATATCAACTCGTAAACGGAACGTAAACGTATCAACTCGAGCAGTTCAGTATGCTTTGTATGAAACTCCCTACTGCAACGCACACTAATCGGAATCGTAACGTAATTCCCTCGCCTCGGGACAAACTCACGAACCGCGATTCGGAGCCGCTGATCGCTGATCGCGCGCTTACGTTAGGTTGACGGCGAGGCGATACGGTGACAATCCTTTTCCGAGTTGATATGTGAGCTACGACCCTAAATCTGATGTTCAACTAAAGTTAGGCGATATGCTACATTGCGTCTGTTATTCTAGAGTAGTGGCGCCCAACTTGTATTGCTCCAAGGGCTATTTTGAAAACCACGATACGCCTCGCGGGCACTGCCAAGTTCTTAAAAAAACATAAGTGTTATAAAGGAAACGATATTATACAATTACACCATTTTTTATTTATTATGTTCATATGAAACACTAACTACACTTATAAGCAGAATAGACCGGAACAACAAAAAGTTAATGCGATATTTGGCTGTTCACATTTGGCCTACCTACGGATAATGATTTTATGGGTACCTACTAACGACTCCATATACCGTAATTAACATTGTTAATTCTATCTTAATATATATAAATCTCGTGTCACAATGTTTGTCCTCAATGGACTCCTAAACCACTTAACCGATTATAATAAAATTCGCACACCATGTGCAGTTCGATCCAACTTGAAAGATAGGATAGCTTGCATCTTAATTTATCCCGATATTCCCACGGGATCGGGAGTTACGCGGGTGAAACCGCGTAGGGCAGCTAGTAATATATATAAATTACGTGTCACGTTGTTTGTGCGCGATGGACTCCTAAACTACTTAACCGATTTTAATCAAATTTGCACACCGTGTGCAGTTTGATCCAATTTGAAATATAGGATAGCTTATATCTTAATTTATCCCTATATTCCCACGGGATCGGGAGTTACGCGGGTGACACCGCGGAGCGCAGCTAGTTTAATTTATTTTACCTAATTTTATTTTTGAAAAATTGTGTAGTCATTATTTGATTTTGTTCGTGGGTTCTCAGAAAACTGGTCGCGGGCTACCAGGTGCCAGCGAGCTACCGGTTGGGCACCACTGGTCTAGGGGCTTGAAGATGGTGTGTTACTTGTGCCTGTATCATTACCTACAGATCACTGCCTGTGCACTTCTCATTGGCGACAAAAATAGGTATCGTTTATTACCTATCAGGTTTTCGACAAATTAAAATAAATAAATTCATTTTTAACAGACGTACACTGAATTGTAAAAGCAGCAGTTTATTTTCAAGAAATTGTACTTTAGTCTGAATAGTTATGATGATGAAGTATTGCTTACGCTGTTCTACTTCAGTGTTATAGTGGTTTCGTCGCTCACTCGGTGCATTGTTATTTCTTAGCAAAGTGCTGAAATATTGCAACGCGTTTTGAAAGCCGCCAGTGTTGTAGCTGAAGCGAAGAAAATAATCCTTATTGTGTGCACTTAAGGAAGCCGGCTTCTCAAGTTTTGGATTTCATTTTTGGCTGTGAATTTGTTGTTTTTCTAGAACAAGCTTTATTCGTTTGAAGTAGGTTTGATTTTAGTTTGAACGGGACAAGGCCGCAGGTGTTGGCAATCTCGCTGAAGCGGTGTGAATCACGCCTGTTGCACTGCGCCACATACATCTTGCTTCCTTTAGCGTCATATCTTGTAACTCCTTTACTCACTTAGTTTATCAAAACTTTTACAAGCACCTACTGTTTGTGTTTATTATTTTTACTGTATTTTCTTTCTGCCACTCACATGTCAAATGGTAAGACGACCTTGATTAAAGATTTGTAAGGTTCTTCAGGTGGGTGAGCACAGAGCACGTGATACGTCAGCCATGGTTGTGTGGTGACACTGACAGCCGAGCGAGTGTGGGAGTCCATTAAGTTCTCAGTGTCGTGTACAATAGCGAACAAAGGGCGCGACGGACGGACTGACGGAGAATCCACCTTCGTGAAACACGATACTAATAAACCACATGCTTTTATTAACTATTATATTATATTGACAATAGCTTTGACGGCCAGAGGTAAGTTATAGTCGAAACGGAAACTTCAAGCTTAAAGTCCCACGTCCCACAAGATGTATACGTAAAAAAAAATTGGCAACAATAGTGACAAGCAACATGTCTCTAAGTATTTGGTTGTCACTCGAGAAGATCTCAACGTAACTGCACTCGATTCGTTTCGCGTGATTTTGTCTTGTTCAAACATCTGCGAAGTGAGAGCCGTGTCGCGCCAAACATATCGGTTACGAAGACTCCGGTGTGCTCGTATTTGTACAACTAAGGGTGGAAGGGGTGAAGATGAAAAAATGGAGAAACGCGTCCCGAATAAACACAAGAGAAATAACGACATCAAACAATAATTGAAATCATAGGTCGGGCGACGCCACCGACTACATTGGGGAGACTCTAATGCCTCTTTCAAGCCGCATACGTGCTTTATAATTTTACCGCATCCGTTGCTTCTTGAGATAGCGTTATTTTGCTGATTATTATTTAAGAACCCTTAAGATGTTACGGCACAAACATGAAGCCGTTTCAAAGCAGACGTTTGGCTTGTATTATGTAGCTACGTTTAATAAAATTACAAGGTTTAAGATTTAGTATAATATTTTGTATGAATAAGCACACGAAAGTCTTGTAATTAGTCTATAATCATCTACGCGGTTTCCCTGCTTTCTGCTACTAAATCAATCAAGACCCGAAAATGGTCAGTTAACGGTTCCAAACAGAATTTAGCGGTTATTAATATAGAGGAGATCGAATAAAAGTCTAAATAGTAGCTCACCGAGGGAAAAAGGAGAGATTGGCCCGGCCCTCTGCAGGAGTGATACCATTATTAGTGAGTTAACTCAATTTGCGGCATATTGTTTGAGAGGAGCTTAATAACAGAGGCGAGAGGTCGAGGGTATCGCCATGACTACGTCTGATCCGCCGGCGCCGCCCGCCGCGTCATGTTAAACATAGCCTAACTTCGTTAGCGAATATGTCAGTTTTCGACAATGATAGTGATTCATTCTCTTCAGATTTCAACAAATAAATATTTTTGTGCGTTTACTATTAAGATTTTAATAAAGACGGTCAATTAATAGTAAAAAAGAAACATTTTCTTAGACCCAGTATCATCAGATATATTAGATAGTTAAAGAGATATTTAATTAACAGAATATACAATTACAATGATCTAATAGTATCCACTCCTTTTGTTTTTCCTTTTTGCACTTTTATCTAAGAAAAATAAAAGGTCCATTAACGAATGTCTTACACAAACAATAACAACTTGGGATCAAAAAATAAAAATAATAGGATTAATTATCTAATTTCAACTCCAATTAGGGGTATTATAGACTTAAGAACAAAACAATTTCTAACGAGAAAAACATTTTGTTAATTTATCAAATCATTATTACTTGAGTTATTTTTAGCAAAAAACGTATTTACATTTATTTAAGTAGATACCTACCTTAGGATTTCTTTTGATGAGTTCATTATTTAGACTTAAATTAATTTATTATTTACTTAGTTTAGTCATCAAAGCGACATTTTCACTCTCTTAAAAGAGTTCCTGACAATATTCTCACATTTAAAATATGTAGATCCTGACAATATCCTCACTTTTAAAATAATTCCTTTACTTTAAAACATTCGTTCCTGACAACATTGTCAGTTTTAAAACCTGCCAATATTCTCATTCTTAAAATATCTGTTCACTTTTAAAATATAGTTAAACTAAAATGTAGTTTCTGACAATATTATTTCTTTTAAAACATGTAGTATAAAGGACCAGCTATTTTAGGCAAATCTGAGCGTAGGTAACATAAATTTAAAGGCACATATCGTCAGAGCATATTTTAATCATATAAATTACATACCCATCGGCATTATTTTACCACAACACTTAATCCACTCACTAAAAGGTATTAAACTAATTAACTCAAATAAATGGTACGACCATGAAAAGGTTCAGGCATCATGAAGCTACTGCGACAGAAATGAACCACGTTCCGTCATTTTATTCCTATTTTTAGACACAAAACAGTAGTCAAGATGGCGACGCCCTGACGTATACATCAAATGAAGCACTGTATTGTTGACTTCCTTCAGTCCCGTCCCGTCATTTTGTTACTGACAGTAGTTTCTGACAAAACTGTCACTTTTAAAATCTGACAATATTCTCACTTTTGAAATACCTATGTACGGTCGCCTGCATAATTGCAGTCCTCGGTAGGATTCTAAAATTACTATTATTGGAATGTTTTCATTCTAATAATGTTTGCTTGATAAATTGATGAGTTAAAAGACTTTTAACTTTAGCTAAAGCAAGTGACTAAAATCATGCTTGTGTTCAAAACATTCTTATAACAGTCGTTTTAGATCTCTACGGTGGGTCAGCAATTATGCAGCTGACTGTACCTAGTTCCTGACAACATTGTGACTTTAAAAAATAGTTCCTGATAATGTTCTCATTTTAAAATACACATGTAGTTTCTGATAACATTGTCACTTTAAAAATAGTTCCTGAGAATGTACTCATTTTAAGATACCTATGTAGTTTCTGATAACATTGTCACTTTAAAAATAGTTTCTGAGAATGTTCTCATTTTTAAAATACCCTAACAACATTGTTACTTTAAAATTAGTTCCTGAGATTGTTCTTATTTTAAAATACCTATGTACTTAGTTTCTGACAAAATTATCAGTTTAAAAATAGTTCCTGAGATTCATCTTATTTTAAAAATAATATGTAGTTCCTGACAACATTGTCACTTTAAAAATAGTTCCTGACAATATTTACATTTGATCGTTAAGAGGAAAGGGTACCGGGGGCTTTCTCCATACAAACTATTACAAACGTAGTCGACTGTTTTCTCCCTGGGATAATGACACTAGAGCAAATATTTTTGGTGCATAAAACTTATAACTGCCATGACCATGCCCCTATTTTTTGGTTTTGTTTATTTTTTAATTTTAATTTCTATGATAATTAGAAAATGAAAAAAACCAAAACATAGGGGCATAGTCATGGCAGTTATAGGTTTAATGGCACAAAAATATTTGTGCTATTGTCATTACCCAGGGAGGAAACAGTCGACTACGTTTGTATGGAGAGCGCGCAGGTACCCTTTCACCTTAAGCTCAAAATGAGTCGACGACTGAAAATAATTTACCTATCTATTGAGAGTTATTTAAGATTGTTTATTTGCACCGCCACGGTTTTCCCTTCACGAAAAACTATGAGAAATTAAAACGACATAAAAACGTTAAGGTCGTACCATTTTAGTCTTTATTATAAGTAAGTTAGAGTTGTTAATTGCAATCAGAGCGTCAGCATTTAGGGTCGCAAGAGTTATTTTGGGTAAATTATTAAAACGGGCTGTCGAACAAGTGAAATTAATCGAAAGTATTCAGTTAGAATTTGAAACGGAACCGAGAGAGCACTTGTAGTTTATTAGTAAGTGGGGCTGCTGTTGTATGGGTCTCGAGAGGAAGTCGATCTAAGGTACCTATACCTAACAACCTACCTACTTGATAAATTGTACAATTAACTTTGCCTTTCACTTCGAAGTTAATCAATATGCATTGAAGTGGAAACAATATTACCTACATAATTCATTTTTTTTTTTCTAATGTTACAGACATAGGCAATTAGGCATCGTAGCTGGGTCTGTATCCATCTCTGGATTAACACAGCACTCTTAAAATTAATTATATGTACAGTCACATTACAAATTAGCTGAACCCCACGTGACCTACAGCTCACTCGCAAATCTGTGAGGTTGTAATGTTACCTGATTCTGTTTTTTTTTAAACAATATAATACCTATACAATACAAAATTTATTTTTTTAAACAATATAATACCTATACAATACAAAATTTAATATAAAAAAATAACAAAATAGATAAATTTATACTATATTTTTACAGATATGCGAATGAGCTCTGGGTCACGTGGGGTTCAGCTAATTTGTAATGTGACTGTACGTAGGTAGGTACCATAATTGATAAAATATTTTTTTATTCTGTGCTACTACAAATTAATAAACTAATTTAGTAAAAAAAAAACTATGTTCTACATAAAAAAAAGTGCCGATAAGATAACTAAACTCATATTAAAGTAAGAGTGGACACAAAGTCTGTACTTGAAAGCAGTTTTAAAAAGTCGAATCCCAGAATAAGCAGAAAGAACACTATTTCATAGTGTTTAAAAATCATGTCTGTCCGTTTGTTGCAATTAAGCAATTAAAAACTGCTAAACCTATTGAAACATGGTTTTTATTATTAGACAGGTTTATTTTCTGGAAAGTTCGTGATATAATTACATCATAATCCAACGAAGCAATGCTGCAGATAAGAAAGAAAAAATGTGACCGCTGAGTTTCGGCGAAGTACGGGAATGACTACTAATTTTCCCGATTTTCTTATTTAACGCAGGTAAAACCGTGATGTGGAGCTAGTAACCTCTATAAAATAAACACGTCAAAATAAACTACGAAATCAAACAATTAAAATATTTAATAGCCTGTGAAACGAGTCGACAAGTCATTTTGTTAACGATAAAGGAACTCTCAAACGATCTCTACAGGAATAATGCGTTATGCAACTCACGATGAAATGCACACTAATGGACTGGATTAATGGTTTAATATAAAGTAATATTCTGCCTGGCATTGTTCGTTGTTATTTTTATAAAAGAATAGTAAAATTCCTATTCCTAATCTGTAACACAGCGTTTGTAGAAATCAATGATTACCTGAAGACTGAATCCTTAAGGTAAAAGGGTACCTGCGCTCTCTCCATACAAACGTAGTCGACTGTTTCCTCCCTGCACAGTTTTTTTTTTCATTTTCTAATTATCATAGAAATTAAGATTAAAAAAAAAGAAAATAGGGGCATGGTCTTGGCAGTTATAAGTTTTATGCACCAAAAATATTTGCTCTAGTGTCATTATCCCAGGGAGAAAACAGTCGACTTCGTTTGTAATAGTTTGTATGGAGAAAGCCCCCGGTACCCTTTCCTCTTAATTGACGTCTTGAAAAATACAAACACGTAACTCATAGCAATTCGGAAAAAGTATATTCGAGTTCCTAAAAATCAACATTGTCGTTATATTTCCCAAGAACATAAAATCCAAACAACAGACCCATCTTACATCTTATAGTAAAACAGCGAGACAAACCGTAGCGTAAGAAATTTCCGCATACTCGTGAAAAGATTGTTCATTCTGTCCAATATCAGTGTATATTATACCGAGCCGGGGGCGAGTGGCAGGGACGCGGACGGCGGCACAGCGGGGCTCCGGATGTCACGGAAAAATTGCTACTTCCGTCCTCAACTCCGCACAAAAGGGCCCGTCTGCGAATTTATTATCATCTAGTGTACTGACCTCCGTACAATCTCTGTTACAAGCACTCTTGTCAAATAATATGACAGCTCTTTCAGTATCGGTATACTTGCATTATTACTTCCTTTATAATGTTTAAGACAATCTATTAAGATGCACTATCAACTCTATTAAATCTTTGTGTACCTTTATAAAGGATGCCTCATTTTCTTAATTAATTTTCACGGTAAATAAGACTTGCTAGTGAAATAAGCTTGAAGCGGAAATAACTTTTCATAAATAAGCTTCAAGCGGAAATAAGTTTTCTTGTAGAATATAGCTATTACCGTAACCGAATCATGTCAGAGTTTTTGACATGTTTAAAGTTTGTGTGTTGCTCATGTTTTACAAATATTCGTTAAGGCGACTCGAAACCAAAAAGAAACCTTTACTAAAACAATTTTAGAATATATTCTCTACTGGTGTCGTCGTCTGAATAACACGAATAATGAAGCTACACACACATTCATAATTAGAGCTCCTAATGGCATTCGTTTGGTACGTGACAACATTAAGCTTGCAAGGCAGAAGCGCGCTATAGTTTACAATTATTGTTTATAAGCTGATACATTTTCAATTGGCTGGATGTTGTCAGTATGCCAATTTCGCGGTATTCACGACAAATTACGTATTAAAGCGAGTGGAAACGCAAACAAAACGGGCCTGTTCATGACGTGAATTGAACGCGGGGCCCAGGTGCGGGCTATGTGACGGGCGATGCGACTGAATATGATATGCAGCGCATTAACTTGTTATTATTTTGTACATTTCTTAAAGATTTACAATTTAAACTTTGCTACGGATCCTGTTTTAAGGTTATTAAGTACCTACTTTAACAAAAAAAACTTTTAATTACAAAAAACGTGTGGCACTCGGGGACTGCCGCGGTAAAGCTATTGCACAGAGAACGCTCGGCCGAGCTACATGATAGGCGGAGCTACATGGTAGGCGGAGTGGGGGGTGTTAGGTTTTATTTTCGTTACGAAATTTCTTGATTAGGTCGCCGCGCTCAAAGCCCGCGATAAAAGCTATGCAATAGCTTAAAAGTTTTTAGGTTTAAAATAAATAAGTAAAAACATTGGATGTGCTCAGTAATTTTGTTTTAAGTTAAGTTTTTAAATCACTAACAATCAGTTTAAGCTATTTAAATCCCCAACCGCTATTTTATCGTGACACAACACTCAAAAGTACACGTTTAATTAAATTACCTACAACCGAGACTTTGAATCAGAGTCGACCTTAGAAACACGTGATAAACTGTTACTGCCCGATTCGCAATGGAATATTCCAATCTACAAACAAATTGCCCATAGAATTGATATAATTCGAACTAATTCAATATTTTTATTGACAGACTGATTGTAATTATACGTCCCGTGGTTTCGCATACATAGTTAATGATGGGTAATTTTCAAAAATCCCTTTTCAGGACGTGCCTATACAAATATTATAATGTAGGTACCTTCTTGGTACATGTTTCTACTTATTTATAAGTATGTTCCGTTATATTACTTCTACTCTACATCATAATAATTACCTATGATGTGGACCTATTACAAAAAGTATTTCTTAATATTTTATTCATAACTAGCAGCGCTCCGCGGTTTCACCCGCGTAAATCACGAATCCCGTGGGAATTTTGAGAAAAAAAAATAGCTTTTGTTACTCTCAATCATCTTCCAATGAATCAATGTATCCTCATACCAAGTTATCAAAGTCGGTCCAGTAGTTTCGGAGCCTATTATTTACAAACAAAAGAACAATAAAATTTTCCTCTTTATAATATTAGTATACATATATAGATAAAATACCATCGCCAAATACTACAAAAATCTATTTGTAACACCAATTAGTACCAGGAAGACATAAATCGAAGGTAATCTCGCTTCAGTAAACATTATGACCGGTAAGCGATACTCTGAGAGACGGTGTACTCCAGGTTTATTCCGTGTACAATTAGAAAGTTCCGCCGGGCCGCGCGCCGGTATCGGAACCTAGATGTTGTTATCTGAAGCGAGAGAACAGATTCGCTTAATCCCCTTAATTAGCGTAAGCAAGAAATGACACCGTCTCGGTGCATCGTGTCGTAATACCGTTTTATTCGATTCAACATTGTTTTTGATTGAGAAATTGTCTTTACTGCGAACTGAGGATTATGTTTCGAAACTTTATTTACTTTAACGTTTTCCTCCGCCTTAATTAGAATGGAATGTACCTATTTAATCAATGTTCCAGTGGAGATCAATATTTAATTTACTACTTCATACTTTCTTTGATCAGCGACTGGAAATGCTAAAAGAGTGAAAAAATAGTAATACTCAGACGTAGAATATAATTAATGCTCGCAACTGAGACGTGAACGATACTGAACGAGAAAAAACATGTGACCGAAATGAACAGAACGCATTCAGAGTTGCAGACAGCCGGTCGACAAAGTAGCTCAGACAGCCCGCAGCGCGACGGGCGACTCGCTGTGAATGCCTAATTACGACTCCAGAGTAAATAACTTTTCTATTTGCGTTGGGTCGAGTCGCGTTCGGTAAAACATTAATCATGATTGAGCTAAGTGGCTTAATATGGGAGGGATAATGGCGAGCAATGATCGCAGCCGGGGGGCGGCGCCGTAACGTCGCGTTGTTAGGACTCCAACGGAGCGACCGCGACGGTGAGGCACCCGAGCTGTGTGACACGTGCCTCACTCATCGCTCATCATATCGACAACGAGTACATTCAACAACATTCTACCTCATAATACCCCTAATCATATTAATAATTTGTTGAATAGATTGTTGATTATTTTGACGAAGTCTGTAAATAGATTGAACGAAAGAAAATATTGGACTTTTTACATCTAAGTAATATTTTATACATATTATCACTTCACTATCACTACATAGTATAAAATAAAGTCACTTTTCGCCGTCCCTATTTCCCTATGGTATGCTTAATCTTTGAAACTACGCAACGGATTTTGATGTGGTTTTTTTAATAGATAAAGTGATTCAAGAGGAAGGTTTATATGTATAATACATGCATATTATAGCCGTGCGAAGCCGGGGCGGGTCGCTAGTTTATTAATAATTTGTTGAATAGATTGTTGATTATTTTAACGAAGTCGGTAAATAGATTGAACGAAGGAAAATATTGGACTTCTTTACATCTCATACAGCGCCAGCAACTTTATTCAGGGCGCCAAAATTCTCAGAGCCTTCTTTGAAGGATTTTATAATACGAAAATGTCTCTAATTGGACTTTGTATCTAATTCCGTTCGACAAACACTTCAGATATTTCAGTCAGAAAAGGAGTAACGTTGTTTTATTAAAAAAAAAACAATGATTACTAATGGAAGTGAATCAAAACAACACTAATTGTTGTTTTTATTTTATTTGTTATTTATCATTGAACAGTAAAAAACTCGGCTCTTTGTTCGACTCATTCTACGAGTACTTATCCTACGGGATCAGTTGATGTTTACTTATTTTGATTTTCTCAACTAATTCTTAAACAAAATTAAATATAATAATAATTTTACAAAGCTTTACAAAAAGTTGCGCTACCTTTGTGATAATGGGCACTTTTTAGACTCCTACGACAGTCATATCTGCAAAATTATTTTGTGATTATATCTTGAAGAAACTCAATTGAAGCTAGCTGCGTAACGCGGTTTCAGCCGTGTTCGATTTTTTTTCATAATATTTTTTTATTCCAATTTTGGTGCAGTCGTTCGGAAGTTATGCGCGTAAATACATTTCGGCGATTCATTTTTTTATTACCAGCTGTTGCCTGCGACTTCGAACGCGTGATAGTATTGTTTTATATATTAAAACCATCCTCCATTGGTGAAAACAACATGAAAATCGGTTCAGTAGTTTTTGAGTATAAAGCGAACAGACAGACAGACAGACGCAGCGGAGGACTTTGTTGGGTAACCGCGCGCGGTTATTTTTCCAAGTAACGCCATCTGTCACCCAGTTGATGAAATAATATGTAGTGATATCTATACTTAATATTATAAAGCTGAAGAGTTTGTTTGAACTCGCTAATCTCAGAAACTACTGGTTCGAATTAAATAATTATATTTGTGTGTAATAGTCCATTTATCGAGGATGAATTTTCATTTTGATATTCCCACGGGATCGGGACTTACGCGGATGAAACCGCGGAGCGCAGCTAGTATATAGATATAATAAAGGCATACTTAGTTTGTTAACCCCGGTTATAACTTCCAATGAAATGGGCTGGCCCTTAGCACAGTAACGAAGCCACGATGGTTCCTAAATGGGAAACACAAACAGAGGTTCGAAGTGCCCTCGGGCGACGCACTGTTATTGTTTGTATACCCAAACTATAACCGGAGGAGGAAGACCCGCTTTAGGAACAAACGGGAAACTTTTAAAGAATATGTTAAGAAGGATACAGCTAGAGGGAGGTTATAATTTAGATGCCTATAGTATCAATTGCTAGAGAATATAATCACTACATAGTATAAAATAAAGTCACTTTTCGCCCTATGTCCCTATGTATGCTTAGATCTTTAAAACTACGCAACGGATTTTGATGCGGTTTTTTAATAGATAGCGTGATTAAAGAGGAAGGTTTTTAGATATAATACATGCATAATACGGACGTGCGAAGCCGGGGCGGGTGTGATGAATAAAGCGTAAACAAACAAAAAAAAACCGAAGAAATTGATGCTTTAAACCAAATGTCCACAGTAAATTTACGGGGTCTTTGGTTAATAATACGCAAACCTTTTAATTCGTCAAATAAAGCAACACAAAATGCTGTTCCCATTTAACCGTGAATGAGTGCACCGTGAGGCAGCAGAACTGAGTGGGAGTTTAGCTCGCTGCATGTCGGTCATACCTAGATGTATCCGCGAAAAAGTACCACATCATCAGATGTTAATGACGAAAAAGTTAAAAGAAAAAGGTACTTAAATTAGAAATATAATTAATCTTAGATTTTGTAAAAAATTAATGAAAAAAAAATGGCTGCGCCACAAGAATCTCAACCAACGGTACAGCAGCCACTTTTTGAAAATAATAGGCATTCAATCGGTCACTAAAAAGCAAAAATCTCGGGACAATAATCGAGCAGTTTAATCCTAAAACATGAAAATTAAATAGCATAGTGTTACTAGATATTAAAATAATTTAAAGTGTTGAGACCACACAGAGAACATAGCGTTGTTCAGAATCACGCAAGCTGAAGCCGTGAGGTTAGCATTTATGAGCCTGTAACCCGATACACGTAAATAATTCGGTTAGGTATTTTTCCAACGTGATCAAAGAACAATAGCGAAGGCGTAGAGGTGTGTCGGGGAAGACGGGGAAGTATATTCGGTCTCACCGCGGGCGTCTACCGCCCGCGCCGCCGCCGCCGACTAGAGAGCATTTCCTTGTCACCGAGCATAACACTAAACGATAATATCGATATCGCGATCGAATTCCGATCCTTAAACGGCAACAATTGTCGTATGTTCCGAGTTAATGGAAGCTAGCCGAGTTAAGTCGAGCCAGTCGAACGTTCCCGTCGCATGTTCAACCGCACATTTTATGCATAAAGTCGGCTTTTATCGTTCTATTATCGGCAATGCACCCTTAAATGGAAGAAAGGGTCCGGTAATGGACGATCATCATCTCGAGATTATATCGTGATGAAAATGAACAATGATTTATCAAAATAATAAATTCAGATAATTTCGTGTGATTTTTTTCATATCTCGAATTCAATCTGTTTATACAAATTAAATAAACATGTCAGAACTCCAGGACCACTTGTAACGTAATCTTTAGTCTCTAAGCTAAACAAAACAGTCGTTTGTTGACATAATAGACCTTCTCAAGTGGTCGTAAAGGTTGATTTATTGCTCCTGCGCGTGCGGCGGCCAAATGACGTCATCTTTAGGCACTTCAAACGTCATTTTTTTGACATTCCGGGCACGCGTGTCGTTATGTATGACATCTTAGTGATTCGCTATGCTGAATCAGCACTTAAAAATTAACATTTGATTTTGTGTCGAGTCGAGCAAACTGCGTCATCAAGTAATTTTTTACTTCGCCTTTGTCTTGTTCTATATTTAATTCTAACAAAACAAACAACAATAAACTTCCAAACTGCGAAAGCTGTACCATAGAAATGCAATTCTTTTCACACAACTTTCGTTTTTCTTTACAAATATATTTCTTCGGAAGTATAAAAGAGGGTCCGGGCAAATATGACGTTTTAAAAACTCGCAAAAACACTTGGTAGGATTCTTTCCAATTGCGCTTTGGTACGGATTCGCCGTTTAGGTTGACGGTGTCGAAACCTCAAGTCTTAACAATAAGCGTCGTTGTTGGGAACCTGGCCCGTGTCATCACTACTCTCTTTCGAACATTATTTGGTTTAGTAAGCACCTATTGCGTAACCTGTTATAAATAATATACAACAGAGTGATCTTATAATGGTTTTTTTTACGTTTTGAGGCACGGAACCTTATTAAGGATATGTATGTACAATACACCAGGCGTCTGTACCTACTTGTAGTTCTTAATAATATGCCCTAAAATATAAATAAAAGAAAAAAAAGGTCTCATAAAATCTCTGAAACTACAAGACAAACTACAACTGAAATTTCGAATGACGGTTCCTTCTAAAAAGAAGGCGAGCGCTTTGAAAGGTTTTTTTTTTAAATTCGACCTATAATGTGATAAAAAGAGCGGATAAAGTTTGTTGTTCATAGTAACATAATAAATTAGAGATATATTAAAACGGTGCTATCAATCGTTCCAACGAACATTATTACATTTGCAATAAACCGTTAAAGCGTAAAAATGAGAAGTTATCGAACTTACTGAACTATGATATCAACACCTAATTGGAAGAAGCGGGAAGTTCGCATCTACACTCCACTGAATCGAATATCCTAGATAATACGAGTATGTTGTCGGGATATTAAATATTTTTATTACTTCTAAAGTCGCGTTTTCATTGAGCAAGTAGAATGAATGCAGCGGAGTGGAAGTCGCATGCAGGATTAGTAGTAGAAACGGAAACGATTAGAAAGGTGCAAGAAATTGAACGTAAGTACATTTACACAAGAGTTGCTAAGAATGACGTCATGAATGCAAGTACTGGTACAAAGGAAATGCGGCTCCACTATCACTACATAGTATAAAACAAAGTCGCTTTTTCTGTCCCTATTTCCCTTTGTATGCTTAGATTTTTAAAACTACGCAACGGATTTTGATGAGGTTTTTTTTTATAGATAGAGTGATTCAAGAGGAAGGTTTATATGTATAATACATGCATAATATAGCCGTGCGAAGCCGGAGCGGGTCGCTAGTCTAGAATATTCTAATCTTTAAACAATAAAAACATAGCTCTTCCTTTTGGGTTCGCCGTAGTCGGGTAAAGATAATATAATCAACTTTAAAGAAGCTAAATACTTAACTAAAAATCTCTCTTAAATTTCAGTCAAATAGGTTCAGTTTATCAATAACAACGAGACGCGCAATTCGTGTAAAACAACACAAAAATTAATATTAAACGAAGCGACCAGTATCAATAAACAAGTACTTACGTTAACTGTTTGAATTCCATCTTAAAATTCAAAAGTTTTTAAAGTGGAAATATCTGAGCGGGAGAGGCATTGTAATAGAGGAAAAATCTTCGAAACTCGACAACAAACAGCATCCGAAAACGAAACCAAACAAAAATTGCTTCGGTTGGGCGCGGGCCGGGGTGGCTGCCGGCTCACAATGCTGATTGAAAGCAAATAATGAAATCATAGGGAATGGAGTAGACCAGACCGAGAGCTCGCAAATACTGTGAAAAATTGCACTGACTCTCTCTCTCTCTCACACAACAATCAATACACGAAATATTATGTAACAAAGAAGACCATGGACTAAAATCTTCAATTTAGATAGTTTGCATATTAACAGATTTTTACGAGTATCATTACTTTAAATAATTAATATTGTACCTAATAGAAAGCGAATGAATGAGCATAAACACCAGACTCAGCATTCGGCGAATTACATAAAAATACTTAAGAACTTTTAGGTCATAAGATTTTTTATATTTTAGTACCTGACGTACCTACCTACAAGAGAATTTTAAACAGGGTTTTTTTTTAATAAAAAAAAAAGCAAAATATATGGGTAAATAACGAAGTTATGCCCGAACAACTATAAAAAAATATTCGAATTGGAAATTCCTTTTTTTTTAATCGGTTAAAAAGGTATTCTCTAAAGTTAAAGTAAGTTTAGCTTAGATAAAGAGGTAAGATCGCTGCTAGTCTTACTAATATTGTAAATGTGAAAGTTTGTGTGTGTATGTATGTTTGTTAAGTCTTCACGCTAAAACCACTGGACCGATTGCGATGAAACTCGATATGTAGATAGCTGGAGGCATAGATTAACACATAAGTAGACTTTTTATACTGATATTCCCACGGGATCGGGACTTACGCGGGTGAAACCGCGGGGCGCTGCTAGTAACTCTATATGTACAACATAAGATTTAAGTAAATAAGCATTTTACAACAGAATTTTTTTGAATTCACATGAAAGGAATCTTTCTTGATACACTTATAATAAACCTCTAGCAAAACTGGACTACTGACAATGTCGCGGTCGTAAAATTTTTTTTTGGGAAAGCAAAAACTTACTCGTGGAAAATATTTAGTGTAAAATAATTGTTCAATTTTTTCGCTAGCAATATTTTGGAGAGGAAAAGTTCCGTATGGACGTGTAAAATGTTTGCAATGCAATGGGTTGATTGTAATTAATGAATGGATTTTGATGAAAAATATAGAATTATTTTTGTTTTGATATTTCTAAGGAGCGATCGATGCAATGATAAGAAAAGATGGATGATTGAGGAAAGATATGGGAGAAATGGATGTAAACGATAAGATGATGGCTAATAGGATGGAAGAAGACACGCTGAACTTGCATTAGGCTATTAAAAAGAGAAAATTCCACGGACGGATCGGAACTTAATCAGCAACATATAGCTGAGCATGACCCTATTTGGAGGTGATACTGTCACTATTAAAACAAACTTTGTTTTAGTACATAAGTTAGTTGTGTTTTGTTTGTTTTTTGTTTTGTTGTTGGACAAATAAATCTATGTATAATCGGGTTTGCTAACAGGGCGCTGGTAGCAATAGCGTTTGGAAAATGTTCAGAGTTCAAAGACCAGTGCAAGCTAGCTATAGGTATAATAGTGGTACCCATAGCTAAATGGACAGGCCTTCGCCGTAAAGAAACAGGCCAAAC
The DNA here is from genome assembly GCA_907269075.1 of Idaea aversata. NCBI lineage: Eukaryota > Metazoa > Arthropoda > Insecta > Lepidoptera > Geometridae > Idaea > Idaea aversata. The sequence continues at coordinate 5,971,717 of OU026101.1, forward strand.
ATTGACGACAAACAAAGGAGTGGCACACCGCGCCCGCCCGCCGTGTCAAACATCACTTGACCGATCATCTGTACCTACTCTACTTGTCTAGTACTTACCGACAATCCAATCTAATATTATAAATGCAATAATATATATTTCCAGTCGAAGCTCGACCGATTTACGTGAAAATTTGGACAGGGATAGTCTATAGTGTAGAACACGATGCCCATTGCCCGCGAGTGCAGAAACCGTGGAACGCAAATTAGTAAATGCAGTTTCTAGTTGTTGAACTTTTATGTTTACACACAAACGAACTAAGCCAATAAAAAAATATTTCATATTTTTGATAGAAATTTAGTTCGGATTATTGCAAACGAAAAAAACCACTAATAATACAAAGCCTGCCTATACCAATTCTAAAAATTCATAGGTTTTATATATCGTCAAAAGAATGCCTTGATTCAACACAGGATTTATTTTATGAAAACAAAGCATGCCAGACATTTTTGTTCTTTGATTTGAAATGACAATAAGGTCGATTTTTATTGAGCGTACATTAGAACGTACGTATTGAAAAATCGCGATTTTAGTAAGATAAAGCGGTCACCGTATAAATTAGTATTCATATTCTATTCATATACGTCAACCACAAGACGACGCCGAAGATACGCGACGCAAAGTCTTGATCTTTTCCCCTCCTGCCATATGCATAAACGTTGAAAGAAAAGCCTATCTAAATTGACAATTTGTTGTGTCATTAGAATAATTTTTTGACATGACATTTGACATGTGCACAAACACGTTCCTGCCAAACAAATTTATGCATAATGTTCTCTACATTTAGGTATGTATTTCTGTAAACAGTGAGGGTCCATCGATGTAGTCGATTATGAAAATAGCGTGTCAACTGTGCGGTGGGAACACGAGTGGAGACGTGAACCACGTACGCAATGCTAATGATATACAAATGAACTACCTACGCGAGACTGTCTGCCACCGCAGTTTATTAAACGGTAGAAAATAAAATAGAAAGATCTTTACATTATCCAGAATTTTAAAAGAGCAGAGTCCACTTTTGGTGCGCTAGTGTCCCGATCTAAGAGATATATTACAGTAAAGTAGAAATAACATCTGAATCTTAAAGAAAATTTCTATCAATACTCAGTTGAAATTGTCCCTTCTGGTAAGGCGTTCAAATAAGAATGTTAATTGCATAAATTGTGTACAATGGATAGTAGGTAGTTTTAAAATTAAGTAAAAACAATTTACCCAAAATTGCGGGCATGCAATAAGACTTATTAAAAGTACTTACTAAAATAAAATTTCAGAAGAATAACATCTTCTACCATATAAATCTATAGGTAAATTATTATAGTGTTTGTTATTATTCTATTTTTAAAATTTTATTACAATAGACCAGGTACCTACCTAGTTAAAGTTCAAATTAACAAATTAGATACATTTCGGCACCAAATAAGATAAAGCACTTAAATAAATTATAATTTAAATATAAAGCTTACCACTACAACAAGCAGTCTCTTCTTAGTTCTTCAAAGAAAGGGAAAAGCTCAAGAAAAGGTTTAAAAGTTATCTCTATCATGGTGTAAATTTAAATATATTCGGTTCGGATGGCAGACGCTCGGCACATTAATGAGATTTTAATTGAGGGCCTAACAGCGGTGATCCGACTGATCCAGTAACATGATTAGGACAGACCGGACCCGACAATTAACTTACATAATGTAATTGTCCAGTTACACGATTCCACAGTGCTGATGATAATTACTTACTGTTTGATATACCTAACACTGATAAAATGGTCAATTTCCTTTATTTTACTTTTTAGTTGGTAAATCGATTTTCATTAATTAAACTAGCTGTTGCCCGCAACTACGTACGCATAACAGCATGAAAATTGGTGCAGTAGTTTTTGGATTTATAGCGAACAGACAGATGCGGCGGGGGACTTTGTTTTATAATATGTAGTACCTATCCAGCTAGCCTAGCATGAAGGCCAAAACACGATACGATAAAGCGATATAACTACATCAACTCTCAAAATATGATAGATAAAGCCGCCATGTTGAATTTTTATCATAATTTTTATCGCAATTTATAATAAAAATTCAACATGGCGGCTTTATGTATCATATTTTGAGAGTTGATGTAGTTATATCGCGTGATATCGCTTTATCGTATCGTGTTTTGGTGTTCATGCTAGGCAGGCTGACTATTCAGGACGCTGTAGTGCATTGGGCATGTATTAAATGAAGTAGGCTTGCTCAGAAGCTACCACCCACCATACTTACTACCCTTAAACTTAGTCGACCGTGTCCAGGGGAAAGAACTCATTATTACATCTGAAGACAACTAAGCCGTGGGTTTTATCACTTGCTAATAGCTAAGCGAAGCGAATGCTAATAGCACACATACATTTTTTGTAAGAAAAAAATACATACAACCGAATTTTGAACCTCCTCCTTTTTTTGAAGTCGGTTAAAAATACTGGTGCACGGTCGGCCAGGATTCGAACCCACGACCCACAGAATGAAAGTAGAGGTATCTACCACAAGACCAACAACAAGGTGTTAAAGTTTTCAGGTCGAATTAACCGAAGCCTTTAAGTTGATTTTTTCTTGTGTGTGCAGAATTATCACGTTAGCGTTTTTTGTTAAGATTCTAAAATTGTAATATACCTAGTGAGTTACTACCGATAATTTAAAAATAACGATATTAAAGGTAATTAAATATCTCAAAACAGCCGCGATCCAAAAATAAGGTTACTAATTAATTATATAAATTAAATCAAGTTATTCGTCTAATAACTCGAATGTTATTTGGATTAATTTCCGTTAATTCAAAACCAAACGAGAAGTGATTAATTTACATCAAGGATTAGACACATCATTTGGCTTCATTATCTCGCGAGCTATTAATTTACAAGTCAATAAATTTGAAATACATGTCCTTGAGTTACACGTAATATTTTGACACGTGTAACATATTATAATTTTAAATGAAATAACAAGACAGTTTAGAGATTTAAAAAAAATTGGCAAGTTTAATAAAAAATATGCAACTGTTCTTTAAAATACGCCTTCAAAGCTTTTAGACAAACTATTAAAAATAAAAATAAGAATAAAAAAAGGCCATCATTAAAAAATAATTAGGTGTGGCGTTAAATATATTTTATATATTTATAGTAAAAGTTTTTCTCATATAAGTTTTTAAAGTTTCTGGATGTTCGTATCACCTATAAGAGGACATAACTAATAAAGAACATTTTTTCGAACATTTTTTCTTTTCAAGCTTTCTGTGTACCAAATTTTATGTATACAGGGTGAATTTTTTATGTGGGCCTTCAGGGCTATATCCTAAACTATGAGAGATAGCGAAAAATGCTGAAAGGAGTTGCGTGCCCGATTTTGACAAAAACAAAAACTGCATCATTAGATTTTTGAAAAACTCATTACCCTAGCCAGGAATCGAACCTGTTGATTTTGCAAAAAAATAATCACCTATATTTTTATACCAATCGATGGTGTTGCTGATAGAGATTAATTTCTGGAAACAAATATGGGATGGTAAGTTTAAAGAAATAGCTCAGTTTGGTATTTTTCTACAATTTTCATGTTTCCGTCTTTGGCAAAATAATAGCGCATGAGACATTAAGAGGAAGTAATAATTTTCTAAATGTTATTAATATGTTCTAGATTCTCTACATTACATAAAATTTGTAATAACAGATTATATTTTTTGTGCAGCAGTTTGTTACATCATAAGCTATACTTTCTCAGTACATTTTTTCAGGGATAGTAGTATGAAAATTACAGAAGACTGCAACTTCCCTAAGCAGACGAAGTCGCAGTTGAAGACAGTACTGAAAATTCCGTATCAAATTTTCCAACTGAACATTAAACGTTATTTAGCATAGCTCGCTGTAAATTCGTCGAAACGTTGTTGAGTCGGTGTGACGGCCACGTCAAGATGCAAATGAGGCGGAGGCGCCGACGGCAGGCGCCGGAGCGCCGATCCTGACGCGACTAATCGCTAACGGACCTTGAACACTCATTAATGTAGTAATTGGGATTGAATGGACGGTGAATTTATTAATATCAGTTAGTGTGAGGTCATTTTCAGATAGTTTTATGAGGGTAGTGATTTAACACTGTTAGAAGGAGAATACTACTGTACGGTAACACACCGTTAAACTTACTTTACCTAAAGCATTTTTATATGGACGGTGAATTTATTAATATCAGTTAGTGCGAGGTCATTTTCAGATAGTTTTATGAGGGTAGTGATTTAACACTGTTAGAAGGAGAATACTACTGTACGGTTACACACCGTTAAACTTACTTTCCTAAAGCATTTTTATATGGACGGTGAATTTATTAATATCAGTTAGTGCGAGGTCATTTTCAGATAGTTTTATGAGGGTAGTGATTTAACACTGTTAGAAGGAGAATACTACTGTACGGTTACACACCGTTAAACTTACTTTCCTAAAGCATTTTTATATGGATGGTGAATTTATTCATATCAGTTAGTGCGAGGTCATTTTCAGATAGTTTTATGAGGGTAGTGATTTTACACTGTTAGAAGGAGAATACTACTGTACGGTTACACACTGTTAAACTTACTTTCCTAAAGCATTTTTATATGGACGGTGAATTTATTAATATCAGTTAGTTCGAGGTCATTTTCAGATAGTTTTTTGAAGGTAGTGATTTTACACTGTTAGAAGGAGAATAGAACTGTACGGTTACACACCGTAAGACTTACTTTACCTAAAGCACTTTTACGTGGACGGTAAATTTATTAAAATCAGTTAGTGCGAGGTCATTTTCAAATAGTTTTATGAAGGTAGTGATTTTACAGTGTGTGAAGGAGTATACAATTGTAAGGTTACACACCGTAAAACTTACTTTACATAGAGCACTTTACGTATTAACTATTACCGAAACTTTACTCTTTATATTTATTGTCAACGACTATCGCGATTTGTGGTTTTGAACACATATCTATAAGCCTGGTGTGAATAGATGGCACATTAAATGGTCCTTCGAGCCGGATATGAACCAGCACTTATAGGTATACATAGAGGCTTATGGCATTGCTTTAACCATGCCCACGTGGCATCAATTACACTTAGAAAATTACACCATAGCTGTGCAGTACAGCAAAATAGGTATAGTGTGCCTTCGTAGCACATCGTAGCACCATCACATTTTTACAACATTTTATGAAATAGCTACGTAGAATTCTGCAATTTTTGAGATTCGTCATAAGCGCAAAAAAACATGTTGAATGGAAAGTAGTGTGCCGTGTCTGTCGAGCGTAATTAACAAATGTTAACGGCACGTCACCGCGTATTCGTTCGCTCTGTTGGATGAGGCCACTCTCGTGAAGATCTGTCGTAGCACAACGATAAACTAAAGCTTACTGTCTACTTTCACCGCATTTGCTAGATTTGTGGGGAAAGGAAACATACCGTTATAGTTTTTCTTTTTTGAAAATGAAGGAAAATTTCTTTGGTAATATTTGACTGAAGAAACTAAATAGTAACCTTTACTAATTACCTAAGATCCCTTTAAGGTTCCGCTGGTCGATCGTGTTTCCATACAAATGAATTTAGAGTGTTATCCATTTATTCTTTATGGAATTTGAAAAAACAAAAGTTAAATCTACATAACAAGTCTATATCTAGCCCATGTAGGCGACGAAATAGACAAATTATATTTATTTATAATAAATTATATTAAATTAAATATAATTTGTCTATTTCGTCGCCTACATGGGCTAGGTATAGACTTTACTTTACTTTAGACTAGATATAGACTATTTATATTAAATTATATTAAATTAAATATAATTTGTCTATTTCGTCGCCTACATGGGCTAGGTATAGACTTGTTATGTAGATTTAACTTTTGTTTTTTTCAAATTTCATAAAGAATAAATGGATAACACTCTAAATTCATTTGTATGGAAAACACGATCGACCAGCGGAACCTTAAGGACGATCTTCATCGAACTATTTTATGGATGAGAAGTATTTTATATCAAACTAGCTGCTGTTAACTGCGACTTCGTCTGCGTATAATTACTACATCGAGTACATCGAGTAGACTTCGTTCAATGCTTATCTCTTAAATTAAATAAGAAATACATTTTACCCCCAAAAACCTAACTCCAAAATGAAAGTGACATTTGACAGATGTAAACTATGATCTAAAAACGGATCCGGTAGGCAGTAAAATCGAAACTAGTCATTTGCACTGGTCTGGTTACTGAATTTAAGTTATTTGTATTATGTTTGTATTGTAATTCATTCAAACCAACAAAAAGTCCAAAATAAAAAAAAAATAAAAAAAGTAAATCATCCTGGACTGAAATTATCAGGCAATCAATTCGCAATATATTTATTAGCCTATTTAATCTATACATATAAAATGCTTTGTCCTGACTGACTGACTGACGGATCAACGCACAGCCTAAACCGCTTATCGTAGAGACCTGAAACTTGGAGGGTGTGTTTTTTGTATGACGTAGGCATCCTCCGATAAGAAATTATTTTTCGAAATTCTACCTGTTAGTGGGTGAAAAGAGGTGGCAAAGGTTGTACGAAACAACGTGATTCCTTGGGCCAATCTACTAATTCTACGCGGACGAAGTTGCGGGCATTATCTAGTCTGATATAAAATACTTTTTATCCATTAAACAGCTCGATGAAGGTCGTCTTTATAGGGATCTCGTACTATAACTAGACGAGTTCAATTATTAGATCTGGTACAAACATAAAACTAACGAAGGTAGGTATTTGACGGTGCAAGCTACATGTTACAACGGACGTTATTTTATGATCGCAGCAGGCGCACTTGGCTGCCACTTATTGTCACTGAACACTTCCGATACCTGCTGTTCTCAACTAACGAGCAATACTGTTTTATACCACTTGCTATCTCGTTACATCGTGGTTTACAATTTGTTGGAATATCCCGATATATTGCCAATAAAGAACAACAAGTACTTTAAATCGACGACCCAGTTGGCACAATGGTCACCATGCCGGACTGCCAAACACAGGGTTGCGGGTTCTATTCCCGTCTCAGGCAAGTATTTATGCTTAGATATTTGTCTGTGGTCTGGTTGTTTCTATGTATTATAAGTATATATTTACAAAAGAAAGTATATAAGTAGTATATTCGTTGTCTAGCACCCATACTACAAGTCTAGTCTAGTAACTTAGCTTGGGGCTAGATGGCGATGTGTGGAATGTGGAATTTATTTATTTATTATTTATAAATTGACATGACGAAGATAGTTTAGATATATAAATACTAGCTTTTGCTAGTTTAGCGACTTCGTCCGCGTAAAGTCGAAAGAATGTATATACAAAATTTAAAGTAGATTGGATCAAGGAATCACGTTGTTCCATACAAACTTTGCCCCCCTTCCCCCCCCCCCCCTAAAGAGTAGAATTTCGGAATAAATATTATCGGATGCCTACGTCATACAAAGAACACACCCTCCAAGTTTCAGGTCTCTACGATCAGCTGTTTAGGCTGTGCGTTGATCCATCAGTCAGTCAGCACAAAGCATTTTATATGTATAGAAGATTATGGTAGACAGAAATGGAAGCGTTACCGCTACAATATATGTGTCGTAGAAATAACACCGATGCCTTTGAGTACCCGGAATGACAGAGAAAACTCGTCCAACCCACTAATCATGATCAACATTGAAACGAGTCCTACATACATTTATGAATCTCCACTTCAAAGTGTCCCCGCTATATTTATTAGAGGAGAATATTTCCGCGACCCTCGTAATAAGTTCGTTTCTATATTAACGCGAAGAAAACTGACCTCGGTCGAGTGAATAAAGCTCTAATCGAAGGCGTGGGGGCGCGCCGGGTGCCGAGGCATAAATCAGGCTCCCCTCGCATCGAGGCCCTGTGGAGCCTTCAATTTGGCACATCCTTAAAATGACACACGAGACGCAACGCCCTAACGACACCCGCGTCAACTCTAGCACCGACCTTATAAATAAATACGTGCCCATTATTGCCTTTTTATATTTTTTTAATGAGGAAATACAAATATTAGAAGTTATTGCGGGGAAACCGTCTAACGTAAAAGAGTCTTTCATATGTTTAAATTCGATATTACTTAAATAACAGTGTCTATATTACGCAGTAGAAGTTTTGGGTGAGGAAAATGCAGCACCTTATCTATCTCTTCAGCCCCAATAAACAACTGTACGGTCGGAGTCAGAATTACAGACCCACCGTAGAGTTCTAAAATTATTATTATTGAAATGTTTTTATTCTACAATATTTATCTAATAAATTCGTAAGTTGAAAGTTAAAAACATTCCTATATTAGCAGTTTTGGAGCTCTAGAGTTGGTCTGCAATTCTAACTCCGACCGTACATATAGCATGACGACGGATGTCAACGACAAAGACCTGGCAGCATACTGGAGTGGGCGGATCTGGTCTCTACCTTATAGAGTCCGAAGAAATAGCAAGACTAATTCCATCATTAACTCAACGGACGAGTAAACCAACGAAAACAACCTTCCACAGTTTTCGTATCTATACTAATATTATAAAGCTGAAGAGTTTGTTTGTTTGAACGCGCTAATCTCAGAAACTACTGGTTCAAATTGAAAAAATATTTTTGTGTTGGATAGTCCATTTATCGAGGAAGGCTTTAGGCTATATAACATCACGCGACCAATACGAGCGAAGAATCAGTGGAAATGTGGAAAAAACAGGGAAAATTATTAATCTTTGAGGGCTTTCGTTTTTTGTTTGAACGCGCTGATCTCAGTAACTACTGGTTCGAATTGAGAAATATAGGCTACTTTTTATTCCGATATTCTCACGCGATCGGGACTTACGCGGGTGAAAACGCGGAAATAAAGAAGTGCGGCTTGATCGCGAAACTTGCAACATCACTCGCCTAAGTGTACACAGAGAGGTCGATATCGCTGGTAAAACCAATCAGGGCGTCGTCGTAGACAAACTGTCGGGGCGGGCCTTAATTGGCGGTCGTGAGATTTATGCGGATCGTCACAGAACGGCCGATTTCGTGCGACCGGCGACCGCAGGACACGACCCGGCTGCCGCAGCCGCGGCCCGCGATGTGGCTAACACGTTTCAACACTGTCTTTTACCCCTGCGATTTGGGAGATATTAAGGTGAAAGGGTACCTGCGCGCTCTCCATACAAACGTAGTCGACTGTTTCCTCCTTGGATAATGACACTAGCACAAATATTTTTGTGCCATAAAACCTATAACTGCCATGACTATACCCCTATGTTTTGCTTTTTTTTATTTTCTAATTATCATGGAAATTAAAATAAAAAAAAACAAAAAATAGGGGCATGGTCATGGCAGTTATAAGTTTTATGCACCAAAAATATTTGCTCTAGTGTCATTATCCAGGGAGAAAACAGTCGACTACGTTTGTAATAGTTTGTATGGAGAAAGCCCCCGGTACCCTTTCCTCTTAATACTTATCTACACTTTATAACTTTCACATAGTATAACGACTGTTAGGATGTTCAAATTTAAACACAGAGTGCTCATTGATGTTCGGCTAAGAAGATTCCTAAGTGCAGTGCATACCACTTGCACTTAGGAATCTTCTTAGCCTCTACAAAATAAAATAATAAAAAATAAAGGTGCAAATGGTGCCAATTACAAGCTTGAAACGACTCTAATCTCACAGAGATTTGATAATTGAAGATGATTTGATTTGGAAATATTTTTTTTTAATGTTTGTAACGAATAGGCTCTGAAAATACTGGACCGATTTTGATGAAACTTGGTCTGAGGGTACATTGATTCATTAGAAATAATATAGGCTACTTTTTATCGCGACATTCCCACGAGATCGGGAGTTACGCGGGTGAAATCGCGAAGCACTGCTACTCATTTATAAATAGAAACATCAGAAATATCTTCACTACATAGTCACTACATAGTATAAAATAAAGTCACTTTTCGCCGTCCCTATTTCCCTTCGAATGCTTAGATCTTTAAAACTACGCAACGGATTTTGATGCGGTTTTTTTTATAGATAGAGTGATTCAAGAGGAAGGTTTATATGTATAATACATGCACAATATAGCCGTGCGAAGCCGGGGCGGGTCGCTAGTTAAATAAATTTCAAAGCTGGCCTGTCTATACAAAACATAAATGTATGTAAGTATTAGACAACAGACACCAACCAATATTACAATTACAAGGTAACCTCAACATATCCGTTAAGTGGAAGGCGAGGTCTGTAATCACGGGACCGCAACCGCATAATTCGACCCATATGACGTGCGAAGCCTCAAACCGACCCTTTTAGTCCTTAGTATAAGATCAGTGGTAACTTGACGAATCTATTAGAACTAATTGGTTTGTATTTTTAATACCTATTACTTAATGCCCAAGTTTTTGTGCGTTTTATAAGTCACAAGGGCAAAGCTCAAAGAAAGTTGCATCACCTTAGTATGTAGGGTAAAACCTAGGTTTCACCAAACGAATTATTTTCTTATCCGTAAAAAAAAACAAAATACAAAATCTATGAAGCTAGCTATCGTGTAAGTGTGTTATAAAGTTAATAAGGTTTAACCAAGATGTAAAACATGGCAAATTAAATATAAGGTTTCCTTGTTAGGACTACGGAAAAATTGGTTACACTTAGGTGTAACCAAATACTAAGTGCACATTTAGGTTTGACCAGGCAGAATACGTTGCCCACACTTCAGACTTCGACCCTGTACGGGATCGTACCGGGTGCTGCTGCTTATGATGTAAAATGATAGAAGATCAGATAGCTTTAAGGGTATATATTGTCACGATAATTAATTAACTTAGGATGATTTTAATGAGTGCGATGGGCTTGCTGGCTAAAGGTGCACTGACTCAAGCGAGTCGCCCGGTCGACGTCATTCGCCGGCGCGTGCGACCTACTTGAACCAAATTGTTGAGGTGTTCGATAATGTATCGAACAGACCCAATACATTACTGAGCAAGTTCTGGCAACATTTGAGGGGTAATAATACTAGATTTCTAAAACATTATTTGTAGTCTACGAACGATCTAGACGATCTTTGTGGCGCGGTGGGCGAACACCCGCTTGGGATGTAGTGGGTTACAGATTCTCTCCCCGCCACAAACGAATATGTGTGTGTCCTACCTATGGATATTTGTGCACACTTAATTGTTTCTAGTCTGGATGTTTTTGTAAGTACAATGTACAATATTTTTATTAATTTTCCATCTTAAGGTTGACTGGAAGAGATCGCTTTCAGCGGTAAGGCCGCCTATTGTGCCACTGTTATATTTTTATAATTTAAACTAATTGTCTTGTTGTTGTATTTTTATGTAACTTGTGTGTGCAATAAAGCGTTCTATCTATATATCTATCTATTTTATTAACAAAAGAATTACATGCAAGTTGTCTGGCCATCATAAAACGAGCTTAGACCTAGATGGCGTTGTATGTAATGTCCTGCAGATTTATTCAAAGAATCATCGAACATAATAAAGAACAGTAAAGATTAATGTTTTATACATATAACATTGCAAGTAAGTAACTTCATTTAAACGAAAATTAAGATGCAAATCCGTTGTAAAATATAAATTAACATACCTTTGTTCAAAGTACAGTCACTATATTCATAGCTAAGTATATTGAGAAAGTCCTCAGACGACAGAAGCGTTGTTTTTTCAAGGAGGGAGAACTAACCTTCAAGACGAGGGGGTACGTTTTCAATTTGCTTTATTTGCGCCTGTTTTAATAGCGTCCAGTCGTTATTGGTGGCGACCAAATTGGTTCGTGCCCGGACGCCTTTCGATTAAAGCCGTCAGGGCGCCTTGGACCGGCTGAGGTGTACCGACGCACGCACGCCCAAAGTACGCGTGAAAACAAAACCGCCCCAGACAAATAGAATACACAAACATTGAAGAGTTATCGTTGCTTGAGGGTTCATGTTTGGTTATACCAATTGACGTTTCGGACCCGTGAAAAAACTGACGTATCGAGCTGATGATCCACATAAGTATCATCTGTTACCTACTAACAATAATCATATTAAACCAATGACTGTGTATAGAATGTCATTGTATTGAACACAATACATTAAAATGGCATTTACTCTGATTCCCTCTTTTTTACTTCTAAACTAGTTCCAAATCGCTCAAGCGTTGAGATCTAATTTCGGAGTCAACAACATTTTTTTTTCTTTATTGCCTTTTCAGTGAAGGCAATTGGTTAATTATTAGCTTATCCAGCCTCGTTACACGACGATTTTTACTGGCAAGACATCTTTAAAAAAATGTATCCTTTAGCAAACCTTTCTCCTTGTGCAAGCTACCTAACAGGTTCTGCCATCTAACTAGTATTTTACAGGCCACACAAGAGACGAGCTGCTAAACATCGAAGCTCGTCATCTTTTTCTGCATAAGTAGCCAGAAATAGTCACTGTGGCCGAAATCGGTCAAGGAGGAGACAGACAGACTTTTCAGGGATCCATACCTCAAAAGGTAAAAAAGGAACACTTATAAGATGACTCTCTTGTCCGTATGTCCGTGTGTATCACCACCGATTTTCTCAGGAACGGGAGGACCAAAGTCAAAAAAATTATTCATTAAGATTCATGCAATGCATTAAATCACTTCACAGAAGCGTCTAAAAAATTAAGTTAGGACGTGTGCCTTCGGAACGCGCCCACACATGAGAAGAAGGCACAGGAAACTCAAGGGGTTTTTTATCCCATGAGTTTAACCTAGCAAGTTATTCTTGAGTAAATCTTGTTAGAGAACTATCATAGAATTGTTATCATTAACTTGATCTATAAATACTTCTATCATTAACGATTGGTAAGTATAAAAAGGATGTGTGCCTTCACCCACAGGAGAAGGCACAGGAAACTCATAAGGTGTCTTTTTAAACCATGAGTTTCACCTCTAGCAAGTTATTCTTGAGTAAATCTTGTTAGAAAACTATCATAGAATTGTTATCAATAACTTGATCTATAAATACTTCCATCATTGAATGTAACGATTGGTAAGTATAAAAAACCTTTGCGCTTGTTATTGCATCTATCAAATAATAGGTAAATATTTAAACGCGTTGAAATACGAGGCGATACGTCGATATTTCTATACAAACATCGGGCATGTTACGTGAAATAATGAGCTATGAGCAAACACTGAATGTACACTCGTATAAACATAATTTATGTGCTGAGTTATGGGTATAAGGACATGGGCTAGTTGCTCATAGGCGCAGTCGGAATATATAGTAAAAAAAAACTATATAAAAGTTGTTTACCATGTTTATTGTTTTTATTTTGTTGTCCAGTTGATTATGATGTTTGGAACAACATCGAAATATCGAGCTCCACAAAATAGAAACAACTGGCAGCGCTCCGCGGTTTCACCCGCGTAATTCTCCCTATACCGTGGAAATATTGCAATAATAAATCTGATCATTCTAAGTAGGGCAAAATCGTGCCCAAAGGAGTCGGTTACATACAAACAAGCAAACATACAGGTGAAACTAATAAAAGCGTGTTAAAAAATAGCCTATAGCCTTTCTCGACGAGTGGACTATCCAACACAAAAATAGTTTTTCATTTCGAACCAGGCGTTAAAACAAACAATCTCTTCAGCTTTATAATATTACTAGCGACCCGCCCCGGCTTCGCACGGCTATTTTATGCATGTATTATACATACAAACCTTCCTCTTGAATCACTCTATCTATTAAAAAACCGCATCAAAATCCGTTGCGTAGTTTTAAAATTTAAGCATACATAGGGATATAGGGACAGAGAAAGCGACTGTATTTTATACTATGTAGTGATAGTGATACTGAAGTATAGATAAACATAGTAAATTTACCGTTTTAAATAACTTCGATAGTGAAAATATCCATGGTAGTTTATACATTTTTTATACATTAAAATATATTTTAACATAAAAATACAAATCAGAGACTCTAGTATAGATTAACATATATCACTAAGGCTTTTAGAAATCGTCATCCACTTATCCATCAAATTCTTTGTGTCATGTAACATTGACATTTCGTCCAAGCACATAATTCCATAGAAAACCTAATTAATTTCACATCCCTTTTCCATTAATGCATTCCTATAGCCTATTTCAACAGTTCGACTGGCGTTTTATTTAATAAATCAGCTTTAGAGCACCCTCAGACTTTAGACTTCTCTGCAGTAGATATAGTGTGCATACAGAAGGCCAATTCTCGTAAATAACATTGTTCAAATTATATTTCAACTAGCGACCCGCCCCGGCTTCGCACGGCTATATTATGCATGTATTATACATATACACCTTCCTATTGAATCACTCTATCTTTTAAAAAAACCGCATCAAAATCCGTTGCGTAGTTTTAAAGATCTAAGCATACAAAGGGACATAGGGACGGCGAAAAGTGACTTTATTTTATACTATGTAGTGATGATATCATTCGATTGCATTTCGATTACAAAAAATACAGCTTTTTGTAAAGTAAAACTGACTTTAAGGGTTACTTTTGCAATCGGAATGATATTTAAACAATGTTATTGACGAGAATTGGCGTTCTGTTCACATTTGAAGGCAATCGTTCCGTTGTTTATTAGGCGCTTCACACTGGTACAGACTATTCGCACGACAAAAAAGTCTTTTATCTGCGGACGCTCTTGGGATTATCGGAAAGCCTATCTTCGTATAAGCGTGTTAAGGCATGCAGGGGTCAAATGTGCAGTTAGGGTTTTAACAAAATACGATGCAACAGTACCTTTGCATCGGACACCGTTAGCCAATTCTGCGTATATTGGGGGACGTTTTGATTAATGTTAATAAATAGGATTCATCATTATATCAGCCCAAACACTTACATTGCTAGACATAGGCCTCCCCCATATGACGCCACAAACAGCGGTCCTGAGCCGCCTACATCCATTCACATAAATAGGATTAGTTTTACAAAATTTCAAATATTTTTGTGAGACTAATTGTCACCAATATCTGCCTGTGACTATGTGATTTCATCTCAAAACGTCAGGTTCGAAAACAACGGTTTTTATCCGGTAAATTAGTTTCATTATAGGTACATCGTTAACATTACCACACCTGCCTCATGGTGGGTGACGATGCGGCCTAAGATATAGCACGCTTCCCTTAAAGATACCTATTCACTTGCAATATATTTTCAATCCTTTGTTTTATAGAATAACTAGCGACCCGCCCCGGCTTCGCACGGCTATATTATGCATGTATTATACATATAAACCTTCCTCTTGAATCACTGTATCTATTAAAAAAAAACCGCATCAAAATTCGTTGCGTAGTTTTAAAGATTTAAGCATACATATGGATATAGGGACAGAGGTAGCGACTTTGTTTTATACTATGTAGTGAAGTGATGAAGTGATAGTGATTGTGAAGGTACTTTCAAATAATTTGCATGTCCATCCGTAATGTCTACTTATGATACCGTACCAACATAATAAATGATCGTCCCAAAACAAACGGAAGCATTCAATAAACAAGTTAATTCGAGCACGGTTCATAGCGGACCACTTTTCAATAACCTAACGGACGCTAATTGGACTGGTCATTTTGCATACCGGATAATTAGGTGTTTTCGATACGTGAAACGTAACGTTTGTGAGATTTTAATTAGTATTTTCGTGAATACGAACGACGTAATAATTGTTTTAATGTAAATTGTAATCAACGAAGCGACTTTTCATTTTGTAGTCTGTCTTGCGTAAAATTGGGAGAATATTTACTAAAGAGAACAATATTATTTATTGTACTTTTTTCCACCAAATTTGTACCTATAGATATGTTTATAAACGAATCGACCAATTAAGTAAAACCGGCCGTCTCCATTCGAAGGTTGTGTGTTGTTCAAATAAGATGTTATTTAACTTGTTTAGAGTAACTTATTATATTTAAATGAATGAGCAATTTCATAAAAACATCACCCGTTTCTGCACATTTGTAAATGTTTGTAAAATACAATAAATATTGCTGGGCAAGGCCTCCCCCATTTCCCTCCATGTGTCCCGATCTCCAGCTAACTTTGGCCACTCTGCGTCGAATACATTTTTTTAAATTATGAAGAATATATTTGGTTTAATTTTTTTTTTTGTTCTGATCCTAATTAATTAGAGATCAATTATTTGGTCAATGTGCTTAAAAATAGTACTTACCTAAGCCAATGTCGTTTTGCAATAGCCGTATGACAGCAGATAGCGTCGTACTGGTCAGCAATCCACACAATCAGGATGATATAGAACGCAGTTGTCGTGTCGTTGAAGAATTCGGACATTATTGCTTCCATACCTGTAACAAAGAAAATTGATTTGAATCTGACTGCATAAGAGCCGCAGTTTGTTGCTCAAAGTTCAAGCATATAGAACTGAAGGCATAAGAGCTACGAATTGCAACACATTGCTGCATCCGTATGATAGAAACCGGGAATAATCATAGCTCTCAAGAGCATGAGCAATGTCACAAAAAAAACCCCCATGAGTTTCTTGTGCCTTTTTCTCATTGGTGGGCGTGTTCCAAAGGCACACATGCAGCCTAACTCAGTTTTTAAGACTATTTCAAAGTAAACCCCATGCCTACATGATTCCTAATGAATAAAAAAATTTGAATTTCTTGCCTTTTCTTGCCTCTTTAGGCATAAATTATAACGCACATCGCATTTTGATTGTTAACAGTGATCTTCACAGATGACGCCTTTGGCATAGGAAAGGAACCGCTATGCGTTTAAAATCAAGAATATGTCTCGACAACTCAGTCTATCTATACTGAGAATTTATTGTAATTTATTTCGTACAACAAAATTAAGTTTTTATATTTATCGAAATGTTTGTACGCGCATAACTTCCGAACGACTGCACCAAATTGTTTTTTTGTGTTCGTTATTTTCAGAAAAAAAAAAAAAAAACGCGGGTTAAACCGCGGGGTGCAGATAGTTGTTAAATAAAACAATATAAGTGAAATATTGATAAAACCCTATATAGTTTCATATAGTTGGATGACAAAAAAAAACAATACAAATCAAAACCGCATAAGAAATATACTTTCAAAATTCTACCTGACAATCTACAGTTGTCTAAAATATATGACACTAGCGACCCGCTCCGGCTTCGCACGGCTATATTACGCAGGTACCTATTATACATATAAACCATCCTCTTGAACCACTCTATCTATTAAAAAAAAACCGCATCAAAATCCGTTGCGTAGTTTTAAAGATCTAAGCATACAAAGGGACATAGGGACGGCGAAAAGTGACTTTATTTTATACTATGTAGTGATAGTGAAGTGATTTAATTCTAATAATGGTACAATTTCCTTCGGTCCTAGACTGTGATTCTATATTAACTACATCGCAGTCGTGACGTGTTAAATATCGCAAGTCATATGTGATCGCGACACTGGAGCCGCGTCGTCGTCGGGTGTCTCGTCGGGTCGCTCTAATTAGGTGTCGACAATTACACCCTAACGACCGAAATCCGAGACACGTAGCTAGCTTATTAAAAGGCGACATGCAGCCGCGATATAGTCACTCGCTTTCATGCAAGCAGCTTGTTTTTGATATATGCGGTAGGAATATTGAAACCAATTACGTGTATTCTGCATGATACGCGTATTTCTGATGTTTGATTTCGTAGACGTTATTTGCAGACATGTGAAAGCAAAGTGCATACGCTGATATGATATTAGATGTCACTTTTAGCAACGTTTCTCAGGTAGAGGGTATAATCAAAAGCAAATAGAAGTATTAGAATTTATGGTGAAAGGATACCGGCGCTCTCTCCATACAAACGTAGTCGACTGTTTCCTCCCTGGATAATGACACTAGAGTAAATATTTTTGTTGCATAAAACCTATAACTGCCATGACTAGCCCCTATGTCTTGGTTTTTTTTTAATTCTCTAATTATCATCTAGCTTTCTAGCTAGATGGGTCTGGCCGGAAGACCAGCGCTGCAGCTAAGCATGTTTGGCTGCAGTTTTTAGCTGAGGTCGACCCATTTGGGTCAGCACACGACTCCTCTTTTATGTTGTTTTTTCTTTGTCATTTTTTGTTTTTATTTAATTAATTTTCATTGTCATGTTTCTTTCTTTATTCCTGTGTTTGTCGTGTGTTTGTTCTCAATAAATGCTTTTCTTTCTTTCTTTTTAAATTAAGATTTAAAAACAAAGACATAAAAAAAAACATAGGGGCATGGTCATGACGGTTATGAGTTTCATACAACAAAAGTATTTGCTCCAGTATCATTATCCAGGTAGGAAACAGTCAACTACGTTTGTATGGAGAGAGCGCCTCTTTCCTCTTAAATTTGAAAAAAGCGAACATATTCAAACGAGTTAGGTATAAACATAGTCGGGAACGGTAGTAGAGCCGGGATTATAACTCAATACAGAGCGCCGACAACTGTCCGGCGGCGGGCGCCGAGGCCGAGCTGGGCCGTATTTGCATTTTGATGAGCCTCGACACTGATACAATAAACACGTTACCCCTCTACCTACTAGAGTTTCAACTCCTGCATTGCTCTACCTACAGTTTGATTATGTTTCACAACGATATATAATTTTACTAGCGACCCGCCCCGGCTTCGCACGGCTATGTTATGCATGTGTAATACAGATAAACCTTCCTCTTGAATCACTCTATCTATAAAAAAAAACCGCATCAAAATCCGTTGCGTAGTTTTAAAGATTTAAGCATACAAAGGGATATAGGTACAGAGAAAGCGACTTTGTTTTATACTATGTAGTGATGAAACATTTGCAAATTGTTAGTTTTATTTATTAATCGGATAGTAAAATCTAATTGTCTTAGTTATCACTTTAAACATAATTTTCAAAAGTTTTTCATCTTTAATTAATTTCATTTCAATTTTTATTATTGTTTAAGGTAGTACATCATCACAAGGAAACTATTCTTATTTCTAACTACAGGATAGTCTTAGTTCTTCCAATGGGTTCAGAGGACTGCTGGAGCTCTCCCGCACACAATGCATCAGTGAGGCTTCTCTTTTGCGTATTCACTACATAGTATAAAACAAAGTCGCTTTTTTTGTCTCTATTTCCCTTTGTATGCTTAGATCTTTAAAACTACGCAACGGATTTTGATGCGGTTTTATTCAATAGATAGAGTGACTCAAGAGGAAGGTTTATATGTATAATACATGCATAATATAGAGGTGCAAAGCCGGGGCGGGTCGCTAGTTATTATATAAAAATAACAAACTTTTGCAATTCCTGATTTAGTACAGTCGGAAAACGAATTAGCTGAACCCCATGTGACCCAGAGCTCACTCGCACCTCTGTAAAAAAATTTAACCGACTTAAAAAAAGGAGGAGGTTTTCAATTCGGTTGTATGTATGTTTTTTTGTTATGGATGTTCGCGCATATCTTCTTTGTTTATTATATTGTATACTTATTGTATTGTATGTATATTGTTTAAAAATTGTTGTGCGAAGTGGAGGCGTAAAAGTAGGAAAGCGGACCCCGAGCTCGCGAGAGGGATGCAATCGGAACATCGCTCGGATGACGATGATGATGTATATTGTTTAAAAAATCAGATAACATTACTTTGCAACCTTACAGATTTGCGAGTGATCTCTGGTTTACGTGGGGTTCAGCTAATTGGTATTCCGACTGTACATAAACAAGAAAAAAGAATCATCGAAGTCGGACTTCATATCGTACGGCGTGAAAATTGCTAAAACATACTCTTCGAATTGCTAACCTTCTCCAATTTTTGGAGTCGGTGAAAAACAAACCAGTGTTTCTTATAAAGGAAAATTACACGTTCAGGATTAACTCTGCTATAAACTAAGCACATTATCTTCTAAACAAAATTCACCGCAACAACTAAAGCGAGAACGTATGGACAGAACAGTTCCTATGTTGTTAAACCTTTCCTTAATTAATTCTCTATTGAACAGACTCCAACGGACACCAAGTCGGAAGCGGTGACGTTTAACCCGACCCATTCATAATACGACCCGCTCAATTAATTCTTACTTGATTTTAGTTACCAGTTTCCCGATTTAATACAAATATTTACCATGTTCTATTGTCTTTTTTAAAGAGGTTTTTGGGGTTATTACTGTTTTCTTTTGTTCAACAGATTTTCCGGTCTTAGTTTTTTTCCGAGGTTCAATGGTTTTTTTTTTCGACTACCGTGTCATTTAAGAAACAAGTATTTATGTATTTATTTATTCCCGCCTCGAACAAGTATTTATGCTGTAGATATTTGTTACCAGTCTGATTTATAAAAAAAAAAGTATATAAATATAACACAAGCCGTGTTGCTTAGCTTGGGGAATAATTATTTTATTTATTTACTAGCTGCGCCCCGCGGTTTCACTTGCGTAAGTCCGATTTTTCTCACCGTCTAAACTTTCCCTGGACTACGACAAACATTCAAAACCGAAATCATCTAAATCGGTTCAGCCATTCTCGATTTTTAGCGAGACTAACGAACAGCAATTTATTTTAATTTATATAGATTTTATTTGTTCGGGATGTCGCCTAAGATGGTGAAACGTAATAAAGTCCATTCAAGAAAAGAACACTGTAATAAAAAGCATCCAAACTACACTTCATCATCTTTTTTCTTCCTCATAAAAATGACATTTAATTTGTCACAGTAAATAAGTTAAAACAATCATCAGGAGCGTAAAAGCGGGTGCTTATGAAAGTCACCGTTAGTTACCTATTCAGCGGAGCATGCGACATAATCCACAGCGAGACGAGTAAACAAATTACTAGGGACGGGTGGGACGGTCCGCTATTAATTTTAATTCCGAACTGTGGGTCCCAAGATCGTCGGAGATCGGCGGGAGGCACGAACAGAGAGACTCGCGAATCGATGTAAGCTATCGAAATAAAACAACTCCAGTTGTTGTCAATAGATGCAAAAGCCCCGGGTATCGATATTGAATATTATTCAGACAACTATTTCCTTAGAACGTCAGATATTTTAGGAAGGTTATTTTACCGACTTCAAATAAATATTGCAGGACATTCCATACATCGCCCCATCTAGCCCCAAGCTAAGTTACTAGACTTGAGGTATGGGTGCTAGACAACGGAACTCATATTTTTTTTGTAAATATATACTTATAATAATAATAATGTGGTCTGGTTGTTTCTATATATTATAAGTATATATTTACAAAAGAAAAGTATAAAAGTAGTATTCGTTGTCTAGCACTCATAACACAAGTCTAGTTACTTAGCTTGAGGCTAGGTGGAATGTAAAAGTATTTGCAATCTTAACCTTTGTGAGCATGATCACAAAAAAAAATCCATGAGTTCCTAGTGCCTTTTTCTCATTGATGGGTGTGTTCCGATGTCACACATCCTAACTTACTTTTTAAGACTATTTAAAGTGAATCCATACACTGTACTGATGATTCTAAAGGAATAAAAAAATAGAATTTTGGAGTTTTGAATTTACTACACTTGATGGTCAGTTCCACATCCCCACTTAGTTTTTAAAACTTTTTGTGCCTTGATTAAATTTATCCACCGTTTTATATGAAGAGTAGCCTTTGACAGGTGCCGAGGCATGGCTGTCAAAAGCAGGCGACTGCAGGAGGTCCGAGCAATCCTCCTGTTTCTACTGGAAATGGCGTATCGGTTGACGGTTATATGCTGATTTGTTTATTGTGAATTCAGGGATAAATAGACGAAATTTTGAAGAAAAGAGCAAAAAAAAATAGACCTCGATCTTTTTTGAGGAATTTCTTTGTTAATAAGAATTCCAATGCAAAATTTAACGTTACTTGACCTAGCGTTAGTGTGTGGAGAGATTTTTCTATAACTCGTATGCCTATGAGTGCCACCTAACTAGATATTTATAGCCTCCCGCGTTACCTCCAGCCAGCAAATTATTTCTAGGAATTAAGATAATCGTGAGCTCTCGATACGCGGCGCGAGTAGGTATTTTCAAAAATGACCCGTATCGTGCGATACAGAAAGTTTAAGTTCGGACGTAATTGCCTACATTTTACTTTTCAAATAATGTTGCGGGCTATAACGTTTTTACTCCCTTTATCCTTCACAAAATGAAATAAATTTGATCTCATTTAATTCACTGCATCTTATTTTAGGTTTATGCGTTTTTATTTTTTGGTAATTCAGTTTAGACTATTAAAAAACAATTGAAACGCTCGATGAAGTTATTAAGTCAAAAATATAGATATTCAGATACTAATAACTTTTATCTTAGGAAATATTTCTTTAAAATAAAAACGGTTAAACCTAGTTTTCCATTAGATCTAGAACATTTTCAAAAAATTATCAAAATCGGACTTCTTTTATGGGGGGAAAACGTTACCGCTTTTTGTAAGGAAATTTACAGCTTCACAGTGGTCTTAAGTTTAGTTTATAACAACCTTAACCAAATTGCTTAAGTACATTTAACAAGTGTGCCCGGAGCTAGTGCATCAAATGTGTCTCCCTTGTCTGATGTAAAGAATAGTGCACACAAATTGTGACTCTTCACATCTCCTGGTTTAATCAAGGCAGACACCCGCCGCGCGGTGTGCTTCCAACGCGGCAAATTGAGAATAATGGAGCCAGTGCGAACCTACCTACAAAAATTGGATAGTGTTGCGATTCTTAATCCGCTTTGTTTTTCATTTCGTATTATTAATATTCATTGTTGTTTTAAGTCTGTACGGTATTTATTTCAAATGGAAACATCTCTCAATTTCAAGGATTTAAACTGAACAAGTAACAGAAAAATATTAACATGTCGCGGGACATCCTTTGGAAACGAAGTCCCTTTACCTCATTTTTCTTTCTTTTTTTTTAAATTTACGTGTGGGAGATATATAAATATGTGAGAGTTTTTTTTCTTTCGCGAACCCGCGATAAGTAACCTCTTTCCAAAAAGTAGAGTCTTCCTGAGGTATAGATACTTGTCATTTATTAATCGTGTGTTCAAGCAAGCTCTTATTCTTCTCAATGAGCTTATTAGTCAACAACCAGATGCCGATATCTTCACTATCACTATCACTACATAATATAAACCAAAGTCGCTTTCTCTGTCCCTATATACCTATGTATGCTTAAATCTTTAAAACTACGCAACGGATTTTGATGCGGTTTTTTAATAGAGTGATTAAAGAGGAGGGTTTATATGTATAATGCATCACTATCACTTCTCTACATAGTATAAAATAAAGTCACTTTTCGCCGTCCCTATGTCCCTTTGTATGCTTAGATCTTTAAAACTACGCAACGGATTTTGATGCGGTTTTTTTAATAGATAGATTCAAGAGGAAGGTTTATATGTATAATACATGCATATTATAGCCGTGCGTAGCCGGAGCGGGTCGCTAGTGCATAATATAGCCGTGCGAAGCCGGGGCGGGTCGCTAGTTAATAATTATGTGATTGAGTTCTGTAATAAATAATAAATAAATATTTCAGGACATATTACACATCGCCATCCAGCCCCAAGCTAAGCAACTTAATGCTTGTGTTATGGGTGCCAGATAACGGATAAACTACTTATATACTTTTTTTTTTGTAAATATAATATACATATTATACATATAGGAAACACCCAGAACCAGAAACAAGAATTTATGGTCAGCATAAATACTTGTTCCCGGCGGGAATCGAACCCGCAACCTTCTGCGTCGCAGTCGGGTGTTCGCCCGACGCGCCACAGAGGTCGTCAAATAATAATGTAAATTATAATGCAAATAAATAGTGTAATATTTGTTATACTTTTCTTAATATGTTTATTTGTTACATAAGTTCTATTCAATAATGTACCTACCTTCCTAATGACTCTTTGCACGTTTTGGTGTATACTGTAAGTGCAATGAGTACCTAACTGTATTATAAATAAATAGCTGATCAAAGCAACAATGTGATATAGGTTGTGGATGACGTGGTAAGATAGTAGATATTATGAAGCGCAAACAGTGTAAGTATGATGGTTTGCTTTATGTCCGTTCAGTTTCAATATTCGAGCGTTGATTACGGAATGTATCGAGAGCGGAGATTACAGCGAGCGAGCTTGTGTTGAAGGACACTGGTCCCGCATTGGGCGTTCGTCGTCGCTTATGTTTCGGCTAAGCCCTGCATCGAAGATCCGTCTTTACGAGCTCGTTAGTGCTGTAATCGCGACGGTGCACGAGCCGGATTACTGCCTGTGCATTATTAGTGTTTTTATTGATTCACTCGGGTGCCATCGTAAAGTGAGATTATTATTCGCGTGGCGGAGCCCCCGCGAGCCCGAGCGACACCCGCGCCGCCCTCCACCAGAGTTGTTTTGTTACTTAATCGCGACGATAACGGCATTTAACGACGGCTAGGTGACTGGCGAAATTCCGCTTCGATGTTTAGTGCTCATTCTATTTTCATTAACCATTTACCCACTTAATGATCCAGATCCTAAGGGAGTGATTCAATGACTTGAAGCCATAAAATTAAACCTTAGCGTGACCTGTACACTGTAATTAATAGCTTTTACAAGAATTTTCCTTTCGTATCTACGCTGTGTACAATGGCGTAACTATAGTGGCAAGTCTACAAAATGCCACGGGTCCCCAGCCGGAAGGGGTCCCCGGTCAGAAGAGAATCCCAACTTTCAACATTTATTATGCCCCTTAAACTGAAGGGCTGAATGCTGGGCCGTGAAGAAGAAGGATGAAAGAAGATTGCATGCAGCGGAGATGAGAATGTTGAGATGGATGTGTAGAGTAACGAGGATGGATAAAATAAGAAATGAGTATATTAGAGGAAGCATGAAAATTGTTACTGAAAAAGTAAAAGGGAACCGTTTATGTTGGTATAGACATGTGATGAGAAGAGAGGAGACGCATGTGACTAGAAGAGTGATGAGTATGAATGTAGAGGGATGGAGAGGAAGAGGACGACCGAAGCAAAAAAAGATGGACTGACGACTAATAGGAGTGAATGGAAGAAAAAGACATACTGCGCCGACCCCAAATTAATTGGGATAAGGGCAGGAAGATGATGATAATTTAGTAAAGAAAATACTTAGTTGCATAAGCTTTTATAAACCAACATTTTTGGTCAAAAAAAAATTTTAAACAAGTTTGTATTACAGTAAAAATATAGTTGATTCCGCTTCTTTATTTAGGGGGGAGCCTTTAATGAATTTGCCACGGGCCTCAAACTGCATAGTTACGCCACTGGCAGTATAAATGGTACTTTTAGTGTACGCGTCTAATTAACTATATCTATTTGTTCATTCATGTTTTTTTATTATAAAAGCGTGTCAAAGGGAAATTAATTAATTAAATGTACGTTGCAGGTCGGTATGTACGTTGATGGAGCAGTTATTATAAAATGCTTGCATTTTCAATAAAGTGGGTCAATGGAGATTGGAGATGCTTTTTAATGGCCAATAATGTAATATCAAAAAGGTTTCATGAAAATTTACAGTGAAGAGCTATTAACAAGTATAACAGGTTGTGCATAAAGTTTTATAGAGTCAACATTGAAATTTTCTAAAATAATTACTTATATAATATTTCTTTATTTTCCTCCACAAACAAACATCAATTACTTATTATGACACAATTTAAGTACTAATAATTACATCTAATTGTTAGTTTATTTGTGAGAGAGCTGGAGCCTAAACTAAGCCAAGTGTGAGTGTGGGTCCTGAAATCGCTCTCAATATCGATCTTGAGTGCGTATCAATCGAGTGAGTCTTGAGATGTGGTCACTATCTTAAGTTAGGCGTTAATTAATAGATAAAACTCAAGTTTTAACCAAGCTGATATCGCTCCTGAGATTTGAGACTGATCTTGAGAGCGACCTTGTATGACAGTAGCGCTATGTTCTTACCTTAAATGGTCTGTTTTTACCCTATGGTAGGTAGTTTCGTCATATTTTACTGTCAACTTGTTTTTAATGTAAAAATATTTTACAAAATGTAAGATTTTACTATTAGATAATTATTCCGAGACGTTTTAAAGGTTTGGTGTAATGACTTTATTTGTTCACTGTAATGCCCTCTAACTTTAGTCATGTATGACCCGCAATCAAACTTGAGTTCACGAAACTACATCTTGAGAGCTGAGTTTGATTTATTAATACGGTATTACTCAAGTGATACGTCGCTCTTTAATCGCGTCTTAAGATAGGTTTATTAATCAGCGCAACAACTCAAGAGCAAACTTAAGATTGAAATCGATATTGAGTTCGGTTTATTAATACGGACCTAAGTATATTTGTATGCATGTATTGTAATGTGTTAAATTATTGCATTTGAGTCAAAATTTTAATTATTTTCAGGAGTACGATAGAAAATCAGTACGCTACATACTTGTTGTGTGTAGCGCTATAGGCTGAGTCGTATTTTTTTTTTGCAACCACGCTGTTTATAAGTTTCCGTACCTCAAAAAGTATAAAAAAAGGAAACCTTATTACGATCAATTTATTTTCCGTCTGTTTTTTTTACATTTTCTTATGTTAAAATAAGTAGTTTTCTTTGACGACCCAGTTGGCACAATGGTCACCATGCCGGACTGCCAAACACAGGGTTGCGGGTTCGATTCCCGCCACAGACAAGTATTTATGCTTAGATATATTTCTGTGGTCTGGTTGTTTCTATGTATTATAAGTTTATATTTACAAAAGAAAAGTATATAAGTAGTATATCCGTTGTCTAGCACCCATACCACAAGTCTAGTTACTTAGCTTGGGGCTAGATGGCGATGTGTGGAATGTCCTACAATATTTATTTATTTATTTATTTTGACTACAAATAAACATATTTTCTTTATTTCTTTCTTATACGAAACTAGCTCATCCGGAATGAAAAGCATATTGACGACCCAGTTGGCACAATGGTCACCTACTCCGGACTGCCAAAATTCCCGCCTTAGAAATGTTAGATATTTGTCTGTGGTCTAGTTGTTTTTATGTATTATAAGTATATATTTACAAAAGAAAAGTATATCCGTTGTCTAACACCCATAACACAAGTCTAGTTACTTAGCTTGGGGCTAGATGGCGATGTGTAGAATGTCCTGCAATATTTATTTATATATTTACAAAAGAAAAGTATGTATATCCATTGTCTAAAACTCCATAACACAAGTCTAGTTACTTAGCTTGGGGCTAGATGGCGATGTGTAGAATGTCCTGCAATATTTATTTATATATTTACAAAAGAAAAGTATGTATATCCATTGTCTAAAACTCCATAACACAAGTCTAGTTACTTATCTTGGGGCTAGATGGCGATGTGTAGAATGTCGTGCAATATTTATTTATATATTTACAAAAGAAAAGTAGGTACTTATATCCGTTGTCTAAAACTCCATAACACAAGTCTAGTTACTTATCTTGGGGCTAGATGGCGATGTGTAGAATGTCGTGCAATATTTATTTTATTTTATTTCTTGCAATTTTTTATCGCAAATGCTCAAGCCGTTTTACCGGTAGGTAACAAACTTTATAATTGACAAGGTCTTATCAGTTGAAACCAATAGGTACAAACATATAAAAGTTTAGGGTTATTGGTAATTATACTAGCTAGCCGTTTAGGGGCACTTCTGTGCAGCTAAACAAACAACTTTTGTTCTACGACTTTTGGAAATTCGAACACATTTTTGAAATTTTTGAGGTTAGATTTACCTGAAAATCAGCTGTTCCTCACACGGAGAGGTCATTTACCTTAAAATTTTACTTATTTTTATCTACTATTCTTAGTCTGAATGACCTTTTTTTTAAAAATCAGATGTTTTTAGGTTTAATATAACCTTAAAATTTTCATTTTTTTTTTCGAATTTTCAAAACTCGTAGATCAAAAGTTGTTTGTTACGGTGCACAGAAGTAGCCCTCGACGGCTTGCTAGTATAATCTCCACATAGTATACAATAAAGTCACTTTTCGCGGTCCCTATATCCCTATGTATGCTTAAATCTTTAAAAGTACGCAACGGATTTTAATGCGGTTTTTTTTAATAGAGTGATTTAAGAGGAAGGTTTATATGTATAATACATGCATAATATAATAAACCATTGTACAATATTTGGTATAGAAACTGCATTTCCATTACACGGTGGATTTCGTCTTCGACACAGAGACGATGGGGCTCGTATTCTCGTCAATTTGTACGAGATGTATGCATGTTAATAAAGCCCATTGTTCGGGCAGCTTGCACGGAGATTAGCCTCTGAATGTTGGAACCAATCTGGCTCAATACCACAGTAATAACACTAATCTTATGCAAGTTATTATAGATGGGTATGGGTAAGGTTTCTATCGTAATATTGGCTTTCTGTTCCTTTGTATACTTTGTTAAAGTTTTAGCTGTAGACTTTATAAAATAAAATAAACTAGCTGCCCTCCGCGGTTTCACCCGCGTAACTCCCGATCCCGTGGGAATATCGGGATGTAAGCTATCCTATCTCTCAAGTTGGATCGAACTGCACATGGTGTGCGAATTTTATTATAATCGGTTAAGTGGTTTAGGAGTCCATTGAGGACAAACATTGTGACACGAGATTTATATATATTAAGAAAGAAGTAGGTTCTATACAATGTGTTTCAGCGAAGGGGTTTTAATACTAAAGGGGGTTGTTCTAAACGTCTAGGCGAACAACTTTTGTTCTACGACTTTTGAAAATTCGAACTTTTTTTTCGATAATTCTGAGGGAATAATTACTTGAAAATCAGCTGTTTCATACAAAAACTTCGAACGAAATGTTCGAATTCCCAAAAGTCGTAGAACAAAAGTTGTTCGCCTAGACGTCTAGAACAACCCCCTTTCGTATTAAAACCCCTTCGCTGAAACACATTGTATAATGAAAGGAAGGGCTCCGAATCACAAGGTCTGTAAGGGAAAATGTCATGGTTTGTAGAAAGTCTACATGTTAAAACGCTTAAGTGACAATTTTCATATGATAGGTCGCGGTGCAATTTTTGAAGGTGCAGTTTTCTTTGTAAAATATTTTCTGAAGGCCTAGTAAACGTGTCGCGCGTATGTAACGAAGTAATGTCAGTAACGTGAACTGAACTATGGACAGGCGCAAATGATGGGCGCAAATGCTGGGCTCAAAATGAAGCGTGAAAACAGCCCGAGGATGTAGTAAAATGACTATGGTGGAAAATGGTGAGCTGTATCGTTTATAATTTGTATAATGAGCTGAATACTTTCGTAAAAAAGTATAATTACAAAAATATCGCTAGGTTTGAAAAATTTAGAGCCAGGAGTGGCCGATGCAATCAATAAAGTTCTGAAATATCTTATCAAAATTGGTGATGCAAGTAGATTAAATCCAGATATTTACATGGCTGTCTGAAATATTGTTTCTTATGAAAAGTTTTGAATTAGTAATGGTCGCTAGTATGGATATAACAAAGAAATATGCCATATAATTAGCGATGCAAATGGATTAAATTCAGATTTTTTAAAGCTGTATCGTTTATAATTTGTATAATGAGCTGAATATTTCTGTTGTAAAGTATAATTACAATTAAGGCTAGATTAAAAAAAGTTTAGAGCCAGGAGAGGCCTATGAAGTCAATTAAGTTCTGAAATATTTTATCAAAATTGGTGATTCAAGTAGATTAAATCTAGACTTTTACATGGTTGTCTGAAATGTTGTTTTTTATGAAAAGTTTTGAATTAGTAATGGTCGCTAGTATGGATATACCAAAGAAATATGCCATATTATAATTCGCGATGGAAATGGATTAAATTCAGATATTTTAGATGTTGCATAGAAATATTTTAGTTTTTGAATAGTTTTGGTCAGAGTTGAGTTGGTCAGAATTGCCGCAAAAAGTGGATTCATATTTTTGACCAATTAGTCGAGAGTGTGAATTTGCAGATGAATTTATTTTAGTAAAGGTGTACATGCTATAAGATGTTGTGAAATAAACTCGATACGCTGTGAACGCAAGTCATTCTTAAACCGATAATATAAATCATTCAGATATGGGTGTCTCTCTCTCACAAGTGAAGCGAAATGTTCTTTGTGAGATGTGTAGCGAGAAATCTAGAATGAAGAGAAATGTAAAAAAGAAATGGCGTTGCAATATGGGTTCTAAAGGCAGGAAAAAGAAATAAAACTCAAATTAGAGATTCCCATGCAGTTGCAGTCACTTCAAACATTTTTCCAACAGAAGTAGAATGAATAGAATTGTGTATAGTAACAGATATCCATGGTGAACACTGGTACTTTAAATACATGGCGATACACAACTAAGCTGATATTGAACATCACTTGGTTTAAGCCATTTGGTTGAGTTGGTTGGCCGGCGATGGGATAGCTAGCTTTTCCAAGATTCTGTCCCTTTTGCTCTGGTGTGTGGATGTGGAAGTATTGCGAACTGTAGATGTCTTTTGGTCGAGTTAGTTGGCCGGCGATGGGATAGCTAGCTCTTCCAAGATTCTGTTCTTTTTGCTCTGGTGTATGAATGTAGAAGTATTGCAATCATTTGATGTCTTTTGGTTGGGTTGGTTGGCCGGCGATGGAATAGCCAACTCCTCCAAAACTCTGTTTGCTCTTCTATATCAAAATGATCAAACGTTGCAGAATCTGACCTTTTTTGTGTTGTTCTCAGCTTCCAAATTCGACTACAAGGGTGTTCGAGGGCGAACACAACCGCAGGACGGCCGTGTCAGTAACAAAACGAAAACGACTGAAGGAAGTCAACAATACAGTGCTTCATTTGATGGATACGTCAGGGCGCCGCCATCTTGACTACTGTTTTGTGTCTATAAATAGGAATAAAATGACGGAACGTGGTTCAGTCTGTCGGAGTAGCTTCATGATGTCCGAACCTTTTTATGTTCGTACCATTTATTTGAGTTAATTAGTTTAATACCTTTTAGTGAGTGGATTAAGCGTTGTGGTAAAATAATGCCGATGGGTATGTAATTTATATGATTAAAATATGTTCTGACGATAAGTGCCTTTATATTTACGTAACCTACACTCAGATTTGCTTAAAATACCTGGTCCTTTATAGTAAGTACTCTTTTTAAAAAAAAATCTATTTTTTTTATTTTTATACATACGAGTAGGTACTTAGGTATTATATGCGGGAAATTAGTTATCAGTCTCCTTCATTCTCCCTTTCTCTTACAGTTTTTCGTTTCACGTTTTCGTAACGCGTAACATTTTTCCAGCTACGTGCCCTCGCCAACCGATAAGGAACTTCATTCAAAAAAATGTACCAACCAGCCTGTCACTACGATGTATCTAGTTATCAGTATCGAACATAAAGTAACCGTGAAATCAGTAAAACTATTATCGATGAGCTCGTTAATTTGGAAAGTGGATCACAGTGAGGTGGTGACGGTGTAACGCGAACAGCCGGCAGGTCAGCCCACTACCCCTACGGTCGAATCAACATTTGCCGAGAGATCGAATTACCGTCGTCCGCGTCAACGCAACGTAATTGATTCACCGACCGACGGGCGCCCGGTACGCCTTTTTGTCTCTCGTCCGACGGAAAAAAAAACACAAAATTCACCGCTAATTCAATATTCCTCGCACTTTTCCAACATTTTAAGCGAAAGCGCAGCGCGCTAGCGGAAAATTGTAGAAAATGCGATTGAAATATTTTAAAGTCGATTTTGCACTCTTAAATTTTCAGTGGTGATGCATTTTAAGTAGATGAAAACTCAAAGAGTATCAAAACACCTCAAAGCAACACTAAGTAACAAATCTCGTAGCTCGTAGAGGGCTACGGAATTCTGTAGAGCATACGTAGAGCATGCTACGAATATATTCGTAGACATTTAACTTGCGTGACATTAAATAAAAATATAAATCAATATTGCAGGACATTCCACACATCGCCATCTAGCCCCCAAGCTTAGTAACTAGACTTGTGTTATGGGTGCTAGACAACGGATATAGTACTTAGATACTTTTCTTTTGTAAATATATACTTATAATACATAGAAACAACCAGACCACAGACAAATATCTAAGCATAAATACTTGTCTGAGGCGGGAATCAAACTCGTAGCCCCGTGTTTGGCAGTTCAGTATGGTGACCATTGTGTCAACTGGGTCGAGATTGTGCTATATATTTTGCTAAATACTAGATAAGTGCATTTAATGGGGAATCTAAAATTAAATTTTATTTCAATAACCACTTTGACACTCGGTCCAGTCGGTACTTAAAGGTTAAACGTTTATATATTTTTTTGTTGTGCAATGTCCTTAATATTCGTTAGAAAGATCGAAAATATAATAAAAATGTTACACATTTTAATCCTTAGTGCGCACAGAGATGATTTGCGTGTCGCTAGATCTCAGGGGAAGCAATCGATCACACGCGACGTTTCCCATCAAAAAGGACAAATAAGTTACAAGTATGATGTATAGACATATCATCACATGGCTGCACTAATACTTGCAATTTTATTTACAGTATGCGTCATAAGTACACTATAGTGTGCTACAATATCACTACATAGTATAAATAAAACAAAGTCGCTTTCTCTGTCCCTATTCCATTTGTATGCTTAAATCTTTAAAACTACGCAACGGATTTTGATGCGTTTTTTTAAATAGATAGAGTGATTCAAGAGGAAGGTTTATATGTATAATACATGCATAATATAGCCGTGCGAAGCCGGAGCGGGTCGCTAGTATACTAATATTATAAAGCTAGAGAGTTTGTCTGAACGAGCTAATATCAGGAACCACTGGTTCGAATTGAAGAAATCGTTTTGTGTTGGATAGTTCATTTATCGAGGAAGGCTATAGACTACTTTTTATTTTGATTTTCCCACGGGATCGGAACTGTATTGAGCTTACTACCTTATAGACGTTACACACAAAACATAAATACTTGAATTAAAAGTACTCAGTCTGATTATTATTTTCAACATATGTATATATTTAGCCGAGTGGTATAAGCCGCCACCCGCTACACTAACCGACGTGGGTTCGATCCACAGGTTACGTTATTATAATGTTGAAATAGTGCTGCACAGGATAGTAAATGTTACAGTGGACAGAAACTTTTGACCGTTTCTAGTACACTATCAGTTTTCTACAATAATACTATAAACAAGTATTGAATTTAAGACCTCATAGACGTTACACACAAACATAAATACTTGAATTAAAAGTACTCAGTGTGATTATTATTTTCAACATATTAGCTATGTCTTTAGTTGGCCGATTGGTATAAGCCGCCACCCGCTACACTAACCAACGTGCCCATTGCATTCATGCACTGTATGGAGTGCATTTTGATGTGTTTAAAATAGTGCTGCACAGGATTATAAACGCTACGCTACTAGTGGACTTTTGAGCGTCGATTGTGCTAAGGGAAAAATAACTTACCATTTTTGCCAGCATAGCGCCACCCATGCTGGCAAAAATAGCCGATCTCTAAAACAGTTGTTCAGCTGAGTAGGAGCAGTCTCTCTCTATCGCAGATTTATTGATTATCATAATCAATAAATAAATATTGCAGGACCTTTCACACATCGCCATCTAGCTCCAATCTAAGTAACTAAACTTGTGTTATGGGTGCTAGGCAACGGATATACTACTTATATACTTTTCTTTTGTAAATATATTTATAATACATAGAAACAACCAGACCACAGACAAATATCTAAGTATATAATACTTATCTAAGTATAAATCTGAGGCGGGAATTGAACCCGCAACCAAGTGTTTGGCAGTCCGGCATGGTGACCATTGTGCCAACTGGGTCGTATTAATGAAACCTCATACATTTGTAGATAGATCATACCTGACCGTCATACAGTGCAAACTAGTACGGAGAGTAGATGATAAATCTGACGCTGCGAATTATGATTTAAAAAATGTGTTATTTTTTTTCTTTTTTTAGCTCATTTCTGTAATTAGCCGTAGTGTCTTGTTCTATGAAATAAAACATTTATTATTAACTAGCGACCCTCCCCGGCTTCGCACGGCTATATTATGCATGTATTATACATTATAAAACTTCCTCTTGAGTCACTCTAACTATTTAAAAAAACCGCATCAAGATCCGTTGCGTAGTTTTAAAGATTTGAGCATACAAAGGGACATAGGGACAGAGAAAGCGACTTTGTTTTATACTATGTAGTGATAGTGATGATGATTAAGCTATTGCATAGCTTTTATTGCGGGCTTTGAGTTTATTTGCAGATTCTCCATAAAATTTCCTTTACTTCTATCAAAACAAATAGCTTATTTTAGAGCGTAGAGAACAACTGTGACAATAATAAAGTTCATATTAGTTTCATGAAAGAATTGTTGAACATTGTATGCATTGCGAAATGAAAAACAACTGAAACCCACCTGGGACATACGACGGTCGTATTGCACGATTCGATTTAAATTAAAACTACCCTACACTAAAGATACTATGTGTAAAACTGAAATATATGATTTCAAATAAATAAAGTCAAGTTTAACTGGAACTAGCCAATTAGTGACTTTTTGTTAGTTATATAAGTAATGCACTTTATGACGACACAGTTGGCAAAATGGTCACCATGCCGGACTGCCAAACACAGGGTTGCGGGTTCGATTCCAGCCTCAGACAAGTAGTTTATGCTTAGATATTTGTCTGTGGTCTGGTTGGATCTATGTATTTTAAGTATATATGTACAAAAGAAAAGTATACAAGTAGTAAATCCGTAGAAATATAGTCGCATATTTATTTTATAAAAGTTAAATGTTTGCAACATATTTTAATGCAAATAAAATATTGTATAGTTATTGTTAATGTATTAGTTAACATTTTCAAAATATTTCATATTTAATCGTTCATACATTCGAAATAATGAAAAGCTTATTAAT
The DNA here is from genome assembly GCA_907269075.1 of Idaea aversata. Classification (NCBI taxonomy): domain Eukaryota; kingdom Metazoa; phylum Arthropoda; class Insecta; order Lepidoptera; family Geometridae; genus Idaea; species Idaea aversata. The sequence continues at coordinate 6,006,562 of OU026101.1, forward strand.
TAATGACCAATCACGACCAAGAGTTTCGCGAATAAAATTTTACATGCAGTTGCATTTAGTAACTTTAGTTTTTTATAAAATGATTTAGCGTCGAATTTACCTAGATGCCATGACAAACAAAGTAAGATTTTCTGGAATTTGTTTAACTAATTTACTTTAAAAAAATGTCCTTTATCTTAATAAATAAAATAAATAAAAAATAATAGTTTAATTGAATGAGAAAAAGTAACGTCTAAATACAAATATGTTTAAGAACGAAGCTCATGGAGCAAGAGGTTCCACGTAATCAAAAGTTGTGCGACCGCCTAGCGCCTGTAGGCAGTTTCCTGCGCGCCCGGATGTAAGCAATTTACACAAACTGGTTTAATTCTTCAATAAACCGGGTTCCCGTTTATACGGTATAAAGTGCCCTTTGAAGTAAAAGACGCTTTTCATATTTCGTTACTGCTCTTCTATTTACGAACGTATCGTAGCAAGAGCATACATGTTTTTGCATTGATTAACTGACTGATGCAAAAATAGGTCTTTCTTAATTAGCGTAGCATTCGACGAATGTAGTAATTCATTAAAAATACTACATTCGACGACTGTAGTAATTAATTTAAAAGATTACATTCGTCGACTGTAGTAATTCATTAAAAATACTACATTCGACGACTGTAGTAATTGATTAAAAATACTACATTCGACGAATGTAGTAATTCATTAAAAAGACTACATTCGACGAATGTAGTAATTCATTAATAAGACTACATTCGACGACTGTAGTAATTCATTAAAAAGACTACATTCGTCGTCTCTAGTAATTCATTAAAAATACTACATTCGTCGTCTGTAGTAATTCATTAAAAATACTACATTCGTCGACTGTAGTAATTGATTAAAAAGACTACATTCGACGACTGTAGTAATTCATTAAAAATACTACATTCGACGACTGTAGTAATTCATTAAAAAGACTACATTCGTTGTCTGTAGTAATTCATTAAAAAGACTACATTTGTCGTCTGTAGTAATTCATTAAAAATACTACATTCGTCGTCTGTAGTAATTAATTAAACATACTACATTCGATGACTGTATTTCTAATTACGAACGTGGAACAAATCTCACTAAGACGGACTAGGTATGAGGAAAATGTATGGTTGTATCAATCAATAACTAAGTCTTTACATATACTCTAGATAATTTTTATACAACGCAGAAACTTTAGAATATGGGACTCTATGGTGGTTGGATTTGCCTGTCTAGATCTATACCTGCTTTATCTATTAACATCTCAATTGGGTGTAATTTCTTCAAGCTTACCTTTGTCAAAATATTAAGACGTAAAACAATACAGAAATATGTTAACTTTAGAAACTCCTCTCAGAAGGTACCGGTTCTGTATACAGAAAAAACCGAGCAAATCAAAAATTTGCGTCATCAAAATGGCAACCTTAAAAATGTTGTAATATTTTTAACGTTTAACAGACATTGACAACACAAATCTTGCGTCAAAAAATGGCAAATCGGTCGTGACTGAAAAAATATATGAATAGGGGGCCTGGTTTTTTTCCCTCATTGGTATTAACAGATAACAACAGGTAAAGATACGTTATAAATGCTGACAGTTAATAATGATGATGATGTCTCCTTAACCGATTTTGACCACTGGACTATTTCTGGCTACATATGCAGTAGGCGATGACGAGCTTCGATGTTAAAAAAGTAAATAGACAAATGACAAAGTGGAAAACAGTCGAAACCACGACAGAGCAAGCTCATACGTGATGTATAGTCCGAATCTCCAATATCCGTGTTGTTATTTGAGTTGTCCGTGCGTCCGTCTATCGGACGATCATGGAACTAATTATACCTTGGGGCGAGAGCGCGCCGCCACACTACCTCGAAACTTTCCAATCAATGAACAAGGGGTTAGATTTGACATGACGACCTATCGCTGTTTCATGCTACCTTGGTTAGCATACAATTGTCTAACTTTTTGCGGTTTTATCTACGAGTTAAAATACGACAATCTGTTGTTAAAAATTAAAATATACTAGCGACCCGCTCCGGATTCGCACGGCTATATTATGCATGTCTTATACATATAAACCTTCCTCTTGAATCACTCTATCTATTAAAAAAAACCGCATCAAAATCCGTTGCGTATTTTTAAAGATCTAAGCATACAAAGGGACATAGGAATATAGGGACGGCGAAAAGTGACTTTATTTTATACTATGTAATGATTTAAATATATATTGTGTAAGTAAGTAGCTAAGTATTTATAATTTGTAATAAACTTAAGTTTATTGACTGTATCTCTATTAAACATCTTTATTTTTATAAAAAAAACTAGCTGTCTTGGCAAACGTTGTTTTGCCATTAACAAAAAAAAAGACATAATTGTTGTTTGATTCTCAGACCTATCGTATATACATAAAAAATTGATACAAATCTGTCCAGCTGTTTAGGTGGAGATTGGTCACTAACACCGCGACACGAGAATTTTATATTTAAAGGAATATGTGGCTTGGTATAATTTGAAAACTAAAAAATGTTACTACTTAAATTAATATTATCCAGCTTGTAAGTAAAGATTTCAAAACGTAAACTCTATGATGTGTATGAGTTAGGTTTTATTTTATCTTACGTTGCATTAAATAAGCAACTACCTTTGTAGCAAAAATAGCATGTTATAACATCGAAGCGAGGTTCCGATTAAATTGTCCGTCGGCCGACAAGGCAATAACCGGGGCTTTATGATAAAGTTAATTAGATAGAACATTCCCCCGAGCGAGTATACAGATGAGAACATTGCATCTTGAAAAAAAAAGCAAAGAAAATGAAGAAAATCAACAGCGTAGTCGACATTATTGCGCTCGAGAGGAGAATCGAGTGTGAAGATACTGCCCGTGACTCGTTTCCTACCTGCAATGTTTTTCTTGACTACATAGAAAAAAAACCGGCCAAGTGAGAGTCACATGAGACACGTAAGTGAGAGTAAAGGGGTAGTAACCTAACAGTATGGAGACTGGCATAGTATTTGCCTCAATCTTTTGTTTCGATTTTTTTGGTGCGGCCACGTTTTATTCCTTATAACAAGACTATTTTTTTATTTGCTACATAACAGGAAGAACTTTACGAGATTTTCTTACATGGAATTTGTTGTTTGTATTAGCTCTCTCCATACAAACGTAGTAGACTGTTTTCTCCCTGGATAATGACACTAGAGCAAATATTTTTGGTGCATAAAACTTATAACTGCCATGACCATGCCCCTATTTTTTTTTTTTTTTATCCTAATTTCTATGATAATTAGAAAATGAAAAAAAAAACAAAATTCGGCATAGTCATGGCAGTTTAAGGTTTTATGGCACAAAAATATTTGTGCTAGTGTCATTATCCAGGGAGGAAACAGTCGACTACGTTTGTATGGAGAGAGCGCCCGGTACCCTTTCTCCTTGAGGACGTGAGTGCTTCTGTAAACTCACAGGGGATTAAAGGTTGACCAAAATAATAATTTTATTTTAGTCGCCTTTAAGGACTTGGGTGATTATTTTCTTAGATGCTTAAAGGACTTAAAAGTGTCGCTTGTAAGCACCCAGTGATATCACCCAGGTCTTGAAAATGGAATAAACTAATAATTCAAAGGAATAATAAATAAATAAATATTGCAGGACATTCCACACATCGCCATCTAGCCCCAAGCTAAGTAACTAGACTTGTGTTATGGGTGCTAGACAACGGATATACTACTTATATACTTTTCTTTTGTAAATATATACTTATAATACATAGAAACAACCAGACCACGGACAAATATCTAAGCATAAATACATGTCTGAGGCGGGAATCGAACCCGCGACCCTGTGTTTGGCATGGTGACCATTGTGCCAACTGGTTCGTTAATAAATCAGATTCAATGTTTAAAACAAAACACCCACACAAAATAAAGCCGTATACACACATTATATGGGCGACGACACTCAGGTGTCCATTACGGTAAGGGTATCAGCACACTGCTCTCGGCAGCCGATGCCGATGGTCCAGTAATTCACTTAGTAAGATTAAGCCGGGGTTCACACTCCGACCGCGTGAATCCTACCCGTACCTTTTTCTAATGCGTTTTACGGCACATTTTTTTTACTGTTTTTTATTTTGTTTTTGTTACAAGCGTATGTCCTATGTAGGTATAAATATATATCATAGCACTGCTACAAGATGGTACGCCGAAGAACAACGGGTCGTACTTTCTCAATACCAGCAAAAACTTGCCTGAAAATGTTAAAGAGCAAACGACAAAAGACAATAAATAAATAAATAAATAAAAATAAATATTGCAGAACATTCGACACATTGCCATCTAGCACCCAAGATTCGTGCAACGGATCGTACTTTTTCAACATCAGCAAAAACTTGCCTGAAAATGTTACAGAGCAAACGACAAAAGAGAATAAATAAATAAAAATAAATATTGCAGGACTTTCTAGCAACCAAGATTTGTAATATAGGTGCTAGATAGCGGATATACTTCTTAGGTATATACTTTCTTCTGTAAATATAAACTTATACCTAATACATAGAAACAACCAGACCAGAGACATATATTGACGACCTCTGTGGCGCGTCGGGCGAACACCCGACTGCGACGCAGAAGGTTGCGGGTTCGATTCCCGCCGGGAACAAGTATTTATGCTGACCATAAATTCTCGTTTCTGGTTCTGGGTGTTTCCTATATGTATAATATATGTATATATTTACAAAAAAAAAAAAGTATATAAGTAGTTTATCCGTTATCTGGCACCCATAACACAAGCATTAAGTTGCTTAGCTTGGGGCTGGATGGCGATGTGTAATATGTCCTGAAATATTTATTTATTTTAAATATCTAAGCATAAATACATGTCTGAGGCGGGAATCGAACCCGCAACCCTGTATTTGGCAGTTCGGCATTGGTGACTATTGTGCCGTCTTCAAAATCGACAAAGAACGACGCGAAATGCCAATGAACTCTAAATTCAAAACAATATACCTATTTATAAAGTAGGTAGTTTAATTTTAAAACTACCCATTGTGAACAGAAAGCGAAAAGTTACACAACTTCTTTTCCATAAACATAGTTACTAATCTCTACATTTAATCTATTAAAATGCACCGTGAATAAAAACAAAGTTTTCTCAATTAGACGTAGAAAAAGCGGGGAAAGTTTCAGGCTTCATCGTGATTAAACTGAGCATAGTCTGGCGGGGGCATGATACTAGATGTTACAAATATTTTATGAACAATATGTAACAGTAGGTTTTTTAAAGAAAATTATGTTTTCCTATTAGGTATTTTATTATCTCACTAGCGACCCGCCCCGGCTTCGCACGGCTATATTATGCATGTATTATACATAGACACCTTCCTCTTGAATCACTCTATCTATTAAAAAAACCGCATCAAAATCCGTTGCGTAGTTTTAAAGATTTAAGCATCAAAGGGATATAGGGACAGAGAAAGCGACTTTGTTAAATACTATGTAGTGATGATGATTTTATAAAAAAAAAACAAAAAATATTATGTCTACCTCAAATGAAATGAATCTTTTTCATTCGCTACAGAAATTATTTTCAATCAAAATATTACACACATTTCGTTTAAAAAAACTCCCGTACAATTGCTATTAACCGAAACGAAATTTAATTTAAATCTGATATACAAAACTCCATATTTCAGTTCAGATATTACATCGTATCGTCATAAATTGGATTATTGGTTCCACGAAAATGCGTATGACATTCTACATCAGAAATGCAATATCCACGATAAATATTTGCATGAAACGATGAAGTATCATCGAATGATATTGTCGTATCCAATATATCGAGAACGTTTCCAATAAAGCAGTCAATTCCATCACAATACACATAAAGTTTTCAAGTTGATAGCAAAGTCCATAAGGAAATAATATATCTAAGTAGTTATCAGTGGCACTCGGACCGAGTATCAAACACTGCGATAGAGAAGAATCAAACAAACGACGCGAAACTTCTTAAAACTCTCAACGGTGGTTCCTCCGTTCGAGTCCAGACACTAACTCTTATTACAAACTTGTTCAGCTCCGCTCCGATAGATATTCTACTTATAACTGGAAAATATCGTATTACAGATTTAAAAGCAGAGAGTCTTGTCTTTTACGTCAATTCTGTTCGTACTTCAAAACTTTTGATATTCTCGTTAAAGTGGAAACTGAGGACAGACAGGTGCAATGTGTATAGGTACTTAATGAAATAAAAATATCAAACCGAATTACATTTGAGCGTAAGACAGCAGGTTTAAATGCAATAAGAAAGCACTCCGACTAATTTACCCGCTGTGTTGGACGCCGGCATAAGCCTGCATTGCTTTTATAAAGACAACGCTTACGGCGAAACCGCACCGAGCCAAAGACAAATTATTGAGATAATCACATCGCTCTACGCCTCTCTGGTAAAAAATTTAATACTCTACAAAGAAAACTCAGAACAAAAAGCTTGCACTATTGTTTATTAACTGTCAAAGAAACAAATTGGAAATGTGGATTTCTGTTTATTATTACAAAAGAATTGTAAATTGTATTACAATTGGCTTTGAGTGATCTTGTGGGATTACTTCTATTTGTGGTACGTTAATAACTTGCCGTGAAATATTGCCATAGAGGTAGAACACAATGAAGTAGACGTGAAGAGTGACCATCGCGTGTCGTGTCGCCGAATGCATCTCTGTCCGAAGTTACCCGTGACAAATGTACCAAGCAGCGTCAGTTACCTGCATATGACGGGTACTGATTGCCTCATTATTTTCATAGCTATGCAATACAGCTCCACGCTAAACACATCTCTCTTGAATAATCTGCTTTGAAATAGACAACCACTGTTCTAAAAACACAATTTTAGAAATAAGTTCTGTTTTACAGAACCTAATATTTTACTGCGAAAAAAGGGACATAGGTAAGTAATTCACCTGCGATCTGAAGATTGATTCTTTTTACTCTTATTTAAATCCATTTCAATATATTTTGTTATAATAAATAAGTCGGCGTTTGACCACTATCTCAAACGACGGTAAGTGACGATGCGGTCGAAGATGTAGTTCGTTGTCCTAGAATATACCTATACGCTCATGACTCAAAGACCCTTGAAAAACGGGGGCCTTCGAGGGACGCGAGTGAAGGTAAAAAGACAGCAGTAGAGTTAAATCTTTTCTGACCAGTCTTCCTTTTGTAGCTGTACCGGTCTATGTATCCGAACGCGTCCGCTTGGCGATATGACTAAGGTCGTGTGAGGTTCAGTTGATTTGAATAGAGAAGGTATCAATTTTAAAAATAGCTTACATATAACCAAAAATGTAGTCAATATGCAGTATGGGTAGGTTACAGCCGACTCGATGACAGTAAATTGAACGAAGCGGGCGCATAGCGGGCGCGGTAGGACGGTATTCTGTTTGCACGTGTCATCAATCATCCCCGTATGGATTTCATTTTAATGCTACGTCATTCGAGTCTCGTGTGGACGCATCGTCATCGCACTCCCATTGTTTCAGTCACCACACGCAACGCCTGTCCAAATTTTATACGCTTTGATGATTAGAATTTTCAACAGAGTCCGGTTACATAGTCCAATTTTATAGAAATTTTCAGAGAATAATATTATTCTGTCTTTAAAGCGTATTATGTTTGAAAGTACTATACCTTTTACACGAAAAGGTTTTATAATATTACCGTGAACATTCTACCGACTTCACAAAGATAAATGAAACAATCTGTCTGAAAACTTTTAAATTCAGAGTGCGTTATTTTTTATATCTTTTAGAGGTATTACTGGAGGAAGTTAACTCGATAAATAGGGTTTTTAAAGTTGAGCGCAATTTCGATTCACGTGTTAAAAAAACTGGTTGCCTGTAAAGTCGGTATACGGGCGAAAGTTTTACGTGACAACAACTGTGCTCGAGTGGAAGGGACGCGTGCCTTTCACTTTTTATGTCTGTCTCTCTCGCTCTTAGGCGGGCTAACCATGCCCGCGTGCCTCTCACTCGCTCTCATTGTGAGCGCATAACGTCAGCGGAGCGTAACGCAGTTTCTTGAAGTGTCACCCGGCAAACCAATTTATAAAACGTTGTCACGTCAAAAGTCATAGAAAACACTGAAGTAGGTAAGTATTTAATTTTGAATATACTTATATTTATTTTTTAAAGATGAAAAAACTTAAAAGTGTAGAAATGCAAAAGCTAGAGAAAAGAAAAATCCTATCCAACCGAACAGCTACTCAATAAGCTCTTACACTGAAAATTAGTTAAATATTCTGACCCGGTACTGCATCGGACATCTGTACAAACAAATAACCGTCCCATGGTATTTACGGATACGGGAAATTAAATCCCCATTTGTAGAGGCAGAACACCTGAGGGGGAGGTAATCCTTATGTCCTGTCTCATTGTATCCTACTAACGAAGCTTAAGAGATTCTCAATGAACGGAAAATCATTTTGTAAATTATTCACCAATCGAGTTTTCAACGGTTCCTAATAGTTTGGTTATAGAAGGATACTAGCTGCGCCGCGCGGTTACACCCGCGTAAGTCCAGATCCCGTGGGAATATCGGGATAAAAAGTAGCCAATGTGTTAATCCAGGTTTCCAGCTATCTAGATACCGAGTTTCATCGTCCATCGTCGTCGTCAATCGGTCCAGTAGTTTTTGCGTGAAGGAGTAACAAACATACATACACACACACACAAACTTTCACATTTATAATATTAGTGGGATTAAAGACCTAAGAAATTTTAGCGTCCTTTTGCAGAAATAATTAGGACTACTTTATGATTTCCTTATTTGTTTTATTTGTTATTTGTTTTGTTCTATTGCATAGCTTTTATCGCGGGCTTTGAGCGCGGTGACCGAATCAAGAAATTCCGTAACGAAAATAAAACCTAACACCCCCCCCCAATTCCGCCTACGCTCGGCGAGCGTTCGCTTAACGTCGTAAACAGCTTTTTGTGAGAAAGTATATAGTACTTGAACTAGTACTTGAATTAATATCAAAGAAAAAAAAATAGTGATAAATAAAAAACAAATAAATAATTATAATTGCATAAGTTAATAAAAAACTAGAGAGGTGTCAAGGGACACCCGGATGGAACGAAGTTCCTTTCGACATTTTTAAGACCAAAAGTTGTAACGACACTTTTAAGACCAAAAGTTGTAACGACACTTTTAAGACCAAAAGTTGTAACGCCACTTTTAAGACCAAAAGTTGTAACGACATTTTTAAGACCAAAAGTTGTAACGATACTTTTAAGACCAAAAGTTGTAACGACACTTTTAAGACCAAAAGTTGTAACGACACTTTTAAGACCAAAAGTTGTAACGACACTTTTAAGACCAAAAGTTGTAACGACATTTTTAATGAGTCGCGACACCACACTGTTCAATGTGAAATAGAAATGAAAATATCTGGCTTGCTTTCTATAAGAGAGAAAGAGACAGACAAACAAACATGCGACGCCGCACAGCTTACAATAGCTTACTATAGCAAAAAGTGTCGTGAAAACTTTTTCGTAAGAATTTTTTCCGTCTAGCCCTCATTCACAACGCGCGATAAGGAACTATCGTTCCAAAAATGCTATGCAATAGCTTTACCGCGGCAGTCCCCGAGTGCCACATGTTTTTTTTTTTTTTTTTTTTTTAATTATAGGTCAGCGTTTGACCACTATCACAGCTGCCCGATGGAGGTAACGATGCGGCCTAAGATGTAGCACGCTTTCCTAGAAAATATCTGTTCACTCGCAAATTCTTAGATTTCGAAAAGTATACATTGTATTACGCAGGTGAATAGGTCCTGAACCGTGAATAATTAAATTAAATAATTATGTACAGAGATTGACACAAGCAGTAAGCATTGTTTGTTTATGCTCAGTGCAAAAGGGATTATTGGCTCACGGCGATTATAATTCATCACGCACAATCGGAGCTCATTATGCAATACCTGCCAATCGATACGGATACGGCCTCCGATGAATTCTACGCTATATATTAAGTATATTTATAACCGACTAGAATATAGAACGAGGTCATCTAATTGCAGTTGAAACATGCAATCAAATAACCCAAAAGTATAAACACGTGCATGATGAATATATCATTGAGAGCGGCGTGGGTGCATTCCATTTGATTGGGCATTGTTTTAGGCAGCCGGCGTTAATACTGCGTGTTGTGTGTGCTATGGGAATCCAATTTCAAGGCGCGTGAGCTGGACGGTAGCCGCGCCTATCTACAAGTATTAGTATGCAGAGCGCAAGCTCTCTCTACGTGATCGCAGTCAACGTGACGCTACGCGGGCGCACACACCAAACAAAACACGACCCGACTGAAATAGGCCCATCCGTGTCCTCTCACCTTTGCTTGGCACTAACGTTTGTTTTCCATTATGAAGCGAATCCCTTTACGCGACTCGTGATTTAATTTTGGAACTTCTGACTGTTATTTTTATTTAGAAAATAACACGTCAAATCGTTTACAGTTTTAACACACAGGCAGATTAAGACCACATCACTATTGTAACGCAAACTTCAAGCCATTATGTACAAGTTATACTTGAAAAGTTTAAAATACTTTTGAGTCGACAAAAATCAGATTTGTCTTAAAAATTGGAAAAAGTTTTTTTAAAGTCTCTTGAAAGTTGGTAATTGAAATGTCCCTGAAACCAGGAACAGCGATGTAGATAATAGAGGTTATTAAATATGCCGAACCTCTATCAGGGAGCCGGGAACGGATTGAAAATAATCCCTTCGGTAGTCATTTTTCAGAGTTCACGAGTGGCGGGACAGACGACGACGGGCGATGCGCGATACCATCTTCGCCGCTAGATTGAAATTTAAAAAGCGTAAGCCGCCCGAAATGACGAATGAAGGGAACTTCGACGAGATAAGAAATTAAAAAGATGACATATTTTCCGAGCCATAAATACTTTCGAGACGAAAAGGAATGCCCGCTATTTACAGTTCATTGAATCTTGTCAGCTTATCAATTTACTTAAGTCATAATAAAACTTCCTACTAGAAAATCATATTGACTAGCGTGTCTGAAGCAAAAATACGTATTAAATAAGTACCCATTCAGAGAGCGATAACAAGTCGCTGAAGAGAGCAAGTTTTATTCTAACTAGTTAAAGGAAATAAGCTAATGCAACGCGAAGTAAACAAAATTACTTGGTATTTATTTAGTTACATTGAATCTCGATCTAATAAGGTAGACACTTCACTAGGCAGCACTTCAGTACTGAGAATTTCAAATCAAAGCTTCATATGAAGCATCTACAACTCGTATAGCGCCGCAAACAGATTTCACAGAGTACGAGCACTGCAATATGTAGTGGTTAAATTTGAAAGTTGTCTGAAGCCGTACTGTGTATATTCCACCGGTGATATTAATCAGGGGGTATGCAATACGAGCACACGTTGCCAACTTTAAGATTAGAATTTCCGTACTGGTTTTCTAACAATAATTGGCTTGTTGTAAGTTTTCGAGTGAATATTTAGGATTTAAATTTCTTATGTTATTTTGTTGGAATATCCTTTAGTAATAAGAAAGAAAAACCGGCCAGGTGCGAGTCGGACTCGCGCACAAAGGGTTGCGTACCATTACGATCAATACATATCGAGCAAAAAACCCTAAAAAATATTGTATGTCATTGTCAGATGAGGCTGTATAGGTTAAAAGTATTTTGCCTGCCCTTTTGGTAGTATAAACAAACAAGATACCTATTGCCAAAAAAATTGAAAACATGAAAATAACCTAAAATTCTTAAAAACATGCCTACTCAAAAATATTTACTTTTTTCTGTTTAATATTTGTTATAGCGGCAATAGAAATACATCAGCTGTGAACATTTCAACTTTCTAGCTATCATGGCTCATGTTATGAGATACAGCCTGGTGACAGACAGTCAGAATTCTGACGGACAGCGAAGTCTTAGTAATAGGGTTCCGTTTTTACCCTAAAAATAAAATTAAAATAAAAAAAACTTAAAAATATTATTCTTAATTTATTTGAATTTTCGCATGAAAACTATCGACGACTTCATTGTTCTTGCTTTAAAGGCGCACTCAGTTAGTGTTTTGTATTTTTATTTCATCAGTAAAATGTGCTGTGGGTTGTGTGGTGCCGCCACAGTCGTGGCCACCGCGTTTCATGTCTTGTGTATAATCGCTTTAAACTTTTAAAACTCACACGATTTGTATTCATAATTATTTTCCCTAAATCGTGTATTTTTTTTAAATAATTAGAGTATATAGCAAGTTTGATTGCAAAAAAAATATAGTTGCAACATGCGAAAAACAATACTATATCATCATTTTCAAAATATTTTATCGTTACCAATGGAAACAACCGAATTGAGCCATACGAACTGCAATTCGGTTCACTCGTTCCAACTTTACTACGATGAGGTACATAAGACTTATAAGTACATTTATGCACTTATGTTGACTTGGACAACAAAAAATAAATTTATTTAAGACTTTGAACATGATTAACTAAACTGATTGAGCAATAATTATTAACCTAGTATTTATTAAAATAATTTAATTTTAGATTAACTGATAAATCTATACTAATATTATAAAGCTGAAGATTTTGTTAATTTGAACGCGCTAATCTCAGGAACTACTAGTTCGAATTGAAAAATTATTTTTGTGTTGGACCATCCAGTCCATTTATCGAGGAAGGCTATAGGCTACTTTTCATTTTGATATTCCCAAGGGATCGGGACTTACGCGCATGAAACCGCGGCTGGTATAGTATAAAACCTTGGGTACTTAGGTTCAGACAGGTACAATCAACGGTCAAAAGCCTCTGCCCATCGCAACGTTTACAATTCTGTGCAGCACTATTTGAACATTATAACAACGTAAACTGTGGATCGATGCCACGTCGGTTGGTGTAGCGAATGGTAGCTTATACCACTCGGCCAACTAAAGAGATAGCTAACATGTTGGAAACAATAATCACACTGAGTACTTTTAATTCAAGTATTTAAGTTTGTGTGTAACGTTTATTAGAAGAAGGTCGTAATTCCAATACTTGTTGATACTATTATTGTAGCAAACTGATCATTTTCTTATGACCCATACTGTACAAATGCCTGAATCCGTATAGGTAAATCATTAGGAATCGGGTTGTATGGACCCTTCGCTACTGGTATCTGGATTTTTGTAGTAGTTTATCGGCTTACCTTTAAAGAAATTTCCCCTCTCGCTACTGATAGGTACCCAAGCACAAATCAATCTTTTGTTCAGTTAGTACAGTACCTACCTAACAACGGGTTGTTGATTTTGTTTATAAAGTACGTAATGGTTTATGTTTATTTTGAATTAAATTCAACCCTGCTACGGAATAAGTTAGGGAAAACTCTAGAATAAAGTTTTTGTTAATTTTACCAACTTCAGACGTTGAACGTAGTAGGTACGAGAATATTTACCAAAAAGTATATATCTATCTATCCTATCCTAATTTTATTAGTAGAAGTACCTACTAATAAAATTATTAATGTGTTTTGTGTTTTAGTACACTTTTTAAACTCACACGATTTGTATTCATAGTAATTATTTTCCCGAAGAGGAGACCCCCGCACCGCGACAATTTTTTTTTCCGAGGATTCATTGAAACCTGAATATAGGCTTTTTATCCCAATACTAGTTGCGCCCCACGGTTTCGCCCGCATAAGTTCTGACCCCGTGAGAATATCAAAATAAAAAGTAGCCTCAAGCTTTCCTCGATAAATGGACATATCCAACACAAAAAACAATTTTTTAATTAGAACCAGTAGTTCCTGAGATTAGCACGTTCAAACCAAACAAACAAACTCTTCAGCTTTATAATATTAGTATAGATTTCTACGGTTTCAGGACTTATATATGCTGGTGAAACTGAAGGGCGAATTATAACCTAGGTAGTGAAATGTATTTAGTATTTATACATAGAACGCAGTGTACCTAAATTGCGTTATGCAAAACAAGGCGCTTTAAGACTTAGGTCTGTTGTATTGACGACCCAGTTGGCACAATGGTCACCATGCCGGACTGCCAAGCACAGGTTTGCGGGTTCGATTCCCGCCTCAGACATGTATTTATGCTTAGATACTTGTCTGTGGTCTGGTTGTTGCTATGTATTATAAGTATATATTTACAAAAGAAAAGTATATAAGTAGTATATCCGTTGTCTAGCACCCATAACACAAGTCTAGTTACTTAGTTTGGGGCTAGATGGCGATGTGTGGAATGTCCTGCAATATTTATTTATTATTTTAGGTCAAAAGAGAGACAGACCTATTAGTAAGACTTCTTCTTTTCGTATAGTAGTGTGGCTCACCTATTGTTAGAGTTTTCAGATCGCCTTAAAGCCTCTAACTTGACCTAACGACTGCTACTAGAGGTAGCAACCGGTAGTAAGACTTAGGTCTATTAAGTTTATACATAGGTAGGTCGCCCTTTGTACCACCTAGATTAAGTTAATGTTAATTTTAAACACAGTAATTTGTTCTTTTCGGTGTGCTCAATAAATAAATAATCTATCATCTAAAGATAGGCAAGAAACGTTACTAAAATAGCTAAGTTCTGGAATGAAAATAAGAAATATAATATGTTAACAATAAAGATTTCTCCGAATCAAAAATAGAATTGATCATATTGTACATTTAATATTTCAAAGAAATACTAGAATGGCAACACAATAGAAGCAAATACTGCGAACTAAGAACCCTGTGAAGGGATATTCAAAGAAAAATATATCGTTTTAGATTTATTGAGAACTAGCGACCCGCTCCAGCTTCGCCAGGCTATATTATGCATATATTATACATATAAACCTTCCTCTTGAATATTTAAAAAAACCGCATCAAAATCCGAAAAAAAATCCGTTTCAAAGGGAAATAGGGACATAGGGATATAGGGACGGCGAAAAGTGACTTTATTTTATACTATGTAGTGATTTAAACCGTGTAACGCGACTACGAACTACGAGCTCATTACGTAAATCATGATATTATTGTATAACGAGCAGGGTTTGTTACGCAAGCCACTAGAGAGGTGGTGTACAGGTGTAGGTACAATTTCGATGTAACCTAGATAACCTAGGTAGTAATCTAGGACGCAGTTTGAACAGGATAGAACGATGATCGTCGCACTCGCCTGCTGCACGCTAGGTGCAAGTGTAACAGAGAAAACCTACAAAAATATGTGTGGAAGTGGGTCAAAGTATCTCCATTCTCCATTATATGGACTTGGGTACGGGCGTAGCTGTAGTGGGCGGTTGCGGCGTCTACGAGGCGCAACAGGCGCCCCGCCTCCCCCCTTAAACCCCCTTTGTCCCCTTACCGAGCAACAGGCGCGGCGCGGCGCGGCGCCCGACTTACTTGTTGAATCGACCGACCTACTAACGTTTCCACAAAGACACTCGACACACAAAATTGTCCGCTCGACGAACTAAAACGTTGGAAAAAGATGCATTTGCTCCAGCCGCGATCAATTGCCGTAATAGAACTTGGTCGAATCAAATCGACGACTTGTGCGTTATGCACGCAGATCGTCATCGCAAACGCAACAAAAGCTTGACGTATTACGGAACTAGGAATTGAAAAATCTGTATATCGTATAGCTTTAACAGCATAGGTACTTTTGAGCAATATAGAATTTTAAGGAAAACTTGCAGCTAACTTTAAAACGAATATAAACTTTCACAAAGCAATGTCTAAACCACGACACTAAAAGTTTGAAAGTCAGAAACCTCTCAGCGGTTCGTAGACGCATACAAGACGTCTCATGGAAACCCCTAGGAGTCGCAAAGTGCGCGAGAAACTCTCACGTTTGTGTGCCGCAAGCACCCTTCAACGCAAGTGCTGGCGTTTTGTCACTACTTCATAGACCTTGAGAGAACATTTCGAAGGAAACGAATTAATTTGTTTTGTTATAAACAGTTTTCCTTTGTTTTTAAGCTATTGCATAGCCTTTATCGCGGGCTTTGAGCGCGGCGACCTAATCAAGAAATTTCGTAACGAAAATAAAACCTAGCACCCCCACTCCGCCTACCATGTAGCTCGGCCGAGCGGTCGCTTAACGTGTATGTATATGGTACGACTGTACGAAGCTCGCAAGATGTTTAAATCTATATTTTTAGTGAAGGTTTTATGAATCGTACTCACCGACTAAAGCCAGTATGACGGTTAAAAGAGGTGCAGCCGGAAAAGACACGGTCACGTTAAACTCCAGCATTTGGAGAAGATCCACTAAAACAAAAAAGAAACAAAAATACGTTAATGCGTTATGTGTATTTTAATGGTAAATGGATGAAATAGATTTTTATACAGTCTAGTCTTAGTATAAAGAAAATTCTCGCACAATCTTACTGTCTTTACTTTTTGAAAAAAAAATAGACTCATAAAAAGAGTTTGAATAATTTTAGCACCTCTATTTAACAGTAAAAAAACAACATAGGTAGACTATGAGGGTTTTAAAATACGAAAAGAGTATGTCCCATGGTGCGCGCGCGTCGCGTCCTCTTCCCCACAAAACGCTAACGTGATCAAACGACTGTATCTATGAATTTTTCATGTGCCACGAGGAGTAATGGTGTCGCCGGAGACATAGGATCATTCTTTACGATCCGACAACGAGAATCCTTTAAAAATATACGGCCTGTCTACGGCTGCGGTATGCACTCGGATTTTTATGGGTGTTGCTAGTTGCTGAGTTCCAAACACTGCATTATAAAAAGCAATCTCAAAACTAAATAGCGACAGACCAAGTCGACGATGGCCAGATGATTTTGACTGCTATAAGAATTACTGGTGTGAAATAGCTACTAATCATGATAATGGAAGAAAGGTAGAGAAACCATTGCCCTGCAGTGAGAAAGTATAGGCTCTTAATAAATAAATAAAATTAATCACTATCACTACACAATATAAAACAAAGTCGCTTTCTCTGTCCCTATGTCCCTATGTATGCTTAAATCTTTAAAACTACGCAACGGATTTTGATGCGGTTTTTTTTAATAGTTAGAGTGATTCAAGAGGAAGGTTTATATGAATAATACATGCATAATACAGCCGTGCGAAGCCGGGACGGGTCGCTAGTAAGAAATAAAATAAAAAGTCTCTAAAATGATTTTCGATTAAACAAAACAGCCTTAAGGCTTCCATTTAGATTCATTATAGAAGCTCGCAGACTAACAAAGTAATAAACTATTTTTCAGCGATCAAAAAACCTTTTAACTTTATTTAGTTTCCATTTCAAAATGAAAGAATATAATGATGTTGAACACAGACTGTAGATCCTTAAGAGGAAAGGGTACCGGGGGCTCTTTCCATACAAACTAGTAGTCAACTGTTTTCTCCCTGGATAATGACACTAGAGCAAATATTTTTGATGCATAAAACTTATAACTGCCATGACCAATTGACCATGCCACTATTTTTTGTTTATTTTTTTAATCTTAATTTCTATGATAAGTAATTAGAAAATGAAAAAAAAAACAAAACATAGGGGCATAGTCATGGCAGTTATAGGTTTTATAGCACAAAAATATTTGTGCTAGTGTCATCCAGGGAGGAAACAGTCGACTACGTTTGTGTGGAGAGAGCGCAGGTACCCTTTCACCTTAAAATGTCCAAAAACGTACAATAGGATTTACTTAGTTCAAAGTGACATATCGTAGAGGTATCTAAAAGAGGAGATCCGTAATAAGATAAAGGTTTTATCGTCTTTTCGTTAGCATGCTCCGAACAGAGCTTTACGGACGTGTGTTTGGTTAACGTGGGATAATCCCCACACAGTTTCCATATCGATAATACGCTCATACGTTACTATGGTGTCCCTTTGTTATGATAACTGGGTAAAACGGATCAACTGATCTGTATTGAGAGGTCAACCGATTCTTGTTTCGAATATTTTCCTAAACTTATTGTAATCGTGTACGATTTAACGTCAAAGATTTTGGATAAAACCCTTGAAATCTGAAACCCTTGAAATCCTTTTATGTTTAAACTAGCGACCCACCCGGCTATATCACATGTATTATACATATAAACCTTCCTCTTGAATCACTCTATCTATTTAAAAAAAACCGCATCAATATCCGTTGCGCAGTTTTAAAGATCTAAGCATACATAGGGACAGACAGCGGGAAGCTACCTTGTTTTATACTATGTAATAATGATTAGCGACCCGTCCCGGCTTAGGACGGCTATATTGCATGTATTATACATATAAACCTCCCTCTTGAATCACTCTATCTATTTAAAAAAACGGCATCAATATCCGTTGCGTAGTTTTAAAGATCTAAGCATACATAGGGACAGACAGCAGGAAGTTACTTTGTTTTATACTATGTAGTGATAAGAAGCAAGAAATGAAAGCAATTAACTTACAACAGTCTCTGAGGTGCCAAAATAGATTTGCCAAGATTATTCTCGTGCGATATCAGTGAAAAAAAAATTGTAAATTGCATCGTCATCGTTCATCATTCATCATATGAAATTAATTTCGCCGTCGCCTTCGCCCGTTTCGTTGCGTATTTCCTACGATTTACTGCCCTGATTCATATTACCTCAGAGCATAGGAGATATACAGGGTTATTGGTAGTTATACTAGCAAACCGTTGAGGGCTACTTCTGTGCACATACAACTTTTGTTCTACGACTTTTGGAAATTCGGAATATGAAATGTTTGAGGTTATGTAAATTCGAAAACAGCTGATTTTTAAAACAAAGGTCATTCAGACTAAAAACAGTAGATAAAACTAAAAAAATAAGTAAAATTTAAGGTTAATGACGTCTCCGTGTATGGAACAGCTGATTTTCCGGTAAACCTAACCTCAAAATTAAGTCGTAGAACAAAAGTTGTTTGTTTAGGTGCACAGAAGTAGCTCTCAACGGCTTGCTAGTATAATTACCAATAACCCTGTATACGAAGCCAGATCGTATAAGCGCCGATATTAAAATATCGCGTTTGCAATGCTCGTTTTTATTTTTTGTAATTAAGCTTTGAAAATAAAGCTTACTCTAAAACATTGAGTAGGTATTTTTATAAGAGGATTTTAAAAGCGAGCCGAGTAAATCCCTCTTAATGTTGCTGAATGAGTGCTCAGTCAGTTCAGCGAGGATACTTGACGCTATGAACAATACAGCAGGTAATTGGCATTAAACCGTGCTCGAAATGGTCGTTAGTGCTGCAAGCGAAGGTGAGCTCCGCAGAGCGCCCTAATTAGTTAGAAATACGAGAAATAACAAGTTGAGTACCCTTGTATCCCACCTCTCTATAATCCGTACTTAAAAACCTGAACCTACAAAAATATCGAAATTGGAGATTATTTTAACTATGCCGGATTACAGCGTAAACATCCCTGAAACATACGCACATACACCTCAAATTGAGAACCTCCACCTTTTTTTAAAGTCGGTAAAAAGCAATTAAGTTTTGTTTTTGCGAAAAAAATTGAGCAGTTTTGGATGTGATGCGCCCGTAAGTCGCAGAAACAATGTCTGTAGATTTGCTTATTTTTATTTTTGCTTCGATGCCGATAAATACCTACCTACTTACCTTATTTCTATGGAAAATTACACTCAATTTGAAAGCCGATTATTGAGAAAATATTTCACAAATCGCCTTATACTTATAAAGAAACATTTCAATCAGATAATTAAAGGATTTTCAAACCTACGCATTTTTGCGTTCTGATTTTATTTATGTAAGATATTAAAATAGAAGCCATTTTAAGTTATTTTGATTAAATTTACTTTGAAATGATGACTAGATCTTTTTTGATTAACATTTACGTAAGTATCTATATAAAATTCAAAGTCCTGATTGCCTTACTGATATATCAATGCACAGCTCTAGCCAATGGAAGGATTGGGCTAAAACTTGGCACACAAAAATAATTTTAAAAATGACAGTTGTATTCAAATAATATCTATACTAATCTATTATCTATCTAATATTATAAAAGATAAATTATAATTTTTTTTGTAACGAATGTGTACCGAAATTACTGACCCGATTTGGATGAAACTTGGTATGATGAATACATTTATTCATTGGGAGTAACATAGGCTACTTTTTATCCCGATATTCCAAAGGGATCGGAAATTACGCGGGTGAAACCGTGGAGCTAAGATAATTTATTTGACGCAATAGCACAATTGGCACAATAGTCACTATGCCGGACTGCCAAACACAGGGTTGCGGGTACAAGTATTTATGCTTAGATATTTGTTTGTGGTCTGGTTGTTTCTATGTATTATAAGTGTATATTTACAAAAGAAAAGTATATAAGTAATATATCCTTTGCCTAGCACCCGTAACACAAGTCTAGTTCTTAGCTTGGGGCTAGATGGCGATGTGTGGAATGTCCTGCAATATTTATTAATTGGTCCTATCGTATTTCATAGAAAATGACGTGATTAAATCTATTAAAAATATTTAAATCTATATTAGGCTATTTAAATCTAGCTTTCTAGCTAGATGGGTCTGGCCGGAAGACCAGCGCTGCAGCTAAGCATGTTTGGCTGCAGTTTTTAGCGAGGTCGACCCATTTGGGTCAGCACACGATTCCTCAATTATGTTGTTTTTTCTTTGTCATTTTTTGTTTTTTATTTCATATTTTTTCATTGTCATGTTTCTTTCTTTATTCCTGTGTTTGTCGTGTGTTCGTACTCAATAAATGCTTTTCTTTCTTTCTTTCTTTGATTACAAAAACAATTATAGTATTTCTCTTTTCAGTAAAATTAATTAAGTTAAAGACATCGTTCAGTCGGTTCACTTGACAGACTCAGCGGCGTGTATTAGGTACGTCAGATATCGAAGCAAATCAAAGGAGGGAATCAATTTGCTAGCTACATCGGTGCGAGTGAAGCCGTGCAAAACATGATTCGAATATTATGCACTAGTAAACGGCGACACGTAGCTACTCTAATGCTTCTATATTTAACTAATATGTATAATGTATGAAACTAATTTGTTTCTATGATGGACTATGCGTGATACCTCGTATTTACAACAAGCTACCGACGTTTTTGATAGAATAGCAATATATTGTAAGGTTTAAACACCAGTTAAAAACTTTTTTATTTAAATGCAATGACGAATAGACTAAATAAGTAGACAGAACTCTACCTTCTATTTTATTTAAATTTAAGGTATCAATTAATTAAATATTTTATGACCTCTCCAACTTATGAACTTTATTATAATTAAATGAAAACATGTTGGTAAATCTAAAGTCATAAAGAAAAGTATATAAGTAGTATATTCGTTGTCTAGCACCCATAACACAAGTCTAGTTACTTAGCTTGGGGCTAGATGGCGATGTGTGGAATGTCCTGTAATATTTATTATTTATTTATTTATTTATTGTTACAAAATCGTTGCATGCCTATGGTTGAGTAAGGCGATCTTTTAGTTTTTAACCGATTAAAAAAACAGAGGAGTTTCTCAAGTCGACGCGTATATTTAATTATTTTTAGGGTTCCGTAGGTACCTCAAAAGGTAAAAAACCTTACAAGATCACTCTCTTGTCCATCTGTGTGTCTGTGTCCGATTTTTTCAGGAACGGGTGGACCGAGTTTATGTATGATCATCACGCATACTTTTTACAGAGTAGGAATCTGATTTTTTTAAATTATTTTTGTAACACCAATTTATCGTAATAAATGAATTATGAATTATTTTCTTGTGTAGGTACGCGCTATTTTCCGCAATTATAGACCTCTTCAGTTGGGTCCTTTTTTCATGAGGTTTTTTTTTCATGAGGTCTACTTGGCAAAGGATTTCTACTTGGAGGGGGGAGTACCCAGCTTTTCCATTGCCCCAACATTTGGTTTCATAAAAAATGTTCTGTATACATTAATATGCCAGAATGTTACAAGACCTTTATATAATTTCATTCCAAGCGAATACGGTTGAACTAATTCTATTATAATAATATCTCGTCAGAGAAAAACAAGGTATTTTGTTGTTTTACCACGAACTCGCACAAATACAAATTTTGAAACAATTAGAGGGTTTCTCAAAAATATCTACCTACTAATATGTTTAGATGCGTATTAATTTGTAGGTTTGTATTTTATACACAGCTGAAACCTAATCGACGGAACTACTGGTCCGATTTTGATAATTTCACAAATGGAAAGCGATAGTAGGTAGCACTATTTTAATAGAATATGACTGATTGTGATAAGGATTCACTTGAAAATTGCTAATAATTTATTTTATTTAGAGCAAAGTGGGGTCAACTAATCTATATACTAATATAAAACTGAAGAGTTTGTTTGTTTGAACGCGCTAATCTCAGGAACTACTGGTTCGAATTGAATAATTATTTTTGTGTTGGATAGTCTCTTTGTCGCGTAATGCTATATGCTATTTTATATTTCGATATTTCGAGTTACGCAGGTGAAACCGCGTAGCGCTGCTAGTCTATTATAAAGCTGAAGAGTTTGTTTGTTTGTTTGTTTGAACGCGCTAATCTCAGGAACTGCCGGTTCGAATGAAGTCGGAGATTGGGTCCAAATTCTAGATTCTTCATGCCGCTTATTTTACCAGATTCAGTTTCATACGGAATAGTTTAAGGCCAAATTATTAATTTTACAAATTCCGAGTCGGACGACAAATGTCGGACGACTATTTGTCTTCCGACATTTGTCGTCCAACAAATAGTCGTCCGACATTTGTCGTCCGTCAATTGAAAAATTCTTTTTGTGTTGGATAGTCCATTTATCGACGAAGGTTATAGGCTACTTTTTATCCCAATATTCCCACGGGATCGAGAGTTACGCGGGTGAAAACGCGGAGCGCAGCTAGTTATGTAATATAATACCACCCTGTCAGAGAAAACAAAGGTATTGTGTTGTGTTATTTCGCACGACTACATTTTAAACAATTGGTTAGAAGTCTCGAAAATATCTTCATATGTGGATTTTATTTTTATATAACTTATTTGATATTTTTTCACGCTATAATATCGCTGAATATCATAGGATACTAAGCTTTTGCTTGAGACTTCGTCCGCGTTAGGTTTAAATTTTCCAAAATCCCTTTTATTTTTGGACTTTGAATATTATATTTATAGATGACTAGCCGAGCCCCTCGGTTTCACCCGCGTAAATCCCGATCCCGTGAGAATATCATGAAAAAAAAAGTAGCCTATGTGTTAATCCAGGTCTCCAGCTATCTAGATACCGAGTTTCATTGCAATCGGTCCCGTAGGTTTTTACGTGAAGGAGTAACAAACATACATACACACACACATACTTTCACATTTATAATATTATAGTAGGATAGGATTGATTAGGTTTCGTTTAAAAAAATGCTAACGATTTATCTGACTCAATACCGAGTGAAGTCTGGTCAACTAATTATGTTATAAATTCCATTATTATTCTGAAATAAGTTATACCTATATTCGTCACCAAATACAATGTATTGTTGTTTGTCTGACCACGATTTTGCACGAATAAATATCAAATAATTAGTGAGAAATCTAATAAACATTTACCGAAAATTGGTTAATATTATGAATGGTTTTGAAATAAACAAGTATGTCAATGCTTTTAAAATAAAGACGTAAGTGAATAGACGACTTAAATATTTCAAGAACACAATCAAAATTTCAGGTAGAGCCAAACACTGAACATATTATTTTACTCTCTTATTACTAAATAACAAATGTTTTAACAGATATTATACAATACTAGCTATTGCCCGCGACTTTGTACGCGTGGTAGTTTCAATTCATATACTAAAACCTTCCTCTTCAATCACTGACAGAGTGAACTGTTTAAACATTCAGTAATAAGAGAGTTAAGTATTTGGGCTTTACCATAAATGTCGATTGTGTTATGTATGACAGACAGACAGCGGGAAGCGACTGTTTTATACTATATAGTGATGAGGGAAAACCTACTAAAATACTTTCTAGGAATTGAGAACTTCTCTCCTTTTTTGAAGGACGGTTAAATAAGCGCTCGGACGTCGAGTTGCCGAAACTGGCGCAACAAAAAATACAAAGGACATTTCCTCATCAGCCAAATTTTAATGGAGTAAACCTTAAAATAGAGCCCACGTAAGACGAGTTCAAAGCATAAAAGCATCTCCCGCCTGCACTACACCGTCAGGGAGAAGGACATCATCGAGTACGTACGCCGGAAGCTGGGCTATGCGCTGAGGGTGCATAAGCTGGAGTCGCATCGGAACGTCAATTTCAAGGCGTTTGTGGTGCGAGTACCGAACTGCTATCTGCCTCGCGTAAACTCGCGTTATGGATGAAAGCTTCTGGCCGAAGGACGAGGTGTTCCGTCGCGCGTCGCTTCCGCGGACAAATTCCACAAGAACACACTAAGACTAAAGTGTAGTGTCATGGAAGTGCTACTAACATAGTTCTAAGCTATCTATTAACACATTAAATTATTGTTATAAAATATGTATGTTAGTTTATAAGGTATGTATCTATGGGCTTTTGTAGCCTGAAATAAAGGATTTATTATTATTATTATAAATAGGCACAAACGGGTCAAAACATAACCCTCTTGGCTTCGCCGTAGTCGGGTAACAAAAAACTAACCGTATAGGTACTCGTCCCGTTTCTGTTAAATTAACAACAAATAATAAAATTACTTTACTTTCATTAAAATGAGACTAAACCATCTAGATAACAAAACAAAGTCTTTTTTTACAATCCATTAGTGAAAGAGGAATGAAATAATTTATTTTTTCCAGTAATATAAACATTTATAAAAAAGGATTGACAACAAAAAAAGCTCCTTTGTTGAACAGTTAATTATCTCCTCAAGATCACTGAATTAATTCCGATATTTAATTATGTAAATTGAACAAGCCTTTTCCCTGGTATATTAAGAACTAGCAACCCGCCCCGGCTTCGCACGGTTATATTATGCATGTATAAACCTTCCTCTTGAATCACTCTATCTATTAAAAAAACCGCATCAAAATCCGTTGCTTTTTAAATATTTAAGCATACAAAGGGATATAGGGACAGAGAAACCGACTTTGTTTTATACTATGTAGTGAAGTAAAAATAACTGTTTCACATTCTATGTTTAAATTGAAAACCGGCCAAGTGCGAGTCGGACTCGCGCACGAAAGGGTTCCGTACCATGATGTATTGGGAGACCACTTAAGAATTTTTTCTGGTTTTAGTATTTTTTGTTATAGCGGCGACAGAAATACATAAGTAATCTCTGAATTTTCAACAGTTTAGCTTTCAAGGTTCGTGAGATACAGCCTGGTGACATACGGACGGACTGTACCGTCTTAGTAATATAGTTTAGAAATAGGGTAATGATGTTTTCACATTTATAAATTCTCTAGTAAATTTAGACGACACAGTTGGCTTGGCACAATGGTCACCATGCCGGACAGCCAAACACAGTTGCGGGTTCGATTCCCGCCTCAAAGTATTTATGCTTGCATATTTGTCTGTGGTCTGGTTGTTTATATGTATTATTTAAGTATACAGGGTGATTTTTTTATGTGGGCCTTCATTACCATACTATGTTTGTTTCCAGGAATTGATCTCTATCAGCAACACTATCGATTGGTATAAAAATATAGAATGATTATTTTTTTGCAAAATCAACAGGTTCGATTCCCGGCTAGGGTAATGACTTTTTCAAAAATCTAATGATGCAGTTTTAGTTTTTGTCAAAATCGGGCACGCAACTCCTTTCAGCATTTTTCGCTATCTCTTATGGTTTAGGATATAGCCCTGAAGGCCCACATAAAAAAATCACCCTGTATATTTACAAAATATAAGTAGTATATCCGTTGCCTAGCACCCACAACACAAGTCAAGTTACTTAGCTTGGGGCTAGATGGCGATGTGTGGCATGTCCTGCAATATTTATTTATCTATCTACTAATATATAAAATCTCGTGTCACGGGGATCGAACTTGAACTCCTCCGAAACGGCTCGACCGATTCTCATGAAATTTTGTGAGCATATTCAGTAGGTCTGAGAATCGGCCAACATCTATTTATTATTTTGTTTCCTTTAGTTTTTTTTTAAATGGCAAAACAACGTTTGCCGGGACAGCTAGTTTGTTTATAAAATACAGTAATTTCCTTTAAGTATTTTTTGTTCCTACTTCCTATAAGTAGGAAGGTACGAAAGATTACAAAATTGGTACCTATATCTGGTTGGATTTTGATACCTACCTAAAATTCCACCACCTTTATAAATGAACTGCGAAACATTTTCGAAAAACAAAGTCAATTCAATTAGCATTTCGCGATGGCGGCCGCAGATTCCGCGGTTCATTTGTCACATACCACCACCAACCCACACAATGCGGTCCTTTTGTGACATATAGGTTTAATTCACAGAGAGTGATGGCAGACAGCAGTGAAGCTGTTAATTTTAAACTTTTTACGCAATATTTTAGTTTTAATCATAAACACTACTAGTTGTTTGAATATGTTACCCGACGTTTCGATCAAGTTGCATCGATCATGGTCGTGTTTTCCCGTGACCAATTCGATCGAAACATCTTGTAATTAAAATAGTTAGTAGTTAACCGCTATCGCGACCCGTGTTTATAGAATGAAAAATTATTATCACGTAAAAAAACATAAAAACAAAAAATACATAATGACGACCCAGTTGGCACAATGGTCACCATGCCGGACTGTCAAACACAGGGTTGCCGGTTCGATTCCCGCTTCAGACAAGTATTTATACTTAGATATTTGTCTGTGGTCTGGTTGTTTTTATGTATTATAAGTATATATTTACAAAAGAAAAGTATATACCTAAGTAGTATATCCGTTATCTATCACCCATAACAGAAGTCTAGTTACTTAGCTTGGGGCTAGATGACGATGTGTGGAATGTCCTGCAATATTTATTTATTCACTAGCTGCCCTCCGCGGTTTCACCCGCGTAACTCCCGATCCCGTGGGAATATCGGGATGTAAGCTATCCTATCTCTCAAGTTGGATCGAACTGCACATGGTGTGCGAATTTTATTATAATCGGTTAAGTGGTTTAGGAGTCCATTGAGGACAAACATTGTGACACGAGATTTATATATATTAAGATTACTAAAGTTTATGATGAAAATGTAAAATAGACTAGTTTATTGATAATTATTGACGTAACCGAACAGAGCTTTCAAAATTTAATCAACTTAATACTATTGTAACGAACACAATGATCAGGATGACAAACAAGTGCGGTAATGTTTGGCCTCATCATTGATGTCATCGAGGCTTTCATAATTACAGGCTGCATTGACGAGAGCTTAATATACCTAACGCTGAAAAACTGAAAAACCTACCATTCAATGTAATTTTTAATTAATTAATGTTACTGATTTTTTATTCAACTAAATTAAGTAAAAAATGCATCTCCGTAATTATGTATAATCATTTAGAATTGAACTCGCGACCTCCCGCTTATCATGCGAGTGCCACCATTTTTACGCCAAGTTATATCGCAAGTCGCAGGCGAAATTAGGATGTTTTCCTTTGAAAATATTATCAGAAATGCTTATATTTCACATAAATATTTCAATTTAGGAAAAAATACATAATTTCCAAATGATAATTTCTATTTTTCATTTATTTAACAAACATAGTTCAAAAGGATTCCGTTTTTTTTCCTCTTCTAAATCGGCAATGCCTATGTCTGAGACCCAAAAACTATGAAAAGGACATCCGATTTTCAGAACGACTTACAAAAAATATATAATTCTTTACTAATGGATATCTGATTTTAAAAAATATTCTAAAATCTAAACCTTTCTTAGCCGGCGGCGCCTAAGTTCTAAAAGGAATGATTTCATGAAAAGTATTTTTCTACACAATCAAAACTAAAAATATTTGTCTCACAAAAGTACTTACTTTTTTCCGTTTTAGTTTAGAATATCTCGTGTGGATTTCGACGGAAATATATTTTCATACACCTTTGTACGGGCGAACGCAAGTCCGCAAGAGGCGGGTAACAAAGACGGAAAGTATCGAAGGTTTACGGTTTACCTTTCAAAGTAGGTAAGGGTTTACATGAAAACAAGACAATGGACACGATTTTATTTTTCAAGATAGGGTGTCCATGTTTATTGAAAGGCCGATTTTATATTAAAACTAGCTGCGCTCCGCGGTTTTACCCGCACAAGGTAGTAGAGTTTTAACGAGGTCTTATATCTAATAACCTAATTCACTTGTAAAAAGGGTTCGAACAAGCATTTTAAAAGACGATTTTTTTACTAAAAACCTTTTAAAATTATTTTTCCTCTGTGAAAATGAAATTCATGAAAAAAAATCTTCATTCTTCATGTTGTTCATTCTTCAATTATAGTCCTTTACAATTAAGACTTATTTAATTTAGGAACATGCCAAATCTACGAGGCACGTGTAGTTAATACTTGACAATACCAAGGAATATTGACTATACTGGAAAAGTATTTTTGTAGTGCACAAAATTCGGTATGTTTTAAGCACATTAAACTAAAAAATACTGTTTTTTTATTTTGGAGCTAACTCAAAAACTCTGAGAGCTATAACCATTTAAGTGTTTCTAACAAAACGACGAAGTTCATGGACACAATACTAGCGCCAGCGAAATTAATAGCGCGCTCTAAATGAAGGTAGGTACCTACGTGTCACTGTGTGTATCAATACTGAGATACCCAATAATTTAGAAATTGCAGGAAGTTTTTCACATTAAGTTTTGGTTTTTTTTTTATTTATTTTTTTGCGTAAATGTACTCCACTGCCGACATATATTCAGCAGAAAAAAATGTGCACTACAAAAATACTTTTCCTGTATATAACTTAAGAAATCTTGAACAAATGTCTTATATAAACTATTTATAATGGAGTCCCTACTGTCGTCGTCTCAAAGGTGACAGTATCGCAAAGAGAGTAATCCTCTAAACGTCCTAAGACATCCTACATACACCAATAGTAAAATATAGAAAACCTTTAGATAAACTCGCTTGAAAATAATATCGTAACATGTAAAATATTTTCAATTCTGTTTCATTTTAAACTAGCGACCCGCCCCGGCTTCGCACGGCTATATTATGCATGTATTATATCTAAAAACCTTCCTCTTTAATCACTCTATCTATTTAAAAAAACCGCATCAAAATCCGTTGCGCAATTTTAAAGATCTAAGCATACATAGGGACATAGGGACGGCGAAAAGTGACTTTTTTATACTATGTAGTGATGAGCAAAGCCCCTCCTGTGGGAATATCGTGATAAAAAGTAGATGTTACTCTCAAGGATACCAATACCAAGTGGTTTCAGGGCTCATTAATTACAAAATAATAAAATATTTTTGGAGTGATAAAGTCTAATAAATTAATGAACACCGGCAGCACTTACAAAAAAGTGTGACGTCATCGAGTTCCATAGCAACGTCATGTTATTGAGAAGGATCGTTGCATAGCAACGTTATTGACAAGTAACCATAGCAACGTTATTGACAAGGTAACCATAGCAACGTATTGAAATATGAAATTTAAGAATTTTTAACCATTTTGTCGGCGGGATTTGTATGTATATTTGGGATTTGTATGTAGCTTTCTTTCAAAGTACTAATAGCCTCTGTGCTAAGCCGCAGACGGACATAACGAAACTATAATTCCTTGTTAGGACGACAGAACCCTAAAAAAGAGAGATAAAAAAATATTTTGTCTATTTATCATTAGTATTGTATGGTATATAAGTATTTACTCAGTACAAATTCTTAGTAAAAGCTAGTATAGAAACTAAATTATAAAGCAATTTCACCGTATTTTACCGATGAAACATTATTAGGTACAATTGCGTAAAGGTTATAGTGTTTACGGAAAGAATAACCTAAGACATAATACCCTTTAATAGGTTTAAGCGATGCACGCAAACACAAACAACCACCTGCACATTGAAAGACCTTTCCGAGACCAATTTGCTACAGTCTGCTGTTACAAGCAATTTGTATAATATGAGCTATATAGAATAACTTTTGCCCGCAACTTCGTCCGCGTAGAAGACGATATATATGGTTCTAACAGTATTGGACCAAGGTATCATGTTGTCCCATACAA
This sequence comes from Idaea aversata, assembly GCA_907269075.1. Classification (NCBI taxonomy): domain Eukaryota; kingdom Metazoa; phylum Arthropoda; class Insecta; order Lepidoptera; family Geometridae; genus Idaea; species Idaea aversata. The sequence continues at coordinate 6,036,670 of OU026101.1, forward strand.
ACTTTGCCCCCCTTTTTCGCCCTCTGAGGGGTAAAATTTAGCAAAATCCGATAAGAAATTATCGGATTACAACGTCATACAAAGAACACACTCTTCAAGTTTTAGGTCTCTAAGATCAGCGGTTTAGGCTGTGCGTTGAAATATCAGTCAGTCATTCAGGACAAAGCATTTAATATATATAGAGAAAATGTAAGAAGCAAAAAGCTAGCTCATTTGTGAATGTTTCTCATTGGATTTTGACAGAAACCACACATCCTGACTTCCCATATATTCATAAACCATTTAAAAACCTTCTTTAGTTAAAATGTGTTTTGACATTTTCGCTCACCTGTCTCTGTAAAACTGCGACTACATGTGTTCGATTTGCGAACGAAGAAAGAAAGAAACAAAAATTGCGACCGAAGGAAAAAAAAGAAAAAACTGCGACCGAAGAAAAGAAAAAAAGACTGCGACCGAAGAAAAGAAAGAAAAAAACTGCGACCGAAGAAAGAAAAAAAGCACGAAGGTGACAAACACAACTACAATAACTATAACTTAACTTTAACTATAGAAGGTATTAACATGTTTAAGAATTAGTGGTTAGTATTTAAGACCTGTCAAAGTGTTATTTATCCTATTTTTAATCCGCGAATTTTGAATTTTAAAAAGGTTGCTGGCATATACTTATTATTAACAAGCATAGTATATCTATGGTAGCTGAAGTTAGAATTCAAAAAGAATTAATATTCACAAAAATTCACAATCCTAAAAATATAGGCTAGTATATAAAATTGAAAACGTATTTTATACTCTGTGAGTTTCTCAAGAAAGGTTGTCATGGAAACGATCCTATTGAACAGATTTATCCATTTTTCTGATAAATCTCGGCTTGAATAGTTTATATCACAAAACCGTATGAGATATTTTTAAATATGTACTTATCATTTATACAAAATCTCCTTTGAAAAATACGAAAAAGATACCTTAATATTTAATGATAATAAGCAGAATATACCTACCGCTTGTAATCAAGTGGACCATTGTTTTTATATAAAATACTAGCTGCCCTCCGCGGTTTCACCCGCGTAACTCCCGATCCCGTGGGAATATCGGGATGTAAGCTATCCTATCTCTCAAGTTGGATCGAACTGCACATGGTGTGCGAATTTTATTATAATCGGTTAAGTGGTTTAGGAGTCCATTGAGGACAAACATTGTGACACGAGATTTATATATATTAAGAAAATCAGAATTTTTGCTAAGCTTTTTGTATTTATTATGCTATATTTTAATAAATGTTAAAGTAGAAAGGAACAAAAAGACTACATAGATAGTTTTAGAAAGAGCAGTCGAATTCTAGCACCCATAACACAAGTTACTTAGCTTGGGGCTAGATGGCGATGTGTGGAATGTCCTACAATATTTATTTATTTATTTTATTTATAATTGAAAATTTCATGCCTTTCCAGTCACTAATAATAAAATTACTGGACCTATTGAAAAATGGTTATTATTGTTAAATAGCTCAATTTTCTGAAAAGGTCGTGGTATACTTTACATGAAAGTCCAACAGGTGAAACCTGAATAATAGACGAAAAGCTGCGGCATTTTGCAGCGCTCGGACGAGCACGCGATACGTATTTACGTACAAGTAAAGTAAAATTACGTGCCGCGATTACTTACATAATGGGCTGTTTGTACTTTTACAATCATATAGGTACTTACTTTATTTATTTATTTTTCTATTGTTTTTGTAGATTATTACGAGCGGAGGGGGGGGCTATATAAACTCTTGCTAGATGAGTCTGGCCGGAAGACCAGCGCTGCAGCTAAGCATGCTTGGCTGCAGTTTTTAGCTGAGGTCGACCCATTTGGGCCAGCACACGACTCCTCATTTATGTTGTTTTTTCTTTACGTCACTTTTTTGTTTTTAATTAATTTTAACTGTCATCTTTTATTCCTTCCTGTGTTTGTCCTTCTTTCTTTCTTATTAATATTTCGAGATTTAGACAAACACACGAGGCGTACCTAGCTAGTAATAAATATCGATAGAAAAATAAAAGCTAATAATGAGCAATAATCATTGATGCGTGATACTTGAACGCGTCTAGGTATCACGTATCAATAATTATTGATATCACAACAATGAGGGATATTCACAATAATAAATTGGACGGATATCGCAACAGTATCCTAACCGGATATCGTTAATCAGCTTAATTGGCACGAGAGCTCAATACCTACTCATTAAAACAAACTTATTATCTCTTAGATTATCACAAAATAACAATACAAACGTTAATAATCTCCAGCTCAAATTGATAATAATAATCGACGTTCCGACGAAATAGAGAATTTTTCATCTCTCATCTCGAAGGCAAAAGATAATAAAATAGATCAGAAAAAAATAAAATTCAAAACAATCGCCATATTGAAACACTAAGCCGAGAGGCGAGGTGAAATGCGGAAAGGAACAAATTATCTGTATCTGACTAATTGCCGGCAGATCAAAGTGAGGGAGAATGCTAGGTAAATCCGTACCATTACATTCTTTTCAGGGTGGGACGCCGCCGCGGGCGCTATTCGCAATTATTGTTATTAAAAAAAAACGACCGCCGCTGAGCCGGATCACGACTCGAAATATTTTTCAGTAAATTCATTTTAACATCTCCTACTTCTAATTGCAGTAAGAAATAACAAACACACAATGTAAAAAAATAAATCTTGCCTACGCAAATATTCTGAGAAGGAATTTATATTTTAAGCTATCGGAGTGCTTTCAAAAGTGAAGCGGGCAATTACGTATAAGCCCACTTAGTACGAGAGGTGTACGGAACGGAGTTATACGGAATACACTTACCAATAAATACGAAGATCTGATGGTGGGCGTACCGGAGCAACATCGATATGGAAACAGTCTGTAACAAATGAAATTATTTTTATTAATTAATTTCACAATAGGTGCAGTTTTAAGACTCAACTACATTTTAAGCTATTTAATTAATCCTGCAATATCACAAACTTTCGCAGTACCCGTCCACTATTCTTGTGATGGCGAGTCAAAATGTTGTAAGTACAGTCACATTACCAATTAGCTGAACCCCACGTGACCTAGAGGTCATTCGCAAATCTGTAAGGTTGTAAAGTAATGTTACCTGACTCTGTTTTTTTAACCATCATCACTACATAGTATAAAACAAAGTCGCTTTTTCTGTCCCTATTTCCCTTTGACTGCTTAAATCTTTAAAACTACGCAACGGATTTTGATGGGTTTTTTTAATAGATAGAGTGATTCAAGAGGAAGGTTTATATGTATAATACATGCATAATATAGCCGTGCGAAGCCGGGGCGGGTCACTAGTATACTATATACAATACAATATATAAAAAATAACAAAATAGGTACATAAATTCTATATTTTTTACAGATATGCGAATGAGCTCTGGGTCACGTGGGGTTCAGCTAATTGGTAATGTGACTGTACATATATTTTAAAGATAATGAAAATTTCCGTCATTGTTTATTTACATCATCATCGTTTGACTACTATCACACCTGCCTAGTAGATGACGATTCTGTTAAAGACGTAGCACGCTTCTCTGAAAGATGTTTGTTCAATCGCGACTTTAAGACTTCCAAATGGTACACATCAGGGAAGAAAGACGCAATAAACATCAAAATTCAGTTCTTCGGTAGAATTAAAAAGCACTACTCCAAAGAGCTTTTGAAAAAAACCTAAAAATATTGTATGTGACACGAGACTGTATAGGTTAAAAGTCATTTGCCTGCCCTTTTGGGAGTAGAATTAACAAAAATAGTGAACATGAAAATAACCTAAAATTCGTAAAAACGTACTCGATTTTGTTTTTCTTTTTTCTGGTTTTAGTATTTGTTATTATAGCGGCAACAGAAATACATCATCTGTGAAAACTGTCTAGCTATTATGGTTCATGAGATACAGCCTGGTGACAGACGGACGGACAGCGAAGTCTTAATAATAGGGTCCTGTTTTTACCCTTTGAGTACGGAAACCTATAATAATAAACGAGCTACATGGTAGGCGGAGTGGGGGGTGTTAGGTTTTATTTTCGTTACGGAATTTCTTGATTCGGTCGCCGCGCTCAAAGCCCGCGATAAAAGCTATGCAATAGCTTAAAAAAAACGTGTGGCACTCGGGGACTGCCGCGGTAAAGCTATTGCATAGCATTTTTTATCAACTTATGCAATTATAATTATTTATTTCTTTTTTATTAAGGATGTATTTTTTTTTAATATTAATTCAAGTACTAGTTCAAGTATCGCATACAGCTGCTTACGACGTCAAGCGAACGCTCGGCCGAGCTACATGGTAGGCGGAGTGGGGATGTTAGGTTTTATTTTCCTTACGGAATTTCTTGATTCGGTCGCCGCGCTCAAAGCCCGCGATAAAAGCTATGCAATAACTTAAAAACTAAAAACCATTATCAAATTGAATTGAATCTTAGTCGAACCTCTGGCATACCGCAGTGCATAACATAAGTTACATAAGGTAAGATTTGTATGGGTCGAACCGAACTGTTAGTTAAATGGATTCAATCTGCACTAAGCGTTTCGTTAATGAAATTCAATCGAGGCAAGAGGGCGCGGGGAGCAAATGATGTGGCGAAAAGATTGATAGCGGACTCACGGGACTGCGGCTCAAGCTTTCTAGTGTTACATCTAAAACACGGAAGTTTTCTTTCATTTCCTATCTACTTATACCGTGTTTGTATCATTAGATTTATACATTTTCAACGATTGTTGTGTGCGGATTTTATTATTACTATGTTTTTAGCTTGTTGGCCTAGTGGTAGATATCTCGACTTTCATTCCGAAGGTCGTGTAGACCAATGGAAATTTCTTAGGAATACTTTGTGTGCGCTAATTGACATTGCTCTTACGGTGAAAAAACAGATTGCGACAAAACCGGCACCTGGTATAGAAGCAGAGAGCGAAGAGAGGTGTAGGAGGAGGGTGGTGTAGGATATTTTATTCTATAATATTCTTTTTAATTTCCTGTATTTTAATGTTCTTATGTTTTCTCGCAACATGTCTTAAATTGTTTTAAATAATATTTAAAACAATTCATATATCCCATTTTTTTTTTCTATTCTATTCAGAGTCCCGACTTTCTCACTTTGCCGACTTTTGCCTTAGTCGACTTTAGACATATTGACAAGTTTTTCCTCTGGCCACGTTCAACTAGCTGAGTATAGGTGCTAGGCAAACCTAATTCAGCTTCACGCAACAAAAACCGAACTAAAGAGTCCGTATACAAGTAGGTACATTATTTTATAATGAGTTTAGGTATAATTTTTTTACCGAAATTTCCAAAGAGAAACATATTTCCTCATTATAATCAACAACGTTTCAACTACGCAGATTTCAAAAATCAATACCTACTTATAAATTAACACGCCTTTGAAGAGTGGAAGCGAAGTTATTACGTTACTACAGCTTCTTCGAGGTAATAGAAATGTTTAGCAATTCGACACACAAGTTATACTAACAATGGATTTATCCGTGCACGTTTGATCGATCACGGCTATAATAAAAGCAGAAGCCAAAGTGTTAAACGGACCTTTTGGTGGCAAAATTATTGTTATAATTATAGGTAGATTATGGATACCTACTAAGGTAGATGAGAAATTAAAATAATAGTCAACAAATATTAGTATAAGAATTCCTAAATTAAGACTGTTAAATGCTTCTGTCTCACACTCAAACTCGAAATTTTTTATTCATTTAGAATCATGCAAAATCATCATTCTTAGAATAGTCTTAAAAACTAAGTTAGGCTGTGTGCCTTCGGAACGCGTCCACCAATGAGAAGAAGGCACAAGAAACTCATGAGGTTTTTTTTTGTGAACATGCTCACAAAAGTCAAGATTACAAATACTTTTAGATGGTATATTAGAAATGGAGAAATTGAACTAAAGCCACGTCCATGGGTTATTATCATTAAGGTAAGACGAAGTATCACGCCTTACTGCACAATTTATGCTTTACTAGCGACCCGCTCCGGCTTCGCAAGGCTATATTATGCATGTATTATACATATAAACCTTCCTCTCGAATCACTCTATCTAGTAAAAAAACCGCATCGAAATCCGTTGCGTAGTTTTAAAGATCTAAGCATACAACGGGAAATAGGGACGGCGAAAAGTGACTTTATTTTATACTAGCGACCCGCCCCGGCTTCGCACGGCTATATTATGCATGTATTATACATATAAACCTTCCTCTTGGATTCAAGAGGAAGGTTTATATGTAAGATAGAGTGATTACTCTATCTATTAAAAAAACCGCATCAAAATCCGTTGCGTAGTTTTAATAATATAAGCATACATAGGGATATAGGGACAGAGAAAGCGACTTTGTTTTATACTATGTAGTGACTATGTAGTGATAAAAAGTGATAGAAAATTTGAACATGTTAATGGACATGTCATATCAATCTTTAGGTAATTTATTATAATAGAGCACACTGTGCTATTAAACGACCTGTTTATTTTCCGGAGTCTACTACCAAGCACTAAAACTAAAGATGGAATGTCACGTATGCTAGTCATTTTACTGGCATCCATCTACATCCTTCAAATTTTAACACAGTAGTGTAGGCAAAAAAATAGGTTCCGCGGACAAACACTGCCCAAAAACTACTGTTAGCAAATGATGGATAAGGATTTAACGAAATGATGGACGTTGTCCTCGTAGCTCAGTTGTATTAGAGCACCGCTATGGGGGTTTTAAATCTTTCATCTAATTCACTAGTTTTCTATATCACTACATAGTATAAAACAAAGTCGCTTTCTCTGTCCCTATATCCCTATGTATGCTTAAATCTTTAAAACTACGCAACGGATTTTGATGCGGTTTTTTTTAACAAATAGAGTTATTCAATAGGAAGGTTTATATGTACCTATAATACATGCATAATATAGCCATGCGAAGCCGGAGCGGGTCGCTAGTAATATATAAAATGCTTTGTTCTGAATGACTGACGGATCAACGCACAGTCTAAACCACCGATCGTCGGATCGTGGAGACCTGAAACTTGGAGGGTCTGTTCTTTGTATGACGTTGGCATACGAAAATAAAGGATTGTGAAAAAAAAATCTATACATATAAATGCTTTGTCTTGAATGACTGACTGATATGGATCAATGCCAACTAAGCCGCTCTGGTCGTAGAGACCTGAGACTTTCAGTGTGTTCGTATTATGACGTAGGCATCGGATAATAAATGATTTTGAAAAAATCATCTATTAATATCAAATGCTTTGTTCTGAATGACTGACTGACTGACGAATCAACGCACAGCCTCAGCCGCTTATCATAGAGACCTGAGGGTGTGTTCTTTGTATGACGTAGGTATCCTATAAGAAAGGATTTAGAAAAAATATTATCGATACGTATAAATGCTTTGTCCTGAATGACTGACTCACGGGCCAACGCAGAGCCTCAGCCGCTGCTCATTGAGACCTAAAACTTGGAGGGTGTGTTCTTTGTATGACGTAGGTATCCTATATGAAAGCATTTTGAAAAATACAAATCTTACGCGGACGAAGCCACGGGTAAAATCTAATATCTGATGCGATACAAGCCTTTTTAACCGACTGCGCGACGCAAAGGAGTGGTAATGTGTTCATCAGTCTATATACACACATCAACAAAGTCTAGGGAACACGGGTAAAATAGAGTTTTTTGGGGAAAAATTGTGTTTTTTTGGGTTTTTGTTTTGAGTGTCGTATGTCGATAGAAGCGCAATTTTATACTCTTTTACTATACTAATACTATGATTTAATTAAAGGGTATAGAAAAAAATGAAAATTTAGTATGAAAACGAATTTCGCTGAACTCGTTAAACAACCAGACTTACGGTGTGAATACGTCCATTATTTTGCATGAACATGAAATCTTGGTCGAGCTGCTGTTGCAAATGCAGAGCAATACCGTGATGAGGTTGTGTACTCTATGGTGATACCCCACCAATAGCAGCTCGAACAAGATTTCATGTTCCTGCAAGATAATGGACGCATTCACACCGTAAGGCTGGTAGTGAACGAGTTCAGCGAGTACAATATCACGGTATTAGAGTGTGCGCGCGCATAGTCTGCCGATCCTAATTTCATTGAATATGCGTGAGCTTTGCTAGGCAGAAGAGCTTTCAGGAATTTTATCCAAAATTTTAATACAGAGAAAGAACTTTTTTGCATCTTTTCAGAGTATAGAGAATTATTCCTCAGACAACGATTGATATCCCTATACTTAGTATGCCACGTTGATTTAGAGCCGCCGTAATGTTGTAGGTGGACGAACAGATGGCTAAAAAGTTACTAAGAATATTTTTTTTAATAAATCTTAACGTGTCAATAGATTTTTTATTGAAATAAACTGGATTTGTTTCTCAGTTTCGGCACTATTTTAGTGTTTATACTAAATTTTCATTTTTTTTTCTATGGCAACCCTTTAATTAAATTTAGCATTAAAAAGAGTATAAAATTCCGCTTCTATTGGCATACGACACTCAAGACAAAAAACCCAAAAACATACAATTTTTGCCCAAAATACAATATATTAGCCGTGTTCCCTAGACTTTGTTGATGTGTGTATATATGTTTGAACCTATGTATGACTCTCTAGAGCCCAAACGCGTGGGCCGAATTTCATGGTTCTTACGTTAATCGATTCGTCTAAACCTTGCGAGTGTCACTAAAGACATATCAATAATAATTACTTGCTGCGCCCCGCGGTTTCACCTGCGTAAGTCCCGATCCAGTGGAAATATCAAAATGAAAAGTAGCATAAAGCCTTCCTCGATAAATGGACTATCCAACACAAAAATATTTTTTTTTAATTCGAAACAGTAGTTTTTGATATTAGCGCGTTCAAACAAACAAACTCTTCAGCTTTATAATATTAGTATAGACTAGCGACCCGCTTCGGTTAAGCACGGCTATATTATGCATGTATTATACATATGCACCTTCCTCTTGAATCACTCTATCTATTAAAAAAACCGCATCAAAATCCGTTGCGTAGTTTTAAAGATCTAAGCATACAAAGGGAAATAGGGACAGAAAAACCGACTTTGCTTTATACTATGTAGTGATGATAGTGACTATGTAGTGAAGTGAAATAAAAATTAGTAAAAAGAATACGCCTAAAAAATGTAACAAAAAAGGTAGTTAAAGAAAACCTTTTAATATAAACGTATCGGGGGGTATACGATCGATGTGCCGCTCTTTAGTTTACAGTGGCTGTAAAAACTAACAGCTTACGGATTACTTACGGCCCATTGGCCGGCTTGGCTGCCGGCGGCGCGGCGGCCGTGCAAGCGAGGTGCGGTCCACCACGGTCCGTCGGACCGTAAGTACACTCCATGGTGGAAATAGTTTAGTTTTCAGACAATATCGATGTAATGTCTACCTATCTATATGTCTGTTACTATCTCTTGTTGTTAGGGTTCCGTACCCAAAGGATAATTACACATGTATGCAAAATTTCAGCTCAATTGGTAACCGGGAAGTGGATCAAAATTAAGTTGCAAGATTCCACCCGAACAAACATACATACATTGCAAGTTAAGGTTCCGTAGCCAAATGACAAAAAACGGAACTCTTATAGATTCGTCATGTCTGTCTGTCTGCCATATGTCACAGCCACTTTTTTCCGAAACTATAAGAACTATACTGTTGAAACTTGGTAAGTAGATTTATTCTGTGAACCGCATTAAGATTTTCACACAAAAATAGAAAAAAAATAACAATAAATTTCAGGGTTCCCCATACTTAGAACTGAAACTCAAAAAATTTTTTTTCATCAAACCTATACGTGTGTGGTAACTATGGATAGATCTTTAAAAATGATATTCAGGTTTCTAATATCTTTTTTTTCTAAACTGAATAGTTTACGCGAGAGACACTTCCAAAGTAGTAAAAAGTGTCCCCCCCCCTGTAACTTCTAAAATAAGAGAATGAAGAAACTAAAAAAAATATTCGATATACATTACCATGCAAACTTCCACCTAAAATTGGTTTGAACGAGATTTGATAAGCAGTTTTTTTTTAATACGTCATAAACCTTAAACCGCCATTTACCCTTCATTCATGTATTTTTACCACTAGCGCCATCTATTTTTTGCATTTGTTCTTGCGTCGGGGTTAAAAACAGAATACAGTGGTACGGGACCCTTCGCAAATATTATTGTAGCATAAAACTTATAACTGCCATGACCATGCCTTATTTTTTTATATGTATGTGCCTATGTCTTATTTTTTAAATATATTTTGATTTTTTAACTCTTTCTTTCTATGATAATTCGAAAATGAAAAAAAAAACAAGACACAGGGGCATAGTCATGGCAGTTATAGGTTATATGCAACAAAAATATTTGCTCTATAGTGTCATTAGCCAGGGAGGAAACATTCGACTACGTTTGTATGGACAGAGAGCCGGGTACATTTTCTCTTAAATGTGATATTCGAACATCGGTATATTGGTGACACGTACAATTTATGTTAGTAGGATTAACAACGTAGCGGGTGTCAGTGGCTAGAGAAATTGCATTAATCAATTGTCAAACAGCGCACGTAACTATAGCGTTACATACAAATATTGGGCATAGATAGGGTTGTGAGCTGATGCTTGAAAACTTTTCGAATAGAATAATACGTGTAAATTTTTATAGATTACTAGCGACCCGCTCCGGCTTCGCACGGCTATATTATGCATGTATTATACATATAAACCTTCCTCTTGAATCACTCTATCTATTAAAAAAACCGCATCAAAATCCGTTGCGTAGTTTTAAAGATCTAAGCATACAAAGGGACATAGGGATATAGGGACGGCGAAAAGTGACTTTATTTTATACTATGTAGTGATGATAGTGATGAAGTCAGTAAAAGACAGACCCTCTTAGGTGATTCACAAAAAGGTTCTAGGTTCTATAACACCTCAATAAATTGTAACTATAATTCTACACTACAAAAAATACTTTATTGTTAAAAATTACAATATTAAAATTCGGAAAACATAAAATTAATTCCATAAATTAAATATTAAACGCTTTTCTTGATGTACTTGACTGTTTAACTCCATACAAAATATGGAACGAATATGGGAAGGTTTTTAAGCTATTGCATAGCTTTTATCGCGGGCTTTGAGCGCGGCGACCGAATCAAGAAATTCCGTAACGAAAATAAAACCTAACACCGCGTTCGCTTAGCGTCTTCTTAACGTGTATGTATATGGTACGACTGTACGAAGCTCGCACGATGCAATAGCTTTAACGCGGCAGTCCCCGAGTGCCACACGTTTTTAAGCTATTGCATAGCTTTTATCATGGGCTTTGAGCGCGGCGACCGAATCAAGAAATTCCGTAACGAAAATAAAACCTAACACCGCGTTCGCTTAGCGTCTTCTTAACGTGTATGTATATGGTACGACTGTACGAAGCTCACACGATGCAATAGCTTTAACGCGGCAGTCCCCGAGTGCCACACGTTTTTAAGCTATTGCATAGCTTTTATCATGGGCTTTGAGCGCGGCGACCGAATCAAGAAATTCCGTAACGAAAATAAAACCTAACACCGCGTTCGCTTAGCGTCTTCTTAACGTGTATGTATATGGTACGACTGTACGAAGCTCACACGATGCAATAGCTTTAACGCGGCAGTCCCCGAGTGCCACACGTTTTTAAGCTATTGCATAGCTTTTATCATGGGCTTTGAGCGCGGCGACCGAATCAAGAAATTCCGTAACGAAAATAAAACCTAACACCGCGTTCGCTTAGCGTCTTCTTAACGTGTATGTATATGGTATGACTGTACGAAGCTCGCACGATACAATAGCTTTAACGCGGCAGTCCCCGAGTGCCACACGTTTTTAAGCTATTGCATAGCTTTTATCATGGGCTTTGAGCGCGGCGACCGAATCAAGAAATTCCGTAACGAAAATAAAACCTAACAACCCCCGCTCCGCCTACCATGTAGCTCGGCCGTTCGCTTAACGTGTGTGTATGTGTACGACTGTTTTTTAATTTTTTGACTCCTCGCATTCGGCCCATTTAATAAATAAATAAATGAATATTGCAGGTCATTCGGACATTCCACACATCGCCATCGAGCCCCAAGCTAAGTAACTAGACTTGTGTTATGGGTGCTAGACAACGGATATACTACTTAAATACTACTTCACTTTCCTTTTTTACTACTTTACTTTTCTTTTGTAAATATATACTTATAATACATAGAAACAACCAGACCACAGTCAAATATCTAAGCATAAATACTTGTCTGTGGCGGGAATCGAACCCGCAACCCTGTGTTTGGCAGTCCGGCAAGGTAACCATTGTACCAACTGGGTCGTCAATCGTCATTTGGGCCGTAGGTATATAGGACGAGACCATAAATCCCTCGTGTGCATGACAGGAAAAAAATGCTGTCAATTTATTGCCCTTCGTAGTAACTAGTAATGACAACAAAATGTTTACACCGCATCGATCGGAAACACATAACAAAAACTGTATAACATATCAATTAATAGGTATTGCGCAAGTCCCGCGTATACCCTCCACTAAAATCTGCTTCTCCCCAAGTTACAGTTATTGCTCTTTTACAGCCCTTTCAGAGTTTATTACGGTACCAAATTCCGCCGCTGACTAGGGACTAGCCCAAACTAGATTTTTAGCCGAAACCGAAATCTAATTTTCGGTTTTTTTATTTAGTTTATAGACAACTCAGTAAAGTTCATAATCGTACTGAAACGGACGGTTGAAGGAATACCTGAATAATTTAGTTGTAATAACGGTAATGACTATGAATTACTAGTTTTATTAAAAATATATTAAAGGTCTATTCTTTTTGTCTGTTTTAATTAATAGGCACTGGAAATATTGGATTGATTTTGATGAAATATATACCATCAAAAACAAAGCTTCTATAAAATAAATAACATTCAAAATCCTGTATTTATGACACATTCGGTCGATCATAGTCGATCAGTCAAAATATAAATCCTACGAGGACGTACTCGTTGGTAAAAGCTAACTATACTGTACTTTTTATTCCGATATTTCCGCATGTTCAACCGAGAGCAGTTTTTCAAAAATATTTTCCTCTTTAAATGGTAGGCAAAAAATATTATATTTATTTATATAATATTTTTTCGCTTTGAAACTTATTTCGGGTGAAACAGGCCGAAACCGAAAACGTAATTTCGTTCAATCACTAATTCTGACGTTGCCGCTGGCCGACTCTCGCCCGCATTATGTTTGTTTTACAAAACTCCAGAGGTAAATGCCACTTTCGTTTAGTACTCAGAGTTAGATGTCAAATGTTTAACAATTTGTCTTTGTAGTAACGGTATGTCAAGAATTAGGTGTAAGTTTAAATTTTTTATTATTTTTACTTTATTAATATTTATTAGTTTGTTATTTTTCGGCTTACCGCGTTTATTCGTTGTATACCCAATTTAATTTATCGATTTTAATAAAAACTATTATTCACCCGCGACTTAGTTAGCGAAGGTGTTAAATTTTCTAAAATGTTTTCTAAGCGGATGCCTACGTCATCCCTGTGCCAAATGTTAGCCCGAAAACTTAGAATGTTATATTTATTGACTATCAGAATATCAGTAGGTATATAAGATTGCCTGTTTAGATCAAAACTTATTATGTACAAAAAAACTCTTTATATATTTTAATAATGTTACTATATAGGGATCAAATCCTGGAAACAAGCAGAGTGCGAAAAAACAAAGGAAATTTTACCCGCAATTTTCTACTTTAATTCAATTCCATCTATGTTCACATCTAAAAACTACGCAACTCCAAGGCTGTGTAAAATCTGGAACCCTACATTTCAATGACACTTTGCTTTTCAAATCTAGATGGCGTTGTTAAGAGGTTAAAATACTCCTAGAACCTTGGTAGCCAATGGAACAATCCACCGAAATAAGTGATTTTCGCTACTCGATGACAGATGGCGTGATGTAATATTAGGGTTGTTGCGAGTTTTCGCACTGGCAACCCCACAGATATTTTGGGCATACAGTCCAAATAAGTGAGACGCCATTTTGAATTGAAAATGGCGGTAATATTTGAAAAATATACGCAAAACGCTTGCAAAACGTAATCATCATGCATAATAAATGAGTAACCGTATGTTGATTAGTCCTGCTTGCGATTAGGTAATTATAATTTTAGATTTACCAACCAATTATTCTAAGCGTAAGTAATTAGAATTACTAGGAATGTAATATGCATTTGGTATTTATTCTTTAAACACAGGTCGCTATCGCGTTAGTATTACTCCAAACAATATATACTTACGCGACGAGTTGAAAACCTCCTTGTTTTTCAAAGTCGGTAAAATCTCTTATAAATCCAAATTACTAACTATTATTATAAATCCGTTTTTTTTATGGTTTGTTCCCCCTTGACGGTTAAACGACTAGACCAATTTGAATAAAATAAACTTTCTTTTTTTGTTAAATATAATTTTTTTTTTCTTCGGATATCATCAGTATAGTGTGTCACCCTTAAAACTTATAACAAACTTTTTAACTAAACGAGGATAATTTTGAAATTATTCACATCGACGGACAGCGCTCGTAGCTTCTCCAGTCTTTCCGCGACCATGATCGATACAACTCAATCGAAACGTCGTGTAAATATTAAAAGAACTATTAGCTATAACACGATAGCTTTTAGCCGCGGCTTCGTTTGCGTAGGAGTAGAATTTTCTATAGTCATTTCTTATCGGATGCCTACGTCATCAAAGAACACATCCTCCAAGTTTCAGGTCTCTACGATCAGCGGTTTAGGCTGTGCGTTGATCCGTCAGTCAGACATTCAGAACAAAGCATTTTATATGTAAGGATAGATAGACTATTAATTAGGTACTTACAAAGACAAGCATTATGAAGAAGGCAGCTATGTAGGAGCTGCGAGCAGTCTGCATTGATACGAAGCGATAGTGTTCACCAGTTATCACGTTTCTGTAAACAAATTAAAAACAAACTCATATTTTTCAATTCTCTTATTGACTTTTATAAATAAACTAGGTTTTTCCCGCGACATCGTCCCGCGGATGGACCAAGGAATCACGTTTTCCCATACAAACTTTGCCCCCCTTTTTCATCCCCTAAGGGGTAGAATTGCGGAAAATCCTTTCTAATCGGATGCCTACGTCATACAAAGAACACACCCTCCAAGTTTCAGGTCTCTACGATCAGCGGTTTAGGCTGTGCGTTGATCCGTCAGTTAGTCAGGACAAAGGATTTTATATGTATAAATAGCTATTGCCCGCGTCTTCGTACCTGTGGAAGTTTTGTTTTATATACTAAAACCTTCCTCTTGAATCACAGTGAATCACTCAATTTATTAAAAAAAACCGCATCAAATCCGTTGCGTAGTTTTAAAGATCTAAGCATACATAGGGCCAGACAGACAACGGGAAGCGTATTTTATCTACACTAATATTATAAAGAGGAAAAGTTTTTTTGTTTGTTTGTAACGAATAGGCTCCGAAACTACTGGACCGATTTCGATGAAACTTGGTATAAAGATACATTGATTCATTGGGAATAATAATATTTACTTTTTATCCCGATATTCCAACGGGATCGGGAGTTACGTGGGTGAAACGGAGCACTGCTAGTAATTAAATAAAGTACTTACTTTATTTAATTACTAGCAGCATTATACAGGGTTATTGGTAATTATACTAGCAAGCCGTTGAGGGCTACTTCTGTGCACCTAAACACAACTTTTGATCTACGACTTTTGGAAATTCGAACATTTTTTTGAAAATTTTGTAATTTCGATGATAGCTTTACCTAAAAATCAGCTGTTCCATACACGGAGAGGTCATTAACTTTAAAATTTTACTTATTTTTTAAAGTTTTATCTACTGTTCTCAGTTGAATGACATTTGTTTGAAAAAAAACCAGCTGTTTTTTTGAATTTACATAACCTCAAAATTTTCGTTTTTTTTTCTCGAATTTCCAAAAGTCGTAGAGCAAAAGTTGTTTGTTAAGGTGCACAGAAGTAGCCCTCAACGGCTTGCTAGTATGATTACCAATTTGACATTTATAGCACAAGAGACCTACCTCAAATATCCTTTATTATCCTCATTCTCAGCTAGAGTCTTAATAGACGCCATGAGCAGGTCATCGTATCCAAGGAACTCGTCTAGAACGAATCTCGAGAAGGGATCGCCGAAACATTCGTCCTTAGATGGGTCGAGGGTTACAATCTTCACTGGAATCTTGAGACGCAGTCGGGCGCTCGGCGAGAGACGAAGGAAACCGTACTCTAGTGAATATTCTAGTATGTAGTCTTCATCTGAAAATGTAATAAAATAAGTAAATTTAGCAAATTATATGGAATAATAAGCAATTCTTAATTAACTAGTTTCATAAGGTCTAATGTTGAGAAGGCAAGTGAAAGATGTGAAATAGTTTAACGACGATTTGTTGGGCGATTTGCAAAAGTCGTAGAACAAAAGTTGTTTGTTAAGGTGCACAGAAGTAGCCCTCAACGGCTTGCTGGTATAATTACCAATAACCCTGTATAAAATAACTTTTTAGGGTTCCGCACCCAAAGGGTAAAAACAGGACCCTTTTACTAAGAATCCATTGTCCGTCTGTCTGTCACAAGGCTGTATATCATGAACCGTGATAGCTAGCTAGACAGTTGAAATTTTCACAGATGATGTATTTATGTTGCCGCTATAACAAAAAATACTAAAATCTGAATATTATGGCGAGTCCGACTCGCACTTGGCCTGTTTTTTTTTAATTTAAGACACTTATTTAGAGTGCGTTATAACCTTTGACATGCTAATAACGTATTACAAAAGTCATATAAATACTATAATCAGCTCAAATACGTTATATAATACCTTTTGATGACTCATTGGCCACTTGCTCGTCATCCTGTAAAAGATTGAAAAACATCTGGTTATTATAAAAATATGTATATAATTATTTGTACTTTACAAATAAAAAAGCTTGCCCGCTCGCTTATTGTTTACTAGCTGCGCTCTGCGGTCTCAATCGCGTAAGTCCCGGGATATATAGAAATAATAAAAACGAATAGGTATTTAGTTTTTAAAAACGCCACGACTTTTATCCCCCATAACTGTCAGACGGTTGAAC
Source organism: Idaea aversata (assembly GCA_907269075.1). NCBI lineage: Eukaryota > Metazoa > Arthropoda > Insecta > Lepidoptera > Geometridae > Idaea > Idaea aversata. The sequence continues at coordinate 6,053,836 of OU026101.1, forward strand.
CAATTTTCATTAAACATAACTAAGAACACTCCCTACTAATTCACCTACATACTAATTATACATAGAAATACTCAGAACAGAAACAAAAACTGACATGTAAGAGGCGGGAATCAAACCCGCCACCTTCTGCATTGCAGACGGGTGTTTGTCCGACGCGCTACAGAGGTCGTCAAAGGTAAATCAGAGGACAAAGGTAAACTTTGGGTTTCTGGCAATTAAACTTTTTGTTTAGGTACGCCGGAGTTATCATTATGGCTATTTATGGTGCCAAACGCAACGCGCCAGAAATACCAGTCTCTTCCAACTAATTGTTGATTGTAAGGAATATGTTTTGTTTTTATCAAAAGTGCTGTAATGAAATTGTATGTGAGATCTTTACCGATATTTTGGGGTAATTTGAGACGAAAATTGCCGAAGATCGTGCGAAGTGGAGGCGTAAAAGTAGGAAAGCGGACCCCGGGCTCCCGAGAGGGATGCAACCGGGAACATCGCTCGGATGATGATGATGAATTTGAGACGAAAATTTATTGTCATTTCAAAGTTATACTAGTTTTAATTCCTAATTTTAGGATAGCATTCAAAACTATAGGAAATTTTCGGCTCAAAGTCACACCAAAATGTCGGAAAAAATCTCACCTACAAATTCCACCTTAGCACTTTGAGAAAAACAAAACACATTCGTAACAATCAACAATTTTCACCAACGAAAGCGACCAGTGCCGGTAGTAACTACTTAGTAGGCTGTGTAACAAGGTCGTTGGCGTATGGACCTCGCTTAATGTACAAAATGACTACCTAGTTGGCACAATTGTCAACATGCCGGACTGCCAAACACACGGTTGCGATATTTGTCTATGGTGTGGTTGTTTCTATGTATTATAAGTAAATATTTACGAGATAAAAAGTATATAAGTAGTATATCTGTTGTCTAGCACCCATAACACAAGTCAAGTTACTTAGCTTGGGGCTAGATGGCGAGGTGTGGAATGTCCTGTTATATTATATTTACCAAAAGCGAACCGACCTCAATCACCTCTTCCGCTTCGTTCTCTGTATTATCAACAATGCCGAGTAAGGCATGCCAAATTGTTGGCGTACTCTTCACATCAGGACTGCTTCCTATCGACACGTTCATGTCGACTTCTTCCGTTCTCTCGTCATCAACCTGAGAGGTTTCTATCACTTGGTCTAGAGGCAATTCTTCTATACCTGAGGAAATATGAAAATTTCAAAATTAACTTCAACGAAGGTAAATGCCAATGAAATTAGAATAGGACCACACTTTTCAACTAAAAATATGGAGATGACTCACAGTACCTTGATTTTTATACACCTTACAGGGACTACAGACCTCATTAGATAGTATGAATTTCAACTGGCTAGGTCCACCCATTCCTGAGACAATTGGTGGCGACACACGGACAGACAGAGGGACAAGAAAGTGATTTTATAAGGGTTCCTTTTTTACCTTTTAAGGTAGTACCTACAGAACCCTAAAAACAATCATCTGAATTCATTCATAAACAGAGAAGTTATGCCTGAACATCTATAAAGAAATATACAGTCGAATTAAGATCCTCCTTCTGTTTTTGAAGTCTGATAAAATTTTCACATGGCTATGTAGATTTATTATTGATGCCTTGAAATCACCATAGTTTTCGGTTAAAGGAAACATGTATACATGAACATGTGGGTGTGGGACAGAATGGACACTGTTAGCATCTTAACCATTTTATAGTAAAAATATTTAATAAAAATTAGGTAAGTAGTAAGTACTAAAATAATATATGATATTTGCCATCCTCAGAGTAAGTTTAATTTTTTTAATTTCAATTTCCTTGATAATTAGAAAATGAAAAAAACCAAAACATAGGGGCATAGTCATAGCAGTTATAGGAATTATGGCACAAAAATATTTGTGCTAGTGTCATTATTCAGGGAGGAAACAGTCGACTACGTTTGTATGGAGAGCGCGCAGGTACCCTTTCACCTTAAAAAGAACCTGAATTTTTTTACAAACAAGAAAGTATGAGATACTTTAAAATTGGTTAATTATTATTAAGAAACAACTGTATTTTAAAATTAATAACACAGTACTGTTTTGTAACGAAAATTGGGACACAATTTAAATGTAAGTATAAAATAACTGACCTTCATGGTATCTTGTAATGTTTCCATAGTCGGTACCGTCACGAATGTATTCATCGTCTTCTGTGTCGCTCGGAGTTGACGATTCTATGTTTATGAAACTGAAATTATTAATACATTGAAATCAACTAATGTTCTGTAGCTGGTAAACTAAATACTAAAGTTAATTAAAATAGGATATTTACCATGTTAACGAAAAATAAAAACATGGTAGATAACCCTTTTTAAATAAATGTTTTTTTTTAAAAGGGTTATCATGATAAGCATGTTTAAAAACCTATAATTAAGATTTGTTTAAAAACCTATGACAATTAATATTTACAATTACGCAAGTTATTTAAAATGGGATATTCATCATGTTAACAAAAAAAACATGGTAAATATATCGTTTTAAATAAATTTAGTAGTGATTACCACGTTTAAAACCTATGATGATTAATATTTATGTAAGAACCTATGTCAATTAAGATTTATATTTACTAAACCTAGATGAAATTAGATATTTTACCATGTAAAAAAACATGGTAATATCCCTATTTTAAATGATGTTAGTAGTCATAACTATGTTAAATTAAATACCCATGGCGCTTAAGATTTGTTTAAAAATCTGTGACAATTAAGATTTGTTTAAAACCTTTGATGATTAATTCATCAACTGGCAGACAAATCAGATTTAATTTTTAATTGAGACATGTTTAAATATTTATAAGGCTGTAATATCTCTTTGGTTTGAGATGGGTAATAACAGTAGGACTCCTATATCTGTCTGACTCTTATCATAGTTGATAGGTTAAGCAAAGTAGAGCAGGACTTAGTACATTAGTATGAATGTTAGCGGAGACATAAATCTAGACAGATAAAAGGTATTAACAAATTGAGTATATAATAAAACTCACAGGTTTTTAAACTTTCATGGTTATTTTCACTACTAAGAAGGGATATTTACCATGTTTTATTTTGTGAACCTCGCAAACAAAGAAAAAAATAGGACAAAGACATGATTAATATCCTGTGTTAAACTACTTTAGTACTGAAAAGTATTTTCTACAAGATTAATCACATTATTCGCATAAGCCTAAAATACTATATTGAGTACATTCACACTTTGCATGGATGGTGCTAATCAATAAAGTTTGTTTTTATTGTAAACTGAATGTCAACTCATCATTAGACACATATAATAAGAATATTCTCTACAAATATCAAGGCAATGTTATAAATCAAATTATACCATATTAATTGGTATAATTTGATTGTCAATGACAAACTGTCATTGGCCCATTATTGTGGTATAATTCAATTAGCTACAATTATTGAGTAGACTGACAAACAATATACAGTTGAAATTAAATGTGAGGTATTGCACATGAGTTTAAATTCAAAATTCAAATGTACTTGTATACAGGCTGTTTTCCGCGATTAATCCCTAAAAAAATTAAACTGTTTAAAATGCTATATTTACCATGTTTTTACTTGTGAACATGGTTAACAGCATCAAAATATCGAGCTCCAGAAAATAAAAAACCTGGTAAATATCTTATTTTAAATAAATTTCATAGTGAAAAAAATTACCATGTTGTTATTTTTTAACCTAAGATTCTAAAACACCAACTTTCCAGTGGTTTTTTACTCACCCTTCAGTTGCTAAAATTCCCAACATGGAATTAAGTTCCTCCTTATCCTTTTTCAATTTTTGTTCCTTAGCATAACTTTGTTCAATGGTGTAATCCTGTGACGGATTCCGCAATATCTCGACCCTGAGGATCCCATCCCTCGGCCAAGCATTCTTCACCTGATTCAAACAGGTCGTAGGAGATCTCGAGAACGCTATATGTATGTAGGCAAGCACGAAAAATGCGACTAGCGCTTTCAATAACACAAGGAATTCAAAGAATCTTCTCACAGGTCTCGGAAATGTACGAGCATATGCCACAGCAAATTTAAAAAACAATGCATGGAATAACCTCTCTCTGACGTTAAACAAAGGGTTCTGATTGTTGTTTCTATTTCTATTCATGTTTGGATTGATTATTGGACCTCCAGGCAACAGATTGTTGTCAGGGTTCACGCCGGGGGGGAGATTATTCATTGCTTGCGGACCTCCCGCGCTCATATTTCACAAACGTTTAGCGTCTCCACAGTTGTTGGAAACATCTGAAAGTGAAAGTAGAAACAAATTAATAGGTGCTACTTATTAACCTTTTAGTGTCAAATTTAGAGGGCACAAGTCCAATAGTCTTGAACAAAAAATTTAACAGAACGAAGCTAATGTGTGTTTATAGTATGATAAAAATCAAAATCGTGTGTGATTGTTTTGTATAATGACCTCCGGTTTGACCATAAATCAATGAAAGAAAGTCGATGAAAGTTTTTTGCAGTCTGACGTTGGTATAGTCTACATGTAGGTATTTTATTGTGATAATGGATGAATTGAGAGTTCGATGGACAAGTAACTATTCTCTGCACTTGTAACTTGTTTGTTATCAAAATATTTTCATTGTAAAGAGTAAAAGTAACACGATACGTACGCGAACGTCAGACCTATGCTGTTGTATCACTTGTTGATTATTGCACCAATATCACTTTTCTATTTTTACATTGGGCATTTAATTAGTCTATTTTACGAAAAAGACGTAATTTGCTAGCAGTATTGCGTTGATTTATTTTCAATTCCAAAGTTTTTGTGATAATTCCCCACGAAGTAAATAGAGCTGTCAATCCTTGACTGCTTGACAAACGGGCGGATGGATGACGTGAATGACGTTATCATGGCGACGCTTGATAGTGTTGTAAGCCCTCGATATTCTAAAGTGAACAATTTATCCATTTATAACCTGCCTGCCTAGCATGATGACCAAAACACGATACGATAAAGCGATATAACTACATCAACTCTGAAAATATGATAAATAAAGCCGCCATGTTGAATTTTTATCATAATTTTTATCGCAATTTATTATAAAAATTCAACATGGCGGCTTTATCTATCATATTTTGAGAGTTGATGTAGTTATATCGCTTTATCGTATCGTGTTTTGGTCTTCGTGCTAGGCAGGCTGAAGCCCTAAAACCATACGCTAGAATGGCGATTGTCATCAATAAAATGCTTTCATTTAATTTTTGCCTTTTTGGCGCTGAGTGAGGAACCTCACCTAATGTAATAAAAAAAAAACAGCGCACTCCGGGAGTGCAGGCAGAAGTGAAAACAATAAACTTGTTATTTCTCATAGAATATTTCTTGAAACGATCTGCTACTGCCATCTATTAGCACTCACTTAAACAAATATAGTTTATTTTTTATTCGCTAGATGGCAGTAAAAAATTTAAATCAGCGCCATCTACATTCGAATAGCGGTCTTTCTAGAAACTAAGTTTCTCAATTTGTGTAATAGATGGCAGTATAAGTTAAACAAAAAGACTAACACAAATAAAATCTCATCTGTCGCGTCAAAATCTGTCGCGTCAAGATCTGTCGCGTCAAAATCTGTCGCGAGATCGGTTGAAAATGCTCACCCACAAAAGTGCCCAACGCGCCATAAGAAGTTTTCACTTCAAAAACTTGAGAGGTGTCAAGGGACACCCGGATGGAACGAAGTTCCTTTCAATTAATTAGTGAAGGAATCGTAATATTTTTTTTTAACTGGCTTGCTTTCTATAAGAGAGAGACAGACAGAGAAACACGCGCACGCCGCACGGCTTACAACTATAGCAATAAGTGTCGTTACAACTTGGGTCGTTACAACTTTTGGTCTTAATTTTTTCCGTCTAGCCCCCTTTCGCAACGCGCGATAAGGAACTATCGTTCCAAAAATTGATTATGTTCTTAAAGATGTCAAAATAGTTTCTAAGAACATCTCTCACCGCGGCCGGCTCTTTAGTCAGGACATATTGATACATCATTATTATTTAATTTAAAAAGTTCTTGTTAGTCAATCTTTACCCATAGACACATTAAGGTAACTTGAGCCAATTGAAGGGTCGGAAAGATGAACCTGTTATGTCGCACTTTTTCATTTTTCGTTTTTTTTTTTCAGAAATGAAGATGTTATGTACATGCAAAACCAATTTTCTTAGAGCATGAATGTGTCAAGGGCACATGACAATCGACTTTACTAGTATATTACACAATCTAACAACAATTAATATTACTGGAAGTAGGTGTGATGTACAAACATAGCATATTCATCCATGTCTTAACTTAACAAAAATTAAAATATCACTATTTAGTATAGATGAAAGCGTTATGTAGTGTTTAATTGTATTAGAAGAAAGTGTTATGTGCCAAACATAGCTCATTCATCCGTGATATACTTAAGTCATCGAAATTGAAAATTAGTATTTTTGAAGTGGATAAAAGTGTCATGTTGTGTTTTAATGTAATAGAAGAAAGTGTTATATGTACAAACATAGCTCATTCATCCGTGATTTACGTCATCGAATTTAAGTTATCGAAATTTCATCAAAATCCTTAGCCCTTTTACGGTTAGGTAGGTATATCATAAATTTTATTATTTCTTTGTTTCTGGGAAAATGGTCAATCCTAGCAACACCACTTTGAAATCTAATCATTTCACGGGTTTTTACGTATTACATGTGCTTTTTCGATGTTTAATTACCTATTTTGTGTCAATTTTTACTGGCCTGATTGTAAGAAAAGTAAGCATATTTTGAAAAAAATATAACTCCTATAAACATACTTGCAAGACAATGATTGTAGACAATTTAATGAAGAACATATTGGTTTTTGACAGTTTTATTGTAGCTTTAACTGTTCTTATGATCAAATCAAAAAAACTGTAAGTGTTGATACAAAACAGGATAGAGGGGGATTAAAATCACTTTACAGCTTCTAAACTTTAAGTCTGATCTACATACTTCAAAGGACAATGTTGTACAGAATATAATGAAAATTATGTTGCTCATTGATAGTTTTGTTGTAGCTTTAACCGTTTTTATGATAAAAACAAAAAATTGTGAGTGTTGATACAAAACAGGGTCGAGGGAGATTAAAATCACTTTACAGCTTCTGAACTGTAAGTCCGATCTACATACTTCTAGGGACAATGTTGTACAGAATTTAATGAAGATTATATTGCTGATTGACAGTTTTGTTGTAGCTTTAACTGTTTTCATTAAAAATTCAAAAAACTGTAATTTGTCCCCCCTCTTATTCCTGTTTATTTACATACAAATCAATGAATGAAGGTGCTATGTACAGGTTTTTCATTAAAAAGGGCCCTTAAATATAATATTTTTTCAAAATACCGTATGTGCTGGAATAAACAAATATTTATCTATAATTTGTGACAGTTTTAGCCCCATAACTCTTAAACTGCCGATTCTACAACAAAAAAACAGTTGAAAACTTTAACGCTAATTATCTCGAGATTTTGTTTTTGTATCATATCAGGGCCATTATTCACTAAGCTTCAAGTCGTTGGGCGCGCGTGATTAGGGCGAGATTTCCATACAAAAACCTCTCCCCCTCCGCCCCTAATCACGCGCGCCCAACGACTTTAACCTTAGTGAATAATGGTACAGGTTCATCCATCCGACCCTTCAATTTATAGTTACAAAAACTGAAACTTATTACATTAATTGGCAACACAAGAGAAACTGTCAAGAGACGTGTCAACTGTCAAATATTACAAGAGTTGTCAATGTCAACTGTAATTTTTTTTTTCGTCTCTCGAAGATGTTTTGGATATGGTCGAAGAGTTTTTTTGGCCATAGCACAAGTTTGTGCCTCACGAACTTGTGATTTAAAAACCATAGAAAATGCATAGAAATCACTTCTATGGCTTTGGCACTTTTTCAGAGCTTTGGTAGAATCACTGAACACTTTTACTCCTAGCGTATTAAAATACGTCCATGCTCCTAGCAGCGCAGAATGCGGAAGCCTACCACAGAATATAGTAATAGCAAGTAGGTACCAGCCGTTTAAACAATATTATTTACGAGAATTGGCCTTCAGAGCTGCTAAAGTGTAATGAACCTAACCCCCGAATACTGAAAGTCTACTTAATCTTAAGTGGCGTTTAAATTGACTTGAAGTTTATATTTTCTATTGAAGCCTACACTTAAATTTCAATTTAAGTGCCACTTAAGATTAAGTAGCCTTTCAGTATTCGGGGGTAAGTAATGAATAGGAAAATAACAGGGATTTGCTGGTATTTTTCAAAAAAAAAAACTGGCCAAGTGCGAGTCGGACTCGCGAACGAAGGGTTCCGTACCACTGTATTCTGTTTTTAAACCCGATGCAAAAACAAATGCGAAAAAATAGATGGCGCTAGTGGTAAAAATACATGAATGGGTAAATGGCGGTTTACGGTTTATGACGTATTAAAAAAAACTAACTTACCAGAGTTAGGTACCAGATCTCGTTCAAACCAATTTTGGATGGAAGTTTGCATGGTAATGTAGGTACTTATATCATATTTTTTTTTTAGTTTCATCATTCTCTTAATTTAGAAGTTCACTATCACTATCACTACATCACTTCACTACATAGTATAAAACAAAGTCGCTTTCTCTGTCCCTATGTCCCTATGTATGTTTAAATCTTTAAAACTACGCAACGGATTTTGATGCAGGTTTTTTAAATAGAGTGATTGATTTATGAGGAAGGTTCATATGTGTAATACATGCATAATATAGCCGTGCGAAGCCGGAGCGAGTCGCTAGTCATTACATAATATAAGTAAATAAAACAAAGTCACTTTCCGCTGTCTGTCCCTATGTATGCTATTTTTAAAACTACGCAACGGATTTTGATGCGGTTTTTTTATATAGATAGAGTGATTCAAGAGGAAGGTTTATATGCGTAATACATGCATAATATAGCCGTGCGAAGCCGGGGCGGGTCGCTAGTTTACTATAATAGATTCATGCAATGCAAGTGAAATAATGAACACATTAATATAAAGAAGCAGCCATAATTTTACGGATCATTTGTGACATAAAGCATGGGATTTACAAGCCGTGCGCGCTGCCATGAAAGGGCACAGCATGCACACTTTCGAACAAAACACTATGAAATCTTAACAAAAATCCTTCTACAGAGAGAATGATTGACGTCTAAATTGTTCATCCATGGAGCAATAAAAGATTTTTTTACAACAACGCTTGTTCATAGTAATAAGGGAACTCTGAATGATAGATGAAAAAATACTTTTGTGTTTGAATTTTAAAAGCCTTACCTGCCTCTGATCTTATAGGTTACCAAAGAAATAAGTTGGAATTTTAGGCATTTAAGATGTGATTCAAGAAAGTAGGTACAAATCAAGCAGTATCACCTACCTAGGTAGCTAGGGCACTCACGAGTAATTCTTTACGAAATAATTCTTTACTCATGTGGCTAGGGGTCCTTAGAATGATTCCTGTCGGCTTACCTTTAGGGTCGTAAATCGTAAATTCAGATTTCCATAATAATGCTTCTGACACTTAGCCAGGTACCTAGAGTACCTACCTACATGATTTTTTTTCTAACTTCCACTTAATTTTAGAAATTCACCTTGAATCACAGGGCACATCTATAGTAAACTATAAAGTAGATACGTCCTGTATTCCTACAGGGTTATTGGTAACTATATGAAAAGCGGTTTGAAAGCTACTCCCGTGCACCTGAAATGTTCTACGACTTTTGGAAATTCGAATAAATAAATAAATAAAAATTTCAGGACATATTACACATCGCCATCCAGCCCCAAGCTAAGCAACTTAATGCTTGTGGTATGGGTGCCAGATAACGGATAAACTAGTTATATACTTTTTTTTTTTGTAAATATATACATATTATACATATAGGAAACACCCAGAACCAGAAACAAGAATTTATGGTCAGCATAAATATTAATAAAAAAAATGAGTTTTAAGTTTGTGAATATTTTTTGGAATATTATTTTTGGGCTAAATATCAGCTGATGTTTTTAAGTAAAGGTCATTCAGACTTAAAACAGTCGATTTAACTTATAATCTTAAGGTTAAATACCCGGCCGTGTAAGTAACAACTGATTTTCGGGTTAAAATTTCGTATGCCTGTAAGGTTGAATAAAGAGATGCTTTATGAGTAATTATGTCAACTGTACCACCTATATTTACGAATAAATGATTATGAAAATACATACTTACCCTCGAAACTTATGATAAAATGTTCAAATTTTCAAAAGGAGTAGAAAAAAGTTGATTGTTGCACAGAAACAGCCCGCGACCGCTAATAAAAATAATCATTTTTTATATTACAAAGAAATTTGAATGTTTGTTTGCATTGAATAAGCTACGAAATTACTAATCCGATTCTGAAGAAACTTAGTATGAAGATACATTGATTCATTGACAGTAACATAGGCTACTTTCTTATCCCAATATTTCCACGGGATCGGGAGTTACGCGGGCGCGGGTACTACTGCACTGCTAGTTACCAATAACCCTGTATAATATAGGGCCTACTGACCGGTTATTTCTATCTGAACTCGAGACACAAGAAGATTAAACAGTATAGATAACGAGAAGTGAACTTAAAATTATAGTGCTATCGTGTTATAAATATTCAAAGGCGACCCGGAGTGAGGGTTTGAAAAAACTGACGTCTCAATTATCGAAGCCGAAGGTGTAGTGGTCCGTTGTTAATTTATATTATTCTCACGCTTTTTATTTCCTGTTGACATCTCGTAAGCTCTGCTTTGCTAGAGTTAAGACGTGATTAAGGTGTAGGTTGGTAACTAGACAAGTTTTTAATTGGATGATGTGCCTGCGTAGTATACCTACTTATCTTTAAAACAAAGTCGCTTTTTCTGTCTGTCCATATGTAAGCTTAGATCTTTAAAACTATAACGCAACGGATTTTGATGCAGTTTTTTTAGAGATAGTGTGATTAAAGAGAGAAAGGTTTATAATATGTATAATGCATGCATAATACAGCCGTGCGAAGCCGGGGCGGGTCACTAGTTTATGAATAAGATTTAAATACTCGTAGGTAGGTACGGGTGAATCATAATGTAGGTATGGCATTTTTTTTCATATGAGCAGATTGGGTATGTAACTTTTTCACTTAGGTTACCTATTTTTTTAACATGTAAGAATGTCTCGATTTTTTTACATTAAGTTTTGACAATTATTTTAATTCTGTCAGTTTTAAGTTTCCTAATTAACTCAGAGGTAGTACACTCTTAAATAAGTAAGTACTTAATTCTTACTAAATAAAACAAATCTTAAACCTAAAATCTAATATATCTAAATAGAAAATGTCCTCGAGGCCATCCCTACGAGGCATCGTCCTCAAAATGGTGGTTTTTTCCATAGATTCGTAAGAATATAAAACACATTACCACTCCTTTGCGTTGCGCAGTCGGGTAAAAACGAGTTTTGGGGAAAAACATGGTAGTGTGTCTAAATCATCTGACCTTTACTTATTACCAAGATAAATTTTTTTTTTCTTGTAATTAGTGAAGCTAGAAAACAGCCAACTTTTTAGACTTAAGTAGGTAAGTATACGTTCAATTTAAGTTAATCTGCCAACATCAACCAAACTTCAACTTAGATTTTCTGTTGTCATAAGAGTCTACACTTTACAAATATTTACTCAGCATTGTGTAAACTCAGTCTAATCCTTACCCAACATAAATACACATTTACGAAAGAATATTTCAAAGATGATCGACTTTATGCCTTTGAAAATAGAAGTCAAAGTTAAACAATTAATTCCTTAAAGCTTTTAATTTAAGGTGGTATTGTAACAGCTCCCGTTTTCTTTAATTTCTTAAGTGTCTCTTTGTTTTTCTCACTGAGTCGCTAATCTGTATTTACTCGTTGCTTTATCAAACTAGTATTCAGCTGTGGTTGTAGGTGTTATAGTGATACTAGCGACCCGCCCCGGCTTCGCACAGCTATATTATGCATGTATTATACCTACACATAAACCTTCCTCTTGAATCACTCTATCTATTAAAACGGCATCAAAATCCGTTGCGTAGTTTTAAAGATCTAAGCATACATAGGGATATAGGGACATAGGGACGGCGAAAAGTGACTTTATTTTATGTACTATGTAGTGATAGTGATCTATATTACTTTCAACATGTCAATGTAACGGTAAAATAGTCATTAATTAATCATTCTTATTACATAACTAGCGACCCGCTCCGGCTTCGCACGGTTATATTATGCAAGTATTATACATATAAACGTTCCTCTTGAATCACTCTATCTATTAAAAAAACGGCATCAAAATCCGTTGCGTAGTTTTAAAGATCTAAGCATACATAGGGACAGACAGCGGGAAGCGACTTTGTTTAATACTATGTAATGTAGTATCATAAAGTTGGTACCTACGGCAACAAAGTTCAGTTATTTCAAAGTTCTGAAACTTAGTTTTTGTCTCGTTTCAGAACCCTAGATCTCACTCACACAAACACATTTGTACTCACCTCAAAGAACTCGATACAAATAAATAAAGCCTTCAACCCAAAAAGAAATAAAAATAAAAAGTTACAAACATAAAGCTTTCTTAGAGGGCCGTAAACGAAAGGTCCAGAGACAGGTATAGGATTTAACTGATGTAAGAAAGGGATGCAAGATTTGAGAGCCACGTGACACCTGCCGGCCGCCAAATGAAGATATCGCAGCTGGATGCGAGACCGAAGTCAGAAGTGCTCAACATTTTTTTCACAAAGTTCGTGAAGACATTGATTTTTTATCTATTTATTTACAAAAATAAACTTAAAAAACAAAATGCAGGCCGAAAATCGCAGTGATTTGACCGGTGTGCTGATATGAGTAAGTAGGTAGTTTTGTTGACTGCATTCTTAAATAATAAAAAAATTACAGTAGGTGGATAATGTCTTGAGATTAAAATTGTTTTAATCTTTTTCAATATCTAGGTACCGACGACTCATAAACTTAACTCCCCACTCTAAAAATTATGAACATCAAAGGTAAACCGAGAATACTAAATAGAATAAAAACCGATCAAGTGCCTGTCGGACCAATCGCAATGTAGGATTCTTTAAAAACCTCCTTACCGATGATGGTTCTCCTTTTAACTTCGATATTACCTATACTTACAACTGATCTATATTTAAAAACAACCATTTAATTGCCAGCTACATTACCTACAGCTTTATAGTAGAAAGACTCTTTGAGCAAAAAAATAATATAAATATAAATATAAATTTATATATATTTCAGGACATATTACACATCGCCATCCAGCCCCAAGCTAAGCAACTTAATGCTTGTGTTATGGGTGCCAGATAACGGATAAACTACATATATACTTTTTTTTTTTTTTTTTGTAAATATATACATATTATACATATAGGAAACACCCAGAACCAGAAACAAGAATTTATGGTCAGCATAAATACTTGTTCCCGGCGGGAATCGAACCCGCAACCTTCTGCGTCGCAGTCGGGTGTTCGCCCGACGCGCCACAGAGGTCGTCATAATAAAAAAAAGACATAAGAAAAACGGTTACTTAAATGCAAATTATACATAAACTCGAAGTTTACCGAACTATATACGGATAAATCCCCATAAAAAAATCTCGTACCGCGGTGTTAGTTACCAAACTCCACCTAAACGGGTGAGCCGATTTGTATGTTTTTTTTGGGAAATATTCATTCGTTAGGTCTGAGAATCGAACAACTTAATTTTATATTCATTATATTACTAGCGACCCGCCCCGGCTTCGCACGGCTATAATATGCATGTATTATACATATAAACCTTCCTCTTGAATCACTCTATCTATTAAAAAAACCCAATCAAAATCCGTTGCGTAGTTTTAAAGATTTAAGCAGTCAAAGGGAAATAGGGACAGAAAAAGCGACTTTGTTTTATACTATGTAGGTAGTGATATATTTTTTGTAAATGGCAAAACTACATTTGCGGGATAGCTAGTTATTTATAATAATATGCATAAAATAAAATTGTTTACTATCTCTGACTTAAGATACAACATCCAACTAAACATTTAAATATAGTGCCGACTCGGACTGGAAAAATAGCGCCCAAAGCAAGTACAAGTTACCTTGGTACCTTCTTCAAACATACCTACTATATTAGAGCTATAAGATCTATATCTATACCTATATTATAAAGAGGAAACATTTGTTTATTTGTTTGCATTGAAAAAGCTCCGAAACTACTGGACCTAAACTTGGTGTGAGGATACATTGATTCATCGGGAGTAACATGGGTTACATTTTGTCCCGATATTCCCACGGAACCGGGATTTACGCGGGTGAAACCGCGGAGCACTGCTAGTCTTTTTTATATGTTGGTATTGTTAAGAGGAAAGGGTACCGGGGGCTTTCTCCATACAAACTATTACAAACGGAGTCGCCTGTTTCCTCCCTGGATAATGACACTAGAGCAAATATTTTTGGTGCCTAAAACTTATAACTGCCATGACCATGCCTCTTTTTTTTTGTTTTATTTTTTTAATCTTAATTACTTACTATGATAAAATAATTAGAGAATGAAAAAAAAAAACAAAAAATAGGAGCATAGTCATGGCAGACAAAGGTTTTATGGCACAAAAATATTTAGTGATAATAATTAGTGAAATATTTGCTAGTGTCATTATCCAGGGAGGAAACAGTAGTCGACTACGTTTGTATGGAGAGCGCGCAGGTACCCTTTCACCTTAAGAACATGAGAAATATTTTCAGGACTCTGTTGAGATATCGCCCAATAAATCGTCGTTAAACTATTTCACATCTTTCACTTGCCTTCTCAAAAGCACCGGAGCTTATGAAACTAGTTTATTAGGAATCGTTCATTATCCCGGTTAATCGTAGAGTCGTAGAATTAAAACTAGTCTAACAAAAGACATCAACGCGTTGTAGTCAGTAAAATATCTTGTTAAGCTTTTCTACTTTTAACCCACTTTCAAAGCAAAGGTTTCTAATTAATTAACTACAATAACTTTCTATACAAAGTGCTTTGCTACGAAAGCTTTTGAATAAGTCGCCCAATATTTTGTTCTAAGAAAGCTCTAAATTCCGTGAACTTTTATATTATACATACGTAGTTAATACTTAGGAGTATGGTACGGTATTTCTCGACTATTTTAATAAAATATTTTATAATATAAAACAAAGTCGTGTTAGTTACACCCATACACCATTTATAACTCGAGTAGGTACGGCTGGATAGATTGCGATGAAACCTATCACGTAGAGTTAGATATCTGAAATTAATATCGCATAGACTTTACGATATTCCCACAGAATGTCACAGGACATGAGTCAAAAATATAGATATTCAGATACTAATAACTTTTATCTTAGGCAATATTTCTTTATAATAAACTAGCGACCCGCCCCGGCTTCGCAGGGCTATATTATGCATGTATTATACATATAAACCTTCCTCTTGAATCACTCTATCTATTAAAAAAACCGCATCAAAATCCGTTGCGTAGTTTTAAAGATTTAAGCGTACAAATGGATATAGGGACAGAGAAAGCGACTTTGTTTTATACTATATAGTGATGGTGAAACGGTTAGTTAGTTTACCATTAGATTTAGAACATTTTCAAAAATTATCAGCCAACTATAGTAAACCACGTTTTAAACTAAGTACAATGTATCTATACCTACTTATCTACCATAGTTTATTACATTTTATCTTACTTCGATTGAGAATGGTAGTAGCTATAGTGGTCTGGAACTGGTTTTCGAGCTCGTTATCTCTGATGAAGTTGTTAAAATACAGGATGGCTCGCGCCTCTTTTTTTTCGATGTCCTTTTTTAATTTCGTTTTGTATTCGGGCTTGATTTCAAAAAAATCGTATAGCGGAAATGAATTTTTGAAACATGTTTTGTGTTTTTTTACATTACGAAACAATACATAATAATATACAATTAAGAAAGATCTTTTGGCAAATTTTCGATTAGAGCGTTGTTTATCTCTATAAATCTATTTTTTTTGATAGAGTAATTCAAGAGGAAGGTTTATATGTATAATACATGCATAATATAGACGTGCGAAGCCGGGGCGGGTCGCTAGTTATATATAATTTACAAATGAAAAGTTATAAGTGTATATCCGTTGTCTAGCACCCATAACAGAAGTCTATAGTTACTTAGATTGGGGCTGATGGCGTGTGGCATGTCCTGCAATATTTATTTATTTTAAAAATAAATAAGTATACAAAATCATAGGTTAATAGGTATATCATATCCTGTTTAATTTCATTACTATTCAAAGCCCAAGAAAGCAATGCATTCTCACATTATACAGCCCACACAAAGAAATTAAGATACCGATTTAAAATAGCCCAAACTGAATACAATGGAGAATGGAGATTGTCTTTAAGCTTCGGTATCCATTAGCGTGCTAATTAAAATACAATTGTGTTTAGGGCAGCGTGGGTGGACATCTTACACCAAGTCCGGATGTGGTGTGATGATAGTGTCTTCTCGTCGGAGATGGAGGAAATCCGATTATCATTGTCATGATCGACGTGGGTCAACGGCATGGCATTTTAGTTATTAAGGTGAAAGGGTACCTGCGCCCTCTCCATACAAACGAAGTCGACTGTTTCCTCCCTGAATAATGATACGTAGCACAAATATTTTTGTGCCATAAAACCTATAACTGCCATGACTATGCCACTATGTTTACATTTTCTAATCATAATAGAAACTAAGATTGAAAAAAAAATAGGGGCATGTTCATGGCAGGTTTTATGCACCAAAAATATTTGCTCTAGTGTCATTATCCAGGGAGAAAACAGTGGACTACGTTTGTAATAGTTTGTATAGAAAGAGCCCCCGGTAACCTTTCCTCTTAACTGTTCTCTGTAGTGCCGTGGGCGAACACCCGCTCGCATCGCTGAAGGTTGTGAATTCAATTCCCACCTCAAATAAATATTCACGTACAGTATTTAGGTATTGTCTATATCTACTTCTATCTATCTACTTCTCTATATATATAAAATTCTCGTGTCTCGGGGTTCGAACTTGAACTCCTCCGAAACGGCTCGACCGATTCTCATGAAATTTTGTGAGCATATTCAGTAGGTCTGAGAATCGGCCAACATCTATTTTTTATTTTGTTTCCTTTAGTTTTTTTTTAATGGCAAAACAACGTTTGCCGGGACAGCTAGTATTATATAAAATTCTCGTATCGCGGAGTTACTTGCAATCTCGTCGTTAACGGCTGAACCAATTTGTATGATTTAGCAAGCCGTTAAGGGCTACTTCTGTGCACCTAAACAAACAACTTTTGTTCCACGACTTTTGGAAATAAAAAAAAATGAAAATTTTGAGGTAAGGTTTACTTGAAAATCTGTTGTTCCTTACACGGAGAGGTCATTAACCTTAAAATTTTACTTATTTTTTAAGTTTTATCTACTGTTCTTAGTCTGAATGACCTTTGTTTTAAAAAAAATCAGCTGTTTTTGGAATTTACATAACCTCAAAATTTTCTTTTTTTTGAAGTGAAAACTTCTTATGGCGCGTTGGGCAGTTTTGTGGGTGAGCATTTTCAGCCGTTCTCGCGACAGATTTTGAAGCGACAGATTTTGACGCGACAGATGAGATTTTATTTGTGTTAGTCTTTTTGTTTAACTTATACTGCCATCTATTACACAAATTGAGAAACTTAGTTTCTAGAAAGACCGCTATTCGAATGTAGATGGCGCTGATTTAAATTTTTTACTGCCATCTAGCGAATAAAAAATAAACTATATTTGTTTAAGTGAGTGCTAATAGATGGCAGTAGCAGATCGTTTCAAGAAATATTCTATGAGAAATAACAAGTTTATTGTTTTCACTTCTGCCTGCACTCCCGGAGTGCGCTGTTTTTTTTTTTTTTTTTCTAAAAGTCGTAGAACAAAAGTTGTTTGTTAAGGTACACAGAAGTAGCCCTCAACGGCTTGCTAGTATAATTTCCAATAACCCTGTATAAACGAGTGTAAGTCATATTTACTTACTTTAAGCAAATTATTTGTTTTTAAATAAAGATCATACCTACGGAAGTTTCGATGTTTTCTGTTCCCAAGTTTCACGGTAAATCTTCAAAATTACCTATTATTTACACTGATTTCCAACTTCCTTCTAAGAGATTAAGTCACAGGAAATATAAATATAACAACCGGCCAAGTGCGAGTCGGACTCGCGCACAAAGGGTTCGGTACCATTATATTCTGTTTTTAGTATTTGTTGCGGCAACAGAAATACATCATCTGTGAAAATTTCAACTGTCTAACTATAACGGTTCATGAGATACAACCTGATGACAGACGGACAGTGGAATCTTAGTAAAAGAGTCCCGTTTTTACTCTTTGGGTACGGAACCCTAAAAAACAACAAAAACCTGTAAGAAAATGATATATATTATGTAGAGAACAGCGGCGGAGCCCCGCGAGCCGCAAGGCCTTCATCCCGACGAGTTAATCAGCCTACAGAGTGCAAAAGGTTCTCAAACTTTTCTTTCATTTTATTGTAGCCAAATGTTTAAGGAAAAACTCAGCTTAAATACCTATACTTATGTAATTTTAATAGTTATTATTTATTTAGCTTTTTAAGCTTTTGCATAGCTTTTATTGCGGGCTTTGAGCGCTGCGACCGAATCAAGAAATTCCGTAACAAAAATAAAATCTAACACTCCCCCCACTCCGCCTACCATGTAGCTCGGCCGAGCGTTCGCGTGTATGTATGTAAATATATATGTTATATGTTTGTATATGTTTGAATTTAATAAGTGAATTAGGAATAATTTATTATGAATTGTGCGAAGTCTTCTTTTACCTACTATTAATATATAAGTTTAAGGGTAAATAAACTTTATCTTAATTGTAGGAAAAATGATAATCTACTTACCTTATTTATTTATACTCAAATTATAAAATATTACTTGTGTGTGTCTAATGTTTAAAACGCGTAAGTAATTAAAATTATACAATCTAATTTAAATTTTCCAGTCAAAGTAATACAAGTTTAATTATTGAGAATAAATAATATTGGGTTTTTCTATCTAACCTAGATGATTTTACAGCGCTAGCAATTTTATCAGCTTTTATTCGGTTGTTCCTAACCTGACCCCAAAAACGTAACCCGGTAGCGGGTTAGGTTAGGAACTGCAAAAATATTTTTGTAACCCTCTTTTGAGCCTGTCCCGAAATGGTGTTCCTAACCTAACCCGAATCCGCCTGTACCCACTACCCACCTACTGCCTGGGACATGGTATTAAATGGAGTAGGCTTGCCAAGAACCTATACCACCATCTCAGAGTAATCGACCAAGTCCAGTGGAATAAACTCGACGATACGTCTGTAGCCAACTATACCGCGGGTCTCACTCATCACGACATTTCTGTCACCGTAAAATTTATGTGTGCTAATTAACATTTCTCTTACAGTTCTTACAATTCACAAGTGCGCTCGGCTTTTGTTTGTAATTGTAATCGTAAATACACAGTAAATACACATGTTCGTTAGTGTGTGTACCCGACAACGACGGAGCGGTCAGTAGCGAGCGACACATTTACAGATTGGTCACTCACACAAACAAACGCCGAGCACACTCGTGAATTGCAAGAACTGTACGGTGAAATGATTGAGAAACTGTGTCGAATAATGGAGCATAATGACTCTATCGGCGGCGGCGAGGCGGGCACAGAGCACAACTTTTTCTTCAATACGATACACTTATTCCAAGAATGATGCATCGGGTTCTGCGCCCACGGCCGTTACCACCTCATAGTCTTGGGATATCTATGAACGCAGGTTTTGCTGAAAATCGTACAATATGTAAAAAAAAATATCTTTTTATTACTTATGTCAAGTACTTACTTACCTATCGATTTAATAAAACTTAACATTTGGGTCTAAAAATGTTTCTCACCAATTTTGATTTTAAAAAAATCTGGTAGTCAGAAAGTTCGTAAACATCTAATTTTACGCGAAGTCGACACAATTTTGACAGGTATCCTTTATCCGTTACAAATTAGACGTATCTATTACAAGGTTAAATCTGTTACACTTCCGTTACATTTTGATAAAACTATATTCCGGTAAACTCAGTAAAATAGATTTCTACGTTAAGGAATTACGGCTACTATTTTTAATTATTTATTTTTGACTATTTTTTTGTGAAGTGGGTCTTTATCTATTTATTTCTACTACTTAACTGCCTGCAGTTTAGTTTAGTTTAGTTAGCATAAATCGATGGTGGTGTAGGCCCCCCTCCTGTTGCTTCTTAGAAGCCAGCATAAATCAAGACGTCAACAATATGG
The DNA here is from genome assembly GCA_907269075.1 of Idaea aversata. Classification (NCBI taxonomy): domain Eukaryota; kingdom Metazoa; phylum Arthropoda; class Insecta; order Lepidoptera; family Geometridae; genus Idaea; species Idaea aversata. Next base: position 6,074,230 of record OU026101.1, read on the forward strand.
GAAAATTTGCATTTAGGACTGACGATGATATGGGAATGCAACATGTGGTAGTCATCATCAGGGGCTGTTAGTTTAAAGTTTTTTGTGAGTTTTTGTCCGATGACTAAATCATTTTTAAGCGATTGCATAGCTTTTATTTATTTATGTACGACGTCTAACTATCTATAGGGTAATTGAAATGAAAAAGTAAAAACTAAAAGCTTTTGTAAGACATTTGAAGCAATTACTCTAAATGTCAAAATAATCTTCGACCAATCAAACGATACATCTAAATCATAGATCAAAGCTCGAAGCTTTTTAATGAAGCCTTCATCGGCGCGCGCGCATGCGGCTCTACAAAGACAAGTTTCCCTTTGAAGTCACCGCCCGCTCACTAGTGACAAGCGGAGGCGATGATTCCTTTATATTAAAAAAATTCGATGATTTACTTCGGCTCCATTCGGCTCACACTGATGTCTCAATCTATAGATGTTCTGATATAAAAATATTGCCGCCACTACTATAAATTCTAAATTATTAAGCACCAAACTGGAACCATAGCGATTTACGATCTTTACGAGCAGTTTTCATAAAAAAAGCAATTATTGTTTTCTCGAAATTAGGTGATAAAAGTTACGGTCATCGTGAAGGATTTTAAATTGGGATCGGGAGCAGTAAAAACTAGACATGGCCTGTTAAAGATGGGAGTTGGGACTACCTGTCTTGCTGGCTTGGTAGGCATGTGTTACGTTAAGTTTCTCGACCTTCAATAAAATGTAATATGTATCTAGCGTCCACCCTATTGCATGTTCTTTAAAAAGTTATAAATATTTGCTAATAGAGCGCAATATCAGGCTATCCCTATAAGTTAACTTAAAACAAGTAAACTTAAGTAAAGTACGTAGCAACATATATAATAATAATCTTTTGAAATAGTAGGTAAATAATAAAGACATTACTTATTCGCTTTCTGTCTTTTCGAAATTTGAACCTCATAATCTCCTAATTAATCTCCTAAGATATTATAGTGAAAGAGCTTAAGTTAAGAACTTAAGTTTAATTTATTGGGAAAGTACGTTGACGTAATAAATAATAGATATCCGTTTCAATCAAAACAGACTTATAAGTGGCCGTTGTCGAATTAGCTGAAAATCTAAAGATTCATAAATGACGGTACCTTAGTTAGTAACTACATCCAAACGAAGCCGGGCGGGTCTCTAGTGCATTAGTTTATTTATTTTTAATACTTAACTAACAAAGAGCTTAAGCATAAGTAAGTACCTACCTTACGCAAAAGCTCTTTCTTCAAAAATCTTTCTCTACTTTCCTTAAGTACCTTTTAATTATTTATAATCCGGGACCAAAAATACGTTTACAAAGCAGGAAACTAACAAAACGAAATGGGGATTATGTGGCAAACGCAAGTAACGCCGGTAGCTGGCTGAGCTACTCAAGTTTTCGATGAATTTCTAAATTACAAGATAAACAGCCTTTACATTTGAGGATAATCTTCGACAAAGCGGCATGTTTTGAAAGTTTGACAAAGTAAATACTTAGGTTCTTATTTTAATACCCCCTCTTAGTCTAGGGTGGACGATAGTTCAAGACGTTGGGCGTCAACCATTTGTTGTGCTTCATTATTAAGTATTTTTGTAAAACTGGAGGAAAGAATGAAGTTAGCAAGACAAGTTTGAAAACGAAGATACAGATCGAAGTGCTTCTATAAAACCTCCTTTTTAAAGTCAGTTAAAAACAAAAAACAAGCTCGTGGGCAAGAACATCATGTTACACACAAAATAATGTTTCAAAACCTTACGTAATAGATAAGAGTGAGGTATCACGAACCAGATTAACTTGGTTCTAACGGTACTTGATGGCACACGACTCACGACAACATTCGAATTACCACTTTCGAAGCCGTATACTCTATTAATCCATAGATTAACAAGTTTAAGATGGAATAAAGACTGATGATTGCAAAACACGAACTGGCTTATCATAAAAAAAGTTTTAAAACTGTAAAAAGAATACCATACCGTTTTAGGCACAATTTATCAAGAGGCCACTGTCAGGTTTTATAATCCGACAGCCAACAAAATGTGTCCAACATCCGTTGAGATTATCTATCAAGATGGCTCAGCATGACGCCTCATACGGGTTCTAGCTAAGTTGATAATACCTACCTCCTATATTCATGTAAAGAGGTATTTAAGTAGGTACCTACTAAATTTATCTAACACTAAATTGGGACAGCCAATGGTTTAAAAAAACCTATGTTTATGGTGAAACTTAAACTTTTATATTCAAAACAATCCACCGATAAAATTAAATATCAATGAATTAGTGTCAGTAACAAAACGAAAACGACTGAAGGAAGTCAACAATACAGTGCTTCATTTGATGTATACGTCAGGGCGCCGCCATCTTGACTACGGGTTTGTGTCTATAAATAGGAATAAAATGACGGAACGTGGTTCATTCTGTCGCAGTAGCTTCATGATGCCTGAACCTTTTCATGGTCGTACCATTTATTTGAGTTAATTAGTTTAATACCTTTTAGTGAGTGGATTAAGCGTTGTGGTAAAATAATGCCGATGGGTATGTAATTTATATGATTAAAATATGATCTGACGATATGTGCCTTTAAATTTATGTAACCTACGCTCAGATTTGCCTAAAATACCTAGTCCTTTATATTAGATAGATAATTGCTTTATTTTTGTTGCAATTGCATTGCATAGAAACTTAAATCTAATGTAAATACTTAAAACTTAAATTACAGTATGGCACAATGTTCGGCTATATCGCTAAAAGCAATATTTTCCAGCCAACCTTTGGGCAAGAATCAAAGAAGGGAATAAATTGGCTTTTATTTAGCACAATATATTTTGGTTCAGAAATTGTACAAGACCTCTTTTGACGTCATAATAATGCAGTTTAATGCACCCTAGGAGTCACGATATGCAGAGAAGTTCACTATTCCTTCAAATTCAAAATCCAACTACAGATTTCCACATATTGAAGTCGATACGGTCGGAAACAGAATTGCATACGCACCGTTTAGTTCTGAAATTACTATAATTGAAATATTTTTTACGTGATTACGTCTAATAAATTGGTGAGTGCACTTTACAAAAAAGTGTGACGTCATCCGTTATTGACAAGTAACCATAGAAACGTTATCGACAAGTAACTATAGCAATGTATTTTATTCTAATGATATTTATTTAATAAATTAATGAGTTGAAAGACTTTATACTGAACCCGAACAAAACCTTAGAATGTTTTGGAGCTCTACGGTGGGTCTGCAATTCTGACTTCGACCGTACGTAAGTAACATGGTCGAAATGATCTCATAACAGCCACACACCGTGTTCCAAATGATGGCGTAACAGTTCGACTATTTGAAGCATAATTACTGGCTACATCATCAGCTTTAGATGGGTCTGATGGTGAAGTGACCACCCACGATATTCGGACAATTTCCGAAATCGTTAGTACTTACGTCTAGCTAGAGAGCGATGTTAGTCTAGTGGTAGATACCTCGACTTTTATTGTGAAGGTCGCGGGTTTAAGTACCGGCTGGCTTTGCTTGCACCAATGGATTTTTCTTTAACAATTTATGCTAATTGACATTGCTCTTACGGTGAAGGAAAACATCGATAAGCCCGCGTGGCTTAGTTGGCTACAGACGTATTGACAATTTCTTTCCTCTGGACACGATCGACTAAGCTGGGAGGGCAGGGCAGTATAGATGCTGGGCTGGGCAAGTCTACATCATCCTCAAGCAAAAAGGACCCAACTTAAGAGGTTATGGTAATTCTCTAAGGAAAAACTGGTAGAGAGAGTCTAGTGATCTAGGTAGGTAGTACAAGTAGTACTTAGATCTAGCTATAAGCGTACCTACTTTATAGAATTTCCAAAAAAGATCTACACACTGTTCACGAATCGCACTGCATTTTACGACTAGTTTTCAAACATCTTAATTAGAAACGTATCCGGCGCGCAGTACACACAAAATTCCAAATTCTGAATGCTAGAGATTACTGCATATCATTTGAATTTCTTCTACTATCTTTAAAAACCAGATTATGGTAAGTAGACTTAGCGATTCATGTTGCCTTTTGTAATTCTTATACCTACCTAAAAGTGTAACAAAACCTTAAAATGCTGAGTGAATCTTTTATTCTTTTTAAATTCTTTATTAACGGTTGAGCTGCCTGTCTACTTCTAGAGAACGAGTTGCCAATATTGTGAAAGGTTTGAGAATTGATTATTTCGTGTATTTAGCTTGTAGTTAATTGATTATTGTTTATTAAGAGCCTACACTGCTCCACTGTAGGGCAAAAGCTTCCTACCTTTCTTTTATTGATCGCGATCTGAGCTATACCTACACACCAGTCATTCCTATAGGAGAGTCAAGTAATTGATGTTTTTGGAATATTATCTTTATGCAACATCATAATACTTAATTCTTGTTTAAATTGGTCAATAATTGTAAGACCCTTTAAAAGATACTAATGTACAATTACACTTTGATGATTCAATAAAAAAATAGAATGATCACCTGGAACTTTTCCAAACTAAAATAACCGTACTTCCAGCCAGCAATAAAAACTAACAACAATGAACTTAATAACTTCGAATTGTACATTCAGGTAGGTACTTACCAGTTAAAGCAGTTACATTCAATATTAATAGAGACGCAGATAGAGTTGTAAGATCTTCGTGTGCCAGAGGCGGGGACGGTCATGTCTGCGCCTGAGGTGGTCTTGGGTTGGTACCGTGCCTTCGCATACAACATAAACAAATGTCCCCCTGAATTACGCGGGTTCTTGCAATTTCAACTCAAATTACATGTGCCTGACAATTTACTTGACTGTCGAACGAATAATTATGCAGCTTTAGAACTGACTCACGGTTGGACAGGGAAATGAAGTTATTAATTATTGAAACTATTTTATTTATCTACTAACCCTTTCGCGTACTTTGTTCATTTTTGTTTGTAAGTAAACTTACGTAACCAGTTATCACTACATAGTATAAAACAAAGTCGCTTTCTCTGTCCCTATTTCCCTTTGTACGCTTAAATCTTTAAAACTACGCAACGGATTTTGATGCAGTTTTTTTAATAGATAGAGTGATTCAAGAGGAAGTTTTATATGTATAATACATGCATAATATAGCCGTGCGAAGCCGGGGCGGGTCGGTTTCGCTGTTTGTTAACTAGTTGTGAGAGCGCGTAGTATAAAACTTTCCAAGAAGGGGGGTCTCGAATAGGCAAGCATCATCAACATACATCACTACAAATGCCGTGACTACCACACAGAGCCAATTTAAGAATTCCCAATCGACCTCCCATCATCATTATAATATTTCATAGAACGCTCACGAATTCTTCCAAACTTTTTGTCTAACATGTTTTGTACCACCATCTTTACTTGAAGTGGTAATAATTAGGGTTACACAAGACGTACGTGGAAGTCTGTAATTGGGACCACCCGCGGAGCCCTAAGGCCACGTTGCAGTCTCGAATGCGAATTTAGAACGCGCGCTTCGATTAGACAAAAACGGAACACCGAAATTGATATTTAAGAATTTTTTGGCTTTATTTCGAATCTTTGAAATATTTCTAGGAGTACCTACTATTATTGTGAAACTAAGTTTAGATAGATAGAGGCTAATAAAGTTTGTTGCGGTCGTGACTTGAAGAGAAGGCGAATGGGCTTTGATACTTCATTGGTTTCCCTTAAGCTTTATAGCTCAATTACGCAAAAACCACATGCTGAACTGATTTGTATACTGGATCCTAAGAATATTACAAATGCAACTTTTTGTATAGATATACACAATAACATGGCATTTAGGTCCTAATCTAGCTAATTTGTACAGTGCCAGCAGGTTTAATCCAGGGCCTGAGACATTCAGGGACGGCCTCCGACTATAATAGGTGGACGGACGACTTAAGGTCGCGGGAAGTCGTTGGATGCAGAGAGCATGCGACCGATCGCTCTGGAAGTCGCTGGAGGAGGACTATGTTCAGCAGTGGACGTCCTGTGGCTGATATGATGATGATGATGCAACTAGAGCTTATTCATTTTTCTTATTCTTGGTGCTAGATGACGTTGTGTAAAATGTTCTACAATACTTATTTATTTTATTCCTTATTCAGGATTGGTAAGCTATTAGTGACAATGGGCAGCGGTCATATAGCTCGCAGAACTGACAACCACTGGGGAGTAAAGGTTCTCGAGTGGTAGTCGCGATGCAACGCGAAACGGAGTGTTGGGAGACCAGCTGCCCGGTGGACCGACGACATTGTGGCGGTCGCGGGTAGTCGGTGGATGGAGGCGGCTCAGGACCGCTGTTTGTGGCGTCGGATGGGGGAGGCCTATGTCCAGCAGTGGACGTGTATGGGCTGACATGATGATGATTCTTTATTCAAAACTAGCTTGAAAAAAAAATAAGTCAATCTACCTCTAATATCCATGTTTATTTATTTGTTGATAAGTACCTCCTCCTCCTCCTACTTTTTATGTGGGGAAGTCCAAATAAAAAGTAGGAAGTGTTCTTAAATTCATTACTTACTTGTATCTTTTCTCTTTGACAATTTTTCACACGGATACTCCCCTCAGGAAGTAATCCCTCTTCATTCAATAAGTAGCAGCCAATACACTAAGTGGCACTTTACTTTTAAATAATAACTCATTGAGTTAACTTTAATCTGCATTACGTGACATTTTTGATAAAACTAGAATTCTGCATGCGTGGGAACGGATGTCCCTTGCGTAACTTTTAGTACTAGGCAAAAAAGCTCCTGTAGGTATAATTTAAATTTACCCTCTACCATCATTGGCTTATGTGCAGAATTTGATATATTTTTCTATTCGATTATATACCTAACTTTAATAATAAGGTATTTCAGGACTCCAGCTGTCAAAGTTTCATGGTGGCGGATTTTTAGTTTTTGCATGAAGGAGTAAGAAACAAAGAAACAAACACAGGTTGAATTTAAACTATAAAAGATAGTGAAAATGCTGACAGGAAGTTGTACGCCCGATTTTGACTAAATCTAAAACTGCATCATTAGATTTTAGGAATTTGATCTCTATCAGCAACACTAATTCATCTTCTTCTTTGCGTGTCGATTCCGAGTGTTATATTTTTTTTTTATTTTTTTTTATTTAAGGATTTTATATTTTTGTGATGGCCCTAAAAAGGACCTTTGTAATCTCTCTGAAAAGGGTCTCTGTGGTGGCCCTGAAAAGGGCCGTTTGACGGAATCGTGGCGGGGTGTGTTTATGGTCACCTGTGAACATCTTAATTGATCACCGCTCGGGGAGGCTCCATCCCGCCCCACTAGGTTGGTGACCGAGCGAGCGTAGCATCTCTGCTTCAAGTCTGGAAAAATTTGGTTGCCTTTGTCTGTTACCTGTTTTTTTTATGAAATATATTAGAGGTTCTCTTAAACAGATCGTATGAAACTTAGTAGGTATATGTACATTTTGCCTATCTTATGAAACGTCATTTCTACAATTCTTTTTTACTTGAAAGGTAGCTTCAAGTTTGTCTCACAGACATTTTTTGAAGATCTGGTGAGGATATTCGTAGGGATGAGCAATATAGCTCTTCAAATGTAATAAATTCCTCATTTTAGATTTGGAAGCATCTGCTAGTGGAATCAGTCCTTAACTACTAGGTAGGGATTGATGGAACATTATAACCACCTTCTCCACTCCTCAAAGTCTGTGCTTGTGAAGGCAATTCACTTATCAAAATCAAGCCCTATTATAAAAGCTGGCAGGGAACGACTTCATGTTTTAATGTATCCATTGAGTTACCTGTAGACGAAAGAGGCATGGTGCGATCTAAAGTAGGCGATTTTAGTAATGTTGTCTTTGTGCTATATTCTATAAAAAAAAATTAAAAACTCGGCTAAGTGCGATAGTAGGCATCCTGCTACGAAATCGTACTGTTCGCAGAACTACTAGTTTAGACATTTTGCCAATTGTATTTTAGACATTGTGATTTGTATACAAAGACTACGAACAGATGTACTTACTACATGAAACTCGGCGTATTCAAATGTGTGGTAGTAGTCCATTGAAATGTTAAATTTTTTTGGGCTTAGCGTGCATTTGTCAGTGGTCGCAATTTTATTTTTTAGATACCAAGAGGAGGGGGTTAGTCTAAGCTTAAATTCAAGTTTAAGGGATTGTAGCTCTTGTCCCACGGCTGCCATCTTGGAAAAAGGGATTTAACTGGTTTTTATGATTTATCTGACAAACTATAGGTCTTACAAAAAATATTACTGAACATTTTTTGTTGCAAATAAGATTATCTACAACTTTTATTAAGGAATTTTTTGTCGTAAACCAAAAATGAAAAAGTTATAAGCGAAAATCCATTACTCAGATTCCTTAGCTCTTATTACGGTCCCATCTGGCTGTAAGCATGAAACTTGGCATGCAGGTAGCTTTTACATAGATAATAAGATATAGAAGTAGAAACAAGTCGTATGGCGATTGGTTCCCCCCTTTCCCCCTCCTTTTGTGTGCCAATTTAGAGTTTTTTGCATTTTTTATGAGCCACAATCCCTCAAACTTGGATTTAAGCTTAGACTAACCCCTTCTTGATATCCAAAAAAATAAAATTGCGTCCTCTGACAACTGCAACCCCAAATGTAACTTTTCAATGGACTATTAGGTACTAGAATCAGTTTCATAATAGTGTTGCAAGTACACGGGACCCTTTTACTAAGACTCAAGGGCGGATCCAGCATTGGCGCCAGGGGGGGGTCACATATAGTTGTGGTCAAGTCAAGAACTTATAATTTAGTTTTGATAGCAATAGATACAAGTAAAAAGTAGGTATTTATTGATGTACGAACGTACTGTACTTAAAAATATTTATTCTTTATTGTACATTTGAAGAACTTAACACATTATAATAACTTGTACATACAAGGTGTCCGGTAATGAATGGCCAAACGGGCACCTTCGGATAGAGGACACTGTGCTGGATCAGAAAAAACAAAAGTTATGTTCTATGAAAGTCTCTCGGTTTCCGAGATATACGCCATTTAAAAAAAAATTCACTCCGTTCTCTATGTTTTTTTATGCCAAAACTGCAAATGAATCAATTATCCCAATCTGTTTTTGGGATAGTATTTCAGGATAAATGTGCTATCAAAAATGCAAACAATATTTTTTATGACACATTGAAAGTTTTTTTTAAAACTAAGATTTAACTCAAACTTCATGGTTTTTTAATTTCTTAACCTAAAGTTTAACCAATCCTGGTGTAAAAAAAATGTATGGTCACCCTACTGCCAAATAAAAAAAACTTGCCTATTTCATTGAGATTCTGAAAAGGTATAATATGTGGTACTACCAGTATTTAATACCAAATTAATTTCTAATAAAATGAGCAAGAGCATGCTTTTTGTGAAGTAAAAGTAGTAGGTACCAAATTTACTTTATTGTACTTAAAATATACAAGTAGTTCTGAAATTCCCCGAATTTACTATGAAAAAAAGGAAGAAAGACAGCTCTGGCCGACTTGAATAGGAATTAATTTTGTATTGAATGCTGGCAATACTGAAATGGTATAATATGTGATACCATTTCAGAATCTTAGTGAAATAGGCAACTTTTTTATTTATTTAGCACTTTATGATTTTTTAATTTTTTAACCTGAACTTTAAGCTTTCCCGGTGTAAAAAAAATGTACCCTGGTGCCAAATTTAAAAAAACGTTGCCTATTTCATTGAGATTCTAAAATGGTATAATACGACCGTGATATTGCCAGCATTTAATACCTAATGGTTCCAAATTAAAAATAATTTTTCAATTTGGAACCAGGGTGACTATACATTTTTTTACACCGGGAAAAGTTAAAATTCAGGTTAAAAAATTAAAAAATCATGAAGTTAAAGTTCAGTCTTAGTTTAAAAAAAAACTTATAATGTGTCATAAAAAATATTGTTTTTATCCTGGAATATTATCCAAAAAAGAGATTTGAATAATTCCTTCATTTGCAACTTTGGCATCGAAAAACATAGAGAAAGAAGTGAATTTTATTTTAAACTAGCTGAGCCCCGCGGTTTCACCCGCGTAATAATTTTCTACGAAATTTCCTTAATTTTTTCTTTCATAAGAACCTTCTCCTGACAATAACAAACACAACAAAAAAAGAATTGGCCAAATTGATCCAGGCGTTGTTGAGTTATGCGCTTACCAACACATTTTGCGATTCATTTTTATATATAAGAAGATGGCGGATATCTCGGAAACCGGAAGACTTTCATGGAACATAACTTTCATTTTTCTGAACCGGCACAGTGTCCTCTATCCGTAGGGGGCACCTACGGATAGATTATCCATTAATTACCGGACACCCTGTATATTGCCATCTCGTTGAAGTTAAGTCGTTCCGATACCGATTGAGGTTAGGTCTAGTCGTTATATGGCGCGGTAAAATTCAAATTTTCGATGCGTTCCTTCCCAAATGTTGGCCATCATACAAAGTTATTATATTAAATTAAGTAAGTAATTAAATATTGAAGGTATGTAGTTACATAAAATCTGTATGGTGACAAAATATAATCATTATGTTCAATTAGTGGTCCACCTAAGTCCTGGAACCAGCTCAGGGGGGGGTCATGACCCCCATGACCCCCCCCCTGGATCCGCCCTTGCTAAGACTTTACTGTCCGTCTGTCTGTCTGTCACCAGGCTGTATCTCATGAACCGTGGTAGCTTAGCCATAGTTGAATTTTTCATTGTTATTTTTTTTCGTTGTTCATTGTGGTCCTCTTTTATATAATGTCATGTGCTCGTCAAATAAATTTCCTATTTCTATTATGACAATTTTGTTATTTGGTGTACCTATAAGTACTAACCTACTTCGCCTGTTACTTTCACGTCACTCGTAGTAAAACGTTCATAACCCAGGTATAATTTTGATTACGGTAAATTAAAATCTCAAAATAGAAAACAGTTATTTATTTCAAAATCATTAAATAAATACAATTAAAATCCTTAAAATTATCTCAAAGAAAAAACGAAACAAATGCAACAAATCTTAAATAATAATTATTGATACAGAATACAATAAATAAATAATTAATATGGATATTTTTAATTATTGTACAGGGTGTAAAGCAAATTGGATTTAAAATAGAAATGGGTTTTATTATTAAATTCGGTTAGACGTTACACCTTGTATACCTAAATCTAAAATACTTTGTACGAAAAATCTTAAAACGAGATTAAAGGCATTTTTAAGACACTTTATAAAGAGGAAAGGGTACCGGCTATCTCTCTATACAAACGTAGTCGACTGTTTCCTCCCTGAATAATTACACTAGAGCAAAAATTTTTTTGCAAAAAACTTATAACTGCCATGACCACGCCCCTATGTAATTTTTTGTTTTTTAACTCTTACTTTCTATGATAATTAAAATATGAAAAAACCAAGACATAGGGGCATAGTCATAGCAGTTATGGGTTATATGCCACAAAAATATTTGTGCTAGTGTCATCACATGAGTAGAAAAACTCATGTGGTATCATTAGGGAGGAAACAGTCGACTAAGTTTGTATGGAGAGAGAGCCGGTACCCTTTTCTCTTAATTGTTTTTAATATTAATCTTATATCTATGTACATATGATTCGTATAACTAATAATCTCACTTTGGTAAACTGTGGTTAATGCGTTTTACCTAAAATAAAGAACTAAATACGTTTACAAACAATAAATTATTAAAAAAAACCTGAAACAATACTTCGATGAAAATATTGGTGGGGTTTATTCTTACTATAAGTACCTCTACCTATCAATCTATTTTATATTACGTTCCTATAATTACGAAAAGTTATTAACTAGGTACAAAGTTTACTACAGTTTTATTGGAAAATAATATATTTTACATATTATATATTCACACACCCACAGACTAAAACATTTTACTTCAAATACTCATTTCCATCAACCATGGCGACCAAATCTAAAAGGAATATGTTTCAAAAACGTGTTGCCCAAAAACAGATTTTTGTAGGTAGAACTGCTTTCTCCATTGATCCATTACCTTCCTGAATAATGCCTTCAGAGCAATATCTTAACATTAACATTATAAATCCAAAATCACTACATAGTATAAAATAAAGTTGCTTTTTCTGTCCCTATTTCCCTTTGACTGCTTAAATCTTTAAAACTACGCAACGGATTTTAATGAGGTTTTTTTAATAGATAGAGTGATTCAAGAGGAAGGTTTATATGTATAATACATGCATAATATAGCAGTGCGAAGCCGGGGCGGGTCGCTAGTATTGTATATTTTTAGGGTTCTGTATCTCAAAAGGTAAAAAAAGAAACCTTCGTAAGATAAATTCTCTTTTCCTCAGTTCGTCCGTTTGTGATGATCGATTTTCTCAGGAGTGGGTGGACCTAGGGAGTTGAAATTTGTACCAGACATTGATGTCTATAGTCCCTATTATGTGTATAAAAATCAAGGTCCTGAGACAACAGGATAAAAAGATATGGGCGAAAGTTTTTTTTTTATAAAACAACTAGTGACCCGTCCCGGCTTCGCACGGCTATATTATGCATGTATTATACATATAAACCTTTCTCTTGAATCACTCTATCTATTAAAAAAAACCGCATCAAAATCCGTTGCGTAGTTTTAAAGATTTAAGCATACAAAGGGAAATAGGGACAGAAAAAGCGACTTTATTTTATACTATGTAGTGAAGGTATGGCTACATACACATGACCCTATTCATTTACTTTTCCTGCACAACTAACGAAATACGATCCTCTTCAAAATAAAAAAGGAAAGTAAATGACAGCAGAGACGGCATATTATGTGCAATTGTGCACTCCAAACGTTGTTATTATAAAAAACGGTCGCTCTAACTAGAGGCATCCAAGAAGAATGAGAAGAATCCATTGGTATGGATAACGAACGACCCTCGAAAATGACAGCAAAGACGTCATATTATGTGCAATTGTGCACTCCAAACGTTGGTATTATAAAAAAAAATGGTTGCTCTACCTAGAGGCATTATTCAAGAGGAATGAGAAGAATCCATCGGCGAAAGCAATCCCTCTATGATATTCTAGAAAAACAATCAATTATAACTATCTATCAAACACCAGCTCTCAACTAGGTAATCAATTAAGACCGTCATAAATTATGTCAATGTTTCAAAATTACTAGTTTTAGCTTCGGGTGACCAAAGGGCTGGCTCGTACCTCGGACAACGGATAAGCATCGCCATCCAACGTGGTAACGCTGCCAGCCTTTTGGGCACACTTCCTAGGGACCCCCATTTGGACTTAGCATTTGGATTTGCATTTAGTAGGTAGGTAGTTTATTTCATTAATTTAAGTTTTCGTTATTTAATTGTTATTTAGTATAGTATAGTTACTTGTTCATTTATAATAAACATGTCGAATAAAGTATGTCATCAGAAGTTCCGTTTCTCATAAAAACGACACGATACACCAAGTTCGAGTAAAGATTTACAACCCGCTTTATAAATTCTTTGCATAATATCATCGTGCGATGCATAATGCATGATTCTCGCGATAGAACATTAGTATGAAACTCTGCTTTGTGCATACAAAACTTGCGACATTGTCTTTGTGATTTACCTACCACTAGGTACTACCTACATGTCTATTGGCAATGCTTAAATTTTAACAATAGTGTCAGCTTTGAAGTGTGTCTTGAATGCTGAGTGCTAACTGTTGCTATACTTTGTAGTATCGACATATCACAGTAAGCACGAAGCTTTTGTCTCGGAAACAGGACAATATATGCAATTCGCAATGTATGCCAAATGCACTACGAAGGTATATTCCTGTATTTTTGTTATTTTGTTGATGGTAGTTTTATAATTAAATACCAAGTCGAGTAAGATTTATGTGACGAATGAAAGTGCCAGGACCAAACTATATGGATTTTTGACACTAGTAAAAATAAGCGATGTAAATTAATAAACTGTATGGTATGACAGAAGTGGGTTCTAGATATGCAGGCACGATTAATTGTTTAAGATTTTGGAATGGAACATATCTTCAACATAATGCAGGTCTGAAAGCTGTTTATTTACAAATCTCATGACAAACATCCACACAACACTTAAAACAACATTCTAACTTTCAAAATATTATTGGAAACTGAATAACAACGCATTCAAAACAAACGAATGCTACAAATGCTCGTAATACGCAGCTATGACCCCAATCAAACAAAGAAATTGGAAACCTTTTCGACACTTTTCTGATGAAAAAATTTAAGCAGATCTTACTGGCCCTGGTAATTGTTGATAGAACGTCACAGAACCAGATGCTCTGAACTCTAAATTAAATTAGATTGTTTCTGAACCGGTGTTAGAGATCGACCTTCAAAGAGATATCTCGGAGTCGGGCAATAGGTAAGGTATAGTACACAAGATTATAATTTCAAGGCGTAAAACTACCTTCATGTATTGTGGTAAATCACTCTATATTCGATTCGTCTTTCCGAGTAAGCCCTGACCGGTTCCCACCAAGTAATACCCAGGTGTTCCAAATAATAACTATAATTTTAGACCAAAATGAGCAAATCGTGCATGCCAAATTATATGTGCCGTATCTATCTATTACAATGTTTTGAAAGGAATCTACGAATATCGATATTGTATCGATCCAAAATTAGACCAGAAACCTTGAATCGATTTAAAGTTGTGTGTACTAATAACAACAAAGCTTATAGCGATCGAAAGGTATTCATTTTCAGATATTTTAGTGTCCAATTAAATAAATATAATTCGTTGAAACGTCAAGCGATCTCGTAAAATCTAATTTATTGAATTATAAAGTTGACTACGTGCTGTTTGGGACAACAAATCTTTTCACAGTGGCTATTAAAACCGAACCCATCATTAGGAACGGATGTATTAAAGAAAACTATAAGAAAACTCGACAGTGGCATCCCGGGTACATACTAGCTATTTGTAAAACATTAACCTTATATCATTGGGTGCGATTAGCGTCCTGGCTGCCGGAATAGCCGACGTCATTAGCACTACTTCCTCGCTCCAGTTTCGACACTTTCGTCGGCTAAAGGCGAGGGGTGAGAGTTACCGGAACAGTCGTTAGATCAATCGGCGTGGCGCCACATCGGGAACAGGCCAGTATTTGTCACCGGACCACCGGCGCCGGCATATTTATAGCGACGCCTGCGCAAGCCCGTGGGCGGCGGGTATAACCCATCCGAATAGATTTAAACTATAAAGACAATGATTAGTAGCTGAAGGAAGCGAAATATTACCACACGCATTCTCGTTACTCATTCACGCGATCTTTTTACATATTTACAAGAGTTAAAGTATCGTTGAACGGTTTCTAACTTATTTACATATTTCACAATTCTACTAGGTAGGTACTTAGTGCGAACACGGGCTACAGATTTTTCGATCGGCAGATAATTTCGGTTTAATTTGAACCATCTTCAAAAATGTTTCCCTTCAAATGGAATCGATAAACTGTTTGACTAATCGAAAAGTCGGTAGTCTGCATCCAACACAAGTTGAACATTCTGAAAGCCTCTACTGAATCACGTATTCAAACTTAAAAGTGCTCCAAACATCAAGAGCATAGCTGAGATTAAAGTAACATGAGCTGCATCATGTGCAGGTTCTTTCGGAACTTTCTTGGGCTTTTCATGTCCCCTATCGTGTCCTCGCCCATGTCCCTTCTTATGGAAACAAAGTCTCTCAAGATTATTCTGCATTTTGGGACAGTCGTAATCTTCGTTGCCGTCGCATTGGCAAGCTGTCAACGCGGCGGCTTTCTCTTGTTTCCTGAGTATTTCTATAGAATTGAGGCATTTGTTGGAACACTTACGTCCCCGGAACATTGACCGACAGAACTGGTGGTAGTATGAAAGAGCGGTCCCGCATTGAGCGTCCGCTACGCAGATCAGCTGGGATAGCGTGCAGGATGAGGTAGCGTTTGCTGCACCTTTCAGCACTTGAGGCCGACAGATGTCGATGCGTGTCTTCGCCTCCATACAGTATTCGTCTTCACACTCACACTGTAACAACATAAAAAAATAACTTATATGACATTACTTTTACACAAAATAGGCTTGTGTTAGACCTCATCTTATCCGATGGGAAGGGAAGCTGAGGTTGAGGATATAGCATGCTCGCCTAGAAGGTACCTATTCACTCTTGACTTGAAGAATTCAAGGTTCTAGGTTTTGAAATCGAAATATGTAGATACATAGTATGTAGATATGAATATGTTGATACAATCAACGGCCAATAGCCTCTGCACACCGTAACGTTTACAATCCTGTGCAGCACTATTTGAACATAAGAACATAATCTGTGGATCGAACCCACGCCACGTCGGTTGGTGTAGCGGGTGGCGGCTTATACCACTCACACAACTAAAGACATACTTAGCTAACATGTTGAAAATAATAATCACACTGAGTACTTTTAATTTAGGTACCTATTTATGTTTGCGAATAACGTCTATTAGACAATACTAGTTTATAGTATCATTGTAGCAAACTGATCATTTACTTATGACCCATACATACTGTACCTATTTGAGTTTGAAAGAGTTATGTTTCTTATAGATTACGTTATGGCTTCAGAGGTGAATCAAACAAATAATTCAACTAAGAAAATATCGAACTAAAAAATCTTATGTAAACCCAAGGCAATATTTTTAGGGAAAGTCGTAAATTACCACGGTCCACGCATAATAATAATGTTCACGTTAATAAAATACTTTTACGACAAAACGTACCGGTTCCTCTACTATGGCCACAACGCGTCTGTTTTGAAATCTTAACACCTATACTATACGAGAGTTATATAAATTTAGGATTAACTATATGGTAGGACGGAAGCTGTATGAGAAAATTAAGAGCAGTCAACTGTGAAATTTTTTCACAAATTTGCTACAACGTCATAGATTTTAATAAAAGTAGTTTGTAGCATAAAATAGTTTTTGAAATATTGGTAGCAAATAGCAATACTACATTTTGAAATATTGGTAGCAATACTTAATTTTTTTGCTTGATAGAAGTAGGTACATGGTAATAATCATCACTACATAGTGTAAAACAAAGTCGCTTTCTCTGTCCCTATGTATGCTTAAATCTTTAAAACTACGCAACGGATTTTGATGCGATTTTTTTTAATAGATAGAGTGATTCAAGAGGAAGGTTTATATGTATAATACATGCATAATATAGCAGTGCGAAGCGGCGGGTCGCTAGTATGAAATAATTGCAAAGAATTCGCCACGCAGGGAATATTGGTCATATTTAAAAATTGAGTTTGGCGCCGATATCGCCCCCTTTAAAACTAATCATATTTTGGGTAAATTCTTAAGGGTACATTCTAAAGTATGTAGGTACGTGTAGTTATTATGATAGATCAGGCCTTGCAGAATTTTCAAAACTTCAATCCCAATTAACTTATCTGCCCTTTAGTAACACTTAATTAAACTAAATCAATTTGTCATTTCTAAAGCAGTTCAAATTCGGTACGTAAAGTTTAGCAATTCGATTTCTAACAATCCGTTACACTATAGCTCAATTTGCTTTTAATGAAGATTCGACTGCCGTCTTACGCTTGATTTTTTTCTCATTTTTCGAGAACATTGTAACACCTGCGGACGCTGCGGTAGGTCCCCGATCAAGACATCAAGTAAGGCCAAGGCTGCGGCGTATCTCCGTTGCTTTGCTAGTGATCAAACCGATTTGTGACGATATTATTATGAACTAAACCGGTTAATTTAAAGTTTTGATCTATCTGTTTATGTAAGCAAAATATCAGAACTAATATTTCTTTTTCAGGGAAGATTGTGAGTTGTGGCATAGGTACCATGCGAAAAATAACTGCATAATTTTGTATTTTTAGGGTTCAATACGATAAAAAGATATACTTAGGCATTTTTACATATTCGCGAAATCTTGTAAGTACTAAAATTTACGGTAACGTCGACTTAATCCACAAATTAATTTTCAACTTTTTTTATTTTTCGGAATTTTCCCTTTAATTGTGCTGTAAGACCTTGCTTTTAATTTAAATTATCGGAAGTTATTAGTGACTGAGCGAAGCGTCTGGAAAAAAACGTTTATTTCTCTGTCAGTATGTAGATCTGTAAAATACTACCTGTACTAATACACTCGTACAGTGTACTCGTACAGTACAGGTAGTATTTGCAGATGTTTACTATCGCGCTAAATATGTCTAAAACTGTATCCAACCGTGTTAGTGCTGGTTAAAAAATACTTAATTGTTCTTACGACTTATCGTAAAATAACCTTGCTCAATTAAATCAGCAAGTACAAATAATCCATTAAGATTGAACAAAAACTAGTAGATATTAAATTAATACAAACAATTGCTACTGTAACAACATATTATTATAAAGTTTATGCAATATTCCAAGCAACAACACCTGCGTGAGCCACTAGGGAGGTCTGCTCCTTCAAGTACAAACTTACAGAAGCTTTTTATTGACACAAATGTAGTTGTGGAACTTACTAATGAGTTTTATCAGACAGGACATCTGCATGCACCATTGACTGTTCTATTTCAATTTCAATTTAATTTTAATTCTTAGTATAGATTGTACAAAGTGTATTAAGAACATACCGCCTCAGTATATCTACTCATTCTTCTACTAGGTAATTTAGTTATGTCACACGTCTATGGATATCTGTCGTACTAAAAGTATCAATAAAAATAAATCTAAAATAATATCTTTACAATTTACTTACACCTAAATCTAGCCCCGTATTTGTTTAATCGCGAGTCATTACACTACGGGCCTTTAGCTAGGGGTCGTAGTTCAAAAAGAAAGAAAGCATTTATTTGGACAAGCACACGACATAAGACAATCAGAAAAGTAGTAACAAACATAAAAGCACTAAAACAAAAGATTAAAATAAAAAAATAAAAAATAATAATAAAAAACATAGGTACAACTACTCAACTATTTTTCTATTTTCTAATTTTTTTTTCTATGTTCAACTATTTTTTTTATTGAACCACCAGCTTTTTTCGTAGTCCCGTGGTCCAACTAGTTGGAAAGAGTAGAGTTAAACCATTCCGCACTCGAGTTTTAATACCGTGTAGGAAAAAAGACGTGTTTTTTGTCTTGTCGAGTAGGTATTAAATTGAATAATTTTATTTACATTTTTATGTTATTTGGGCCAAAAAAGGTAAAAATGTGAATACAAAACCTAAGTGATGCATTTGACATTTTTCATTTAGGTATATAAAAAACTACAGGTGTGAGGTTCCGTTCACATTAGCTTATGTTGAATATAATTATCCAGGTAAAAAAAAAACTGGTTGCCTGTAAAGTCGGTATACGGGCGAAAGTTTTACGTGACAACAACTGTGCTCGAGTGGAAGGGACGCGTGCCTTTCACTTTTTATGTCTGTCTCTCTCGCTCTTAGGCGGGCTAACCATGCCCGCGTGCCTCTCACTCGCTCTCATTGTGAGCGCATAACGTCAGCGGAGCGTAACGCAGTTTCTTGAAGTGTCACCCGGCAAACCAATTTATAAGACGTTGTCACGTCAAAAATATAACATAATATCTATTATATTATAGTACCTAAATATGTAGCTGTATTTAAACAAAAGTTATTATGAATATTTTACTCTACTAAAGTGCCTACTTACTATTGTTAAGTGAACGGTTGAGCATGTCGTAACTCAATCATATAATGAACTGTGTTACAGAAATAACTGTAATTTATCATTAAGCTCGTCCCTAAAATCTCTAAAAGTTGTACAGTTATAGTCTACTTTAAAACAAGATACAATTTTTGAATTGAGCGCTACACTTTATGGCCCCTCTATATAATGGGCACGATGATGCTGGCCCACTAATATGGGCTAGCATGTTGAGGGCGTAGTGGTGTCTGATGGCTTATGGTTTGTGGGATGGCAAGTGGAAGGCCACGGTGCTGGTTTTTCGGTCGCACATCAAAGGAAGTGCAACGATGGCTGAACGTGGCCATCGTGTAGTTGCGTTTCAACCATCGCATGTGCATTTTGCTGGTGCAGTGCTGGGCCATCATGTAGATGGGCAATTAAATACAATTCTCAATAATGTTATTTTTTGTCGCCATTTCGTACTAGAGCTTACCTATCCATCAACTGACAATACCATTAGACAAAACGATAGCCACGAAAGCGAAAAGTTATGAAATCGTTTTATTTCTATGTAACATAATCAATAATTTTAAAAAAATCTACTTTTTGATTTGAATATACCTACCTCATATCTTGTTACGGGTAAGTACAATAAAGATTTACGCACTTCATAAACGTTTAATATGACAGTTTTCTTTTAAACTATATCTAAAATGTTGTAAAGAATTCACCAGATTATTGATTTGATTTTATAAAGCTCCAAAACGTAGCACCTAAGTAGATCAATTAAAAGGCCCATTAAGTACTAAATAATTAGCAATTAATCCGTGCCATAATAGCCCATCAAGGCCATAAAATCAGAACGACATAATTAAACAGCATCATTAGATAAGACCGTTTAACTCTGAGCTGAGAGTTACAGAATAGATAGACAGGACTTTCTCAGAGAAGCGAGGTCGTCAACCGCGACCCTATCCCGTCCTCCAAGCCCGACAAATCTGCCCGACGACGTCTAAATTAGATTTTATTGCGGGGCGTCTGCGCATGTATGGTTATACGCACCTACAATGCAACACCACTTCAAACAGAACCATTCAACTAACAAGTTTCCACCAATATAAAGCTCCTAATTCATTGGTCATCTCGTTCAATTGCGCAAAGTGCTGTCTGTAAACACTTTAAACAGCTGGTCGGAAAGCAATTGTGACATGTCTGAACCCTGAGTACTCAATCAGCAGTTCCAGTAAACAGACCGTTATTGCTTGTTATTATTTTGACTTGAGATAACCCTCGAAGTAACACTTTGGGAGTGATTACGATAACATCAATGAATGAAACGCTGATTAAATAATGCAATTGTGTTCATTTGATGTCTTCATTCGTCAAATGCCTTGTAATTAAACGTTTATTGATTGAGTGCGTCGAAGTAGATATTCTAAATAAGGCCGTACTTGTAATTGACTATTTAGTTAGATGATAACATTGGTTTTACTGACTTGTTATATTACGGATAGACGAACTATAGGCTATATAGCCATCTGACGGAGTTATATTAATTAAAAAAAAAAACAGGCAAAAACAAACTACTGTCAAGCCAATAATTTAAATACCTTAAAAATAACAGTTCTGACACTTTTTAAATTCATTTGCAGCTGATATACGCTGATAGAGCTGCTACAATAAATTATAAGGAATCCAGGACGGCCATGCACAAATGGATTTATTATTTTGTCTTACGAAAAATTCATATTGTGTGCTATTATTATTATTATTATATATCCTGTATCACGGGGCTATGGAGCCCCGGACCTTTGGAAGGCGTGCGTGGAGCCGAAGCCAACACGTAGAGGCCCTTTAATCTGTCACAAATTTGTCGATATCGTCTCGCCACCTTCGACGGGGTCTAGCCGGGTAATATTTTTCCGTTGGTGAGTGTCCAAAAAGTTGTTGATTTGGCCCAAAGTTCTTTCGGCATACGGCAGATATGGCCGGCCCAATTCCACTTCAGTGTGGCAGCTTTTTGGGTGACATCGATATTGTGTGCTAATTAACATTATATAAAAATATCGTGATGAAACCCGCGGTTTAATTTGATCCAGATGTATAGAGTTGCTGCCTCTGGACATGGTCGACAAAGCTTAGAGGGACGTATAGGGGTTGGACAAGCTCCTCCATCATTTCCGTTCACTGCCTCCATCTAATACATACCCCAGACACTAAATTGATGTAATAGCACACATAATAGCATGAATTAAAGTGGCTGGAGCTGTTTAAATCACCTAGATTTGATGTAGGTATATACCAATATACTATCAAATAATAACTCCCTAAACATCTGACGCTGTTACCTGAAACTACAACCTTGAAGTCTTCAAGTCTCAAATTAACCTTTTAGGCGAGCATGCTATACATCCTCGACGTCATCGCGTTTCCATGCGATGAGTTCAAATGCAAGCCAATTTTGTGTAAAAAAAAGAAAAGGATATTATTCTACACGTAAAAACCCATAATTGGCTTCTACTCGTAAAAACCTATAATTGGCTCTCTGCTTCTTGTTTCGTTTCTTATTATTTCTGTAAAGCTATTGGTAAGATTATTTATCATTGCTGCTTACATTCATGAGTTCCTTCCCTTCTTCCGTAGAGGTGAGCGCTATAAGAGCATGGCCGCACTCCTCAGGGCAACTTTTCACTGGCTCTGACAGCACCGTGTCGCACATGACAATGTAGTTGCTGAGGGCCGCGCCGCAACCAGTACGGTACGCGCACCGCGTCCTTGCATGCGCGCACGGTGTTGCGCACACGCTTGCAGCACTCACAGCCACCAATGCGGCCAGCAACCACATCACCTGGAACATTAAAAAGTATTAGCCATTTGGACTTTTCCGATGAACTTTTATTTCGGGTCATTTCTAGGCAGGAATAACCTGATGACAGGTGATGATTTGATGACATATGCCATCAAGTGTTGACAAACAGAAATCGAAATACCTATTTATCCTCGAATTATTCTTGTTTGTCCCTGGATCCAGGACCCGGGGATCGGGGACAGTCAGAAAAGAACTTTTCTTTTGCTCGGGACATAAAAGTCAAATAATAGAGCCAAGATGTATCTACATTTCTAAAAGTTTTTCCGTCTGAAGATTTTTCCTTTAATCTCCTTTTATTTACAAGGCCGTGCTATTTTTTTTTCTTTTTCTACAGGAGTTATGTAAGTAAGTACTCTATCCCCTAAACCGGAGGAATATAGGTTTCTTCCTCTCAGTGGGATCACCGCCTTAATCGACCACTTCTTCAAAGAGTAAGAAACACTAAGGTAGGGGTAAACACAAAAGATCCCATTGGGTCGAATTGTTGCTGGCTATTTGTCAGCCCCCAATATATAAGATAAGAAGATAAGAAGTAGATACTCTATCTGATTAAACGAACGTCTTACGGCGCTTTGTTCATATTCTTAGTCTTGGTTAATTTTCGATTTTTTTTTAGGTAACATATAGGTACAGTACCCCAGCTAAAGAAATCTATGGTTCATAACATAATAATTTCTCAAAGTTTTCCGATAAATCATTACACGACTTACCTAGTTCGTACTAGGTACGGATGCATCTCTCAGTCACGAATATGTCAATGGTTAGTTTAAAAAATAAAAACTTCTGAGGAAGCGAGATGATCTTACTTCATACCTATGTAGTTCTGTTCTGACAAGCATCTCGTTCTGGGAAACCTCGTGTCGGTCGTTGGGCCACGTAACCACGTTTGTAAACAAATAGAATTGCATCACGTCTACTATGCACTTGCTACTAACTTACACGTTTATCGTTATAGGGTTGCCTCAACATGAAATCTATACAAATATTATAAAGCTAAAACCCCCTTATTTAAGAATAGTCCGAGATGTGGATTTAAACCTTATCCGTATAGATTATACACGGTGTAACAAGGGGGTGGATCATCGGTTGTTGGGGGGTGGGGGACCTCAGTACCTATCGATTCGAATTTTGCAGAACATACATGAGGGTTAAATCGATAGGTACTAAAGTCCCCTACCCCCCAACAACCGATGATCCACCCCCCTTGTTACACCGTGTATAGGGAACTATAGTCTAAACAATATCTCTAGATTATATAGGGATAGTGTTTAGACTATAGTTCACGAGTAAATCTGTGTCTAAATCTAAGGTTTAAATCCACAAGAGTTTGTTTGACCGCGCTAATCTCAGGAACTACGGTTCAAATTGAAAAAATATTTTTGTGTTGGATAGTCCATTTGTCGAGGAAGACTATTTTTATATTTCGATATTCCCACGGGATCTGGAGTTACGCGGGTGAAACCGCAGAGCGCTGCTAGTCGCATATATTTTTTTATCTCTTACCTCAACGTTTCAACTACAAATTGTGTGAGTACAAAAAGTTTATATTTTCTCTACTTAGGTATATTATGCCTAGTTAGGTCATAACTATTGGTGTAATTTCATTTTAATATATTAAATTACGTGTACGTTGTTTGTGAGCGATGGATCCTAATGTGCCTAAACTACTAAACCGATTTTAATCAAATTTGCACACCATGTGCAGTTTGATCCAACTTGAAAGATAGGATAGCTTACATCTTAATTTATCCCGATATTCCCACGGGATCGGGAGTTACGCGGGTGAAACCGCGGACGGCAGCTGGTAGATTTATAAAGAAAGGGCAACCCTATAACAAAATGTACACGAAACCGAGGTCGACGTCCGACGAGAGACGGATGCAAAAGAAAACACTGTGACAACTTAAGATGTCCACCTCTCACCGTGACCGACTCTAGTGTTAAATTACAATAACAATGTCCCTCTACCAGGAATATAGACCTTATTTACATTACAATAAGTAAGAGGTAGAAATAACAATAGAGTCGCCAGTGGAAGCTGTTAATTCAATTACGTTCAAGTAGTCATTTCTAAACTTGCTGATTCAATAATATTTATCTTATTTTTCTTCGTGGAATAGATAGATAGATAGAACGCTTTATTGCACACACAAGTTACAGAAAAGTAGGTACAATTAACGAATCGTCAGCTAATTGTGAATGAATAAATATCAGAAATCTCTCATGTTCTTAAATGTATAAAGATCTGTTTTTTTATAAACCCACGAAAGGAGGAAGGGTCGAAAAAATCGAAAAAAAAAAAAAAAAAAAAAAAAAAAAAAAAAAAACAGCGCACTTCGGGAGTGCAGGCAGAAGTGAAAACAATAAACTTGTTATTTCTCTCATAGAATATTTCTTGAAACGATCTGCTACTACCATCTATTAGCACTCACTTAGACAAATATAGTTTATTTTTTATTCGCTAGATGGCAGTAAAAAATTTAAATCAGCGCCATCTACATTCGAATAGCGGTCTTTCTAGAAACTAAGTTTCTCAATTTGTGTAATAGATGGCAGTATAAGTTAAACAAAAAGACTAACACAAATAAAATCTCATCTGTCGCGTCAAAATCTGTCGCGAGATCGGTTGAAAATGCTCACCCACAAAAGTGCCCAACGCGCCATAAGAAGTTTTCACTTCAAAAATGGGTGCGTGTATCTACCTAAGTACGCGCGTGAGAAGTTATACTCGTACCTACTTCTAGAAGTCCGTCCGTCTTTCCGTCTGATATTTATTTTGCGGGAACTTCAACCTTTAGTGGTTACTTTAGTGGTAGGTACAGTGTTAGTCAAGTACTTTGGAAACCTATTCATTACAAACAAAAAAAAATCTTTCCGCTTCATGATATTACGATTAGTATGGATATAGATTTAGGTACACGCCAATATTAATATTTATTTACCAATAATAGTCACGTGTTAATATTTCTACATGGAAAAACGCCTCCGTTCGGCACCTTTCACATACCAATTTTAGAGAATCTCACTAAAACGAATCTCAGAAAAATGCTACTGTGACAGCCGTGCCCACAGTCCAATACCCCAGTTAGCAGGAAGGTGTGAAAAGCGCTCAGTAATTGCTCAAAAAGTCCACAACTTTGACAACGACCAACGAAATAGTTCCGTTAAAGGTTTTTTATATCCGTTGGATCTTATCTTTCTATTATAAAGTATGAAGAAGAGACGTAGAGAAATTGTAAAATCATGTTTAAAATTTTAGGTAATATATTATCTACTCCACATATTAAATTCGTTAATAAATAACGGCTTTATATCTATGTATAATATACAACATTAATAGAAAATTTACGTAAAATCTGAGTTCAATTATTAATTACGATGGTTATTTTACTAACAGAAAAACTAAACTAACAGTCCATTGGTAAAAAAAACATACCAATACATTACATATTTTATTTTCTTAAGTATATAGGTACTTTTCAGGAAATTAACTTGTCAGATAATATTAAATTGTATAATAAAATAAGATTTCTCCATAGACCGTTTTAGTTTAGCATTCCACAGTGCGCAGACGCAGGCTACGGTATCTAATTATGAGTACAAACATGGAGTCCCGACGCAAGTCATTATTGCGTGTCATTAGGCGCAAACTGGTTGAACAAATAGTCGAGTGGAACGCTTATGAAATGGGAACATTTCTCAGAAAGAATTTCTATTTTCAAAAAAAAAATGACAGAAGTCGATGATATTTTGTGCTAAATCTGGCACATGCCATGGTTTAGTTACCAATACCCCGCGAATTGACTTCGATCTCATACAGGAATCGCCCATAATTCACACTTGGATAAGTGAACGCACTGCGCTAAATGCGGCCCTATGATTGGTAAATTTTGTGCTGCTCTCTTCACTAGCAAATCAACGTCTTGCGCGCGCACTATGTCTCATATGGTTGATTGTCAATACGGGTATTCCTCTACACAACATTGTTTTAGCTAGACTAGTTGATGCTGTCAGACACTTACAAACAGATAAATTATTTATTTATCTGTAACTAGCGACCCGCCCCGGCTTCGCACGGCTGTATTATGCATGTATTATAATATCTAAAAACCTTCCTCTATAATCACTCTATCTATTAAATAAAACCGCATTAAAATCCATTGCATAGTTTTAAAGATCTAAGCATACTTATGGACATAGGGATATAGGGACATAGGGACGCGGGACGGCGAAAAGTGACTTAATTTTATACTATGTAATGATAGTTGCGGAGATAATAAAAATCCTGCTGGAGTAACTTTTAACGAAATTGCTAACAACAGATTAACAGATAAATCGTGGAAGAGATTGCTTTGAGCGATATATAAGGCCGCCCTTTGTAACACTTAGACTTAAGCTTTGTTTTTATAAATGTTATTTGAAAATGGTGTTTACAATAAAGAATTTATAAATTAACACATAAAATATAGATTTGTTTATGTTTCCATATTAATTTATTTATTTTAATCAATTAATATGTACAGCTTATTTAACCTATTTTTACTGAGCACACTGAGAATTTTGTAATGTTCTAGTTCCTAAGTATCATGCCACATAGAGACCGGTCGGGTCTATGTGACAAACGCATAGAATCTCAAATATTACAAAAATTTCCGCCGCCCGCCCCTCGGAGTGCTCTTGGTGTGCTCACTCTCCCGTCCCCCGGGAACTTTCCTGGTATCACATAAAACTGCTCACTCTTAGCTCTTTAATGAGCAAATTGTAACCTTATAGGTATACTATAAACGTCTTTATTTTTGATTCCAGTTGTGATTTACGGTTCTACATTTTATTGGGTTCGCCGTAAAGCATCTACTAAGCGTTTCAACTCTTTGAATACAAATGTCGTAATTGGACGACTTTCTAAACTTGGGAGAGGTTTAAATATTCAAGATTAAGTACAGTACAATATACCAAACCAACCTATTTTGTAAAGAGGATTAGGTAAGATAAGTTCCTACCTATACCTACATGCCTACAGGGAATCACGAATAATCACGATACAATTTGTTTTCGATACTGACGCGTTTTCCAATGATCACAGAAAGAGCTAAAAGTAAAAAATGGCGGAATGAAAATTGATTTTCAGAACTAGCTGCGCTCGCGATTCTGCGCTTTTTTTTTAACTTTTTCATATTTTTTCACCATTTCAGTACTTTCCCTGGACTCCCACAAATATTTCAAAACCTGTAGCGGAATCAGTCCAGCCGTTCTCAATTTTAATTTACGTTAAACAAACTTTCAGACTTATAAGTATTAGTAGATTCATACTTAGCAAAAAAATATCCATCCTCGACTGACATATAAACACGTATACCTAAGTATTAACATTTTAAATATTAGGAAAACAAACATTGAAATACCGCTATTTAATTAAACATGTATTTGATACCATATCTGCATTTATCACTTGCATTATTTAATCGCCTCCACTGTAACTTGATCTCTAGTTAAAAGAACCTCATCAAGTAACGGTTTAAGCCTTAGATGCCAAGTTGTAACGGTAACACAATTATAACCTTATCGCAAATTAGCTTGTAAAACTCAGTACTTATTATACCTACTGTTTTGTAAGAGCTAATAGTGAATGAGGTTATCACTATGCTTTTTGATTAGGCATAGTGTGTTGTGTACTAGTTACTATGTCCTTGTGAAAAGATTACCAATTAGTCAGAGGTAAGTATAGGTACCTATACTTTGTAAGTTACCTGACTACGGTCAAGTCTACGACTGACATGATTTATTTTAAAATAAGGTAAGATTATAAATTACGACATATAAGCGTTAAAAAAAACCACCGATATTGGACAATATTAGACTAAAAAAAAGTAATCATCTCTATATTAAGCGGAGAGCTATTTATTTTTGTATGGAATAATACATGGATTATAACTCTATTAAAATTATGCAAGCTGCTAGATAATAGGTAGAGCAAAAGGTTCTTATTACTAAATGTTCACAATGTAAAACTTCAATAATAAAATGCTGTAAAATGTCCACTATTATAAACATAGGTATAACCTACATTTTCTTAGGGTCGTAAACGTACATTGAAAACTTGGGGGTCTTAAAGTCGTGAGTGAATAGGCATCTAGGGAAGCATATAAGCTACATTTTAGGCCGCATCGTCACCTATGATAATAATAATATAAGGCAGGTGTGATAGTGGTTAAAGTTCTGTGGCCAAACGCTGACCAAATACTAAGCCGATTTTACGTTTAAAGTCTACACACAGAATACTAAAAAGTTAGTACCGGGTGTGTTCCTATCTGCCGCGAATCACGTACACACATTATTTTGTATTTGTAAATAACAGTTGTTAAATTAAGTAAGATTATTGAATACAGTTATCTTTATTACCACTCATTAGCGAAATAACCGCGAAAAAGTATACATTTTTCTTACGTAACTTCCGTAGACCTTATTTAATGAGATTTTGATAAGTTACACTTTAACAATGTAATTTTTTTTTTAATGAAAATCAATATTGATTGCTAAGTCTATAACAGAGAAATTATTAATCTTATTACCTACCACTTATTAGTGAAAATCCGCAAAAAGGACACATTGTTCTTAGATTATGATGTAACTTCCGTAGACTTCATTTTATTTTTTGGATTTTGTTGTTACTATTTAATATGTAATTTTTTTTTATCAAATATCAATATTGATTGCTAAGTCAATACCAGAGAAATTATTTAATTTTGTTCCACGGCCATCGGCCAGTCTAAAAGAAATGAGTTTTGGGTTAGTGTTTTTTTGGACTTAGTTTCAATAGTTCGATCAGCGGATTGTTGAATTTATTAGTTTAAGTAAGTACCTACCTACTTAGTTCGGTTGGAGTAGAGGACTAAACTGCCTCTATCAGTGAAATGCGTTCGTTTTTGCGAGTCGTAATTTTTGTAAAGTTAATCAAAAAAACATCGATTCTATTCTTGTCCTAGAATAAGATTATTTATTTTACGGATGATTCGAAACCTAACAATTCGAAAAGAGTGAAGCATCATCCGAGGATGAAATATTGTATGAACCGTGACTTTAAGTCGAAAAGGATCGACTTTATAGGTAACTATCTACCTATATACGTGTCTCTTAATCTCTTTAGAGAGATAAAAAAGTATTACCTACCTAATAGTAGTGCTTGGTATTATAACTCAGTATCTAATAGTGGGAAACAGCACCGTTGCATTTCGAGGAAGGCTCGTAATTCTATACCTGCCTAATTATTATACTGCAATCACTGAGTTACAAGTTACACTAAAGGTGACATGTCAAACAAAAGTTTGCACCGCAAATGTTGCTACAAAACTTTGGCATTTGCCTCCACGGTAAAACTTGGGCTTAACATTTGTGGATCTTATACATTTTATCGTTTAGTAATACATAGTTGCTTGCACAATTAACTTTTTTTTAAATGAAGTGCAGCTTAACCCAGGTAAATGTGGGCCCAAGCTATACCAAATAAAACTGTTACTAAAAAAATACTTAATACGGTAGCAAACAAAAAATTGAAAACACTTAAAAGAGCACACAGGTAGCGAAGCAAACACTTCATCCTAATTTATTGTGATTTTATTTTATTTAGTTTTATCTACTATTTTAGACATAACTAAAATCACAGTAGGTAAATGTACCTACTTATTAAGAAAAAGAGTAAAAATCTATAGAAAAACCATCGAGATGAGAAAAACACAATATTTATTAAGTTGTTTCATTTTATAACCTAGACGAACGGCTCAATCAATAGAATACCTAACAAAAGTAACGTTATAAGTAGCTACCAACTTTATTCATTATTACAAGGTAAGTATAAAAAGAAATCAATAAAACTACCAATAAAAAATTAAGGTACATAGAACTCAGCTTCATCACAAGAAAAGCAATAAATCACAGAAAAGGTCGCGGCCGTTTCCAGAGACAAATTGAGACATGTGGCTTGCAGCTGCAAGGGTAATGTCATCCATTATTTTTTACAATATTTTTCTTATACAAATATCGAGAGAATATTATAAAAATCGAGCCGCGTTTGGAAGCGTGACTAAAACCAAAACATGGGATTTATAAACGATACGAGGTTCGGTGGTAGCCTCAATATAGCGGTCATAAAATGCAAAAACCCATTACGGTTCAATACTGTGACACCTCATAAATACAATTTATTTTTCCTTTAGGCAATTACGGGGTAATACGGTTATAAATAAACCATGATAAGTTTACGCTTCAATTGGAACACTAACGAGACTTTCTTACATGACGAAGTCAAATACCTAACTAGATAGAGAGGAAACACTGATCATATTATGCATGACAAATTACCGGTACTTGTATACGGGCTGTTTTCCGCAATTAGACCCTTTTTAAATGGGTCCTTTTTGCGTGAGGATGGAGTTGGTTTTCCTAGCACCTAGTGGCACCTACTACCCTCTCAGCTTCGCAGACCATGTCTAGATGAAAGAACTTGTCAATACTTCTGAAGCCAACTAAGCCGCGGGTTTCATCACGATGTTTTTCTTATCGTAAGAGCAATGTCAATTAGCGCACATACATTTTTAACACGCTTTTATTAGTTTCACCTGTATGTTTGCTTGCTTGTATGTAACAGACTCTTTTGGGCTCGATTTTGCTATACCTACTTTGAACGATCAGATTTTTCTTAAGAAAAATGTATCAATGCACGGCCGGCTGGGATTTGAACCCACGACCTTCAGAATGAAAGTCGAGTTATCTTACCTACCACTAAGCCAACATCACTCTCTCTCACACTCACATTACATCAACATTTGTATATTTGACAACATAATGACATTTTTAAGCATTAAAATAATATGCAAGAGCATTTTCGTTTCTATTAAAACCAAGAAATTATTGTCTAGCGTCTAGGTATAGAAAGATAATTATTTCTTGCTTCAAGAAACCTTTTTTATAACATTTGATGTAGGTGAAACCGCGGTAGGTATAACAATAAAAGAAAAATAACTCCTAAGATTGATTGTTGGTATTTAGGTACTAAATGATCACCAAAAATATAGTAACGATTCCAACAGCTGTCATCCTTCATCTCAGTACGATAGGTACCTAGGAGTTTTAAACATAATTTACCGGTCGATATTCTGCGAACTCGCAAAATGTTTCGGTCATGTTTTAGATAAATAAAGTCTTTTGAAGTCGCGAATGGCAGTGGCTTTTTGTTTTGGTCGGTATCATGATTTCCTTCAACACTTACGAGTATATTTTGATACCTACTTACTCTATAATGTTATAGGTCTACAAACTCTATAATTTTTGGAAGACAATGAGTATTCTACTAACTTCAACTTCATCAACTTCTGGCCGTGCATCAGTGGATATTTCTAGAAAAAAATATATTTGACATTGCTCTCACGCTGAAGGAAAACAGCATGATGAAACCCGCGGCTTAGTTAACTCCAGACTTATTGACGAGTTGTTTCTACTGGTCGATTAAGCTGAGAGGGTAGTATAGTAATAGACCCCAAGACAACTCCGTCTACGATTATTTTCACTTCTACATTTTTCAACATGATGCCCTAGTTCTAGCCAAATGAAACTTTCAAGGTTTATACTTCATGAAAGCCAGTAGTTTTTAAGACAGGTTGCAGAAAAAATAATGTGTGAAATATTGTTTTTAGAACCATACAAAGATAATGTAAACAATTACATTTTGAAAAAAAAAATACTTTATTTGTTTTCATTTTGAGCTTTATAAATCTAAGACTCTGATTGGTGTAGGGGTACACAAGGTCCTGGTTTCAAACTTGTTTCACAAAAAAGTCAAAATCGCAGACCGAATGATGTTTCCATCACCCTCCTTGTTACACCGTGTATAAGTATATGTTTGTGAGTGTAGGTATATCTTTTTTCAAAACTTAGACCTGGCTATTTCTTTACTTAACTTTACTTAACAAACCTAAGCACCTACTTATCTAACCCACATTATGTTATATGTAACAAGAATATAAGTAGGTAATACTTCAATAAAGGCAGTACCTGTGGCAGTAACCTTATTCAGAACCCTTGGTAGAGCACGGTAAACATCATCAATATGGGCACCGTAACTCCATAAATCAATCACAGGCTTTGTGACGACTTTAAAGGTGATACGTGCGTCCTTCTGAATAGGCGTTACTTTGAGAGTTGACGTATGAAAATCGATCGCGAATTACAAATCAGGAACCTACGTGATTTACTTTGTAAAGTGATCAGAGTGAGGGACATCCATAATCTAAATCTTCTAGGAAAGCGTCGTACATCTTATAACGCATCGTCATTTACTATCATGTGAGATAGTGGTCAAAAATATGTATAATAACTCCCGATCTCGTGGGAATATCAGGATAAAAAGTAGCCTATGTTACTCCCAGTGAATCAATGTATCCTCATACCAAGTTTCATCAAAATCGGTCCAGTAGTTTCGGAGCCTATTCCTTAATAACAAAAAAAAAATCTTTCCTCTTTTTTGTATTAGTGTAGCTAAGGAAATATTTGTGAAATTTTGACGTGATAACGTCTTATAAATTGATGGAACACCTGCATTCACAAAAAAGTGTCACGGTAATATTGTGTGACGTCATCTTCACGTCATGCGTCATGGTAATATGACTAGACGCGTCATGGTAACTTAGGAAACAGAGTATATGTAAGCAGTACTTTCTTAAGAATAGGCTCTACAACTATTAGACCGAGTTTAGTGAAATTTGTTGAAAGAATACATTAAGTAAGTACTTAGGAATAACATAGACTTTTAATATGTCTACGGGATCAGGACCTACGCGGGTGAAATCATGGGATGTTTCTTGTGTTCAAAACAGAGCGATATACAAAACTTTTTGCCTTACAAGTCGTGAGCCCGCCAAGTATCCCGACATTCCCACAGAGATTTATTCAAAAGCCCTGCTTGAAATGCAAGTAAATCGACTCGCGTCCGCTTGTACGTTGTTTATTATATCTGCGTCAAGCCGTTAATATGCCATCTCATTAGTTCTATCCACGTATCAGTCTGTTACAGCTACGGACATAGAAAAGGCGACAATGATACTAAAGATGTTGAAACGGTAACATATGAATTATGAACGTAATATAAACCTAGCTAGTTATATTAATAAAGGTATTTCTATGTTAGATCACGAATATGTTAATGTTTAACATTTGCGGAGCTTGTTATTGACACAACACGAACTGTTATTTATGAAATATTAGCAATCCGCCCCGGTTTTGCATGGCTAGTAGAGGAAAATTCTCAGATACCTACTTTTTATCCCCCGACGCAAAAACGACGGGTGTTATTATTGTTTGTATTTACTTTTCTCTGTAACTATCTCGTTAATGTTTCTTATTTGTATTACTTTTCTCTGTAACTATCTCTTACTGTTTCTTATTTGTGTCTGAATTATGTCGTGTGTTTGTTTGAATAAATTCTATTCTAAAATCCGTTCAGTATTTTTTTTTCGGATTTTTAACAAACATCGTCATATTCCAATTGATTTTCATAAAATCCACGGAAGGTATGAATTATATTATTATACTTAAACGTCTTAAACCTTTCTCATTAATCACTTCGTCCATTGGCGTAAGTAAACCGTATGAAAATCCATTATAAAAAGAAAAGATTTGATTGTTTGATTGTTTTAATTGAATTGGCTCCGAAACTACTGGACCGATTTTGATAAAACTTGGTATTAGGATACATTGATTCATTGTGAGTGTCATCGGCTATTTTTTAACCCGATATTCCCACAGGATCGGGAGTTATGCGGGTGAAACCGCGGATCGCTGTTCGTTCTGTAATTACTAATTGGTATAGATAGAAGACTGTCTGCGCTCCGCGGTTGTTGCGTCCTGAAGAAATATCAGCGTAAACAGCCTATGTCTCTTTCTCCATACTTTGTGTAACCCCAGTGGAAATCTTTATCCAAATCAGTCAAGCTGTTGTACCATGAAGATTGTACTAACAAACACCTTTCTCCATTTAAAATATTAGTTGGGATTACATGCATTTAATTGTTTCTATAGATATTTATTAAATTGTGCTTAAGGTTACCAAGAGATAGTAAATCTTATGGAATTTAGTAAACAATAGAACAGACTGTTGGCAGCGGTTTGTTTAGATTTTAATAGTAAGGTATAAGATTTTATCGGTTCAATTGGATTATGCAGTAGTAAGTACCTACCTTTACCTTTTATATTATTTTAACTTATATTTAGTATATACAGGGTTATTGGAAATTAATTGACACGGCGTTAAGGGCTTCTTCTGTGCACCTTAACGATCAACTTTTGTTCTACGACTTTTGGAAATTCATTATAAAAATATTCCATACAAAAATAAAAAATTAAATCCAACAGTTCAAATAATACTCAACTCTACGTCTACGTCACAGAATCAATCATAGTAGGTATGGTTGACCCGATCGATCGGGTCGCACGCAGTGCGCCCCGTGCCGATCGCGCGCGCGCACTTGCCGCATAGACATAGAAAATTACCAGACAGTACGAGAAACACTTAATTTTTTTTTTGGGATATGTATTAAGTTTCGACAAAAGTCGTAGAACAAAAGTGGTTTATTAAGGTGCACAGAAGAAGCCCTTATCGCCGTGTCAATTAATTTCCAATAACCCTGTATTTGATTGTAATAAGTTTCCTGTTTTTTAAATATTTATTATAATATCTATTAAAAAAAATATTTTAGCAGCGCTCCATGGTTTTAACCTTGTTAGTCCCGATCCCGTGGTAATATCGGAATAAAGCCTATGTTTATAAATCCCCGGATAATATCTTCATTTTATTAAAATCGTTTCAGTAGATACGGCCCTTTACAAACATTAATATACCTACATCTAAAAACTAAAGTGCGCAAAAATTTTATATACTTATACAGAATTTTAAAAAGCAAACTAAATTCAGAATGTGGTTTAAAATTTTTCAAAAATCTTCGAGAGATGCATCCAGTTTTTATTAAGCTACGTTTAGTGATACAAAGTAAAATTAAACCAGAAAGTTACTCACAATTCCTGCTTTGCCACTCTTCTAGTCACATGGCTCGCGTACGACGGCAACTTTACAACTCTTGTTTTTCTTAACTTTTTACGATGTTCCATATAAAAATATCACTGAACGCCGACGTCACAATAAAACATCACTGCAGTACATATTACAAGTCGAATTTCATTTACGATTCCGTTTTTAGATCGATTTGTTTTATTAGATTGTGGATATACGAAAGGCAGAGCGCGTTCGAGCGTGATAGCGCGTGCGCTCCGAGCCGGGTGAGGCACACCATTGAATAAGTTGTTTTGTAAGTTCCTTGCAGTCAGATGACAGCTTCATCATCTCCCGTTCCTCCCGCTCCCCGCGTCTCAACGAGATGCGTGAACGGAATTGAGTTGTTGCTTTTACTATAATAATGTTGCTTTGCCCTGCCTGCAGTTGCCGACCGTGTTAGCCGCGGTCGCCGGTCGGTTCAACTCAAGGGATTTGACCTAAGTATAATTTATTGTAGCTTTTTATTCTACGGAGATGGAGGTTTTTGTGTGTTGTGACGGTTTATCTCTACACGCAGTTTTTTTAAAGTAGAACTTAAAAAAATAGTATCTACTATAAAACACTCCTAAACTAAAACTAAAAACGCTAAAAATAGGTATCTTTTTAGAATTTTTTTATTAGATTGGTAGATAAAGTAAATTAGGTAGCTATTTTCCCATTAATTAGTATTAAAATTGTATAAAACAAGTTAGTTGGAATGCTATTTTATTCAGTTTTAAAAATAGTTTGAAGTTTTAAAGTAAGATAATATTTTATTCCGTACACGCAATCATACAAATAAGGTTATTTCCATTCGAAACTCACTTGATTGAGATGTTTAAAACCAGTTCAGGAGCCCTATTTTTGAATCCTTCGCCCCGCGTCGAGCGCTCGATTTCTACTGATATTCGTTCGACATCGGAAATTCGCTATTTTTGAATCGCTCCATCGTAACGAGTGGTCTCCACCACTCGTCGCCGACAGGCGAGTGGTAGAATAAACATCAAACAATCATAGTCAAACATTCGGAAACGGTCTTTGAAAAATATTTATATCTTTTGGGATAATTTCGGATGTCTGCTGGTAATTACCGCTTTTCAAATAACTGCGTAAAACGAATAAAAATTGACATTTTAAATTTCGACGACGAACGATTCAAAAATACAGTATGTGTCATGCGACTTGGAAGTCGAGCGTGACTTGTAGGCGTATACGACGAAGCTTTGTCACACGAGCGATTCAAAAATAGAGCCCCTGAGTGTTGGAAATGTCTTGTACCTACTCGATTTAAAAATTCAGATTTTTATTACCGACATTCGTAAAAAGTAGAGGTTCCACTTTTTATCGGTCTTAAAGTTGTCTTGTCGGTAAGAATGTGGGTTTAATTTTTTTTATTAAGTACTTACTTATTTAATTTTTTTAAAATTTAAATTAAATAAGTAAGTACTTACTTACTTAGTATTTATGGTCATGGTTACAGTCAACAGTCGACTGAAAATCTTATCAGAGTTTTTGTACTTAGGTACCTAAGTAATTTATTTTTTGTGCTTTTGCTATGTACTATTTCGAGTGCATGTTGTCAATTATTTTTATCTGTTAAAATTTAACACAAAATATACAAATAGGTACAATAATTGTGTAAAATGAGAATAAGTAGGTACTGAATAACACATATTAAGACTAATTTTGTGTCCTGTAAGAAACTCGAATGATAGTTTTTACTATAAAAACAATATTAATCTGAAAAAAATATATGCAAACCATAACTTAAAATAAATAACCACCATGTTTGAACTTGTGATTTCTATGGTTTGAACACTCCCGCCAAAGATTAGCCGCCATTTTTTTCAGTGACAAAACTCATTCTTGTCAATGTCAATATACCGAATGAAGTTAGCGGTGTGGTTCATTAATTTTCGAAAGAACTTCATTAATCTTCGTATGTTTTATTTTCGTTTTGTTTGTTTTAATTTAAAAACCTAAGAATAAGCTTTCACACGTTATTATGGCTACTTGCCCTACGAAGTTTATGATTAGGGATCTTCTGAACAAGACACCACCGTTTGATGTCTGGTTACAAGGAACTATTGAGCAGACAGTCGAAAACGATATTTTATTAATATCAGACTCTAGTGGTCGAGCGAAGATTACGAAATGTCAGTCCGCGGTTGGAATTATTAACAAAAGTTCACTTATAAAAGGTAGGTTTAGCTTTTGTCATGCTTTTCTTAGATACAATGCTACTTGCTATCTTCGTTGATGTAACTGCTTGCTTTTATAATTTATGCTTGAGGTTTTAAAGCTTTTGCTAAATAAGTAGGTACGTACATACAGTCACATTACTAATTAGCTGAACCCCACGTGACCTAGAGCTAACTGCAAATCTGTAAGGTTGTAAAGTAATGTTACCTGATTCTGTTTTTTAATCAATATAATAAGTACAATATACAAATTAATAAAAATTACAAAATAGGTAAATACAATATTTTTTACAGATAGGATGCGAATGAGCTCTGGGTCACGTGGGGTTCAGCTAATTGGTAACGTGACTGTACCTATCCTCTTTTCTTATAGACAAAATAGTAGGTATTTAGTCAAAGCCCCGTTTTATCAGGCTTACTAATATTACTAGCTGTCCCGGCAAACGTTGTTTTGCTATTTAGTTACAAAAACAACATAAAAAAACATAAAAAAATCATCAAAATCGGTAATGCCGTTACAAGTTCACTCACGAAGGCGCGCCCCTCCAGGGTACATTTTCTCGATGTGCATTAATATGAGTGTCGCACGTGCTAACAAGATGATGTCTTAATGTGTGTGTGAAGACTATCAGTAGAGACAGCATACAACAGAGATAGAATTATATAGGTACTCACAAATTATGTTTACAACAACATTCATAAGGTGTGGAAGGGCGCGCCTTCGTGAGTGAACAGATCTGTACGGAGGAGTATAAATAAGCCTTAATTTCCAACCTTAAAAAACAAAAAAAAACGGAGTATAAACTCTAAAATTGTGACACAAGATTTTTATCTATTAGATTATAAACCTATTTTGTTCGTTTTCGAGATTTTTTCAGAAATTGAACTAGGTATAGGCATAGAAATAAATGGTATAGGGTACAAATACTATAATTCAATAGTAGTTACTGTACGTTAAGCGAAAGCAGGCTGTTAGCTTGTTCATTGCTTTTCGGTTTAATCAGTTCGGTTTTTCCTTTGAATTTTTTATTTTTTTTTTGTATCTACCTTTGTAATTTATATCATACTTCTAGGAACATACTGCTGCATCATAGGTGTAGTATCAAAAACTAAGGGTTTACCAGAAGTTCAAGCGACAAAATTCATCGATTTAACATCACAGCCGCAAATGAAACTAGCCTGGGACAACGAAGTGAAGGAATTAAACCTGTTTATGGAAGGAAAAATTGTACCATCCGTT
Source organism: Idaea aversata (assembly GCA_907269075.1). Taxonomy (NCBI): domain Eukaryota; kingdom Metazoa; phylum Arthropoda; class Insecta; order Lepidoptera; family Geometridae; genus Idaea; species Idaea aversata. The sequence goes on from OU026101.1 coordinate 6,113,286, forward strand.
AAATAAAACAATTTTCTTAAAAATATATTGGTGTTTATTCCATCACCTTTAAATATAATTGGTATAATGTCTTACATAATAATGGAATCAATTTTTATCGCATTATTAAATATTGAGCAAAATATCAGAAGTTGGATTGTCAACAAAAAATATTGCAGTTGGTATCACAGTAGTTCCTTAAATTATTGCTCAATGTCTAATTTTGCTTTAAATAATAACTATAAATTATAAAATAACAAATGCTCTACATAGATAACCACAGATTGGACCAAACCCAAATAAACCTACTATATTTTTCATTTCATTGCACTTTACTACTCTATACAAGTGCATAGAGTAATTTTGTAATATTTTGATACAAATAATAAAACTTTCTAGCTAATTAGTACCGCGTAGTAGTAGTAAAAAATGTGACATTACATAATATTCAATATTGACCCAGTTTTGTTACAAAATTGAACTCTAATCATACTTTAACAATCACAATAGCTAACTTTCAAACGAAGCATATTTGCGAACTTCACACCGCCATTTTCTTTGGAGCATGTGGTGTTAAACTCACAAATATTCGTCGAAAAGAGCTTGTGATTGCCAGTTTTTGTTAAAAAAAAGCTTATTAAATAAAATAACAAAATCGTAACCCTTCCAAACATATTTTTTACAATTTAGATTCAGACTTGAGCAGTGGTCCTAGTTTTTGAGCCAGCATGATGTTACCGGCAATCTTGAGTTTGCCCTTTAGGTAGGCAACTTGAGGGCTGAGCGTTCCTGCGGCAATCTCCACCAGATCATTGTCCGAGACTGTCATCGTTGTGTCGGCTTTGCCTGATTTCGGACCTCCGTCATGCACTAACGGTTTCTTGAGATCTAAGGCTGTAAGGAATAAACAATTTATGAATATTTTGAACTTTACAATCACTAAGCAATGAGCACTATCCTGCCCATTGTGTCTAACTAGAAAATACTTCAGAGATCGCTATAAATTTAGCCGGTTAGTTACATGGTCTGCAAAAATTAAAAATATACTGCCCCTAATTCAAAATCTGAATTTGATAACTATTAACCAATAATATTTGGGAACATGCTCTCGAGGCTGATCCCGAATCAGATCTGACGGATCAGAATAAGGACTCATCAGCGAGGTTTGATAATAAAAAGCTGTTGGACACAGATCATCTGATCCAAATGCAGACCGGATGGTCTAATCGTGGTCATTATTAGATAATGATAACCACAATCCTTAGTCATTAGGAGCCTATAGAAAAAGAAGTAAACTAGCTATTTGTTTAGCGTCATCCGTAAAGGGTCCTGCCGAAAAACCAGCGGCTGTATCAGCTCAATGTTGTTGCAGCAATTTTTTGCTTAGGCAGAGCCTTCTTTGGAGTCATACGGCTCCTTAGATCTTATTTCGTTTATGTCAGTGTTCATATGTTTGTTTGTCTCACTACATTTCTAAAATATCTTGTGTCGGGTGCTTCTTCAAATAAATGTTATTCTATTGTACAGTTTTAAGTATTGTAGTAATAGTAATAGGTCTTTCTTTGGAAACTAAATTAATTTTCGCGGGCGATATCATTTTGATTACAAAGAATACCCAAAAAGTATAATTTTTTCTGTCAAAAAAAAAAGCTGAATTTTAGGGTATTTTGAGCTACTCAGAGGGTTCTATTTTGCAAGCGAAATGATAAATTAACAATTAGTTAGCAGTAATTTACAAGAATTATGGGCATTTCTTAAAAAAATTATACAACTCATAATTACTTACTCCACTGTTTAACGGTCTTCCCATTTTCAGTGATGTTGTACAAGAAGATGCCGTTGACGCTCTTCGCCTTGTCCGGGTTCTTGTTGACTTCCTCAATTATCTTGGCGAAGAGAGCGTCGCTCTTCAGTGCTCCGGCGCTGGCTGATGGAGACGGGGTAGCGGCTGCGCCCGCGCCGGTTGAGACTGACTTTAGGTCTACATATGCACCTGGAAAGATAGATAGATTAACGCTTCTTTGTACCAAATACGACCCAGTTGTTGGCACAATGGTCACCATGCCGGACTGTTAAACACAAGGTTGCGGGTTCCATTCCCGCCTCAGACGAGTATTTATGCTTAGATATTTGTCTGTGGTCTGGCTGTTTCTATGTTTTATAAATATACAGGGTGATTAGGAGTGAGGGGATACAGGGTATTTTTACATGGGCCTTCAGGGCTATATCCTAAACTATAATAGATAACGAAAAATGCTGGAAGGAGTTGCGTGGCCGATTTTGTCAAATAGTAAAACTGCATCATTAGATTTTTGAAAAAGTCACTACCATAGGCAGGAATCGAACCTGTTAATTTTGCAAAAAAAATAATCCTATATTTTTATACTAATCGATAGTGTTGCTGATAGAGATTAATTCTTAGAAACAAACATAGTATGGCAAATCACATACACATAAAGTTAGACTAGATTGCTTTTAGTGATCTCTACTAGGCAATAACATTTTGTCAATATTTGTCAGTTAAAAAAAAAACAGATAACTTAAGCCGTATTTCATAAATACTATTCTGCTTTTAGGGTCATTTGCAGCAAAATTGAAATTTTTTAATTTTATAAAACCTAGATAACGAGTTATAGTTTTTATAGGGAGGTTGCAAATAACTTTATACATATTGGCTTACCAGCAATAACAACGTTTCCAGTCTCCTTAACTTTGGTCTGGAAATGCACTCGCTTGCCCTCGAGCCACATTTCAGTAACCAAAGTCTGTCCGGGAACAACGGGCTTCACGAAACGGGCTTTCAATGCCTTCACGTTGCTGGGTTCGTTTCCACCGTATCTTGAAAAAGAGAAATATATTTGTTAAATTCAGACAATACGTACGCTATTTTGCTCTTTTTTTTGCGGATAATTGCTCTCCAAAATTTTGCATCGCGGCGAGGCTAGAATTCGCGACCTTTTAACGTGCAGATAATTTTTTGGTTACGTGGCGTAGTGGTTATTACACTGCACTCGCGAGTTCTAGTTTAGCCACTGTGCAAAATTTTGAAGATACATTTTTCCTTAATTATTTTCCAAAATTACCTAATGTTGGCTTACGCACTTAAAAATAATAATAAAAAACTGATGGTTGCCTGTAAAGTCGGTATACGGGCGAAAGTTTTACGTGACAACAACTGTGCTCGAGTGGAAGGGACGCGTGCCTTTCACTTTTTATGTCTGTCTCTCTCGCTCTTAGGCGGGCTAACCATGCCCGCGTGCCTCTCACTCGCTCTCATTGTGAGCGGAGCGTAACGCAGTTTCTTGAAGTGTCACCCGGCAAACCAATTTATAAGACGTTGTCACGTCAAAACTGTATAGTGTACATGCTCGTTAGATGAAATTAAGTTGGATGCAGCGCCTACTTAATTTATTTCACCAATCTAAATTTATTATAATTTAATTGGTATTTTTTTCATTTCTAACTTATGGTGGTATTTTTAATGGAAAATGCTATACTTATTGTGTTACTCGACGGGAAAACATTTTAATATCATGTGGTAAGCACACTAGGTAGCAAATATGTTCGGGACTCTCTAATAATATTATAAATGTGAAAGTTTGTGTGTGTTAGTTTGTTATTCCGCCACGCAAAAACTACTGAACCTATTGCGACGAAAATATCTACCTTATGTGGGTGGATACCTACATAAGGTAGATATAGCCCCCGGTTATATCCGCGTAAGTCCTTATCCTGATTTTCCAATTCGAATGAGGACTTCGAGTGTGAAACTGCAGGCTATCTTTCTTATTTAGGAAGATAGCCCGCGCAGATTAGCATAGCGCCGCTAGGTTAGGAGAAATCCTAAATGGCCTTCTGCATGATGGCCCAGCACTGGACCAGCGAGATGGCCATGGGATGGTTTAAACGCAACTACACGATGGCCACGTTCGGCCATCGTTGCCCACTTACTTTGATGTGCGACCGAAAAACCGATACCTTGGCCATCCAGTCGCCATCCCACGGACCATAAGCCATCAGACACAACGACGCCCTCTACATGCTGGCCCATCATGTAGAGGGGTCATAGAAAGTTTGTTGTAATTAAATAATGTACTTACTTGGCAAGAACATGTCTAGCGGAGAAACCAAGGGAAGCCAGTCCATGCAGGATGGGTTTGGCGTGTCCGCTCACACTTGCTACTGTCGGATCGATGTGTAGTGGGTTCAGATCACCTGATAACCTGAACATTGGAAAAGATAATCATTACATAGTATAAAACAAAGTCGCTTTCTGCTGTCTCTATGGATGCTTAAATCTTTAAAACTACGCAACGGATTTTAATGCGGTTTTTCTAATAGATAGAGTGATTCAAGAGGAAGGTTTATCATTTCATAGTATAAAACAAAATCACTTTACGCTGTGTCCCTATGTATCTTTAATCTTTAAAACTACGCAACTGATGTTGATGCGGTTATTTTTAATAGATAGAGTGATTCAAGAGGAAGGTTTATCATCATTACATAGTATAAAACAAAATCACTTTACGCTGTCTGTCCCTATGTATCTTTAATCTTTAAAACTACGCAACTGATGTTGATGCGGTTTTTTTTAATAGATAGAGTGATTCAAGAGGAAGGTTTATCATCATTACATAGTATAAAACAAAATCACTTTACGCTGTCTGTCCCTATGTATCTTTAATCTTTAAAACTACGCAACGGATGTTGATGCGGTTATTTTTAATAGATAGAGTGATTCAAGAGGAAGGTTTATATATATATAATACATGCATAAAATGGCAGTGCAAAGCCGGAGCGGGTCGCTTCGCTAGTAAATAATAAATAAATATTGCAGGACATTCCACACATCGCCATCATCTAATTCAGGGGTGTCAAACTGGATTTTCCATCGGGCCATTTCAAAAATGGCAGATGTGTTAGCGGGCCAGACATAAAATAATTAAACACGTAAATTTTTAGGGTTCCGTATCTCAAAAAGTAAAAAATGGAACCCTTAAACCGCGTCTGTCTGTCCGTGTGTCACCACCGATCCTCTCAGAAACGGGTGGACCTAGCAAGTTGGAATTCATACCACATACTGAAGCCTATAGTCCCTATTAGGTGTATAAAAATCAAGGTCCTGGGTCAACACGATAAAAAGATATGAGCAAATTTACATTTTCACGAAACGTGTAAGTAGGTACCAAAATTTGCCTTAATTTTCAACTTTTTTATATTTTGGAATTTTTCCTTTTTTATTAAGTTTATTTGGTGAGGTAGGTACATTCATTTGGCACTTTTTCAACAGGTTGGTAACACTAACAATATTGAGCGATATTTGTTCTTATTCTTTTTTTAATGGAAAACATTTATTCCCATAAATACGAACTACAAAAAAGGATAGCTAGGTAGCTTTCAAAAACTCAAAGTCAAGGGTGCCTAACAGATTGGTCACTGCAAGTGCGGGAGAAATGAAGATTTAAACTATAAGGGTTCCTTTTTTACCTTTTGAGGTACGGAATCTTAAAAATACCCTTTTTTGAGATCTAGATTCCGACTGCGGGCCGCATCATTATGAATCGCGGGCCGCATGCGGCCCGCGGGCCGTATGTTTAACATGACTGAATTCTAATTGGATAACATACGTATGTTATCCAATTTATTTTACATTATTTTCAAGATTTTAGATGTACCTACAGCTAACAGGACGTAAGAGGCAGAGAGATTTATTCGGTATTAAATAACCACAAATAAAACACTAGTTAAACAAAATCAATTTATTACATTGAAAGAAAAAAAAATTGTGTACTTATATGTTTTGTGATTTATTCAAAAATAAATTGGATAACATACGTATGTTATGCAATTTATTTTACATTCGTTTCAAGATTTTAGATGTACAGCTAACGGTACGTAAGAGGCAGTTTGAACAACGGCACCCCAACCTTCATAGGTATGATCTCCTCAAACGGCACGTGGTTTTTGTCCACCCATGTCACGAAGTCCTCAGCTATCGCAGCTGATATCTCCATCATGAATATAGTATCCACCTCCGCTCTATGAGCATCGATAGCCTTCTTCTTTACCACTCGCTCGTAGATAGATTTCAACTGATAAGAGTCCGTTGGCCTCGATTCCCTACCCCAAGGGTACCTCGGCATTGAAGGTCTGGACACGAATTGACGGTACATCATCCTACCTGTAGGCTTCATCAGTACCTTTCCCTTTCTAGTCTCCAATACGTGATAGAAGCCGTGGAAACAATCCGCGCAGTACACGTCAGACAAACTCTTGTGCAACTGTTCGATATGATTCTTCAATATCGGGAAATCCGCGCTGAATCCATCGTGGGCGATCAGGCAGACAGGTTTCGTTAGCATATTTAAGAAAGATGCTATCAAATCGTAGACAGCTGCGTCGAATGTTGGCTCATTTTCTAGGAGATCGTTGGTGAGGCCGGTGAGAGTTGCGGCTTCGTGTGTCACTTGCTTAGTTTTTGGGTTCAGGCAGATGGTAAGCTTGTGTTGCACGCGCGGCGCTGTCACCTCGGCGCCGTAAAGATGGTCCCTCTTGACGGCTACCATGCTGAGCTCCGTGATCCTCGTCTGGTTGTTCTGTTGTTCCGGCAGCCCTGTGGTCTCTAGGTCGAGGTATACGAACGTCGCTATACGAGCCATGATAAACGACTGTGCTACTGCGACTACTGAATCAAAGTTGTACGTTTTATTTATATTGTAGTCCGGGAGTCCAATGCAGGAAACCCTACCTCATAAAAAATTGAACTTGCATACTGCATACCCTGTACTAGTCGACCTTTAGTAGCTTCTACTACTCTTAGACCTAAGTCTTGAAATAAAAAGTATTTTTTTCAAATAATTTTGTATAAATGTCGTCCGTCGACAAACACTGCCAGGCTACGGAGAGGCCAATCAAGACATACGTGAACAGCTTTAATTAGGCTATCAAAATAATATATTTGATAGGTCCCGCTCACGTTCCATAGCAACCAATGTTTCGTAAAATTGGTTCCATAGTAGTAGTTTCGTAAAATTATTATATTGATTAATGATAATATCGCTCACCTGGGCTTGTGTTATGGTGACGAGTGACGAATAGTAAAAAGTACATAAAATACTTCTATAAAGGTGAAAAAAAAAGAAAAATATAAATTATCATCCATAAACCTACTTTATAGACAACCATTTTTTAATGAGGTAGGGTTTATTGCATTGGGCTCCCGGACTATTGTTTCAACATTATCAGTTCGTTAGGAAATGAATCACTGTATGTACAAATAGGATACTGTAGGCATGAGAATTTGTAGATATGGACATTTGTTAATACGGGAATCTGTAGTATTGGAAATCTGAAAATTTTAGAACAGTCGCGTACCGTGCCTTGGCCCTGTATAAAAATTTGTTTAGGGGCCCTTTTGAACGATACAAGAAAAAATAATAAATAAATAATAAATATTGCAGGACATTCCACACATCGCCATCTAGCCCCAAGCTAAGTAACTAGACTTGTGTTATGGGTGCTAGACAACGGATATTGTTTTGCTAGACAACGGAAATTGTTTGTATTGTATTAAAATGTAATGCATAATAATTAAATAAAACGCGTCTATAAATACTGCTCTCTGTGGTTTATTATCGTATGTTGGTACAATCAACGGTCAAAAGTCTCTGCCAACTGTAACGTTTACAATCCTGTGCAGTACTATTAGAACATTAAAATAAATAAATAAATATTGCAGGACATTCCACACATCGCCATCTAGCCCCAAGCTAAGTAACTAGACTTGTGTTATGGGTGCTAGACAACGGATATACTACTTATATACTTTTCTTTTGTAAATATATACTTAATATACATACAGGCACCCAGACCACAGACAAATATCTAAGCATAAATAATTGTCTGAGGCGGGAATCGAACCCGCAACCCTGTGTTTGGCAGTCCGGCATACCGCGGCGGCGACCATTGTGCCAACTGGGTCGTCGACATTATAACAACGTAACCTGTGGATCGAACCCACGTCGGTTGGTGTAGCGAGTGACGGCTTATACCACTCGGTCAACTAAAGACATAGCTAACATGTTGCAAATAATAATCACACTGAGTACTTTTAATTCAAGTATTTGTGTTTGTATGTAACGTCTATTAGAAGAAGGTCGTAAGTCGCATACTTGTTTATAGTATTATTAGCTGCGCTCCACGGTTTCACCCACGTTATTCCCGATCCCGTGGGAATATCGGGATAAATTAAGATGTAAGCTATCCTATCTTTCAAGTTGGATCAAACTGCACACGGTGTGCAAATTTGATTAAAATCGGTTAAGTAGTTTAGGAGTCCATCGCGCACAAACAACGTGACACGTAATTTATATATATTAGAATTGTAGCAAACTGATCGTAGACTTATGACCCATACTGTACATCGATTATTGTGGGATTACCCCGTTCAAGTAAATGACACATTTACGAACAGTGGCAAAATATTAGCAAATAATAGCAGGTTCCGGTTCATTTTCTGATTTATCCGTCAAAGTTTTACATATTTTAAAGATACGAAATGAATCAGACAAAACTTATCTGTAGAATGTATAAAAATAATTTCAAAATAATAAACGTTTAATACAAAACAATATAGTTTTCCGTAGCCTCTTCCCGCAAAAAAATTATGAAAGGAGGCCGACTTTCGTTACAAATAGCTAATATTTACTTAGAAGATTTCAAATAATAAAAATATACTACGATAAAATAGAAATATTAAACATTAATTCGTATAAAAATGATACGACGACAAAAATATTCACAATTACCACAAAAAGAGATCATCAATCTTCCACCATGTTTTGCTAATTCACTTAAAGCTTATTTTGATAGAAATAAGGTTGACTTTATTTGTCTTTGTCTCAGTTCGATGTATAAAGTAATGACTAATTTGAATGAAAAGTCAGTCTAGATTCTTCTGGGGCGCGTCAAATCGTAAATGCGTCCTTAAACGGGGAAATCCCGCAGCCTTCCGCGATAACCGATGTAGGGTGTTGCCAACTTTTGAACGCACGCTTTAAGGTGGTCGCAGATTGATCAGAGCCGAACGAATCGAATTTTTACCGTCTCTGACGATGCGGTCGACTCTGATGACGTCATCGGAAATACAAATGTCTTCCTTATCTCTATCACGGTACTTTATCCCGTATACGTATAAGGTTATTTTTCCCGTAGACGGCAAAAATTCGATTCTTTCGGCTCTGATCAATCTGCGACCACCTTTACGCGGAAAAAAAGAAATACTTAGTTTTTTTTACTTTTGTCATTTCTAAAATAAATAAAATTTTGGGAAGTTTTTATTAATTTTTGCCTACGCACGTTTTAAAATCCTAGTGATTTCTATGGGTTTCATACAACGTTCTGTGATAAGTACACTACTACAAGATTGAAGCGCGTGTGTGCGTGAGCACTGAGACAGCCCGTCAGGTACGGAGTGAAACTGATTTAAGGCCGATCCCCAAAAAAAACAGTGTCGGCTCAGTTCCGACACGTGCCGTACCGTACTACCGTAACATATCCATCAGTGTCAATGAAAAATTATTTGTTGCATACTTTTTGTACTAGACTATCCGTACTGGTTAGTGACAGTGACGTCGTGATCCGGCGTGAATTTGTAGCGGACAATATTTTGCCTGACACGGTCGCAGTGTTTCAAGATGGACGGGACAAGATGGCCCGTGTGTTGCCCGTATTTATCACGTTTTTTTGACGATGGACTCCTAGGTACATTCATTTTCCATATTTTAACCGCAGTCAAAATATCGGAAATATTTGCGGTCGTTATCTTTGCTCGCTCTCGGTTTTTTCACATAATATAATCAAAAAAACCGGCCAAGTGCGAGTTGGACTCACGCACGAAATTTATTTACGGAACAGTACAGTACGGAATGCCATAAAGCTGATCCGCAGACTAAAACTGACACAGAGAGCAATGGAACGCATTATGCTCGGAATATCTCTACGAGACAAAGTGCGCAATACCATCATTCGACAACGCACCAAAGTAATAGACGTAGGGTACCGCGTCTCTAAATTAAAATGGGCGTGGGTGGGCTGGACATGTGTGTCGCAGGGGAGACGGAAGGTGGAGCAAAGCTGTTCTCGAATGGAGACCAAGAATCGGGAAGAGAAGTGTGGGCAGACCACCAGCCAGATGGTCCGACGACATAAGAGCTCATGCTGAGGCAGCGTGGTCCAGAAGGACCGATGATAGGACGTTGTGGAGAGGCGTTGGAGAGGCATATGCCCTGCAGTGGGCTAATACATGCTGCTGAAGAAGAAGAAGAAGAAGAGACAGTACGGAACTGTCGGTCACGTGCCGTCACTGTTCTGTGCGGATAGACCTTTATACTGGCTCAGCCAGTGCCCGGGTTCAGGGCTGCCACACTAGCATGAGAACGGTAAACATCACGCGTCACGTGTTTGTTTTATATTGTTTAATAATAATATAGTGTTACTAATTTGATCTTAAGTAGGGAGGGAGTGAGGACTAGGCTTGTGTTATGGTGACGACGACGAGTTTTTCTTTCAGAGGAAAGGTGGGAGCGATTGAGTGAGTGAGTGCCCCAACCTAAGCAACTAGGCTTGTGCTATGGTGACCAGACCACAGATTTATTTATATAAAGTCAATTATCACGATTATAAAACCAATAAAAAAAATACTAATACAGATGGAATACTTATACTACTTTTTTTTTATAGAGTCCCTCTCTATAAAAAAAAGGAGTATGGGAGAAAGGGTGAAAACAATTGAGTGAATGAGTGCTCCAGTCTAAGCAACTAGGCTTGTGTTATGGTGACTTGACGCGACGGATAATATAGTTATATGTATAATATACTACTTGTGAATACATATTATTATGTCAAAGTTTATCTATTTATTTATTATTATTAAGAATACGGTGATCGGCCTGCAGCTCAAATCATTGGACGGATCGGATTAAAACTTAAATACAGTACATTATTCTGATGTGGGGATCCAATAAGAAAAAAAACCGTCCGTGGACCGTTGAAACCGTGGAGTCCGACTCACACTTGGCCGGATTTTTTAAATAATTAATTAGTATAGCGATAGTGATAAACAATGATTGTGCCTTTGAAGAAAAGTTTTTGACTTTTGTGGTACAGTAACGCGCGCGCATCTTAAAAATTCACTCTCATAATTTTTTCATAACACGCCTAAAGAAGTATAACTTCAAAAATTGATGAAATTCGGGTAAAAGCCAGGGTTCGCGGATATATTATTATATCAATGGATGATATTTATCCGTTATTTAACAAATGGTTTTTTTTGTGATATTTATACTTATATTATTATTATTGTATATACAAGGTGGGCCAAAAGAAATCACCCTATTGGAAGATGCTCTCATTTTTGCAAATGGCCGCCAATGTCAAATCTGTTTTGACATTTGTGGACTAGACAGATGCAAAATACAAGTGAACAAGCCATTGAGCGATACACTCCCAAAGAACGCGGAATAATCGTGTCCATTTTTTTGCGTCTGAGGTATTGGCGGCGAAGCGCGAATTTCGTCGCCGATTCCCCGGCTGTCCGACACCAACTGCGCAAACACTGCGCCGTTTAGCCACCAACCTTGAAGAGTATGGGACCATACAAGACGTTGCCAAGAGTGGCCGGTCCCGGAGAGCCCGTTCTGCTGAAAATATCGCCGCTGTAGCCGAGGATGTCGAGCTGGCCGCTGGAAACATCGACCAGACCACAACAGTGGACGGTGCGCGCTATAGGGCCATGTTGACAGAGTTTTTTTCTGCTGCAATTGGACGAATTAGGACTGAGGGATATGTGGTTCCAACAGGACGGAGCAACGGCACACACTGCGCGAGCCACAACCGATATTCTGAAGGTAGCGTTCCCGGGTCGCCTCATCTCTCGTTTTGGCGATTTGCACTGGCCCGCAAGATCGCCCGATTGAAGCGTTCCAGACTTTTTTTCGTTAGGTTTTTTGAAGTCCCGTGTTTACGTGAACAAGCCCAAGACTCTGGAAGCCCTCAAGCACAACATTCGACACGAGTGCGAGAATCTGTCGCTCGAAGTTCTCGCCGAAGTGATGAAAAATGCCATAAAACGAGACCGTATGGCAATCAATTGTGACGGCGCCCATTTGGCCGATATAATCTTCTCGACTTGACCAATAAATTTCTAAAGGTTCAAATAAACGTAATCAAAAAACAGAATCGAAGTTTTTCATTTAGAAAAAAAAAGAGAGCCAAACAACATCGGATGACTTCTTTTGGCCCACCTTGTATATACCATCATATAGCGTGGCGACGCGTGCGTGCCACGGCATGCGTCGCCACGCCAGAAATCGGTTTTACGTGCGGCTACAGATGTTTCACATCAAAAATTAAGAAAATATGTCATTTTTGCAGTTTTCTACTGTATTTCTCTGTAGAGTTAAAACATACTCCCTAATAGTAAGTTTAGGCATTAAGGTGAAAGGGTACCTGCGCTCTCTCTATACAAACGTAGTCGACTGTTTCCTCCATGGATAATGACACTAGCACAAATATTTTTGTGCCATAAAACCTATAACTGCCATGACTATGCTCCTATGTTTTGGTTTTTTCATTTTCTAATCATCATAGAAAAAAGATTAAAAAAATAAAAAATAAAACAAAAAATAGGGGCATGGTCATGGCAGTTATAAGTTTTATGCACCAAAAATATTTGCTCTCGTGTCATTATCCAGGGAGAAAACACTCTCGACTACGTTTGTAGTAGTTTGTATGGAAAGAGCCTTAGGTACCCTTTCCTCTTAACGTTTAAAGTTTAGGTATTATAAGTATTAGTGTAAGTATAAAGAAAATTAATGAAGCCATTGACTGATTGGAATTTATAAGAAGATTTTATCTTTTTGAGTAGATTTTTCCTGATGTAGTTTATGATTTTAATTATTTTTTCTGATTTGAGAAGATTTTATGATTTTAGTTCAAAAGTATACGAAAAAGCTAAAAAAAAGCTAGCTTACCTATATAGAGCAGCCTGGTCTTCAGCTGTCTTCTGTTCAACGGTAGCATCAGCAGCTCTCTTCGGCGCCGTCTCAACATTGACAGCGTGTTGACTGTTCCTCGGTCCGCCGAAGCCGCCTTGACCGAGCACGAAGATGTGCTGCTGGGTTTTGATCACAAGCTGCTTGTTTTGGTATACTTCGCCTGATAAATACGGAGAAATGTTAAGAAAGTGTTCAATGTAAGGTCATTTTTTAAATAAGTATTAAATACTAACTTTGCATATCGGTATAAAAAGTTCCTCGATAAATGGACTATCTAACACTAAAATAATTTTTCAATTCGAACCAGTAGTTCCTGAGATTAGCGCGTTCAAACAAATAAACTCTTCAGCTTTATAATATTACTAGCTGCGCCCCAGGGTTTGAACCGCGTAAGTCTCGATCCCGAGGGAATAATAAAATAAAAAGTAGCCTATAGCGTTCCTCGATAATTTATCATAGGAACCAGTAGTTCCTGAGATTAGCGCGTTCAAACAAACAAACAAAATCTTTAGCTTTATAATGTAAGTAAAGTATAGATTGCGGGGCATCTAAACTGAAGCAAAACTAGGCTTGTTATGGTGGATAATGGAAACAGTACGTATAATGCATAGAGGAACGGGTGTCCCTCTATTTTTGACGTGACAACGTTTTATAAATTGGTTTGCCGGGTGACACTTCAAGAAACTGCGTTACGCTCCGCTCACGTTATGCGCTCACAATGAGAGCGAGTGAGAGGCACGCGGGCATGGTTAGCCCGCCTAAGAGCGAGAGAGACAGACATAAAAAGTGAAAGGCACGCGTCCCTTCCACTCGAGCACAGTTGTTGTCACGTAAAACTTTCGCCCGTATACCGACTTTACAGGCAACCAGTTTTTTTATTTATTTATATATGCTCCGGGTGTATTTGTTTATGATCTTAGGTAGACCATAAACAAATATTTGTGGTGGGACTCGAAGTAAATGTTCCAGGGCAATTGGATTGAATTTCTAAAGAATTAATTTTAGGCTTTATCTATAGAATTACATAACTTGTACTAATGTTTTTTTTTTATTCATTGTACTATCACATTTACTATCAGTTTAATAAAGATTAGTCGAATTTTCTGCAGATTATAAAGTTGTTTTTATCAGTTTAGTTAATCCATATCATTCTGTTACATATTGTACCAAGAAAGAATTGTTATGTTAGGTATACTAGGCTGTTTGCTATCAGTTTATTTTGTAATAATCTAAACGTAAGATTGGCTACAGGTATTAACACTCATACAACTTCTTCTTCTGGTATAGTGGTGAAGATCACCTATTGTTAAAGTTTTCAGATCGCCTTAATGCCTCTAAGTTGACCTAACGACTGCTACTAGAGGTAGGTAGTAACATGGACCAACTGCTTAACGTGCCTTCCGAAGCACGGAGGGGCTCACGAAAATACATTTTTGCCACACTACTAATTGGCCACCCATCGAAGTAGTGACCGCGCCAGGCGTCGCTTAACCCGCACGACCGTAAACGACTAGCGAGCGTCGCTTAGCTGTGAGCCTCCTCTTACAACTACCAAGTAGAGATGCAAGTTATTTGTGTGTGACTTACTATTAACAACAGCGACAGCACTAGATCCCTTGTCCAAGACATCGGCGACGTAGCAACGCGTCGTGAACTCGCCCTCAGTGCCGGGGAAGTCACCGACGAATTCTATATACTGCTCGCCGTGAAGAATCTACGAAAATACATTGAAAATAAAAAATGATATGTTTATTTCCTTATAGCGGGGAGACCTTGCCGAGAAAAAATGTATCGCGTTACGAAAACGTGAAACGAAAAACGGTAAGGGTCTTAGAGAGAATGAAAGAGACCGATAACTAATTTCCCACTAACATGAAAAAAGGTAAGGGAACTTTGTTCCAAACGTGCGTCCTGCGTTCACGTTCATTTTCTTCTCCAATAATTTATCAATAAAAAGATCACAAAAAATTATTAACATAAATAACCTGAAAGTTCCCTAAAGTTACCAATGAGGTTTGTGAAAAAATGTTATTTCTAGTCTGCGAACGAAGTTGAAAGTCTACTTAAAGAATGGGATCATTCTCAGAAACTCCATGGACCAGATCCAAAATGATCAACTAGATCCATTTTGGAGCTGGCCCATGGATTTTCTGAGAATGATCCAAAAAAAATAGTACATTTATTTAAATGTCGCATGTTGTTAGCATTATCAATATTATAATTAAGACGAGGAATTCAGTAGCGAATTCCAAGCGACCAAAGTGTCTTTGCTTCAAGGTTGGTAAAATTTGTTTTCTATGTATACACACACACTGACATGTGTATGTACGGTCGGCTGCATAATTGCAGACCCGCCGTAGAGCTCTAAAACGGCTGTTTTTAACACAAGCAAGATTCTAGGCAACTGCTTTAGTTGAAGTTTTATAGTATACAGGGTGATTTTTTTATGTGGGCCTTCAGGGCTATATCCTAAACTATGAGAGATAGCGTTGCGCTGAAAGGAGTTGCGTACCCGATTTTAACAAAAAACTAAAACTGCATCATTAGATTTTTGAAAAAGTCATTTCCCTAGCCGGGAATCGAACCTGTTGATTTTGAAAAAAAAAACATGCCTTATTTTTTACCAATCGATAGTGTTGATGATAGAGATCAAAAAGGGGCTATCTCCGCCTTATTATGAGATCCGATTTTGTATTCCTTTGCTGTCGTTTTCTTTTTACGGTAATAACTTCAGCCAGACAAAAATAAGTATAATTATATTATCATTTTGTATTCAAATACATTTAAGTGCATGATTCAGCCGTTTAAAATGAAGCATATATATATTTAATATATGCTGCGAGTCGTGTGACCTTCTGAACTGTGTTAACATAGGGCACAAGTGTTTCAAACTCATTTAACAATAACTTCATTTCTTAAAACGTTAAATAACTTATTGTTATTCGAGTTGCATGTTTGACATAGCCACGACCCGCGGGTTTAACCGCATAAGTCCTGATTTCGTAGATTTATCAGGCTTAAGTAGTAGTGGTAAACCAGGTCTCCAGTCTCCAGCTTTCTACTTACTAAGTTTCATCGCAATCGGTTTAGTAGTGTTTGTGTGAAGGAGTAACGAAGTAACACTTAAACTCATATTTATAAAATTACTAGCTGTCCCGGCAAACGTCGTTTTGCTATTTACAAAAAAAAAAAAAAAAGATGTTGGCCGATTCTCAGACCTACTGAATATGCTCACAAAATTTCATGAGAATCGGTCGAGCCGTTTCGGAGGAGTTCAAGTTCGAACCCCGTGACACGAGAATTTTATATATACAGGGTTATTGGAAATTAATTGACACGGCGTTAAGGGCTTCTTCTGTGCACCTTAACGATCAACTTTTGTTCATTTTGCAAATTCAACATAATAGGAATTTAACATTTTGCAAATTCAACATGATAGGAATTTAACATTTTGCAAATTCAACATAATAGGAATTTAACATTTTGCAAATTCAACATGATAGGAATTCAACATTTTGCAAATTCAACATGATAGGAATTCAACATTTTGCAAATTCAACATAATAGGAATTTAACATTTTGCAAATTCAACATGATAGGAATTCAACATTTTGCAAATTCAACATGATAGGAATTCAACATTTTGCAAATTCAACATGATAGGAATTCAACATTTTGCAAATTCAACATGATAGGAATTCAACATTTTGCAAATTCAACATGATAGGAATTCAACATTTTGCAAATTCAACATGATAGGAATTCAACATTTTGCAAATTCAACATAATAGGAATTCAACATTTTGCAAATTCAACATGATAGGAATTCAACATTTTGCAAATTCAACATGATAGGAATTCAACATTTTGCAAATTCAACATAATAGGAATTCAACATTTTGCAAATTCAACATGATAGTAATGCAACATTTTGCAAATTCAATATGATAGGAATTCAACATTTAGCAAATTCAACATGATAGGAATTTAACATTTTGCAAATTCAACATAATAGGAATTCAACATTTTGCAAATTCAACATGATAGGAATTCAACATTTTGCAAATTCAACATGATAGGAATTCAACATTTTGCAAATTCAACATGATAGGAATTCAACATTTTGCAAATTCAACATGATAGGAATTCAACATTTTGCAAATTCAACATGATAGGAATTTAACATTTTGCAAATTCAACATAATAGGAATTTAACATTTTGCAAATTCAACATGATAGGAATTCAACATTTTGCAAATTCAACATGATAGGAATTCAACATTTTGCAAATTCAACATAATAGGAATTTAACATTTTGCAAATTCAACATGATAGGAATTCAACATTTTGCAAATTCAACATGATAGGAATTCAACATTTTGCAAATTCAACATGATAGGAATTCAACATTTTGCAAATTCAACATGATAGGAATTCAACATTTTGCAAATTCAACATGATAGGAATTCAACATTTTGCAAATTCAACATGATAGGAATTCAACATTTTGCAAATTCAACATAATAGGAATTCAACATTTTGCAAATTCAACATGATAGTAATGCAACATTTTGCAAATTCAATATGATAGGAATTCAACATTTAGCAAATTCAACATGATAGGAATTTAACATTTTGCAAATTCAACATAATAGGAATTCAACATTTTGCAAATTCAACATGATAGGAATTCAACATTTTGCAAATTCAACATGATAGGAATTCAACATTTTGCAAATTCAACATGATAGGAATTCAACATTTTGCAAATTCAACATGATAGGAATTCAACATTTTGCAAATTCAACATAATAGGAATTCAACATTTTGCAAATTCAACATGATAGTAATGCAACATTTTGCAAATTCAATATGATAGGAATTCAACATTTAGCAAATTCAACATGATAGGAATTTAACATTTTGCAAATTCAACATGATAGTAATGCAACATTTTGCAAATTCAATATGATAGGAATTCAACATTTAGCAAATTCAACATGATAGGAATTTAACATTTTGCAAATTCAACATGATAGGAATTCAACATTTTGCAAATTCAACATAATAGGAATTCAACATTTTGCAAATTCAACATGATAGTAATGCAACATTTTGCAAATTCAATATGATAGGAATTCAACATTTAGCAAATTCAACATGATAGGAATTTAACATTTTGCAAATTCAACATGATAGGAATTCAACATTTTGCAAATTCAACATAATAGGAATTCAACATTTTGCAAATTCAACATGATAGTAATGCAACATTTTGCAAATTCAATATGATAGGAATTCAACATTTAGCAAATTCAACATGATAGGAATTCAACATTTTGCAAATTCAACATGATAGGAATTCAACATTTTGCAAATTGAACATGATAGGAATTCAACATTTTGCAAATTCAACATAATAGGAATTTAACATTTTGCAAATTCAACATGATAGGAATTCAACATTTTTCAAATTCAACATAATAGGAATTCAACATTTTGCAAATTCAACATAATAGGAATTTAACATTTTGCAAATTTAACATGATAGGAATTCAACATTTTGCAAATTCAACATGATAGGAATGCAACATTTTGCAAATTCAACATGATAGGAATTCAACATTTTGCAAATTCAACATGATAGGAATGCAACATTTTGCAAATTCAGCATAGTGCATGGTCTTGAAGGAATATTGACATTTTGATTTCTAGGCTGCATTAGTAGTAAGATATTTTATATAATGTTTATTTTGGTACTCACATTAGTAAAATCAGCATGCTTGCCGGGCGGCATAGATTCTGACACAATAGGTGACTCCATGCACATACCGGCGAGAATGAAATACGTTGGTAACGGAGCGAAGTTTTCATGACTCTCGTATAGGAACTTCAGGTCAATTTCATTGCTTACTGATGCACCAACTGCAAGGAAAATAAGCGTAGAATTAGTGACATTTTGAAAATATTGCGCGAAAAGAGTGAGAAGTAATCTCGATTCACTGGGTAAAGCGATTGCTAAGCGAATTATTATTTACTAGCGACCCGCCCCGGCTTCGCTCGGCTATTTTATGCATTTATTATACACATAAACCTTCCTCTTAAATCACTCTATCTATTAAAAAAACCGCATCAAATTCCGTTGCGTAGTTTTAAAGATTTACGCATACATAAGGATATAGGGACAGAGAAAGCGACTTTGTTTTATACTATGTAGTGAAGTGCTTGCACTTGACATTGAATTCCTAGTAAATACCTAATTAAATAGTTGACTTAACTTTTTAATAATTCAGCTTTTTATAAAACCAGCTGCGTCTCGCCATTTCTCCCGCTTACGTCTCGATTCCGAAACTATGTGTTAATTCAAGGATCTAGCTATCTGCATACCAATTTTCATAGCAATTAGTTCTGTAGTTTTTGCGTAAGTAACAAAAAAACATTTTTTGGTCTGATTTGGCCCATTACTGGGCAAAGTCCTTCCCCATCTCTTTCCACCCATCGCGGTCCTCTACAACTTACGGCCACTTGTCTGAGGCGGGAATCGAATCAAGCCAAAATCGTCTCGCCAGCGTTCAGTGTGTTTTTACCCGACTACGCCGAAGTCAAAAGGAAGGGTTATGTTTTTGTCTATTTGTGTGGAGGCATTCTACAGACATGACCCGCCCACTCCAATTTCAACTTGGCAGATTTAAGGTCCACGGTGCCAGTTTCTTTGCGTTGGATGGTATTGTGAATACTAAATTTTACATTGTAAATTAGTTAGATAAGAACTTTACCTCCAAGGTTGTATAGGACAACATCCTTTGAATTATAATTGTATTTGCTCCAATACACTTTACGATCGCCGTCCAATTTGCTCCGTTCTTCAAAGTCCTAAAAAATATATATATTTTGTAAACATTTTATACTTTCTTGTACTCTTTGATTTTTTCAACGTTTTGTGTGTTGTACAAATAAAGTGTTTATTTATCTATCTATCTAAACCTATATTAGACCATTTAATAATATGTAAAACCATTTAATTTTTATAAATAAACATACATACATAAACATATTATTATATATGTATTTTGTAGACATTTTAAACCTATATTAGACCATATAATATTATGCCAAATATTTATAAATAAACGTACCTGTAACTTATCAACTAAATCTAGCGTGACTTCAGCTATTTTATCCAAATGTTTAGCACCATTCATGTCCACAACTTTGGACCAGTTTTCTTTCACAGACTCGATGGTGACAGGGTCCGATGGCTTAGTCCTGGGTTAGAAAAGTAATCTTTATATTATATAACTCTACTGATGGCTGGATCAATTTGAAGCAACCTGGATGGTTAAGATTCACAAATCAGGCCGGTTTGTTTTTAATGGCAAAACAACTTTTGCTGGGACAGCTAGACATAGCTTAGATATATAAATTTTTCTTATTATTCTTATAAAAAAATTTGTGTGTATTCGGTAGGTCTGAATATAGGACGTAAACTTCTTTATTTATTCAAAATAAAATTTAAATACCACGCGTCCGAAGTCGCGGGCAACAGCTAGTATACATATAAAAACCAATTGTACCATGTATGATAGGGCCTTATTTCTGTAAACTCATTTAACGTGTCTTCAGAGTGAAACATATATTCATGAATATTTCCTATATTACTAAAAAAAACATAATTTATCGACAAACATAGTCAGTTAGTGGCTTTGGTATCTATATAAATATATATTTTAAACCCCAATGAACAAATTATGTTCAGTTTTTCACCGAATTCCACAATTTTCAGGAGCATTTGCAAAAAAAAACTAACACAACAGAAAAAAAGATGATGTTGTGCACGACATACAACTTCAACAACCTCTTTTTTTACAAAAAATACCAAAGCCACTACTTTTATTTCTTTTATGTTAAAGTTCGCATTGGTTACAAATTAACTTGGTTTCTTTCTTTGTTTTAACAGACTATTGGCCGATTACTCAAACGACTCTCAAAATTTAGGGGTTCCTTATATATTTGAGACGCTCCTATCCTATGTGAATATGACACTTAAATGTCAATTTAATCGCCACTTAACATAAGTAGCGTTTCAGTATTCGTGCGTTAGTTTGTCATTAGTTTATGTAGTATGGAACGTAGAATCAAAAACTGTGGGGCGTAAATAGATATTACAAACCTCAAAGGAGCGCCATTGCTTCTAACAAAGTGCGTCTTAGTAGCGAAACCGAGAGTGGAATCAATCACAACACCAGAGCCGGAAAAAGACTCGTGAACCATGTAAGCCTGTGATAATAACATGTAAGTATTATATATTTTAAATAGTTGTAATACATAGTTTAGTAGTTTTATGAAGCTATTGTATTTATGTATTTTGCAACAATACGAG
Organism: Idaea aversata; assembly: GCA_907269075.1. Lineage (NCBI taxonomy): Eukaryota > Metazoa > Arthropoda > Insecta > Lepidoptera > Geometridae > Idaea > Idaea aversata. The sequence goes on from OU026101.1 coordinate 6,134,700, forward strand.
TAAGTATTTAAGGCGTGTTTGACCCCTATGGGTCAAACGATAATTAACCCTATGCCGTCTTTTTTCGATTAAACTTTGGATATAAGCTTTAAAGGACGTGAAATTTTAATCATCATCATCATCATCATTTCAGCCACAGGACTTCCACTGCTGAACATAGGCCTCTCCCAAAGACTTCTAGAGCGATCGGTCGCATGCTATCTGCGTCCAACGACTTCCCGCGACCTTAATTAAATTCTTGGACGCAGACATAATATATTCAAAATGTACTCAAAACAATACTTAACCACAGAATCTATACTTATATTATTCGAATTCAAAAATTATTTTTATGTTGGATAGTCTATTTATCGAAGAAGGCTTTAGGCTATATAACATCACGCTGCGACCAATAGGAGCGAAGAATCAGTGGGAAATGTGGAAAAAACGGGGAAAATTGTTCATCTTTGAGGGCTTCCGTTGTTTCTTTGAACGCGTTAATCTCAGGAACTACTGGTACGTATATAGTCTTTCTTAGTTTCACTTTATTTTTTAGACTATTATTTTGTATATCATGTTCATTTCTTCATTCCTGTGTTTGTACTCATAAATGCTTTTCTTTCCCTTTATGACTCCTATTTATGCTTAAATCGTGCATAAGTATTCTAAAATGATTAAATTAGATTAAAGACAATTCAAACTTACAACAACAGGAGCAATCAATTCAGGTTTCATTGCTTGGAACATCTCCGGAGGTAGGATGTCCTCTGTGAGTCGTGAGGCGGCCGTTGGCACTATGGTGTTCACTTTAATGTTGTATTTCTCGCCTTCTAGGGCGAGGGTGTTCGCCAAACCAACCAGGCCGAGCTTAGCGGCACTGTAACAATGGATATTACACTTAGATACATAGTAAAATAAGGTAAGTTTTTGCTTGAACGAAGGCTGGTGCATAATAGCATCGGACAAGGTGTTTTGTACAGGCTTTCCTTTTGATTAAACATTTATTAAACAGCGTATATAGTTGCTTTTGTAGTAGGTATTGGTTTTTGATCGCAGGTTTATGATTTAAAAATCTGTAGGTGCCTAATAGTCTGAGATCCCTATAAAGAAGACCTTCATCGATCAGAAGGCCAATTCTCGTAAATAGCATTGTTCAAATTACATTTCAATATCATTTCGATTGCATTTCGATCACAAATAATACCCTCAAAGTAGCTCAAAATACCCCCAAAGTTAGTTGTAAAAAAGAACTGACTTTGAGGGTCTCTTTTGCAATTGAAATGCAATCGGAATGATATTGAAATGTAATTTGAATGATGTTATTTACGAGAATTGGCCTTCTGTTTAATGGATGAAAAGTATTTTATATCAAATTAAATAGGTCAAAAAATATATTGCAAATGGCTTGCCTAAAAAAAATTCAGTACAGAATGATTAACACACACAATTTTTTATATAATAGTAGTTTCAATAGCCTTTAGTTTTTGTTTTTGTAGTTCATATAGTTCATAAGCTCACTGTGTTTTTGTTGCGAATAAATGGTTTTCTATTTCTATTAATATATATTTTTTGTTTTTAGACTTTTCACTGGTTTGGTCAATAGACAAATTGCATACCAATGAAATACATAATCTTTACTTTAACTTAACTGTAATTCATTAACCAGACCAGTGCAAATGACTAATATCGATTTACCTGCCTACCCACAAGTCGTGACGGGAAAAAATAGTCAACCTAACGTTTGCATTTTCTATAGGCTTCATCATTACTAAGACTTTTCAACCATTAAACAGCTACAGCAGTAAACAGAAGGTACTAGATGAAGGTCGTCATTTAAGGGATCTCCGACTATAACAGTTTTCTATAATAATATTATTATTTTAGAGAGTAAAGATTTTGTTTGTAACGAATAGGCTTCGAAACTACTGGACCGATTTAAATGAAACTTGGTATGATGATACATTCATTCATTGAGTGTAACATAGGCTACTTTCTATCCCGATATTCCTACGGGATCGGGAGTTTAAAGAGTGAAACCGCAAAACTTTATATTTAAAACTAGCAGCTAGTTTTAAATATAAAGTTTTAGAAGGTCAATAGTTAATTTGATATGTAAATAAATACCGAGATAGTCAAATTCTAACAGATATTCATAAACCAGTTATGTGCTGCAATAATTCTCACATATATTTTTTTACATAATAACACTTGAACATTATATGTGACAGTTGAACTTTGTACTTTATTTACAAGTTATTTATTAAAGAGTATCACAAAGTAAAACCTTATTTTCGAATACATCTTTTGCATTATACTTTCTACTCTTTTCAATCAATTTTCGATTAATATTATACTTTGTGTTTTTGCAAAAAAAATAGAAAAAACCTAGAAATACCTATAAATAGTTTTATTATGAGTTTAAGACGTGAAAACCTTAGTAAATATACTACATAGCAAAGTTATTAGTTTTTCATCGACTTAAAAAAGACGGAGGTTTTCAATCCGACGAGACGCCTATGTTTTATGTATTTTGTTTGTGATATAGGCTCTGAAAATATTGGACTGATATAAGGATACATTGATACTTGAAGAGTAGCATAGAGTACTTAACTATGATTTTTCCTGATATTCCCGCGGACTTACGCGGGTGAAATCTGTGGTAAAGCCGCAGGGCATTGTTAACATAGTATCTTAAACTAATGATAAAACGTAGCTTAGATCTCGAATCTAATTAGTGTTCAAAACCAAAACGTTGATACTTATTTGAACTTCGGTTATCGCTCACAGTACTCGCAAAAACACAACAAAGATAAATAATAGCCGCATTTCATAACGTTTGTTGTATTTGTGAATACAAACACTGATTGAAGCAGTGTTTGTTATACATTCTTAAGTCTGTTGTACTTATTTGAATGACTATACATACATATACATACCTACATATTGAGTACTTAATAAATAAATATTGCAGGACATTCCACACATCGCCATCTAGCCTCAAGCTAAGTAACTAGACTTGGGTTATGGGTGCTAGACAACGGATATACTACTTATATAGGTACTTTTCTTTTGTAAATATATACTTATATTACGTAGAAACAACCAGACCACAGAGAAATATCTAAACATGAAAACTTGTCTGAGACGGGAATCGAACCTTGTGTTTGGCAGTCTGGCATGGTGACCATTGTGCCAAATGGGTCTTCTACGTTTGTTGTATTTGTGAATACAAACATTGATTGAATTAGAGTTTGTTTATACATTCTTAAGTCTGTTGTACATATTTGAATGACTATACAATATACATACATACACATACCTACTGAGTAATAAATATGCGGTATACTGCAGTGATTTTGGAATATTTTACGGACGGTCTCTTAAGGTAAGCATAAGGTACGAAAATGCATTGCACGCACATCGCCATCGCATAAGAAGATATGGACCAATCACGAGCCAGCCCCCTTTGACAAGATTGCTTTCTAAAGTCACATGGACTTGCATTAGAAAAAAAATGGTAGAGAAGTTTCATCTTATGCCAATATCATACATGCTTAGAGTCTGGCTACCAAGTTATGGCCCTGCAAAACGGTCCGCAAATTTAAGAAATCTAAGTAAATTCCTATGAAATAATTGGAATAACTTATTTTGATACTTGATAATTAATTAATTATTAATATTATATAATTAATTGTTAAGTATAGCAATTATTTCATAGTAATTTTCTTAATTTGCGGCCCGTTTTCCAGGACGAAGACTCGATAGCAAGACTCTATGTAAAAAATCAATCGATTGGCGATATCGCTAATGGAAAGTAAATAACCTTGTCTATGGGGCAGAGCACATAGATTAACATCATCGATCGCAATGATGTATCTTTTGACATATGCGTATGCGCCTCTACTTCCATACATTTGTTTGACAAGGACGTGACATCGCTGTGTGATGTGCGATTTACGGCATAACCATACCCTAACACCATGCAACCCTTTTGATAACGCTGTAGTTATGAATGGGTTTACTGCAGCCATGGAGACACAAGGTGCGATAATCACCTTAGTGTCCCTAAATTCTTTAACCGCCTTTTGCGACACCCACCTACCTAATAATATTCTACCTAATAAATTAGGCTTACCAAATAAAATACTAGTTCCAAATGCTTCGACAGAAAATGCTTTACATTAAGGAAGGTTTAAAAAACTGATACATGTCTATGACCAGTTAAAATCGACGAAGTTTGACGAGGCTGTATGGATTCATTTAGCAGTCTTTGCCTTCCCTGACAGAGTTAAAGAAAATCTATATCTTAGCCAGAGACAATGGTGGCTTAAAAAAAATTGGCTTAAAATAAGTATAAAAATTTTTTTGCTCCAAGTTTCCAAACGCAGGTCTTATGTTAAGATAAAGTTACAAACCTGTAATTAGACTGTCCAAAGTTGCCGAAGATACCGGCGTTACTGGATGTCATGATGATGCGACCGAACTTTTGTTTCTTGAAGATATCCCATGCGGCTTGTGTGGTTTTGAACGCGCCCTTAAGGTGGACCGCTTGGATGAGGTCCCAATCCTAAATAACAAAAACGAAACAGTTAAAATGTATAGGGAAAGAGCTGCGGCCCGCAGGTTCACCCGCGTAAGTCCCGATCCCGTGGAAATATCGGGATAAAAAAGAGCCTGCGTTAATCCAGGTCTCCAGCTATTTACGTACCGAGTTTCATCGCAGTCGGTCCAGTAGTTTTTGCGTGAAGAAGTAACAAACACACATACTAACACATAAACTTTCACATTTATAATATTAAAGATAGTAGGATTCTTCATATTGGACTAACTAAACTTATAAATATTAACTTAAACATACATATTTTAAGATATTTTTTAAGAATTTCATAACCGCAAAACTATCAACTAATCAAAGGTGAACAATTTTTATCAACTAGCGTTATCATAGAATTAAGATATTTGTATGTTTGTTTTTATCGTTTAGATATAAATTGTACAAAATAACACATCGGAAGTTGCAGCGAAAGGTGTCGCAGAAGTCCAAAGAGCAGTTCAGAAGGCCAATTCTCGTAATTATAATGAATGAATGTAATTTAACAACGAACGTTATTTACGAGGAATTCGACGACCCAGTTGGCACAATGGTCACCATGCCAGACTGCCAAACACAGGGTTGCGGGTTCGATTCCCGCCTCAGACAAGTATTTATGCTTAGATATTTGTGTGTAGTTTGGTTGTTTCTATGTATTGTAAGTATATATTTACAAAAGAAAAGTAAGTATATACGTAGTATATTCCTTGTCTAACACCCTTAACACAAATCAAGTTACTTAGCTTGGGCCTAGATGGCGATGTGTGGAATGTCCTGCAAAAATTGCTTTATTATTAATTAATTGCCATCAGGCCGATTCTCTCATTTTGCGCGTATTATTACATGATTTTATTTAGCTTCACCTGTCCCCATGTTTGTCATGGAATCTTGCAGATTAAGGTGAAAGGGTACCTGCTGCGATACTAAAAGTAGTCGACTGTTTCCTCAGTGGATACTAGAGCAAATATTTTTGGTGCATAAAACTTATAACTGCCATGACTATGGCCCTATTTTTTGTTTTTTTTTTTTTATCCAGGAAGAAAACAGTCTACTACGTTTGTAATAGTTTGTTTGGAGAGAACCCCCGGTACCCTTTCCTCTTAATTACTATGTAAGTAGATGTTACCTGGTCGGACATTTTGGCGAAGCTCTTGTCACGAAGGATACCAGCATTGTTGATAAGTATATCAATACGGCCAAAGTTATCTATAGCTGTTTTTATTATTTTCTCCCCTTCGACCACCGAGTTGTAATCAGCCACGGCAACTCCGCCTAGAAACAAACTTGCGATGTATATCGACTTTTATGGCCCTATTGTAAAAGTAGACTGTTGGCTTAATGGTAGATACCTTAACTCTCATTTGAATGGTAGTAGGTTCAAATTCCGTCGGTGCACGAATGGATTTTTCTTGCGGAATATTCATGTTCGCATATTTCGTTATGTCGGATTGATCCTTAGCACAATTTAAGTTAATAAGAGAATTTGTTGTAGGTATTTATATCTTGAGGAAATACTCAAGATATAAGGTTAAGTATTTAATTTACCTACATGAATTTTTTATAGAATGTTTTAGGAATTGCATAATTCTCTTTATATTTTTGAATAATAAATAATACCTAAGCTATTTTTGGAATAATTTATGGTTTTTATGTAATAAAATTTACATGGTTTTGAAGACTTGTAATTAAATTAATTAATTTTGATGAGTAGAATATACATTATTAGAGGTGTTTATAGTAATTACATTTTTTTTTAATAAACTAGCAAACCAATTTTCCCGCTTTTCTGTTGAAATTTTTCCTGAATTTTCTTTGCTATAAATCTCACGGAGCCCGAGACTTTTCCAACGAATGCAAAACCGTGGAAATCGGTTCGTGCGTTCTGGAGTTATAGCGTCAGGAAGGAAAACCCGACTTATTTTTATATAGTAGATAAGAATATAACAAGCTAAATATTTACATAGATAACCGATAGTAAATTACTTTTAACCAACTTCAATCATCATCTTCCTGCCCTTATCCCAATTTATTTGGGGTCGGCGCAGTATGTTTTCTTCTTCCATTCACTCCTATTAGTCGTCATCTCATCGCTGACATTCATCTCTCTCATGTCTTGTCTTACGCAGTCCATCCATCTTTTCTTAGGTCGTCCTCTTCCTCTCCATCCCTCTACATTCATACTCATCACTCTTCTAGTCACATGCGTCTCTTCTCTTCTCATCACATGTCCATACCATCTCAACCGGTTCCCTTTTACTTTTTCAGTAACCGGTGCTACTTTCAGGCTTCCTCTAATTCCATTTTAACATTCTCATCTCCGCTGCATGCAATCTTCTCTCATCGTTCTTCTTCACGGCCCAGCATTCTGATCCATACATGACGACAGGTCTTATCACGGTTTTATAGATTTTACCCTTCAGTTTAAGGGGCATCCGTGGATCACAGCCATAACCATAACCAACTTCAATAAAGGAGGATTTTAATTTGTTGTGTACTAGCAGCGCTCCGCGGTTTTACCTGCGTATCTCCCAGTCTCGCTAATATCGGGTTAAAAAGTAGTCTATGTTATTCCCAATAAATCAATGTATCCTCATACCAAGTTTCATGAAAATCGGTACTGTAGTTTGGGAGTAACGAATAGGTAACGAATACAAACAAAAAAATAAAGAAAGAAAAAGGAAAGATTTGATTGTTTGTTTGAATTAAATAGGTTCCGAAACTACTGGATCGATTTTGATGGAACTTAGTATAAGGATATTTTAATTAATCGGAAGTGACATAGTGTTTATCCCAATATTCCCACTGGACCACAAGTTATGCGTGTGGAATCTAATATACATAAATGACGTGTCACGTTGTTTGTGCGCGATGGACTCCTAAACTACTTAACAGATTTTAATCAAATTTGCACACCGTGTGCAGTTTGATCCAACTTGAAAGATAGGATAGCTTCCATCTTAATTTATTCCGATATTCCCACGGGATCTGGAGTTACGCGGGTGAAACCGCCGAGCGCAGCTAGTATGTATATACATATTTTATCAGACTATTTGCTCTTTTAAAAGAGTTGGATTTGGTGGTTCCTCATTTATGTGAACCAGGCATCTCAGTATCTTCAAGACAGGTTGTCTAATTATGCAAGTAAAAGTAAAAAGGGTCTAGTTGTTTCAGTTTTAGACATTATTTATCAGAAGGCCAATTCTCGTAAATAACATTGTTCAAATTACATTTCAATATCATTTCGATCATTTCGATCACAAATCCCTCAAAGTAGCTCAAAATACCCCCAAAGTTAGCTTTTTGTAAAAAAGAACTGACTTTGAGGGTATCTTTTGCAATCGAAATGCAATCGGAATGATATTAAAATGTAATTTAAACGATGTTATTTACGAGAATTGGCCTTCTGATCAGGCTAAAATTTGGCATACAAATAGCTATTTCTAGCGACCCGTCCCGGCTTCGCATGGCTATATTATGCATGTATTATATCTAAAAACCTTCCTCTTTAATCACTCTATCTATTAAAAAAAACCGCATCAAAATCCGTTGCATAGTTTTAAAGATTTAAGCATACAATGGGACATAGGGATATAGGGACAGGGAAAGCGACTTTGTTTTATACTATGTAGTGATGATGTAGACATCCACTGAGAAATTATTTTGGAAAATTAAACTCCACCATCTCAATTCATCTTCATCAGCAAAATTCATGAGTAAAAGCTAGTTACAAACAAATGCCTATTATAATCAGAAAGATAGTTTATCAGTAAACCACATTGCAAATATTTATCAATTATCACATACCTTGTACCTTCCTACTTAGTTGATTACTTAATTACGATTAGCATCTGTTACTAACCAAGTAGGTACCTACGAGTAAGTAGAGAAAATATAAACTTTATGAACTCACTCGATTAGTAGTTGAAACATCGAGGTAAGAGTAAAAAAATATATGCGACTAGCAGCGTCCCATGGTTTCACCCGCGGAACTCCCGATCCCTTGGGAATATCGAAATATAAAATAGCCTTCCTCGACAAATGGACTATCCAAAACAAAAATATATTTTAATTTGAACCAGTAGTTCCTAAGATTAGGGCGTTCAAACAAACTCTTCAGCTTTATAATATTAGAATAGATTAAAAAGACCCGCACAATAATTACCAGAAAAAATATGTACATATTTTAACCCACACAGAACAATAGATATTAAAATAACTAGGTAGGTATTATGTTGGTTTGGTACTTAAGATATATGAACTTCTATTTAAAACTTTTTGTAGTTATAGTATAGATTGTATATCTTCATATTATGTTTATAATATGTTTAAATTGAAATATCCTTCAAATGAAAAAATTAGAAACTTTTTACAAAATACAATACAATTTATCTCGTTGACTCAGTGGTATGTTAACCAAAGGATGTATCTAGTCTTTACAAAATAAACTTAACCATAGGAATTTATGGCAATCGACTCTTTATCCCTCGGGTGCTATCGGATATGCACAAAGACATGCATTCTAATTATTTTGTCATAATAAAGTAATGCAAAGTTCAGAGATAATCACTCTATAACTGTTACATCTCACTGCAATGACTAGCACTTATTTAGAGCAGACTAGCTTTTGAAGGATCAAGTAGGTAACTAGGTTCTTTGAACTAAAAAGTACTATAATTAAGTTGACGAATAAGGTAGTAAATATACAACTCAATTATGAAGAAGATTCTTATTTCTTACCTTTGTCTTTGATCTCTTTTACAACTGCATCAGCGAAGTTCGACTTGCCAGCGCCGTCCCGGGCTCCCCCAAGGTCATTAACCACTACTTTAGCACCTCTCGATCCCAATAGCAACGCATAGGCCTTCCCTAGCCCACCGCCAGCACCGGTTACAATCGCTACGCGACCGTCGAAACGTAGTTGATCCATTCTCAGCGGTGGTTGCAACTAAAATGATAAACTTATTAAGGACCGACGCACGAAACAGCGATAGCACTATCGTTTGTTCAACAATAATCACTTTGAGGCAAAGTCCAATCTTATAAACAAGTTTTTATTAGGCCATTCATTGCCTTCTTGAAGCCTTTCTCGAAAGGTGGTGCACCAACTTTGTAGGGTTATGAAATTGAAAGGAATATCTACCTACCTGAATGAAATATTGGAATAAGTACTAGCAGTTTTCTTCTCTGTTTATCCAGAAAATGAGTTTTCCACAAATTATTAAACTTCACGTCACGACGAACAACTTCCTTCAAAAGTTTTGGAAAAAGATCAAAACAGTGAAATAATGACAGTAAAATAGTTTGTCACTGTCACTGTCAGTGAGTCATGGACGAATATCAAAATGTGACAATGTCGTGCGAAGCCAAAAAAAAGCATTGCAATCACTGTCACTGAAAATTGCGACGCGGCTGTCAGATGTCTGTCCGTTACTTTGTTTACATTTTTCAAAAATTGAAATGGAATTGGAAGTGTTGTTGATATGTAAAAAACAGTTTTAAAAGGCTCAGAGGGTAATTAATTTGTAGTGTTTTTGACTTCTTTGTCCTTTTTAAATGGCTTTATTTCAAAGAGAACGTTCTGTCGACTCGTGGCACGAAGAAACTATTAATGCGAACCACAGTAACCAAGTTTCCAAAGGAGATCCTCTCGCTAGTAAGTTTATAGAGCTAGAAAAGTAAGTAGCAGTAAGGCTGAGTAAATAACAATACATAATTCACTACCTACTCACGTTAGTCCAGAGATATTTTTACTGAGTTCTTTCTATGACCTCTAGGTTCTATTTTTATTTTAGAGCAGCTGCGCCCGGCCGGTTTTCCCGCGTAAGTCCCGATCCTGTGGGAAAATCGGGATTAGAAGTAGTCAATATGTTAATCCAGGTCTCTAGCTATCTACATACCGAGTTTCATTGCAATCGGTTCAGTAGTTTTTGCATGAAGAAAAGAAAAAATTGTTTGATGTCGGGCTGTTTGCCGCAACTCGACGTTAGAGCGCCTATTTTGCGTCCGGAAATAAAAACATACTTACTTACCAACACACAAACTTTCTAAGCATATATGTAATATTAGTAGGATAGGATTATTATTTGGATTATGTCATTTTTTCCTTTTTTACGGTTCCGTACCCAAAGGGTAAAAATGGGACACTATTACTAAGACTTCGCCGTCCGTCTGTCTGTCTGTCACTAGGCTGTATCTCATGAACTATGAGAGTTGACTTTTTCACAGATGATGTATTTCTGTTGCCGCTATTACAACAAATACTGAAAAAACAGAAAAAAGTAAATTTTTTAGAGTATGTTCTAAGCATTTTAGGTTATTTTCATGTTTGCTTACTTTTTTTAAGCATAATTAAGATAAAAGATGTAATGTGTACCTAACTCTTAGAAGGGTCAATATGTAGGTAGGTATATCTATACTTATATTATTATAAAAAGCTGCAGAGTTTGTTTGTTTGTTTGAACGCGCAAATCTCAGGAACTACTGGTTTGAATTGAAAAAGTCTTATTGTGTTAGATAGTCCATTTATCGAGGAAGGCTAAAGGCTACTTTTTATCTATGTATACTAATATTATAGAGTTGAACAGTTTGTTTGTTTGAATGCGCTAATCTCAGGAAGTACTGGTTCGAATTGAAAAATTATTTTTGTGTTGGATCGTCCGCCATTTATCGGGGAAGGCTATAGGCTACTTTTCATCTCGAAATTTCTACGGGATCAGGACTTAGGCGGGTGAAACCGCGGTGCGCAGCTAGTCATTTATAAAGAGACACTAATGCATATAAAGCCGCAGCTCGTTAATGAATAATTATGTATTTCAGTAATATACAATGAGGGTTTTTGGCGTTTATACAAAGTTTCGCCACTATCACAGTTGAAATACCAGCCTGTGAGGTTGAAGAACTATGGAAACAGAGTGAAGCAGGGGCTTATAAGTGTTGTACAGGCTCCCTCTGCACAGTACAATGTGACATTTGAAGAGTTACCTAATCTGAAATATTGTGAAACTGATGGTAGTGGATTGATGGTAAGTGGACACAACTGTGTTAAGGTGCGCGCACATCTAGCCGCACCGCACGCGCCGCAGTCGCCGCAGCGAAGGAAATCCCCAAGGCCGATGCTGATGACATCACCAGCCGGAGCCGCGCGCATAAAAACGATTGAATAGGCTCCAAAACTACATTGAGTCAGTGTCATAGGCTACTTTGTATCCCGATATTCCTACGGGATCGGGAGTTACAGACTGCGGCGCGTGCGTTGCGGCTAGGTGTGCGCTCACCTTTAAGGTGAAAGTGTACCTGCGCTCTCTCCATACAAACGTAGTCGAATGTTTCCTCCCTGGATAATGACACTAGCACAGATATTTTTGTGCCATAAAACCTATAACTGCCTTGATTATGCCCCTATGTTTTGGTTTTTTCATTTTCTAAATATCATAGAAATTAAGTATAAAAAAATAAAACAAAAATAGGGGACATGGTCATGGCAGTTATAAGTTTTATGCACCAAAAATATTTACTCTAGTGTCATTATCCAGGAAGAAAACAGTCAACTATGTTCGTAATAGTTTGTATGGAAAGAGCCCCCGGTACTTTTTCCTCTTAAACAGCCAGATATACCGGATATAGGATAGTTAACGGATATTCATTTCATCTATATCTTATAGTTTACAGAGTTTGTAATTGTAATCTATAGTATATTGTGTTAGAACTAACTAACTTAAATATTATCTCGTACACGCTGTATAAAATATTGACATTAGTGAAGGTAGACAAGTGATAGATAGACAAGATTATCGATATTGCTAATCAACAGATTTTTTTGTATGAAATTGACATAAACCAACGAAAATCATGTAGTCTTGCATTAGAGAATAAAAAAATAAGTTATCAATTTCATACAAAAAATCTATCGAGTGGTGATTTCGCTAATGGAAAGTAATACTAAGTACTACATTCTGTGGCCTATGTCGAGTTGACTATTTCAACTAGATGTCTGTGTCTGAGAATTGAACAACATCAATTTTTAATTTTAATTTTTCGTTTATTTTTCTGTTTTTTTTTGCAAAACATAATTTGCTGGGGCCGCAAGTATTTTATAAAGGTGCTCCAGCCTGCACGAGATAATATTTAAGTAGTTCTAACATACTTTAACTATAGGTTACAAACTCTGTACACTATCATCATCATTATCATCATGTTAGCCCATAAACGTCCACTGCTGGACATAGGCCTCCCCCATACGACGCCACCAACAGCGGTCCTGAGCCGCCTCCATCCACCGACTAGCCGAGGGCCGAGTGTTCCGCACATTACTTACAACTCTCTTTTCTACCCTTTCAGTGGTATGATTGTTACCAATTTAACATGACCCCTATTCCCTTCCAATTTCCAGATTACTGTAAAAATAACAGGTGCCAACAAAGTGCCCAAAATAGCATACCTAGCTGTGCTACTATCATGGGGTGTCAGTATGAAGTTAGATAAAGTAGTACATTTACCTTACATGCTGGAGAAAGGAGAGCAGAAGATCGCGGTGTCTGTCAAAAACACATTGAGGACGATATTTGATTGCACTATTTGGCAATGTTATTTTACACAGGTATGGAGATTTTGAATTACATTTTGATTGAAAATATTTTTTAAGGAAAAATGCATCTTCAAAAATTGCGACTAAGACGAGACTCGGAACTCGCATCCCTTGAATACCGTTCAAATGCGTTGCCAATTACGCCACTTAGTCAAGTACCATCATAGTCGAATTTAAGAATCGCATTAACCTCTTTTCGAATTAAGTTTCGTTAGCGACATCTGTTAGTATGAATTTTCATAACATATAACTCGAAAGTTAACTATCTAGTTAACGTATCCGACAAGAGATGATTTTGATTATTAAAAATACTCAAGTAGGTAATACCCAAGCTAAAACAGCCATTTTCCATTCAAGAATGCCTAGAAGAAATCGCTATTAGCTATAAGGCCATTCATTTGTACAACTTCTAGCTTTCTGTGTTTTTTCATCAACTGGCAGACAGATGGCGCTGCTTGGAAAATGTATGAATCGACCTACAATCGGTCGATCTGCCAGTTGACAGACTGCCTGTAAGGTTGTATAGTAATGTTACCTGATTCTGTTTGTTTTAAACAATATACTATACAATACAACATATAAAAAAAATAACAAAAAGGTATAAAAAATACCAGTTTTACAGATGTGCAAGTAAGCTCTTGGTCACATGGGGTTCAGCTAATTGGTATTCCGACTGTACCTGGGGTTAATAAGTCGTTTACTTTCGTTTTCAGTATCATTTACTACAACTGGGCTTCAGTTTTGTTGATCACGATGCGATGTCCAAGAGTACGGATCAATTTATATTAGTTTACAAAACACCGCAAGTCGACAAAGAAACATTAGTGTTCTCAGCTAAATTGGGCGATATACAGATGGTTTGGAACGGGTGAGTAATATTTTTTGATACCGCCTGTGCTACGCGGTTTTGCCCGCGTAAGTTCCGATCCTGTTACATTTTGGGATGATAAGCCTATGTGTTATTCTAAAACTCCAGCTAGCTACATACCAAGTTTTAACATAATCGGTTCAGTAGCTTTTGCGTGAAGGGGTATTTATAAAAAACTAGCGACCCGCCCCGGTTTCGCACGGCTGTATTATGCATGTATTCTTTACTATATAAAAATAAGTCGGGTTTTCCTTCCTGACGCTATAACTCGAGAACGGCTGAACCGATTTAGATGATTTCGGTTTTGAAATGTTTGTTGTAGTCCAGGGAAGGTTTAAACGGTGAGAAAGATCGGACTTACGCGAGTGAAACCGCGGGGCGCAGCTGTATTATATCTAAAAACCTTCCTCGTCAATCACTCTATCTATTAAAAAACCGCATCAAAATCCGTAGTTTTAAAGATCTAAGCATACAAAGGGAAATAGGGACATAGGGAAAAGTGACTTTATTTTATACAATGTAGTGATAGTGATATGCTGCTAATGTACGTGTGTGTATGTCACTGGAGCCATTTGAATGTTTTTTTTTGTATGCGGTTGGGTGGCGCCCTGGATGGTTTAGACACGTTTAGATTCACAAATCAGCCCGGCAGATGGCGCTGCAGTCGGTATCTAGGTTATTTATCTATACTGCAAAACAACAATTGCCGGAACACCTAGCATTAGTATAAAAAAATATCCCGACGAATTGAGAACCTCCGCCTTTTTTTTGAAGTTGGTTAAAAAAGGATTCGTCGTCGAAAGAAGTCGTCCCATTCGCTACTCGTCCTACGTTCGCAACTTGTGACATTCGGTGCTTGTCCCATTCGCTGGTCGTCCCATTTCAAATAATAATTGGATATCCCACTAAGCCACTTGACTGATATGATAAATGTATAGCGTAGTCTAAAACTAACAGGTTTGATTCCTGGCTGGGGTAATGACTTTTCCAAAAGTTTAATGATGCAGTTTTTGTCAAAATCGGGCACGCAACTCCTTTCAGCATTTTTCGCTATCTTTTATAGTTTAGGATATAGCCCTCAAGGGCCATTTAAAAAATTCAGCCTGTATACTGCATCTTTTGTCTATGTTCCTATAAAAGAAATACTTATGGATTTTTGACGTGATAACGTCTTATAAATAGATGAACACCGGCATTCACAAAAATGTGTGACGTCATGCGTTACGTTACGTTATTGACAAGTTAACCATAGCAACGTTTATAGGCCTTTCCGCACAGCTCAGTGACGACGCAGTGCCGACACAGTGACGTACCGTGATTTTCCATCAGTGTCAGTGATAAATGATATTGTTTCTTACTTTTTTGTACTAGACTATCCGTACTGGTCAGACAGTGATGTTCAGTGCTGTCAGTGCAGCTCCGACGTTGCTCCGACACTCGCCGTGAGCGTGTATGGCGTGAATTTGTAGCGGACAATATTTTGCCTGACACGGTCGCAGTGTTTCAAGATGGCCGACGAAAAGTAATTGAATTGGTCCTTGTGTTGCCCGTATTTAGGTATCACTTTTTTTTGACGATCGACCCCTAGGTACATTCATTTTCCTCGCAGTTAAAATATAGGAAATGTTGCGGTCATTATCTTTGCTCGCTCTCGTTTTTTGACGTGATAACGTTTTATAAATTGGTGAACACCTGCAATCTCAAAAAAGTGTGACGTCACGCGTCGTTACTGGAACGCCTCATGTTATTGACAAGGTAACTATAGCAACGTTTTATCGTTGCCATGGTTACCATCAATGTTTTCTTATGACGTTATCACGTAAAATTATCGTCCGGAAACAGACTTTACAGACAACCATTTTTTACCTAATATAATTTAAAAAACCGGCCAAGTGCGAGTTGGACTCGCGCATGAAAGTTATGGTAACCCTTGCGATAGAGTACTAAAAATCACTGCAAAATGGTAATATCAACGATACAATCGAGTTCATATGACGTTATCACGTAAAATTATAGTCCGTAAACCGATTTTACAGACAACCATTTTGACGTGACAACGTTTTATAAATTGGTTTGCCGGGTGACACTTCAAGAAACTGCGTTACGCTCCGCTGACGTTATGCGCTCACAATGAGAGCGAGTGAGAGGCACGCGGGCATGGTTAGCCCGCCTAAGAGCGAGAGAGACAGACATAAAAAGTGAAAGGCACGCGTCCCTTCCACTCGAGCACAGTTGTTGTCACGTAAAACTTTCGCCCGTATACCGACTTTACAGGCAACCAGTTTTTTTATTTTATTTTCTTATGTTCCAGTGTGCAAGACGAAACCAGAACGCAGTCAGAACAAGTGAAACTAGCTTACCATTACATACAGAATCACATATTCGAAACCGCAATGTTCGATGTCCTTGTCTGTGACCTTACCAAAATCAAAACACCAAAAGCCGAGATAAAAATCAATGGCACAGTCAAAGTTAAAACTCCAGAGATGGTCAACTGTTTGTTCTTGTTATTGAATAAGATGATAGCTGAACAAGAGAATGATGTATTGGATTCGCCTATGGATGAGGTTTAACACTTTGACAGTTCCCATACAAAGGCTTAAATTGTTGGAGTTCCTATGTGTGGGCCCATATTGTGTGTTAGCCGGACTTGTGTAGCTTGTCTATGGAGAGACCCATATGTGGTACTTAGGACTGTCAAAGTGTTATAATTAGATTGTAGATTTTATTGTTGCCTATTAGATTTAATTTTATTAAGATCTGAGAAGATGACTTAACCAGACCGGTAGGTACAGACAGAATTGCAGACTCACCGTAGAGCTTCAAAACTACTATTATTATAATATTTTCAACTCAAGCAATATTCTAGGTCTTGCTCGAGTTTTTATTAGAATATTATTGAAATAAAAATGTTGTAATAATAGTAAAGAACTCTATGGTAGGTCTGCAATTCTTACTCCGACCGTACATGATACTACCAAAACCAGACCAACCAAAATAGTAATAACCGTTGTTTTTAAGCTAACACAAGTTAACTTAGTTAACCGTTCCCGTAATAATATCGAGATAAAAAATAGCCTATGTTACATCGAAGGATTCAATATTTTGTCATACCAAGTTTCATCAAAATCTATTCAGTAGTTTTGGGAGCCTATTCATTACAAACAAAACAAAAAAATATTTCATTTTTGTAATATTAGCATAGATTATCGAAACTCGATCTGTAAGTGCAAGGGAGCGCGCTATATACTCCGCTCTGCTCAAACATACAAGGAACCGCATCCGATGTTTCAGAATCGTTGCTATTGCGAGGGAGCGCGCAATATACTCCGCTCTGCTCATACATTTTTTTCTTGCGCCAACATAGCAGTGAGATTTATAAATTGCAAAAAAAGGTGCAATCAGGCACTAAAAGTGAAGGCTCACCGTAGAGTAATTTACTATTATTTTAGTAACTAAGGTTAAATTAGATAGCACAAAAATAAGTATGCGCGAACATCCATAAAAAAAATACATACAACAGAATTGAGAACTTCCTCCTTTTTTTGAAGTCGTTAAAAAACGACTAAAGTAGTCAGTGTCAATTTGATTTTTTACTTCTTTTTTTCCATTCGGTCTGTGACCGAATATTTGGCTCGTTTTTTTTAGTTTTTTGTCTCATATTTGGGTTTTAGCGTCAAAACCATGATTAAACTGTCAAAGTCAACTTTGTCGTTATTGGAATAGATTTTAATTTTAGATTACCAGTGACTTGTAGTAAGTATTTAGCTTATTATGTTTAAGCAGAATCTCAAGCAAGCTGCCCTTAGTAATATGTTTATTCTATTTAATACTAGCTGTCCCGGCAAACGTTGTTTGCTATTTACAAAAAAAAAAAAATAGATGTTGGCCGATTCTCAGACCCCTACTGAATATGCTCACAAAATTTCATGAGAATCGGTCGAGCCGTTTCAGAGGAGTTCAAGTTCGAACCCCGTGACACGAGAATTTTATATATATATAGATATAGATTTAAGATAAATGAAAAAAAAAAATGGTCATCTGTATAGTTGGTTTACGGACTATAATTTTACGTGATAACGTCTTGAAAACATTATGGTTACCTTGTCAATAACATGACACTTTTCGTTACGTTGCTATGGTTCTTGTCAATAATAAGACGTTGCTATGGAACATGACCGATAACGTCACACTTTTTTGTGAATGCCGGTGTTCATCGATTAATTAATTAATTCTAGAACTCTACGGTAGACCTCCACTTTTGTTGCTAACTGTGCCTCGTTTTTATAACATCTGTGCCCAATACTAGAAACATGTAACGCTATTGTAGTTGTATGGGATTAGATTCTCAATGTATTTGGGCTTACCTCAACAAATAGACTGTCATTTTTAATAATGTATCAATTTGTATGCTTTTTATTTGTAAAATTAAATTAAGGGTTTATTTTAATACCAATTATTTAATCTATGACTTTACCTAGTAAGATGTCTTTATTGTCTGTCCGCGACATCTTAGGTGCGTTTTTAAATATCTGACAAATGTATTTATGACTCTCAGACTCTACCTACAATACATTTTCATCCGAATCACCAAAAGTTATTTTGTAAAAATTCATAAAACTATTAGAATCGATTAAAATAAGCAAAAAGGGAGTAAACATAATGAAATTTTAATTGACAATTAACATGCAGCGCTCAAGAAGCACTAGTGTATTTTACACAGGATAGTATTATACTTTACTTTATATTACTTAAAGTATTCTCGCGACCCAAACGTAGGCACCAAGGATTTTAAATAGCTTACGTCTTTTTGCGTTTTCACTCTACTTTAATGAAACCCACTAGCGTTTGTGAAATTGTACGTAGTTGGTAATTATTTCTACTAATCCGAAAAACACCACAAAACCCCGAGTTGGTATTTCGCGTATGTGGTTTTATGCGTCGAAAGGGTTTCGATCAACATCCGCAAACTTTTATAATGACCAGAGGTCTATACGCTAGCAAAAGTAAATCAATGGTTTGAAATAGAAAGACAGCAATAAATGTTTTAACGTTTACTTTCATGAATCACACCTTACAAATGTGTCGCCGTATTTGTAATCTTACAAAATATTTTTTATTACATTAATTATAATGTGCTAAACTTAAAGTATTACCTATTTTATGTCACTCCGTACCTTGCAAGCAGTTCTCTTACAATCTTGAACTCTTCGAATAAATTTCGTAAAACTTGTGCAAAATTAACACTAGGCCTCCACCAGGAAACAAACCAGTGGCGGATACAGGGGAAGAGCTTCCCGTCCCCGGGGCATCGGAGTCCTATTGAACAAATCTTGCGCCCATTCACAATTTTATTAGTATTTTTTAAAGTAACACGATTTTCACTAAATTTTCAGGGTTTTTCGTGTTTTTTTTGAGCTATTTTTATGTAATACCTTACGACTTTTTTGTCCTGTTGCAATGACCAGTCGTCGCGACCGCGGTCATAATACACTGATTTCTTGTTCTTAGACCGATCTCAGATTCGTAGTTAGATGCGTAATAGATAATGTTCTACTTATAGTCAAAGCCTCTTTGTGCTTCGGAGGGTGCGTTAAGCCGTTGGTCCCTGTTTCTGTGTGCTAGCAGTTGTTATGTCAATTTAAAGACATGCAGGGCGATCTGAAAACTCTAATAAACACATCATCACCCCCTTTGGGTCGCGCAGTCGGGTAAAAAAGGTGACCCACCGCACTACACAAATAAAAAAGACGTTAATAAACATTAGTTTTCCTGGAAAATGCTGTCAAAAAGGAAATATTAAAAAATGCGTCTCTAACCATTTCCCCGCGTCAAATCAATTGCCAACCTTTGTCAAACAAGTTCCTGGATCCACCACTGTTGCTTTTTTATCTGATACTTCAAAATAAAACATATAATTTGTTAAAAATATAACATTTCATGACGAGGCCTATTCCCATCAGTGGGAACTTAAGGTCTGATAGATATTTCATCAACTGGCAGATAGATGGCGCCATATTAAAAATGTATGAAGAAACCGCCAGGCGGTTTTCTGCCAGCTGAGAGGATTTACAAAATTTCAGTTCTTTAAAAGAAAGGAGCATCTTATTAAAATTTACATTTAGTAGAAATTAAATTGTACTATTTTAAAAGAAGTATCAGAGATCAGTAATATAACACATTAATGTTCAAAACAAACATACCTACTTGTAAAAGTTGAAATCACAAAATGAAAATTAAAATAATTAAATAATACATATATTTTACATAACACAGATATTACCATAATTGAATAAACAATTCAGTAATTTGATATACAGATATCTAAAATAAAATTAACTAAACTTTTAATAAAATTCGTAACTTTAAATAATTTAACACAATCTGTTTTAATCTATTAATGCGCCATTGGTAACGAACGAAAACCATAGTGTCGACATCCTTTTTTGTATGACTTTGGACGACTTGGGCATATAGCCAGTATTAGCCAGTGTCAAATAAAAATATTTTGCATAATTTGTTACCCGAAACAGTGCTCCGACTGTTAGTTCTTCTAGTTAGACGTTTATTCGAGAGACCTTCGTCCATTCGATTAATTCGTCCAAAAAATATTTGTTAAAAAAATGCCAGTTTTGCAGAAATATTTTGTACGTACCTACACATCGGTAAAGATGGCGCACCAAAAGATTTGAATAATTATAATATGTATAGTAAAAAAAAAAACAAATATATCAAGTTGTATTCGAAAGATTCCTCGAGACCAAATTCAAGCATTCACAACATTCTTCATTTCACTTGTGATTATTATATTTTTAAATGAAATAACAATTATTTTACGATGATTAGGGTAGCATATTGAGCTAGGCGCATATAACTTATTTTAAAACAGCGAAAAAATCTAGATAAAATGCGGGAAAGTTTACTCTTTAAAAATATTTTTTTGGGAGGAACGATGCCGCGTTCGAAAATAAAGGATCAAACTAATTATCCTTAACACCCGCGGATTTTAGCGTCATCTGCGCCCAGCCACTATAATGTACTTTACAAATAAATGCCCCAATAATAACACATGATAATTGATAGGTACATAGCTAAATGAAACCTCTATATACTGTCTATACATATGTTGCGTACACACAAAAGTTACATAAAAGCGCGATAACCGATTACATTAAATAGGTATTAAGGAATATAAGCTTAGTGGTAAATTCGAAAAAAAAAACTGAACTTAGGACCATTTTGACCCTAAAATTCGAAAATAAAAATCTTAGACAGATGTAGAGACAAATCTTCCTACGAAGCTGTCGAGTTCACTTATTTAACGATGAAAGCCACAGACGCCATTTTAAGTGTGTTCTGGGCCTGAGAAAATTTAAGGTATTATTGATACAAAAGTTCTCCTTTTAGAATTTTGTAGAACCTAATTTCAGTTTTTTTAGCCGAATCTCCATTTAAACCGCCTATGTAATACATAAAACTATGCATTCCTGGTCCGTAACTCGCAATCCCATTATTTTATAGAAACAGAAATGTATACCCAGAGAAACTGATGCTATTTATCGATTTTATTTCGTCAAAAGGAACTATCCGACTTTATACAATATTTTTTTAATTTCCGAAAGTTTTATGCAGGGGGCTTACCATGTGTGAAAGCAATTGCTAAGCTAACTTAAAAAATCTGTTCCATAATGGATACGAAATCTATGGAGCAACTTCTCTAGGTGACACTATGGAGCACATCCTGTGTGAATGCGACGTCTTAGCAGCGTATGAGCCACTTTGGGAATGCGTATCCCAAACCGGAGGAATATAGGTTTCTTCCTCTTAGTGAGATCACCGCGTTAATCGACCACTACTTCAAGTTACCCCATGAGTTTCTTGTGCCTTCTCATTGGTGGGCGCGTTCCGAAAGCACACATCCTAACTTAGTTTTTAAGACGTTTCTTTCTGATCTATGTACAAAATATACATAAGCATCGAAATGAATAAAGAAATTTGACTTTGACTTTGAAGTAAGAAACATAGGTAGCACAAAAGATCCCACTGGGTCAAAGTGTTGCTGGCTCTGTCAGCCTCCAATGCAAGATAAGATAACAATGTCAATGTGCCCTCACACTTGTACACTGGACGACTTTTACTAGGCCAATGATGCTGCCTTCGCTATTGCAAGCTCAGACAAAATAATTTAGCTGGAACTCCGACACGAAAAGATGAATAAATTGTTCAGGTTATCTTAGCAGTTGCTTTGA
The DNA here is from genome assembly GCA_907269075.1 of Idaea aversata. NCBI lineage: Eukaryota > Metazoa > Arthropoda > Insecta > Lepidoptera > Geometridae > Idaea > Idaea aversata. Next base: position 6,156,971 of record OU026101.1, read on the forward strand.
TATATGGTAGTCACATTACTAGTTAGGTATTCAAGTACATTTCATTTTGATTTTTTACGATAACGGTTCAGTAATAGTTGGAAATAAATCACTAACACTTTGGAAGCTATAGTGAAGTTTTCAAAATTAACTATTGTAAAAATCGTTTTCGGCATAAATGATATTGAAAAAGCTGCCTGGATACCTAATAGTATGTCTATGCCAAAGATGCATCCCACAAGTAGATATGAAGTGCGGCGCGAGCGAGACGGAGCGCGGTAACCTTAATTCGACCAATCACGAGCCAGAAGGCCAATTCTCGTAAATAAAATTGTTCAAATTACATTGCAATACCATTCCGATTGCAATTCGATTACAAAAAAAAGCCTCGGGACTTTGAGGGTATTTTTATTTTAGTATTTAGTATTATTGCATTGTAATTTGAACAATTTTAATTACGAGAATTTGCCTTCAAAGCACATAGATGGACTTCATCGATGTATCGCAGTGTAGCATCTTTCGACACGTGCATGCGCCTCTATTTCCATACATATGTTATACATGTAGATGAAATCGACTTGTGGTGTGAGGTTTATCTTCGGCATAGCCATAACCTTACAATGTGACTGTACAACCCCAGAATGCCGATTCTCGTAAATATAATTGTTTAAATTACATTACAATATCATTCCGATTGCATTTCTATTACAAAAAATACCCTCAAAGTCAGCTTTGTTTTTCAAAAAGCAGACTTTGAAGGTATTTTGAGCTTCTCTAAGGGTATTTTTGTAATCGAAATGCAATCAGAATGATATAGCAATGTAATTTGAACAATGTTATTTACGAGAATTGGCCTTTAGCTTGTAAAAATCGTTAAAAGACGTGTCTACTTTAAAATGCCGAGTGGCGATTACAGTTGTGTAAAGTCAAGTTTGTAGTATGTATGAAATAATCCTATAAATCCGGCAAGCAGTAAGTTTCGTACCGTTGCATTTGTTCGTTGCACACAGCTGCTTTCCCTCCTACAAAATAATACAAGTTGTTGAATCTATAAATATAAAATTCAAAGTCCTTACAGGCTTAAGAGGAAAGAGTACCGTGGGCTCTCTCCATAAAAACTATTACAAACGTAGTCGACTGTTTTCTCCCTGGATAATGACACTAGAGCAAATATTTTTGGTGTACAAAAAAAAGGGGCATAGTCATGGCAGTTATAGGTTTTATGGCACAAAAATATTTGTGCTAGTGTCATTATTCAGCAAGGAAACAGTCGACTACTTTGTATGGAGAGAGCGCAGGTACCCTTTCACCTTAAACCAATGAACAGATCGGGCTAAAATAGAAAAAAATGTATATAAAATTCTCAATTTTTCTAGATTACATTGAAATTGATAGTTTTTCGTAAACTAGAGGTGAAAAAAGATATGTTTTAAAGATCTAAGCATACATAGGAACAGACAGCGGGAAGCGACTTTGTTTTATACTATGTAGTGAAGTGAAAACTAGTAGTTCTCCCTAACTAATACTTATATGGCCGATTTTATTGGACGAATTCTAAAAGTGGATAATTTATTCCATTTTGTTGGCACAATGGTCACCATGCCGGACTGCTAAACACAGGGTCGCAGGTTCGATTCCCGCCTCAGACAAGTATTTATGCTTAGATATTTGTCTGTGGTCTGGTTGTTTATATGTATTATAAGTATATATTTACAAAAGAGTAGTATATCCGTTGTCTAGCACCCATAATACAAGTCTAGTCTTAGCTTGGGGCTGGATGGCGATGTGTGGAAGGTCCTGCAATATATTTATTATATTTATTCTGCTTATCACTCCTCATCAGTAGTAGGGAACTAAGAATATTATATTAAGGGATGGTACTGGATACTGACAATAATACCCGGTCCGTGGTCCAGGCGCCATCAGTCAGTGTGTGCAGTGCATCACCTAACAGCAGCCACCGCCGGGCGCTCCGCCCGCGCCGGCGCCGCCCGCACCACCTCGCTCTGCCGTCGAGTGCTGGGGTCCGATCTTGATACCGTTCGCCTGAGGGATGACAAAGAAACAATTACTGTTAAGTCGTGACACCATAAGGTAGATTTTTTAGTTTAGTTTGGGGCTAGATGGCGCTGGTTGTGTCAAAAAATGTCGTTAGCCAAACACAGAGTTATGCTAAGGATACACGACGACACTGACACTTGACACAAATGTCAACACTAGTGTCGATAGCGTCCACACTGTAGCAATTTTTGATGTCGCGACGGTGGACACACGTATACACTCGATGTATACATCAACCCCCTTATTCCAAAACAAGGTTCTAAGGATAGTCCGAGATGTGGATTTAAACCTTAGATTTAGACACAAATTTACTTACTTGTGAACTATAGTCTAAACACTATCCCTATATAACCTATAGGGATAGTGTTTATACTATAGTTCCCTATATAATCTAAAGGGATAGTGTTTAGACTATAGTTCACGAGTAAATCTGTGTCTAAATCTAAGGTTTAAATCCACATCTCGGACTATCCTTAAACCTCGTTTTGGAATAAGGGGCAAGTGTCAAGTGTCGTCGTGTATCCTTAGCTTAAAATAAAGTTGCTACATTGGTCTGTGGGACAAAAGGGAGTCATCAATTATCACGGGCTCAGTCGGCAAAATGACATTTTCTCAGAATTCATCAATCGGCTCACTTTGAAAAGTCATCCAAAACAACTAATATTTTCAAAATTCCTATGAAAGGCAGGCTCAAAATTCCGCCCATTGTGCGCCTCAGCTGTTTGCTGTCGGCTGTCAAAATGAATTCGATGTCGATTTCGACGGACTTAGCGCTCACAGCTCACTTTGAAAAGAGTTTATAACATATGTACCTCATTATTAATGTCAAAGACTCCCTCCTGTATCTTCTCGTAGATCTCCTTAGCAGTGTTAATGAAAGCCTCCTCAACGTTGGCAGCAGTCTTGGCCGAGGTCTCCATGAACACGAGCCCGTGCTCGCGAGCGAACGCCTCGCCCTCTTCCTTCTTCACTTCACGACGCGATTCTAGATCACTGTGGAACGTATTTAGGGATGTTAGGGAATTTATTCATGAACATATTTACCAAAAATTATATGCCTGGCATCCATATAAATTGTTTTACATATGATAGGTGAGCGTTTAATCACTATTCCACCCGACAGTTGGCAGGTGAAGATGCGGCCTAATGTAGCACGCTTTTCTAGAAGATACCTATTCACTCGCGACTTGAAGTAAACATGCACTTTCACAGATTTTAACACGTGTTGGCGTTCTTAATTATACAGTTTTGATTTGTGTCGCTCAGGCAATTGTTGCTACGTCTTTGCAGCACAAATCAAAGCTGCATAGTTACTCGCACACATATAGAAACGCGCGTCAATGAGTTGTTCTTTTCGAGCCAGTGACGCTCGATACCCAACAGTTGGCCACTGCAACTGTAGCAGAGTAGGCCAATGGTCCTTCAATGTGCAGCTGCAGATATTAAGGCACAATGAGCATTGGAGCAAGTTTTATAGAAATCGGTTCGGTACTTTTTTGCGTGAAGAACTAGCAAACTTAAACAGTTAACTTTGTAACTTCTGAGGAACCATTAAGGTGAAAGGGTACCTGCGCTCTCTCCATACAAACGTAGTAGACTGTTTCCTCCCTGTATAATGACACTAGCACAAATATTTTTGTGCCATAAAACCTATAACTGCCATGACTATGCCCCATTGCCCCTATGTTTTGATTTTTTTTTATTTTCTTATTATCATAGAAAATAAAATTTAAAAAAATTAAAAAAAAAGCAAAAAATAGGGATGTTATTATCCATGGAGAAAACAGTCGACTACGTTTGTAATAGTTTGTATGGAGAAAGCCCCACGGTACCCTTTCCTCTTAAGTTTGATTTGTATTCCAATTTATTAATAAATAACTGTTGCTTGTGACTTCGTACGCGTGAAGTTTGACGAGGCTCTACACTCGCATTTCTCCTCCGTCGCCGCGTCGGTGCAATATTGAAACATCTGAAGGACCTACATAATGGCTGTTCTGAAGTTGAGAGCTCCGGTTTCTATAGACACCCTGGTTACTGACCACCTGGCACTTGGCTAGTTAAATAAAATTACCTCTTGTTCCCAATAAGCATGATGACCATGTTTGAGTTGGAATGTTGCCGCGCATCTTCGAGCCAAGTGGTTAGGTGGTTGAATGTGTCCCGTCTAGTAATGTCATAGACCAGTAGAGCACCAGCAGCGCCGCGGTAGTACGATCGGGTTATTGATCTGGAAATAATTCATACGTACAAATAATAATAATAAAAATATTTATTTCAATTTCTTAATCTAAATTTACAATTTTATACTTATGAAAGCACTTTTTAAGCACCTAATGAGGTTACTTGTAACAAGTGCTTTCGCCCTTCCATCACTTATATAATATAGTTTAGACTTATTTATAGTAAGATGTAAGTACTTAAAAGTTATATAATTTTAAATCTAATCAAAATATTAATTTATTTATAATTTCATCAAATACAAATTTTAATATTTATTAGATGACACATGCAGTTCACCAGAACAATACTTTATTACGATACAGTTATTAACAACATCTCCGTTTCGTTGTAGTTTAACCCTTGTAATAGTTTTACCACCACTTTCTTACATTCTCTATATTTCATTTGAAAGATGTTATTATCTTGGTTAAAATAATTATACAATCGAGTAGCCTGTTTATCAAATTGTCTAAAAGCAAATGCACTTTTAACAGAATTACTTTTGGCAACAATATCTTTTCTTCGTTTCTGTACATTAGATGTAGTATAAGAATAAAGTTATAAGTAATAAATTATATATACAAATAAAGTTATAGTTGGGCCATTTAAGACTCTATCGACTACCTCAGTGTTGCTATCGTCAAGGAGATGGTGTGTTGCTACTGTCAAAGAGATTGCTCTGTACAGAAAGGGATACTGGTATCGCTTGCTGAGGCTTTACCTATTCGAACAACACAGTCAAGTCAAAAATAAGGACAAATTCTAAGTATTTAATATGCACGTTAAAATACTTTAATATGCAAACGTCTAACATGTCAATTAACATTACGCTTTCCACATTACTATCTACCCACATAAAAGCTAAGTGATTTATGAATATTTAACTGCTTTCAAAAACTATTGTAAGGTTAGGTTATTATTAAGTTACATCTGGGACTTAAAGGAGATGGGTATTGTTTGCAATTGTCTGTTAATCAGAAGGCCAATTCTCGTAAATAATATTGTTTAAATGACATTTCAATATCATTTCGATTGCATTCCGATAGCAAAAGAGACCCTCAAAGTCAGTTTTTTTTTACAAAAAGCTAACTTTGGGGGTGTTTTTAGCTACTTCGAGGGTATTATTTGTGATCGAAATGCAATCGAAATGATATTGAAATGTAATTTAAACAATGTTATTTACGAGAATTGGCCTCTGGTGTCATTAGGAACCTACTTACCAGGTTCCTAATTATTATAAAACCTAGCAGCACTATGTTTCACCATGTTACAAGGATTCAATTTATCCTGATTCAGCGTCGATGTTCTGGGAATCGACATACTGTGAACAACTCCTCGTAAGTACCTACCAGGTTTCATCAAACTCAGGCTAGTGTTCACATCATCACTAAATAGTATAAAACAAAGTCGCTTCCCGCCGTCTGTATGCTTAGATCTTTTGATGGAGTTTTTTTTAAATAGATAGAGTGATTCAAGAGGGAGGTTTTAGTATATCAAACAAAACTACCACGCGCACGAAGTCGCGGGCAACAGCTAGTAACAAATACTTAAATCGGGTGTATGTTAAAATGTATAAACTCAAAATACATAACGCTATAATTCATAAAGTTAAAATACCGAAAATCAAATTCATAATGATCAAAATACATAAAATCGAAATAAATAAAATTCGTTTCAAATAATATACGAAATACATAATGACAAAACGTATAAATTTAAAATACATTAATTCAAATAACATATATCTAAAACAAATAAAGATTTAAATGAATAATTGACTTTACGTATAAAAAAACCGGTCAAGTGCGAGTCGGACTCGCGCAGAAAGGGTTCCGTACCATTATCATCACATAAAAATCACGTCTGTCAAATAGGAGTCATAAAAAAATAGATGGCGCTAGTGGTAAAAATACATGAATGAAGGATAAATGACGGTTTATGACGTGTTATGACGATATTTGTTTAGTTTCATCATTCTCTAATTTTTGAAGTTACAGGGGGGGACACTTTTTACCACTTTGGAAGTGTCTCTCGCGTAAACTATTTAGTTTAGAAAAAAAAGATTTTTAAAACCTCAATATCATTTTTGATACCAATACATAGATATCCCAAACGTATGGGTTTAATGAAAATTTTTATTTTGAGTTTCAGTTCTAAGTATGGGGAACCCTAAAATTTATTGATTTTTTTTATTTTTGTGTGAAAATCTTAATGCGGTTCACAGAATACATCTACTTACTAAGTTTCAACAGTATAGTTCTTAAAGTTTCGGCAAAAAGTGTCTGTGACATACAGCAGACAGACAGACATGAAGAATCTATGAGGGTTCCGTTTTTTGCCATTTGGCTACGGAACCCTAATACGAACGAAGCAAACTATTACAACAAAAAGTTAAAAATATCGATAGTAATAATACCTATGTTCAAAATTCAAAATTTATTACACATTAAATGTTCAAAATATCTACGTAAAAATGCCCATAATATAAAATACACGCTGCCCTAATCAAGTAAAATAGGTAGAATTCGGTTCTAGCAGCCCCCTCCGGCCGCTGCCGCGACACCGGTCGTTTCTCTCGCTCGGCTCGTGTGTTGTGGTCTCAGTTCTAACCTAACCTATCCGTGTCGATTCTGTGACAGAAACCCCCTACCCAGAACCGACATGGATAGGTTAGGTTCGGTTTGAACTGCGACCACAACGCACGAGCTGAGCGAGCGCAGCGACCTGTGCCGCGGTGGCGGCCGGCGAGTTTTAGAACCGAATTCTACCTATTTTACTTGGTTAGCGAGGGTATAATTTATAAAAAAATTAAAACCGCAGGTGAATTCATTGTAGTCAAACCAGCTTCTGGTTTTTGTTTACATGAACCTAGGTACAACTTATATATTCTGATAGTTATTTTAAAGTTAGGCTTGTTGATTATTATGTGTTATAAGCATTATAATTTTTAATTATTATATATTTAGAACTTTATGAATTTACAGTTTATGAATTTAAAACTTATGCCATTTAACTTTATGTATTTTGAATCATTATGTATTTTGATTTTCGGTATTTTAACTTTATGAATTACAACGTTATGTATTTTGAGTTTATACATTTTAACATACACCCACTTAAATCACATAATCATATTTCAATACTTAAATCACATAAGTTCGTCAAAACTGATCAAAAAACCGGCCAAGTGCGAGTCGGAATCGCACACGAAGGGTTCCGTTTTTAGTTTTTATATTTTTATAGCAGCAACAGAAATACTTACATCATCTGTGAAAATTTCAACAGTCTAGCCTATCATGGTTCAAGTGATACAGCCTGGTAACAGACAGACAGATGGTGGAGTCTTAGTAATAGGGCCCTGTTTTTAACTTTTGAATAAGAAACCCTAAAAAACATTTGTTAATCAATGATTCATATATACCCACATTTTATATCTATCTAGCACAAAACAAATCACTTAGTAGAACAAGAAGTGACTAAATATTGAATCATCAGACCATGAGGTGATGAATGATGTAAAAAACATTAATAAAATTACAAAGACAAAATATTTGTGCTTTGTTTGTAACTAGCGACCCGCTCCGGCTTCGCACGGCTATATTATGCACTAGCTGCGCTCCGCGGTTTCACCCGCGTAACTCACGATCCCGTGGGAATATCGGGATAAAAAGTAGCCTATAACCTTCCTCGATAAATGGACTATTCAACACAAAAATAATTTTTCAATTCGAACCAGCAGTTCCTGAGATTAGCGCGTTCAAACAAACAAACAAACAAACTCTTCAGCTTTATAATATAAGTATAGATGTATCACTACATCGTATAAAATAAAGTCACTTTTCGCCGTCCCTATTTCCATTTGTATGCTTAGATCTTTAAAACTACGCAACGGATTTCGATGCGGTTTTTTTTAATAGATAGAGTGATTCAAGAGGAAGGTTTATAATACACGCATAATATAGCCGTGCGAAGCCGGAGCGGGTCGCTAGTTATACATAATATAAACCTTTCTCTTGAATCACTCTATCTATTAAAAAAAACCGCATCGAAATCCGTTGTGTACTTTTAAAGATCTAAGCATACATAGGGACATAGGGAGCGCGAAAAGTGACTTTATTTTATACTATGTAGTGAAGTGATGAATAGGCTCTGACACAATTATAACGATTTTGATTAAACTTGGGATGGTACCTACGACCTACATATTATATTCCTACGACTTACGCGAGTGAAACTGCAGGGCACTGTTAGTCATTTAATATATTTTAGACTAGCTGGCCGCCCCGCGGTTTCACCCGCATAAGTCCCGATCCCGTGGGAATATCAAAATAAAAAGTAGCCTATAGCCTTCCTTGATAAATGGACTATCCAACACAATTTTTTTTTTTCAATTCGAACAAGTGGTTCCTGAGATTAGCGCGTTCAAACAAACAAACACTCTTTACCTTTATAATATTAGTATAGACTAGCTGTGCCATGCGGTTTCACCCGCGTAGGTCCCATTCTCGTTGGAATATCAAAATAAAAAGTAGCCTATAGCTTTCCTCTATAAATGGACTATCCAACACAAAAATATATTTTCAATTCGAACCAGTAGTTCCTGAGATTAGCGCGTTCAAACAAACAAACAAACAAACTCTTCAGCTTTATAATATTAGTATAGACTAGCGACCCGCCCTGGCTTCGCACGGCTATATTATGCATGTATTATACATATAAACCTTCCTCTTGAATCACTTTATCTATTAAAAAAATAGCATCAAAATCTGTTGCGTAGTTATAAAGATTTAAGCATACATAGGGATATAGGGACAGAGAAAGCGACTTTGTTTTATACTATGTAGTGATAGTGAAGTATAGATTAGTATAGATGATATTTTTTCCAATAATTTGACATCAAACCCTACCTACTTATCTGCGTCTGTCTAAAAACTACTAAAGCTGCTGCAGTTTTTCGTTGATTACTCAGGTTCTACTAATTAGATTTCGATGTAAAGTATACAACGACCTTCCTCGAAAATAGATACATAGATAACTTTATTTGTACAACACAGTATGGAACATAGAACACGATATACACAAAGCAAAGTAATAGCTAGAAAGTATAAGTTGCATAAATGAGCGGATTTTTCCCTGAAGGAGATTTAAAAAAATAGCTATCTAAATAGTGAAAACCAGATTTCAATTGGTTTAGCCGTTTTTAATTGCATCAATCACAAACAAACAGACACATGAAATTCAAAAACTAAGTATATATTTTTGTTCTACTACTAAGTCCCCTAGACACATTTTTTTTTAATTTTATTCAATGTAACACATACACTTTTTATTCTATCTTTCTTTATTATAAGTATAGAGTAGAAGATTAAGGGAAATATGATCTAAGTACACAAATGAACTCACAGTAGAGCAAATAGTTTAAAAATAATAATAAACTAAAAACTGTTTAATACACTAATTAGTGGTAATTATTTTAAAAGAGCCTTCAAGGCTCTTTTAAAATAATCATACAGTACAATACTTTTGTCTCTAATTAATTGGACCCATTTGTTGTTCTTTGTGTTGAATAAAATTAATATAATAGTTTATTTATTTAACAACTAGCGACCCGCCCCGGCTTCGCACGGCTATATTATTTAACCCTCCCTTTTGAATCACTCTATCTATTAAAAAAAACTGCATCAAAATCCGTTGCGTATTTTTAAAGATTTAAGCATACATAGGGATATAGGGACAGAGACTTTGTTTTATACTATGTAGTGATGATGAATTTTATAATGAGGAATACTAGATTCACCCTTTTTAGGGTTCCATACCGCAAAAGGTAAAAAAGGACCCCTAATAAGATCACTTTCTTGTCCGTCTGTCTGTCTATGTGTGTGTCAGCACCGATTTTTTTTAAACTAGTTGTGAATCGATTAATAGATGCCGCGCTCTTAAATTCTATCCTACTTCCTCATAATATTATAAATGTGAAAGCTTGTGTGTGTGTTTGTATGTCTGTTACTCCTTTACACAAAAACTACGCCTTTTTTTGAGTACCTGCTTAATCTTTATAAGAAGAGTCCCAAAAACCTAATTGTGTTTTTTAATTTTCAATATTGTTTTTGAGTTTTTGGTATCTTTGTTATGTTGTTTATTATTGTTATTTGTTTACCTATAACTACTTGTGAGTAATAAGACTCAAACAAAGTGTTAAATATTCTATTATTATCTTTATTTTGTAGGGCAGTAGTAAATAACTTATTTCTGAAATTATCACAATACAAACACTAGCAAAGAGATAAGAAAAAAAACAATTTTGAATACAACATGGTTCAAAGGTTTGTGTACCTTACTGATGTGTGAGTATTGTTTTTAATTAATAATTAATTTTAGATACAGAATTAAAGTTCAGCAATCCTTCCTTGTGTTTTTTAACATGTAAACTATTTTAAAATTGATCTTGGCTAAGAAGCCAACCTACCTGAATTTTTTGTTTTTGCTTTTCAATATAAACTCAATGGCTAGACTACTTTTGATAAGTTTGTGTCAGTGATATCTTTGTTTGACCAACACCAAGTTTCGTCAAAATCAGTAGAGTCGTTGAGAATTTTTACAAACAACAATTGGAAAAACAAATGTTTTTAAAAACCTATTACAAAAATTATATTTTCTATGTTATTTGTCTATGTTTATCTATCAGGTACTCAAAGATGACTCAATCATGTGAAATTGGGTAAGTATGTAAATGAAATAGTAGATTTACCTGAACGCCTCCTGTCCAGCAGTGTCCCATATCTGCAGTTTGATCTGCTTCCCATCAATAGTGATCATCCGAGCTCCAAACTCTACTCCAATCGTTAGATCATGAACTGGCTGGAACCTTTTGTCGGTGAACTGCAGGAGTAGGCATGATTTTCCCACACCTGTTACAACATCACATACAAAATTCAAACTTACGAGTAAACAAATAGTGATAGTTGATATACTAGTCTTTGTTTGTCTTCAAATACGACCTGCAAGCTACAAGCTAGCCTGTTATTCATCCTTATGTAATTAACAACACAAAGAAACAAAGAAAGTCCTTGATTATGTTGTTTTAACAATGATTTGGTAGGTACGAACACGAGGGCAGTTAATGAAGAGTAAATAATGTGCGCATCTGAATCCCCTTTTGACGTAGTTTGAGCAGAGCGTAGGCGGATTTCACCCTGTTTTACAGCTCACGCCCAAACAAAAACAATTTATTGATTTGTCGTCTCCGACCAGAAATCACCTTTCTAACAAGTACTATGCAACGTGCAAGTCACATAGAAACATAAATCGTTGGGAACAGAGATCCATCCCCAAATAAAATATCAGGAAATAAAATCGATAAATACCTGTGTCGCCAATGATGATGTATTTGAACAAGTAGGCGTAAGCCATTATCACTAGGATTTATTACAAGTATTCTATTGATAACTATGATAATAATCGAAGATTTACAATAAAAATAGTAATCAATTATTCAATTTGAGACGCAGTTTTTAACAAAAACTCAGAGCTACAGCTGGTCAGTGTGTTGTAATAAAAATTGACTGTGTGTTGCCGTTTCTCAAATCGAAAAATTACAATCAAAATTTATCCATAACAATAAAAAAAAACAGCGCACTCCGGGAGTGCAGGCAGAAAAGAAAACTGTATATCTGTGTAAAATCTCATATGTCGCGAGAACATACGCAAAAAGAGTTTTAGATGAAAAAAAAAAAATAGTTGTCCGATATTTGTCGTCCAACAAATAGTCGTCCGACATTTGTCGTCCAACAAATTGTCGTCCGACATTTGTCGTCCAACAAATTGTCGTCCGACATTTGTCGTCCGTCAATAGTCGTCCGACAAATAGTCGTCCGACATTTGTCGTCCGTCAATAGTCGTCCGACATTTGTCGTCCGTCAATAGTCGTCCGACATTTGTCGTCCGTCAATAGTCGTCCGTTAAAAAATACCATATGTACGTCTTAATACACTCACAGCCAAATTAAAAACAGTAGGCCCAGGCATACATTTTCGCCGCGCCGTAGAGAGGGGATAGCTGTCTACTCTCCATCCGTCTTACGCTTTTTCGATCAGGTCACGTGTCCTGACGCGAGTTTAAGATTTTATACCCATTACAGAAAAAGTGCTCAACGCCGCTAAAGAAGTTTTCACTTCAAAAATGGTTGTCTGTAAGTCAGTTTACGGACGCTAATTTTTTTACGTGTTATCGAATAAATTGATGGTAAATAAGAGTAAAAACAAAAGTATTAACAGAAAAGTGTCACACTTTTTTGTGAGTGCCGGTGTTCATTCATTTATAAGACGTTATCACGTTATGTTAATAATAAAAAAACAGCGCACTCCGGGAGTGCAAAAGAAGTGAAAACTGTATATCTGTGTAAAATCTCATCTGTTGAAATCTCATCTGTCGCGAGAACGGCTAAAAATGCTCACTCGTGTATCAGTGATGGCGCTAGCGTGCGACGCGAACTGCGTACGGCAGCTCGCTGCGAACCTGCACCATCCACCAAGAGATGTCGCTGTTAACACTGTTGTACAGAAGTGAGTATCGTAGTTCGGCCGTTTGCACAGAGATGGCGCTGTTTTCAATATTGCATAGTAGTAGAAGCACAATAACTGTTAAAATCTCATCTGTCAAAATCTCATCTGTCGCGAGAACGGCTGAAAATGCTCACCCACAAAAGTGCCCAACGCGCCATAAGAAGTTTTCACTTCAATAAATAGAGTTTATTGCAATAATTAATTTTATTTCACAAAAATTAATTGAGCGCATAATATAATGAACTGACGGTCTGGCAAAATTCAAGACTCGTATCGACTGGGCAACATGTTGCACAACATCACGACAATGCGAAACTTTGTACTTTAGCAACGTTGTCAGCTGACAACGCTGTCGTGCTTTGTTGCCGATCTTATTGAGTGTCAGTGTTGGCTAGCAAATACGAGGCTTATAGCATTATATAAATGGTAAAGGCCTATCATGCCGGATCACGGCGAGCGTCGGAGCAACGTCGGAGCAGCACTGACAGCCAGTACGAATAGTCTTGTACAAAAAGTATGAAACAATATCATTTTTCAATGACACTGATGGATAATCTCGGTACGGCACTGTGTCGGCACTGCGCTGAGCTGTGCGGATAGGCCATAAAAGTGAGCGTTTATTATATCACAAAAGTCAATCAATGTCACTGGTATTAAAAAAAAACTCTAAATATGATGTAAAATTGCTTGAATGGCAACCCAGCTTTTGTCCATAAACAATTTATTTATTTTTAAAAACTTTTGTGACATATTCGGCCTACATTTGGCCGGAAGTTGACTGGCCAGTAAACATATTGAATGACCGAATGATTTCCTGAATAGTGTGAAGTTAGCTGCAGTTTTTTTTATTTTCTGTGAAGTTTTCGTTTGTTCATGGATTGTTTTTCTTCAACTGTCAATTTTGTCAAAAGCATGTCAAACGTTTTTTCGATGAAAATTCGGTGGTTCAATGTTAAATGTTTTTCCGTATTTATATTGGATTATTCATTGTTTTGCAAGCAAATATTACAGCATTTTGCGTACCCTTTACGTGTATCATCTAGTTTTTGTTGAAGGTTCAAGTGGAATAGTTTTTTTTCTAACCGTACTTTAGATCCTGTTCAATGCCGACCATAAAAAAGAAAAGTTTTCATCATGGATTCTAATAACGAATCGACATCTATGACAAATTCTGCTAAACAGGAAGGTGACGAAAAGAATAAGAATAAAAAAGTTAATCCGAGACAGGCGGGACAAGGAGATAACGAGGATAAAGTGCCGTATCAAACTGCGAGCCAAAGTTCTAGTTTTGTTCCGAATGGCTCACGTTCCGTAGTAGGAAGCAGTTCCAATTATGGCGATACTCCTCCTCAATCAGGTACATCGAGCGAGAAATCGGGCGAGTGTTACCGAGCTCGTGGTTCTAATCAAACTGTCAACAAGGTCAACTCTACAGATGGTTTGAACGAGATCGCGACCGCTAGCAGCAGTAGATCCAGTCTAAACACCAACAACTGCTTAGATTACATTGACATACAACCTCCAAGGTACAAGGTTACACCAGATAAAGCAGGGAGCAGCACTGCACCATCAACAAGTGGTGCAAGTCGAGGTAGCGACAATGACGTGTTCCTAAACAAAGAAAACAGAAAACGACCCTCCAGTTTAAAGTTAAACAGACCTAACTTAGACGATGACAGTTCCAGTGACACTGGCAATGATGACTATTCACTTGGTTCAGAAGACGGTTGCATTTACACTTACAGAGGTGGAGAACACTTGGCAGACCTACCGAGTTCCTTCTTCAGTCTCGACATGGGCTTACCTTTGGACAGACATCTGCCTATACCTCACAACTACCCAGTACAGCAAGCAGCTAATCAGAGAGAAGGAGGCTCCAGAGCATCGAGTCCCGATATGGACTTCTTAGAAATGGATTTCGATCCCGGACCGTCTTGTGAAGTTGATACCGGTGACGAATCCACCCCAGACGCAGATTTAGACATAGGAAACAACATGCCAGAGGAAATTGAACCTGTGGTAGTAAGAGGAACGACTCCGGAATACTCTGCACCCGCTAGATATAACCCAGTACCACCGAGTTTGCCTGTATGGCATCAAGAAGACCATACATACAGTAGCCAGACTAGCCAACCTTCAACGAGCCGAGAGATAACTTCAACCAGTAATACAAACACGACACAACACATGTACGGACCGTATATAACCCACATTAACGCTAGAGGGGAACAGCTATTAGTTAGAAGAACAATGCCCCATTGGGTGACACCAGCTAATATGCATATGTTGAATGGTGATTTAGTTGCGCAAAAGGATACAAATAATTGTAAGTGATTCGCATTTTAATTAGAATTTATCTGATCGAATATTAAACTTTGCCTAGATGTTTAATTTTAATGAAAATTATGGCATCAACTACTGGGTCTAGAAATACTTATTAACCTACTCTAATATTATACAGCGGAAATATTGTTCTGTTTCTAACGAATAGGCTCCGAAACCATTCTACCGATTTTGATTAAACTTGGTATAAAGATACCTTGATTAATTAGGAGTAACTTAAGCATACTTTTTATTCCAATATTCCCACGGGATCAGAACTTAAGCAAGTGAAACTGCAGGGCACTGCACTGGTTTTAAGTTATAATTTCCTAGCTGCGCCTGGCAGTTCACCTGTGTAAGTCCAAATACCATAGAAATATTGGGATAAAAGTAGCCTGTTAATCCAGGTTTCCAACTATCTATATACTGAGCAATATAGGTCTGTGATACTGAGTTTCAACCCAATAGGTTCAGTATAGGAGTAACAAACATACAAACATGCAAACTTTCATTATATGAGTAGGTAACAAAAACAAGTAGCATATTATAATTGTAAAGGTGTACTTTACCATTTTGGGACATTTTATGTAAAAACAATTTTAGCATCAAGAACCTGTTTTTCCAGGCCCAGAAGAGTTACCAGATGGCTCGTTTGCTTATGCTATGAACCGTGGAAGGCTCACCTATGATGTTAACCCTGCAGTCACCCCTTCAACAATCTACCACTTGGCTATGGCAAAGAAACTAATGGCTGAAAATTGTAAATCTGAAGAAGGCGCCAGTTCTTCTGTGGTAGGTCTTCTATACAATTATTAAAGAATAAAAAATGGACAGAAACAACTTACTTGAAAGCTAATTTAAATAAATCTGATCTAAAATAATAGAAGCTGTAAAAAAGATTTCGTCGTTTTTATAATTCATATTGGAACCTATTGAAATATGATTTTAACTATTGGATAGCTCAATTTTCTAGGATGATCATGGTATACTTTTTAACATTAAAATAACAAGCAGGAACTTTCTTTTCTAAATGCTATTTACTAATATGCTGGAATGATAATGTTCTTATCTAAAACTATCAAGTAGGAAGTAACTATAACAAGTATACTTTACATCTGAAATCAACAAATGGGAATCTGAATTATCAACTAAAAACTGCTGCCTCTCATGCAACATTCCAGTGAGCAAGCAGTATGAGGTTGCATTCTAAAGCTAGTAGTTTATCAAAATTAGCTTTCAGGATAGGATTTAACAAGGATCTTACTGCTAGGCTCAGCTTGTTTAAAATTAACTAGCCATTGCCCGCGACTTCGTACGCATGGGAGTTTTGTTTTTTATCCTTCCTCTTGAATCACTATCTATTAAAAAAAAAGTATCAAAATCCGTTACATAGTTTTAAAGATCTAAGCATACATAGAGACAGATAGAATGATGCTGAGTGCATGGACTTCTGCAAAGCCGCTCTTCTAACACCAGAAAGCCCATACAATTTTGTTTTTCTTGAATATTTCAGGTAACAGATGCTTCTGAGCCGATAGCAGGATCGAGTACGTCGACTATATCCTGCGTAGAACCGCCTCGATGCATGGTCTGGTCTGAGAAGGAAGCTTGTGAACGACAGATAACGCAGATTGGTGTCTCTGCCTGCGGGGCTACCGCTGTTGTTAATGTTTTTGTAAGTTACTATCACCTTACTAAGAATCTGACCTACTCAGAAATAGACTTGAATCTGAATCAAACTACTTCAGAATCTGACTTAATAGCTCAGTTAGAATCAAACATCCTCCGCCTAAATCGGTTTTTTTACTAGAGAGTTTGACCTAAAAATCAGTCTGTTTAACATTTGTTTTGTATGGACAGGTGTTTCTATATTAAGTAAATATGAAATCTCCTTGGTAACCATCATTTTTAAAACTGATTATATTTCTATGATATAGGTAGCTGGAACAAGAGTAAAACGACATTACTTATTAAAGAAATATGTATTTTGATTTATCTAAATCATAATCATTATTTTCCTGCTCTTATCCCAATTTATTTAAATTTTTTTCAAACGAAAAGGATTAAATAACAAAACACAGAAAAGATGTCAGTTACATATACATTTATTATTGTTTCAGAATGCATTAGGTGTGCCTGTAAATATTGAAAGGATAAATGCATCTGTTGGTACAAGATTGCGAGCGAACGCAGCTCCATTACCAAGGTAAATACGCAATATTGCATGTTTAATACATATTAGTACGGAATTTACATTAAACTTGTTGTCAGTTATACCTAAGACATTAAGGTGTTTATTCAATGAGCAATGCCCCAGTTATTGTGCCCACCATTGTGCGTAGGTCATGCTTTTTAGACGGAGCAGTGTTCTCGCAAGTTTCAGCTTGGGTTGCGGTAGTGCTTCCCTTGATTGCCGACACCTTGTTGTGTGTGCCCCATCTTCTATACATATAAAATGCTTTGTCCTGAACGACTGACTGACTGAAGGACCAACGTACAGTCGAAACCGCTGATCGTAGAGAACTAAAACTTAGAGGGTATGTTCTTTGTATGACGAAGGCATCCCTGTGCGTAGGTCATGCTTTTTAGACGGAGCAGTGTTCTCGCAAGTTTCAGCTTGGGTTGCGGTAGTGCTTCCCTTGATTGCCGACACCTTGTTGTCTGTGCCCCATCTTCTATACATATAAAATGCTTTGTCCTGAACGACTGACTGACTGAAGGACCAACGTACAGTCGAAACCGCTGATCGTAGAGAACTAAAACTTAGAGGGTATGTTCTTTGTATGACGAAGGCATCCCATAAGAAAGTATTTTTCGAAATTCTACTCCTTAGGGGGTGAAAAAGGACTTAGTCCCATCGGCCCCGCTGGCTCTGCCCCGCTAGCGGGGCAGATGGGAAAAAGTGTTGCATCGGCCCCGCTGAACGCAGACGCGTACGCTAGCGGGGCCGATGAAACAAATTAAGTTTCATTTGCCCCGCTATAGGACTTACTTCCGTCGGGCCCGCTAGCAGATGGGAAAAAGAGATTGATTCATCGGCCCCGCTAGCGTCGGCGTCGGCGTTTTGCGGGGACGATGGGTAGGTACAGATCAAGTTACAAATAGAGGCCATCAATACTTAGGTTGCCGAAAAAGGAATGTCTGTAATTAAAATGGTTTGTATGTTAATCAGTTTTTATTGAGTGCTCAAAATACATAATATTTTAATAATAAAAAAATACACACAACAAGAACATCACATAAACATTTTTTAATTTTCATAATCATAGATGATAGTCACACAAATTACATTAATCAGTCTTCATTAATGAACATTAATGCCTAAACTACTGACAGTTTTGTAAGATGAATATAATATTTTAGGTAAACAACATAACATAAAAAATACAGTATTTGACAAAAAATCAACGAGAGAAAACATTAACATTACAAACTATGTCAGTGTTTCGAGAAAATGTCTACTGGTTATTGGTCCATTTACAAATTTCAAGATCAAGTTATACTATTTAAATAATCAACAAAACAAAAAAAAACACAAAACAAGGACATTACTTAATAACTAGTTTCTTAATTTTTAATAGAGCCAGCCGGGCCGATGGGAGTAAGTCTAAGATAGTACCAAAAAGTTAAATGCAAACTCAATGTTTTCTTTAATATTCTTATAGAAAGTCATACACTGCTTAATGGGACATATCACTCTTGATACATTTGCACACTCAAACTTCTAACTTTTAATAGTTTTTTCATAAATGGTCTAACTTTTACAAGAATTAGAGCAGGAATATAAACAATAATTCAGTGCTTTTATTTATGTAATTGTTATCTTGAACAAAATATGTTTATATTACGTAAAAAACAAAAGTCAATTTATGGGACACATCAAAATCAGAATTCAGTTTTTTTTTGAGAATTGCACAATATGTAACAGCTAAAGAGTGACTATCTCCGAACTTCGCTTTACTTTACTGCGACACAATAATTAGTAATTTCACGTTTACACGGTTGTCATGGATTTGACTTCGCGCTGTCTATAGACGCGTTTTGATTTGAGTTGAGTTGAGGTTTGGCGTTGGACCAAAAAGTTTTTTAAGTTTCTTGAGATGGACCCATGGAAAGTGACAGATGTCAAAGTGACATCTGTCACTATGTCAAATTAATCAGCCAAACCGAACCGAACAAACACCTTTTTCTCTCACCAAAAAAAAGGGTCCATCTTAAGAAACTTAAAAAACTTTTTGGTCCAACGCCAAACCTCAACTCAACTCAAGTCAAAACGCGTCTATAGACAGCGCGAAGTCAAATTCATGACAACCGTGTAAACGTGAAATTACTAATTATTGTGTCGCAGTAAAGTAAAGCGAAGTTCGGAGATAGTCACTCTTTAGCTGTTACATATTGTGCAATTCTCAAAAAAAAACTGAATTCTGATTTTGATGTGTCCCATAAATTGACTTTTGTTTTTTACGTAATATAAACATATTTTGTTCAAGATAACAATTACATAAATAAAAGCACTGAATTATTGTTTATATTCCTGCTCTAATTCTTGTAAAAGTTAGACCATTTATGAAAAAACTATTAAAAGTTAGAAGTTTGAGTGTGCAAATGTATCAAGAGTGATATGTCCCATTAAGCAGTGTATGACTTTCTATAAGTATATTAAAGAAAACATTGAGTTTGCATTTAACTTTTTGGTACTATCTTAGACTTACTCCCATCGGCCCGGCTGGCTCTATTAAAAATTAAGAAACTAGTTATTAAGTAATGTCCTTGTTTTGTGTTTTTTTTTTGTTTTGTTGATTATTTAAATAGTATAACTTGATCTTGAAATTTGTAAATGGACCAATAACCAGTAGACATTTTCTCGAAACACTGACATAGTTTGTAATGTTAATGTTTTCTCTCGTTGATTTTTTGTCAAATACTGTATTTTTTATGTTATGTTGTTTACCTAAAATATTATATTCATCTTACAAAACTGTCAGTAGTTTAGGCATTAATGTTCATTAATGAAGACTGATTAATGTAATTTGTGTGACTATCATCTATGATTATGAAAATTAAAAAATGTTTATGTGATGTTCTTGTTGTGTGTATTTTTTTATTATTAAAATATTATGTATTTTGAGCACTCAATAAAAACTGATTAACATACAAACCATTTTAATTACAGACATTCCTTTTTCGGCAACCTAAGTATTGATTGCCTCTATTTGTAACTTGATCTGTACCTACCCATCGTCCCCGCAAAACGCCGACGCCGACGCTAGCGGGGCCGATGAATCAATCTCTTTTTCCCATCTGCTAGCGGGCCCGACGGAAGTCCTATAGCGGGGCAAATGAAACTTAATTTGTTTCATCGGCCCCGCTAGCGTCCGCGTCTGCGTTCAGCGGGGCCGATGCAACACTTTTTCCCATCTGCCCCGCTGGCGGGGCAGAGCCAGCGGGGCCGATGGGACTAAGTCTGAAAAAGGGGGGGGGGCGAAGTTTGTATGTTACAACGTGATTCCTTGCTCCATTCTTCCTTCTACGCGAAGGAAGTCGCGGGCAACAGCCAGTGTACTGTAGGTATATGAACAGTCATTTGCCTAAACAGATACCTGTTATCTCGAGCCGTAGCAGGATGTACGGCTGCGGACCTGGTGGCCGGTCTGCAGCGCGCCTCCGAAGGGCTCGTCACTGCGAGGTTCTTTCCAACGCATCCGGAGAGGGCCATGTCGCTCTCCCATTGGCTCGCTGATTGGATATCTTTAGGTACGTTTAAACTAAGTTATCATAAAAATCTCTACAATCCTTACTAATATTATAAATGTGAAAGTAACTCTGTCTGTCTGTCGCGTTTTCACGCCTAAACCGCTGAACGGAGTAAGATGAATTTTGGTACAGACATAGATGTGACCCTAGAGAAGAACATAGGCAAATTTCTCGTGTCGTGGTGTTAGTTACCAAACTCCTCCGAAACGGCTGAACCGATTTGTATTAATTGATTTGTGTAAGTATATTCGTTAGGTCTAAGAGTCGCCAATATATTTTTTGAATATGGCAAAACAATGTTTACCGGGACAGCTGGTAACAAATAATATTAGATTATTTTAGAAAATATATTTGATGGCAAAGAAACTAATGAAACTAATTTAACGTTTCGAGACCTTTGCGGATCCCATGGTCACAGGCAGATTAAGATTTGGAGGCTATTTTTGCTGTGGCAGAGCCTTTTTGGAGGCACACGGCTCCTTAGATCTAATTTTTTTTAAATACTTATACAGGGTTATTGGTTTCCAATCCAAAACCGTACAGGGGGTGATTCTCCGCATTAAAACGAATAACTTTTGTTCTACGACTTTTGTCAAAACCTACTACTTAGCTTTGAAAAATGTATTGAAGTTCTGCGAGTAATTCTCAACATTTGCTAGGTCTATGGACTAAATAGGTAGTTGCGAGCGCGTAGACGCGACCGCGCGCGCTCGACTCACTCGAACGTCGATCGGCCCCGACCGCGCACTCCTCACGCCCCCACGCCCAGGTCGCTGTACTCATATCAATAGGTAAAATAATTGAAACATACCTACTTAAAGAAATACGTCAAAAATATTATTTATTACACACGATACCTATCTACCTATTATGTGTTAGGTTTTTACCTACATAACTACGTGCACCTATTACCTATTATACCTAGACTGTACTACCTACTTATGGTTAAGTTAGTAAAGTAGGTTAAGATTAACTAAACGCGATTTTCGGCGGTCGCGGCGGCGCGGTGCGCGGGCGGCGCGCGGTCCGGCATGTAGTTACTACGCGTGCGCTAAATAGAGACTAAAGTGGCTAAGCACTGCGTCACGCGTTCGTCATACATACCCCCCCCCCTCTCTGCTCCCGCGCACCGCTACCCCTTTCGACAAGCCGCGCGGCGCTGGGCGCGTGCCGTCTACCTACCTATGTTTTACTACAGATCTTATAGCGCGTACAGAACAGAATATTATTTTTTTATTTTTGTATGAAAAAAAAAATGAAAGAATAGACAAAAGTCGTAGAACAAAAGTTATTCGTTTTGATGCGGAGAACCACCCCCTGCACGGTTTTGGATTGGAAACCAATAACCCTGTATATATATTTTCTGCTGTTCTTATTCTCTGATTTTTCTGTCTTTCTATTTCATACTTTTTTGTTCTCTAATATTATTTTTCATTTTCTGTATTTTTAATGTTCTTAAGGTTGCTGACATCTCTTAAATTGTTCTAAATATTTATTTTTGTCGTGTGCTTGTCCAAATAAATGTTTTTCTATTCTATTCTGGATCAGTCTGCCTGTCTGTTTAAGGAAGATTT
The DNA here is from genome assembly GCA_907269075.1 of Idaea aversata. Taxonomy (NCBI): domain Eukaryota; kingdom Metazoa; phylum Arthropoda; class Insecta; order Lepidoptera; family Geometridae; genus Idaea; species Idaea aversata. The sequence continues at coordinate 6,179,442 of OU026101.1, forward strand.
AGTTGACATTGGCTATATGTATACATACAACAATGCATAATCGTGCACTTTAGAAATGATTGTCTGTAAAGTCGGTTTACGGACGACAATTTTACGTGATAACGTCATAAGAAAATATTACGTTGCTATGGTTACCATTTTGTCAATAAAACTTACGTTCCCGTAACGTGAGCGGAACACGATGACGTTACACTTTTTTGTGAGTGCTGCCGGTGTTTATCAACTTACAAGACGTTATATGGCGACCCAGTTGGCACAATGGTTACCATGCCGGACTGCCAAACACAGGGTTGCGGGTTCGATTTCCGCCACAGACAAGTATTTATGCTTAGATATTTGTCTGTGGTCTGGTTGTTTCTGTGTATTATAAGTATATATTTACAAAAAGAAAAGTATATAAGTAGTATATCCGTTGTCTAGCACCCATAACACAAGTCTAGTTACTTAGCTTGGGGCTAGATGGCGATGTGTGAAATGTCCTGCAATACCTATCACGTCAGCAAAACTTTTTGTGTTAAGGCATTGAAGCCCTGTCAATTCAAGTTCATTATCTTCATCCAGGTGCAGTCCCAATCTTGACGCTAAATCTCCAACACGCATGCGAAGGAGACATCCCCGACGCGTGGCACCATCAGATGGTGTTCGGAGTATCACCCCAAGGGATATACCTGTGTAACCCAGTCGAGTGTGTGAGGGAGAGAGCGCTGTGGCCGCGGCTCGCAGCGCCCTCTGTCCTACTGGTGCGAGCGAGAGACGTTGTTGCCAGGTTTACACCGACGACTGATTTGTCACCATTGTTACACGTGCCTGATGTTAGGTGGCACAGTTATAATGTATTAGGTGAGTTTTTTTGCTGTCTGAGGAAGGTTTGTACTGAAAATCAGCGCTGGGGCTTCTTGCTTTAGCATTATGCTAAGGATGATCCTTTTTTTCTGGGCACTGCAGGGCAAGCATGGGCCAGGGATAAAAATTATGTCCACCCGTTATGTCCTGTGTCAAGGGAGAAAATGACAAAGCACGGTAAAAGGGAAAAGGATAAATATATCCCCATTTGACATAACACGTGGACATCTAATTCCCTATCTATTATAGCATGAGAACATAAGGAAGACAATCAATAGAGTAAAATTAAGTCAAACAAATGACATCGACAAGAATGATAAGCACAGATTTATAAAAAACTAATTTATTAGGTTGATTTGCGACGACATTCTATGTATTCTGTGGTTTTCTTATAATGGCAATTATTGCGGGGATAAGCGTTTCCCCCGTTTTGTCTACCGTGGATAGTATATCCACCCTTGCGCCCATATGCTCCGGAGGTGGACAATACTGACAGTCTGAAAGACTATTTTGTCCTTTCTCTGTGGATAAAATGCCTCCGGCCATGCTTGCCCTTCAGTAGTTACTACTTTTTCTCAATATAATTACTAACATCAGCTCGCGGTTTCACCCGCGTAACTGCCGATCCCGTGGGAATATCGGGATAAAAATTAGCCTATGACACTTCCAATGAATCAATGTATGATCATACCAAGTATAATCAAAATCGGTATAGTTTACTTTCTTTCTTTTTATCGAGGTTATCTGTGAAATCTACTGTTATTTACAACTAGCGACCCGCTCCGGCTTCGCACGGCTATATTATGCATGTATTATACATATAAACCTTTCTCTTGAATCACTCTATCTACTAAAAAAAACCGCATCAAAATCCGTTGCGTAGTTTTAAAGATCTAAGCATACAAAGGGACATAGGGACGGCGAAAAGTGACTTTATTTTATACTATGTAGTGATGATTAATATAATATCCACCATAGCTATAAAGAAAGCTTCATATCATGTTATATCTTCTTGAAAGAAAGTACTTACTTACACCTTTAAAAAAAGAAAAGACGTAATAATACTATTTATTTCCAGGTCAAGTAGCGAATGTATTACGCGAATGGCGAGCGGCCGGGTGGCAGGAGTATGGCACCCGGACACGCCATGTGACCCTCCCGGCCGCCTACCAAGCCGGGATTACAATCGCAGTCCTCACAGGCTCCGAGGCCCATCGCCGACTCATGGCAGCACCGCAGTTACCCATACTAGCACCTCAAGAACCCTCCTGAAACTACCCCTGTTCACTACTCTAGAATTGAAACCATATCTATGAAGGTACAGGGTGGACAATCGTAAAAAAAATAATAAAAAACCTGCGTGCCTGTTTACAAAAGCTCACGCAATTAAGTGGAGTGAGGAAGCTGAGGGCAGTGCCTATATACATCTTTTCCGAACATCTGAAGACACCGAAGTTTGACGACATGACCCCGCGAGCCAGAGGTGAGTCACAACTAAAAAACTGATAAATGACTGAAGTGAGAAAAAGACATTAAAACTATGTGAGATGACGCGAAATTAAATTCACCTATTTTTGGTATTTAAGTATGGCAACTGCGTCATTGAGCGCCTTTTTTGTAATAGCAATACTGAATATTCCTATACTAATAAGATACGTGTAAATAAATGTAGTGCCACTAAAGTTTAAAATATTGGTCTTAAGTATAGAAATAGAAAAATAATAAAATAGCATGCAAGGCACAAAGCGACATGTAAAATACAGATTTTAATGTGTATCCTAGCAATATCTAAATAAAAACTAATGATACGAAAATCCGCTGCAAAGGAATACGGATCGCATCACATTCGGAATAAGGACTTAAATTGTAGAAAGTATCTAAGATACATAAGGCCTGTATCTTTCAATTTAATGATTTGACAAATCAAATTACGGTATCCCATTAAAATGTAATTTCTTGAATAAAAGTGTTAAAATCAAGTAATTTAATTGAAAGATATTGGAAAGGCTTAACTTAAATGCAATTTAAAAGCCTCTATTGTAGATAAAAATGTAAGTATTCTAACTAATGTACTTGAGATATTATGTAACTATAAAATAATTATAATTTTGTATTAATAGCTTGAAAATATCGCTCAAACTTTTTCAAAGGATACCAAAATATTTTGGCCCTGAATTAGTTCGATATTGATTTTTAAAATCTCTTGTCGCACGATGAAACCTTTATAATTAAATAAGCAACGCTTATTTAATTATAAAGGTTATTGTTAATATTATAAGACCGCGAATTGGCAAACGTAGTGTAGGACGCCCTGTATGACCAGGTGGAGCAACGACATACGCAAAGCGGTGGGTAGTGAATGGAGAAGAAGAGCCGAAGATCGGGCTCAGTGGCGGATCTTGGGAGAGGCCTACGTCCAGCAGTGGACTGACACCGGCTGATGATGATGATGAAGCAACGCTTCGCAGTTTCACCCGCGTAACTCCAGATCCCGTTGGAACATCGGGATAAAATATAGCCAAATAAATTCCCAATCAATTAAGTATTTTCATACCAAGTTTAATCTAAATCGGTCCAGTAGTTTTGGAGCCTATTCAATTCAAACGAACAATCAAATCTGAGTATAGTCTTTGTTTCTCATGTCCAATGTAGCAATTATCCTATTTAGGTCTGATTTTGACGACAAAAGATTTACAAAAATCAATATCCATACAAGGCACTTTCTTTGTAATAACCGACTTTATAAAAAAAATCTCTATATCAGATTAATTCTTAAATTTTCCCTCTGTACCGCGGCTCTTTTTCATTTTCCGGGTCAGTTTAATTTAAGTAATATTTCTGTGTATTTCTAACAAGTGATTGGTTAAATTTTATTAGCCACATAATGTTCTGTATATTATAGTTTCTGTAAGGTCTATTATTATGTATATTAGTCAATTGGTGCTTACTAGTCAAAATTATATTAGCACATATGTTTAGAAATATTTGCGGTAAAGAACAATGGATAAGAGAAACCTTCGCGAACAAGTTTGACACAACGTTGGCCCAAATTAAGCCGATCGTCCACGGCCAATCAAACTAAGTTAGTTTAGCTTAGCTCGCAGTTTTTCAGCTGGCATAGTTTGAGGTGGAAGTACATGTATGAAAAATTGGCTCAACTATGCGACCTAAGCCAAACTAACTTAGTTTAGTTGGTGGTGTACAAACGGCTTTTAGTTAGACCCATAGTTTTTGATTACTGGCGACAAATAGACTCGCCATGGACTGTGTTTAAATGAATGCATGTTACGTTACACAGTTATTGTTTCTTAACAATGAAAAATAATTAAATGTGCTTAATAAAGACGTGATGAAATAAATAAATTCATATTTCCAATTGAATAGCAATTTCGTAAATTCGAGACCATTTCGGACTTTCGAAATTTCGAACTTTACAACTAGGTACTCTGCCGGAAAAGGGGAAGTGCTACTTTGCTACTCATGGGCGGAAAATTAGCTATTTTTCGTTAGAATAATACGGGTGGTAAACGACCGATTCTGAACAAGGATGACAAACAATAGTTTGTAAATTAGATCAAGAGTTCAAAACCGATAGGTTCATCAAACGATAAAGAGAACTACTAATTCAAATCTTCGAAAACGGGAGTTGTTTTAGCGTGTCCAACACGTTTGCAATTTTTGACAGCTCATAGAAACCGATCGACATAACTTTGTGCCAGTGTCTTTCTATAAAGAAATACGTTCCAAAGTAACATCTACTTACACCAATCAGCATTTGTCATCATCACGACATAGTATAAAACAAAGTCGCTTTCAGCTGTCTGTCCCTATGTATGCTTAAATCTTTAAAACTACGCAACGGATTTTGATGCGGTTTTTTTAATAGATACAGTGTTTCAAGAGGAAGGTTTAAATATGTATAATAATGCATAATATAGCCGTGCGAAGCCGGGGCGGGTGGCTAGTAGAGGTATAGTATTTGTAGAACAAAGTAAAAAGGTCATAATATAAAGGAAAGACGCCGGTGCAAAGTCATGTCGTCGGCCGATTTATATTTATGAAAAAGTGTTGGACAAGTATAATTTGGACATTTCTAACATGATTTCTAATTTAAACCGTAAGTATGCAAATGTTTAAAGTTAATTTATTTATATTTTGTATATTTTATCAGTAAGGACTTGAGTCCATGTAACTCGATTAATACAAAATGTTATGTATAACATCATATTTTTGGAAATATAGTTACTCTGATAGAATCCATTTGTGTTTTCTTGAAGTTAAATTGGCGATATGTAATGCGTCATTAGAATAAAAAAGTAGCGTAGTACCCTTTAAATTATCTCGACTATATTTGTTTTCTTTTTCCTGGATAGTATGGTTTTTAAGAAACTAATTTCGATATTTCTTCATTTAGATAAGAAGTTATTTCTTTACTGAAATATTTCATAAATCGGGAAAAATATTAAGACACTCAAATTTTGAGTAACACACATTTACTTGTAGGTAACCTTGTTTTGCTTGAATTAAAATATGACCTACGTATTTAAGCGGGAACCACAGACAATAAAAAAACAAATCAATGTTAAATATTTTATTAATTTCCCGTGTACTTATAATACAAAATTAACACAATCGTATACAAGGTGTACCTACACCTAAAGGTAGGTATCTGAGTGCAGAATACTCCCTCCTATTAAATCCCCTATGCCCTAAACACCTTGGCAACACCTAAAGTATCCGGGAGCAAAATACTTCCCTTTCGAATTAAAACACCTTGTTATATTATGTTAATTTCCAGAATAACATCAACACCTTGTTATATTATGTTAATTTCCAGAATAACATCGTTCTATCTCATAATGCACATGCTAAATATGGCCCAATAAATAAAATCCTTAATTATTAAGTAAATAATCTCTTTTTGCTTCAGTATAAAAGAATACTACATTGTGTTATAAGGGGAAAAACATGTTTTCCAGCGTGTGGCCTTCTCACACTAGCTGTAAACAACACGAGTATACGAAAATATGTTTTTACTTGTGTAACATATCCTACTTATTTATTTCTTTCGTCATTTTTACGAGAAAACAATAAAAAAAAGCTGCTTTAAGCACAAAGAACGCGGCGAATACAATAAAGCCGCTACCTACTTGATTTTATTTAATGAGAGATTAAAAAAAAACCATAGACAAACAAATATATGATCAAAGTCTACTTAGTTTTAGTTGACCAATTAAATGCTTCCGTCAGCTGCGGGCGGAACGTTAGTTCTTTCTACCCATAGGCAGGGAATTACAACTTGCCATAAGCGTTAATATGGTTTGAAAACGACCGTTTTTGAGTAAAGATGACGAAAGATATTTACCTATTGCATACATATTACTAAATGATTTATTTCAAATGTAAGAGAAATTAAGATATTAGAAACACTTCACGATTCCCGCTTAGCAATTCAATTCAATTCAACTTACTCTTCCAATAGATCAATTACCAATACAATTTGCTATTATTTAAAGGAAAGTCCAATTAATAGAACCACGAGCAATACAATTTGATATTAGCATAACAATGGTTAGATTGATATATAAAATAAATGATTGGCCTATAAACTTTGGACTCCAGCTACGAATTATCTTGTGATCTATTTTGTTTTTATCTCTGTCTGACATTGAACAAATTTTATACGCATCCCTTTTATTGGGTGATGCGGGGATCGTTCGCGCATTGGGTTTTTGGAAAGTGTTTTCAATTTCTTAATAATTTTTTAACGTTATCTTAAGTCATGAATGTCATAAAAGCCTCCAAATGATAAGTATCACAGAAGATCGTAGTGGGTAGGCATAATGGTAACAATAACAAAATAATTATTAAATAATTGTCATGTTCTATTATTATATTATGTGGTTAAAGACTCGTCTATTTTTATTGCCTAGTTATGTAGGTAAGACATTTTTTAAATAAAATACAAGTAAAATACGGAAGACGAATTCAGACATAGGTAATGAAATGTCTTATTTATAATACCTTGTACCTACTTATTTTTGTAAGTTATTTACAAAATTATATAACATTAGCTGCAACCTGCGATTTCACCCGCGTAAATCCCGATCCCGTGGGAATATCGGGATAAAAAAAACCTATGTTACTCCCAATTAATCAATGTATCCTCATACCAAGTTTCATCAGAATCAGTCCAGTAATTCCGGAGCCTATTCGTTACAAACAAAAAAACTGGTTGCCTGTAAAGTCGGTATACGGGCGAAAGTTTTACGTGACAACAACTGTGCTCGAGTGGAAGGGACGCGTGCCTTTCACTTTTTATGTCTGTCTCTCTCGCTCTTAGGCGGGCTAACCATGCCCGCGTGCCTCTCACTCGCTCTCATTGTGAGCGCATAACGTCAGCGGAGCGTAACGCAGTTTCTTGAAGTGTCACCCGGCAAACCAATTTATAAAACGTTGTCACGTCAAAAAATCTTTAAATTATAAGTAGTTAAAAATATACGCTAAAATTTCGATTAAATAAAATTAAATAAATCGATGATAAATAAAAAATCCAGAGAAAAATAATAACGTCCCATATTGTTATAATTTCGCGCAATTACTGCTTTCTCTTGTAAATCATATCCAACAACCTCAAAAACAGCATCTTAGCATTATTGGGCAATGAATCACACTTCCTTAAAATATTATCATAAATTACCCTCTCTTCTTGTTCATAGATCTTAGGTAAATTCAATTCTTCGTACAACTGTTTTATTCTATCAACATTTGATTGTTCTTTGCTAGCGTAACATTCGATGAATTGTGCTAGTTGTGTTTGGTTGCATCGTTGTAACGCGTTGACCGCTAGCCAGGAACATTTGCCTTCTTGTATGTCCGTCCCGGCCTTTCCTGTTACTGACTCTTCACCGTAACAGTCTAGGTAGTCGTCCTGGAGAGAGAGAGATAGATAGATAAACACTTTATTTGTACAATCAACGGTCAAAAGTATCTGCCCACAGTAACGTTTACAATCCTTTGCAGCACTATTTGAACATTATAACAACGTAACCTGTGGATCGAACCCACGTCGGTTGGTGTAGCGGGTGGCGGCTTATACCACTCACACAACATAGAGACATAGCTAACGTGTTGAAAATAATAATCACACTGAGTACTTTTAATTCAAGTATTTAAGTTTGTGTGTAACGTCTATTAGAAGAAGGTCGTAACTCCAATACTTGTTGATAGTATTATTGTAGCAAATGATAATTTACTTATGAGTCATAAGTTATGACCCATACTGTACAACACAAAACCATTGAAAAATAACAAAAAGGATGAGAAAGCTTATTAACTACGAAATTGTACAAACAGACAACCTTATCGCTTAAAGCGGTTTCTTCCAGACAACCTTACCAGGAGAGGGGAAATTTTAATTGTTTTAAATAAATTACCAAGTCAAGTATGAAAGACGAATTCAGACAGTAATTAAATTAGATTCATGGTAATCTCACCTGTATTTGAAATAATTTCCCCATCTCCAGGCAAATATCTTCGACCATAATATGCGTATTTCTGTCCGTAATATTAGCCAGATAGTGTCCAAGTGCAACTGGCAACTTAAATGTGTAATAAGAAGTCTTGTATTTGACAATAGAATAATATCTTTCTATCGTGAACAGACTGTAGTCGTTTTTGTTTCGATGTGCCATCGTAAAGTCTAAATGTTGACCCATACTTGTGAATAATAGAGCCTGGAAAAAGGAACATAAAGGTATGTTAGACGCAAAAGTTAGACGTCGTCTTATTAAGAGGAAAGGGTACCGGGGGCTTTTTCCATACAAACTATTATAAACGTAGTCGACTGTTTTCTCCCTGGATAATGACACTAGAGCAAATATTTTTGGTGCATAAAACTTATAACTGCCATGACCATGCCCCTATTAATTTGTTTTTTCAATCTTAATTTCTATGATAATTAGAAAATGAAAAAAAAACAAAACATAGGGCATAGTCATGGCAGTTATAGGTTTTATGCAACAAAAATATTTGTGCTAGTGTCATTATCCAGGGAGGAAACAGTCGACTACGTTTGTATGGAGAGAGCGCAGGTACCCTTTCACCTTAAGCGAATGAACGATGCGAGGGGCAGCGAAGCCTGCTTCGTAGTTTGCATGGCATCGCAAACCATAATGGAAATAAAATAAAATCTATACATATAAAATGCTTTGTCCTGACTGACTGACGGATCAACGCACAGCCTAAACCGCTGATCGTAGAGACCTGAAACTTGGAGGTTGTGTTCTTTGTATGACGTGAACACCCGATAATAATAGTACATTGCGATACAAGTGTGGAAAGTTGATCATTCCATAGAGGCGGTTTATGACGCGCGAGCGGAACGCGAGCGTGGCAAAAGCCGAGATGGAATGATCAATTCACACGTGTATCGTACGACGTTTTTTATCACAGTTGCGAATAAAAAAAAGACTTGTTAAAATTTTAATAATAAAAAGTTTTTAAGAATTTTAGTTTATGTTTACTATTTTTTGTTAATTACACTCCCGAAAGGCTAGGCAAAAGACTTTTAACCTATACAGCGTCTGACATACAATATTTTTTTAGGTTTTTTTTCATTTGTTTTTGCGTCGGCGGTTAAAAAAAGAATATAATGGTAAGGAAAAAATATATTTATGTACATACCTAAACAAAATAAAAACAAAACTCAATTTTTAATTATTTTCAAAGACGTCATCACGTAATATTATCGTTCGTTAACAGACTTTAGAGACAACCTTTTGTAAAGAAGAAAAAAGGTACCAACAAAGAGTTTTAAGCCAGCAAGGCTTAAAAACTCTTTGGATGGTACCTTTTTCTATACATCAAAACAGTATAACCCAGATAAAGGAGATCATTCATGTTTCTAACAAAAAATACCCACAAAAAAAAATGCCGGCCAGTAATAAAAATTGTTTCTATCTTGTTGAGAATAACATTTTAAACAATGTTTACTAAGGCAACAAAGAGCTACGAACAAAAATCGTTGAGTTATTTTACATTGAAAACCCAAAAAATGCATTTTATAGAGATCCGTTTGACCACTTTTAAGATCCCACTAAAACTTCTGAAAGGGTTATTGGATATACCTATTTATATAAATATAATAAAAACAGACAAAGCTTATCCATTTACTACTTATTTTTATATTTTTTCTGTAGTAATATCTTAAAAGTGCTCAAACGGATCTCTACAAAATGCATTTTTTTGGGTTTTCAATGTAAAATAACTCAATGATGGTTGATCGTAGCTCTTTGTTGCCTTAGTAAACATTGTTTAAAATGTTATTCTCTACAAGATAGAAACATTTTTTTTTCTGGCCGGCACCTTAAGTTTTGTGTACGATTTGAACGATGTCCTTAAGAATGTTTCATCTACTATATGTCATTAGCAGTAAGATACGTATTTGACATATCGGGATAACGTATTATTATAGCACTAGTTGGTTTTTTTTTTATCGCACGCGTGTATAATACGTTGCATTATGAGCCTAAAAGCGGTTTAATAAGATCCACTTTATGAGCAACTGTGATAAAAAGGATTTTTCGAAATTCTACCTCTTAGGGGGAAAAAGGGGAGCAAAGTTTGTATGGGACAACGTGATTTCTTGGTCCATTTTCGACTTCTACGCGAACGCGGTCGCGGGCGAAATCTAGTCAAACTATAACAAAAGACGATAAAAACACACCTTTCTATTTTTTAATGAAGTTAAAAATACAAATTTTATACGTAAATATTCTCAATAAAGTTTCAGCGGTTTGTTAAGCAGGTAGGTATTTAAGGACCAATCTGTCTGTCAAAATTATTTTTAGGGTTCTGTACCCATAGGGTAAAAACTAGACCCTAATACTAAGACTTCGATGTTCGCCCGTCCGTCTATCTGTCTGTCACCAGGCTGTATCTCATGAACCATGATAGCTAGAGAATTGAAATTTTCACAGATGATGTATTTCTGTTGCCGTATAATCCCAGTCGCCCCCACATGATTGCCACCCGGTGGCAATCGGGACTAAAAGTCCCAGTCGCCTCCGGGTGGCGACTGGGATGTTATTGCCCCCACGTCAAGGCGCGGATCGCCAACCCCCTCATCGCTGTTTGTCTTAAAGCCACGATGGAGGGTTGGAGGTCAGACTTTTGAATGTGGGTTTATTAAATAAGTGATATTATTAGGGACAACAATTTTTTTTTCTAGATCGTAGTTTCTTTTAATCACTTATTATTATTAATCATAAAAACCTGGTGTTAATTCGTATCTCAGACAATCAAAGTACTTTTCTATTTTGCATAGAGATAATTTGAGGGTGGCTGAGTATCGTAGGCTACTTTTTATCCTGAAATTCCCACAGGATCGGGATTTACGGGATTTTTAAAAGAAACTAAGATCTAGAAAATTTTGTTTATAGTCTAGGGACTACAACAAGTTACATTATTAGGATAATATCACTTGTTCAATAATAAACCCACATTCAAAAGTCTGACCTCCAACCCTTCATCGTGGCTTTAAGTAAGACAAACAGCGATAAGGGGGTTGGCGATTCGCGCCTTGACGTGGAGGCAATAACATCCCAGTCGCCACCCGGAGGCGACTGGGACTTTTAGTCCCGATTGCCACCGGGTGGCAATCCATGTGGGGGCGACTGGGACTATACGGATTTTATACACCTAATAGGGACCATAGACCTCGGTATTTGGTATGAATATCAACTTGCTAGGTCCACCCGTTCCTGGGATAATCGGTGGTGACACACGGACAGACCAGACAGACAAGAAAGTGATCTTATAAGGGTTCCTTTTTTTACCCCTAAAACAGAAAAAAGTTAATATTTTTGGAGTACCAATGTCTTTATTTCTGAATTTTAACGGATAATACGTTCTCAACGAATGTTTCGTTCATAAGCGGGTATTGATCCTATATTCTTCATTTACATTACAAGTTCACCTCTAATACGACACTGAGGTCGAAATGATAAGCACTACAAAAGGAGTAGGTATACCTACCTACTTAGCATAGTTGAGTAGCTCGCAACTCGATAAGCTAGCGCATACGTATGAGTTACTGACTATCAAAATAACTTATTTTTTTAACAGCTCGCACGTGTTGTTATTTTAATTAGTTAGGTAACTTTTTATAAAATACAATACCTACTCGTCATTATTAAAGTTAAATACATGATAACTTTTTTTACTGAACAATTAATTAAATTTATATTTACCTAGGTAGGTATTTTTATTTTACCTGTTTTGAATGACAATCATAATACATTTTTTTTGCAAACAGGTATTTATTTATTTATGTACCTAAGTAGGTAGATACTTATCTATTTCAGGTTTCTTTTAAGCTATTGCATATCTTTTATCGCGGGCTTTGAAAGCGGCGACCGAATCAAGAAATTCCGTAACGAAAATAAAACCTAACACCCTCCACTCCGCCTACCATGTAGCTCGTTCTTTTTTTCGTTTCGTACCTCAAAACGTAAAAAAGGAACCCATAAAAGATCACTTTCTTGTCCGTCTGTCTGTAGGACAGGATACAAAACAGAATTTTATAATGTCGCAATATTTACCTACTACTAAACAAGTTAAACAGGCCAAGTGCGAGTCGGACTCGCGCACGAAGGGTTCCATCATCATCATCCGAGCGATGTTCCCGGTTGCATCCCTCTCGGGAGCCCGGGGTCCGCTTTCCTACTTTTACGCCATTCACTTCGCACGATCTTCGGCATCCTGGGTTGTAAGTCCATTTGCACGCATATCACCCTTTACGACGTCAAGCCAGCACTTCTTGGGTCTACCCAGTCTGCCACGACCCGGCGGAGGCGCCATGGCAAGACATTTGTTCCCCACGTAACTAGCCGGTTTTCGCAAGACGTGGCCGTACCAGCGTAAGCGACACTCTTGCAATTTATCTGCAATGTCTCGGACATGAAGGCTGCCTCGGATGCGGGAGTTCCTGACGCGATCCTTTCGCGTCACTCCACACATCCAGCGCAACATCTTCATCTACGTGACACACAGCTCCTGCTTATGTCGCTCAAGCACCGGCCACGCCTCACTACCATACAAAAGGACAGGTCTAATGATGGTTTTATAGACCTGTCCTTTTAGTTTAACCGGCATTTTGGGGTCGCAAATGACACCAGTCACCTCACGCCACTTGGCCCAAGCCGCTGAAATGCGTGACTTGACGTCGCAATCGATGTCGCCGGACGCGTGAAGCACAGATACTTAAACTGGTCTGTCCGCTCGACCATATGACCGTCTACGCAGACAGGTGTGGGATCTGTGGTATTGCAAGCCAAGTACTCTGTCTTCGCCACATTCAGTTGCAAACCGCCGTTCTCAAGCGACGAAGGGTTCCGAACCCATGATATTCTGTTTTAAGTATTTGTTATAGCGGCTTACATCATCTGTGAAAATTTCAATTCTCAAGCTATCACGGTTCATGAGATACAGCCTGGTGACAGACTGAAGGGACTCTGGACTCTTAGTAAAAGGGCCCGTTTTTACCCTTTGGGTACGAAACCCTAAAAATCAGTCATGACATTTAAATAACCCGAATTTTCAGATGATTAACAAAAACTGCATTTATTCTTTTTGAGAGCTACGTAGGTCAGTTGAACTGTGCCAAGGTAAGTCTCATGGGATGGTGTAAGTCAAGGTTGTGATTAAAGTGAATCCTACCTACCTACTTCTTCGTAATTTATTGTTTACTAGCGACCCGCTCCGGCTTCGCACGGCTATATTATGCATGTATTATACATATAAACCTTACTCTTTAATCACTCTATCTATTAAAAAAAATCAAAATCCGTTGCGTAGTTTTAAAGATCTAAGCATACAAAGGGAAATAGGGACAGAAAAAGCGACTTTGTTTTATACTATGTAGTGATAGTGATTTCGTCAAAATATCACGGACATTCGCATCTTTAATGACCTTTCTTTAAATACTATACTATGGTAGATATAAGACGACCCAGTTGGCACAATGGTAACCATGCCGGACTGCCAAACAGGGGGGACAGGGTTGCGAGTTCGATTCCCGCCTCAGACAAGTATTTATTCTTAGATATTTGTCTGTGGTCTGGTTGTTTCTATGTATTATAAGCACATGAGTAAATAATACAACCAGAGACTAATGTGTCATACAAGGCTCTATGACAAGTCCACTACTACAAGCTTGATGCGCGTGTGTGCCTGAGCACTGGCGGCACGTCACGTACGGAGAGAAACCGGTCTATACTGGCTCGGCCAGTGCCCAAGTTCAGGGCTGTCACACTCGCATGCGAGCGGTAAACATCACGCGTCGCATGTTTGTTTCATATTGTTTAATAAAATATAGTGTTATTAATTTGGTCTTAAGTAGGGAGGGAGTGAGTGTGGACCATTCTTGTGTTATGGTGACGAGTGACGAAATAGAAGACTTAAATAATTTTCTTTCTTTCGAAGTAAGGGTGGGAACGATTAAGTGAGTGAGTGAGCGTGTGCTCCAGTCTAAGCAACTAGGCTTGTGTTATAGTGACTAGACGCGACAGATATATTAGTTATAAATATTAAATATGTACCTTTACTGAGTGGGAATTGAGTGAGTGAGCGCTCCAGCCTAAGCAACTAGGCTTGTGTTATAGTGACTAGACACGACGGAAAGCATAGTTATATGTAGGTATGTATAGCATACTACTTGTGAATTCTAGTATGTCAACGTTTATCTATTTAACGTTCAATTCTGTGACATCAAAGTTTCCCGGTAAGCCATAAAAATTTCTGATTTAGGTATTATGATCATCATTCATTTATTTATCTACTAGCTGCACCCCGCGGTTTTACTTGCGTAAGTCTCGATCCCGTGGAAATATCAAAATAAAAAGTAGCCTTCTAGAAAAATGGACTGACCAACACAAAAATATTTTTTCAATTCGAACCAGTAGTTCCTTAGTTCAAACAAACAAACTCTTCAGCTTTATAATATTAGTAAGTATAGATTAATCATCAATTCAGATTACATTGTTACCGCGTTAAAATAAACGCCCATAATAAAAGACACTGATACTTAGTTTACACATTTTTTTTGGAGCGAAGTTCCTTATCTTGCGTTGCGAAAAAAGAGACGGAAAAAGTTAAGACCAAAAGATGTAACGACACGTTTTGCATAGAAAGCAAGCCAGTTATTTTCGTTTCGTCTTTCTATTTCGCATTGAACAGTGTGGTGTCGCGACGATTATTTACAAATAAAAGTAGATATAAAAAAATATAAAAAACGAGAAACATTAATTTATTACAACTCCTTAACTAATTAATCGAAAGGAACTTCGTTCTATCCGGGTGTGCCTTGACACCTCTCAAGTTTTTTTTATTTAATATAATCCACCTGTGCCAACCCTACATGATTACGTCACAATTACGTATTCATTTTGACAGCTCCGAACAACCTTAGCCTCTGGTCATCTCTACTCATGTGTTATAAGTATATATTTACAAAAGTATATATAAGTAGTATATCCGTTGTCAAGCACCCATAACACAAGTCTAGTTACTTAGCTTGGGGATGGATAGCGATGTGTGGAATGTCCTGCAATTAATTTATTTATATACGGGGTTATTTGTAACTATACTAGTAAGCCATTGGGGGCTACTTCTGTGCATAAACTATCAAATATTGTAAATGAAAATGCATTGCTCATAGCTTACCATGCCTATGTAACATCTACCTTCGGTATGGGATCATATTCTGGGGCATATCCACAAACTACCTGTACGCCTTTAGGGCACAAAAGCGTTGCATAAGGTCCATGTATAAAATGAGGCAAACTGATAGTTGCAGACCTTATTTTAAAAAACTAGGAATATTGTCGTTACCTTGTCTTTTTATAAACTTCATCAACTGGCGGATAGATGGCGTCATATTAAAAATGTATGAAGAAACCCCCGAGCGGTTTTTCTGCCAGTTGACATATGAGACATCAATATTCATATTTCAAAATAAACATCTATTTTTTAGTAGAAATTGTGCAAGACAGCAAGGCATGCTGCAGATCCCACGTCATAATACTGTTTTAATGAAGCAAAGCGTATGTTTAATGTCAGTCATTATATTTAATAATCTTCCTAAAACAATTCGAGATATCACAAGATTAAAATTGTTTAAATCTGAATTATTTATATTTTTAGTTGATAAAGGATACTATGACGTCAGAGAATTTTTAAATGATAGATCTATTCATAACATGTAAAATAATTATTTTATAATCCTATTGACATTTTTATTTTGACTTTATTATTGTAATTAAATTAACTTCAAACTATAAATTCACATGCCTAGCCATGGCGAGATAGACGGACTATTATTTTTTAAGACCATTTTATTACTCTATTTCGTGTGAATGAATAAATGATTATTATTATGTGTATCTTAACAATCAACTTTTGTTCTACGACTTTTGCGCCCGTGTAGCAATTGAATATTTCAAAATCCACATTATAAGAGCTATCAAAGCTAGTTAGCTAGCTAGTTAGTATGCCAAATTTTAGCCCAATCCGCCCATCATATATCATCACATATTGCGTTAATATATTAGACTGTCAGTCAATCAGGACTTTGGAATTTTATATCTATTTGATTAACTTACCTCGTTAAAAAGGTCCAACAAAGACAAATGCATCGGCGTTTTACCGAAATTAGCTTTTAACGTTTCGAATATTGAGCACTGTATAAGTATGGAGTCGTTTATAGCTCCCAGGCCAACGTTTGGAAGTCTATACCAGCAAGGCATGCCTCGTCTTGTGGTCGAACCATCCATCATATCATCTACTACGAGGAAGTAGGCTTGCAGCTGAAATATATCAGATTGTGAGGACATTAATTGTTCATCTAATATTCACACATCTATACTATAATATTATAAAGCTGAAGAGTTTGTTTGAACGCGCTAATCTCAGGAACTACTGGTTCAAATTGAAAAATTATTTTTGTGTTGGATACAATTTATCGAGGAAAGCTATAGGCTACTTTTTATTTAGATATTCCCACGGGATCGGGAAATACGCTGGTGAAACCGCGGAGCGCTGCTAGTAAAATATAAAACTAGCAGCGCTCCCCAGTTTCACCAGCGTATTTCCCGATCCCGTGGGAAAATCGGGATAAAAAGTAACGTATGTTATTTCTAATGAAACAACGTATCCTCATATCAAGTCTCATCAAAATCAATCCATTAGTTTTGGGCCCTTATTCGTTACAAACATAGAAACAAAAAATCTTTCTTCTTTATAATATTAGTGTCTATGAAATATTTTCAAAATAAAATGCACTTCAAAAGACTTCTTGTTTAGGGCTTGATATTGCTGTGTGAAATGTACTAAAAGGGTTTTAACATTTTGTAACCCCTTTAGTTGCATTGAAAGTATAGTAAACGGACAACCATATTTTATTTAGTTGCACAACATGGCATTTATTTTTGTTGTTAAGGTTTGAAAGGTGATTGTTGAAAAAAAAAATGATTGAGGCCACTACTTTGCCAGTCTTCATACTGATATGTTACTGAAGTTTTATTTGTTCTTACCATCTCAACACACCAACCAACAGTTCTAACTTGTCTCAATGACTCCTCTGTTATATTCTCTGGTTTCTCCAATGTTTCATAGGCAAATACCGTGGCTAAGCCTCTTGATTTCTTTCCACCAATTAGATTGTAGTCCAATAACTGAAACAGATCATAAAATAAGTCTTCAGCCTACCCAACCTTACTCAGTCATCTGGCTGCGAAAAATGCGATTATTTAAATGTATTGTAGCTGAAGGTCTGAAATATCATAGGCTACTCGAAACGCAAAAAGGATATCTATATTAATCTGATTGCAGAAAATAGCTCATAAACAAGGAGGCTATCCAATATTTGCAAGGAAAGGACTTTAAGTGGGGTGCAGTTAGTAGTCTAAAAAATAGGTAGGTTAACCTTAAATGATAGCTTAAGGCTTAAGGAATATTAAGGATGTCTGGGTTTCATATTATAATTGGATGGAGCTCTGAAATAACACATAGGCTACATGACATGCAAAAAGAATCCAATTAAAAAGGTTAAATTGCGGAAAATAACCCATAGACAAGTAGGCTACCCAATATTTGCAGGGGATTAGGACTTAAGGTGCAGCTAGTAGCCTAAAAACAGATAGGTTAAATTATAAGCATATGGATACCTGTTTGACCCAACTGCTGATTTCTGGGACTTGTGAATAAATCGGATTAGACACTAGGTTGTCCACAATGCTCGGTAAAATATCCACAAATGTGTCCTTCTCCTTCTGTATTTCTGATATGGACACATTAGTTGATAGACTTGCTGTAGGTAAACATCTTATATTCCTGAAAAAAAAGAGGTTTAAGTAACCAGTGGGTAGTTGAAGGTATGAGAGGTTTGAGAAAATTTACTTGTCTGGTGTTATTAGGGAGTTCGATTAAGTTAGAGGCCGTTTTCTAAGAAAAAAGTCTTGTTGGTCACATAATTATTATAGTTAAGTTTAGCGATAGCTAATGAGCTAATGCAAGATAACACAAGCTTCAATCGATTAAAACGAACAGCTCCAAGAGACCTTTTGGAGTAAAACTAATATGGGTTCTTCACTGGACGGACACCATGCATGACAAACATAAAAACCCGCCTAACCAGTTGCTGAATGTCTTAGGGACAGATTGCAATGTAAAATAATAAAAAAAAAAAAAAAAAAGTTTAGCATGATTTTTGAAGTTGGTGGTGTAAATACAGCCTTTTGCACAAAACCCCTGATTACTCGCAGTTCCAATGTATGAAAATATATTAGAAAAATAATGTTTGGTTTGATTGACATTGAACACACCTACATTCCATGAATACTTATCAGGTTTGTTTACAATAAATAAAGACAATACTTATCTATATTATGTAGGTACCTGACGTACCAAAAGTTGTTATACGATATATGCAAATTACCTGGCCAAACGCTCGAATCCATAAAACTTTCTACAGTTACTCATTAGTTTAACAAATAATTTATTGGTGTTCATCTTCACTTTGATTTTAACTTTGCTTTCACTGACCGAATTCTTCAATTTAATCAACCACTTGACATTGATTTTCATAAAGTTTTAAAGCACTTTTATGATGATATTTATAATAAAATAGCTCGAACACATCAAGCAGAATATAGGAAATCTATTAAATTATTTAAAAATACGAATTTTCGTAATTTTTAAATGAAAAACGCGAACGTCCAACCTTCTGTGTTTCGTAAAACAAATTCGAAAAAATGAATGATTACGCATTTGACGTACAAGTCCGTACAACTGACAGTAACAGCCAGTAAAAAAAATCGACATTGACAGCAAATGTTTGTAACACTGACATAATTATGACATGATGTTCATTTTAATTAAATGGCGGGAAATGGACGGGAATTACGAACAGCGAATATGTCAGCAATCAGCCATACAAAAAAGTTGAAGTTGAAACTTATCGGATATGTACCATTTAAAATAACGAAAAATGTAATGGTAGTCTACAAAGACGACCCAATTATACCGCGATAATGTTCAGTATTAAAGAACTCCAACAGTAGAACCCTACTTAAATATAGCTCCAGAAACCCCTACTTGTTTACATTGTAATTTAACTTATTTAATGTGCAGACAAAACCAGAAAAGAACCATTGTTAGATTTTAAAGACGAAGAGCGACAGATAATCTAAGGAGTTAATTGTACAAATTGTTATTTAAATTAGTCTAGGTATCTTTACGTACCTATACCTACACAAAGAAAGCCTACACATTATGCAGGTACCTATAGGTACTTACTTACTTTACACGTGTGTAAGTTATCTACATAATGATCTATAGGGGTTCCCAAACTTATTTTGTCTACTGTCCACAGTGCCCACTTTGAGAATGAATTATTTTTTAGCGCCCCCATTTTTCACCTAAGTACTCAAAAACCACTAAGTAGGTATAGCATAAAATTAAATTTGACGACCCAGTTGGCACAATGGTTACCATGCCGGACTGCCAAACACAGGGTTGCGGGTTCGATTCCCGCCACAGACAAGTATTTATGCTTAGATATTTGTCTGTGGTCTGGTTGTTTCTATGTACTATAAGTATATATTTACAAAAGAAAAGTTTATAAGTAGTATATCCGTTGTCTAGCACCCATAACACAAGTCTAGTTACTTAGCTTGGGGCTAGATGGCGACGTGTGGAATGTCCTGCAATATTTATTTATTTAAATTAATGATTGTTAGCGAAGATTAAACATTAATTCTAAACCAGACTTTTTCCATAACCCGCAAGAGTTAACTTGAAACCTGAGCGCAGTAGGTAGTACCCAACGCACCCATTTTTTTTGGGTCTCTTACCGCCCCCTTTATGCCTACAGCGCCCACAAGGGGGCGTTATCGCTGACTTTGGGAAAGGCTGATCTAGATGACTGAAGCACAGTTGAACTTTGATCCCTAACCCAAAATAACATGATGCCTATCTCTATTCAAACCTATATTACAAAGGAATTCAAAAGAATATATTTTCGGGAGCTTGCCTACCGGTCTTATAAAAGGCAGTGACTTTCGAGACAGAATCCTTTTGTGTGATTTGCTCTGGGGGTAATGGTAGCAATGACGGTGGGACAGAAATTATCAGCAAGGTTGGTACCAACTTACTTTTGACGACCCAGTTGGCACAATGGTCACCATGCCGGACTGCCAAACACAGGGTCAGATGCCTCAAACAAGTATCTAGGCTTAGATATTTGTCTGTGGTCTGGTTGCTTCTATGTATTAAGTATATGTATTTACAAAAGAAAAGTACCTATATAAGTAGTATAACCGTTGTCTAGCACCCATAACATAAGTCTATGTTACTTAGCTTGGGGCTAGATGGCGATGTATGAAAACTAAATGTCCTGCAATATTTTATTTATTTTTGACGTGATAACGTTTTATATATTGGTGAACACCTGCAATCTCAAAAAAGTGTGACGTCACGCGTCGTTACTGGAACGCCTCATGTTATGACAAGGTAACTATAGCAACGTTTTATCGTTGCCATGGTTACCATCAATGTTTTCTTATGACGTTATCACGTAAAATTATCGTCCGGAAACAGACTTTACAGACAACCATTTTTACTTACTAATGAGTAGGTATACTTTTCAAAGTTGTTTCAAGTGTCAATATTCTGAAAATTTTACGTTAAATTTGGTAATAATTATTACCTACAGTAAGCAAGTTACATAATAATGTCTATTCAATTATTTATTTACTTCTCATAAAATATTTTTAAGAAGAAAGAAAGAAATAACGAAAGAAATACATTTATTACACAGGCACACGGCTTTTAAATAAAAGAGTAAACAATGAACAGAAAATACAGAGAAATAAGAAAAACCGTATATAAATCTATTTAATTAACCTATTAGCATTTAGGTTTTTATAATAATTTACTTACTGTTGTTTGTACAAAATATAATACAATATTTTGATTACGTATTTGTAAATTGAATTTTGTTTAGGTAGGTATAGTTAGTTAATTTATGTACTTACTTAGATAAAAAATTACAAGTTTCCAAAGTGATGTATTAGTTACCTATAGTATTTTGTTTTTATTTTTATAACAATCTATTTAAAAGAAAAATAAATATACTTAAGTAAGTATGAGAAATTATAAAAAATAAAATGAATAAATTAATTAATTTTTTTTTTACACATCAACATCTAGCCCCAAGCTAAGTAACTAGACTTGTGTTATGGGTGCTAGACAACGAATATACTACTTAAATACTTTTCTTTTGTAAATATATACTTATAATACATAGAAACAACCAGACCACAGACAAATATCTAAGCATAAATACTTGTCTGAGGCGGGAATCGAACCCGCGACCCTGTGTTTGGCAGTCCGGCATGGTGACCATTGTGCCAACTGGGTTATAAGTACATATTTCCATTCCATTGAAATAGTGAATTCTAATGTACCTACGTAATTATCTTCCTGCCAATTTATATCCGGGTATTTATTTATTAGTGTTTTTTTCCATCTGTAAGGTTTTCACGACTTCGTCGTGGAATATCAAGTCAATCTACATCATCAATAGACCCTCAACAGAAGACAGCATTCCACAATGCTCTGCCAGCATTTATCGAGTCGATGACAAATCATCCGAAAGTCAATGATATTCCTGATCTAAAGGACTGGATTAAAAAGGTACAATGGCATAGACTTTTAAAGATTCAGACGACTTTAAAATGTTTTTTTAGGGTCCTGTATTTTTCAAAATAATTAATTTGTATTGTCACTCGCTTAAGATCGCATATGAATTAAAAAAAAATCTTAACTTTTTTTTTCTCTCTTGTTTGGCCCCAGGAACTTATGCCATTTTCATTTTGTTCTTCATTTTCAGCAGGTTTTTTTTTTCTTCAGTTATGGCTTCGCACGGTTTGTGCATATAGCCAGTATCAAGTAATATTTTGCATCAAGTTATGGCCCGATTTACAGAAATCGGGCTCAAAGTGTTTCAAGATGGTCAAGTCGTCAAGTCACAGTTTGTCAAGTCAGGGGTCATAGTAAAGCGGTGGCTACTTTACTATAACCTTGTAGGAGATTTTGGAGGCAACGAGAAAAGTCCATGTTTGACACTGATTTTTACTTTCACTACACTTGTGCACTTTCACAGAACTAAATTAGATAACTTTCCACCGGAATTATACAATTTAACTCGGTTTACAACTAAGTTTCGTGTAAATAAAACTGCAGCACGACATGTTGTTGGCTCGTTCCCGCCAAAACTCCAAAAATCTTAACTTTACTTTTTTGGCACATCAAGTTTTATTGGTTTATTTTTAACTGACTTCAAAAAAGAGGTTCTAAATTCGAGTAGAAAGAGGAAAGATTTTATTGTTTGCATTGAATATGCTCCGAAATCCTTTGGTCGCTGAGTACCTAAAACACAGTCTGCCAATTTGGCTGTTCTGATCTGGGGGCACGACAGTGCCCCCGTCAAGTCGAGCAAAAAAGCGGCACGGCCGTACCATACTTTTCTCGAGACAGTTCAGGCCATTTTAATTTATTTGGCTATATGAACCGTTTTTGTCTCTCACATTTCATTTTTTCTATTTTATCAGTTCCCAATTCCCATGACGAGATATCGTGTTAAACCGCAATAGTTTCGGTTGATGGCTACTGAAATGGCCCATATCATAATTGACTGCCTGGGTACCTATCCTATATGGCATTGCAATCCTATTGTCTAGGTTCAAATATAATTTAATTACCACAGTTATTCCATATATTTCATTTTAAACTATAGGTCGGACAATGAATCATGGCCCCCAGCGGAAAGTAGAAGGGATATGCGCAGAAATAAATTTTTAAGGTCCGTTTGGCGGGGGATAGAAGTGAAAGGACAGTTGCTCAGAAGGCCAATTCTCGTAAATAACACTGTTCAAATTACATTTCAATATCATTTCGATCACAAAGTACCCTCAAAGTAGCTCAAAACACCCTCAAAGTTAGCTTTTTGTAAAAAAAAAAAAAAAAAGACTTTGAAGGTATCTTTTGCAATTGAAATGCAATCGGGATGATATTGAAATGTAATTTAAACAATATTTTTTACGAGAATTGGCCTTCTGATCATCGCTCTCTGTTCCGCACACACGTCTCTAGCTGCGCTCTGTCCCGCTCCCGCCCGTATTTAGTCGTCTAAGTACTGTCGCGCACATAAAACCCACACACGCCTAACTTTGCTTAAGTCTAAATTGAAAAATTGAATAACCTTATGCATTAAAATTCTATGTAATTCTAGTTCCGGTGCAACACATTGCCTAATTTTCTAATTTAAAGAAATGTTTTTCGGGTTGGGCAAAATATTAAACGGGGGTAAAGTATGACGATTTGGCTGTAGTAATTCTGTCCGCGATAATCCCCACCAATTTCCGCCAGGGGCCATGATTCTTTGTCCGACCTATACTTTGTTTAGATTTTAGAATACAACCTAATAGGTGGGAAAGGAATGCGAGGACTGTCCGTGGTGATGGCTTATGAAATGCTTGAAAGACCAGAGAAAATAACAGATGTATCCATGTCTAAAGCCTATAGTCTTGGATGGTGTTGTGAAATGGTAAGAATATCAGTAGATATAAGTTACTTTTTGTGTAATGGCATTTGGGTATGCATATAGTGGATTTTTCATCTAAATAACTCTTTAGCTGATAGAAACCTGTTGATTGATATTTTTTCCACAGAATCGTCTGTTTTTAAAATAAGATTTTTGTTGTCTAAAAGCATGTTCGAATTTTATCGAAGTATTGTGAAGTTAAAATTAGGAAAACAGGGGTTTGTGTACCTACAGCAAGCCTAGGTTTAATAAAAAAATATTGCTCTACATGCATTATTTACAATATTCCCCAATTGCTTGGTGAAGTAAATAGGTTTTTAATATTTTAGTATAACTCATTGGCCCAAGTGGTGCTATGAGTGGGGCCAGCTGGATTTTTTTACTATAGTCCCATTAACCTTATTAAACCCAAGTACCCTTAAAAGAAGTCTTTTCATTGCCAATAATATTATATTTAGGTAATTCACACGCGTAACTCCCGATCCCGTGGGATTTGGGATTAAATACCGATGTTACTCCAAATGAATCAATGTACAGTCAGAAAAGGACTGAGGGTAACAGGCGCATATTTTAAAATTTTAATTTTTTAAATGACGGTTCGAAAGCTTTTATTTAAAAAAAATAAACTTTAAAATATGCACCTGCTACCCTCAGTCCTTTGCTGACGTACCTATCCTCATACCAAATTTCATCAAAATCGGTCCAGTAGTTTCAGAGCCAAATCAAACAAACAATAAAATCTTTCCTCTTTATAATAATACTAGCGACCCGTCCCGGCTTCGCACAGCTATATTATGCATGTATTATACATATAAACCTTCCTCTTGAATCACTCTATCTATTAAAAAAACCGCATCAAAATCCGTTGCGTAGTTTTAAAGATTTAAGCATAAATTGGGATATAGAGACAGAGAAAGCGACTTTGTTTTATACTATGTAGTGATTAGTATAGATTAACAAACTCTACTAAAAGTTCCAGTCCTACATAGTAATATTAGACGACATAATGGACGGGTCATCGACCCGCCGTGGGCAGCCATGCTGGTACCGCCTCCCATTAGTGGGCACCGCTTTAGCCATCAACGATGCTAACATACTGTATAACTGTATGTTTTACACTCTCAAACAACACTTTGGGAAGAGGACTGATTATGTTGAGATGCTGAATCTTATTAATGAGGTAAGTTAGTAATTTAAAAAAACATGCCAAGTGCTAGTTGGACTCGCGAAGGGTTCCGTACCTTTATATTCTATTTTTAGTAATTGTTGTTATAGCGGCAACAGAAATACATTATCTGTGAAAATTTCAACTGTCTAGCTATCACAGTTCATGAGATACAGCCAGCAGACCGACAGACGGACAGTGGAGTCTTAGTAAATAAGGGTCAATTTTTTTACCGTTTTAGTCTTAGTGATCTTTACTTAGAAAAACAGTTGATTTTCGATAAAAAAAAGCATAAAAAAAATGTATTTGTTTTTCTAATTCCCATAAGTTATTGTTATGTTTTTGTTAGTTAATTAACAATAACCCTGTATAGGTAGGTCTTCGCTAAGCCAGAAAGCGCATAACTGTATTAACATTATTCATAAAGGAATCAATAGGCTTAAATGGATAATTAAATAGATAACTCGAATCGTTAAAGTCTTTTGTATGAAAAAATAAAGATATTATGAGTGTTTTCCTGCGAAAATAGAGGAGTTCGTTGAATTCTTTTGTATGGAACTTATGTCGAAAAAAAATTTATACGTTTTTTGGGGAAAATAATTTATAACGATTGCAAAATATATATAATTATTATATTCCGTGGATGCTGCGATAGACGTAGACGGTGCTAAGGGATGCGTCTGGCGAGAATGTTTAGATAATGTGCCATGCCCGCGCTACAAAAGTATGTTTTTTAGGGAAAATAATATAAAACAATTGCAAAAAAATAATAATCCGTGATAAATTGATGAATTGAATTAAAAATAAATTCAGTCTGAATTGAGAACACTTTTTGAGATTCATTGAGATTTTTTAGGGATGAAATTCTGCATGTATTAAATGAGACTTAGTCATTTTAACTTAGTATCCTCTTACAGACGATGCTACACACTTCATTCGGTCAATTCCTCGATACTAAAATGTCGACCAAAACCAAAGACTACAGCCTGTTTACAACAGACAGACACAAGACAATCGTTACGTACAAAACTGCTTATTATACGTATGACATGCCGAGTTATTTGGGAGCATTACTGGCAGACTACAAAGTTGATGGGAATACGAGGCTAATGATGAGGGATATCGCTGTTGACATTGGAGTGCTGTTTCAAATACAGGTGAGTTACCCCATGAGTTTCTTACAAACACCGTAACTTAGTTTTTATGCCGCTTCAATGTGATTTCATGCAAATCGTATGATTCCTAATTAATATAGAATTTTGTATGGTAGCGTTTAACTTTTTAATTAACAACAACAACTAATATCTACAACTAAAACAACAATTACATTATTTATTTCTGTATATATAAAAAAACTAGCTGCGCCCCACGGTTTCACCCGCGTTAGTTCCGATCCAGTGAAAATATTTACGACGAAAGACGCTGAGCAATTACACAGATGTCAAAGTGACATTTAACAGATGTCAAACTGACATCTGTCAAAGTGTCCATTTTTCGACACTTTTCGTTATATTTTAGACAATTCACATAATATCTTTATAAATTATTATAACCTATGTTCTATTCTGATGTATAAGCTATATTATTATAAAGTTTCATTAAAATCCATTCAGTAGTTTTTGCGTTAAAGAGTAACAAACATCCATACATCCAGACATCCATACTTACAAACTTTCACGTTTATAATATTAGTAGGAAGTACCACATGCTGCACACCGCGGATTCACTCGTGTAAGTCCCGATTCAGTGGAAATATCAAAATAAAAAAAATAGCCTTCCTCAATAAATGAACGATCTAACACAAAAATATTTTTCCAATACAAACTATTAGTTCCAGTGATTAGCACGTATTTATCCTACTAATATTATAAATGTGAAAGTTTGTGTGTGTGTGTGAGCTTAAAACCCGGGACTATGACGTAGGTACGAGTATTAAAGCATCCGCTAAGAAATAACTCATAAATGACTAAATCGAAATTGAACATTATTTGTCACACGTCGTTTGAATATATTTTATTTTTTAAACTATCTCAAGGTTACAAGCACTGTTATTTAATTAATAGTTTCAAAACTTAACAAAGGTTGTGGTTTAGTTTTGAAATTACGATCTTTAACGTGTTTTTCAAATTAATGTTACATTTATTTATCTGAGTCATTTTTTTCTACGAAAAACGACATATAGCTGGCATCCGGTACGAATGACCGTTTGATTATTGATTCTTCAGGACGACTACCTGGACTGCTACGGTGAGGAGTGCGTAATAGGCAAGGCCGGGACGGACATACAAGAAGGCAAATGTTCCTGGCTAGCGGTCAACGCGTTACAACGATGCAATACAAACCAAAGGTAAATTGAAAATAAGTACGTAATGGAATAGGACGGGGTTAGATAAAGGCAATTCATGTCGACAACATAAGTTAAGTCTGCATGCGAGAAGTATGCGGCCATCTCTTCAGCCCCCATGCAGGCTCTACATAGGGGCCGTTGTCGCGTCGTCCGTTATACCAAAGTTGTAGAAGTATTTGATAAAGACACCATGACCAGTCAAAATGTTTACGTCTATTTTTGTGTATTTAGCGTTAGAGAATTGGGGTCTATTTTTGAATCGCTCGTGTGACATATGTACTACCTAATAGCTTCGTCGTATACGCCTACTAGTTATGCTCGACTTCCAAGTCGCAAGAGACCAATTTTCTGTATTTTTGAATCGTTCGACGTCGAAATTTAATGTGGGATTTTTTTATTCGTTTTACAATCGGTAATTATAAATTATAAAGATTTTTCAAAAATCGTTTTCCAATATTTGACTATAATTGTTTAACGTTTATTCTACCACTCGCCTGTCTGCGACGAGTCTCCATCGCTCCATCGTAACGAATGGTGGAGACCATTCGTTACGATGGAGCGATTAAAAAATACCGAATTTTCGATGTCAAACGAATATCAGTAGAAATCGAGCGCTCGACGCGGGGCGAACGATTCAAAAATAGGGCCCTTGTTTAGAGTGATGGAGTTACAAACATAGTACTAACATACAAGTCTTGCCAGAACTAATTAGAGTTGCTACATCCAATACTTTTCTATTTTTTAAGGAAAGTCTTCAGTGCTTGCTACGGGAGTAACGAATTCGCACATATCGACAGAATCAAACGTCTCTACGATCAATTGCAACTTCCAGAACTGTACAGCCAAGTGGAGAAGTTATATTACAATAATATTCTGAGTAAGATACAAAAACTACCGTCTGATGATTTGAAAAGGCTGTTTCACAGGTATTTGGGTATCACTTACAGACGCAAAAAGTAAATTAAAAAAAAAACTTGTTCCATATTCCTCGAAAGATGGCGCTGTTCTAAAAATAAATAATCTGATATAAAAATTATAATTTTTAATAAAAAGCAAACCCATTTTCGGCTGTAATATAATTATGTTCACCTTGCTGATCTATCGCTTGTAACAAAAAGCTGTAGCTAAGCATTTATTATAAGCACATTATTTAAGGAAGTAGAGATCTAACAGTCAAAAACTAAATCGGGCAGGATCAGCCGCAGTAGAAACGTGAAAACGTCTAATTTGTTAAACCAAGGAGTTCTCTATTGAGCCGACTACAAAAAGGTGGTGCGGTTCTCAATTTGTCGCGTTTATATAAGTATATTTGTACCGGCGACTAACCAGGGCCGGAAGGAATGGAAATCAATGTAAAAAAAAAATGTGTGTGTCAGCTCCGACGCACGACTGGAGTTTACTCCTTAAGTATCACAGCCAAATTAGAAAGGACTAAAGACTAAAGGTGCGCACCAAAAACGTTACACGATTTCGTGACTTGTTAGTAGGTTTTACCCTCGGATTTTTCTCATACCGGGCGCCTTATATATGAAAATCGATTCTTAAGGAGTAAACTCCAAAAATACTCCTTTGGCCAAACGTGCACTTTGACCAAATACATCCTCGACACCACCCCAAACCCTTTTAAATTATTGGAACGATAGTTCCCTATCGCGCGTTGCGAAAGGGGACTAGACGGAAAAAATTAAGACCAAAAGTTGTAACGACACTTTTTGCTATAGTTGTAAGCCGTGCGGTGTGCGCGTGTTTCTTTGTCTGTCTCTCTCTCTCATAGAAAGCAAGCCAGTTTCGTTTCGTCTTTCTATTTCGCATCGAACAGTGTGGTGTCGCGACTACAATTTAATAAAAAAAAAAATAATAATAATTACGTTCCTTCACTAATTAATCGAAAGGAACTTCAATCCATCCCGGTGTCCCTTGACACCTCTCAAGTTTTTTCTTAAAGATAAGAGTGAGAGATTTTTCTCATCAGTACCTATGTATTAATTTTTTATTTCATCCCAAAAAAACCATTTGTCTGTAAAGTCGGTTTACGGACGATATTTTTACGTGATAACGTCTAAAGAAAACATTGATGAAAATACGTTGCTAAAGTTACCTACCATGTCTATTTATCTATTCTATTTATTTAATTAATTAAAACGGTATTAAACCAATAACATTAATTAACAGTAACAAAAATAACATTAATCACATAAGGTACATAATACAATACAAATACAAATAAGAGTTTATTCAGGCACACACATTCTCGCAGAAACGCAGACACACCGACATCAATACCGACCATTCATCCACAAACACATCAGTATCAGGGTAAGCATCCAGGAGAGCATTGAGTGCGACAAGGGTACGTGGAATAGGCGAGTTAGCTCGAGATCGAGTTCGCGTGCCATTAGGTAATGCAAATAGTTTGTGTTTTCAACAGAACATGACACTTTTTTGTGAGTGCATACGGTGTTCATCAATTTATAAGACGTTACACGTACAATTTACAAGGCCTTATAATCTAAGATCCCTTTAAGAACGACCTTCATCGAGCTGTTTAATGGATGAAAAGTATTTTATATCAAACTAACGACCCGCCCCGGCTTCGCACGGCTATATTATGCATGTATTATACATATAAACCTTCCTCTTGAACCAATCTATCTATTTAAAAAAACCGCATCAAAATCCGTTGCGTAGTTTTAAAGATTTAAGCATACAAAGGGATATAGGGACAGAGAAAGCGACTTTATTTTATACTATGTAGTGATAGTGATGAAGTGATATAATAGTGATAGTGATGATAGTGACTAGCTGTCCCGGCAAACGTTGTTTTGCCATATAAAAAAAATGAAGAACCGCTCGACCGATTTTGTGCAAACTTCACATAAACCACTAAATAGTCCGAATAAAGCTAAAACATTTGGTTTGGATAGGTGAGCCCGTTCTTGAGTTATAAAATTACAACGAAAAGTGGCAATAAATGTTAATAAAATTGCAAATGGGTTGACTACAAACATTTTGTATAATATGATTAATTAAAAATTTACATTTTTTAAACCTTTCACTGGTTTGTTTGAAAGACAAATCCATCCATTTTATTCCATACATAGAAATTAATCAGACTGAAAATCTTAGGCAACCCATCGCAATATATTTAATGACCTATTTAATCTATACCTACATATAAAATGCTTTGTCCTGAATTACTGACTGACTGACGGATCAACGCACAACCTAAACCGCTGATCGTAGAGACCTGAAACTTTGAGGATGTGTTTTTTGTATGACGTAGGCATCCGATAAGAAAGGATTTTCCGAAACTCTACCTTTTAGGGGGTGAAAAAGGGGGGCAAAGATTGTATGGGACAACGTGATTCCTTGGTACAATAGAACCATTTTCGACTCCTACGCGGATGAAGTCGCGGGCAAAAGCTAGTTTGATATAAAACGATGAAGGTTGTTTTGAAAGGGATCCCGTATTATTAAATTCCCACGAGTTGTATACGTACTCAATCAAACACACCTTAAAACATATCCATGAAACTTTAAAACTAGAAGCAATCCATACCCGAGCCGAGATAGATGGCAAACAGTATCTCTGTTTAGGGTGACCAAATATTATTTTTTGTAGTAGCAGAAAATGGCACTATAGAGACAGAGATACTGTTTAAGCTATGTAAGCTGTCTTTCTGTCGGCCTATTCTAGTCTTGGAGTTTTGTGGTAAATACAAACAACTCGTGAGTAATAGTCTTAAGAGGAAAGGGTACCGACGCTCTTTCCATACAAACGTAGTCGACTGTTTCCTCCCTAGATAATGCCACTATTGCAAATATTTTGTTGCATAAAACTTATAACTGCCATGACCATGACCATGCCCCTATGTTTTTTTTTTTTTTTTAATCTTAATTTCTATGATAATTAGAATACGAAAAAAATCAAGACATAGGGGCATAGACAGTGCAGTTATAGGTTTTATGCAACAAAAATATTTGCTTACTTTCATTACCCAGGGAGGAAACAGTCGACTATACGTTTGTATGGAAAGAGCTCTGGTAAGTACCCTTTCACCTTAAGGGAAATCTAAACACAAACTCTTTTAAAAGATTTACATTAAAAAATATATATACACGCGACGAATTGAGAACCTCCTCTTTTTTTGAAGTCGGTTAAAAAGGCTTGTACCTAACATAATTATCAGTATGGAGACCGGCTCAGATAGATAGCTTTATTTGTTTTATAGAACACGATATACACAAAGCAAAGTAATAGCTAGAAAGTACAAGTTGCACAAATGGGCGGCCTTATCGCTGAAAGCGATTTCTTCCGCAGGCAACCTTTGGATGGAAAAGAACTGATTACGACATATTGACACATCGATTTTGATTTGTGCTTTTGGCACAGCCTCATGCCTATGGTCAAAGAGTGGCCAAAGAGTGGGTCAAATCTATGGCCAAAGAGTGCAATAAACATTGGGGCACCTATGGCAATGCATAAAGAACATTAATACAAACAACAAATGTTTCAAAATATCTTGTAAAGCGACTTGCTTTTCTGTAAAGTTGCATTTAAGTTGCATTGCATAAAATTTAATGATATTACCCTTAATTTGAATGTATCAATTCTATTAAGTATCATTTTTACGAACGCTAAAATATATTACACTTTTGACCATAAGAAATTTGGCCTATGACCAGAGACAATTCACATTTATATAGCGCCATCTTTGAGCGATTGGAAACAAGTTTTAAAAAAATTACGTTTCAAACTTATGTACCATGTAGAGGCATTTATGTAGTTATTTACGTAGCGAGTAGTTATGTAGTGAAATAAAACACATAAATAGATACGACATTTTTTTAATTACTTATAATAATATAGTTTATAACATTAAGCAATTCATTTCTAAATTTATCTGACACAAAAGGCCATACATAATGCTGATTTCTAACTTATATAGTACTTATTCTACTCAAGGAATATATCCAGCTAAATCAGTACAAATTTAGGCGAAAGCAGACATTCGATCGCCTGAAAAAAACATTTCGGGAGAAGGTCGGTCTGCGTTCGCCTTAGTTTAATTTTTTAGGGTTTTTTTCGCTAAAATTTATAAGACTATAACTTACTTAATATTCGAATAGTTATAATATAATTTATTTTAATCAACTGTCCTAAATGTTAGTTGAAATATAAGTACTAAATAAATGTAAGCAGCTAAGTAATAATAACAATAAAAAGTAGATAAAAAACCCTAAAAAAATCTAGAAAATCTTGCAAAATCAAATCACTGTAATTTTTCGTAAATGCATAATAATGTTACCATATTTAGCTGGATGTTTTTTCATAATAAATTGCATTCGTAATGCGCGGATGCAACTGACATTTTATAATGCCAGCCACAACCAGCTTTGAGATCTTTAAAAAATCTGTTTTTAACAAAATTAAACCTAACTTTAAATAGAAGCTTACTCAAACCAATGCGGTCACACACTGACAAAAATATTTCTTGAATTAAGAAATAAGTGATTCTTGAAAATATTAAACAATTCTTAATTTTCTTATTCTAAGATTATTTACTAAAACCAAGAAATTATTCTTTCGTGTCTATAGGGAGAGAATCATTTCTCACTTTAAGAAATCTTTTTTTCTGTACGTTGCGGTAAATTCATTAGCAAAAGTCTTTTCCTTGAACGCGTCAAACAAGTTCTATTGCAATAATTAAATCGAATGAATGCAAGCTAAACGCATTGGTTGGTAACTGTATTTTCTTACTTTACATTTTAAATGCTTCGCCTAAAGATGTTATCCAAAACCTTAAAGAATAAATCATGAGGTAATCCTCTAGTTACTTGTTGTATTTGCGTCCTTAAGAGGTCATAGGTAGCTTCTTCGAAAACTGAGTAAGTGTGGGGTAGTTGCAAGTCTTCGTATAAATCTTTGATCTTGGCTACTGATTCTGGGTTCGAGTTACCGTAGTTTTCTTCCATGATTTGTTTTTGGGAAGGCGACGCTCGTTGCAAGGCTACGACTGCAAGCCAAGTGCATTTACCGTCTTGGATGTCGGTTCCATTCTTGCCTGTGACAGCTGGGTCGCCGAAGCAGTCAAGGAAATCATCCTAGAATGTAAAAAAGGGAAGTATTATTACACGGCTTTATTTAATTCGTCACAAAAATTACATAAATATTGTAGGAAATTTTACACCGCGCCATCTAGCCCTAAGCTAAGTAAGGCTTGTGCTATGGTGCCCAGAAAATGGATAGAATACCTGGGTACATTTTTATTTTGATTTTGTAAAATAACATATACTTAATAATGCAAACACGCAGACCAGAATGTTTGAGGCATGGAGGTAGAAACAAATGGTCGAAGGCGGAAAACGAACCGCCCCACAGCTACTGCGCCGCAGAAGTCGATATAATAATCTCAGCTTAAGGTGAAAGGGTACCTGCGCGCTTTCCATACAAACGTAGTCGACTGTTTCCTCCCTGGATAATGACACTGGCACAAATATTTTTGTGCCATAAAACCTATAACTGACATGACTTTGCCCCTATGTTTTAGTTTTTTTCATATTCTAATTATCATAGAAATTAAGACTATAAAAATAAAAAATAAAAAATGAAAAAATAGGGGCATGGTCATTCATGGCAGTTATAAGTTTTATGCACCAAAAATATTTGCTCTAGTGTCATTATCCAGGGAGAAAACAGGCGACTACGTTTGTAATAGTTTGTATGGAAAAAGCCCCCGGTACCCTTTCCTCTTAATTTAAGTGTAGAGATGGTATAATCCTAAGCTATAATTGAACTAAGTTTGATGCAGCTGAGAAAGACTGTTCCATCTAAAACATTTCCTCAGCATATCACAGCTTAAAACTTTTTTGGGCTTTGTTAATAGAGTACGACTGCGTAGTTAAAATATAAGTGGTACACTGTTAGACACGTCATTACAGTAATTATCTGGACATAAACACTTAACATTTGTTTTTGAAAAGGTTTCCACAAAAACAAACTCATATTCTACTTATGTACCTACCTACGCAATAATGTAGATAAGAAACGACAACACATTTCCAAAATGTTATCTGGTGAAAATAGGTCTTAACAAGATTAGTTTTTTTTTATCTCGGACCTAATCATGCAGATCAGCGAACTTAAAGGTGTGACAAACATTTTTATATCACCTAAATAAGTAATAAATTATTTCATAAATACAGAGATAGAGAAGAGATAAGTCCTTGACAAACGATTACTGAGTTCAGTTTTAAAATATACCAAAATAATGTAAATATTTGTTATTAATTTAATATTAAACCTGGTATCATTGCATCGTCAAGCTCGTAATTTATTCATGTAATGAACTTAACCTATGTATGGCAAACCGGACAAATCTTTGTGATTTTTGGTAAGCTTATCTTAATATATATAAATCTCGTGTCACAATGTTTGTCCTCAATGGACTCCTAAACCACTTAACCGATTATAATAAAATTCGCACACAATGTGCAGTTCGATCCAACTTGAGAGATAGGATAGCTTACATCCCGATATTCACACGGGATCGGGAGTTACGCGGGTGAAACCGCGGAGGGCAGCTAGTAATTTTCATATATTTTATATTTTTAGTAAATAAATAAATAACAAATCAGAAAAAAAGTTAGCAATGCTTCGTTTAATTAAGGTCAGAATCTCTTTTGAGATGTTATTATCCATTTTGCATCTATGATTGGTGTAATGGCATTCATTTAATAAGTCCTTACACACGCGTAGGCTAAACGTTCAGTTTGCAATGTGGTTAATCAGTATTTGTCAAATGCCGTGGTATTAACAGATCGTGTAAGCTTGTGTTGTTTATTGATGAATGTCAGTATTTACCATGAATGAATGCCTTGTCTGTTTATTCCGTCGATGGATTATAATCCATCAGTATTTATTATACTGATTAACCACATTATAAACTGAACGTCTAGCCTTTGTCTTAGTTAGAGCATAGAGAACCCGTTAGATGCGATTTCTATGGTGGCATCTTTTAATTAAGACACTAGGTATAGATAGGATTATCTTACATTTTAAGTAGTAGGTATATCGTTCTATCTAAGTATATCCTTTGCAGTTTGAAGTAGTATATCATTCTATATCCTTTGCTTCAATTAGCATTGAATTTCTAATTTTCTCCGATACTTAGTAGATATAGTCAATATTTATGTATTATGGTCGTACTTAATATGTTTTCAAAATATTATTAAGGTATTGGTACTCACTTGAATTTGGAAGAACTCTCCCATCTCTAGTAAGATATTCTTCGCCTGCCTATGAGTCTCCGGGTCATCAACGCCAGCCAACAAAAGCGCCAAGCTCACCGGCATTTGAAACGTATAGTAGGACGTCTTATACTGTGTCATAGCATTGTATTTCTCCATCGTGAATTGAGATAAGTCCGGCTTATCTGTCTTCTGCATTTGTTTCTCGACGTAGTGGCCCATTGAGCATTTTAGTAGCATCTGTAAAAGGATAAAATTCAGATCAGTTACAATTGATTTTTAAGACGATTGAATGGGATCTCATGCGAGTGATTCCAAATGAATGGTTGTGGTGGCGGTTCAATGGTGTTTTCAACAAAGAATTTATCTATCTATCTGAACAATTCTTCAAAGACCAAAGGGCTGGCTGCTACTTTGCCCACGGTGCCATCAAAAGAGACAATGCATAGCCAGCCTCTTAGGCACCCTACTTATGTAAACTTATTTATTCAATATACCTACCTGGATACTTATTTATACAGGTATATTATTATTATTATCCTTTATCACTATCACTACATAGTATAAAACAAAGTCGCTTTCTCTGTCCCTATGTCCCTATATCCTTTGTATGCTTAAATCTTTAAAACTCAACGGATTTTGATGCGGTTTTTTTAAATAGATAGAGTGATTCAAGGGGAAGGTTTGTATGTATAATACATGCATACCTACTATAGCCGTGCGAAGCCGGGGCGGGTCGCTAGTTCTAAATAAAGAAAAGTTTGACATTGCCACTATCTACAACTAGTTGTTACCAAGTCTTATATTCCAAAAAGAAAATCTAATTCCAGTTTATTACGAAAGAATAAATTTACCATTATATAAATACTAAA
Organism: Idaea aversata; assembly: GCA_907269075.1. Classification (NCBI taxonomy): domain Eukaryota; kingdom Metazoa; phylum Arthropoda; class Insecta; order Lepidoptera; family Geometridae; genus Idaea; species Idaea aversata. Next base: position 6,216,083 of record OU026101.1, read on the forward strand.
CAAAATCTAAGTCAAACCTCTAGGTAAATAGATAAGAACACGTAACAAGTTGATAAGAATTTGTTGACGATAAAATTAAATAACGAAACAATAGAATGTATATTTATCGAACTCACGCATACGAAATCGTGACCTACAACATCATCATAAGTACCTACTTATTCTTTACTCATGTGCTACTTGGGCAAACACAAAACTCAAGGTACTTAGATAAATAGATGGATATACGAGTACATACGCATTAAAACTGACGAATTAATACAAATATACAGGGTTATTGGAAATTAATTGACACTGCGTTAAGGGCTTCTTCTGTGCACCTTAACGATCAACTTTTGTTCTACGACTTTTGGAAATTCATTATAAAAATATTCCATATAAAAATAAAAAATTAAATCCAACAGTTCAAATAATACTCAACTCTACGTCTACGTCACAGAATCAATCATAGTAGGTATGGTACAACCCGATCGGGTCCCACGCAGTGCGCCCCGTGCCGATCGCGCGCGCGCACTTGCCGCATAGACATAGAAAATTACCTTACAGTACGAGAAACACTTAAATATTTTTTTTAGGATATGTATTAAGTTTCGACAAAAGTCGTAGAACAAAAGTTGTTTGTTAAGGTGCACAGAAGAAGCCCTTAACGCCGTGTCAATTAATTTCCAATAACCCTGTATAGGACATTAAAATAACGCATTTATAAATTGTGACCTACAAAATATACGTTAATGATACGCCGTGTGATTTTGGCACCCGTATTGGTTCTAAAAAATTATGGCAACCCTAGGTATCTATAGTAGGTACTTGTATAATCTACTAAAGATAAAGACAAGTAACCAACGTAAGACGTAATCAAATTACTTGATAGATAAAGAACACGTGGTTAGAAACAAGGAGCAGTAATTACTAATATATTGTAGGTTTTTAATGACTTAATTAAAATAAGTAAAACTAAACCTACTTCTAAAAAGAAATCAAGGACTAAAACTTATGCTCAATAATAAAAATATTACTTTTATTTTGGTACCTACTATGTATGAAACATTACTGTAAAAATACACAAACATTTAATGGTTATAATCACACTTAATTTTTAAGATGTTTCAACGTGATTTCCTGCCAATAATTCCAAATGACTAAAGAATTTTGACTTTGGCTTGACTTTGATTTTATGAAGTTGTTTTTCAAACAGACAGTCTTATCCTTTTAGGTGCATTAAGCATACAAATTTGTTTTTTGACACTAAAACATAGACTTACAAGTAATATATTTCCAGCACTAAAAGAGACACACATCAAAAACGTGATGCAAATTTAAAATAGGTATTCAAATATTATGATAATTTATTTAAAGTAAGCCATCCTCAATTCAAGTCTTTTTAAAAGATTGTAGGAAATAGCTACTTGTATTTGTGTAGATATTTATTTTAAAGCAGCCACGTTACAGATCGTCGTGATTTTTAATGTAACTAGCGACCCGTCCCAGCTTCGCACGGCTATATTATGCAAGTATTATACATAATAAACCTTCCTCTTGAATCACTCTATCTATTAAAAAAAAACGCATCAAAATCCGTTGCGTAGTTTTAAAGATTTAAGCATACATAGGGATATGAGGACATAGGGACAGAGAAAGCGACTTTGTTTTATACTATGTAGTGATTAATAACTAATTCTTGATGTACTTACTACTTTTTCTAAGACCCCGAAATTATTTCTTCTTCTAGAAAAGCGTGTTATATCTCAGACCGCATCGTCACTTACCATCGTGTGAGATGGTGGTCAAAAGCTGATATATTTATTATTAAAAAGAACAGATATAATAAGTAATTACAAAGTTTTAATATTAGCCACGTCTAAATTCATAGTAAGTAAACGTCTAGATATGGTTTATCTTCTGCTATAGTTCGATGTGTATTTTGTATCTTATCTATTGACACTTCAATTTTATTGATATTTTGTGACATGGGATTTTTGATCAAAGGTACACACTACTAGGTGCTAGACCTTTGAACGAAAATCCCCTGTCATACGTAAAGAAACACGAGTATGAGATTTATTTTCGTGTGACAATTGACGAGGTTTATGACTAAGTCATGCTTTATTTATCTTTTTATCAAATGCCACTGTTATGTGACGATACAGTCTAAAGTGCAGCACGTTTATAGTGACTTTAAAATACTGTACCTACCTACCAATATGCCTATAATTTAACAAAGAAGGTTATACTCGAACAGCCATCAAAAAACGTCGAATCGAGAACCTCTAGGCAACTTTTTTTTTAATCGGTTAGTAAAAATCCTTAAACTTACCACATTAAAAGTTTCCAAAACATTCTTATAGTAAGGTTTAGCTCCGAAGTGTTTCTTCAGTGTAGTATACATTGCTGATTGTATGAGTGTGGCATCATTAACAGCATCAAGACCGATTTCAGGACGTCTGTGCCAGCATGGAGCCCCACGGCGCATTTCTGTCCCTTCCATGATATCATTCAAGAGAAGTTGATGCGTGTGGAACTGGAATTTAAATTGTTTTATTGAGCACTTCCGTGGTATTGTACCTATACAAATACCTAACTAACTTATGAACTGTCTAGTAGCATGATAATCAACAAGCGTGTTTGAAGTATTATTTTCTAAACAATCCATTTGGCTATATTATAATATCTCTTGCTAAGAGTTTTGAACCTACTAAAAATAAGTAAATAAATGACTTCTAACGGCTTAACTTCCTAACTGCTTCTCTATCTAGATAGAATGGAGAAAATCTGAGTCTATTTATATAAAGAAAGCGTTGTCTATCCGGTTATGTCTAGATCCTATACCGACACAAAAGTTTGACAGAACGAGGTGTAACTCCAGTGAAAACAGCTAATAATGAGATATAGAATTCTTCCTTTCATATATGTTAATATGAATTTAAATATTTAGATGGACACAAAATAATAACAAATACATTTATCTTAAATGTAACAGTATGAGAACAGGTTTAATGACGACTTTAGTCCATCTACTCGGCGGACGAGTTTTTTATCAAAGTGTTAGAGCAAAATAAAATTCAAGGTTATGGCGAGTTTTTAGTAAACTTGATAACTTATGTGAAGTTATTTAATATAAATAATTTAAGAGAGAGAATAATTATTATATCCTTCTTAATACTATCGTTTTCTATTCAATGTAACTGATACCAAACTTAATCGTTCTACTTCATAATCCGACTTAATAGTTCAGTCGGCTTAGTTAGACACAAAAATGCCTGAATATTTTAAAAGCTTCAAAAGTCAATTTTTTTTATTTCTTTGGATGCATTACATTAAAAGTATATAGACCACATAAAATCGTCTTAAATTAACTATTTAACTTGCAATGTATGTTGTATGGGTGGAATCTTTCAACTTATTGTTGTTATGGTAGTGTTGTTAGATCTATTTTACCGAATTAATGACTGAAATATTTTTGCTCAATAAATTATCTATTTATTTTAATTCATGTTTGTCAAGCAAGTTGTTGCCGTTTCACCGAAAAGTGAAATCTTTGCTAGTTGCAATGTCAAGTATTGCATCTCCAAAATGACCTTGTTGGCAACTATAGATTACTTAACCAATGACCTAAGAAAGTAGTTTGTTGAACGGAATTTTTCTAGAAATCAATTTAGCTAATTGGATATCATAGCTTAAGTAGGTAAAGTTGCTGTTTTTCGGCAAGAAATTTGTGAGCTCAGTAATCGTTAATTAAGGTATGTTTCTGAGAAGCAATATGTGTGTTAAAAAATTAAGATAATTAGCGGAGTCATTTAAATGGTAGGTAAGTATTTAGTTAGAAGTTTAGACTTATAATTTTGTAATAATTCTGTCTACACAAAAACAAAAATAGAATTCTAGATAAATCCTTGCGTTAGTTATTAATGTTTGATTGATGGTTTGTTTATCTAATAAATTTAATAGGAAGGACGATTGTATTATCAATTATTATGATAGGTACTTCATTGTTACATTGATAATTTGATATATTGATAGTTTACAATGGATATCCGACATACAACGTCGAAAGTTGAGACGTTATCATAATATTATGTCTTACCATTTCAACACACCATCCCATTATGTTAGCCAAGTGTATGTTTTCTGGTGTTTGATTCTTTTCAAGCATTTTGTATGCCATTACTGTGGCTAGTCCTCTGTTCTTCTTTCCGTTTGGAACATTGTATTGTAAGATCTGTAACAAGAGTTTAGGAGTAAAGATTGTGGAAACGGACCGATCATTTGCACATAGTTCTTAAGTTTCAGAACGGAGTTTCAAAATGATATCATCGTCTGATCACACTGACGAGACCTTGAAAGTGTTAGCACTCGATATAGGTACCAATACTCTTTTTTTTTATAATGCTTATTGATACAATTTTTTTGTTCACCTAAACGTTAAAATTTTGTTGAAGTTATAATAATCTAATTGTTATTTTTAAATGTACTAACAACAACAGAAATAGACAAAACACTGTTACAAAAACAGTTTATACCATAAATATTGTAATTTTTAGAAACAAAGAAATCTTAATTTAGATTTTAATGAATTAAGCTGACCTAATGAGGTTCCTATTGTCTAAAATTATTTCTCAATTCTTCTGCATAATTAAATGAGGTAGTTACTTAGTTGTTATTATAACAAAACCCTGAAACTCATACATAAAACGTATAAAAACCGGTATCACAGAGATTAATTTGCAATACAAGTATTATGGGATTGAGAGCGACTGAGTGGCGTCTGCGCAGATATTATCACCGAAACGGATGCAAACTCGATGTGGGCGTTTATTTTGATCAAATATTTTGTTTGGAGAACGTTTAGAGAAGTAAAGGAGATATGCAAGCTTGGGCTTGGATAGACAAGATGTTTGATATATTCAAAGAATAGTGCTATATTTTTAGTCTTTTGCCTGCATATTAGATTTCTCCTACCACTCGGGAATCATTTTTTACTATAAAAATATTATTTATCACAGGTTCACTTACCTCAAAAAGCTACCATTTTCATGTTTTTTTTTTTGTTATGGCAATTTCTTAAAAACAGGAGTGACTATAATTGCTTGGTCAATAATAATCGAACGATTTAGAATCGAATAATATTTTTTTACCGATACATTCCCTTTTACGTTTTGTTCGTTTTTATCTAGTACTTTGGAGGTGAGTGGTTTTTAAATAATGAAATCTATCATTTTGTGAACAACTAAAGATAATTATTGTGTTTAATACTAAAGCTACAATCAATTATTAAGTTAATCGATATTGAATCTGTGGCACTTTTTTTCTGAGATTGATTGACAGATGTTTGTTGTTCTCATTGCTTTTTTGCTTTGTAAATCTTCGGGATGTTTTGTGTATTTTTCGAGTTTTTTCCAAATCGACTGGCTTTTGCAACGTTTATATTCAAAGGCAGGCACTGACAGACAGATGCGGCAAAATCTTAAGTTTCATTAAAGGTAACTAAGAGTGATAGCAAACATAAAAATACAGTAAATTAAGTAATGAAATTGACAATAACTTGGTCAAGTATGACTGCAAATATCTCATAATGTCGGAGTGCTAGGGTTATGAAGCTGATATTTATGAAATTACTATTAAATGTGGATTGCAAATTGTCACTTTTCATTTTTGTTCATCTTAAGCCCAAGGTTCTATGAAGATCTGCAGATCTCCTTTAGGATATATGGACAACGCACGTCATCATCACGTTAATTTTAATACATATACTTTTATACTATTTTAGTAAGGCATAAAAACTTGCTAACTTTTTAAACATACAAAAAGTTATATTACATTTTGCCGTTTATGGATCCTATATTTACGACTAATTAATATGGTACTGCGAAGTAAATAGATTGATATTATTTTCTATTATCAATTCTATATTCGCCATAGATGTTAGTCTTACTAATACGAGTAAGTACAAAACAATTGTTGAGTAACGTTAAGGTCTCAGCACCTACGCAACAAGTCCGAAGTTCATCTCGTAAGATGCTGTGATACCAGTTTTTAGATGTACTACAATTGCAAACATACCTTGAGTGTGCTAGAGATTCCTACTACGACACTAACTATAAACTTAATCTAGGTTATAACTTCTCGTTGGTGAGCTAATATTAGCTTTATTTTACAACGTAGGTAAGGTCGCAAAATATACTAAGCCAAACTACATACTTATAAGATTAGCGAATTATGAATTATCTACTTAGGTCAAGCTGTAAGAAGATAAAACTAATATTTAAAAATTTGAAGTGACTCAAACTAAATCTGCCATAAATGTAAGTTTTGTGTCAAGCGCCAAACAACAGACTTTTGCCATAGGTGTAAACTTTCATAGAGGATGTTTATAATAACAGCATTAAATTGTCATGAGTTTGGAAGCTGCCAAGCATCAGTGGATTCCAAATGGTAAATTTTTGGGATAAAATAACAGTGCTGTTTTTAGTGAATTAAAGCGACAAAAGTCTGTAGTCTAGCCTAAAATATCTAGGGAACCCAAACTCTGAAACCTCGTGAAACTACGGAGCACCACGTACCTTGGCCAACCATTTGCTGGCTTCGGGCACTTCGTTGTGCTTGCCGGTTTCAGTGAGCTCCCTCACGATGTCAGGGAAGCATGCCATGAACTCCCTGGACTGGTCCTTCGAGACGGCCAGTCCACGGGTAGCCATTGGTAGCTCCTGAGGTGTCAGGGTCGACAGGTATCTAGAGAACAAAATGTTCGGCGTATTTCAAAAGGTGAACAATGAACAACATGACTATTGAGTGCTAACAAATGCTATACGTAAAAAAAATCTTGTTTACTTTTGTTATCTCTTTAGGGTAAAATTGTATTCGGTCGTTTATTTAATTACGAGTATAATAAATGTGAACGACATTACCTATTGTTTTGTATCACGACTCGAATGCATGACCAGCTGGATTTTTAATGTCATATTGTTTATTTATAGCTGCTATAAAATAGCATGAAGTAAAGTTGCTGGCGCTGTATATCATCTAGTTGAGATGTTAAGGCTAATATATTATGATACAATGCAAGCATAATTATGCTTTTATTTGATAAATTATTTACGGAGGGTAGCAATGATTGACTGTTCTTGAAGTTGTAATGAATTAGAAACTGTTTAACAGTATACGATACAGTTGCTATTACGCAAACTGATTAGTTAAGTAGTTCACTGACCTGTGATATTTCTGCAACTTAAGAAGTTTCTTCGGAAGTCCGGTTTCATCTGTGTTCGGATTCTTGGTGGAAGGTTGATCGAGTCTTGGAACCATGGCATCCGAGTTGGTGACGCTGGTCGTCTTACTTATGTGTCTGCGAAGCTCATTCTTGTAAATCTGCAGGATCTTCTCCAGGCTCTTCTTAGTTGAATACATCTTTGTTTATTTCACTTGAGATATCAATTTGTGAAGTTTAATTGATTGATTCAGCTGGCTTTGTTAAAACTTTTGATTGTCGTCCGTTCGTATCGAGACTGCGTGTACGACTGACTGATTCTTTGTTGTGTTTTGCTTTGCCTCCTCACTGATCTTAGTAGTGATGTAGATTTAATGTTTACATTGTTTTATCGATATCGATTTTTCGTTATCTGTGTGCGTTGAACTCTTTTCTAATGCAAATTACTGAGGCATGATTATTATTAACTGCTTATGGTATGGCTTTAAATTAGAACAATTCATATAAATTAAATAATTTATCTAAAAATATAAATTCTAAAATATGGATGTATTTTTGTTTTATAGAGTTTAAGTTTTAATTTTTAAAATCGTAAAGTTAGGTATTTTTTTTGGAAATTAGGAAATATAAGTGCGTATTCAGTATGCAGTATTTTTAGTAAGTGTTAGGGCATAGTTACTTGCTGCATAGGCAAGCATTTATACAAGTTTAATTTGGTATTTTTGGGTTCCGTACCTCAAAAGGTAAAAAAGGAACCCCTATAAGATCATTTTCTTGTCCGTCTGTTTTATTTTAATTAAATTAAAGTTTTATTTAGGTACCTAACCTACTCAGCATATATTTCTAAAGCTAAGCACCTACCATCGCAATACCTATCCAGTAAGTAACTACAAAAATCTGAAAATTTCGATAAGTTTATAAAATATTGTCTATTTTATCGACATATGCATATCGATACCCTTCCATCACTAAAGGTGCGCACGCAACAAAACAAGTCGCCGGCCGGGTCCCCCTCCCATACACCGAAACGCGGTTCTCGTCACGTAGGCACCCAGCAACGAGTATCCAACTACCAAGCCCATGTGGGCCGATACGACAATATTATCTGTTTAGTCGATAGTGGCGCTAGCAAACATCAACACTGTTTAAAACCCCAGAAAAAATCAATCTTATTCCTTTAACTTTGAGAAGCACAACGTTAAACTAGGTTATGACTTTTGTATTGAGCTTTCTAATGAACATAAGCTTTTTAAGTTTCACATTAAATTATGTATTTGTATTTTTAGTTCCAATTTCGTCAACCAGAAGATATAAGTTGGTATCGCTCTCTGTATGTTGCCGGTAGCTCTCGAGTTTCAACCTCTCATACAACAATATACACATACCTACCTATGGCTACCGGTATTTGCGCAGCACAGTTCGATTTAAAAAAAAATAGGGCAAATGTTTTATTTTAAACCGCAACTTCATCCGCGTAGGGTTAGCGAATGCAGACATTTTATCAGCTGTTTGTCAAATTATAGCTCGATCTGTTCATTCAATTCAATTTATTTTAATTCGTTTATTTCAGATAAGTATTATTTGTTGTGACAAATCCTTAATAACAATAAAATCAAAAATATTGAAAATACGAAAAATATAATGTTAAAAATAAATACTTACCTACTTACCTTACTATCACAATCAAAAACTTCAAATAAAAATTAACAATTTAAATCAAAATTAACAATGTTAATATTAAAAATAAATACAATCAAATAAATTGGTCTGAGCTGTGCGTTGATTTATTATTAACAGTCAGTCAAAAATTTAAAATTTAAATTTACTGATTTAGGTTAGGTTTATACTCAGTACCGATAAATTACTCACTACTCTACCAAAAACTACATAAAAATCTGTAGTACTTATTTCATAATTTAATGGTGCTAAACGAGCTCAAAAAATTACGGATGGAAATATCAACACGAATAAATAAATAATCATTTATTGAAGTATTATTATAATTTTATTACCTAGCGGTTAAAACAATTTGAACTTAATACATTTTTAAGAAGTTATTTTTAACTCTTTTTCTGAAAACTTTGCCTATTAGAAACAATGCATTTTTAATTTTGACCGGTTCAAAACACCCGAAAAGATTGATCAGGAAAATGTACCCACGGCTCCTTTTTGCAAGGAAAGTATGTAAAAGTATTTTTGTATGTTTGTTTGTTTGTAATGTTTTTTATTTCCTTATATCTTTCAAACCACTGGGTAAATTTCTTAAATTATTAAAGTTGCTCCTATTGCCGGCGTTCTACTCAATTCATTGATGTTCCAACCCTATTTAGTGTTTTAATATTTACTAGGGACCCGCTCCGGCTTCGCACGGCTATATTATGCATGTATTAGGTATACATATAAACCTTCCTCTTGAATCACTCTATCTATTAAAAAAACCGCATCAAAATCCGTTGCGTAGTTTTAAAGATCTAAGCATACAAAGGGACATAAGGATATAGGGACGGCGAAAAGTGACTTTATTTTATACTATGTAATGATAATGATTAAATTATCTACTCAAAAATACTTGATTAAGTACCTACCTACCTATTTATGTGACCTACTCATGGACTTGGAAAGTGAACTGGCATCAGAAGGTATTAAAAAGGTTAAAGTAACTGCATATTTATTGCTCCTTGCACGTTTTTTTGTACTGCAACCAGTTGTTGAGGTTATGGCACCATACATTATATAATATCTACTAGCTGTCCTGGCAAACATTGTTTTGCCATAATATACAATTAAAAGAAAAAAAAATTGTGAATCTAAACCATCCAGAAGGCCTATTCTCGTAAATAATATGTTATTTACGAGAATTGGCCTTCAGGGCGCCACCCAAAAACATAGGTACAAAAAAAATCATTTAAATCGGTCCAGTCGTTTAGGAGGAGTTCAGTGACATAAACACATACAGTAGAATTATGTAACCATTATTTTTAAAAAAGTATGTACTTTAGCATTTTATCCGTTGTTTGGCTACCATTATACTAGCCTAGTTACTCAACAACATATTGATATATAGTTTTTAATACTATGGATCGCCAATCCATACAAATAAGGTAGTAGTCAAAAACGAATGTTTACCTATCTAAAGATTCGCTATAGACTGGTGCGAATCTTCAGATAGAGAATATCGCAAGGTTAAACTAAACAGCTCATTAAAGTTTAAATAAGTGATCATTATGTAATTTTAAAGTTTTAATAAATTATTATATTAAAATGAATAAATTATAAAATGAAGGTATATAAATAAAATTCATGTCGTGGCTTACTAATAAATCAACACACAGCCCAAAAACTAATCAACGGAACATACTAAAATTTCTATATCTGAACGTAGACAAACGCCATATATCCGCTAAGAAAGGATTTGGAAAATTCAAACCCTACACGATCGAAGTCACGGATGAAAGCTATCTTATCTTAATATATATAAATCTCGTGTCACAATGTTTGTCCTCAATGGACTCCTAAACCACTTAACCGATTATAATAAAATTCGCACACCATGTGCAGTTCGATCCAACTTGAGAGATAGGATAGCTTACATCCCGATATTCCCACGGGATCGGGAGTTACGCGGGTGAAACCGCGTAGGGCAGCTAGTTTAATATAAAATTTAATTAAAGACCAGAAAAAGATAAATATAAGTGTATTTTTACGGTTGTTTGCCACATGACATTGTTATCAAAGTAATCAGTAATCATGCTATATTCACGAGTAGAACGCATGCGTTTAAAACATGTGTGATTTTAATCAACATAAATATTTTATACTAGCTGCGCCCCGCGGTTTCACCCGCGTAGTTCCCGTTCCCGTGGGAGTATTGGGATATAATATAGCCTATGTTACTCGTGGATAATGTAGCTTTCGAATGGTGAAAGAATTTTTAAAATCGGTCCAGTAGTTTTTGAGCCTATTCATTACAACCAAACAAACAAACAAACAAAGTTTTCCTCTTTATAATATTAGTGTAGATATCACTAGATGTTGCCCGTGACTTCGTACGCGTGGTAGTTCTGTTTTATATACTAAAACCTTCCTATTGAATCACTCTATCTATAAAAAACCGCAATAAAATCCGTTGCATAGTTTTTAAGATCTAAGCATACAAAGCGACATATGGAAGCAACTTTGTTTTATTACCCGACTACGGTGAAGCCAAAAGGGAGTACATATTATGTTTTACTATGTAGTGACTAGCATCAATCCGTGGTTTCCTCTTTTGTTGTTTGATTACTATAAAAACAGTTAAGCTGAACAAAGACACGGTGTCTTTTTTTCGGAACTTTTAAAAGATTTTGAAAAGACATACCGCCTATAGCCTTAGCATTCCTCGATAATTGGATCATCTTCTACATATAAAATTCTTTGTCTTGACTGACTAACGGATCAACACACAGCCTAAACCGCTGAGAGAGAGACAGACATGAAACTTGAAGGGTGTGTTCTTTGTGTGACGTAGGCATCCGCTAAGAAATGTTTTTCCGAAATTCTACCCCTTAGGGAGTGAAAAAGGGGGGAAAAGTTTGTATCCACTTCTACGCGGACGGAAAACTTGTCCAACATAAAAATATTTCTTCAATTCGAACCAGTACTTTTTGAGATAAACGAGTTCAATCAAACAGACAAACTCTTCCCCCCTTATTCCAAAACGAAGTCTAAAAATTAAACTACGTTTTAGTGAGATTAAAACCATGGACTTAGATAAACGTTATTACAAAAAGAAGTTTACCGCTAAAACCAGGTTTGTCTGTCCTGTCAAAGATAAACTGCCGAGCACCCTAGTTTAACTAACTTAGTACGAAGTTTCTAACCTCAAAAAATTAAATTCTGACGTTCACCTTTTCCTCGTTACTCCAATTCTCGCTCCTTTTTAGGGTACCATACCCAAAGGGTAAAAACGGGGCCCTCTTACTAAGACTTCGCTATCCGTCCGTCTTCTGTCCGTCACCAAGCTCTATCTCAAGAACCGTGATAACTAGAGAGTTGAAATTTTCACAGATTTTAACAACATATTACGTAAACCTACTAAAAACATAAATAAGTAAATATTTTTAGTACGTACTTATGTTCAAAGAGGATATAATCACTACGTTTTCTTATGTTTTTGAGAAATTTAGGTTATTTTCATGTTTACTTAATTTTTTTTTTTATACTTCTAAAGGGGCAGGCAAAAGGCTTAAAGGCTTAACTCGAGCCGCGTTCCGATATACGCTACATAAATTGATGAATTTAAATACAACAACGTAATCGCGAACATAGAATAACAAATACAAGTCACACTATTTCACAATAATTGAACACACAATTTATATTTTTATCACTTTAGTATTCGATTTCTTATATAAGTTTTTAATATTTACTCACTTACCACCATTTTGTGAAAAGGAACGGTGTTTCGAACGCTGAACGAACAAAAGAATGGTTTGTTTCGAGTTTGCTATCTATTGTCTATGGTTGCGACTAAAACCAGGGATTTTCTGGTCCTTGGTCTATTTACTTTTTGTAATAAGAATCAATTTTAAACCAAAACTAACACAAAAACCTAGATCTTTTAGTACAGGTTTAAACTATGGTTTTGCAGTTTTTTTGTAATAAGAGGGGAACAGGTTTATAATATTTTTTAAACAGCAAATTGGGTTATCAAGGTTTAGGCGATATCTATTTGACAGGTATTAGGTAGGTATGTAGGCTCTTTATTTACAAATATTTATTGAATTTTCAATGATTTATCTTTTGTGATCTGATTAAGTATCTACTTATCAAGGTCTAGATAGTTGTTCTACATTTTATTACAGCTGTCTAGAAAACTGGCTGAAAATTTGTCCTGAGTGCCTGACTGACGGATCAACACACAGCCTAATCCGTTTATGGTAGAGCCATGAAACTTGGAGGGTGTGATCTTTGTATGACGTAGGCATCCGATAAGAAAGGATTTTCCGAAATTCTACCCCTTAGGGGGTAAAAGGGGAGCAAAGTTTGTATGGGGCAACCTTGGTCCATTTTCGACTTTTACGCAGATGAAGTCACGGGCATAAGCTAGTAATTTTACAAATAATAAAGTGCCAATGTTATAGAATAGAAAAAAATAACATTTATTTGGCCAAGCACAAAATATTTAGAAAAGTAGAGAGACAAACAAACATAAGAACAAAAAATAAGATAAAAAGACAGCAAATTAAAAGAATACAATAGAACAAACAGTATAAAATGGAAAGACAGAAAATTCAGAGAATGCAATAAATCTCAGTAAAAAATAGCTGCAACAACATTAAGCTGCTGGTCTTCCAGCAGGACCCTTTGCGGATAACGCTTCGCACCGAGAAATAGGACAGTCGAGTCATTAGTGTTTAAAAATTAAAAGTGAACACAGAAAAAAGGATTCGGCTCGCTTGTAGTTTTATTTAGCTTTATTAATTTGAATTAGTACTTTTTTGATACCATTTTGTTAACAGAAATTTAGTTTAGTGTAGTTGTACGAAGGGAAAGTGATATTCAAGTACAATGGTGTTTTTTTTTGACCCCAAAATAATGGAATTCCACAGACTGTCAAAATGGCCGAACTCTCGAAACATTTTCAGCCCATGTTCTTCGAAATTCATAGGTAATTATAGTTATACCATAATTATTCAATACTTGATTGACCCATACTTATTTATTACTTGACCCTGATTGGCAATAAATATGCACAGTCGTTCGAAGTCATCGAGTGCTTATTTTAAAATTAATTTTGTAAGCGGATAGGTACCTAATATGTCCTTAATCCGTAAAGTTTTGTGGTTTTTACCGGCTTCCCTGACCCTCAGACACCAATTAATATGGTTCTTTTGATAAACAAATTAATTTTGACGATTGACATTTGGGTTAGTACCAGAGGATCCCGATCCACGAAACATCCGTTCCTTTACTTCTCTAAGGGAATTTTCACTACACTGTGGTGTCTGGTAGTAGACTCCTTCCTAACCAAACTGAACAGAGGGGCATGCTACGCTGTGGGATATGCAGATGACATAGTTGTCATGATCAATGGTAGATTTCCGGAAATTGTCTCGGATCTTCTGCAACAGGCTTTGAAGGACGTGGAGGAATGGTGTGTTGAAAACCATCTCACCATAAATCCCAACAAAACTACGATTCTTCCTTTTACAAGAAAGAAGAGGTTGAGCAGTTTGAAGAAATTGCTTTTATTTGACACAGAGTTAGAATGGTCGACCAACGTGAAATACCTTGGCATGACCTTAGACAAGGAGCTCACATGGAATCTGCATGCCAAGAAGGCGACAGAAAAAGCTATGAGGGCCTTCAACATGTGTAGATCGGCGTATGGCAAAACCTGGGGTCTGAAGCCTAGGGTACTGTACTTCATCTATACTACTATGATTCGCCCAATTTTAACCTACGGCAGTGTTGTATGGTGGACCAGAACCAAACTAACATCATGCGTAAAGGAATTAGGCAAACTACAAAGGATGGCCACTATGGCTATCACAGGAGCGTTTAAGTCCACGCCTACGAAGGCGTTAGATATAATTCTAAACTTAACCCCTCTTCACATCTTCATACAACAGGAGGCAATTAAAACCTTATACAGACTAAAAACGGCAGGCGATTATAACTGCAATAGGCCCACAACGAGGCATACAAAAATGGAGCTTAATGATGAGCTTCAAAGGAAGATGAATATGATTAGCGACGTTATGCCGTGTGTCAAAATCTTCAAAAGAAACTTTAAAATACATGTCCCCACAAGGGAAGACTGGACACAGCAACTGCGCTCACCAGACGCAGACTGCCTCATTTGGTATACAGACGGTTCGAAAACTGAGTCTGGTACTGGAGCAGGTATTTACTCAGAATCTTCACAACTGTGGAGTAGTTTGGGTCAATACACTACGGTCTTTCAGGCAGAGATGTATGCAATCATAGCATGCGCAGAGGAAAATCTGAAAATGAGTGTAGAGAACAAGACCATCTACATTCTTAGCGACAGTCAAGCGTCACTAAAAGCCCTAAATTCCTGCAAGGTCAACTCGAAATTGGTCCTGAATGCGGTGAAAACCCTAAACAAGTTGGGCCGCAGGAACAAGCTGCGACTACTATGGGTCCCAGGCCATGTAGGAATAACAGGAAATGTGAAAGCTGATGAGCTAGCAAGGACAGGATCGGCAAGTGCTATGCTTGGACCAGAACCATGTATGGGCCTGCCAGCATGCACAATCATAAAGGCCGTAAAGGATTACGCTGATAAGAAACACACGCAAGAGTGGGAAATCAGTCAAGGGTTGCTACATTCGAGGAAATTCATAGGTAGCAGCACCAGAGGGGCTTCTAAATTTATATTGAACAACAGTAGAAGCAAAGCACGAGCTGTGGTTGGTGCCTTGACAGGACATTACGGAACCAATGACATGCTTTTGAAAATGAAGTTAACTTCAAATAACGACTGCAGAGCCTGCGGTGAGGACAGGGAAACTATGGAGCACGTACTGTGTGAATGCGACGTCTTAGCAGCGAAGCGTATGAGCCTCCTTGGGAATGCGTATCCCAAACCGGAGGAGTATAGGTTTCTTCCTCTCAGTGGGATCACCGCGTTAATCGACCACTTCTTCAAAGAGTAAGAAACATCAAGGTAGGGGTAAACACAAAAGATCCCATTGGGTCGAAGTGTTGCTGGCAATTTTGTCAGCCCCCATTATATAAGATAAGAAGATAAGAAGGGAATTTTCTAGAATAGAATTCTTGCTTTTAGTTGAGCAATAATAGACACGTTTGCGTAAGAAACCAATCAGACGCAAAAACTAAACAAGTTGGTGAATAATTGGTTTAGATTATTGCTTAGACATTTGTCTCCTCTGGTTGTTTCTATTGTATGAGTATATATTTACAAAAGAAAAGTATATAAGTAGTATATCCGTTGTCTAGCACCCATAACTATAGTCTATTACTTAGCTTGTGGCTAGATGACGATGTGTGGAATGTCCTGCAATCTATACTTATATTATAAAGCTGAAGAGTTTGTTTGTTTGTTTGAACGCGCTAATCTCAGGAACTACCTACTGGTTCGAATTGAAAAAAATATTTTTGTGTTGGATACTCCATTTTTCGAGGAAGGCTATAGGCTACTTTTTAGCCCGATATTCCCACGAAATCGGGAGTTACGCGGGTGAAACCGCGTATCGTAGTATCACTATCACTACATAGTATAAAACAAAGTCGCTTTCTCTGTCCCTATATCCCTTTGTATGCTTAGATCTTTATAACTACGCAACGGATTTTGATGCGGTTTTTTAATAGATAGAGTGATTCAAGAGGAAGGTTTATATGTGTAATACATGCATAATATAGCCGTGCGAAGCCGGAGCGGGTCGCTAGTTTATTTATATTTATAACAGGTTGTATGGACCCTTCGTTACTGGTATGTGTAGCTACCTACAGAGTAGATTTATCGCGTCGCGGATTAGTCACACAGCGCATTAAAGAACGTATACCTACCTACCTGGTAAAGAATGCATTATTTCTACCTACAATTAAGCATGCAGTAGCCATGTGAAGTCATGCTACCACATCGTGATAACTACAACCTGAGTTCAAGGTGAAAATGAAGATATATGTAAATAAATACTAATATCTACTTTAAGTTTTTTTATGTTTTATCTAAATTTTGTGTTGATTTGTTTCCTCTATTCACATTTAGGTACCTACTTCCTAATTGGAATTTTAGTCACTTCTAATTTCGGAATAATTAATATTTAATAGTATTTATTTATATTTAAAAGGATTTTTAATAGTCTCTATTTGTTATTTTTAAAAGAATAAGTAATACTTACCTAAGTTCACATTTAAGTACACCTAAGTATATTACATACAGGGTGAATTATAATAAAATTAAAGTGAATTAAAGTGAATTACAATAAAATGAAATATATTATTATACAGGGTGAATTTTTTATGTGGGCCTTCAGGGCTATATCCTAAACTATGAGAGATAGCGAAAAATGCTGAAAAAAGTTGCGTGCCCGATTTTGACAAAACCAAAAACTGCATCATTAGATTTTTGTAAAACTCATTACCGCCTTCGGAATGAATTTCGTGACCTTCGGAATTAATTTCGAGGTATCTACCACTAAGCCAACACCGCTCTTGTACCTACCTACCTAAGTTTTTTTACTAATATTACACCTAGATACTTATTTTTTAGTTTTAAATGCGTCGTTAGTCAAATTAAATAAATATGATCCTACTTGTAAATATTATTGACTAGCTGCGCCCCGCGGTTTCACCCGCGTAAGTCCCGATCCAGTGGGAATATCGGGATAAAAAATAGCCTATGTGTTAATCCAGGTCTCCAACTATCTAGATACCGAGTTTCATCGCAATCGGTCCCGTAGTTTTTGTGTGAAGGAGTAACAAACATACACACACACACACACACATACACAAACTTTCACATTTATAATATTAAGTAGGATAGGATAATTAGTGACAGTTAATTTGTTAAAATTAATTATTTACATAATAAAATCCTTAGGTAAGTAATCATTACCAATGTACGGTCGGCTGCATAATTGCTGACCCACTGTAGAGCTCTAAAACGGCTGCTATAAGAATGTTTTCAACCCAAGCAAGATACTAGACACCTGCTTTAGTTGAAGTTTAAAGTCTTCTAACTCATCAATTTATCAAACAAAAACTATTAGAATGAAAAATTCCAATAATAGTAATTTTCGAACTCTACCGAGGGCTGCAATTATGCAGTCGACTGTACCTATTAATTTACCTACACTAAGGTGGTATAGATAAACAGATGCTTCTTCAAAATATGATGTAAGTTGATAAAGACATGTTATGGCATTCGATTGTGCCGTGCTCGATTCGTGGTTAATAAGATTTATCTAGTTATTACTAGTAAACTAGAAACAATTAAAGAAAAACATGGTTTCTCAAAATAATTTATAACAAAAGGATAACAGAATGGCCAAAATACAAATGTGGGACAAACCCCAGTGGGCCGATCGAAGAATAAATCGTAATTTAGATTCTAAATTACGGATCTTAATTTTAGATCCTGTAGGATTAATAGTGTTTTCTTTGCCTTTGGTAATCTTCTGTTATTTAAATTATTTATATCTCTATTATTATATATATAAAAGAAAGTCGTGTTAGTTACACTATTTATAACTCGAGAACGGCTGAACCGATTTGGCTGAAAATTGATGGAGAGGTAGCTTAGAACCAGGAGAAGGACATAGGATATTAACTTTTTTTTTTTTTTCGATATTCAAACGAGATCGGGATTTACGCGGGTGAAATTAAATATACGTACGAAATATTCTTTTTTTTTCGATATTCAAACGTGATCAGGACTTACGCGGGTGAAATTAAATATACGAATTATTCCATATTCAAACCCGCGTAAGTCCCGATCCCGTGGTAATATCGGGATATACATTATTATGTATTCTGTCGGTCGATAGGTTCTTCATTTATCACATTTTTTTATATGGCAAAACAACGTTTGCCAGGACAGCTAGTTAATAATAATTGTCTCAAAAGGTAGGAGCCTTCTCAGACAATTAGTCTATAAGCTTTATTTTATGAAGGGACAGCGCGTACGCAGTCCCCACTATCAAAAATTACGCGTCCGAGTTATCCACATTAGGGATAATCGCAGAGGTCAACCCAATCGCAGTGCAATGAAAGGGCCTCGCTCTGGGGGAACCGCCTTTGTGATCACGGTAACCCCTACGCCAGGTAAGTATGAATTAACAAACTGCGACTGGGGTAGTCATTGAGCGGCGCGCGACAACGATAGCGCGATTCAGAAAATTAGAGCGGAAACGGTGGTGCCATCTAGCGGTGCAAGAAAGAACTCATAGGCGCTCATCTTTCCTCGTGAAAATATTTTGTTTAGAACAAGTTTAGGTTTTCTAAAGTAATTAATAAGTATGTTTTTTAGGGTTCGTACCTAAAGGGTAAAAAACGGGAACCAAAAACTAAAAACCAGGCTGTATCTCATGAACCGTCATAGATAACAGTTGAAATTTTCAGAGATGTTGTATTTCTGTTGCCGCTATAATCACAAATAGATACTAAAAACAGAATAAAATGATACAGAACCCTTCGTACGCGAGTCCGACTCGCACTTGGCCGGTTTTTTTTAGTTCCTAGTTTTACTTCAACTTTAATAAAAATAAAAAGAGGACATGTCCTAACACCCATCAAGGCACTAATAACAATCTAATTTTGTTTTATTTAAAAGTAAATATAAATTCACGTGTTTTTGGAAAACAAACCCTCTTATTACAAAAAAACTGCAAAACCATAGTTTAAACCTGTACTAAAAGATCTAGGTTTTTGTGTTAGTTTTGGTTTAAAATTGATTCTTATTACAAAAAGTAAATAGACCAAGGACCAGAAGATCCATGGTTTTAGTCGCAACCATAGACAATAGATAGCAAACTCGAAACAAACCATTCTTTTGTTCGTTCAGCGTTCGAAACACCGTTCCTTTTCACAAAATGGTGGTAAGTGAGTAAATATTAAAAACTTATTTAAGAAATCGAATACTAAAGTGATAAAAATATAAATTGTGTGTTCAATTATTGTGAAATAGTGTGACTTGTATTTGTTATTCTATGTTCGCGATTACGTTGTTGTATTTAAATACATCAATTTATGTAGCGTATATCGGAACGCGGCTCGAGTTAAGCCTTTAAGCCTTTTGCCTGCCCCTTTAGAAGTATAAAAAAAAAAATACTACCTAAAAAATAGTAAACAAGAAAATAACCTAAATTTCTCAAAAACATAAGAAAACGTAGTGATTATATCCTCTTTGAACATAAGTACGTCCTAAAAATATTTACTTATTTATGTTTTTAGTAGGTTTACGTAATATGTTGTTAAAATCTGTGAAAATTTCAACTCTCTAGCTATCACGGTTCTTGAGATAGAGCTTGGTGACGGACAGAAGACGGACGGATAGCGAAGTCTTAGTAAGAGGGCCCCGTTTTTACCCTTTGGGTATGGTACCCTAAAAAGGAGCGAGAATTGGAGTAACAAGGAAAAGGTGAACGTCAGAATTTAATTTTTTGAGGTTAGAAACTTCGTACTAAGTTAGTTAAACTAGGGTGCTCGGCAGTTTAACTTTGACAGGACAGAAAAACCTGGTTTTAGCGGTAAACTTTGTTTTCTAATAACGTTTTTCTAAGTCCATGGTTTAAATGTCATTTAAACGTAGTTTAATTTTTAGACTTCGTTTTGGAATAAGGGGGAAAATGTTTAGCAGCAGCTATTAATAGAGCAAAAAATTACGTGACAATAACATGATGCTTACACAATGATAAATTGGCGTACATTTCTAGATGTTTATTTTGTGATTTACCATTGTTATTCTACTGGATTTTATTCAAACATTTTAGTACTTACTCTGATATCTTCAATAAGCAAATATACTTTAGTAATAAAATAGTACCCACTGTGAGTTTACTTTGCTCTTTGTTAGAAGCGCCTAGCAACCAGCTATTTAGAGGAAAGGGTACAGGCTTTTAGCATAAAACTTATAACTGCCATGACAATGCCCTTATATTTTTTTTTACTATTAATTTCTATGATAATTCGTTTTATGCAACAAAAATATTTATGCTAGTGTAATTATCCAGCGAGGAAACAGTCGACTACGTTTGTATGGAGAAAAAGCCGGTAGCCTTTTTTCGTGATAAAGTAATAGAGATAAAAAATGCCTATAGATATGAACAGGTGAGAATTTTATCTCTAGAAATAAAATGATGAAGTGGTAGCGTGTAATTCAGTAGGTTCCTGGGTTTACTAAAACGTCTGAACTAAATTTCGTGTTCGCCATGGCTTGATATCATGCCTCCAAAAATATGGTCTCATGCCTCCACATAAAAATAATATTATTTATTGAATACTAGCGACCCGCCCCGACTTCGCACGGCTGTATTATGCATGTATTATATCTAAAAACCTTCCTCTTTAATCACTCTATCTATTTAAAAAAACCGCATCAAAATCCGTTGCGTAGTTTTAAAGATCTAAGCATATATAGGGACATAGGGACGGCGAAAAGTGACTTTATTTTATACTATGTAGTGATTACACGGGCCCTTTAATTCTTTTAATTTATGACTTTATGTCCTGCAACTCCAAATCCCGTAGGTAAATCGGTATAAAAAGTAAAGTCTATGTTATTCCCAATGAATCAATGTATCCTCATACCAAGTGCCATCAAAATCGGCCCAGTAGTTTCGGAGCCTATTCGTTACAAACAAATAAACAAACAAAAAAATATTTTCTCTTTCTATACAGGAAAAGTATTTTTGTAGTGCACATTTTTTTTCTGCTGAATATATGTCGGCAGTGGAGTACATTTACGCAAAAAAAAAATAAAAAAAAAAACCAAAACTTAATGTGAAAAACTTCCTGCAATTTCTAAATTATTGGGTATCTCAGTATTGATACACACAGTGACACGTAGGTACCTACCTTCATTTAGAGCGCGCTATTAAACTCGCTGGCGCTAGTATTGTGTCCATGCACTGAAAAAATAAAAATTTAGCAAAGTACCTTTTTGGCTCGGTTAAAATCTTATCGGTTAATTTTAACTAAGACTTATCTAAAAAACTCAAAGTGAACTTGGCATATAATAGCCACGTGAACATTGTTAAATAGTCTTAGCTAATAACAAATGGAAATTTAATTAATAACAAATAATTTAATTGCTAAATTCAAATAAGTTGGAACTTGATCAGAAACTCTTAAGTGCGTTTGTCAATTCTGAATAAGAATTTTAGTTGTTTCTAAACAAGTATTTTAATCGTTTAATTTTAGCAAACATCTTTATCTAATAATAAATGAGCTACACTTATTTAATTTTAAACTGAGTGTTTATGGTTTATAACCGAGTAATTATTCGGTTGACATTACAAAGATTCTAATTTAAAAATAAATACGTTGAACTATTTAATTTGAAACGTGACTATTGGTTGATTTTAACCGAGTATTTATTCGGTTGATTTTAACAAATCACTGATTTATTTTTAATTAAGCTAAACATATTTCTTTTTAAATAAGTAAATTTAATCGGTTGATCATAGCAAAGTTGCTTAGCTATGATTACCTTCGCCGTTTCTCGGTAGAGTTAACAGTGTTCTGTGGTAAAATTAATCGAGACACTTAATTGGTCACAGCCGATTTGCTTAATGAAATTTAAATAATGTGTGGATCCGTTAATTCCATAAATCATAGCTTCATTTCACTCCATAGTTCATTTGCTCGCCAATCGCCTCCCCGGTGCAATCGCCAGTACAAAGCTAGAAAATAGTGTGTGTGACGCGTTTTTGTTCAATGCAAGCAATCTTTTGCAATATTTTCAACAAGCAAACTGTGTTGTGTACGTTGTTTAGAGTGCCTGCTAGTGGCCTGAGGAAGTTCGTAATCTACTCGTCGCTTGGAAGCTCGAATCATACATATAATAGAGGCCTATCCGCACAGCTCAGTGACGACACAGTGCCGTACCGTGACGTTCCATCAGTGTCAGTGAAAAATGATATTGTTTCATACTTTTTGTACTAGACTATCCGTACTGGTCAGTGACAGTGATGTTCAGTGATGTCAGTGCTGCTCCGACGCTCGCCGTGATCCGGCGATTTGAGGTGACAATATGTGAAAGTTACGATCTGCGACTAAACTGCAAAAGGTTTATGTACCAGCTTACCACTGTGTTGTATCTATTACCTACTAGAAACTTCTACTATGAATGTATCGGGATCTCACTTTGTTTAAAAATAAAATCAACATATTCCTTCCGCTGGTGGCGGGATCTCACTATGTTTAAAAATTAAACCATGTTAGTTTACTTTGTATTTTAATTTCATAAGAACCCTTTTAGACCAGAAAAAATTAAATAGGCTCTCTATACCTAAAGTTAATTTAGTCATTATAGGCTTAAGTTTTCCATACAGTATTAAGTAGGTAATCCTAACTTTATATTCTTTTTTATTCGTTATTCTTTACAGCAATGCAAACCAGCTCTACTCGATAAAATTGCAGCTAGTCTACTTCAAACGTTACTAGTATTCAATTGAAATTGTATATTATTATAAACTGTTATCTACTTCCAAGGATTGGTATCTATATGGTTTTAAATAAACATAATATAACAAACCCAGAAAGTGGATCTACTTGAAAGTAGAAATATAAACAGTTTTTATTAATAATATTACCAATAAATTGATTGAAATGTGCCCATTGAATTAATTGTGATTGATTACTGAGTAACATTGTAGTAGATAGGCATCCAAATCGGAAACTATAACCAGCCTGCTAGGTAGCAAGCTGGTTGTAGTTACCGAATAATTTCAGCAGTGTTACTTAGTGTTCTTAACAAATGTATTCGGTTGTAGTTACCGAGTAAATTTGCTTAAGAATACTAAGTAACACTGCTGCAACTACCGAGTAGACTGGCTTTAGGTACCGAGTAAATTTGGTTAAGAATACTAAGTAGCACTGCTGCAACTACCAAATAGATTGGCTTTAGGTACCGAGTATATTTGGTTAAGATTACTGAGTAACACTGCTGCAAGTACCGAGTAAGGTGGCTGTAGATAGCGAGTAAACCAGTTGTAGTAACCAAACAAACTGGTTGTAAATACCGAGTAACACTGATGTTATGTACCGAGTAAGTCGGCTATAATTAACTAAGGCGATGGATTGCCGTGATTGAATACATATCTCAGGCTACTGAGTAAAATTGGCTAAATGTAACCAATTTTCTCTGCTGTTACTAATGAAGCTATCTATGTTATTAGTAACGAAGTATTTTTAACCGTTTATAACGGTTAATATTAAACAAAAAATAATAACAAACTTGACTTATTTGTTTTTAGCAACTAACTTTGCAGGTGCTATAATAACAAACATGATGGGTTATTTTCAACAGTATTTTATTTAAATTTAACCCTCACGTTTTTTCAGTGTGGACTTCGTCGTTTTGTTAGAAACACTTAAATGGTTATAGCTCTGAGAGTTTTTGAGTTAGCTCCAAAATAAAAAAAACAGTATTTTTTATTTTAATGTGCTTAAAACATACCGAAATTTGTGCACTACAAAAATACTTTTCCTGTATAATATAAAGTGTAATTAGATTTAACTTATGTCTTTTGTAGCCAAAACACAAAATGAAATATGCCACATCTTCCATGAGTCAGTCTAATACACCGCAGTCTTTATATACCTACCTACACATCGATCTTTCTCATATCTTCATATCATATCGACAACCCAGTTGGCACAATGGTGACCATGCCGGACTGCCTGATTTAATTATTTTTTCTTAGGTCGTTCTCTTCCTCTCCATCTCTAATACATTCATCACTCTTCTTGTTACATGCGTGCTATGTTCTCTTCTCATTACATGTCCATAACAGAACAGGCTCTTTAATGTGCTTAAAACATACCGAAATTTGTGCACTACAAAAATACTTTTCCTGTATAATATAAAGTGTAATTAGATTTAACTTATGTCTTTTGTAGCCAAAACACAAAATGAAATATGCCACATCTTCCATGAGTCAGTCTAATACACCGCAGTCTTTATATACCTACCTACACATCGATCTTTCTCATATCTTCATATCATATCGACAACCCAGTTGGCACAATGGTGACCATGCCGGACTGCCTGATTTAATTATTTTTTCTTAGGTCGTCCTCTTCCTCTCCATCTCTAATACATTCATCACTCTTCTTGTTACATGCGTGCTATGTTCTCTTCTCATTACATGTCCATAACAGAACAGGCTCCCTTTTATTTTTTCAGTAACTGGCGCTACGTTCAGGCTTCCTTTTAATTTACTGGTTCTTTATTTTATCCATCCTTGTTACTCCACACATTCATCTCAACATGCTCATCTCCAATGCATGTAATCTTCTCTCATCCTTCTTCTTCATGGCCCAGCATTCCGATCCATACCATACATGACGATAGGTCTTAGATTTTGTAGACCTTGCCCTTTAGCTTAAATTAATTTGTAAAATTACTCTACTTCTAAAAAAACTTGAGAGGTGTCAAGGGACACCCGGATGGAACGAAGTTCCTTTCGATTAATTAGAGAAAGAATTGTAATAAGTAGGTATATTTTTTTAATTTTAATTTTTTTTTGTTGTAAATAATCTTCCCGACACTACACTGTTCACCGCGAAATAGAAAAATGAAACGAAAATAACTGGCTTGCTTTCTATAAGAGAGAGACCTCTGTCTCTCTCTAGAGGGACAGAGAAACACGAGCACACCGCACGGCTTACAACTATAGCAAAAAGTGTCGTTACAACTTTTGGTCTTAGTTTTTAATCGTTCCAATTATTCTCCCATATACACGGAAATTTATCTATTACGGGCAATGTCCTTGTCAGTTCACGCCCAGGTATTTGTCCCTTCGCGATTATCACGATGAATCTCAACACGGCTGCAAATCCACATCCCATAACTTTGAAAGAGTTTATTTTGCTGATTCTCTGAACCGAACGTACCGACCTTTAATCATCATTTCGGATCAGCAATGATGACTCTGATGACCGCCGAGGTAACCGCGACCAAGGCCAAATAAAACAAAGTAAAATAATATATTAATTCATTAACGATGTTTATCTTTATCCAGCATGGTGTGAAGCGACGCCATTTTGTGGTTGCGGATGGCGGGAAAGTCGCCATTTCCATGCGGCGATGACGTAGGACTGTGACTTCCGGAAATGATTAGAGGTAACAAGCCTAACAAGTAGGTGATTTTTTCGTCGCTATTGACTTTTTCACTATAATAAGGCTACAAAGAACTTGTTTTAAAATCAACAAATTCCTGATAGATATCTATATCTTTCAAACAATAGGAAAGTATTGGTATCTAATTAGGTAGAACGTTAGTTTAATGAGTAGGTAGCTACATAAGTAAGTACTTAAATGTCAATCTATGTGTTTGCCCATTTATAAGCTATTAAAAGATTATGAAGTCAGGTCAATAAAGCCATAATGGGCACAGGTCGCTCGCCCTGAATTTCATTAATGACAGAAAATATGAACTGTGTACAGTTTGCAACAAAAGGCTGTATAATCTCGTCATTTTACTCTTTAATGTCGTGTTTGAAGGTAGGTTTTGTATTGGCAAAACTTTTGTGCTTCCCTGTAATAAAGTACGATGATATTCGTTGGGTCACCGGCAGTAAACACTATGGGAAATTAGCGATGCGTGTCGATGGTGTGATTCGCTCACATCGATGCTCTCCCATTGTCGTCCCCCCCTAAATGTGATTTAACTGAATTATGGAGTAGAAATGTCCACAATTCGGTTTCGGATGTCCATCGAGGTAGTGCCGCGATCGTTCGATGAAAGTTACGCGTGTGGGTGGAACTTAGACTGTGTATTGAAGTGCTACGAAGGTGCTACGCCGTAGAACGTCTTCGAGGAGAGCTTTTGTAAGTTTAGTGAGCAGTTAGTTACGACAGTAAGTTAGATTGGGTGCTACGGAGTTTTTATGTTACGGTGCCATGCAGTCTTTGTTCTACATGTTTAGTAGAAAAACTTCCATTACTACCTACTTATACAGGGTGTCCCGTAATCTATCTGGTATAAAAATATTTAAACGAGCAATTCATCTTCTTTAATATTATATAAATCTCGTGTCACAATGTTTGTCCTCAATGGACTCCTAAACCACTTAACCGATTATAATAAAATTCGCACACCATGTGCAGTTCGATCCAACTTGAGAGATAGGATAGCTTACATCCCGATATTCCCACGGGATCGGGAGTTACGCGGGTGAAACCGCGTAGGGCAGCTAGTAAGTTTATATATTATCATAGTATATATTATGTGTAATCTCAAAATTTTATCATGAAATTTGGTATGCGGGGTGTTTTGGGGATGAGATAAAAAATCAATAAAAAATGCATCGTGCGAGCTTCGTACAATCGTACCATATAATACATACACGTTAAGCGAACGCTCGGCCGAGCTACATGGTAGGCGGAGTGGGGGGTGTTAGGCGTTATTTTCGTTATGGAATTTCTTGATTCGGTCGCCGCGCTCAAAGCCCGCGATAAAAGCTATGCAATAGCTTAAAATATGTAAATAACCGAGCAAACCTCGGTCACTTAGATACTGAATGGATAAACGGGCACATACGGATAGAGGAAAATAATAGTTTTGCATTCGATAGCACATTTATCCAAGAATAATATCCAATAAACAGATTGTTATAATTCCTTCATTTGCAGTATTGGCACCAAAAAGCGTAGAGAAGTGAGTACAATTTTTAAAACTTTGAAAATGGCGAATATTTCTGAAACCGAGAGGCTTTCATTGAGTATAACTTATAATTTTCTGAATCGGCACATGTCCTCTATCCGTAGGGACCCGTTTATCTATTCATTATGGGACACCCTGTATATAAATTAAA
Organism: Idaea aversata; assembly: GCA_907269075.1. Lineage (NCBI taxonomy): Eukaryota > Metazoa > Arthropoda > Insecta > Lepidoptera > Geometridae > Idaea > Idaea aversata. The sequence continues at coordinate 6,243,798 of OU026101.1, forward strand.
CCAGATCAAAAGCAGTTCGTGCTTGCGTAACATTACTTTTTTGTGATTTTATACCAGATATAAATAAATACTGTTGGACAATCCATACAGCGCCATCTAGCCCCATGCTAAGCAACAAGGCTTGTGTTATGGTAGCTTAGCTACATAAAGGTTAGAAAACTTTAATACTTTAAGACCAGAAACAAACACTGGTATATTAGTATACCAGCGTTGTATCGCAGCCTAATTTTGAAAATTATCTGGAACTCTATTTAATACTGGTCTACGCCCACCGTATCAATGTTAAGGATAAAATCGAATCCAATCAATTCAATCTAACAATTTTATTCAAAACTAGCAGCGCCCCGCTGTCCAGATCGGGATAAAAAGTAGCATACTTATGTTAGGTACTTCTTATTGATCAATACTAAGTTTCTTCAAAATCGGACTCTATTAGTATACAAACAAAAAACATATCTTTCCTTCTCTTTTTAAATGATACTACTTTCAAAGTATAGATAGATCACGAGATCCGTGGATACAAACCCGTAGGTTGATATAGATATATATATATATGTATGGATAGATAGATTATGTAGATTGGAATCTGATTAGAGTAACGGCGGTACCGCAAGCGTAGCATTTGTGTGCATTCATTATGCAATAAGTGCACAACTGCACATGCATGCACTCAAATGTGCTAATTATGGAAAAGTTGTTGAAAAATTATAAACGAATCCTTTTAACACAATGGGGAGTTCAATGTTGGTAAATATTCCTATAATATTAGTAAACAGACACATGCATAATATTCAATTATTATAAATTATATCAATCTTTAGCCACTCACGTTGAACGAACCTAGAGAAAGGCGTTGCCTAAAAGTGAATTGCGCTTGGCGGGAAAACTGCGTAGCCGCGAGCTGCGGCGTATATCTGATTTTATAGTTTAATTTCATTCTTCTGATAGACAAACTATAAATGTACTTGTTTGTAAATAAATAGACTTCTTAGGATATACCGCCTACCACGTTGGCCTTAAACCATGTAGAAATTAAAAAAGCTATCTCTTAAACATTATTTGATAGTGGAAATAGTTGCTATCATTCATTGTTTATGTTTATTGGATTGGAACTACAATTTCACTAATTTTTAAATGTTTTTAGTGCGTTTTATTTATATATGGAGTTGATATTTCACTTGATGCCTTCAAACACTAATTTTGTAAGTAGTTTAAATTGTATAGTTAGTCAGGTAGCATGGCATAAATGGTGTATATTCCTGTATGTATATTAATTTACTTACAAAAGAAAAGAACTCTACTAGTATTTCACTTTTTTTTTTAATCCCGACCGCCAGTGCATCAATGGATTTTTCCTACGAAAAAAATATGTACCTACTCTACTAACATTGCTCTTACGGTTAAGAAAAACATCGTGACGAAACCGCGGCGGCTTAGTTGGCTCTAGACTCTAGACGAGTTCTATTCTCTAGACACGTTTGACTAAGCTATTGGTTCTGGGCAAGCCTACTCTATCAACAATACCTACATTAAGAGCGGTGTTCGCTTAGTGGTAGATACCTCGACTTTCATTCTGAAGGTCGTGGGTTCGAATCCCGGCCGGCAATGCACCGATGTATTTTTCTTAAGAACATTTTATGCGCAATAATTGACATTGCTCTTACGGTGAAAAAAAAAATCGTGATGAAACCCGCGGCTCAGTTGGCTTCAGAAGTATTGACAAGTTCTCTCCTCTGGACATATTCGACTAAGCTGAGAGGGTAGTAGGTGCTGGGCAAGCGTACTCCATTCTCACGCAAAAAGGACACAATTAAAAAGAGTCTTATTGCGGAAAACAGCCCGCATACAAGTACAAGTACTTGTAATACCTATATGTTAAAGGCATTACAGCCAGGCAGCGCCCTGAATAGTAATGAATTTAAGTTGCTGGCACTGTATAAATTATCTATAGATAGGTATATTAGATGTAAATTCCAAGATTGATTGCTTAATTTCGAGCTAGTTGGCGCTTGTTGCAACGTTGTACAGTATGGGTCATAAGGAAATGATCAGATTGCTACAATAATACTATCAACAAGTACTGGACTTACGACATTCCTCTAATAGACACAAACATAAATACTTGAATTAAAAGTACTCAGTGTGATTATTATTTGCAACGTGTTAGGTATATCTTTAGTTGGCCGATTGATATGAGCCGCCACCATCTACACAACCGACGTGGGTTTGATCCACAGGTTACGTTGTTATAATGTTCAAATGGTGCTGCACAGGATTGTAAACGTTACGGTGGGCAGAGACTTTTGACCGTTGATTGTGCAAAAAGTTCTTGCAAGCTAGAAAGTTCTTGCATGGAAACTTTTCTAAACAAATTGTACGAAAATATCTACATATTATATAATACGAGTATCTATGGTATGCTATGACATAACTCTTACAGCTGGACCAATTTCGCTAATTCTTTTTTGTTGTGTTTGTCTAGAGATTTTTTTTAATCGAGCGCGGGTTTTACCGCATGGCGCACCTTTTTTTTTGTTTTTTTTTTTCGATGGGAAAATGCATTATTGCATCCTTCCGCCACCCTGAGGGGGAGGGGGCGACAGAGGTATGTGGGGCTGCCTCCAGCCTGAGGATGGTAGGCGGCCGGAGGCTTACCCACTAAAAACCCATCGGTGTTCCGCCAACAGTCGAGGTCCGACGGAGTACAGGTATGCTTGCGCAGGACTTCTGTGACTCCATCGGCGACTTGTCCGTTGGGACCCAACTTCGAGCCAGGCGTGCCTTGCTCTTCCTACAGGAAGACCCGAAAAGCGGGAAAAAATCCGTTGAGAGGCGACGCGGAACACACGCCGCTGTCATCTCTGGATCATTGCTATGAGTGACGGTCTCCCCCAAGATCGCCACTCATTGGTCTTTACGGAGGAAGGCGATCATTGCGGATCCTTCTGCTCCTGTTACGTCTCCTGCGAATTGGGAGGGATGATGTTGCTTCCCTCTCTCTTTCCGCTGTCTCCTTCTGCAACACAATTGATTCGCAGAAGGTTCTGCCTGCCTAGCATGAAGACCAAAACACGATACGATAAAGCGATATAACTACATCAACTCTCAAAATATGATAGATAAAGCCGAAATGTTGAATTTTTATTATAAATTGCGATAAAAATTATGATAAAAATTCAACATGGCGGCTTTATCTATCATATTTTGAGAGTTGATGTAGTTATATCGCTTTATCGTATCGTGTTTTGGTCGTCATGCTAGGCAGGCTGACCGAGTATAATATATTTTTTATCTTCAATGCATACCTAATAATTATAAGAGACGCTCAAGTTACCCACCTTTGTGCATCCTTTATGTTTTTAATTTATAAATTTTCTTGAATTGTTTGATTTATTTACAAGGGTAATAAATAACTGTCACAATTATTATTTTATCAAGGATATTTCCATACTAATTAATAAAAAAAACAATGCGTCATAACCAGTACTAATGTGTGACCTTCACTTGAATTGCGTTTGATAATTTTATCTACAAATTTAGACCAGGCTAAATGCTACATGGGCGCCAAATTGCAACTAGGTATATAGGTACTTTCAAAAGGCTGATTTGAGATCAGTTCGATTACTTTAAATTAATTTACCTGAAGACCTGGACCTGGGTGCTATCACCATTACAGGCGACACTTTCGTGTCCTTTCATCACCTGAGAAAATAAACAGCCAGGACCTCAAAGGCGACTCGATTCAAATGAATATTTCGGTATTTCGTTTACAATTTGGGGGGTCTGCAAGTCGCGAGTGAATGGGTCTTCTATTAGGAAAGCGTGCTACATCTTAAGCCGCGTCGTCACCTACCATCAGGCAGGTGTGATAGTGGTCAAACGTTGACCTATAAAAAAACCTCTGATTACCCGGAAATATACCTAAAAACAGAAGTCATTTGTTTTTAGTCGAGAAGAAAATGCTACTACCTAACAGATGTCTGATTTAATTTTACGTAAGCAATAGTAAAATAATATGAATTATTTACAAATGAGACATTTGACAATTAGGGATATTTGTGTGCAAATATTAGGATACATAGTACTAAGGATAATAGTATGAAAACAAGCCTTAGCGTCTAAGCTCTGTTCTTAAGGCTTTCTAGGGCGTCCGTCCAACGTTCGACTGCCCGCCTCAAATTTTGCTCGTCATTCATAAAAAAATGTAGCAAAGTTAGATTCCCACGACTACAGCCACAATAGACCCCATAAAAATTTCGAATTTTCATCAGTCTATTTCCAAATTATTTCCTAATTTCCATGTCCATTCGATACGTGAATTTTTGGGTGCAGTAATGTTGCAAGAAGTATTCTCACGACCCATCCCGGCCCATCCCAGGGTCCTACAATAGGCGAACAGTTTTCACACCATTTGTTTCCGCGTGATTGGTCATGAAATGTCCTGTTACTATTAAATGGTTAGTTTACATCCGGTCTATAAACTGAAAGAGAAGAGACTTTCACTGGTATGCGATGGACAGGTTCAATACCTGTAGTAGGTATAGGGACTTTATGATTTTGCTTGTTCGATCATTAGGTATTGCCTCACTAAGAAAGATAAACTTTTTAAACTCACACGATTTGTATTCATAGTTATTATTTTCCCGGGTATTTTTTATTTTTATTTCATTTACCTTGACGTTTCGACTATGTTACAATAGTCATGGTCGCGAGGAGAAATTACTAAGAAAGATTTTATCAATATGTGGCGCGGCAGGCGAATACCCGGCTATATTGCTAAAGGATTTGATTCCCGCCTCAATTTTTTTTCCGTAGGTATATCAATTTCTTCTCTAGGTGTTTCTATGTGTTTATTAAGTATGTATTTATAAAAGAAAAGTATACGAGTATTAAGAATTCTATATACTTTTATGTTATCTGGTCACCATGACACAAGCCTTGTTGCTTAGCTTAGGGGGTAGATGGCGCTATGTACATTATTCTGCAATATATATTTATTTAAAAAAATCTTTGACTTTTAAGATATTTAAGTTTCTATTTGCAGTAAGGTATCTTAACCTACTTTTAAAATAGGAATCTTATAAAAATTATAAGCCTAAAGATCTTCCCACTATACAACGAACAATACATGAATTTGTGTGCTAATGTCGCAATGCCAACGACAAAAGACGATCGACAAAGTAGGTAAATGCTGCGAAAAACGCCATTTAATGATCCGGTATGTGAACGTAGACCTTAAAACGCAAAAATATGCGAAAACTCCTACAGCCACACAAAAATCTGCAAACAGATACAGACAGCGATTTCACGGCACAGATAACTGTATCAAAATTTCGTGTTATACGTCATTCTAATTGGTCTGGCGAGGACATTGGTCAGACACAATAAACAGGAAGCAGGCATCCGCTTTCCATAGCCACATTTTTTGGAAACGCCAAAATTTTTCATAGGCTAACGTTAGAGACGCTTTGTCATGTAGATTTGTGAGTCAGGCAAATTACTTATTTTAACATTTCAACTGTCCAGTCAATCTATTATTGCCTTTCGAATCAAAATTTTGCAATAAAGGTACATATTGTGACAAATAGACACCGTTTCAAATTTTACTTTCTCTTCATTTAGTAACTCATAATACTTGGCCTCTACAAGATAATTTATACAGAGCCAGCATTCAGAGCGGCGCTGTAGTGCCTAGGACATATTAGATGAAGCAAGCTTGGCGCCTACACAACAACTTAGTCGACCATGTCCGAAAGAAAAACTCTTCAGTACGTCTGGAGCCCACTGAGCCTCGGGTTTTGTAACGATGTTTCCTTCACCGTAAAAGCAGTGTTAATTGGCGCATACTTATACATTTTTCGTACAAAAAATCTATTGATGCACGGCCGGCTGGGGTTCGAACCCACGACCTTTGGAATAAAAGTTGAGGTATCTACCACTAAGCTAACAGCTCAAAGTAGAAGGTACCTACCTAACCTACTTTATTCTATGAAAAATGTACCCATATATGTCTTAAGTTCAGTTTGCGTCAACAAGTATTGAACTTACGACCTTCTTCTAATAGACGTTAAACACAAACATAAATACTTGAATAGAAAGTACTCAGTGTGATTATTATTTTCAACATGATAATCTATGTCTTTACTTGACCGAGAGGTATAAGCCGCCACCCGCTACACCAACTGACGTGGGTTCGATCCACAGATTACGTTGTTATAATGTTCAAATAGTGCTGCACAGGATGGTAAACGTTACGGTGGCGGAGACTTTTGAGCGTTGATTGTACCTACGTAAACATTCCGACAAATAAGTCAAAGTAGAGTTCAAAACAACCTTTGCGGAAAATGATACGGAAATTAATTATAACAGCAGTTAATATAAATAACACAGCGATATGATAACCTATATTACCACAATTTGATGTCTAGCCATTGTTTATTCTTAGCTGCAAAACAACTTTGTATGTTTCTATTGTTTCACATTATTATATTATGTAGGTATATACTAAGCGAACACATTTTCATGAATCACTCATGCACTATTTTCTTTTCAATGTTATTATTGTTATTGAGTAGCGGAATAAGTATGCGACTACATTTTATTTCATTACAATATTGGTGTTACTTTTGGACGTGATAACGTCTATAAATCGATAAACACCGTACTGCACTCACAAAAAAGTGTCATGTTACGGTCACGTTACGGTGTAAGCGAGAGCGCGGAACAAGCGAATAGAGAGGCACGATGGGCCTCAACGTCAGAGTATGACGTTATCACGTAAAATTTCGTCCGAAAACATACCGTAAACCGACCTTTACAGACCACCAATTTTTTTACAAGCTTTAATTTGACTGGCGAATGTTTACCTTTGTTGGTATGTTAGTTTGTTTAGGTCAAATCTTGCAAGCTAAATTAAAAGGAGAAACATCAATATCCGACACAAAGAGGTCTCTTTGGTTGCTCTTTAGCGAGAATTTAGCTCGAGACTATCTCCTTGCGTTTGCGTCAACTCTCCTCTCGCCTCAAAATACATAAATAATTATGTAGCGCACACAAGGACTCGTATATGCATTCTTATCATCATCCGAGCGATGTTCCCGGTTGCATCCCTCTCGGGAGCCCGGGGTCCGCTTTCCTACTTTTACGCCTCCACTTAGCACGATCTTTGGCATCTTGGTTGGTAAGGCAATTTGCACGCATATCACCCTCTACGACGTCAAGCCAGCACTCAGCACCCAGTCTGCCACTATCCGGCGGAGACGCCATGGCAAGACATTTGTTCCCCACGTAACTAGCCGGTTTTCGCAAGACGTGACCGTAGGTACCACCGTAGGCGACATTCTTGCAATTTATCTGCAATGTCTCGGACATGAAGACTGCCCCGGATGCAGGAATTCCTGACGCAATCCTTATATATGTATATGTATTCTTATATAGACTGTTAATTTCTGTAGATATAGAATGTATAAATTGTAATAGCTTTCATAATTTACACACAACCTTTTACAATTTATACAATACATATTTTTTTCTATTAAATCAGAGTCAGATTTAATAGAAAAATATATGATTAGTATAATAATTGCAATAATTTCACGCGTCCGCGCAAACTAACGGTTTTTGTATCAATGTGTGGATCCATTTCAATAATGACAACGATCGATAAATTAGCCCATCAGTATACTGTTATATTGTCGAAGTAACTACTTGCAGAGAGTGTGGACACTATTGTTGTAAATTCTATGTAGAACGAATAGGTACGCTTTCTGCTCCGATACTCTCGCGCTTAACTGAAATTAATGGGTTCACGATTGACCGTCCCCCTAACGCTCCCCCTGCGGTAAACGGTCCCCCTGTTAAGATTTATTCAATTGACGGTCCCCCTATGCTAACACAGGGGGACCGTCAATCGTTGAACAGTGTTAGATTTTTTCAAGCTAATCCCCTAATCTAAGCTGTGGTTCAAGGAAAAAACGATTCCAAGTAAAAAGACGATTGAAATTAATGATAGTTTAGCCATAGGTATGAGATTGGGTTAGTCCTAGACTACCGGGGTTTGTACTTGTACTTGTGTAACGGGCCTGTTTTCCGCAATTACTCTATTTTATTGGGTACTAATAAATATTTCAGGACATTCCACACATCGCCATCTAGCCTCAAGCTACGTAACTAGACTTGTGTTACGGGTGCTAGACAACGGATATACTACTTAAATACTTTTATTTTGTAAATATATACTTATAATACATAGAAACAACCAGACCTTAGACAAATATCTAAGCATAAATACATGTCTGAGGCGGGAATCGAACCCGCAACCCTGTGTTTGGCAGTCCGGCATAGTGACCATTGTGCCAAATGGGTCGTCACATGGGGCCTTTTTGCGTGATGATGGAATAGTCTTGCCTGCCTTTAGTTGGCCATGTCTAGAGGAAAGACCTTGAACATCTGGAGCCAACTAAGCAGCGGATTTTATCACGAATGCCGGGGTTTTGACTAAGTACTTAAGCCACATGAGTTAAGAATGTGCTAAGCTGTCCGATCAGCGGAATAATTTCAATAAAAGTGTAAGACTGTAATAATATGGTTGCCTTTCAACGGATCCTCTGGTAGATCCCCGAGGGGAAATGCTAAGAGTTTTTAATTGGGCTAATCCGATAATAGCTAATTTGAATTTAGATAGGACGGTCTCGCGGATTCCTTTTGCTTCCTCTGGAGAGCCGCCTAGCTGTTAATATTAGTTTAATCTTATCATATCCTCATATTATCCAAACGTCTACAGCCTACCAAAAATTATCGTTATACTTACCACATTTTGAGGCAAAATGTATGGAAGAGCTGGGTAGGTTCTGCCCCTTACAAGTTGAACCTCACACAAAAAGGACCTAAAAGATCTTTAGTTGCTGAAAACAGCCTGTAGAAAAGTACAATATTATCTACATAGTTGCTTCATAAATCGTTATAAATTCAAACACAGAACCATGTAGGTAGATAGTTAATGATCACCATAATTTTCACGTAGAAGGTCGGAATGATAAACTGTATTGCACATCAAAAATTATGTTTTACAACCTTGCTCCCGATTGTCACATCTCTTTCAGAGAATGCAACGAACCGATTAAGTTGGTACCAATATTTATCGTGCTAATATTTATTGGAAGTTTTTGTTTTCCAGCGATAAGCCCAGACAACATTCTTCGCTCCTTGCGTAGATTAGGTCTACATACTCTTTTTTTTTTAAATACTTACCACAAAAAAATTGGGCGTAGCATTACAAGTTCATCCAGGTAAATATAGGTAGGTATATTAATTGTTAGGTTTGTTTATGTTTTAATAAGCCAAATTGTATCGGTCACCCCTTTCACAAGTCAAAATCCATGTGAGAACTTTTTACCTTCAATACACCATTGTAACCATGTGAAAGTTTAATATTTCAGCTCAATTATAAGATGAAAAAGTAAATAAAATATTGAATTAAGGACAGGACAAATTGTCAATTCGAAGTCAGAACCCGTGGCGAGGTAGCGTCTTTAACCTTCTCCAGGATTGTGCCTTTCAGAGTGACGTTAATAGAATTTATTGTTTTGATTTAGGAGGACAAAGGAGAGCCACATGTGTGGTCGGTGACCAGTGAGGGCAGTTACCATCAGTACTGGAAGATGAAGCCTCGAGGGGCGGGTGTCATGCACGCCTTTACTGCTATCACTATGCTCACTATGGCTAATGGTAAGAACCTGATAAAACAGTATATATTATCTATACTTATAACAAACAAACTCTTCAACTTTATAATCTATACTAATTTTATAAAGATGAAGAGTTTATTTGTTTGAACGCGCTAATCTCAGAAACTACTGGTTCAAATTGAATAAATATTTTTGTGTTGGATAGTCCATTTGTCGAGGAAGGATATAGGCTATTTTATATTTCTATATTCCCACGGGATCGGGAGTTACGTGGGTGAAACAGCGGAGCGCTGCTAGCGTTATTCTAAAGCTGAAAAGTTTGTTTGTTTGAACGCGTTAATCTCAGGAACTACTCGTTCGAATTTAAAAATTCTCTGAAGATATCTTGGAGGAAAAAATTAACTAAGTACATAAAATGTTTGGTTCTAAGCAAATTTAAATTTTCTAGCTCAAACAACATGTAACCAAGGTATGGGAAGAGTAATGTACGAAAGATTACCCAACCAACAACTACATGGCTTTGACGACGACGTGGTAAGTGATAAACATTCATGGCACATCAATAATCTATCAATACCACAATAAATAATATTTGTCTTTAATAAATATTTCAAGGTATCGCTGATATTGTAAACAGTAGATTAAGATAGTATTTTATAACCACACGTGACGTGATCGTGTCTCGCATACTTAATGACATTATAAAAACTTCTAAGAAAATGTTTTTTTTTGCAAAGTGCTCATTACGCAAAGTGCACAATTTACTAAGTAGTTTTCACAAAAAATAACTAGGTAAACATTATTAAGAGCATGAGTCTTTTATTTCAAGGTTAGAGAAACAGCACCGCCTTTCCGAGTTCTGGAGAAATGTCAGGATTTATGCCTTCGTGATCGATCTGGGAACAGTCTTGTGAGGACATGCAATTCTATTGATTTTCAACCTGGAGCCCGTATAGCCGCATTTAGCCCTGAACCAGAGTACGAAGAATCTACCTGCTATCTGACTAGAGAACAGGCAACTCCTGAAGGCATCGGAACACTTATGATTGTACCAAACAGCGTACATTTTAACGAAATCTGTTTGACTTGTAAGTTTTTTAAGTAACGGAACCAGGTTCCACCTGTTATTGAGCAGTATCTAGCTAACAAAATCTGGCCAAACGCCATTTTAAAGATAAATGGGAAGATTGATTTAAAATAAAATATAAATGGCGGCGCCCGGCGCCTCCTGTTAAGTCAATTAGCTACGAACCATCGCCAATGAATGAATTTTTTTTTTATAGAAAATCATATATCTATATCGGTTCAGCCTTTTGTAAATTCCCATTTTGTCATTGAGTGCACAAGCAAACACCATCTCACGCTAAATGCGTATACCGTCCTCCGTAAAAAAACTTGAGAGGTGTCAAGGGACACCCGGATGGAACGAAGTTCCTTTCTATTAGTTAGTAGGTAAAAGAATTGTATTTTTCATTGAGATAGATATTTTTTCTTTTTTTTGTAAATAATCGTCGCGACACCACACTGTTCAATGCGAAATAGAAAGATGAAACGAAAATAACTGGCTTGCTTTCTATGCAAAAAGTGTCGTTACAATTTTTGGTCTTAATTTTTTCCGTCTAGCCCGATAAAAAACTTCGTTCCAAAATATTAGGGTCTCGTATTGCAATTTTTGTCACTCTTGAACTTTAAGATGGAACAGAATGAAACTGAAATACAGCAGTGTACAAAACTGTTTGGTGACATAATTAGTTACAGTGGTTACAAACAGTTAGTTTTACTGCCACCAATGTTGTTTAATCAAACATTGATTGTCTTGCATGTCTTAAGTATCAAAATTGTGTGATTGTTTTAGCGAATCGCCCGGAGCGTGAATGTCCATCTCGTCGTTATGTTTTCGAACGTCACGCCCGTAAACGTCTGAAATTACCACCATCAGATCTCAAAGAGATTATGGTAGCTAATCGAACAGAATGTGAGGACAAATGCTTGGGGGAATTCAGTTTTGTTTGTCGCTCTGCTACTTATGATTCAGCTTTGAGGACTTGTTCCTTGAGCCGGTTTACGAGAAGGACTCATCCGGAAATGTTGGAGGATGATCATAATGCGGATTATTTGGAAAACACTTGTCTCAATGGTTAGTATACCTACTTACATAAAGCGACGTCAAAAAATGACTAAGAATGCGATTTAAGTTTCTTTAGCATAGCGCTACGTTTGTGATATCAGCATCACCACTGGAAATCTAACTTCAATCAAGTCGGATTTGTTTCCTACTCGTATAAATCCAATTTTCTTTTATCTAATAACGCCCATACCTACCATTAAAAATATTTTTCTAGGGTCTTAAAAGAACATGTTTAAATTCAGAAATTACCTTTTTATCGGATTTGTAAACAAAATGTTTCTTTTTCAGCTGAAAGGCGTTGCGATGGTCTCGCAGTTTTCATAAAGGAGGAAAACAAACGTTTAGGAGGCCCGTTCGAAGCTGACGTCTTCTCCAACATGACTTTAGATGAGTGTCAAGCAATGTGTGTTCGGGCGGAAAAGTAAGATATACCTATATACCAATACCTTTATAATTTGCCGTAGGTTAAAGGACTATACTATGTTTTGATTCGGAATTTAAACTCTATCTACAACACTATGGGTAATACTCTTAAGTATCTACCTACAAACCTTACCGCGCCTCTTTTGTCTTGTACCTTATTTAGGTACTTACTTACAGAGAGTGTTTTTCGCAAAAAAAATCCATTTTCGATTTAATTTTACTGTTTTGGTTCCTGTCAAAATCAGCCAAGTAGCTCTTTTGAGTTCTTTCTGTTATTTCTTTATGGTTGAGGATAACAACTGATCCCTTTTGAAAACTAATATATACTTACACCCGAATTTGGTCGCCCACTCTTTTAAAAAATACACCATGAATACTTTGTTATTCAGCCCCCTTAGACAAGATTACTTAGAATTTTTTGTATAAAATTGACATAGAGCATTGTATGAAATTGGCATAAAATGAAACTTGTGTACTGTTTTTTTCTCTAACGCAAGATCACGTGACTTTTCGTTGGCATTATAATGTTAATTTCATACAAAAAAATAAAAAAATCTGTCGATAGGCGATATCGCTAATAGAATGTAATCTTGTCTAAGGGGTCAGTTCCCTTCATGGACTTAATATTATTTGTTCCCTTACTCAAAAAGAATTTAAATATTATACTCTTGAATTTAATGTCAATACAAGCTCAAGCTCAATTCAATTTTAATACAAGTCCAATGTTGCTGTGATTTGGTACTCTTGAAATTAATTTTGCCGGGATTGTGTTACTCTTGAGATTGTGACGGGATTGTAAATATGACATGAAGCTCTTTTTGTACCCAATATTTAATCTGTTTATGTCCTAGAAATATTTCTTAAGAAAAAGTGTCACGTTTAAATTTTTGGATATGCATTTTTCTTTTTTAGGAATCAAATACCGATTGCAGTCTCATGCGTGGGTGTTAAAAAATTGTTGAATCTGTAATACAGTATATTTAATGTTTCTTTTAGATATTTCTGTCGATCTATCGAACACGACGCAGTAACCCGTCAATGCGTTTTATCCGAAGAGGATTCTGTATCTCAAAAGGACGACGTGACAGTAAGCGCGTCTCCCACGCACCATTTCTACGACCTTGTCTGTTTGGATAACCGTGAGTACTTCGTTGACTAACAAAATAACTCATACTAATATACTATCTGGAATACAGAGACTGTTATCTGAAAGATTTACAAGAGAAAGTATTTTTGAAAAATTGGCCTTGACAACATTTGTAGAGTCATTCATCGTGTTTCAATCTATTTTGAGGCTATATTAAAAGACACTGTTTTTTCTTTTTGGGGGCTGTCCAGCATTAATTACGTGATGTTTTTTTATTGGCGTTTTTTAACCCCCTTCCCCCTTGGTGATACATGGTGAGGTTTAAGACCACCCCCCCTCCCCCGTGTATATCTCACGTGTATTTTAAGTACCTACAAAGAATCTTATTTTTAGGGTTCCGTAGTAAACGGAACCCTTACTTATAGATTTTTTTATATTTATAAAATACAGGTTCCTAAGCAAAACATCTAATTTTATTATAGAAAATTTATCGCCGCTTTTCGGTCGGTTTCGAAAAAATAAAAAATATAAAAAAAAATTAAATATTACTACCCCTCCCCTTGTGATATTTCGTGATTTTTTATGGATAACTCCCCCCCCCTTTCGAGCCTCACGTGGTTAATGGACAACCCCTTGCTGGTGTAATTTTTCTTGGACCTTCAAATACAGGGCATGTTCCCTATCCGAGGTCCGTTGTTACTTTTTGTTTATAAACTATTATTTATTTACTCGTTAAAATGATGTTCTATTTCAATCTATAACCCTTAAGACTATGACTCCCTATTTTTTTTAAAAGGAACTTAGTAAATCTTAAAATAAGTCACAAAACAAATTAGTAAGTGTATTAAGTCCTTATATTTTATTCGAGTTATCCTTCGTAAGTTCTCCTTTTTAAATGACCATGGAAGAGTAATATTTTTCAATAGTTTCTGTTACACCATATCTACCAAAAAAATAACACGAGGGGTACTGAATGCCATGATGTCATACTGTGTCCATTATGCCGTCCATTGAGCCAAATGGCAACAGTGTCAACATGTATTGATGTCAAATAATCAGATTCCTTTCGATACTTTCACATTTCAATAGTCTCTTTTACATCTATTCGTTACCGAGTTTGTTTGTTGAATTAACCAGACTAATGTAACCACAACGAGGTATTTTCTCGCCAATGATCAGTCTCTCATCGGGTGACAGCTCGTGGTACGGAGTATCCGGACAACAGTGTGACGTCACACCTGTTCTCACCCGGTCGGCGGCCGGACACGGCCTTCCAGAGGTACCGGAACAGCCGGATAACTGGAGAGTTCCATTCGGAGATAACCGGCCGATCGCTGAGTGAATGTCTGGATGAGTGTTTGAGGCAGACCAGTTTTCAGTGCAGGTAAGAGTTTTTGATCATTAAGATAGGCTACCATTTTTTTTAAATAAAATAAAATAAAACAAACCAGACGAGGTTTATCTTAGGTGAATATTCCTCATTACCCGACTACGGCGAAGCCAAAAAGGAGTGTATGTTTTTAACCTGTATGAAGGTATGTATTTTACTTAAAATTTTAATACAAAATCATCATAGCTATCAACAAAAGTTAAATCACACTGGTATTTGGCATAACATAAAGAAATCAAAAGTAGGTGCAGGGTAAGCGTTCGTTCTGTCTGTTTGATGAGATACAGCCTAGTGACAGACAGACGGATTTCTTATCTCTTGTTCTATTTTAGTGAAAATTGAACAAGTTGAATCACTGTACTCGAAGCCGCAGGATTTCCCCTGTTTCAATTTAAATATGTCTAGCCTGGTTTTTTGTTTATCAACGTCAACTCAATGCACATCTAAGAATAATATCAATCGACAGACAGCTGACAAACCAAAATCCATTTCCTGTTATGATTTCAATTCTCTCTTATAATGAATGATCTCATTTCTAATTCTATGCATTTACCAGGGATAATAAACGCACTTTTTTAAAGTTATTTTTTCGCTTTCCTGTCTTAGTGTCTAGTAGATATTTGTATTAGGTCTCTACCTTCCTATATAATCTATAGGGATAGTGTTTATACTATAGTTCACGAGTAAATCTGTGTCTAAATCTTAGGTTGAAATCTACATCTCGGACTATTCTTAAACCTCGTTTTGGAATAAGGGGGCCTAAGTTTGCGACGATTTGATACTAACTGCTTTAGTTAGGTAATGAAAGCTTTAACAAGAACAAGAATGAGGAATTCAAAGTAACGGATACCTAATAGTTCTGCGAACCAGTAGACCTCATGAGCTTTGGAGTTTTGTTAATAGAGAGGTTCCATGGGCTCCATCAATTCTTAAAAACCTAGCAGTTGAAGAGCCAATTTAACTACTAGAAAATTTTACTGGATTTTAAAGAGTTATTCTGCTCATCACTCTGAAGATCAGATCAATTTTTATGAAACCAACTTAAAGTTACTAACTTGAAAATAAAAAAGAATCATCTAAATCGGATCTTCTAAGGCAGAGCTTTGGTGGTAGTAGTATCCAAAAACTCAATAAAATCGTAAAACATGTACCAAGTTTTGTCTTGATCGATTGTAACATACAACCTGTGGAAAGGAGTACCAACAAAAATAATAACAGAGGAAAGCAAATCTTGTAGAATTTGAAGCAGAGACTTGCTTGGTCAATTATTTAAAACCGCGTAGCAACGTTTTAAATAGAATATATAGGAACCTATAACCTGTAGATAGTAGGTAGGTATAACAGCCGGGTTCGTTGCACGACATTGCATGACAAATGTAATTTCGTTCATTGTTTGTAGATCGGCTGTATACAGCGATAGGGCCAGGACATGCCGGCTGAGCAGATACAATCAAAAAGATGGGATGCGTTTGCTCTACGATCCAGATTTTGACTATTATGAAAATTTGATGCGTGAGTATTTTGCCTTTTTCGTGGCACTTATTGATAATGATTTATAATAGAAAACTGTACTAAAATGCGTACCTACCTACATAAAAACTCTTAATATTATTGATTTTCAAGTTAAAATAATGGTAGGTATATTAATACCTACTCCATTTGTAAGTATATTTAGGAATAGCAACATTTTGGAATTCAGATTAAATGTTAGCTGTATTTCGTTTAAAATATTTCTAAGTAGGTACCTACCTAATTATGTATAGAAAACTTGTAACACGATGCTAACAACAACTTTAGGTAAATAATATTAACTAATTTTGCTACTGATATTCGCAAAAACAAATTGATAGGACTGGGATACCACCTAATGAGCAGATAAAAGACTTCACTTTAGACTTGGTAACCATTGATGAGTACTTTAATAAAAGATAACATGATCCTGATAGGCTACTGACGGGTAATGAAACCCTTTATCAAATGAAAAGTACCTACTCTGTTACAAGTGGTCAATTGGATAACAAGCCACATGGGTTCGACATTGGATCCTTCCAAAAATAGACTTTTGTTATTGAAACGAATGGCCAGAAATGACGCGTCTCAAATCTATATACTATTATTATAAAGCTGAAGAGTTTATTTGTTTGAACGCGTTAATCTCAAGAGCTACTGGTTTGAATTGAAAAAATATTTTTGTGTTGGATAGTCCATTTATCGAGGAAGGATATAGGCTACTTTTGATTTCGATATTCCCACGGAATCGGAACTTACGCTGGTTTACATAGTATAAAACAAAGTCGCTTTTTCTGTCTGTCCCTATGTATGCTTAGATCTTTAAAACTACGCAACGGATTTTGATGCAGTTTTTTTAATAGATAGAGTGATTCAAGAGGAAGGTGTTTGCATGGATAATACAGCCGTGCGAAGCCGGTGTGGGTAGTATTTCAATGAAATAAAAGTTTCTTACAATTTGGGGACACAGATCAGCTGGTAAGTGCTGGGGAAAGCGATTCAGGAGGCGCCGGTGCGGGGTCCCAAACCCCTTGGTCTCGGCCGACTAGTACTACAGGTTCGATGCATGTTTAGACGGAAATCTCGTAGAATAGGGGTTACTTGGATAAGGGGTCAGACACGATCGCGAAGCACCACTCGTTTCTCTACTGAGTTCGATAGAAAACTGTATGGTGCCACGTGACTGTCGTTGGCTATGTCGCGTCAGTGTGTTTAGAGCTATAAGTATTGAGTGATTGTTCCATGTTATAGTGAATATTTACATTTTTCCCATATGGACCTTTTACTTATTCAAACGCAATATTTTAATTGTTAATACACAAACTCTCTGATACATAAACTTAGTATATGAAAATAGAGCAATAATTTTGTGACAAATTACAGCATTTGAAATTTTAACAGAAAATAAACGGAGTTATTAGAATCTTGAATTTTTGAAATTTTTTAATTGTTGAATCTTGAATTAAAAATTCATTTAGTTAATCCTTTGTTTACCAAAATGACTTCCTAAGCGCTTCAAACCTATTGTTCCTCAAATTCAAAACTCGATGTATGTGTATATCCACAAGAAACATGTAACAATCGCTTGTGTAAATGTTGTGATACTTTGTAATGTACGCAAATGATTGGAAATTTAGACAGGGAGATGTGTGTAGGTAGATTTAGCATGTCGTGACCGCTTCTGTAGCTGTATAGCTAAATAGGTATGTATATGTTATTTTAGTCTAGGTTTATGTTTTGTAGGCTGTAGGTCAGGTGTTGAATGCTTTATTTGTCTTGGAGTTAGAGAAAATGTAGTGCTCTAACCGTAAAGTATTCTTAGATTGTAAATATTTTGTATCTTGGTATTACCCGTTATCATTTAGATAGAGTTGTTTATTTGTTGTAGTTAGTCGGGCATGTTTGAGCTATATTTAGTGCATGCAGTAGTTTATTTATGTAGCTACGTTTTATTTTACTGTAAATTTATTTTTGCTAATATTTTATTTTACTTTTCAAGGTGGTAGTACTGGCGGCGATCGGGATAGAGATAGGGATAGGGATCGCGATCGCGATCGCTACCCATCAAACTCTGACCGCTACCCCGACGACGACCGGTATCCAGATGACGACCGGTACACCGGCCGACCGGATAGATACCCCGATGACCGGTATCCGGCCGGCCCGGACGTGTATCCGGACAGATACCCAGCAGACCGGTATCCAGATGACCGATACCCACCTGGAGTGGGCCCGGATAGGTATCCAGCTGACAGATATCCCATGGACCGATATCCACCTGCCCTCGACCGTTATCCCCCGGGAGTTGGATACCCCGCAGACCGATATCCTCCCGGAATGGATAGATACCCAGCTGGTTCAGACCGGTACCCACCGGCAATTGATCGCTATCCTCCAGCAATAGACCGCTACCCTCCAGGAGTCGGCATCGACAGATACCCTCCAAGGGATCGATACCCAACTGACGGTGGACGATACCCGACCTACGATCCGGTACCAAACGAAATCGGACGCTACCCCGCTAACGATAGATACCCAGTCAGTAAATACCCTATAGACGTGTACCCGGACCGGTATCCAGCAGACAGATACCCGAACCGAGGAACTTATCGGCCTGGTTATCCCGGTAGATACCCGGACAGGTTCGATCAGTCTAGTGATTGGGGTCGATACCCGTACAGCAGGTACCCGGTCGGGGTGAACCGCGACCCGGTACCGCTGGGTGGGGATCGGTATCCGGATATGTATGATAAATATCCGCCAACCGGATCATCATATCCTGGTAAGCACTTATATAACAATTTATTAATGCTTAGCTCACTAACGTCCTTCCCTATATCTAATCTTCTTCTAATATATAAAATTCCCGTGTCACAATGTTAGTTACCATACTCCTCCAAAACGGCTTGACCGATTTTTATGAAATTTTATATGCATACTAGCTGTCCCGGCAAACGTTGTTTTGCTATTTAAAAACAAAAAAAAATAGATGTTGGCCGATTCTCAGACCTACTGAATATGCTCACAAAATTTCATGAGAATCGGTCGAGCCGTTTCGGAGAAGTTCAAATTCGAACCCCGTGACACGAGAATTTTATATATATAGAGAAGATATAGGGATTCAGTAGGTCCTAGAATCGGCTACTATCTATTTTTATTGTGTTTCCTTTGGTTTTTTTTTTGTAAATGGCAAAACAACATTTGCCGGTACAGCTAGTTGCTGAACTTCGTAAAATCTATGCAATTTTAGTATTTACCCTAGGTATTAAGTCCTAGAATTACAAGGGCAAAGAATAATGGCAAAACTTCAAACAAAAATTACTTGTTTGCAAGGCGTCAGATGTTGATGAAGAAAATGAAAAACACGTGACTTTAAATGCTTATATATTTTTTCCACATCTAGTTCACTTCTTGAAGTTCCTTCAAGTGTAATGGCGTCAGATGTCTATGAAGTAAATGAAAAACACGTGACTTTAAATGCTTATATCTTTTTTCCACATCTAGTTCACTTCTTGAAGTTCCTTCAAGTGTAATAGCGTCAGATGTCTATGAAGAAAATGAAAAACACTTGACTTTAAATGCTTATATCTTTTTTCCACGTCTAGTTTACCATTTTAACATATTTTATTGTAGTCTACAGAAAAGGAGAATTTTATCATATTTTTTCTATTTGTGTATAAACTCTAGTATTACCTTGCCATCATTCTTTGTATCCTGTCTCAAGATATCGGAACTTATGCAGGAGAAGACGGAACGCTGTTGTGAATGATTCTAATGTTTATTATCGTAATAGGTTATGGAAGAGGAGGTTATTACGGTCCAGATTACGCGGGACCTGAGAGATATCCTGACAGAGGAGTGATACGACCAGTACCAGATAGGTAAGATAACAACAACAACGATAACATAGAGCGTCATAGTAGACTAATGTTTAGTTTTTTCTTTATTTCAATAGTTTATTAGGTACCTACATAACTTCGATAGTTTCTCTATAATCCTTAGACCATTCAACTACCTATACCTAATCTAAGCTATTTTTGTGTAATAATATTTTTATTGTTATTTTTTCTGGATTCTCGAGATACGAGGACGTGTTTCTAGTTCGAGTATAATGCTAACTGTTCTTGTATTTTTTTTTGATAAACTTTTTTTTTCTTTATTTATGTGCTGAGCCATGTGCGCTATATAGACCCATAACTCTTACATGTTATTATTTCATAAACAGATACCCAGCAGAACCTAGACCCAGCTTCGGTATTAGAAGACCCATCGACAGGCCAGGTGGTTATAGAGGAACTTATGCACCGGGCGGTCTTGATAGACCTATTGGTGAGTAATGTAGACCCGAGACGCTTTAAGACTCTAAACACCAAACCTCTAAGTTTAGGGGTTTGGTGATTGGTGTGAAGAAATTATTTATTCGCCCGCGCCGTAATGTCCCTTATCAATAGGTGTCGAACTGCACCCCTGCATTTTAAGTTGCATAAGTCTAAAGGTCTTTCTCAAATTCCGGTAATGTTATTGTTATAATCGAAAAATATTAAGGCTGCGGTAAGTAGGTTATATCAACCTAAAAGTTTCAGTTTAATCCATTCTGTAGTGGTTTTAGCAATAAAAAAATCAAACTGTCTTTATCCTATTTAATAATTTCTGTGGATAATAATGGGCCAGCACTCTTCTGCGACACAGAAGGTTGCGAGTTCAATTCCGCCTTGCTTTTCAGTTTTAAGCGTTTTTTTTATTGATTCTTCAATCAATTACAATTATAGAAAACAGATAAAAGATTTAAATCTTCATTTGTATCTGTTATCGTTTTCTATAATTTGGGGTTAGACAACACTGCAAAATGCATTATTAATGATTTTTTTACAATGTTATAATTAAAAATTAATCAATTATTATTAATTTATCTTTGAAGGAGGAGCACCGTACGGTGGCTACGAACCTGACGGTCCTATCGGACCTGTTGGGCCTGTGAGGCCAGTGGGCGGGCCTGTAGTCGGTCCAGTTCATAGCCCAATAGGGGGAACTATTGGAGGCCCAGTCGCTGCAGGGGGACCCCCCGTTGGACAAAGACCGTGGCAAGGTTAATAACATTTTTGTCATAACTAGAGTATAGTCCGCGCGGTGAATGATGAACTCTAGTGGAAAGTGGAAGGGGTATAACTCCATTTTTAGGTCTTGGTCCGCGTAGAATTAGTAGACTGGATCAAGGAATCACGTTGCAAATCAGAATGCAAACTTTTTCCAAAATTTTCACCCCCTAAGGGATAGAATTTCGGAAAATCCTTTCTTATCGGATGCCTACGTCATACATAAAACACACCCCCAAGTTTCAGGTCTCTACGATCAGCGGTTTAGGCTGTGCGTTGATCCGTCAGTCAGTCAGGACAAAGGATTTTATATGTATAGTAGATACCATATAATAGCCATTGCCCGCGACGCGACGTCGGTCGTCCGTGTAGGAGTTGATTTTTTTAAAATCATTTTTATTGGATGCCTACGTCATACAAAGAACACACTCCCCCAAGTTTCAGGTCTCTACGATCAGCGGTTTAGGCTGTGCCTTGATCCGTCCGTCACAAAGCATTTTATATGTATACCTAGTTATATATAAGAAGATAGGTTTCCTTTCTAAAATTGTTTTTTCTTGTATCTCAGGTACAAGATGCGAAGAGGACAGTTTCAGACAAGTTGGGCGCCAGCGTATGCAGCGCCGCTACGTCAGACGGTTCACAACTGCTCATTCCTTGGCGCATTGCCAGAGGGAATGCATCGAAGCGAGAGACTTTATCTGTCGGTCGTTCAACTATAGGTACGGAATTAGCGGAACTATTCTTATGAAAGTTGGCAGTCCTATTTCAATGGACATAAATAAATGGTTTAGTAGATATTGGACCTATTCGTAAAATGGTTTAAAAAGGACTCGGAATGGTTTATTCTTTAAATGTCTTGTACCTAATTCTGCAAAAGACTTATTCGTGTAATGCCTTATTAGTGTTATCTATATTTTAAGAAGGAATCATTTTTTAAAATCCCTGCCAGCTTTTTAGTGTGCTTTGTTTATCTTCTTTAGACAGTTTGATTAGGTAGGTATCTACTGGTTTCCAATGTTCATTTTTACGATTTCTTGCCTTGACAAAAGAAAAACCAAACCCTGACAGGATCCCCTGGTCCATCTTTTTCGTTGTTAATCTATAACTAGTTTTTTTTTTAAGTTAAAAAATTTTGATTTTTTGGGATTCAACATAATATTAACCCTATTAGACCGAACGTCTCAAATTTTGGACATAATTATTGTATTGATTATGTTCTGAAAAACTGGGCCTTAGAAGGCGGCAATTAGCAAAGTGAAACAAAAATAATAATCTATTTACATAACTTTCAGGGATGTAGGTTTCGCGGGTGAACCGAGAGATAACTGTGAACTTAGTGATCGTGACACGAGAGAGTTAGATGCAGCTAATCCATCCCATTTCGACAACACGGCCAACGAATATGACTTCTATGAACGAGCTTTGGGCAGGATGGCTGATGACTGTTTGGATGGTAACATTTTATACTAACATACCTACTAAACATTTATGTATTTTCAATATATATTTTGGTTAGATGACCTAGGTTCTAGGGTAAGTTTGCCATGGGATGACAGCAACAATGAAATTAAAACCTAATATTTATTTGCTAAAACTCCGGAATCCGAGGATTGAGATTTCTATAACTTGAACTTTATGGTATGGTTTTCAAGTTTAAATTGACTTTTAAGTATTATTACGAATCGTTTGTATGGGAATTGGGGGTATAAAAAATGTTGTTTTTAGACTTTTTCAGGATTTTTTTTAATTTTTGCTCTCCGTTAGAACCACCCTCGTTCTTTAAAGATATACTAAAAAAAGAATTAGCGAAATCGGTTTAGCCGTTCTCCAGATTTGCGCTTAGCAACACATTCAGCGATTCATTTTTATACTATAGAAGTTCATATTCTTTACTTTTATCAAGTAGAAAGCTTCGTTCAGTTTGAAGCCAGATTCAAACTGAACGAATATAAAATATCAATTTAAATAAAATTTTCAGTATCTCAAGTATGCAACGAAGATGGTATGGAGTTCACACTACGGCTTCCTGAAGGTTTCTATGGAAGAATGTATACGTATGGGTTCTATGATCGTTGCTTCTTTAGAGGGAACGGTGGCGTTGTCAATGTGTTACGTATTACTGGCGCACATGGGTATCCGGAATGTGGGACTCAACGAGTAAGTTCTTAATAAATAAATAAAAAAACTCAATAAAAGAAAATAATAAAGAAGCTTTGACCTTTTGTCCAACATGAATTTTAAACAGATGGATTGAAATGGAACTTTAGTATTAGAAAAGCTTATATTCTTAGAAAAAGTGTTGTTTGTAGTTCTCGAAGTGGATTGCATTTTATTTTCTTTTTGTCACTTTTTGAATTTCAATAATTTCTAATAGTTACTTAAGTACTTTTTAAAGTTGACAAAGTTCAAAACCTGCAAAGTCAACAGCTATGTAGCTAGTTTGTAAGAATTTATTTTGACGACCTAGTTGGCACAATCACCATGCCGTGCCGAACTGCCAAACACAGGGTTGCGGGTTCGATTCCCGCCTCAGACATGTTTTATGCTTAGATATTATCTATTGTCTGGTTGTTTCTATGTATTATAAGTACCTATATATTTACAAAAGAAAAGTATATGAGTAGTACATCGTTGTCTAGCACCCATAACACAAGTATTAGTATTAGTTAAGTTACTTAGCTTGGGGCTAGATGGCGATGTGTGGAATGTCCTGCAATATTTATTTTATTTTCTTACCCAACAGTATGGAGATACAATGACCAATATTGTGGTCGTACAATTCAGCGACAACGTCCAAACTTCGAGAGACAAAAGGTTTAACTTAACCTGTCTCTTCAGAGGTCCAGCTGAAGCTGTGGTCACGTCAAATTACATAGGAGCTGGGTGAGGCATTTGCGATAACTTTGTCCATTTAAAGGGACATAAAAAGGCCTTTAAGGTTCCGCTGGTCGATCGTGTTTTCCATACAAATGAATTTAGAGTGTTATCCATTTATTCTTTATGGAATTTAAAAAAAACAAAAGTTAAATCTACATAACGAGTCTATATTTAGCCCATGTAGGTGACGAAATAGACAAATTATTTTTAATTTAATATAGACAAATAGAACAAAATAGACAAATTATATTTAATTTAATATAAATAAATATAATTTGTCTATTTCGTCACCTACATGGACTTGTTATGTAGATTTAACTTTTGTTTTTTCAAATTCCATAAAGAATAAATGGATAACACTCTAAATTCATTTGTATGGAAACACGATCGACCAGCGGAACCTTAATATAGATGAAAACAACCGAAAAAGTGACGGAATGAGACGCTATAAATGATGTTAGTAATAATTGCAGCTGAAACGATAGCGATTTCATTCGCATACCTATCTCTTTGCATCCGTCACTCTGTCCAAAGTAATCTCTCCTATTGTCTGTAATTTCACCAACTATATCAATTATTGGGTTATTTTAACGATTGGTTTCATCTATGGTAGCCCTTACTGGTAATGGATGTGTTTAGGTTTTATGTCCCTTTATATTGACAGTTGATAAATAACTAGTGTTTCGTGAGTTTGTCTGTTTTATTAGTCGGGCGGGTTAATAGCTCATGTTTACCTATTTGGAAAGTTTCCAAAAATATAACTTTATTCATATTCATATGTCATGTTTTATTCGGCTTTCAATTATGTCTTATTTACTTTGTGATAAAAATTATTTTGGAGTGGAATTTTGTGTGGATTTGTTTGCTTTTTCAAATGAGAATATTTTTGTAAAAGTAGATGTAACCAAAACGTAGATAGATAATGTTTTGAGTGCTGTTATTCACTAACAGCTACTAACTGGTTGGCTTTGAACGAATTTTGTAATTCTATTAAAACCTATTGATTATTTTGGGATTCAACAAAACAAGACCTTATGCTTAGTAAGCTCTATAATAGGTACCAAAATGTCTCCCTTCTTTGATTTTAAAATTCATTCAAAGCAAAAAAACATTAAGAAAGATTAATTTCTAAATCTAACTGTAGCCTCGGTTATGATTTGATCGACAGATCCGGCAGCCCGATACCTATAGAATATCTACCTGAAGAAAGTTCTCTCAACTCCAAGGTAAAAATCTATTTTTTAATATTATAAAGATGAAGAGTTTGTTTGTTTGAACGCGTTAATCTCAGGAACTACTGGTTCGAATTAAATAAATATTTTTGTGTTGGATTGACCATTTATCGAGGAAGGCTATATACTTACCCTACTTTCTATCCCGATATTCCCACGGGAGTTACGCGGGTGAAACCGCGGAGCACTACTAGTAACTTATATTGTTTTATTTAGATTTTCAACTTTTTGCCTAGAAATGCTTTTTTTTCTGACGATTTGTTGGTTTCAACGTAATAGTAATATTTTTTATCTTATCCCTAAGGTTCGCCTAATGATCCTCTACCAAGGCCGTCCGACGACAACGATTGCTGTCGGAGACCCTCTAACCTTCAGACTGGAAGCCCAAGATGGGTACAACTACGCAACGGACATCTTCGCAACCAATGTCATTGCGAGAGACCCATATTCAGGACGATCTGTGCAGTTGATTGATCGTATTGGGTAAGTTAGAATGTAATAATAGTTATAAGCCCCATAGTTTTACTCATTTTTCCACACTGTTGACTAACTATGTACAATTTTTTATGTAAATCTGTCGAGCCGTAAAATGTTACAAAATAAATTAAAAAAAACGAGGGTCCTGATGAATTTTATAGTCTACTTTATAGTTTTACGGTTTTGATACCATCATCGATCAAAAATAAATTAAAACCGCGTTCCTATATACAGTTTGTCTAATGTTAATGCAGTACGTATTATCACCTAGCAGATAAGGGTTAATCACTTTTTAACTTCGTTGTTGTAAGGTTCGCCGTTTTTATTACACTGATCGAAAACAATTTTAGAAATGTTTTTAGTTTTTGGATAGTCCGCTTAATTTTAAGCAGTATCATCTGCCAGAACTATATCAATAAGAAAAGCCTATGATTAAGTACATTTATGTCATGCGATTGATGACGAGAATCATGTTATCAAATCTTAACTGCAGTTAGAGTAAGGTCAAAAACATGATTACAGGGTTGAGTTCAAAACATAAAGATAACAGGAACTATCGTGTATCAATTGATTGGTCTTATAACATTATTATGTGAGCGGATTTCTTACTTTTTCGCGCAAAAACTATTAGACCAATTGCGTAGAGAAGTGGTTTGTAGATAGCTGGAGCTCCTGAATATTTCATAGACCACTATTTGCCTCGAAATTACCACAATATCGGAAAATGCAGCGATGAGCACAGAATAGAAGATAATCCTGGATCTAGGTTTCGAAACATGTCTTCCTGAGATTCCTTGTATCATCATTGAGGACTAAGAACTTGTAGGCGAACTTGAAAATGTTATGACTAATGTTCTTGAAACCAAAATCACGCTTGCATTAAATCTGCTAGAATCGTATGTCCCTCAAGTGTACGCATTAATAGCTGGCTTTAGAATTATAATTCTTACAATCTCTAAATTATTGGTAAAAATAAAATGTCTCTATTTAGATGTCCAGTTGATCCTGATGTGTTCCCCGAATTGGACAAGGGCAGAAGCGGAGACTCTTTAGAGGCCAGATTCAACGCTTTTAAAATACCTGAATCTAATTTCCTGGTGTTTGAAGCTACAGTAAGAACTTGCAGGGAAGGATGTCAACCAGTAAGTTCATACAGTTTTTTTAATACTTACTAGGTGCAGTAGGTAAGGTTGTACTTGTATACGGGCTGTTTTCCGCAATCAGACTCTTTTTATTAGTTGAGTCCTTTTTACGTGGGGATGGAGTAGGCCTGCACCTGAGAGAACTTGTCAATAATTGACAAATTCCAACTAAACCGCGGGTTTCATCACGATGTTTTCCTTCACCCAGCGCACATAAATTTTTCTTAAAAAAATAATTGGTGCAGCCTTTTCAGAATTTTTTGGCACTCTCATCTTTAAACTTTAAATAATTACCTACTCGTCTTTAAAAAGTTAAAAATCATTGTTTACCGATACCTACCTAAGTTTTTGAAAACCACCGATCAATTCTTCATCGAATCTGTGCGCAACTATAAACAAAATCGCATAAAGAAAAAACCGTAGTTTTCGTTGTAAATATAGTAACAAACCTATAAACCGATCATTCAACTACCACGTGCTGAATTATGGGTTCAATAGATAACTAAAAAGGTCAATCTAATGCTATCAAAAATGCACAAACAGCAGGCCCATTATACGCATTCGCAACAAGAAAAGTTATTGAATCGACATTTTATAGATAACTCTCGAGATAACCCCCATGAGGCTTGATAAACTGTTTATTTTTACAAGCCATTGACGTAATACAGACGTTGTTTATTGTGCCTCGCCGCAATAGAAAACATTAGGTCAACGTGATAATAAAAGTAATATACCTAATGTTAATAAGATGAATCTTTTTATCGACAATAAACAATATTGACAATTTGGATGGCTCCTGTTTTTGACCGTTTAATATGAATGAAGATTAGTGTAAGTGGCTACTTGAAGAGCTTAAATTGTACTAGTGTCATTATCCAGGAAGGTAACAGTCGACTACGTTTGTATGGAGAGAGCCCCTGGTACCCTTTCCTCTTAAGGAGGAGTCGCATTTAGATAGGGTCGCCGCCAGACAGACACTGATTTTCTACATCAGTAAAGACGGCCTTATTTTTGTCTGCAATTCAGTTTGGACTGTGATTTCCAACATCATTACATAGTATAAAACAAAGTTTCTTTCTCTGTCCCTATGTGCCTATGTCCCTGTATCCTATTTGTATGTAAATCATTAAAACTACGCAACGGATTTTGCTGTGGTTTTTTTAATAGATAGAGCGATTCAAGAGGAAGGTTTATATTATAATACATGCATAATATAGCCGCGCGAAGCCGGGGCGGGTCGCTAGTTTATAATACTTTAAAAATGGGATTAATTTGTATGTTTATTTTAGGCATATTGTCCAAGCCACACAGGAAGATCGGAACCGTCTTTCGGTCGACGCAGGAGAGATGTCAACTCCACTATAGGATTAGAGGGTAATGACACGACAGAGGGCAAAATAGATGACGTCACAGACGAGAATAAAGTTAAACCTGAAGACAAAGGAAATGTTTACAAAGTGTCCTACGAAGAGGCAAGCGTTGATAAATACTTGAAGGATGAAGTAGAGACGCCGAGTCATGTCAGAAAAATGATTGAGGTAAGTAAAGTACCTAGAGCTATTGTTTTAGGTTGATGGGTTGCCTAATTAGCCAGTATTAAATGAATACTGGTCTAAGGAAGTAATTTTCTATATTAAATTGTTATGCAAGCAATTAGTTAAGTATAGTTAGTATCATAGGTAGGTGTAGTTATTAGAGAATTACCTACTTCGTTTGCTGGGGAGCTCCGAAGTCGCACTGCAACTAGTATGGATCGATCATGTTCCACCTTCCCAGACTTGCCCTACTGCGACCATCCAGGGTCTATTAAGTGACTTCTATACTGAACATGGCATGTCTGCAGGGTTCAGGAAGTAGAGCATATTTCTCCACCTTCTCCACCCACAGGTTGATTCGGGAATCTTCAGCACCACCGGTGAGGACCACGAAGGGTGGTCTTTTAAAAAACTATTCTCGCTAACGATGAATTGACGAAGCGTTAGTGGTTCGCGAACCTCAGTTTCAATAACATTGATCTAAATATCAATTAGGCAATAGGTATTGTGGTTTCGATGCATAAGAGCAAGAACGCGAAAGGCTAATATAAGTAAAAGACCGAAAACGCGTAATCCCTCATTGTATACTTAAACTGACATGTTATAACATCTCTAGGTATTTGACAACCGTAACGAGATGCTAGAAGAGAATGGTCCGACGGACTCAGCGCCTGTAGTGTCGTCGGTGGGTGTCTGCGTGTCGCCGCATCATTACCGCGCGCTGTTGGTGGCGTTGTGTGTGCTGCTGTCTCTGCTGCTGGCCATGTTGACCGCTGCTTTATACATTTATAGGTCAGTTGATAGTCTAAGTATCTAACTAACTCTTAAGTATCAAACTCGGAACGAGATATTGGAAGATAGGTAGGTACTGATCCAATTCAGTTAGATTTCGTTCGTAAGTATGCCCGGTTAACAATAGTACAGTCCTAACTCAGTAGCGCTGCAATGGAATGAACCGGACTAGAGCTATCGTCTACCTACATGATTCCAGTCATTTAAAAGCTGTAAAATTGTTTTGTTAGCATTAGAATGACGCACTGGTTGGCCGTCTACATTATTCCAGTTGCGCTGGAATGGTCGTGCTGGATTCGAAAGTAGACCGCCAAAAAATAATTTTTTTTTTTTGAAATCTTCCTGATTAATATACTTACAAAGTAGAGAGTTCGATACCTAAGTAGGTACCTATCTGCTTATTTACCATTAATTACTAAACAGATAAGCGTTTAATTACCATTAAACACTTATTAGGAAAACCAACCTTAGCCAGCGTTTCCTAATTACCTAATGATTAATAATAATAATAATAATAATAATTCATTTATTTCAGATCATATAAAATTACATAGATCCATAAAATTGTTAGTAAAAGATTAAAAACTTAAAATTAATGTTAGTACTTAAACTAAATCTTAAACCAAAAAAGTACGTGAAACGTTCCGGCAGATGGCACTACCCAATGCGAGAACAGGGAGCTACAGCAGCATGCCGACGCACCCAGTGCTCCCACAACGGAGAGCCCCATCTGTCGGACATTGCCCTCAGGATGCTGTTCGGACCACTGCGCATCCGATTTAGCAGAGATGTTGTTCATTTTGCGTATGATTGCATTGAAGTCGTCTACTCGAGCCTCCGCAAACATACGCGAGGCGCTGCAATACCTCGGTAGTCCAAGCAACACCCTGAACGCATTGTTGTATTGTACTTGCAGGTCTTTGTATGCCCGCTTCGTATAGTTGACCCACAGACTGCACGTGTAGAAAGTTTGACAGTACGCCTTAAACAGGGTGATTTTTACTAGGTTACTACAACGAGCGAATCTGCGAGCCAACATATTACAACGTACTGCAAGCGCCCTGCGCTCCCTTTCTATATCCTCGTTATCATGGAGGTCCTCGGTTATCCAATGGCCCAGATACTTAAACCGCTCAACTTGTTGTAGGATTAAGGGTCCATAGTCCATATGCAAGTTTGAGCTCTTACTGAAAGTGGTACGCAGAAAAAAAAGTTGGGAACCACTGCTTCTGATTACAACTTAGCTACTTACTGCTTTATCTTTTCCAGACGATATTGGCGCGTGCTCAGGAAAAACATTCAGGCGTCGACTCCAGCGCCGGCGCTCCGGTCAGTGACCCCGGGACCGAGACCTACTAGACCCTCGCTGTTTTCCGCTTCGCATCTTCACAAGCCATTCTCGTTGAGGTAATTTCATCTATTAAAGACAGCATTTATATATTATTTTGTCCTACAGTAAGTAAACAACCTAGACTACCTACTACTGAACTGAATTGATCCGCTAATCATAAACCTCATCATGCCTAGTTCCAGTATTATACCTACCTACATACAAGAAGTAGGTATCTGATTACATTACTTAAGTATTTTCTTTCTTTACAGTGGTCTGGGCCGAACGTTTGCAGAAGTAGGCGAGGAAGCAGGCTCGTCCGGTCGTCTAGCTAACGCGTTCGACGACGGCAGTGAACCCATCTATACAGACCCGTCTCTCTTCGAACGTTCCCGCTCACTTCGCTCACTGCACTCCATGGACTTGAAACCAGAAAGGCGCGATCATCGCGCGTAAATTTCTCAATTAAACTCTCTAACTAACTCAACTAAAGATTCTATTGTTTGTAATTTGTTTCTTGCTACTGCCATAAGCTATCTCTGATCTCCGTCCATTCACTTCAGAAATAAAAAATAATTAAAAATGCAATACACTAATTTTACTCTTATAGCTATTAATACTTATGATTAAAAATGCTATTAATAGGTAAATAGTGTTTTATTTTCTAACTTATGTATAATTGTATAAGATATTTCATTTTCTACATGTGATAAGGCGCTGGTGTAGGCACACTCATGAGTGGTGAATCTAAATACTCCATCTCGGTGGCAGCAGGAGTAACTTCAGTTTGTGTGTTCATTTTTTGCTGCATAGTTTCATATAACTTATGAACTGATTCGTTATGCTGAGTACCTGGCTGCAAAGCTTTCATAAGAGTCTGTATTCTAGTTTCTGGAAGTTTAGGGTGAATATACCAGAGTAGTTTCAGTAAATGTCTGGTAACATTGTCTTTTGAGAGACCGGCAAAAAAGAATTCATCAAAAAGTACAGTACTGAAATCTTCTCCTTGGAATTCATCAGGCAATTGAACTAATTGTGCAACCAATGCATGTAGAAATGGATCTTCATAGGCTCTGCCGTCTTTACAGCTGCCTAATATGCTAAGTATACGAAGAAGAGCACCTCTATCTTTTAATCTTGCTGCATGCAAAGTGTAGTACATAGCGAGGACTCCACATACAGAACTCTCCCGCATGTAGGCCTCACAAGCATCAGGTGGAGGCCCCGAGTGTTCAATAGTGGTAATAGCAGATTCTCTCTCATCTGGTGGAAGCTTATTATGGAAGGCTCTTACTTGATCATCCACCATCAAGGACATCAAAGCAGGCAAATACTTTGTAACAACTTGACTATCAAGTTTAGGCTCCTTGAATTCTTGAGAGTCAATCATCACCCAAGCACTCAAGCCAAGTGCTAGCATTCTCAATAAAAGAATCAATATTGAGTTATCTCTTGGAAGCGCTTCAGTGTATATTAAATGTAGGAGAATCTTGATTGCTGATGTTGCTAGGAAATTGATTGCATATGGGTCGCATAATGTCATAGATAAGTCTCCCAAAACTTGTTCCTGTCCTCTTTTAATACTGTCTAAAAATCCTTGAAGTTCCCTTGATCTCTTTATGTCAACATTTCTCTCCCTGATGCAGGCATCTAAACACCAGGTGAACTTGTGGCATGGATCTACCGATATAATGTCTTGTATTTCTAAGTCATGTAATGCCATTAAAAGTTCAGCTCTCAAAGTACAATAGTGAACATTTCGAGTCCTTAAAAACAATGTCCGAAGGAACTGGAGCACCATGTCATACAGTTTGACACTGTTCCCTATCATGTGTGCCAGTTTCTGAACCACAGCACCTTGTCTCCTCACTTTAGGTGAAGGTGAAAAGAATAAATTATCGAGATTTTCATGATCAAATAGTACGTTTTCTTTTTCTCTGATATATTGGCTTAGTAGTGGAGATACTTCATCGCCAAACAACGATTGATTGTCTTGCCAGATTTGTCTCTTTACTTCCGTGTCAGTGTCGTTATAAAGTTCCCGATCTCTTACGAGCACTCTCAAATATTTATCATCTATGTGTGGAGTGTTTTTAAGGATACTCATTATAACCGGCCTGAGTGCTTTCACTCTGACGACTGCAAAGCTCTTTTGTAACAATTCTTTGAGTTTCTTGTCATTTTCTTTGCTCTCCTTGGATCCGAGCTCATTGATGTGTTGTATTAGTTTGTCTCTCAGTTCTTCTAACACTGATGTGTGGAAATCGAGTCTGCGGACACCATGGAGATCGAGTAGCGGCAGCATAGGTCTTAGAGATGGAAGTAAAATACCGTTTTCTAATTGAAATTCTTCTATTGCCTTCAAGGGGTCAGTACAGCTTGTCAGAGCATCGCGAAGAAACGTTTGACCTGGCACTCCAACATCTTCCAAACCAGTGCCCGGAAGTTTACTGGACGAAGCCATACTGTTTTTGTCAGAAGTTCATTAGTAATTTTTAACACTTGTCTGGTTATAAAAATATCACTTTTATATCGTAAAACTTTATTTTTAACGAAAAAACATTGCACCCAATTTCAACGTGATGACGCTTTCCCAATTTTTTCTTGTTAGTTTTGTCAACGTCAAACATATTTATTTCACAGATGACATTGACATTGACGGTACGAATAAAATATGAAACAAACAGAATCAATTAATTGTCACTATTGTCAGACCAAATTGAAGCTCGCCGCTTGATATCGTTTTATTACGTCTGTAAGAAATCAACTCTCTAATTATCATGGTTTATGAAGATACAGATAATCTCAATGATTTTTATTTTTTTTTCCAATGATTTTTTATTTTTTTAAAGTGCTAAGCCTGCACTGGGCTATCTGAAAATAATTAATAAAAATAAATAAATAATGCGATTCTTAAATTCGACTATGACGGTACTTGACTAAGTGGCGGAATTGGTAACGCATTTGAACGGTATTCAAAGGATGCGAATTCGAGTCTCGTCTTAGTCGCAATTTTTGAAGATGCATTTTTCCTTAAAAATATTTTTTAAGATACAGATAGACAAGATACAGCTTGGTGACAAACAGACGAACAGACAATGAAGTCTTAGTAATAAGATTCCGTTTTTACCTTTTGGGTACGAAATCCTAAAAACGAATGTTATAAGGCTGGTCTGAGGGCGTCTTGTGTGTTTTCACGTTTTCCATGGATGACCCCAGACATGAGGTACGAACGTCAAATTCTATGCACCAGACAGTTCAGTCAAGAGCCGACTCTACCAACCTCTGCTACCAACAAAGGAAAAATCTTACTATGCCGTGCGAAGCCATTAATTAAAAAAAAACGTGATTGATTCGTTTGATTGACACAATTTTTATATCAAAAAAGATTTTTGCGCAAGTTGCTTGTGAGAGTTCGTTGAATTTCTATTTTGCGATTAACTTTGCATTTTGTTGGTTTTATGTATGGTGCCATTTAAATTAAATTGAGCTGTCTATCAATGCTTACCGTGTTTGTGATCATTTTCGTCCTAAAAGTAAATTGGTGGTAGACCAAACATAACCTATCAAAGATGAGTGATAAACAGAAAACGTAAGTACAGAAACAATAATTTTATTAACAACTAGCTGCGCTCCGCGGTTTCACCCGCGTAACTCCCGATCCCGTGGGAATATCGGGATAAAAAGTAGCCTATAACCTTCCTCGATAAATGGACTATCCAACACAAAAAGAATTTTTCAATTCGAACCAGTAGTTCCTGAGATTAGCGCGTTCAAACAAACAAACAAACAAACAAACAAACAAACTCTTCGTATAGCAAAGTATAGATTTTACACTGCAAATTGCTAATTCCATTTAATGTTTAATTGGCAACCACACTACCCTACTTTCTTTTCATTTTAGACTGATCTGCGGCGATGTAAATGGTAATTTCAATACGCTTTTCTCAAGAGTCGAGTCTATAAACAAGAAAACTGGTCCTTTTGAGGTTTTGCTGTGCGTTGGTAATTTCTTTAACGATGATAATTCGCAGCTAGACGCCTATAGAATGGGTACAAAGAAAGGTAATCATGTGAACTTTATTATACACTTCTATTTATCTTGATAAATATAGAACCATGAGAAATAAATGTAACTAAACTAGATCTTCCATAGTCAGACAAATTGGACAGAATTGTTTTGTAGTTCGGTAAAATTGTAACATGGAAAATATAATTTTTCCATAGTCACACGGTTGACCGGACGACTGAACCATACCATACCATCCTTTAGTTTATAATAAAATTGAAGCATTGAGGAATCCCAATTTGAGTTTATGGGAATACTGTATATACAGGGTCTTCCGTAATGAATGGATAAGCGGGCACAGGGCACAGGGAGAGATTTTCATAGAGCATTTCTCTGAACCCAGAGAAATGCTCTATGAAAATCTCTCAGTTCCCGAGATATCTGCCATTTCCAATGTTTTAAAAGTTTCCCTCCCTTCTCTATGTTTTTTGATGCCAAAACTGCAAATGAAGAAATTATTCCAATCTGTTTTTTGGATAGTATGTACGGGACACCCTGTATGTATAATCTGTGGTTTATAATTTTCATAGAGTTTAGTATAAATGTTGTATTGCTTTCAGTGCCCGTGACTACCTATGTCTTTGGACCATCAAATAGTGCACATGTACCATACTATGTCGATGAGGGGAATGAAATTGTACCAAATGTTATTTATATGGGTAAGTAGGTAACCAAAACTACACTGTCTCCTTAAACAAAATTGCTTTCTATTAGCAATATTGCCAATAGACAGATTTTATTTTTTTTGTACGGAATTGACAGAAAAGTCTTGCATAAAAAAAATGGTAGACCAGTTTCATCTTTCTTATGAAACTTTCATACAAAAAAATCAATTAGCGATAGTTGATTAGCGATATTGCTAATAGAAAGTAATCTTTACTAAGGGGGCCTGGTTGCGGAAATATCAACCCACTCCTTTATATTTGTTTTTTGAAATTGATATCTTAAGTATTCAATAACTATTTTTTTTCTGGTTATTTAAAAGAATTTGAGTAAGCCCTTTTCTTAGAGATGGGAAAGTTTCACTAGAATCCTAAATCTGAAGGAGGATAGTCAGCTTTTTACCAAAACCATGGATGGGTAAATTTTTTGGTGGCTACTGTATCATCAATTGATTTTTACAAATATCTATCCTTGCCTCCTTATTAAAAAACAAACTTCCAAGTAATATTGTGCCAGTCGATGGTGTTGCCCAAAACAAATTAGAAAGAGATCCCACTGAGCTGGCGGCGAAACTCATTACTAGAACCTACAAGAAGAGACCAAAAAGAAAAGACATCCTGAGCTAGAAAAGCTCTAACCACAAAAGGGTAGCTGCCTTCTCTGGAAGGCACACTCGCAATGTCACGACCCCATACAACAAATTTGCTTAAAGATTTGAGATTAATAATAATACTACTTAAAAAAAAATGCCCTGAGACTTCTTTGAGTACTTATTTATAACTATTTCTTAAAGTTTAGAATTAGCCCAGACATATACTAATATTCATATGCATTTCAATTATAGGTAAAAGAGGTATATTCTCAACCAGCTCTGACATAAAGATAGCATATCTAACCGGTATGTCCCGTCGGGAACTCGGTAAAGATATACCGATGTGTACATTTGAGCCGAGCGACTGTAGTGCAATTAGAGATGCTTGTTTCCGAGGCCAGAGCGAGTATAGAGGTGTTGATGTATTGATTACTTCACTCTGGCCCTCTGGGATACAGACGGATGAGACGCAGAAGGTAAGAAACATTACAGGCGTGTTATAAAGTAGCTACATGGCCCGCCCATAGTCACTTCAGCTTACTAATCCTGTGGGGCTACTTGTACTTGTATACGGGATGTTTTCCGCGATTAGACCCTTTTTAATTGGGTCCTTTTTGCGTGAAGATTGAGTAGGCTTGCCCAGCACCTACTACCCTCTCAGCTTAATCGACTATGTCCAGAGGCTCTCCTCTGTCAATATTTCTGGAGCCAACTAAGCCGCGGGTTTCATCACGATGTTTTCCTTCACCGTAAGAGCAATGTCAATTAGCGCACATAAATTTTTCTTAAGAAAAATACATTGGTGCACGGCCGGCCTGGATTCGAACCCACGACCTTCAGAATGAAAGTCGAGGTATCTATCCCTAAGCCAACACCGCTCTCATCCTGTGGGGCTATGTTGGTAACTTTATTTCTGATTCGGACGAGTAATGGTTGCGGGAAGTCGTTGGATTCAGAGAGCATGCAACCGATCGCTCTGGAAGCCTTTGAGGGAGACCAATGTTCAGCAGCGGACGTCCTGATGATGATTATAAAGAAAGAGGTTGATTTTGGATATTTGATAATTACAACTAATCTTCAAATCTACTTATCCTATTTCGATAATTTTTAAACAGTAAGCTAAGTACAAAAATGTACCTACATTATTGAGAAGTGTTAAATAATCCAACTTTTGACGTGACAACGTTTTATAAATTGGTTTGCCGGGTGACACTTCAAGAAACTGCGTTACGCTCCGCTGACGTTATGCGCTCACAATGAGAGCGAGTGAGAGGCACGCGGGCATGGTTAGCCCGCCTAAGAGCGAGAGAGACAGACATAAAAAGTGAAAGGCACGCGTCCCTTCCACTCGAGCACAGTTGTTGTCACGTAAAACTTTCGCCCGTATACCGACTTTACAGGCAACCAGTTTTTTAGAAACTTCTCTCACTGAGTATTTAGATACAGTCTCATGTTATTGTCGTGAAACCATGTCAACCCAACGGAGTGGTAGATACCTTGACTTTCATTCCGAAGGTCATGGGTTCGAATCCCGATCGGCCATGCACTAATCGATTTTCTTAGGAAAAAATTATGTGCGCTAATTGTCATTGCCTGCTTTTACGGTGAAGGAGAACATCATGTTAAAACCTTCAACTTTTTGGCTCCAGACGTTCTTTCTCTGGACACGGTCGACTAAGCTGGGAGGGTAGTATTAGGTGAGCACCTATATTGCCCTCCCTAGTGACTTGCCGAGCGGTATGCCAACTTCATCCTCACGCAAAAAGGACAAATCTAAGGAGGTCTAGTTGGGATAAAATAGGCCGTATGTAAACAACATGTGAATAAATATAAGAGAGATATGATATGGTGTGATATGATATGCTGTAGAGTTAATTTAACCCATACACAACTGATATGGTTTCAGATAGATGTTGAAAAGGAAAAGTTATCAGATTTACTGGCCTGGCTTGCCATGCACATCAAACCAAGATACCATTTCGTGCCATCGTCAGATAAATATTACGAGAGGCAACCGTACAGGTTTGTACTTATTATAATTATTACCAATTAGCTGAACTCCACGTGACCCAGAGCTCATTCGCATATTTGTAAAAAATATAGTATTCACCTGTTTTGTAATTATAGAATCAGGTGACTTTACTTTACAACCTTACAGATTTGAGAGTGAGCTCTAGATCACGTGGGGTTCAGCTAATTGGTAACGTGACTGTACGTATAGTCCGCGCGGCGAATGATGACATCTGCGGTAAGTAGAAGAAGCACAGAGCTCCATATTTATACGAAAATAAGGATGATTAAATTAGGCCCGGACGGAGCACGGATTTGAAACGTTACATACATTTTGTATGAAGCAATTTATATTACATCGTGCATGATCCGTGTCTCGTCCGGGCCCGAACGGAACACGGACGCGACACGGATCCGCCGCGTGCCCTCGGTGGCTGATAGCCGGTGTAATATAAACGTGCAGTGCAGCACGGACGGCCCCAGCTCAGACTCCTCCCGGTCTAATGTAATTCATCCCTTATACTTTCCACCATAGGTAATCATTCGTCGCGCGGTCTGTACTAACCTTTAAGGTGGACGTAGATTGATCAGAGCCGAAAGAATCGTCGGGCGGGTCGCTAGTTTTTTATATTTCGCCTCTGATGATGCAGTCGACTCTGATGACGTCATCGGAAATATAAATGTAACCTTATCTCTATTAATATAGGTACCTTTTCCCGTGGACGGCAAAAATTCGATTCTTTCGGCTCTTATCAGTCTGGTCCACCTTTAAAGTTCTCGCTACTTTGGAGTAGGTATTTATCTGTGTAAATCTTTCAGGAATCAAGGAGTTCATCAAGATTACAGAGAATGTGCGACTCGGTTCATAGCCTTATCTCCAGTGGGTAACAAGGCAAAGGAAAAGTGGATCTATGCGTGTTCCCTGCAGCCTATATCAAAGATGAGGGTCACTGACCTGTTACAGGGGACGACGGATGAAACTGCTTGTCCTTATGACCCTGAGTTATTGAAGCAGCATCAACCGGGGAAGGTGGTTAAGGTAAGAGTAAGCTGGTAGGGTATTAGGCAGGTAGGGTATTAAGCAGGTGGGGTATTAAGCAGGTAGGGTATTAAGCAGGGAGGGTATTAATCATAGGGTATTAATCAGGTAGAGTATCAAGCAGGTACGGTATTCAGCAGGTAGGGTATTAAGCAGATAGATAGAGTATTCAGCAGGTAGGGTATTAAGCAGGTAGGGTATTAAGCAGGTAGGGTATCAAGCAGGTAGGGTATTAAGCAAGTAGGGTATTACGCAGGTAGGGTATTAAGCAAGTAGGGTATTACGCAAGTAGGGTATTACGTAGGTAGGGTATTAAGCAGGTACGGTATTCAGCAGGCAGGGTATTAAGCAGAGAGGGTTTTAAGCAGGGAGGGTATTAAACAGGGAGGGTATTAAGCAGGTGGGGTATTAAGCAGGTAGGGTTTAATTCTATTAAGCTGGGCTGACCCTACCGGACGACCCTTTGAAAGACTTCTATAAAAACTTATCTGAACAAATCAAAAGTTCTTTATAAACTTCTCTAAGCCAATTAAAATAACTATTATAATACTAAGTGTATTGTATTTTTTAAGAAAACATGTAAAGCACATTTTTTGTTTCAGTTTTCAGGCAATGGTCAATTCTTTTTCAACATGGATGCCCCTGACGATGATCAAGCACATGGCAAAAGGAAACGGAGAGACGATAATCCGGAGAGGAAAAGAAAAGAAATTGATCCAGGTATTTTTACAATAAGCATTTAAAGTCAAGTGTTTTTCAATTTCTTCATCAGCATCTGACGCCATTACACATAGGAACTTCAAGAAGCTAAGCTCCTTGCAAGCAAGTAATTTCTAATATTATAAATGTGAAAGTTTGTGTGGGTTTGTATGTATCTTTGTTACTCCTTCACGCAAAAACTACTGGACCGATTGCGATGAAACTCGTTATCTAGATAGCTGGAGACCTGAATTAACACATTGGCTACTTTTTATCTCGATATTCCCACGTGATCGGGACTGACACGGACGAAACCGCGAGGCGCAGCTAGTAATAAATATTGCAGGACATTCCACACATCGCCATCTAGCCCCAAGCTAAGTAACTAGACTTGTGTTATAGGTGCTAGACAACAGATATACTTACTACTTGTATATTTTTCTATTGTAAATAATAATATATACTTATAATACATAGAAACAACCAGACCACAGACAAATATCTAAGCATAAATACATGTCTGAGGCGGGAATCGAACCCGCAACCGCCAAACACAGGGTTGCGGAAACAAAAAACAACCCAGTAGGCACAATGATCGCTATCATTGTGCCTACTGGGTTGTTTTTTGTTTGAAGATTTTCCATTATTATTGTCTTCACAGATACTTGCTGGTTTTGCCTGTCTTCGCCTAGTGTTGAGAAGCACCTCGTTATCAGCGTCGGTACGCATTGTTACTTGGCGCTAGCGAAGGGTCCGCTCACACCGTACCACGTCTTGATTCTACCCATTGCACATCATCAGTCTAGTACCAAGGTATCTTCTATCTATACATATGAAATTCTTTCGCCTGACTGACTGACGGATCAAT
Organism: Idaea aversata; assembly: GCA_907269075.1. Taxonomy (NCBI): domain Eukaryota; kingdom Metazoa; phylum Arthropoda; class Insecta; order Lepidoptera; family Geometridae; genus Idaea; species Idaea aversata. The sequence goes on from OU026101.1 coordinate 6,284,442, forward strand.
GCACAGCCTAAACCGCTGATCGTAGAGACCTGAAACTTTGAGGGTGTGTTCTTTGTATGACGTAGGCATCCGATAAGAAAGGATTTTCCGAAATTCTACCCCTACCCACTACCCGAAAAAGGGGGCAAAGTTTGTATGGGACAACGTGATTGGTCCATCCTTAACTTCTACGCGGACGAAGTCGCGGGCAAAAGCTACACACCCTCCAAGTTTCAGGTCTCTACAATCAGCCGTTTAGGGTGACAAATCAACATCAAGCTATGCTGCGCTGTACTGCGCTGTGCTGTGATGTGTTTCTTAAGCTACGTTTTTTTAACAATCAACATCAAGCTGTGCTGTGCTTAGCTCAGTATAAAAGTAATCAGCAGCTCGTGTAGTCGTTTATCTCGTCAAAAATGACTTTATTTTCAAAAAAATGTGTGCGTGTACTTATGCACGCGCGTGAGAAGTTATACGTCCGTCTGTCTGTCCGGCCGGCCGTCTAATATTTGCGCTGCTTCAACATGTGACTTTTGTGTAACAGATGCGCATGCATCTTAAAATTTCACTCTCGCAGCTTCAACCTGTTTTACTTTTGGGTTGCGCAGCTTCAACATGTGAATTTTCCGTGTGACGGTGCTGCGCGCGCATCATAAAAATTCACTCTCATCATTTTTTCATAACGCGCCTAAAGAAGTATTATTAGGTAACTTCAAAAAAACGTAAACCTTACGACATAGTTGAATCCGAATAAGATGAAAGTGAAGAAGAAGTTCGGCACAGCGCGGCTCAGCACGGCGGGTAGCGCGCCTCGCTCGAGACTGCTGCGTTTTTAAACAGAGCGTAGCCTCACACAGCGCAGCACAGCATGGTTTGTTTGTATCCTCATTAAAATATAAGACGAGCGAGTTGACCAAACATAGCACAGCGCAGCACAGCGCAGCATAGCTCGATGTTGATTTGTCATCCTTAGGCTGTGTGCTGATCCGTCAGTCACTCAGGACAGACCATTTTACATGTATAGTATATATTTAAATAATTCCAGGCTCCAGACGAAGTTTTAAACGAAATAAAGAAGTTCAAGAGTGCTCTGAAAAAGTTCTATTCGAAAATGGATAAAGTTGGTGTGTTCTTTGAGAGGAACTTCAGGACAACACATATGCAGATACAGTGTGTGCCGGTGCCTAAAGCTTGTGAACACCAACTGCTAGAGGTTTTCCAGGTAGACAAAATTATCAGCTCATTACTTGATTTAATTGCCGCATGTGGGCAAAAACCACCACGGACTGGGTCCCGAACAGCAGGCGTCCCTGCGGCAGGCCCAGAAGGAGATGGCGGGGCGAGTTGGATTCGCGTCGTAGGGACTGGACCCAGCTGGCACTTGACAGGGAACAGTGGAAGGAGGGCTTTTGCCGCCTCCCTCCCCGGACGGAATGGGTTAAAAATAAAAATAAATAAAATACGTTTTGATTTAAAAGAAAACTTCATCTAACTAGGAACGACTGAAGCAAACAGTCAGAAGGACAAAAATTGTACAAATTACATTGCAATATCATTCCAATTGCATTTCGATTACAAAAAATATTCTTAAGAATACCAAAAGCGGGCTTTTTTGCACAATTGGACCCTTTTTTAATTGGGGTCCTTTTTGCGTGATGATGGAGTAGGCTTGCACAGCACCTACTACCACCCTTTCATTTTAGTTGATCATATCCAGAGGAGAGAACTTCTGGAGACAACTAAGCCGTGGGTTTGATCACGATGTTTTCCTTTACCGTAAGAGCAATGTCAATTAAAGCACATAAGTACATTTTTCTTTTATATTTTGAGCTTCTTTGATGGTGTTTTTTGTAATCAACATGCTATCGAAATGCAATCGGAATGATATCGCATTGTGATTTAAACAATGTTACAAAAACTGGCTTTCGGATCTGCCAAAACTGCAGATATAATGTAGCATATTATTATGTTTATTAATTTTTTTTTTAAATTAAATGACCTGTGATTCTGAAAAGCTAGTGCTTTTCAATTAAATATATTTTCTGATTTTTTTACTAGGACGAAGCCGGCGTAAACAGCGTACAAATGGAGGTGCTGCCTCCGTATACAGATATAACACAAGTGTCACTGCCTGGCGCCACTTACTTCCACGCAGAACTACCCTCCGGTGAACAGCTTTACGCTAAAACCAAAACGCACTTCCCTCTGCAGTTTGGAAGGTAAAATACACTAACTTTATTCAACATACATAAAAATCGTCACACCTGCTTAGAAAATGACGATTTAGCTAAAGAAGTACAAAGGGAACATTTTTATCACTACATGGTATATAACAAATTCGCTTCCCGCTGTCTGTTTGATCCTATGTATGCTTAGATCTTTAAAACTACTCAACGGATTTTGATGCAGGTTTATTTTAAATCTATATCTCCTAATATTATAAAGCTGAAGAGTTTGTTTGTTTGTTTGAACGCGCTAATCTCAGGAACTACTGGTTCGAATTCAAAAAATATTTTTGTTTTGGATAATACATTATGATTTTGAAACCGCGGGGCGCAGCTAGTAGATAAATAATAATAAATATCGCAGCAGCACATTCCACACATCGCCATCTAGCCCCAAGCTAAGTAACTAGACTTGTGTTATGGATGCTAGACAACGGATATACCTACTAAGTACTTATATACTTTTCTTTTGTAAATATATACTTATAATACGGCTATGTGTGGTATATGCGGTTTTTTTAATAGATAGAGTGATTCAAGAGGAAGGTTTATATGTATAATACATGCATAATATAGCCGTGCGAAGCCGGGGCGGGTCGCTAGTAACATAATAAAACTAATTTCCTTACAGAGACGTACTTTCAAGTCCACCTATACTGGACTGCGAGGACAAAGCCGATTGGCGTCAATGTCAGCTCAGTCGCGACCAGGAGGATTCACACGTCGCCAACTTCAGGCAGAAGTTCAAGCCGTACGATTTCACGGCGGACGAGGATAGCGATAGCGATTGATAGATATAGGTACACTCATTGATCTTATTATGTAGTTAGATTTCATTAAGATTTGCAGAAAAAAAAATGAACTTGACAGACGTGAACAACCGCGTTTTTTTTTCCTTTTAAAGGTGGACGCAGATCGATCAGAGCCGAACGAATCGAATTTTTGCCGTCCACGGGAAAAAGTACATTATATTAATAGAGATAAGGTACGGTCGGCTGCGTAATTGCAGACCCACCATAGAGCTCCAAAACGGCTGTTATAAGAATGTTTTCAACACAAGCAAGATTCTAGGCACCTGCTTTAGTTGAAGTTTAAAGTCTTCTAACTCATGAATTTATCCAACAAAAATATTAGTATGAAAACACGCCAATAATAGTTATTTTTGAACTCTACCGGGGGCTGCAATTATGCAGCCGACTGTACCTTTTCCCGTGGACGGCAAAAATTCGATTCGTTCGGCTCTGATCGATCTGCGACCACCTTAAACTAGAATATTTGACGATCTAGTTGGCACAATGGTCACCATGCCGGACTGTCACACAGGGTTGCGGTTTCGATTCCTGCCTCGGACAAGTATTTACACTTAGATATTTGTCTGTGGTCTGGTTGTTTCAATATTTATTATAAGTATATTATATACAAAAGAAAAGTATTTAAGAGGAAAGGGTACCGGGGGCTCTCTCCATACAAACTATTACAAACGTAGTCGACTGTTTTCTCCCTGGATAATGACACTAGAGCAAATATTAATGGTGCATAAAACTTATAACTGCCATGACTATGCCCCAAATTTTTTTTTAATCTTAATTTCTATGATAATTAGAAAATGAAAAAAAATAAATAAATAGGGGCATAATGCATAGTCAGTCATGGCAGTTATAGGTTTTATGCACCATTAATATTTGCTCTAGTGTCATTTTTCGGGGAGAAAACAGTCGACTACGTTTGTAATAGTTTGTATGGAGAGAGCCCCCGGTACCCTTTCCTTTTAAATACTTTTCTTTTGTATATAATATACTTATAATAAATATTGAAACAACCAGACCACAGACAAATATCTAAGTGTAAATACTTGTCCGAGGCAGGAATCGAAACCGTACTTAACAAAAAATAATTGTGCTAGTAATAAAAAATATTTTTTAAACAAAAATATTTGTGCTAGTGTCATTATCCAGCTAGCCTAGCATGACGACCAAAACACGATACGATAAAGCTATATCACGCGATATAACTACATCAACTCTCAAAATATGATAGATAAAGCCGCCATGTTGAATTTTTATCATAATTTTTGTCGCAATTTATAATAAAAATTTAACATGGCGGCTTTATGTATCATATTTTGAGAGTTGATGTAGTTATATCGCGTGATATAGCTTTATCGTATCGTGTTTTGGTCGTCATGCTAGGCAGGCAGGGACGAAACAGTCGACTACGTGTGTATGGAGAGAGCGCAGGTACCCTTTCACCGTAATGTTCCGGGCAAACCTACTCCATGTAATAAATGTCACAGGCATTAAAGCGCATGAATTTGAATAGCATAGATTAAAGTTCCTGGTACTGTACTACAAGCCAATATAATAAAATAAATAAATATTGCAGTACATATATCTAAGCATAAATACTTGTCTAAGGCGGGAATCCAACCCGCAACCCTGTGTTTGGCAGTCCGGCATGGTGACAATTGTGCCAGGGTCGTCAATCATCTAAACTTCAATATTTATGATATGTATACTGCTACGTGATCGGAGGCAATGTGATAATAGATATAGATTTTGCCCGCAACTTCGTCCGCGTATAAGTCGAAAATGTTTCTAATAGGATTGGATCAAGGAATCGCGTACAAACTTTGCCCCCCCCCCCCCCCCCCTTTTCACTCCTTCAGGAGTAGAATTTCGGAAAATCCTTTCTTATCAGATGCCTACGTCATATAAAGAACACGCCCTCCAAGTTTCAGGTCTCTACGATCAGCGGTTTAGGCTGTGCGATGATCCGTCAGTCAGTCATTCAGGACAAAGCATTGTTTAGATTGGATAGGGTCAAGAGTTCTTTTGTAAGGAATTTTTAACAGTCTGAACCTCGCTCGCTTCGCTCTCGCCTTTCTGACACCCACTGAATCCTTTTTACCATTTAAGTTTATGAGAAAAGTAGTATACCCGCAAACTACACAGCGCTCATTGTTTGTTTTGTTAATTTTAGTTTCATCATTCTCTTATTTTAGACTAGCGACCCGTCCCGGCTTCGCACGGCTATATTATGCATGTATTATACATATAAACCTTCCTCTTGAATCACTCTATCTATTAAAAAAACCGCATCTTATCCGTTGCGTAGTTTTAAAGATTTAAGCATACATAGCGATATAGGGACAGAGAAAGCGACTTTGTTGTATACTATGTAGTGATAGTGATAGTGATGATGATAGTGAAGTTACAGGGGGTGGGACACACTTTTTAGCACTTTGGAAGTGTCTCTCGCGTAAACTATTCAGTTTAGAAAGATACCTCAATATAATTTTTAAAGACCTATCCATAGATACCCCACATGTATGAGTTTGATGAAAAAAAAAATTGAGTTTCAGTTATGAGCAACCCTAAAATTTATTGTTTTTTTTTTTCTATTTTTGTGTGAAAATCTTAATGCGGTTCACAGAATACATCTACTTACCAAGTTTCAACAGAATAGTTCTTATAGTTTCGGAAAAAGTGGCTGTGACATACGGCTGACAGACAGACATGAGACGAATCTATAAGGGTTCCGTTTTTGCCAATTGGCTACGGAACCCTAAAAAGTGATCGAGTTCCATTTTTTCTGCAAATAATACGAATAAGTAGGTAGACTGTATTTAGTTTTGTAAAGATGTTTAAACGATTTGGTATATATGTTATTTTAGGGTAAGTTAAAATAAAATGGTTCCCTTGATATTAGAATATTTGATAGGTAAATAAATTATGATATTTTTATATTACTTTTGTGTTATTATAAACGGCATGTACAATCAACGGTCAAAAGTCTCTGCCCACCGTAACGTTTACAATCCTATGCAGCACTATTAAAACATTATAACAACGTAACCTGTGAATCGATCCCACGTCGGTTGGTGTCGCGGGTGGCGATGGCGGCTTATACCTCTCGGCCAACTAAAGACATAGCTAACATGTTGAAAATAATAATCACACTGAGTTGACACTTTTAATTCAAGAATTTATGTTTGTGTGTAACGTCTGAGAAGAAGGTCGTAAGTCCAATACTTGTTGATAGTATTGTAGCAAACTGATAATTTACTTATGACCCATACTGTAACTTGACCTGAAACAACAACAACCTTCCTTCTACTTTAATAGGTTAGCGAATTGTTGATATTTTTCCCAGAAGTGTGATACATTTAATGATAATTACTGCAAATAAATTAAAAAGGCTTGGCAGAAAAGTGGGTGGTTGCTTCATTTAGTTACATTGAAATAATTGTACAAATAAGAAGTGTAATAATGGAACTGGAATTAGCTAAAATAGCCAAAATGCATGAAAATAGATGGATGGCCCGGCAAAAGAGAAAACGACAAAAACATCTTGTGACAGAATTGTTGTTAGATTACGCTAAAAATTCAACACTCCACGGGTTGCGGTATATCGCTGATAGACAACTGACGAGCTTCGAGAAGATCTTTTGGTTTGCGACCTTCGTTGCAAGTCTGTCGATCTGTTCCTACCACATCAGTAATGTCTACGTAAAATGGCGAACCAGTCCTGTGATCGTGTCCGTCAGTGAGAAGCAAGTGTCAGCCGGTATGGTACCGTTCCCTTCGGTTACAATCTGCCCTCAAATCAAGAGTAAAGCTTCCGTGTATAATTTTACTGAGCACACCACCCGTCTTATGGAATCTATCAGCGAAAGTTCGGATGAAGAAATCCAAAAGTACAATGACATATCTATGTTATGTAAATATGACCATTTAATGAATGTTGATATGAGATCTTATAATTTAAGCTCAGATTCGAATATTTTGCAGAGTATCTATGAAGTTTCTCCAATTAATTTTGAAATATTTTCTGGATGTAAAATCTATGGGGAGTATGTAAACTGTCAGAACTTATTGAAGAGAGTTCTCACCGCAGAAGGCCTGTGTTACAATTTCAATGGTATAGCAGCTGAAGAGCTTTTTCGTAATAGTTCGTCTTTAATGTCTAAAATTACGGAAAATGATACACCTAGTAAGGGATGGACGCTCGACACGGGGTACAATGATTCAGTAAATGATTTCTATCCGTTCCGCGGCAACGAAAACGGTGCCACACCAGATCTGGAAATCGTCATGTATGCCAATATAAGCGAAAGCGACGGACTCTGCAATGGCAAGAATTCTGGCTTCAAAATATATCTACACAACCCTGTTGACATTCCTGAATCGTCCTTGTATTATTACGCAGCATTATACAATCAAGTTTCATCATTAGCGGTTAACTTAAATATATTGACAACTTCGGAAACTCTACAATCTTACAAACCTGAAATACGGCAATGCTATTTCGCTAAAGAAAAACACCTTCGTTTCTTTAAAATTTATACTGCGAAAAACTGTCGGTTTGAGTGTTTGGCTAATAGTACTTTTGAGTATTGTGATTGTGTACCTTATTATATGCCACATGAGACAAGCACAAATATTTGCAGATGGATAGACAAGGAGTGCGTGCAAGAAGCTCATACAGAAATGCTTAGGAAGGAATTGAAAATCGATACAGAAAATGAAAATGATGAGTACTGCCATTGTCTGCCAGCGTGTGACAGTATCGAATACGACGCTGAAATCTTAAAGACAGAGTATAACCTAGCAGGTTTCTATGGAAAGTTGTTCAAGTCCGCATTTAATGAATCTCTAGAGGATGTTTTCGATCCGAAGGAAACAAAGTTTTCTAAAATCGAAATGTACTTCAAGAAGCCTTATTATATCTCTATGCGTCGCTCTGAGCTGTTCGGTTGGACTGATTTTGTTGCTAACATTGGTGGTTTACTTGGAGTGTTTTTGGGATTTTCATTTCTTAGTTTAGTAGAAATTATTTACTTCCTCATTATACGACTCGGTTTTACTTTAAAACGTGATATAGTAAAGGGAAAGAATAAGAGAAATACAAGTGAATAACTTCAAATGTTTAGTCAACTCCTTTACAGCTCGCGATGTGCAGTTGTAAAATGCTCTGCCTGCTTTTATTCGCCAATTCAAATCTTTGGTTGTTTTAAAGCCAATGTGTACAAGCAGTACCTTGCTCTCGCTGAAGCTTATCAATCGAACATAATATAGCTGTCCTATTATTTATTTGTACGTATATATATATTATGTGTAGGTGCGTATTTATTTTTATTGTAGGTATATTATGTATTTAATTATTATTTAGTATATTTAGTTTTTATATATTTTAATATTTAAGTATTATATTCTCCTCCTTATATTCCTATCACGTTATATACAACCACCCATCCTCTTCTTTAATTCTTGTTCACCCAAAGGTTGCCTGGAAGAGATCAAGTTTCATTGTGCCATATTCTTTGGTTTTTATTGATTTTTTTTAGCAGGAATTTATGTTAGAATTATGTTCAATATGGTACAATAAAGAGTTTATCTATCTATTTACTCTCCGTCTATAAATGTATGTATAATTAGGAAAAACGATTGTAATAAAATTTGGAATTATTCTGGACTTTTGTACCTTGCTTTAGAGTCTTAAAAACCTGATAGAAATGTCGTGGTACTAGTCTTGGTGTTTTTATATTTATTGTATCAATAGTTACAATAAATAAAACTAATTTATACTAAATGATTTTCGTTTTCTTTTACATCTTATTGACCTAACAACTCATTTGTTTGTAAACACTATTGTAACAACATGATTAATTATGTACGTGTATTTATCTATAATCTATGTCTACATAATAAAATATATAAATGATATGGTACTTCGACAAGGTTATGATAACAATTATGAAAAGCAATGGACTCAAATATGATCCTTGCGGAACACCCGAAGTAACAATAACTAGGGATGATAGTTATCCGTTGATTGTCACAAACTGACTTCTTCTATCTATCATCGTAGCAAGTTCCTATGCATACCGCCGGCTGATAATTTGGTTCACAAAAGATTTGACATACTTTATCAAATGCCTTTGACAAATCTGTATCATATAGTACCTACATAAAAGTTTCTGGCAAACGCGCTGCATATACATATCCTTATCCTTACTAATATTGTAAATGCGAAAGTATCTCTGTCCGTCTCTCTGTTACCTTTCCACGCTTAAACCGATGAACCGATTTTATAGAATTTTGGTACAGAGATAGATGGGACCTTGGGGAAAAACATAGGCTACTTTTTATCATGAAAAATTTAAACAAATTTATAATCGATTCTAGATTTTGTATACTCAAGAATATTAATTGTAGTTGAATGGTCTAAGCTTGTAGTAGACTTATTAGAAACGAACCCATGTTGCCTAGTAGTTAATAGGCATGATATAATCATAATGGGAACACAACGCTCGACACGAAGAATATTCGCAAGTTTAAAATCACACATGTTTCGCGGCATGGCCAAGGAAGATGAGAGAAATAACTAAGCGATATGCATCTACGGAACACAAACTAAATACCAATGATATGGATATTAAAGACATAATGGCATGTTAATGTTCTTTAATAACTGTCCTACTGCGTTTAATACTGTACGTGTATAACGTAAATAAATTATGATATTATTAGGTATATTAATTTGGTATTACTATATACGTTGTGAACCTTGACCCGAGAAAAACTACTTTAGTAGTTTAGGGAACTATTGATGCTTGTCCCAGAAGCGTAATATATTTATAGGTAGCTACGTCTCGTGGTTTCACCCGCGTTAGTTTTGATTCCGTGGGAATATCGAAAAATAAAATAAATAAAATTTCGTTTATTTTTCTCCCATGCATGCATGCATCACACTATCACTTATACTCTTTTAACTGAGATTTACCTACTTTTAATTTTTTTATTAAGTATTAATTATGTAGTAAGTATTTTTTTTATTCTCTTATGATTATTATTATTTGCCACCATGAAATTCATGAATTACATTTTATGATATTATTATGTTATACCTGTCGAACTTCTCTAATTGATGATTGCATGCCAAAAGTTGGCAAAGTAATGTGAAACTTTTAAACCTGTACTTACCATACTTTGTGCAAATAAATATCTTTATCTTTATCTAAAAAACACTCCAGGAGTGCCGACAGAAGTTAAAACTTATTTTGGCGCGTTAGACATTTTTGAAGGGTACTAGGGTTATTGGGTTATGAATTGCATTTTATGAATGAAATTGTATTTTATGAATTATTAGAAACTTAAAATATATTTAATATTATTTTATGAAAATTATGAATCATCGTTAATAATTTCGACAACTCTTGTATCATCATCATTATCATTAAAATTATTACAGTATGTAGTTAGAACCTGTATGTATGAAGAAGTTTGACGATATACTTCTTCGATATACTTCCTTTAATAAATTTTCGCGGTCTGATTTATGTACATGCATAAATGCACACACTGTAGCTGCGTCTCGTAACGGTGTCGCGAGTTCAGAGATTTAATCTCATCTATATAAAAATATGCGTACCGCGCTAAACAGAAGTTTCAGTTCAAAATGTAACTGCTAGGTACCTGCCTTTTCCTAGTTTTTATTAAGGTACCTTACTCATAGATGTAACCCCTCCCGCAACTTGATAACGCCCATCACTCTATAGAGCTACATGCTCCTCGAAGGGACGTTAAGCCGTTGGTTCGTCCGTTCCTCAATAATACTGGTTTGCCTTTTTCCCTATTTGTGAAAAATAAATTTTCCTGGTCGGTATAAATATCACTCATTTTTGACAAATGCAATTGATATCGCTATTTCCGCAACTATCCTTTTTTTATTAATTTTTGATAAAAGATTTGTTTTTAATTACTCCAAAGAGATAGGTTTACATTTTAAAGGTTTTATGCTAAAAAAATGTAGCTTTTATTGTACGAATTGCGAATTTGAACAAACTGCTCATTAGACAGAAATTAGAATTGAACGAATCAACAATTGTACTAATTGCTAATTCACACGAAATGAGATTTGTACGAAATGCAAATTTGTATACCAACCCCGCCGCTCCCATTCATTTTTCTTCGTATAAAATCTATTCTATTTATTCTATGGAGGTATAAAAACTTCTTACTACTAAACTTTTTAAACTGTTTTAAAACTGAACTAACGTAAAATAAAGTAAAAGAAAGATGCTTTGGTATGCAAAAAAAATAATTTTCGAATCTTCATAGCCTCTGAAAGTACGCCATCTTCAACACTATAAGTATTAAAAAATCTGGTCATTTTGGGTTTTCTACCTTGCCTATATTACAATTTTCTTAAAGATCCCTAATTTAATTATCGCCTATGTTAGTCCCTGATAATGAAACTTTCCATGGACAAAATATTTTTTTAAATCGGTCCAGTAGTTTAGGGGCTTATTCAATACAAACAAACAATCTAATCTTTTCTCTATATAACATTAGAATACTTAGTTAAGTGAAGATAAATATAAATAAATTAAAAGGGCTAGTCAGAAGAATGGATAAACGCTTCAATTAGTTACGTTGAAACTATTGTACAAATAAGTAGTGTAATAATAGAGCTGGAATTAGCTAAAATAGCACATAATAATATGCATGAAAATAAATGTTTGACCCGACAAAGGAGAAAGCGACAAAAACTTCTTGTGACAGAATTGTTGTTCGATTACGCTAAAAATTCAACACTACACGGGTTGCGGTATATCGCTGATAGACAACTGACGATCTTCGAGAAGATCTTTTGGTTTGCGACCTTCGTTGCAAGTCTGTCGATCTGTTCGTACCACATCAGAAATGTCTACGTGAAATGGCAAACCAGTCCTGTGATCGTGTCTGTCAGTGAGAAGCAAGTGTCAGTCGGTATGGTGCCGTTCCCTTCAGTTACAATCTGCCCTCAAATCAAGAGTAAAGCTTCCGTGTATAATTTTACTGAGCAAACCGCTCGTTTTTTGAAATCTGTCAGCGATTGTTCCGATGAAGAAATCCAGAAGTACAACGACATAGCTATGTTATGTTATTTCTATGAATGGAATCCTGATCAACATAAGAGATCTTTTAATATAAGCTCAGATTTGAATATCTTACAGAATATTTATGAAGTTTCTCTAACGAACAAAGAAATATTTTTAGTCTGTAACGTCCATGGCGTGTTTAGTGACTGCAAGAAGTTATTGAAGCCAGTCTTAACCGCAGAAGGGCTGTGTTACAATTTCAATGGTATAGCAGCTGAAGAACTTTTCCGTAATTATTCGTCTTTCGTGTCTAATATTACGGAAAATGATACACCTAGTAAGGGCTGGACGCTTGAAACGGGGTACAATGATTCAGTAAATGATTCCTATCCGTTCCGCGGCAAAGAAAACGGTGCCAAACCAGATCTGGAAATCATCATGTATACCAATGAAAGCGAAAGCGACGGAATCTGTAATGGCGAGAAATCTGGCTTCAAAATATATCTACACAACCCTGTTGACATACCTGAATCATCCTTGTATTATTACGCAGCATTATACAATCAAGTTTCATCATTGGCGGTTAACTTAAATATATTGACAACTTCGGAAACTCTACAATCTTACAAACCTGAAATACGGCAATGCTATTTCGCCAAAGAAAAATACCTTCGTTTCTTCAAAATTTATACTGCGAAAAACTGTCGGTTTGAGTGTTTGGCTAATAGTACTTTTAAGAAATGTGATTGTGTACCTTATTATATGCCACATGAGACAGGCACAAATATTTGCAGACGGATAGACCTTGCTTGCGTGAAACAAGCTCATGAAGAAATGGTAATGAGGGAATTGCAAATCGATACAGAAATTAAAAAAGATGAGTACTGCCGTTGTCTGCCAGCGTGTGACAGTATCGAATACGACGCCGAAATATTAAAGACAGAGTATAACATAGCAAGTTTAACTGAAAAGTTTTATATGACCGCTCATAATATATCTTTTGGGGACGAATCGAAGCAAATAAAGTTTTCTTGTATCGAAATGTACTTCAAGAAGCCTTATTATGTCTCTATGCGTCGCTCTGAGCTGTTCGGTTGGACTGATTTTGTTGCTAACATTGGTGGTTTACTTGGAGTGTTTTTGGGATTTTCGTTTCTCAGTTTAGTAGAAATGATTTACTTTCTCACTATACGACTCGGGTTTACTTTAAAACGTGATATAGATGTAGAAAAGAAGACGAGAAATACAAGTGAATAACTTAAAAGTTTTAGTCTTCTCCCCATGGGTGTACTGTATGTAGATTTGGAATTTTGTACCTTGCTTTAGAGAATTTAGCTGTTAGAAATTATGTCGTGATACTTTTCTTGGTGTTTTTTTATATTTATTACTAGCAGCGCTCCGCGGTTTCACCCACGTAGGTACCTCCCGAACTCGTAGGAATATCGGGATAAAAAATAGCCTATGTCACTCCTTATAAACCAATAGGCTAACAACATTATTAACTAATACCTAGTTAAGTAGGTACGGGTATCTATCTATAATCTACGTCGCATAACAATAATTACCTATGTATAAATATGGTGAGGTGATAGTGGTCAAACGCTGACCTATCATATGTAAAAAAAAGGTGTAGAGCTTACGTATCATATCTATTAATTCAATTATTGTATCTTAATTATAGTGAGTAATAAATGAGATGTAGTTAAAAGCTCTTGTTTCCTTTACTTAAGACATTCTTTCACATCTACTACCCACATTAACAAAGTCTGGGGTCAATTTTCAATAGATTTTAAATGATATATTTTTCTGGAGAAGGAACTATTTAAGGGCCATACGTGAAGCTTCGCAGTCTGGGATAGGTTTGTTGCCGACTGTACTTTTATAGAAAAATAGGTATAAAATAAATTCGGGCGGAACGCGGAACGAAAATAATATTTTTTTTGCAATACTGCGGTCCGCCCGATTCGGGCGGTCGCCTCGCGGGCGGACCGACGAAGCACTCAGTTTTGTAAGATATGTATCTAGTTTATTGCTTATTGTTTAGGCGCCTCCAAAAAAGGAGGAGGTTCTTAACTCGACTGTGTTTTTTTGTATGTTACGCAATCATTTGAAGACGGCTCAACCCATTGAGATGATTATAATAATATATTTTGTGTTAGAAAGGGGATATCTCAGCGGTGGTCCCATACAAATTTGGTGAAAATCTGATTATGATCTTCGGAGTGATGAACAGAATTGTACCTCGAGCGTGCAGCAAATTGCTTTGTTCTACAAGTAGAATTGACCCTTAACCTTAAATTCAACTCTCTTTCTCTACCCTTGCAGTGGTATGGTAGTTACCAATTTAACTTGACCCCTATTACGTTTGGGCGCCCGTACAATCAAAGGGTCAAGTTAAATTAGTCCGTCTAATGTACCTATGTATAGAGACCCCCCTTAATTTTCAACCTTTTTTTAGTCAACGGGAACTACCATATAGGTTTTCGACCCAAAATCTATAGGGTACTTCCGGTTGACCTGGAATTGTCAATTTTGGTTAAAAGCAAGGTCTTACAGCATAAGTAAAGGGAAAATTCTAAAAGACGGACGAGAAAGTGATCTAATAAGGGTTCCTTTTTTACCCTTGGAGGTACCAAAAATTACTAAAATATAACTTTAAAAAACCGACTATAAAAATGGGAAACATAATCCTTATCATAATCTGAAGTAGGGCAGCCAATAAGTTTTAAGTCAATTTTGTACAAATATTTTAACCATTTGGTATGTGTGTGTTGTTTTAAGGTAAGTAATGAAAATGGCGGTGTCCCTTAATATTAGAGTTTTAAGTAAATAAATTATAATATTATTAGAATGGTATTTCTATAAACGTTGTAAACCTTGAAAACATACCTTTGTCCTACTTTAATAGTTTAGGGAATTGTTGATGCTCTACCCTGAAGTGTAATACATTTGAAGGTAATTAATGCAATTTCATTAAAAAGGGCTTGTCAAAGGAATGGTTCAATGCTTCATTTAGTTACGTTGAAACTATTGTACAAATAAGTAGTGTAATAATGGAGCTCGAATTAGCTAAAATAGCCCAAGTGCATGAAAATAAATGGTTGACACGACAAAGGAGAAAACGACAAAAACATCTTGTGACAGAATTGTTGTTCGATTACGCTAAAAATTCAACACTCCACGGGTTGCGGTATATCGCTGATAGACAACTGACGAGCTTCGAGAAGATCTTTTGGTTTGCGACCTTCGTTGCAAGTCTGTCGATCTGTTCGTACCACATCAGTAATGTCTACGTGAAATGGCGAACCAGTCCTGTGATCGTGTCCGTCAGTGAGAAGCAAGTGTCAGTCGGTATGGTGCCGTTCCCTTCGGTTACAATCTGCCCTCAAATCAAGAGTAAAGCTTCCGTGTATAATTTTACTGAGCAAACCGCCCGCCTTTCGGCATCTAGCACTGATTTTTCCGAGTATAACTATACTGAGCAAACCGACAGTCTGAGCGATTTTTCCGATGATGAAATTCAAAAGTACAACGACATAGCTATGTTATGTAACTATGACTATGAAACAAATTATGAAGTTATTTTGAGAGCTTTGAATTTAAGCTCAGATTTGAAAATATTACAGACTATTTATGAAGTTTCTCCAACGAATTTGGAAATGTTTTTTGACTGTAGAATCCATGGTGAGCCTAGGGACTGCCGAAAGTTATTGAAGAGAGTTCTCACCGCAGAAGGACTGTGTTATAATTTCAATGGTATAGCAGCTGAAGAACTTTTTCGTAATTATTCGTCTTTCGTGTCTAATATTACGGAAAATGATACACCTAGTAAGGGCTGGACGCTTGACACGGGGTACAATGATTCAGTGAATGATTTCTATCCGTTCCGCGGCAAAGAAAACGGTGCCAAACCAGATCTGGAAATCGTCATGTATGCCAATATAAGCGAAAGCGACGGACTCTGCAATGGCAAAAATTCTGGCTACAAAATATACCTACATAACCCTGTGGATATTCCTGAATCATCCTTGTATTATTACGCAGCATTATACAATCAAGTTTCATCATTGGCGGTTAACTTAAATATATTGACAACTTCGGAAACTCTACAATCTTACAAACCTGAAATACGGCAATGCTATTTCGCTAAAGAAAAATACCTTCGTTTCTTTAAAATTTATACTGCAAAAAACTGTCGGTTTGAGTGTTTGACTAATAATACTTTTAAGAAATGTGATTGTGTACTTTATTATATGCCACATGAGACAAGCACAAATATTTGCAGACGAAAAGACAAGGAGTGCGTGGAACAAGCTCATGCAGAAATGCTTAAGAGGGAATTGCAAATGGATACAGAAAATGAAAATGATGGGTACTGCCGTTGTCTGCCAGCGTGTGACAGTATCGAATACGACGCCGAAATCTTAAAGACAGAGTATAACCTAGCAGGTTTCTATGGAAAGTTGTTCAAGTCCGCATTTAATGAATCTCTAGAGGATGTTTTCGATCCGAAGGAAATAAAGTTTTCTAAAATCGACATGTACTTCAAGAAGCCTTATTATGTCTCCATGCGTCGCTCTGAGCTGTTCGGTTGGACAGATTTTGTTGCTAATATTGGTGGTTTGCTTGGAGTGTTTTTGGGATTTTCGTTTCTCAGTTTAGTAGAAATTATTTACTTCCTTACTATACGACTCGGTTTTACTTTGAAACGTGATATGGATGAGGAAAAGAATACGAGAAATACAACTGAATAACTTAAAAGTTTTAGCATGGACGAAAAGTGGTATGACTATTACTCATGAACAAAACACCCTTATATCTAGATGGCGCCACCGCTATTTTTAACTACTTTACAAATTCGTTTATATTATTTTCCGCATAAAACAATTGTTTTGATGTAATTGAAATAAATCGAATTGGAAATTATTGAAAGCAAAACATTTATATTAAACTACTGGCTGTCCCGGCAAACGTTGTTTTGCCATAAACAAAAAAAGGGAAAAATATAGATGTTGTTTGATTCTCAAACCAAACGAATATACACTTAACATTTCATACAAATCGGGGTAGGTGGAGTTTGGCAACTAAAAATGCGACAGGAGAATTTTATATTTATAGGAATGGAATAATCGCTTCTCATTAGTAAATTCCAAATATGTTTAAGTTATCTAATTCTTTATTGTGACGCCATCTGTGTGACTCTTTTCAAAAGTTTATAGGTTTCATTAGATTAACAGAAGGCATTGCCTACTAAAATGCACGTACTATGAGTATCTGACCCCCAAAGTACTAGTACGCTGGACAGACGATTGCAATCAATTAGGGTTACAAATCATGCTATGTAGCTCGTGTAGTCGTTTATCTCGCCAAAAATAACTTTATTTTCAAAAAAACGTAAATGTTGAATCCGATGAAGATGAAAGTGAAGAAGAAGCATGGCGCAGCATGGCAGAGCTCCATAAAAAACATAGCACAGTTCGGCACAGCGCGGCTCAGCACGGCGGGTAGCGCGCCTCGCTCGAGACTGCTGCGTTTTTAAACAGAGCGTAGCCTCACACAGAGCAGCACAGCGTGGTTTGTTTGTGTCCTCATTAAAATATTAGACGAGCGAGTTAACCAAACATAGCACAGCGCAGTACAGCGCAGCATAGCTCGATGTTGATTTGTCACCTCTTCCATTTGTTTTTACCATTTTTACCCGCGACGGAACGGAGGGCGGTAGATAGATAGATAGATAACTTTATTTGTACAACACAGAAAGAAACAGAACACGATAAACACAGAGTAAAGTAATAGCTAGAAAGTATAAGTTGCACAAATGGGCGGCCTTATCGCTGAAAGCGATTTCTTCCAGGCAACCTTTGAATGGAAAAGAACTTACACTGAACTTACGGTATATGCATTTAGGGTGAGATGGTGTTTGTGTGTAGGTACACTTTAATATTTCCATTAACTCCGAAACGGGTGGACCGGTTTTCTGTGAAATATTTGTAATTCATGGATCAAGGTTCGTAGCTAGTTGTTACTTTAATTACTCACCAGGGGGCGCAATAAATTGCTTAAACCAATGTTGTCACTTATGACCAAATCGACTGAACTTACATATTTAGATACCTACGGTTAATTGTAAAATGTTTGTGGTTCATTGGCGATGGATAATATCGATAGTATCGATATTATTGATAGCACCGATAGTTTATTCTTCGCGAGCAACAATAATATCAATAGTATCGATAGTATTGCCTCGTTTTGAGCTATTGATAGTTTTGATACTATCCTATCGATTGTTTCGATAGGCTATCGATACTATCGGATTTTAATGAAGTATTTTTACACTATCGATTATTCAGCGATAGTCGACTATCGATCGGCGACACTACTTACCAGAGGGCGCCGCAATCTACATTTTATTGCAAAGTAAAAGTGATTTGGATTCGTTTATTTGCATTAAATTGTTAAACTTCTTTCCTCATACAAACTTTCGAGAGTCAGATGTCAGATGCAATAATAAATCTTAACAGTTCTTGTATTAAGGTATATCAATGCACGTGTGCTAAGTTGTATGAGTTTGTTTGGTGATAACATTGTTGGTCTATTTCTGTCCCTATTTCCCTTTGACCGCTTAGATCTTTAAAACTACGCAACGGATTTTGATGCGGTTTTTTTTAATAGATAGAGTGATTCAAGAGGTAGGTTTATATGTATAATACATGCATAATATAGCCGTGCGAAGCCGGAGCGGGTCGCTAGTATAATATAGATTTAAAATAATATTCTAGATTTCTACGCCTTGTTTTAGTTAGAGCCTTAAGCTGTTAGAAATGTCGTGACAGTTGTCTTGCTGTTTCTTTTAATTATTGTATCATACAGAACAATAAATAAAATCAATTTAAACTATATGTCTTTCGTTTTCTTTCACATCATAGGTAGTGACCTAATAATTATTTTGTTTGTAAAACACATTTGTAACAACACGATAAACTAATATGTACGTAACTATATGTACGTGTAGGTATTCATCTATGATCTATGTCACACCATAACAAAATCCCCTGAAACCTACCTGATTACCTGAAATAAAAGGTTTATATGTATAATACATGCATAATATAGCCGTGCGAAGCCGGAGCGGGTCGCTAGTATATATATAAAATGTATAATGGTTATATAGTACATCGACTATTCAGAATGACTAGCGTACCTAATTATTGTAGAGGATTTAATGAAGAACATATTTTTGTTTTAGCTTTAACCATCTTTATAATAAACTAGCTGTCCCGGCAAACGTTGTTTTGCCATTTACAAAAAAAATGTAAAGCAAATATAAAGAATATAAAGTTTATATTCGATTACACAAAAAAAATCATACAAATCGGTTCAGCCGTTTAGATGGAGTTTGGTAACAAACACCGCGACACGATAATTTATAGTAATATTAAAAAACTGAAGAGTAGGAACTAGTTGTTGAACTGGTTCGAATTAAAATAGTACATTGTTATCCTAGGTGTGAAAGTCACTCATTACAAGTCCCGGGACGGAGTTTGGCGCCCGAGCGTAGCGAGGGCGCTAATAGTTCGAGGGACTTAATGAGTCTTTCACCCGAGGTAAACACTGTGCTTTTCATTACGAATAATACATAAAATTCTTCATAACAACGAGAGTGAATGAGACTATGAGACTCCATACCACATGAGTAGGTACTCTTACTACCTGATCCTCTTACAAGGTTGGGACCAAAGAGGTTATACATTATGTAGTGTTTTTTTAGGTTTCTGCTATTTGTATTCAATACTTAAATACGGCGGTACTTACCGAAGAAGTTTTTATTAATGAGTTAATAATATTATAATACATATACATATAGGAAACACCCAGAACCAGAAACAAGAATTTATGGTCAGCATAAATACTTGTTTCCGGCGGGAATCGAACCCGCAACCTTCTGCGTCGCAGTCGGGTGTTCGCCCGACGCGCCACAGAGGTCGCCATGATGACATCATGCAAATAATATTTGGGTAATCACTACATAGTATAAAATAAAGTCACTTTTCGCCGTCCCTATGTCCCTATGTCCCTTTGTATGCTTAGATCTTTAAAACTACGCAACGGATTTTGATGCGGTTTTTTTTAATAGATAGAGTGATTCAAGAGGAAGGTTTATATGTATAATACATGCATAATATAGCCGTGCGAAGCCGGAGCGGGAACTACTTAGTAAAATAATATTTTTTTGGCAAATTGTTCAGAATTTTATTATTAGGTAGGGCTGAACAGTTGCGCAGAGAGTAATTTTGGCGTACCGTAATAAAAGATAGAGTTTAAAAAAAAATGTAAGTAATTATATTATTACTTAAGAAATACATGACATTGGCTGTATGTAGTTCGAGGAGCCAATACGAAAAAAAAGAAATTAGAAGACCGCGAACACCGTGAACGTCATGGAGTAGGAAAAAGGCCTTTGGACACAAAAGATATATAGTAACCACATGAGTAGGTATAGTAATTAACTTAAAAAGGCCGTGATGCACTTAAAGAGCCATACCTATCTATCGATAGAGGGTACTAAGGCAAATAAATAATGCCTTCACACCAAATCTTTAAAGCGTCTCGGAAACGGGATATTGAAAGAAGCGTTCCATGTTTTAACAAATATCCCGTCTCCGACATGTTTTAGAAGTTTGGTTAGAAAGCATTATTTGTGCGCCGCAATAACCTCTTAATGATAGGTATGGGTTTCTAAATGCACCGCGCACTTTTTAAAAATCTTAAGATATCAGGTTTGGTCAAATACCCCATTTCCGAGACGACAGAGATTTGGTGTAAAAGTATACTTAATTTGCCATAATATCCTCTATCGTAAGGTATATTTCTCAAAAATATCGTGCAAAAAAATACTATGTCAAGTTCCCAGTACTAAATGGTAAGACGCCTTTTTTAGTTCAATGTTCGAAGTTTTTTTAACCTCTTTGGTTTTACGTTAACATCAGCTGCTGTCAGCTTGAGATGACGTCTTACCAATCTAATCAAAAGCACCAAAGAGTATTGATATCAACCTCGAAGCAAATTACCCCCAAAATAACTTTCTATCCCTTTTTAACCCCGTTAGGGGATGAATTTCAATAAAATACGAAACACGTTTTCCATCAATTCTGTTAAAGAATGTTTATGCTAAATTTGAAGTAGATTGGACCAAGGAATCACGTTGTCCCATACAAACTTTGTCCCCCATTTTCACCCCTTTAGGAGTAGAATTTCGGAAAATCCTTTCTTATCGGATGCCTACGTCATACAAAGAACACACCCTCCAAGTTTCAGGTCTCTACGATCAGCGGTTTAGGCTGTGCGTTGATCCGTCAGTCAGTCAGTCAGGACAAAGGATTTTATATGTATAGAAGATAATACATGCATAATATAGCCGTGCAAAGCCGGGACGGGTCGCTAGTACTTTGATAAAAGAGATCCGATCAAAGAGTATTTAAGTTATAAATAACCCCAGCACGCCGCTTCATTCACATGTTCATACAAAATTGCTGGAGCGTTGTAATGTTCCAAATTCAAAAAAACGCTCCTGCATTGGATTTAATTTTCTTTGACCGCGACACTGGCTATATGCACGATAGTGATAATGCGAAGCCATAATAAAATTATAAATAAAAAAGAGATGGCGCTAGAAGCTTCTTTCCGTATGTCAAAATGACAATTTTGACATCATCCCTACGTTCTGTACGTTTTCATGCAAAAATATTATGGTTTATTTTTTACGAAATATCAAATTTTAATTAGTAACATAAATCTACTTGAAATACCTAAACCTCTTCTGATATTTTCTGAACACATTCGTGAAGATTATGTTAAAATCTGTTTCCTAGTTCCCGAAATTAGACTGCACAAACAAAGGTAAACAAACAAAATCAACATTTTCTGAGAAAATGGTAGTTATGCGAAAACGAAGAGATGGTAGTTACTTGAAATTAAAAAAAATATCTTATTAAATTAATTACTTTGATTTTTTAGTTAAAAAATGTGTATATTGCTAAGTATTCTTAAAATACATAAGTGTACAAAATTTTTAAGCAGAACAAAAAGAATAATCAACTAATTTGTGATTTTCTAAATTTAAGAAAACCTGAATCGTGCATGCAAGATTTTTTTCTACCGGAGCTATATAAGGTTAGCGAATTCTATAGTGCTAAGATCATTATGGACGTAGAACGCTTACTTCCAAAACTTCGAATTTATTATATGTAGAGAAGAGATAACCACCAATGGTAATGTTACCGTGACGCATGACGTCACACGACGAACGGGACGCTTCATGTTACCGGAACATGACAGTTTTGTGTGAATGCAGGTGTTCCATCAATTAATTACATGTTATCACGTAAAAAACTTTAAGGGTTGAAACAAAACAGGGTATAGGGGGTTAAAACTTCTTCACAGCTTCTAAACTATAAGTCCGATCTACGTACTTCCAAGGACCTACCTTAATGTTGTACAGAATTTAATGAAGACTAGCGACCCGCCCCGGCTTCGCACGGCTATATTTTGCATGTATTATACATATAAACCTTCCTCTTGAATCACTCTATCTATTAAAAAAACCCGCATCAAAATCCGTTGCGTAGTTTTAAAGATTTAAGCATACAAAGGGATATAGGGACAGAGAAAGCGACTTTGTTTTATACTATGTAGTGATCATACATTGACAGTTTTGTTGTAGGTAGAAGCTTTAACCGTTTTCATACAAAATTTAAAAAAACTGTAATTTTTCAAAGAGGGGGTGATGGTGGGAAACAATTGTCTTACGAGTGGTTTATACTTCTATATCTTTGTATATGTCAAAGCTACCTTCATGCCAAGTTTCATGGTTTCCACCAGATGGGACCAAAATCGTCGTTTTGGGAGCTAACGCCCCGCACTATATGATAGTCATTTTATTCATTTGGTATTACTACAAACGTTGTAAACCTTGACCCTAGAAAAATTACTTTTAATGGTTTAGGGAATTATTATTGTTTATGCTTATCCCAGAAGCGTAATATATTTTTAGGTAGCTGCGCCTCGCAGTTTCACCCGCGTAAGTTTCGATTCAATGGAAATATCGAGATAGAAACTGACAGCTATGCCTTTTTCTAGTTTTTACCAAGGTAGCTTATTCATTAATGTAACCCCTCCCGACCCTTAATAACGCCTACTCTATAGAGCAATCTCTATTCTGTGGCCGTACGAGACATCGCGAGACGCGGTTTGAAGGAAACGCGCGAACGGTTCGCGTATTCGCCACAAACAAAAGATTTCATTGCTTGTTAACATTTTTTTACTCGTGTTAAACGAGATGTCCGATTTAAATGATTTGAAAACGAAATGATTTAGAACTACCTACTTGATGATTAAATAATTTTTTTGAACATGATATGATTTAACAAATCTTTATTATTATCTGCAATCTGCATTGTAATTAAAATTTAAAATAGAAAAGCTGTTATTCTGACTTAACTATAATATATGGTTAAGTTCAATCTCAAAAGAAATGATTGATCTCGTAAAATAAAATCACAACCCTGTCTGCAAAAGATTACATTTCAGAATTATAATTGCAGCCACTGAAAGTACGTCATGTTCAACAACTGTTTAAAAAATCTATTTTGGGTTTTCTACCTGCCCATTTTCTTACGAATCCCTAATTTGTTTGAAATCGATCCGATAGTTTTGGGTCCTATTCAATGCAAACAAACCATCAATTCTTTCATCTTTTTAATATTAGTATAGTTAGATGTATGTAGATTAATATAAATTAATTAAAAAGGGCTAGCCAGAAGAATGGATTAACGCTTCATTTAGTTACGTTGAAACTATTGGACAAATAAGTAGTGTAATAATGGAGCTGGAATTAGCTAAAATAGCACAAATGCATGAAAATAGATGGATGGTCAGACAAAGGAGAAAGCGACAAAAACTTCTTGTGGCAGAATTGTTGTTCGATTACGCCAAAAACTCAACACTCCACGGGTTGCGGTACATCGTTGATAGACAACTGACGATCTTCGAGAAGATCTTTTGGTTCGCGACCTTCGTTGCAAGTCTGTCGATCTGTTCGTATCACATCAGTAATGTCTACGTGAAATGGCGAACCACTCCCATAATCGTGTCCGTCAGTGAGAAGCAAGTGTCAGTCGGTGTGGTACCGTTCCCTTCGGTTACAATCTGCCCTCAAATCAAGAGTAAAGCTTCCGTTTATAATTTTACTGAGCAAACCGCTCGTCTTATGGAATCTATCAACGATTGTTCCGATGAAGAAATCCAGAAGTATAACGACATAGCTATGTTATGTAACTATATTTATGAAACGAATGACTATCTTATTTTGAGATCTTTTAATTTAAGCTCAGTTTCGAATATTTTACAGAGTATAGACGAAGTTTCTCCATTTCATTTTGAAATATTTTTTACCTGTAAAATCTATGGAGTGTATGTAAACTGTCTGAACTTATTGAAGAGAGTTCTCACCGCAGAAGGCATGTGTTACAATTTTAATGGTATAGCAGCTGAAGAGCTTTTTCGTAATCGTTCGTCTTTCATGTATAATATTACGGAAAATGATACACCTAGTCAGGGCTGGACGCTTGACGCGGGGTACAATGATTCAGTTAAATATTTTTATCCGTTTCGCGGCAAAGAATACGGTGCCACACCAGATCTCGAAATTTTTATGCGTACCAATACAAGCGAACGCGACGGACTCTGCAATGGCATGAATTCAGGTTACAAAATATATCTACACAACCCTGTTGACATACCTGAATCATCCTTGTATTATTACGCAGCAACATACAATCAAGTGTCATCATTGGCGGTTAACTTAAATATATTGACAACTTCGGAAACTTTACAATCTTACAAACCTGAAATACGGCAATGCTATTTCGCTAAAGAAAAATACCTTCGTTTCTTCAAAATCTATACTGCGAAAAATTGTCGGTTTGAGTGTTTGGCTAATAATACTTTAAAGAAATGTAATTGTTTGCCTTATTATATGCCACATGAGAGAGGCACAAATATTTGCAGACGGATAGACCTTACTTGCGTGGAACAAGCTCATGCAGATATGGTTATGAGGGAATTGCAGATCGAAACAGAAATTATAAATGATGACTACTGCCGTTGTCTGCCAGCGTGTGACAGTATCGAATACGACGCCGAAATTTTAAAGACAGACTATAACCTAGGAGATTTCTTTAGCAAGTATTTTAAGTCCGCTTTCAATAATAATGTAGTAATATCTTCAGAGGATGTTTTCGAGCAAATAAAATTTTCAAAAATCGAAATGTACTTCAAGAAGCCTTATTATGTCTCTATGCGTCGCTCTGAGCTGTTCGGTTGGACTGATTTTGTTGCTAACATTGGTGGTTTGCTTGGAGTGTTTTTGGGATTTTCATTTCTTAGTTTAGTAGAAATTATTTACTTTCTCACTATACGACTAGGTTTTACTTTAAAACGTGATATTGATGAGGAAAAGAATACGAGAAATACAACAGAATAACTTAATAGTTATAGCGTAAATAGACGAATAATTGTGGTATGACTGTTACTCATAAAAAAAACAAAATATTGCACTAAGTATTGCTATTTACGTATAAGTACAGTTTATGCCACTTATATTATGTAGATGGCGCCATCGCTATTGTTTAACTACTTTACGAGTTTAATTTTTTATTTTTATCTCGCATGAAACTGAATGTGTTTGATGTAAGTACTGAAAATGAATTGAATTGAAAATTATTAATAGCAAAAGATTAGTATTTAACTGAGGAATAATCGCTCTTAATTAGTAGGTAAACTAAAATCAGAATCAGAATCAAAAAATATTTATTGATGAACTGGGTACAATATGGTGTTATGCAATATGGCGTGGGTACAATATGGTGTTATACCATAATATGGTGTCTAGCAAGCCATTTGCGGAGACATTTAAATGGTATTTAGTTTTAAGTTTAGTTTTATAATCAAGTAAAGTGAAACTGTTTGTCTTCCTTAATAAATAAAAATTAAATAAATAAATAAATTTTATATGATACAGTGCCTAGCAGTTTATCCTTTACGGATGTACAAAAAATATTTTTAAACTAAGAATCTAATTGTTTATTGCGACACCATCTGTGTGACTCTTTTCTTAAGTTTGTAGGTATCATTAGATTAACAGAAGGCTGTACCTACCTATAAAAATGCACGAACGCTTTGATCTTCAAAGCACTAGTACGGTGGACAGACCATTCTAGGCTCCCATTTGCTTTTCACTATTTTGGCGCTGAGAGCAGTGGTGTAGGAAAATGTTTTGGGGGTGCTTTGATTAGGCACAAATAAAATTTAATTGACGTATTGTATGAAATAACAAATATACCTTTCTTGTTTAAGAGCTATATCAATGCACGTGTGCTGTGCAATTTTCAAAAAAAAATCTGAATTCTGATTTTGATGTGTCCTATAAATTGACTTTTGTTTTTTACGAAATATCTTCGATCCATGCGTAATATAAACATATTTTGTTCAAGATAACAATTACATAAATAAAAGCACTGAATTATTGTTTAAGATGTGGTTACTAACAGGAAGTAACTAACATGAGAACGAAAGTTTAATTTCATCTTTTCTACAAAAAATCTGATAAAATCGACTGTTTTGTGATAAGATATCGAAAACTTAATATACAATTATCAATCCATGTTACTATAAACGTAAAAGAGCATTACTTACACTTGTTTTTCCGTAACTAACCAGGAAACAATTTTTGAATCCGGGGAGCACCACACAATCCAACAATGTTTTTAGATTAATTTGATAGATTACAGCAAAATAACTTTGTGCTACGTTCTTCTTAAATGTTTCCAGTGCACAGAAAACCATAATCTACTTAACTTTATTTAAATATTTTCTATTAATCACGTAACTAACTAGGAAACCGCAAAATGACCTTTTTTATGAATGTTAAAAAACATTAATTATTTTAAAATGATGCATTGTTTTCGCAGAATTGTTTATTCAAGTGATAAATGATTATAATCAGTGTAAGATAGTACCAAAAAGTTAAATGCAAACTCAATGTTTTCTTAAATATTCTTAAAGAAAGTCAACACTGCTTAATGGGACACATCACTCTCCATACATTTGCACACTCAAAGTTCTAATTTTTAATATTTTTTTCATAAATGATCTAACTTTTACAAGAATTAGAGCAGGAATATAAACAATAATTCAGTGCTTTTATTTATGTAATTGTTATCTTGAACAAAATATGTTTATATTACGTAAAAAACAAAAGTCAATTTATGGGACACATCAAAATCAGAATTCAGATTTTTTTTAAAAAATGCTCTGCTATGTTATATAGGCAGTGTTTGTATATACCATTGTTTGTCTATGGTTTTAATCTACTCTAATCTATTATCTGTCTTTGGATGTACCTATGTATGATTAGGACACACGATTTTATGTTTCGATTTGGAATTATTCTGGAGTTATGTCCCTTGCTTTAAAGCTGATATAAATGTCGTGAAACAATGTCTTGGTGTTTCTTATATTTATTGTATCATTCAGAACAATAAATAAAATCAATTTAAACTAAATTATTTTCGTTTTCTTTTGGTTTGTAAAACACATTTTTAACAACATGATTATTTAATATGTACTTACGTGTATTCATCTATGATCTATGTCACATAACAAAATGTATAAATGATAATATGGTAAGTATATCCTGTATTCAGAATGACTAACGTAGGTAAGTATGGGTTTTCACTATCACTATCACTCTATCACTACTTATTATAAAATAAAGTCACTTTTCGCCGTCCCTATGTCCCTATTTCCCTATGTAGGTAGGTATGCTTAGATCTTTAAAACTTCGCAACGGATGTTGATGCAGTTTTTTTTAATAGATGGAGTGTTTTTAGATACAATACATGCCTAATACAGCCGTGCGAAGCCGGGGCGGGTCGCTAGTATTTGAATAATTGGATTAACTAATTTGTTATAACCATGGGATCACTAGGTACTTTATTAATTAATTGGAACATATTTTTGATGTATTAGTTGGAATAAAAGTTAATTTGGCGTGGATATAGTTTCCAATTTTGCTTTGAAAAAGAAATATTAAAAAAAAAACTATTTTTTATGACGTTATCACGTAAAATTATCGTTCGTAAGCCGACTTTACAGACAACAGTTTTTCTTTTTTTTACAGTAAGAACACACTAACTAACCATTACTGACACTTTCATTTTTTACAAAGAAACAAATATTAACATAAAAAAAACTATATAAATATAATATCTGCATTTTCATACGAAAAATTATAAGTAGGAATATCAACACTAATATAACGCTCACCAAACACAAACTAAGTACTTAACTCATTGCCACACTCGCCGCGCTAGCTTCATTGCCATTTCATTGCACTACCCAAGACTCGAACAAAATACGGCAAAACGATGATTACATTTGAAGGGGGCAAATATTTATAATGAACTACCCTCGCAATTAAAAAAATTAGACTCGTTTAACGTATTCAAAAACAACTTGCACAACACATTCTCGTTAATTGTTAACTAATTGTAATGGCCTGTTTCCTAGTCTTGTCATCTTAGAATGTATACAACATAGTATAGTTAAAACTTTGTATTAATATATTAGATATTTTTTAATGAACATTGCTGTAGGGTACTTAGACTTAGATTTATATTTTTGTTTGTTCGGCGACTA
This sequence comes from Idaea aversata, assembly GCA_907269075.1. NCBI lineage: Eukaryota > Metazoa > Arthropoda > Insecta > Lepidoptera > Geometridae > Idaea > Idaea aversata. The sequence continues at coordinate 6,313,266 of OU026101.1, forward strand.
GACGAACGTTTTAAATTAGTATTTTTGTTTTAGTTAAGTTCTCATGGAAGTGACAGTCATGTCTTTTTTGAGAATAAAGATCTTATTCTTTATGTTTCGTAGATTTCATTAGATTAACAGAAGGCGTTACTTACTAAAATGCACGTACTACGCGCTGACCTCCAAAGTACTCGTACACACTGGACAGAGGAATGCCATTATTTTATTTTATTTTATTTATGATGGATTATGTAAACAAACGACATTCTTTTAATTTTAATAATGAAAACATAGATAATAATTGTTTTAATGACGTGACTAAACATAAATTAAGGATAGTTAGTTATAATTGTAGAAATTTAAAACGTTCGATTGAAGATGTGAGAGCATTGTGTTCCTTGGCCGATGTGATCGTACTTCGCAGGAAACTTGGTTACTTCCTCATGATATTGACTTACTAAGTAGGTACAATACACCAAGACTTCGAATATATGGCGAAGTCGGCTGTTGACACATCGGCAGGCAAGGGTCGGTCGTACGGTGGTGTTGCTGTTATATGGCGAAGAGGTATTTTCAGTTCCGTTACTGTTATTAAGAGGAAAGGGTACCTGGGGCTTTCTCCATACAAACTATTACAAACGTAGTCGACTGTTTTCTCCCTGGATAATGACACTAGAGCAAATATTTTTGGTGCATAAAACTTATAACAGCCATGACCATGCCCCTATTTTTTGTTTTTTTTTTTAATTTTTTAATTTTTTCAATTTTAATTTCCTTGATAATTAGAAAATGAAAAAAAAAACCAAAACATAGGGGCATAGTCATAGCAGTTATAGGAATTATGGCACAAAAATATTTGTGCTAGTGTCATTATCCAGGGAGGAAACAGTCGACTACGTTTGTATGGAGAGCGCGCAGGTACCCTTTCACCTTAATTGTATTAGTACTCGTATAGCAGCAATTACGGCTACCCTCGGTGGACATTCTATTTTAATTACGAGTGTATACATGCCAACTGACAAATCAGATAATATAGTAGAGTTTACTGATACATTTAGTGAAATAAGCGCGATTGTAGATAGTAGCGATGCTGAAAACTGTTATGTCATAGGAGATTTTAATGCTGACCGCTGTAAGCAATTTGGTCGGGAAATGATGCAGTTTTGCTTGGAACAAAAATGGACGTGTGCCGATATTGTTAGGTTAGGGGAAGACTCCGGGAGCTACACGTATATAAGTGACGTATACGGCAGTACATCATGGCTAGATCACTGCATAGTAACTGATTCTGCACTTAAGACTATATCTGATGTACGTGTTGCTTATGGCGTCTATTGGTCAGACCACCTGCCACTTATAGTTGAGTGTAATATTGATTGTACTGTATGTGTTGTTAGCGGTGGCGACAGAGCATCCTACGATGAGGTCGTGTGGGGTACGAGGGACGACACACAGGTGAGTAGGTATAATGAGCTGTGTGGTATCGGGATATATAAAATTAAATTCCCCACAGCACTTTCTAACTGTGCGAGTTTAGGACACTGTAGTGATAAGAGTCATCATCTTATTCTCGATAGTGTTTACTGCAATATTGTTTCCATACTTTCGGAGGCGGCTACTGAGACATATTTGTGTCCTGAACCACGTAGGTCTCGAAAAGTAGTGGGTTGGAATAAACACATACGAGAAGCACATAACACTGCTAGGAGTAAGTATGAGTTGTGGGTCCTTGCCAACAAACCTTCTCAGGGTAAGGTGTATGAGGAGATGTGTGCCAGCCGGAAAGTGTTCAAAAGTAAATTAAAATGGTGTCAAAACCATCAAGAACAGATACACATGGACAGCTTGGCTACGGTACACTCTTCAGGTGATTTTGGGAAGTTTTGGAAAGCCACTAATAAATTAAACAGGAAACCTGGACGGCCAGTTAGTGTAGATGGATGTAGTGCGGGCAAAGATATTGCCAACATCTTTAAGAACCAGTTCCTAGTGAAATCTCCATTAGGTAGGATGACTGAGATGTGTGATACTGAGACCGTATGTGAGGGAGGTCTACACTGTGAAGTTACAGCTAAAGAAGTCGCTGTCATAATTAAAAACATGAAAAGAGGAAAGTCACCTGGTCACAACTGTCTTAGTGTTGAACATCTTAGACATGCGGGTCAATACCTGCCGAAGGTTTTGGCGGAATTGTATTATCTGTGTTTAGTTCATTCGTATTTACCACACGATCTCATGCGAACTTTAGTCGTCCAATTTTAAAAAATAAAAAGGGGGACATCGCTGACAAGCGTAACCACCGCCTTATCTCACTGGCTACTGTATTGGCTAAAGTACTTGACTGTGTGTTGGACAAGCGACTCGAAGAATACTTACATCTGCATGACGCCCAGTTTGGATTTCGGCGAGGTCTATCTACTGAGAGTGCTATTCTTAGTCTAAAGCACACAGTTAGGTACTATACCGGCCGAAAAACCCCTGTGTTCGCATGCTTCTGAGACCTTTCCAAAGCCTTTGATTTAGTTTCATATGATAAACTCTGGATCAAAATGAAGGAAAGGGGCATGCCGGACTCACTGGTCAAAATATTTCGCTTTTGGTACGGAAATCAAGGCAATGTGGTGAAGTGGGATAGGGAGCTGTCGGACGTGTATGGGTTGGAGTGCGGTGTGAGACAGGGTGGGGTGACATCTCCTAAGCTCTTCAATCTGTACATGAATGACCTGATTGTTGGTCTCAGCAGTAGACGTGTTGGCTGTCATGTAGATAACGTATGTGTCAACAATCTAAGTTATGATGACATGGTTCTGCTGGCACCAACGATCGGTGCGCTTCGTGAGCTTATAGGAGGCTGTGAGGACTATGCACTGCGGCACGGTCTTGCGTACAATGTCACTAAAAGTGAATAAGTACATGGTTTTTGGGGTCAACGGTAGGATAATTGAGAGCACACCGTCAATATTGCTAAATGGTGTACAGTTGCGGCGCGTAAGGCAGTATAAGTATCTCGGTCATTACCTATGTTGCTGAAGACTTCAATGATCAGGTAGACATAGAGAGGGAACGTAGAGCATTGGCTGTTAGAGCTAATATGATCGCGCGTAGATTTGCGAAATGCAGTCTAGGAGTTAAAATCACACTTTTCCGAGCATTTTGTCAAAGTTTTTACACCTGCAGCTTATAGATGAATCATACGAAGCAGTCGCTAAGTGCTCTACGGGTCCAATATAATGACGCGTTTAGGATGTTGATGGGACTGCCACGGTGGTGCAGTGCATCTGGGATGTTCGCGGATGCCGGAGTAGATTGTTTTCATGCAATACTACGAAAAAGAGCAGCCTCTGTGCTTAAACGGGTACGTGGTAGCTCCAACAGCATCCTAAACGTAATAGCTAACATGTATGTATCACTGTATTAAGGTGGCAGGTGGTTTCACCAATCCCTATATATATATAAAATTCTCGTGTCACGGGGTTCGAAGTTGAACTCCTCCGAAACGGCTTGACCGATTCTCATGAAATTTTGTGAGCATATTCAGTAGGTCTGAGAATCGGCCAACATCTATTTTTTATTTTGTTTCTTTCAGTTTTTTTTTGTAAATGGCAAAACAACGTTTGCCGGGACAGCTAGTAAGTATATATATATTTTATTGACTAGACTATTAATATATTTTATTTAAATTGTTACTAACATAGTTGTAAGTACCTACTAACATTGATGGATCTATGTTATCTGATAAATAAATGAATTGAATTGAATTATGTTTTATTTGCTTTTTACCATTTTGGTGCTGAGAGCAGTGGTGAGGGGAAGGTAGATAATTGTTGAAAAATAGAAAATATTTTGGGGGTGCTTTGATTAGGCACAAAATATAACTAACTGACGTAGGTATTGTATGAAATAACAAATCTATCGTTCAAGGGATATATCAATGCACGTCTGCTATGTTGTATGGGCAATGTTTGTTTATACCATTGTTTGTCTATGGTTTTAATCTACTCTCTGTCTTGTGATGTATCTATAATTGGGACAAATGATTTTATATACTTATCATAGATTTGGAATTATTCTAGATTTCTATACTTACTTTGCTTTAGTTAGAGCCTTTAGCTGTTAGAAATATCGTGACACTTGTCTTGGTGTTTCTTATATTTATTATGTATCATTCATAACAATAAATAAAACGATATAAATTAAATGATTTTTATTTTCGTTCACATCGTATTGACCTAATAACTCATTTGTTTGTATTATAAAAACACATTTTTAACAACATGATTAACTAAACTTACATTATGTACGTGTATTTATCTATAATCTATGTCACATAACAAAATTTATAAATGATATGGTACATTGAGTATTCAGAATGACTAGCGTAGGTACTCGTAATTATGGGTTATAATTATTATTGAAGTATTGGAATAACTAATTCGTGGTAACCATGGGATGAATACTTTATGATTTTGAACATCATATTTTTTATGTTTAACGTTGGAATAAAGATAATTTAGCGTGGATATATAAAATGTCTTATTATGATTTGAAAAGGACTAGATTAGGTTTGGTTTATTTCTTACCAGTCCCTGTAAACAAAGATTACTGTATTTTAGACTACAAAAATCTAATGTATTATTGACTAGCTTTTATTTGTTGTCTAGTATATATAAAATAGATTTCAATTAAATATAGGGCAGTCTTTGTTGGAATTACTAAAACCAAATAAACGATTGTATAAAACATTAAAAAAACACACAAAATTAAACGTTTGTATTGAATACGTAATATGTAGGCAATACGATACATGTGTGGCGGAAAATTAAAAGTTAAAGTAATATTTACGAATCTATAATTTTTTTAATTTTCTGCCATAACACTTCCCCATCGCCTTGTGTGTTTAATACTCTAACTACACATAGTACATAGAATACAAAGGCGGTGTGCATACGTAGGTGGAAAATACAGCGAATTCCAATTTTATACAACGTTTCGTCTCTTTATTAACCAATTGATCATGCACGAATTAGCGTGTTATGAAATTCTCAATTATTGTAAAAGTGACATACACCTTTTTCCATTAAATAAATGATGATTAATACCTACGTAATGCACACACGCCAACTTTCTGCCATATTCACCAAACTATACAAGGTAAGTGTATTGTCTTTTGTTACTTTTTACTGAGGATCCATTAATAGGTATACTAACATTTGATAAAATTACATCAATTAAGTTTTAGGCTGGGGACATATTATTGACGCGGTTTACGGACGCGTCCGACTGCCGCGACTGATAAGTGTGCACGGTCGTTTGGCATCTAGCGGCCCAGATCGCTCTTGGACGTCTGCGGACGTCCGAACGCTCAAGGGCAGCCCAAGGTTACGTCCGCGACTTACGTTCGATAGTGTGCACAGTTACATACATTTACATTACACGGATGCCTATAAGTCGCAGCTATGTGTCCCCAGTTTTCGATTATTTTTCAACGCAACCACTTGAATCTTGAGAGTGGATTAATGTTGTGAATTGTCATTTTGTCCTACACGTTTATCAATTTTTGATATTTGAAACTTTAATCTTATCTCAAGAATAAGTTGCGAATGTGCTTCTCTTTCTAATAATGCTTATTTGAAATTAAGTTTATTATTTAGATTTTTATGAAAGTAGGTTTTAAAGTAGTGTTTTTATATAAAGCTTGTAAAATCTATGTCAGGGCAATATAGAGAGACGAACGTCGAATAAAGCTCATATAATTTGAAATGGTATCATCCGGACAATCAAATAATAGAAATTAATAGTCAATGAGTCTTTCTTTTAATTTATTATGCACTTTGACAATCTTGTCCAATATTTAGTTAATTTTAACACCATATAATTTGTCCTAAGATATAAGTGGATAAGTATTAGAATTATTTCAATTATTAATTGAAATCTTAATGTTAGACAATGATAGGTTTTGTAATGAAAACATTAGTTTTCGTAAAATTTACAACAATCAAACAATTCGTACTTTCAAAGGATATAACTATAGACAATCATGTCCATAACTAGTTTTAAGACTTTGGTCAATAAGGCATTAAGTTTAAAATATATATATTTTATTTTAATTATTGTTCTTTACTTTTTCGATATTAATTATGTGTTATACAATAACCTACAATATTTACATAACGATCCGTGGTTAGACTAGAACGGATCTATACCACTTAATATATAAATAACTCGTTCTTTAGTATTTGGAGTATAAAAACGATTAAAGAAGTATGTGGCACTAAATGTTGGCTCTACCTATCTAACGTTATCTACATTTTATTTACAAAAATAAACAATAAATACGGAAGATTTATTATTTGGCAACATTTTAGATTACCCAAAACGGTGATACAATTTACCTTTTGTACAATACAGGATGATATTTTAAAGAGTATTCGTTCAATTTGACTAAGTAGAAAAAATTCGTCGAAAATGTACACGGAACACGTGCTATTCTGTTCCGAAATTCACTGTTGAGTCAATACTTTTAAATAGGCCAAAATAAAGCAGCAGTGCGGTACTAGTCCGATATCACGATTCACGATTTCACAATGGTCTTACGTGGTATCACATCTTGAATACCTAGTCTTGTGCATCGTTATTGGGAACGATTATGAAGTTCGAAACTCAAGGGCTTTCGAAAAAGTTAGTTCCCGAAATACACAAGACTAGAGTGACTAGATTGAGTCCCTCCGTGGTGTGTTACCCGGTCATGGCGACGTACCGCGGCTCCTTGTCTCATACGTTTATCTGGAAGGCCTCGCGCGTCACCTTGTGCTCGGGATGCGTGCGCTTGCGCCGGTCGCGCACGTGACCCTCGCACTCTGTGTCGTCAGAGAAACGAGAGGGGGGGTGAATGTGATCGTTGAACGACGGGTAGTTCGATATGCTGGAACATCACAACAAATATGTACACATTCAGCAGACATAATAATACCTATTGCGTGAGAAAAGTGTTTACTGCTGGAATACTCAAACGACTAGGACAAAGAAAAGGAATATATATCCCGAGCAAACACTGTTCTGTTCTAGCTTTATCTTTCGTGTTAGTTGACGTGATGATAGAAAATACAAATACCAAATATCTGGAAGAACACAGGAGTTTAGGACTGATAATATGTAGGTTCAGGACGCGTTTGTCTTGATCTTAAGTAAGTAGTAGTTGTAGTAGTAGTAAGTAGTAGTTATTTTAAGTTTTTTTTTAACTTGCCCCTGAAACCCCCGCATACTAAATTTCATGATTTTCAACTAACATGAAATATAAAGCTTGAACAGAGCTGCAGCGTTCGCTCAGGATATAGATTCCTTACGCCCGAATACTGAATGGCTACTTGTCTTCATTTGGAGATTTCCGAGATCCTGATTACATATCATATACAAAAATTGCTTGTTTAAATATATTAGATTCATGCCATAGATACGAAGAAGATAAAAAAATGGGTAATTTACCTACTTACCTGAATGTGGTTTCATCGTTGTGGCTGCTATATCCACTAGAGGAGCGTACATGTCTCTTCCCGAGCGCGCCCGCCTTGCCCTTGCGAGAGGGGAACGCCTTGCGTACGACACCGCCTACGCCCGCGCCGCCACCGCCACCCACTGAGTTCTCAGATGATGACGACGACTCCTCACGCTCCACACTCGGATCTAATACACAGTTTATCACAAAATAATGTATTAGTTAAAGTTCGATGGAAGAGATATAAGTTAGAGACAAATTAGAACACAACTGGCAGACAGATGGCGCCATTTTGAAAATGTATGAATCGGCCTCATTTATGCCTCTCTGCCAGTTGACAGGGTGGATAACAGGTTGTTGGGATATGTGGACTTATTTGACCTAGATTATGTCAATTTGGGGAGGCAAAATAACTGTTTAACATTTTTACAAAATAAATAAATAAATAAATATTACAGGACATTCTACACATCGCAATCTAGCCCCAAGCTAAGTAACTAGACTTGTGTTATGGGTGCTAGACAACGGATATACTACTTATATACTTTTTCTTTTGTAAATATATACTTAAAATACATAGAAACAACCAGACCACAGACAAATATCTAAGCATAAATACTTGTCTGAGGCGGGAATCGAACCCGCAACCCTATGTTTGGCAGTCCGGCATGGTGACCATTGTGCCAACTGGGTCGTCAAAAAAGCACAACAATGGTTCATTTTATATGTGTGTGTAAGCTGCTCGACAGACGGCCAGACCATAGACAGCGAGCGTGTGTTCTTTTAGCTAAAGTTTGTGTTGAACATGAAAGCAGAAGATTATGTTAGTAAAGAGAAGCATTCGTATGTGTATATTCACAGGATGTGGGATGCGGATGCCTGAGTCTCGGGGGCGGCTCGCTGTCGGAGTGCGGGGCGCTCGCGTCGTCGCTCGCGTCGTCCTCGTACTCTGTAATGGGCAGGTGCAGCGTTAGTATCTTCTTCACCTCCGAGTCCGTCGAGCCCAAGTTGTCCGACTCTGCAATGGAGTAACGAGTTACACGTAGAAGCGAAACGGGAACGTGAAGCTGCACATACGACATGGAAATAAATATATTGAATGACCTGAAGCCCAGAAGGCCAATTCTCGTAAATAACATTGTTCCAATTACATTTCAATATCCTCAAAGTAGCTCAAAGTTAGCTTTTTGTAAAAAAAACTGACTTTGAAGGTATCTTTTGCAATCGAAATGCAATCGGGATGATATTGAAATGTAATTTAAACAATATTATTTACGAGAATTGGCCTTCTGATGTCCTGAAGGTCAGTTCTCGTAAATAAAATTGATCAAATTACATTGCAATATCATTTCAATTGCATTCCGATTACAAAAAATATTCTGGAGAATACCAAAAGCTGACTTTGAGGGTATTTTGAGCTACTTTGAGAGTATTTTTTGCTATTGAAGTGCAATCGGAATGATATTGCAATGTAATTTAAACAGATTTCGATTGCAAAAGATTACGAGAATTGGCCTTCAGATCATTGTCTGTGATCTTTACGTGCAGAATAATCGAGTGTTTACCTATAGGTAAGTTTTTCCACTTCTCTTAGTTTTTATTTTTTATTTCTATGTCGTATTTTCGGCAGCGATAAGCACGTGACAAAGTGAACAACAACCAATGAATATGACGTGTATCATAAACAATGTAAATGGACAACAGGGAAATGGGAGCATATTCTTCCCAAGCAATGGTATAAAATGCACTCTACACTGTCAAATGAACTACATAAACATTAAAATAAAACAAAAATGTATGTCGTACATACTGTGTGCATGCTTACCTTTATAAATAACGACACCATTTACGCTCCCAACGGGTTGCATAAAAGGCCATTATTATGTAAAATACCAATTTAATTACTTAAACATAAAGGGACGAAGTAAAACTTAATAGGTTATTTGACTCAATTTTGATTAGAAATTAAAGATCTATTGAAAATAATGAATACGAAATTGGACAAGGACTTTTGCTGATAGAAGGAGTAATGACGAAATTTTCTTTTGATTACCTATTCAATTATTTGGATAAGAGTCAAGTACCCTATTCGATAGAAAGTGCAATCTACGTAAATAAAATGTAGCTAACTACAATAAAGCTCTGTTTAAGAGTTTACGGGGCCTATATAGATTTTTAGAAGTGTTTTTACCTTGACTTTCTGAGTGAGGATCCCGCAGTCTGTTGCCTTTTCTCCGTACTTTTGTGTATTCCGGTTCTTTGCCCTGATAATTTTAAATTAAAAAATATTTTAGGACTTTGCATATAGTGCCATCTAGCTCCAAACTGAACAATAATAAATAATAAAGACACTACAGGTCAGAAGACTATTAAGACTAAGAATATTGTTAAAACAGCCTTTTAAACCCACTGAAGGCTAATTTCTCGTAAATAACATTGTTTAAATTACATTGCAATATCATTTCGATTGCTTTTCGATACACTCAAACTCCGCTTTTTGACAAAAACAAACTGACTTAGAGGGTAGTTTTTTTGTAATCGAAATGATATTGCAATGTAATTTGAACAATGTTATTTACGAGAATTGGCCTTCTGAATGCAAAAGAGAAAGAGACTGTCCTCCGTGGATATGGTGGACTAGTATGATCCGGCTATTGAGAATGAAAGGCGTAACTGAACAGGAAACACTGTATTGGCGCAGATAAAATAGGAGAGCTGACGCCACCTTAAGTGGAAGAGGCAAGAAGATGACTCCAGCACCAGGTTAGGTAGTATACCTATATTTTTTCGTGTGAATGTTTTTATTTATTACTTAAGTAATTAGTTCCCGACTATTGTGACTAGGTTACTAGAGACTGGTGACATCAATATATCACCAGTCTCTGGGTGGGACCTAACAATGGATGGTTATGTACAATTTTCATAATTAAGTATTACACGATAAATAACCCATTATAAGGTGTGTTAATTATTTAATTCCATGAGAATTAATGAACACATGTTTACCATCATTAAGTCTAAGTACCTACCTACATATAGAAATACTAGCTGAGTCTCGTAGTTTCTCCCGCGTAAGTCTTCATATTAGAAAGGCTTTTAATTCTAATAGTTTTAATTTTAGAGCTCAAGGTATCTACAAACCATTTCGGCGTAGTTTGTTAGGTCGTATTTGAGTGAAAGAGGTAACATACATACATAGTGGGTAACTTCTTCGCTAATTTCCTCGCTATACTTTTTCGCGGTATTTTAAACTCCCTTTTCTAGACACAAGAAGCTAGTTTTTACTAGAAAAAATTGATTAATAGTCTATTTTAGCAGCAAGAGACATTTGAAATTGATTATACTTTTTAACCTCAGACGACGCAAAACCGGGGTGTTATAAGTTTGACGTGTCTCTGTTTGTGTTTGAGTGTCAGTGGCATAGTAGCACCCGAACGGATGAACCGATTTTGATTTTATTTTTGTTTGAAAGGTTAATTAATCGGGAGGGTTTTTAGCTATGTTCGATCGAAATCGGTTCCGTCTGAAAGTTATGGGGGATAAGAGTCGGGTTTTTTTTAAAATTCTAAATATAATATAATTTTTTCATTGTTTCTATAAATAATGTTATTTTTTCTCCTACCTTATATTTGTCGTTCTGTTTAAGGTCGTGGTAGACGAAGGAACCCCGCACGGAGTGATAAGGCCCGCTGTACACGTTCCCGCTGTAACTGCTCTCGCTATACGCGTTCGGCTTGCTCAGTTGGAACGTCGCGTATGGACAGATGTCTTCGATGTATTCTATGGAACAATTGTTGTAAAATAGATATTAGATTTGGACCATTTTAAAACTACAACGTTAAAAATTTACTTAAGTCAATATTTATGCCGGATTGTCTTTATGAAGTTGATAATAACATTCATTGACTTGTAAATAATACGAGATATATTTATTTGTAAAATATAATTTTAAACGTTTAAACTTTTTTCAATCCACTGCGTCACAATGTGACGCATATCCCACTTCTGAATTGTGAGGCCGCGTCGTTGTCACGGTTTAGAAGTGGGATATGCTATGTGAGAGTTATTTGTTGTTGGATTTGAAAACGAAAATACCCGTTTCAACAGGTTGGTTAAGATTTAAATCAGGTCCTTGAAAGCCTGTTAATTCATACTTACGTATTATTACTACCGTCGTAGATTTTGGCATACCTCAGGCAAGTAAATGTTGTATCATAAAGTCTTAAAATGACGGACTCAATATGTATGGATGCGCAGAAGTTATAATCATATACATATGTATTGAAGAATATCATCAGACCAAAATCGATAGGTACAATATTTAAAACTTAAAACTAACCCAGAAATTAAAGATAAATGAAAAAAACATAGAACTACTAAGAAATACGAACATTTGGTCTGGAATTGTGCATTTTATATATCTATCTATCTATCTATCTAAAAAGGAGATAAAAGAAAAAAGAAATAAGTGAGACACAAAACTTGATGCAAAGTATTATAATTATGTGACATCGGCTGTATGATCAAATCATGTGTTGACGTTTCTGAGGAAAAAACTATTCATATAGCTTCACATATGATAAATTGCTTCACTTTCCCAATTGATGAGGTATTTATCGTATTGTTTTATGTACCGTTTGATGCATGTTTGTAATGGTGTTGCGGCGCGGGATGTTGCGCACGCGCCGCTAGGTACTGCTGGTCGCGGTTCACCTTGTTCTGCAGCTGCGCGACAGATGGCGACTCACCGACGCCGCTCTCCGTACCCACTGTTTCAGTTGTACCAGCTTCTGGTAACAACACACATGTATGAGCGAAATAATGATGGCAAGGCAACATTTAAGCATATACACAAATATAAAAAATATGATAAAATTCTTCATTTTTCTAGATTACAATGAATATCTACAACAGATTGGAATATTTCCTTCGCCCTTCATCGACGACCCAGTTGTGGTGGTCTGATTGTTTATATGTAATATAAGTATATATTTACAAAAGAAAAGTAGGTATATAAGTAGTGTAACCGTTGTCTAGCACCCATAATACAAGTCTAGTTAGCTTGGGGCTAGATGGCGATGTTGTGGAAGGTCCTGCAATATTTATTTTTTATTTTATTTGCATTTTTAGCATCTAAAAATAAAGATAAGGGAGTGAAATATTAAAAATGGTGGATATCGCGAAAACCGAGAGACTTTCGACACCATAACTTTTCTGAACCGGCACGGTGTCTTCTATCCGTAGGTGCCCGATTATTCATTCATTACGGGGCACCCTGTATAAGTAGTGATAGCGAAAGTAAAACTAAATTGTTAAACCCTGCTTGTCGAAAAATTTACACGTTTAAGAGAATCGAGCTAAATAAAATTATGCATCGTCGCTTTTTGGAATCTTTACCAGTTCTATTAATTATTATTATTTATGGATTAATAAACTCACTATTTCTCCTCACGAGCAGTACAATGGCTATCAAAGCTCCGAGCACGAGCAGCGACAACGCCGCTGGCAGAATGACGCGTGCGCCGCCGAGAGACCGCGCGCCGGCTGGCACCGGCGGTGATAGTGAACCGTCTACTACTGGAAACATATTATAGGTAACTTACATCTTTATCGCCTCAGGATCCACCAACGAGGCTCTATACCTGTGGATCTATGTGGATTTCCTCTTCGAGGTGGATTGAAGAAGCAAACCATTATCCAATGATCACAGGAGTACACAGGTACTGGTGGATTGAAGAGGAAAAAAATATCTGTAGATCCACTGGTGGAACCTCGTTGGTGGATCCTAGTGGAATGAGCCTCTTTATCTACTATTAGTTGCACCCCGCGGTTTCATGCCCTTAAGTCCGGGATCGAGACAATATATAGCCTATGTGTTATTCCAGAATTCCAACTACCTATACAAACCAAATATCATCGCAATTGGTTCAGTAGTTTTTACGTGACGCAGTAACAAACATACATACTAACTAACACAGACTTTTATGATCATCATCTTCCTGCCCTTATCCCAATTTATTTGGGGTCGGCGCACCAGTCACTCCAGGGGGAAGTAGTTGTATGTGCAAACAGTTCCTACTTCCTCCTGGATTACGTTGAAGAGAAGGACACCGAGGAGTTTTAGTGGGTAAACCTCTGGCCGTCCACCATCTCAGGCCAGCAGGGAGCCCCACACATCCCCGCCGCTCCCCCCGGAGCGGTGGGAAGGTGCATAAGGCGCATTTCTCCTCGATAAAAAAAAAGTAAGTATGTCTTCTTCTTCCATTCACTCTTATTAGTCGTCATCTCATCGCACTCACAAACTTATTCCATTTTTTTTAATTTTAGCTGCGCCTGCGGTTTTACCCGCGTAAATTCCAATCTCGTGGAAATATCGGGATAAAAAGTAGCCTATGTGTTAATCCAGGTCTCCAGCTATCTAGATACCGAATTTTACCGCAATCGGTCCTGTAGTTTTCGCGTGAAGGAGTAAGAAACATACATACACACACACAAACTTTCACATTTATAATATTAGTAGGATAGGATATTAATGGTAACTTACATCCTGTAAGTGAGTGTGTGGTGAAGTTATACAAGGCCATAGCGTGACCAGCGTTGTTGTGTGCCGTGATCCGTAGTTGGTAGTGAGACGCTGGCGCCAGCCCAGATACGCTGAACACTCGCTCCGTGGCTTGCACGCTGTTTGATACTAGACGCCACTGAAATATATAAAAATATCCTAAAATCATTTGATAAAAACGTAATAGAAGATGAGAGTCATAAGCAAAATAAATGCGTGCTCATGTCGCAAAACACTGTCGATAAGTGCGGGAATATCAGAGCTTGTTTAAAACAGAAGATTCTTTCTAATGACGAAACAGTAGATATTTTCTAATCTCATCAATATGAGGATACATCCCATAGTACTCGCCTTTCTGAGACTTAAAGATGGAATGTTTCGTGTAAAATTTTCAGGTTTTTTAGTGCAATAAGCTTATATGCACTGCCGCGCAGGCGGAGTGCCTTAAATCCCGCAAATATGTGGACCTGGTGGGTAGTTACATATTTGTTCTCGTGGGGGTAAAGACTTTGGGAGCTTAGGGCCCTAGTGCCCATTTATTTTCTAAGGACCTGGCCGGGCGTTTTAATGCGACCTAAGGGCTAACGGCTTCTTCAGTCAAAGGATGAGCCTGGCTATCCAGAGAGGTAATGCCGCCAGCCTTTTGGGGACGATTCCGCGTGGAGTCGCTTTGAACGTAGTATTTTATTTGTGATTTGTATGTTTATTTTGTATTATTAGTATAAAGGTATATTGTATCTCACCTGTGATTGACTGATTTCCCGATATTCGATGACGAAATACAGTATACCGCATCCACCATCTCCCCAGGAGTCGAGCCAAACAGTCACCGTTGTTGTGTTCAACGTTATCATTTGCGAGTGTTTCGGTTTTACTGGCACTGTGAACCAAAATATTATGATGTCATCATCAAGGATTCAAAGATTCTTCATAAGTTAGAAAATATTCGCCTTCCAATGGAATTTTTGTCCTGGAATCGTTTTTAGAAACGTCATGGTAAACCATCAAAAAATGGGCTGTACCCCCAGTGAAAGCGGACATTCAAAAACTTAATAAGAGTTTCTTCTATTCTATATTTTATTCTATACTTTGTATACGTTTGACTTACCAGTGCCCTTAGTATAAGCATGCACAATATCACAAGGCAATCCTGTCCCGATCCTGTTAAATGCAGTGATGTAGAGTTGATATCTTGTTCCACACCATAAGTTTGGCAGAACGTGTTCAGAAGTACCGGCTTCTACTTGCAACTCTTCCCAGTCACCGTGCTCGCGTTTGTAGTTTATCACGTAACCTGAAAAAGAAATTTAAATGATGCAAGTCAGTAGTTTCTTGGTCGAAGCTACAATGCCATATTTTTTTCTGCAGGATCTTTTGGTTCAAGCAACTGAGTTTTGAATAACTTTGTAAATTGTCATCCAGATACTAAAAATCTATAAGCTACATGTTGGAGTAGATATATTTAATTAGAACAATGTACAATCAACGGTCAAAAATCTCCGCTCATCGTAACGTTTACAATCCTTTGCAGTAGGTACTATTTGAACATTATAACAACGTAACCTGTGGATCGAACCCACGTCGCGTCGGTTGGTGTAGCGGGTGGCGGCTTATACCACTCGGCCAACTAAAGACATAGCTAACATGTTGAAAATAATAATCACACTGAGTATTTATGTTTATGTGTAACGGTAAAAGGTCGTGAGTCAATACTTGTTTATAGTATACTAGCAGCGCTTCATGGTTTCACCCGCGTAACTCCCGATCTCGTGGGAATATCAAAATGAAAAGTAGCCTATAGCCTCCCTCGATAAATGGACTATCCAACAAAAAAGAATTGTTCAATTCGAACCAGTAGTTCCTGAGATTAGCGCGTTCAAACAAACAAACAAACAAACTCTATATAATATTAGTATAGATTTAATTGACTGAGTGGTATAAGCCGCCATCCGCTACACCAACTGACGTGGGTTCGATCCACAGGTTACGTTATTATAATGTTCAAATAGTGTTGCACAGGATTGTAAACGTTACGGTGGGCAGATACTTTTGACCGTTGATTGTACAATAGTTCCTGCCTCAGACAAGTAGTATATATTATAAGTATATTTTTACAAAAGAAAAGTAGATAAGTACACATAACACAAGTCTAGTTACTTAGTTTGGGGCTAGATGGCGATGTGTGAAATGTTGTATTTATTATTTATTTACATATAATTTATTGTATGAAGTACAAACCAAGTATAGGGCTTCCACCGTCGCCCTGGTCGCTCCACTGTAGATGCAAGGAGTCCGCGTAAGAGTCTATGACAGCCAGCACGGGCGGCTGCGGTGGAACCTTCACTTCAACGCTGTACGTCACTTCATCACGACCATGAACGTTCTCAACGAAGCAGGTATAGTTGCCGCTGTCCGCGTATTGGGTCATGCTACAGATACCAAGTGACTTTTTAATTTATATTATAAACTAGCGACCCGCACGGCTATATTACGTATGCACGTATTATACATATAAACCTTGCTCTTGAATCACTCTATCTATTAAAAAAAACCCGAATCAAAATCCGTTGCGTAGTTTTAAAAATTTAAGCATACATAGGGATATAGGGACAGAGAAATCGACTTTGTTTTATACTATCACTTCACTATCACTAGGTACATAGTATAAAATAAAGTCACCTTTCGCCGTCCCTATGTCCTTATGTATGCTTAGATCTTTAAAACTACGCAACGGATTTTGATGCGGGTTTTTTTATAGATAGAGTGATTAAAGAGAAAGGTTTTTAGATAAAATGCATGCATAATACAGCCGTCCGAAGCCAAGGCGGGTCGCTAGTGTAGTGATATATTGATTTATTTCTATTTAGTATTAATAAGGGTGTACCGCCCATCTCCTGCAACATACCCTCAATCTTTTCTATGAAGAAGAGACACCCACAACACCATCTTATCGTGGGTGTCTGAGTCTTATAAAACACTATTTATAGAATTTAGCATAGTTCGAGTCCTTAGGTTTTAGTGTATAAAATGTTACAATTTTTTGACTAATAAACATATATTTATTTATAGACACAGGTTGTGTTGATAACACTTATTTTTAGCCGCGACTTATTATTTCAAATTTTAAAACCAGTGAATGGGTATCTTCGAGGTATAGCTACATCTTAGGCCGCATCGTCACCTACCTTCAGGCAGCTGTGATACTCGTAGTGGTCAAACGTTGACGTATCATTTATGTAAAAAAAAATCGGAATGAAAAGTAGGTATGATTGCATGTCCTGTTAATCTATCGAGATATTTATCCATAGAGAAGAATAAACAAACAGATTAACGGTTATTAAACCAGTAATTTAAATTTGATTTACCTTATGATTAGAGTGCCATCTATCGATACGTTCTTCCTTAGTGTGGATTCCAAAATAACTCCATTCATACTCCACGTTGTAGATGGAGTAGGAACACCTACTTTATTGCAAGATAAAGAGATGTTCTCCTTCCATGGTGTCACTATGTTTCGGCTAAATGAAGTTATCCTTGCTGGAACTAAAAAAAAAAAATATATTTTCTAATTGTGGAACGTCGAACCTAAACCTAAAGTGTATAATGTGTGTTAGGGTATGAATTTTATTAAAATACAAGCTGCGCCCCGCGGTTTCACCCGATAAGTCCCGATTCCGGGGCAATATCAAAATGAAAAGTAGCCTTATTATAGCCTTCCTCGATAAATGGACTATCCAACATAAAAATAATGTTTCAATTCGAACCAGCAGTTCCTAAGATTAGCGCGTTCAAACAAACAAACAAACTCTTCAGCTTTATAATATTAGTATAGACTAGCTGCGCTCCGCGGTTGCACCCGCGTAATTCCGAGCCCGTGGGAATATCAAAATGAAAAGTAGCCTTATAGCCTTCCTCGATAAATGGACCATCTAACACAAAAGTAGTTTTTCAATTCGAACCAGTAGTTCCTGAGATTAGCTCGTTCAAACAAACAAACTCTTCAGCTTCATAATATTAGTATAGATAATGACTATGCTTTTAATACCTGAGTCTGTTGGTAGAACAGTAACGACTCTAGTAGCCTCTCCTTCCCCAAGCCTCGTGGAAGCAGACACCCAGAACTGATGCGTAGCTCTAGGGGGCGACCTCGATGTTTCGTGCGATAGTGTGCTCGGAGACAGCATGCGTTTGTGTGTGCCCTCCTTTAAATTATACCATTTTATTTGTAACTAGCTTTTGCCCGCGACTTCGTCCGCGTAAAAGTCGAAAATGGACAAAAGAATGTTGTCCCATACAAATTTTGTCCCCCTTTTCACCCTCTTAGGGATAGAATTTCGACAAATCCTTTCTTATCGGATGCCTATGCTATACAAAGAAAACACCCTCCATGTTTAGGTCTCTACGATCAGCGGTTTAGGTTCTACGTTGATCCGTCAGTCAGTCAGTCAGGACACAGCATTTTATATACCTATATAGATTAATTTAGAGAAGGTAGGATTATAAAGAAAAGGATGATAATTACACCATTCCTAAAATAAGTGATCAGGGAAATGCTCCTTAAACGCTTTATCTCTTGACAAAATGCATAAACCTCATTTGCAAGACAAATATTCTTTGCGCATTGAATAATTATTTCATCGTATTTCTAATTACCTCTCTTCCGTCCTCAATAACGCTCATATAAAGAGTGTAGCCGACCAGTATTCCGTTGGGCGATGTCGGAGGCAACCATGACACTAGTATCTTGTTCCTCGATGATACTACTGCTTTGATATCCGCTGGGGCCGATGGTACTGTCACAAATAAAAAAAAACAATTCAATTTGATCACACGATATTACTATACGGAACCGATTCGGCCGTCTATAGAACCGAAGTTTCGGAACTGCAGGATATTACTGAAATATGTGTGTTAAAAGGGCTTGCTTTTTTATAACCAAGTTCCTTATCGCTGGTTTGTCTAGTCCAGAAAAAATGTTACGCATTACGCAAAAAATATGAAACGAAAAACTTTAGTGTTATTTAAATCAAGGACTGTATATTTATGTTTAACCTTATAATCTAAGAAAAACACAAGGCTTGCGCAATTTAATTTTACATGTGGCGCCATCTATAGTTAAAATTAAAACTAAAATTTATCTGACATAGCTAACAACTTCAACAGAAACGAATCTTCCAAATATTTATATCTCCCACACAAATAAAAAAAAACGGTAAAGGGACTTCTCCCCAAACACGTCACTTTTATTTTTTTTCTTTGTCTGTGTGTGTCAAGAGAAATGAACCGCTTTATCAGGTTCTTACCATCTTCTTCAGTATGACAATATACAGGGGCAGCTCTCACTCCGTCTCCGGCTGCCGTGAACGCGCAGACTGTTACTGAATAGTTGGTGTACCGTCTCAGACCAGATAGCGTGGTATGCAGTCCTGATATCTGCTTTGTTACGGCGTCTTCGTTACCTGGAATTATTATAACGGATATTGAAGAGGCTCACAGTTAAGCGACGCTCGCTGATCGTCTACGGTCGTGCGGGTTAAGCGACGCCTGGCGCGGTCATTACTTCGATGGGTGGCCAATTGGAAGTGTGGCAAAAATGTATTTTCGTGACCCCCCGTAGCAGTCGTTAGTTAGAGGCCTTAATGCGATCTGAAAACTCTAACAATAGGTGAGCCACACCATTATACGAGAAGAAGAAGAATAATTATTACAACAGGATGGACTAGCACTAGCAGTAAGATGTAACAGTCAGATAGTAGTTATCTTCGGACTTCGCGTTCCTTTATTGTGACACAATAATTGGACGTGTCTTCATGCAATATGCAAAAGCACCCGAGGGCAAATTTAGAGGCAATTGCCTTACTTTCGTGTGCTCAAGTTTATTTCCCAAAGACGTTTCTACCTCTGGTTGACATATCACTGAGCACTATCGACGCTTTGTGCTGTCATCCATGTCAGTCCCCATTGAAAAGATGACTAAGGTCGCTGCATACGTAACGTGATCATTCCCGTGCGGGACGGAACGTGACAAATTCTTGACAGCGTTTCATGTAAAAATATCACGTTTCGACTGGCACAGGAAAAATCCCGTCACGTATTTTCCAACAACGACGTTTAGTTTTTCGTGCAATCCCACTTACCATACCAATCCGTGACTGGTGCGTAAGTAACTCTATACCCTTGAAGGACGCCGTTTCGTCCCCGTAAAGGTGGAGGTTCCCATGATACACGAACTGATTGGGAACTCAGCGCAGTACATTGCAGAGCACCGGGCGGCAAACTTGGCACTGAAATTAACATAACCTTTAAGCACCACAAAATCGTCCTAAATTGGTAGTTACTAGTCAAGTATGTCATGGAATAGGACCTCTAATTTAATTATTACGATGAACCATTTTATTCGTAGTAACGAGGATAGATAAAATAAGGAATGAGTATATTAGAGGAAGCCTGAAAGTGGCACCGGTTACTGAAAAAGTAAAAGGGAACCGTTTGAGTTGGTATGGACATGTGATGAGAAGAGAAGAGACGCATGTGACTAGAAGAGTGATGAGTATGAATGTAGAGGGATGGAGAGGAAGAGGACGACCTAAGAAAAGATGGATGGACTGCGTGAGACAAGACATAAGAGAGGTGAATATGAACGATGAGATGACGACTAAACGATTTAATAGGAAGAAAACATACTGCGCCGACCCCAAATAAACTAGGATAAGGGCAGGAAGATGATGATGAACCATTTTATTCGACTGCGACTGCCAAAAGGAAACCAATCTAAGTAACCTGCCTACTTTGGATGGTTTACTGTCAGTTACACTTTGAAGGGTTTCGTACCTTAAAAGGTAAACAAAAACATAACCCTCCCTTTTGGCTTCGCCATAGTCGGATTAAAGGAACCCTTATAGGATCACGTTCTTGTCCGTCTGTTTGTCAACCACCGATTTTCTCAGGAACGAACGGATGGACCTAGCAAGTTGAGTTTGGTGAGTAAATGGTTAGATAGGTAGAAGGTAAAAAGGAAAGTGTCCTGAGTGATAATGTGGCACGTTGGTAGATCCTTTTTTGGTTTAGTCTCGCAACATTATGCCAAAGATCTGAGAGCACACTGAAGTGGGTAGAATTAAGAGGAAAGGGTACCGGGCGCTCTCTCCATACAAACGGAGTCAACTGTTTCCTCCCTGGATAATGACACTAGAGCAAATGTTTAGATACTGCCACCATGAAAGATGGTAAGATGGCCTATAACTGCTATGAATATGCCCCTATAGGGTCATGGTCATGGCAGTTATAAATTTTATGCAACAAAAATATTTGCTCTAGTGTCATTATCCAGGGAGGAAACAGTCGACTACGTTTGTATGGAGAGAGCGCCGATACTTTTTCACCTTAAACTCATTTTGTCATTGAATATGACATAATAAGGAATACCTGCTGTTCGGTCGGATTGGAGTTTAATTCAGTAAAATTACCATCTTCCATGGTGGTAGTAGTTACAGGTGGCGAAGCAGGTCCGGCCCCGCGACTGTTATACGCTTGTACCACGACGGCATAAGGCGCGTGTTTCCTTAAAGCAGGGAGTGAAGTGCGCGCACGTGCAGTTCCAGAACCTTCTACTGTTCGAACTGTATATGATGCTCCACCAGGACCTGAGGCGCTTAGGACACTGCTGTTACTATTCAACTGAAACATAGATGCCATGGAGGTATTAAAAAGGATAGATGCGGTATACGGAAATAAATACATAAATATTGCAGGACATTCCACACATCGCAGCCCCAAGCTAGGTAACTAGACTTGTGTTAAGGGTGCTAAACAATGGATATACTACTTATATACTTTTATATACTTACTACTGTACATATATACTTACAATGTATAAATATATACATAGAAACAACCAGACCACAGACCAATATCTAAGCATAAATACATGTCTGAGGCGGGAAACGAACCCGCACCCTAACCTAACCCTGTGTTAAGTCCGGAATAGTGACCATTGTGCTAACTGGGTCGTCAAAAAATATATGGGGTTATTTTGCAGGTTAATTATAATCTCTTAATATTTTCACCTGTTGATTAGGTATTATTCGCACTACCATCTGCTATGAATGATAAGTTGTCCAACTAGCTTTTGACATATTGTCAGAATATGATGAGGTAAAGTAATCACCTCTTGAAATCCGACGTAATATCCCAATATATTTCCATTCCACAGGTCCCGCTGTGGAGGATCCCAGCTCACAATCAGCTCCGTGGAACTTTTGGCCTCAACACGCACATCCAATGGTGGACCACTGGGAACTGAAAATTTGAAACTAAGGTAGAATTAGGTATTCATATTAAGTATCCTACTAATATTATAAATGTGAAAGTTTGTGTGTGTGTGTGTGTGTATGTTTGTTACTCCTTCACGCAAAAACTACTGGACCGATTGCGATGAAACTCGGTATATAGATAGCTGGAAACCTGGATTAACACATAGGCTACTTTTTATCTCGATATTCCCACGGGATCGGGACCTACGCGGGTGAAACCGCGGGGAGCAGCTAGTACTTAGATAATCGATAATGGTTGAATGTAACTTGCTAGTTTCAATTTGCTTGCAGTAGGTAATTATATAATTACTAGCTGTCCTGGCAAACGTCACTTTGCCATATCCTATCCTATCCTACTAATATTATAAATGTGAAAGTTTGTGTGTGTGTGTGTGTGTATGTTTGTTACTCCTTCACGCAAAAACTACTAGGCCGATTACGATGAAACTCGGTATCTAGATAGCTGGAGACCTGGATTAACACATAGGCTACTTTTTATCCCGATATTCTCACGGGATCGGGACTTAGGCGGGTGAAACCGCGGGGCTCAGTTAGTACAAAATAAAAGGGAAAAAAAAGATAAATAAATAAATAAATATTTCAGGACATATTACACATCGCCATCCAGCCCCAAGCTAAGCAACTTAATGCTTGTGTTATGGGTGCCAGATAACGGATAAACTACTTATATACTTTTTTTTTTGTAAATATATACATATTATACATATAGGAAACACCCAGAACCAGAAACAAGAATTTATGGTCAGCATAAATACTTGTTCCCGGCAGGAATCGAACCCGCAACCTTCTGCGTCGCAGTCGGGTGTTCGCCCGACGCGCCACAGAGGTCGTCATGTTCGATTCTTAGACCTTACGAACGAATATACACAGAAAATTTCATACAAATCGGTTCAGCTGTTTAGGTGGAGATTAGTAAATAACACCGCGACATGAGAATTTTATATAAGGATTTCCCTTCCACCATGGGGTACCTTGTCCAATTTATAATACCACTAGCGACCCGCCCCGGCTTCGCACGGCTATATTATGCATGTATAATATACAGTGGTGGTCATATAATTAAGAACGATTTGAAGTTCTAGAAGTTTTTTATTTAAATCGTCTCATACACAGAAATCTGTACCTTCTGAGAAGCAACTAGTTATGTTATAAAATAGCCACATGAATAGAGCAACGTAGCTTAGGAATAAAGAATAAAATCGCTAACTATTTTTTACACATTTTATATATTTTACCAAAGTAACACATTCAAATAGTACTGAAGCTGGACAAATAATTAAGAACGATTTATTAAACTTCCCGGAAATTGTTTAGTATGACACTTACATTTAAAAAAAATCACAATAAATGTCGTGAGGAAAATTTTAAAAGAAATTTAATACATTTTTAACTAAAAGTAATAGTCAATAGCATATCCACGGGTTTTAATTACTGCTTTACACCTCTGAATAAGGAAATAAAATACTTTACACCGGCGAGGCATTGACTATATTATTTTTTGACATTTCGCAAGAGAAATAGAGTTCCATTCTTCTAAAAAAACGTCGTACAGCTCTCTTAAATTTCCACACTTTGTATTTGAAACCTTTTTCTTTACTTCGAACCACAGATTCTCTATTGGGTTTAGATCTGGGCTGTTAGCTGGCCAGTCTAAGACAGAAACTGATTGCGCTGTAAGGAATTCCTTAACGGTGCGTGCAGTGTGCTTTGGATCATTGTCATGCTGTAATGTCCAAATAACCGGTAGAACGTCTTCAGCATAAGGTAACATTGCTTCTTCCAGTATATTTTTGTTTTGGAACTGATCCATGTTACCTTCTATCAACTTTACAGGTCCCACACCATGTCCAGAAAAGCACCCCCAAATTTTCACATTTCCACCACCGTGCTTTAATGTAATTTTTGTGTACTTAGGGTCAAATGCTGTATTCGGGGGACGTCGTACATATCGTTTTCCATCAGAACATACTCTATTTATTTTCGTCTCGTCAGAAAAAGGTACATTTTTCCACTGTCGCACAGTCCAGCTTTCATACTTTCTCGCAAATGCAAGCCGGGCTTGCCTATGGCAAAGTTTTAACATGGGTACCTTTCTTGCTATCCTACCGTGCAATTTTTCTTCTACCAAACGTCTTCGAATAGTGCGTGCTGAGATTGCTGAAGGGTTGTTTTCACCAAAATATTCTTTTCTCAGCTCATTAGACCATTTAAAAGGATTTTGTTTTGCCATACGAACGATGTTTCGGTCATCTCGAGGAGTCGTTTTTCTCTGTTTAGGTAGACGTGGAACATTCGAAGTAGTTTGATACGTAGCATAATGCTTTACAGCGTGGAAAACCATCGTTTTTGAACATTGCAAATGGTCGGCTATCTTTTTATAAGACCAATTCTTCCGGCGAAGTTTTATTATTACTTCCCTTGTAGATTTATCACAACTTTTATTTTTTCCCATTGTTTTTTCATAAGAAGCAATCACTTTTAATCTTTCCAGCACTACATGGCGCCAAAATTATACAAACAGTAACAAATCGACTGAGTGTTCTCTATTTTTTGAATAAAGGTATACACTATTTAGCGTTCTTAATTACGTGACCAGCCAGTAAATAGGAATACTATGTTTAGAAGTAGTGTAAAAAGTTTGTCTATTTATTTTTAAGCTAATCATGTGTATCAATAAATACAGTGGTATTATGGAAAAGTTTTACGATACCGAGAGAAATAAAAAAAAATACATGCAATTAGTTTTGCGTCTTAGTTTGAAAAAATCTTCCTTTTGTATCAGCGTTCTTAATTATATGACCACCACTGTATATAAACCTTCCTCTTGAATCACTCTATCTATTAAAATAAAATCTCATATGTCGCGAGAACATACGCAAAAAGAGTTTTAGATAAAAAAAAAAATAGTCGTCCGACATTTGTCGTCCAACAAATTGTCGTCCGACATTTGTCGTCCGTCAATAGTCGTCCGACAAATAGTCGTCCGACATTTGTCGTCCGTCAATAGTCGTCCGACAAATAGTCGTCCGATATTTGTCGTCCGTCAATAGTCGTCCGTTAAAAAATACCATATGTACGTCTTAATACACTTACAGCCAAATTAAAAACAGTAGGCCCAGGCATACATTTTCGCCGCGCCGTAGAGAGGGGATAGCTGTCTACTCTCCATCCGTCTTACGCTTTTTCGATCAGGTCACGTGTCCTGACGCGAGTTTAAGATTTTATACCCATTACAGAAAAAGTGCTCAACGCCGCTAAAGAAGTTTTCACTTCAAAAAACCACATCCAAATGCGTTGCGTAGTTTTAAAGATCTAAGCATTCAAAGGGACATAGGGATATAGGGACGGCGAAAAGTGACTTTATTTTATACTATGTACTATGATTTAGAATCACGGAAGTCGTTTAGAAGTGGGATTTTTCTACCTACGATTTAGGTAGGTAAGTACCTGTAGGTACCTCTACTATTTGGTCAAGTCAAAATAATAAAGAGCTTTGAAAGTAAATACCTTCTTCAGTAGTGGTAACCTGGACCAGTTGACTGGGTTCGCTTTGTCCCAGTCTGTTTTCGGCGATAATTCGGAGATGGTATGACGTTGCTGGTTGTAGGTTCTGAACACTTGCTGACGTCACACTTCCAGGGACGATGACCTTTTGCGGTGTAGATGGCCAGGAGTCTGGGATAATGTTAAAATATACCATAAAAGTAACGCGTAAATGCGTAATGTGGAATTGTAAGAAGATATTTTTAATAACATAAAGCCAATTCTCGTAAATTACATTGAACTTCGACCTACCCTCAAAGTAGCTCAAAATATCCACAATTATTTTAAGCTAATTACCCCGTATTTTCAAGTATTTTTTTGTAAGCTTCAGATGGATGTAAATCTGTTCTATGTTTTTTTATCTTGTGAAAATATTTGAGAAGTTGAACCTTTGTTAAGAGGAAAGGGTACCGGCTCTCTCTCCATACAAACGTAGTCTCGACTGTTTCCTCCCTGGATAATGACACTAGCACAAATATTTTTTTTTGCATAAAACTTATAACTATCATGGCCATATTGACCATGCTCCTATGTCATATTTTTTGTAAATATTTTGGTTATTTAACTCTTACTTTCTATGATAATTAGAAAATGAAAAAAACCAAGACATAGGTTTTATGCAACAAAAATATTTGTGCTAGTGTCCTTATCCAGGTTGGAAACAGTCGACTACGTTTGTATGGAGAGAACGCTGGGCACATTTCCCCTTAATAGCAATTTTGTGACTAAACTTGGCCTCAGCACAAATCAAACTGTCACATACAAAAGCAAAACAGCTAGGACTATCACGATACGATTAACGAACGGACTCTACCTGGAGCTTCCTTATACTGCACGATGTAGTTGATTATAGGACTGTTCCCGGCGTAAGGTTGAGTCCACGATATCTGTATTGATCGTGATTGTTGGTCTATTATCCTTATGTTTTTGGGCATTTCTGGCACCTGAAACGAAAACAACAGTCGATTTACCTGACACTTAAAATTTTTCTATCTTATATCTTTTAGGAACCGTGCTTCTGTTGACCAAGTAGGACGTGACGGGCTTTTTAAGATGAAGGTCGCATTTTTTATTTCGGCCAAATACTAAAATAAAAAATATTAATATTTTAGAGAGATTTTTTTTTTGTTTGTAACGAATAGGCTCCGAAACTACTGAACTGATTTTGATGAAACTTGGTATGAGGATACATCAATTCAATGGGAATAACATAGGCTACTTTATATCCCGATATTACCACGGGATCGGGAGTTACGTGGGTGAAACCACGAAGAGCTGCTAGTAAAAAATTTACGTCAGTAGTTTTTACCTCTTGCACAACTAGGTGAATAAGCATCTCATCTTGTCCATAAGCATTTGACGCTCTGCAAGTTAGGGCACCCGTGTCTTGTCTGTATGTTTGTAGGATACTCAGCTCTGATACCAAGCCGTCATCTAACACTTGTTCTCTTATGGTGTATCTAGAAAAATAAAAAAAATGAAATTATATAAAAAAAATCTCTAAAAAGACTAAAATTATTAGATCCTACTTACATGAGGTCATCCAAAAAAAACACCAAATAACGGGCATGTTTGGCAGCTAACAATATTTTTACCTATACCTACTACATCTTAAAAATTCAAAGAAAAACTAAACAGAAACTCAGTTGTTCCTAATAAATCTTTACCAACCTTTGGTCCAAATGATGAGCGATAGTGTGATGATGTGGACTCCTCCAGCTAACTTCCAAAGGGGAGTCACCTGATGCTGCACATTGAAGATGAGCTGCCTCACCCGCCGTTACCTGAACCGTTTTACTCTTCATGGGAAATCTTGCTGGTGCTGAAAAATATGGATAAATGTACTTAAGTCACATAAGTAGGTTAAGTATAGATATTTACAGTATAAAATCGGATCAATCATTTATTCATATTTTAAATAGAGTAATAAGATGTCAAAATTATATTAAAGTACTTGGCTATTTAACCCCATTTGAGGTATTTGAATTAGTATAAATTAATAGTGAAATATCAAATAATAAAATTAAAATTATATAAAATGTCAATTAAAGTAATGTTATTAACACGTCATTCTATACATTGGTAAATACTCTATGGCTATAAAAACACTTTTCCGTCAAAAAAATATGTGATTATCTCTTAAAACATTGTGAAGTCTTCAATTTGAGCTATACAATCTAGCAACTCACTGTATATCATGGGAGCCAGTGCCATAAAGCTTTTCCCGAAAATAGCTGTACCTATACTTACAAAAAACTTATGTCTAAGACGAGTAAATGTTTGTAGCTTATCAAACTGAAAATCAAGATACAGTCTGGCAGGCTTAAGCTTAAAGAAACTTACAGCAGATCGTAGATTAATATCAAATAACTAATAGGTATTCGATGGTTATTTTGAAACAATAACAATTAAAGTTTTTAATAGTTTCAAAAGTTTTAAAGCTCCTACTTTACTCAGTAGAGTGCGTGGGTAGGTAGTTGAAAACTTTCTAACAAAGAGATTTAACAGTTCATTAATTAATTCTGGACTAAATTTTAGCGTCTAGACTTTAAATAATATTTTATAGGAGTTGGTACAATTTAATGGGTGCTACACTAAATAAAAAGGGACACGAAAATGACAAAAAATAACCATTTCACTCTTGAACACTTGTAGTACCAGAGAGAAAAGGCGTGAAAAGGGCGTACTTAGAATATGTATCTAGATACTACGTAGAAGGGTATTCTGGTAAATGGCTGTTTGAATCCATTAGCAGGTGCCCATTTCATTTTATGAAGCCCATTATCTGCGCTTATTAGCTTGTTCTCATTTTGAAGGAACACAGTATCGTTTACTTTTAATGAAATAATATCAAGGTTCTTTTGTCTTAACAATTTTTTGTGGTATCATAAAAGTAACACAGTTAGGCGGTTGTTCGGCTATACTGTTATTTATTGGAGGAAAGCCATTTTGGTAACCGAGCCCTCGTATTTTTTATGATCTACAACGTATTTAAAATATTACAGCCCCATTTGAGACAGAGCTGAGATTGTGGATGGTTTACTGAGATTTACGTTTCGTCAATATCGTAAACAAACAGCGCGAATCCTGATCCAGAGGGAATATCGAAATATAAAATAGCTTCATCGACAGATGGACTTTCAAACATAAAAATATTTTTTCAATTCGAACCAGTATTTCCTGAGATTAACGCGTTTAAACAAACAAACTCTTCAGCTTTATTACCTATACTAATATTATAAAGCTCAAGAGTTTGTTTGTTTGATAGATAGATAGATAGATAGATAACTTTATTTGTACAACACAGTAAAGAACATAAAACATGATTAATATACACAAAGCAAAGTAAAGTAATAGCTATAAAGTACAAGTTGCACAAATGGGCGGCCTTATCGCTTTGTTTGTTTGATTGAACGCGCTAATCTCAGGAGCTACTAGTTCGA
The DNA here is from genome assembly GCA_907269075.1 of Idaea aversata. Classification (NCBI taxonomy): domain Eukaryota; kingdom Metazoa; phylum Arthropoda; class Insecta; order Lepidoptera; family Geometridae; genus Idaea; species Idaea aversata. The sequence goes on from OU026101.1 coordinate 6,342,618, forward strand.
ATTGAAAAAATATTTTTGTGTTGGATAGTCAATTTATCGAGGAAGACTATAGGCTATTTTTTATCCCGATATTTCCACAGGATCGGGAGTAGCGACGGGTGAAACCGCGAAGCGCTGCTAGTATTAGTATAACTACTAATACTAGCACTGCGCTGCTAGTGTTAGTAGTAGTTAGAAACTGTAAAATTAAAAGCTTTAACTGATGAGTAACAGAATACTCGTATATTTTTAGTCCAAACGTAGAATGCAGAAAAATTCTATTTCTAACAATACCACAAACCAACATTAGTGCCAAACCTAAAATTGTATGCGACATTACTTATTCAGGTTGAAGTGAACGTCGGCGAAGTTAACTCGCGTGTAAATCGCGGCGAGCCGCTGTCAAATCGAAATAAACAAGCGAGAAATACGATTACTGTTAGTAACGGAAGTGTTTGCGAACTTCTAAAACGGGTGCTCGTCGGTAGAATACGACAACGTTGTTTGTTAAGGCAACCGGCTGTTGAGTGTTTGAATCTTACACTGTACGCCACAATAGATAAGGTTGCGCCATTGTTTGCAATAGGATTTTAGTTTGATTGAAAAATGTTTCTCAGCATTGGTTCTTGGCAATAGACCTTTGTCGTTTTACTTTGGTATGTTAGAAACCCTCTTTTTTGTCTCGAGAATTTTCTTTTTATTTTATCCCAAAACAATCGTGACTCCAATACCAAGGGTAAAGTCAAAATTGTAGCAAAAACTCAACAAATAAAGTATCGGCGATGTCTAGTTGACGTCCTCTGTAGCGTGCGTAGTTTCACGATGTTTTGCTTCCTAACAAAAGGCAATAACGTTGGGCAACAGACACGTACACCGCGGGCTTATTCTTGTGGAAGGCAACGTGTCGGTTTCCAATAAAGAGAAGACGTATTGCCATAGTACTGTATTGAGTACACAAATGCGCATCGCTCTCGCGTTCGCGTTCACTTCCCCTGTGACAATTGAATAACTGAGGTGTAAGTCTTTATTGTGTCTTGACGTGTTTAATTACCTATGTCATTGTGTGGAAGAATAAAAAACTTTCTTTTGCTATTAAGATAAGGTTGTTAGCAATAGATATTGACAGTATGCAACCTAATATTCTTGAAGTTTATTAAAAACTATCGACTATGAAGTTTAACTACAAGCACTTGACGTGTAATTCCTAGTACTTATTAAATAAAAAAATGTTAATAAACGCTTAGAAACGGTACATTTTAAATAAGAATTAATTGAAATAGCTTTGTTGGAAACAATTTCAATAACCTAAATGAAATCTTAACTATTAAGAGATGCCCGTTCCACTGTACCTTCAGTTTTCATAAAAGTTTTGCCAGGTAGCGGAACTCGACCGCATAACTATCTAAATTAACTTGAAAAGAGACAGCCCTGGGTCTCGGTAAAGTGCTGAGAAAATGGACTTCCTTTAATTTCAGAAAGGTACAATAGAATACTGCCAGTTCAGCAATTTGCGCGAATTATCGGGACACTTGCAGAACTGCGGAATTAAAGTAACCGATAGAATTGTTCGCAGATAAACTTCGGGGAAATTCAATCATTCGAGTTTGGACCGTTGAGGCAAGTGGCGGGAGTTATGCGGTATAGTTCAAGAGCCAATATGTCGACCGGGATAATTGCTAAAACGTGACCGGTTAACACCATTTTCAAAGTTATCGAGGTTGCTAGTAATGACTTATCAAATATTTGATTGAAGGTAATTACACCAGTATGTTCTGTACAAAGTTTGTTTCATATTAGTGTGATCTTCGGAAATTTATTGTTATCTGAAGGCTAATTCTCGTAAATAACATTGTTAAAATTACATTTCAATATCATTTCGATTGCATTTTGATCACAAATAATACCCTCAAAGTAGCTCAAAATACCCCCAAAGTTAGCTTTTTGTAAAAAAAAACTGACTTTGAAGGTATCTTTTGCAAGCGAAATGCAATCGGGATGATATTGAAATGTAATTTGAACAATAATATTTACGAGAATAATTATTGGTCTTCTGTCCACACTTTCTACCATTAAAAGTTTCGTTAAAATTAACATAGATATTGTACATACTTACCTACCTAACATTTTTGACGTGCGTCTTATAAATCGATAAACACCGGTATTCACAAAAAAGTGTGACGTCATGCGTTACGTTACGTTATAGACGTAAGCGTAGCAACTTATTGAAGTATGCAAAAGGGTAATGTGTCAGGTTCTGTTGAAATGATAGGTAACCATAGCAACTTATTGAAGTATGCAAAAGGGTAATGTGTCAGGTTCTGTTGACATGATAGGTAACCATAGCAACTTATTGAAGTATGCAAAAGGGTAATGTGTCAGGTTCTGTTGACATGATAGGTAACCATAGCAACTTATTGAAGTATGCAAAAGGGTAATGTGTCAGGTTCTGTTGACATGATAGGTAACCATAGCAACTTATTGAAGTATGCAAAAGGGTAATGTGTCAGGTTCTGTTGACATGATAGGTAACCATAGCAACGTATGCAAAATGGTAATGTCAACGATACAAAAGAGTTCTTAGGACGTTATCCCGTAAATTATCGTTCGGAAACCATTTTTTTTATCAAATAAATCTTGAACTTTCAATAAATGTAATACATAATTCATCATAGTCAAAATGAATATTACAAGCATTTACAAGCTTAAAAATGATAAAGTTGCAAGTGAATTTATCTCGATCGCCTTAAATTAATTCCTTAGCGAGGACGTCTCCATACTTTCGTAACAAAACAATAATGACAGGAAAGAATTTTCATTTGAGTGCGGACGGTTCATGGCAGAGACTAGAGACGAGATCGAGACATTCCACAACTTTTCACAACAGAGCTCGACAAAAAAGATGATCACTCCTCTTTGTGCACTACACGCAGATATTAAGGTGAAAGGGTACCGGCACTCTCTCCATACAAACGTAGTCAACTGTTTCCTCCCTGGATAATGACATTATAGCAAATATTTTTGTGTCATAGAATCTATAACTGCCGTGACTATGCCCCTATGTCTTGTTTTTTTTCATTTTCTAATTATCTTACAAATTAAGATTTAAAAAAAAAGTGGCACTCGGGGACTGCCACGGTAAAGCTATTGCATAGCATTTTTTATGGTAGGCGAAGTCGGTCGCCGCGCTCAAAGCCCGCGATAAAAGCTATGCAATAGCTTAATAATAAAAAACAAAACATAGGGGCATGGTCATGGCAGTTATAAGTTTTATGCAACAAAATATTTGTTCTAGTGTCATTAAACAGGGAGAAAACAGTCGACTACGTTTGTAATAGTTTGTATGGAGAGCCCCCGGTACCCTGCCTCTTAACGTTTTTTACTCTGACGCCAAATTAAAAATTCCTGCCGTTCGGACTATTCAAATTTTGAAAACTGGGTTAAATATTTACTACAGATTCTCGTATATGTTTGCTATTAGCTTTCCAAAGATATAATACGCAATGATCGATCGCATTATATCAATGTCGGTACTTAGACGTTGAGGGCGAGTGGGACCGACGTGTTAGAGAAACTTCGCAGGAAAAAATAAAATAACATCACAATCAATTATTTCCTAAGTGCCAAAAAATTTCTATGTTCACTTTTTATTTTTGTATGGTGTAACTTAAGTAGGTATACTTGTTTAGGTAAGGGTTTTCAGGCTGTGCTTTAACACCTCTAATGTTATCTACTTGGATTATTAACTCTACCTCATGAGTTTGTATAATTTTGACATTATTATTTTATACAATTGATAGCACTCTGTCGACTTTCTAAAACGTCCACAATAATATACATTCGATCAGACCTTTCTTGTTTTTTTCCGAGGGTCTTTACTTTTTTTTTGACGACCCAGTTGATACAATGGTCACCATGCCGGACTGCCAAACACGGGGTTGCGGGTTCGATTTCCTCGTCAGACAAGTATATATGGTTAGATATTTGTCTGTGGTGGTTGTATCTATGTATTATAAGTATAATATATTTACAAAAGAAAAATATATAAGTAGTAGGTATATCAGTTGTCTAGCACTCATAACACAAGCCTAGTTCCTTAGCTTGGGGATAGGTGACGATGAGTGGAATGTGCAATATTTATTTATTTAGAAAAGTATATAAATAGTAGTTGAGTTAGATGGCAATGTGTGGAATGACCTGCAATGTTTATTTATTTTCAATGTGATGTTCCGTTCCTTACCATTAACTTTTAAAAAGACGAGTTTGCTAAGTCCAGCGCCGATGTCGTTCCTAGCTTCGCACAAGTAGTGTCCTTCGCTGTCCTTCGCCACTCGTTCGAAAACAAGCGACCCGTTCTCGAGCACGCGCGAGTTACCCTCGAACATAAAGTCCTTGTATTCTCCAGGGGTATTTCCTAAGAAAATTAGAAAAAAATAGCTATTTTGAGAAACGGGAATATAACTAAATATATTTTCAAAAATTATTCTTGATAATGGGATTCGAACTTACGTTCTTCACTATTATATACATGCTCTAGTTGGTATCATTATAACATAGTATAAAACAAAGTCACTTTCCGCTGTCTGTCCCTATGTATCTAAATCTTTAAAATTACGCAATGGATTTTGCTGCGGTTTTTTTTTAAAGATAGATTGTTTCAAGAGAAAGGTTTATATGTATAATACATGCATAATATAACCGTGCGAAGTCGGGGCGGGTCCCTAGTATAGAGATAAAATTTGGTTAAAACATTTTGGAATTGTATTAAATTTTCTCGATCTCAATCAAGATTTTCGAAAGCTCTAGCTTATATTTAGGAATCTTCATAGAAAATTCTCAACGTAGCTGGTTGTTTTTATATACATACCAACAGCTTTTTTCCAAGTAATTGTTGGTTTGGGATACCCATCAGCTTGGCAAGGCAGCATGACATCCTGGCCGGCAGCTACTGCGACGTCATTTGGTTCCAATCGCCATCGAGGCGGCACTAAACAATTAAATTGTATAATTAACGAATACAAACACATAAACAACGTCTTTGCAAATTACGTAGTTATTAAGGAAGAGGTTCAAAAGCGAGTAATATTTTGTAATTAAGACGAACTTTACCGAGATATAAATCTTGCCTTTGCTCGACGAAATGGAAGGAAATTGAAATGGAATTCACTTCCCTACATACATGGCAAACATAGGTTGTGTATCGTAGATTTACCACAACAACAGTTTTTCCTTAGCAAAACTCTAAGGTAGTATTTGCATCACATTGGAAAATATTTCCACAAAAGGTAAAACTAATTTCGCTAAGATCGTCCCCTCGCAAAAATCCTTAAACAAACAAAGTTTCGAAGTTCCCTATTTTGACCCAAAAAAAGTACAAAGTAACATAAAATGAATTTACAATAGTACGACCGTGTCGAGTAATCTAATCAATAGGGATAAATTAGGCAAAGAACGTAAAAGAGGCGTAAAACTACCCTCTTACTTAAAAGGAGAAAGTAACGATAAAGTACAAAAGTAAAACTGTGTATAAAGCTTTGAAAAGTCCAGTAAAAAGCTTTACATCTCACCGTTCAAGGGAAGCCTTAATTTAAAAGAATTGGTTCGCTTTTAGGTAGTAATAAACGATACAAAAAGATTATGTGTCGGTACGTACCTAGTTGTACAGTATAGGTCATAAATAAATGATCAGTTTGCTACAATAATAGAATAGAATATACTTTATTCAAACCAACACACGACATAGTATACACATAAATAAATAAAAAACAATAAGAGATACAGAGAATAGTGAAACAATTACGAAACAATAGGACATAGTTAAAGAGAATAGTAATAGTATCAACAAGTATTGGAGTTACGACCTTCTTCTAATAGACGTTACACACAAACTTAAATACTTGAATTAAAAGTACTCAAGTAATTAAAAGTATTATTTTCAACATGCTAGCTATGTCTTTAGTTGGCCGAGAGGTATAAGCCGCCACCCGCTACACCGACCGAGACGTGGGTTCGATCCACAGGTTACTTTGTTATAATGTTCAAATAGTGCTGCACAGGATGGTAAACGTTACGGTGGGCAGAGACTTTTGACCGTGGATTGTACATAACAATAAATACTCTCTCTAGTGTTAATTGGATTCGGAATTTAATTAATTATTTACAACATTTGGTAGTAGTTTAGGACTGCGGTCTCTGTGTACAAGCGTACGCACAACTCAACCGCAGACGGGTCCAGTTTGGTAAAACTATTTCATTACTATAAACTAGATAATATGTTTTCCCACCGGTCGGCATATCCCATTCCTAACGAAATTTTATAATTTCCGTTCGTTGTTCTTACATGACTATTACTACACCGTTAATATATATTATTTGATCCACATTGTACTCTTCTGTAAAAAATTACGTTCATAGATCTGGCGAATATTATTCTGATAATTAAGTCTTACAAATCCCGATTCCGTAGGGATTTGCACAAAATTCTGTTTTGTGTTTACATAAGATTTGTAAAACAACTGTGCAAATTCTAGGTTTCTAGATCCAGCGGCTATGCGTGGGTTGTCATCAATCAATCATGAAAAACAGTTAAATAGAAAACTAGCTGCCGGAAAACGTTGATTTGCCATATAAAAACGTTGTTGGACGATTCTCAGACCTAGTGAAGACCACAAAAAAATTCATACAAATCGGTTCAGCCGTTTAGAAGGAGTTTGGTAACTACTTAATACCGCGACACAAGAATTTTATATTTATAGACTAGCTGTTGTCTGCGACTTTGTCCGTATAGAAGTCGACAATAGACCAAGGAAGCACGTTGTCCCATACGAACTTTGCCCCTCTTTTTCACCCCTATAATTTCCGAAAATCCTTTCTTATCTGATGCTTACGTCGTACAAAGAACACACCCTCCAAGTTTCAGGTTTCTACGATCAGCGGTTTAGGCTGTGCGTTTATCCGTCAGTCAGTCAGGACAAGGAATTTTTATATGTATAGAAGATGATCTTACCGTTGACAGTGAGTGGTATTGTATATCGTTCGGAGCCTGCGACATTTGAAGCTATGCAGGTATAGTTCCCACTGTGAAGCGACGTAATCTGCTCTATGACGAGCGAGGCGCTGTACTCGTCCATCCTCCTCGTTATGATCCCGCTGGGAGCATAGGGCGATGACGTCACGGGCTGCCCATTCTTCTCCCAACGAAAAGCAACCGGCAAATCCCCTTCCAATATTTGGCACGATATAGCTGCTCTCATACCTTCTCTGAGAAGGTTCGTTAGCGCTGGTATCGGTAAGATTTTCGGTTGAACTGCAAAACATGCTCGTGGTAAGAATTCGAATATGAAAAGCGATATTGTTACGTAAACAGTTTTTCATTTCGATGTTAAAACTAGTTTGCGTAACTCAAAGGTTAGGTAGTTTACATATTGGAAAATGTTTTAAATATTTGTTAGTTTTGGTATTGAGTTCTACTGTAAAATACTGTGTTGTTAATTCAAATATATGGAGCACTTGCATCGTTGCTTATGTAAAAGAGGAACATGAAATCATGTCTTGTAACCTTTGAGCTAGAGAACTCTTTTCAGCCAATTGCTTTATGAACTTTGAGGTTTTTCCATATTTTTATTTTATTGCCCTATTAACCGGTAAAAGCCAAAAGTTTTAACGCTCCGTAGATGCCGCGGTAATGGTTAAATGCGCCAACTTTAATGAATTACGGATGAGTAACTCCACCCCTCTTGAATTCGTGATTTTATAGCACATTAAATCTTACTAAAGAAAATGAGAAAGTTTATGCAGAAATTACTTGTGTTGAGTTGAGTAACGAATGAGTTGAATTTCGGTTCTTGTGCGAATTTCGGAGTGATTACGTACCTACATTAGATAAAGGATGGCGATTATGTGTTAGGGAAAATATCAAGTTTTCTTGCCCGTGACAAATGCCCGGAAAACTCAGCGTGTTGTGTGACAAATGAGATCAGAAATTACGTTTGAGTAAGTGTTATTTGTTGGCTACGTCCACCGGTAGTGGCTACATAAATATTCACAGCGTTAACTGTTTCGTTCGAGAATTTATTTGCTATGAAAGCGTCCCTTACTGTAAAAGTAGACAATAACGACTGAGGTCAAGGGTATCGTAATATTAACATTTTGTCCCGTAATACAGGCAATTTTAAGGGATAAATGTAATTGTTTGGCTTAGTTTAGGTAGGTGAGAAACAGTTTTAGTTATTTAGGGTCGGCTTTATTTAACAAACGTCCTAGCCACTAATCTTCAGCTTTCGTATCCGTAGCACGCGAAGTTAAACTTAGACAGTCAAAACTTGGTGATAGAGAGATTAGTTAAGGTAGACTTATTTTGGTTTCAGACTTAGAATCTTATCTAAATTACGCTGCATAGCGAGTCATTAGTAAATCTAATTACATTTTTACACGGGGTCTCTAACTCAAAAGTGTAACTCTCTAATAACGCAAGACTAAGCCTAAAGACTAAGCATTGTCTTAGATACATTACTAAAGATTTTCTAATGTGGGTATACGCTATTTTTGCAAAGTTTTCTTACCAAGTATTTGTACTTCGACATCTCTCCTAGCTGCATGTCGTTGTCGGTTCGATGCCTGGCAGGTGTAAGTCCCAGCATCTTCGCCTCTTTGAGTTTGCTCTACGATCAGAGTTCCATTCGGAAATACTTTCTGTCTTCGATTTAGGGGAAGCGTCTGTCCATCTGTGTTTATAAAAAAAGATTTAAAAAAAATGCTGCTGCTAAAAATTTAAAAGCAGAAATGTTAGCATTCTCTCTTTTCTAGGGAGGAAAACCTAAAAAGTATTTTTGTTAGTTGTTCAAAATTAATTACAAACTATAAAATAATTTCTAATTTTACATCTGACAACTGCCAGTTGGAACTCGGTCGAGAGTTCGGCAGTAACAAAAATAAAATTCCAACTGTTAGCCAGTAAAAGCGAAAAGTTTTTCCGAAATGTGCTTGGGCAACGCAGCCTCGACAAATTTTAAATTTAAATATCGCAGAAACTGGGACAATTTTGGAATAAAAAAATATAATGCACGCCACTTAATTTTCGTAAAATATAATTTGTGCTGCCCCGTTGTACAACATCAGCTCGGTAGTAAAATATTTTCTAGCTTAGAAAGGTACCATAGAGAAGTAAATTATAACCTGAGGGTGGATACTAAAGCTTAGTTCTTGACACTTTTTAGAGTTCCGTACCACAAGAAATAAAAATGAGAATCTTTATAGGGTCACAGGTCTGTCTGTGTGCCAAGATCCATTTTCTCGGGACCGGCTAGAGGTAGCGGGTTAGAAGTTTATATGGAATATTAAGGTTTATGATCCCTATAAGATGTAAAAAATAATGTAGGTAGGTACCAAAATTTACTTTTTTGTTAACTTTAATATAAATAGACTTCTTAATCGTATAGAGTTTAAGTTAAAGTTAAAATGACACCAAGCATACCACTGCAAAATAATTTAAGATATTTGACATGTGTACGGAACTCTCAGTACGCGAGTCTGACTCGCACTTGACTTTCTTTTTATATAACTAATGAAGAAAAATGTATCTTTTAAAGATACTTATTATAGAACGGTCTTAGGTCACCTTAACGACGAAAAGAGAACCATAAAATGGTAAAAGATTTTGACAGGGGATGCTTACAAAAATAAATGAAAATTATGGGGGAGTGACCGAAGTCTGATAATTTGATCTTCGATGGCTGGTACCAATAGCGGTTTATTGCCTTATTCATTTTTATCGAAGGGAGTGAAACGAGCTTCCTATTATAAAGCAATATTATCATCGCTATGGACGTGTAGATAAACGGTTTATATAAAAAAGGATCTAATTATTAAACCTAAACATAACTGCCGCACTCACAAAATGCTGATTATTGCATCATTAGTTAATTAATGCTTTGACTTGCTGTATAATTCTTATTTTATGTAAAATCGTGATTACTAGAAACTCGAGTTTCAGCGTATGGGTGGTTAAGAACGAAATTAAACACCTCACAGTTACTTAAACACGACTTTATGTCTCAGAAAGTGTCTAAAACTACTTAATGACAACATTTTACGGCCGCTATCTTTTTACAGTGTTTCTATTTCAAAGAGCACTTGTAAAACTGCAGTATTTTGTGCTATTTCTATAGAAAACCATGTAATGAACAAGAATTTTGTAATTTGCAGCGAATAGAATTTCTATTTGTTGAAAGATAGACTTCCCTAATTGGATGCTACGAAAGTGTCAAGTCTATTAGATTTTGCGACGCAATTTTCTCTGCGGCTCAGATATCGTGAGAGAGACCGTATTTTAAAGAAAAGCAACCTGCCGCCGCCTGTCCTGAATTCTCAAATAAACAACCAGAATATACTGCGATCCATATTTTCTAGTAAAGCCTATTTCTTCGACGTTTACATTAACGGAGAGACGGTCGAAGTTATTCCACCTAGGTTTGCATCTTTGTGAATATTTTATTTGTGTTACGTCAAATTTTGGTTCCCGAAAAATACAGAAATACACCACCGAAAAATACTCTGCATTGAGTTACAATACAAGTGAAACGACCCGGGATTGGTAAATAAAAGCCAGATATTTTAATAAATAAGTAGTAAATTTCGTAGCGTCTACTTAAGTAGTCGGTACTTTATTGTTTTTGTTCCTCACAACAAACACAATAACAATAAATAAATAACTTTAAAGGTTACAAGTTTATCTATAATTTCTTGATCACTGTAAATAATGTTCCGTAAACTATAATAAAGTATTAGTATCGCGGCTCGCAGCATAAATCTTTTAGATGTTTCCTTTAAATTATAAGAAATTCAGCCGCTACTCGGTTTTCTTAAAGACCTGTTGCTTTAAAAGATGAAGTAACTCCCCTTGGAGGATTTAATTCGATACTGTTTGAGAGTATCTCCCGTTTTATTGCATGTACTCTAGCTGTATTACTATCGACAGCATGTTTGTTGGTAAACAATAAATGTCTTTGGTGTTTAAATTACAGATGTAAAGGGATTTTTATTAGTACCTACCGTTTTATGATAAAAATAATAAGGATTGGTATGTAGCTTTGAAATATTCAAGGTCTGAAACCCCTTACGGGTTCAAAAAAGCTTTGTTCTTTGTGAAAGATTGATAGAGCATTTTCTTTGTATATCGTTTATTTGAGAGAAATACTCTTTGCTTTTAATTGATATTTATGCAATTGACGTCTAATTTCTTCTGTATAAGAACAATCGAAGCGTCCAACATAAATTTAATTTCATAACTTTTAATTAAACAACTTCAAGGCTCTCGAACTACTTTAGCCTTAATAACTTTGAAATGAAGTCACTAATAAATACTTAACTTATGTTTGTATTTAAGCCGGCGAGAAAACTTTTTGTTTTATCTAATTAAGATTTGTTGTACAATTCAGAATTTGTAAAATATAGCTGAAATTTATTATAATTGTTTACAATTTTGTCGTTTATTTACGTTTGTTCGTAAAGAAGTTTGTTAATTATCATAAACAAAGAAGATTTATCTGTCACTGTAATTTTGGGTGTATTTTTTACGATCACTTAAATTAGGAGAAGTTAGGGTAATATGAAGTAAAAGTGAAAGGAATCGATCGGGAAAAGGAACATTCGAATGCTACAAACCAGATCGATTCCTTTCCAGAAAATAAGCCTTTCACACCATCGACGCAAATTGGAAGACTTATTTTTCCGACCCTCCGTTCAACATCAACGTTATGGTCCCGAATAAAACATTTTATAAATCGAAAATAAAATTAGACCAAGAATACCGTCATTTGGCACGGCCTGAAAATTACTTTAGTCTCCAAAGAAAATTATGCCAATTTGCTGTCATTAGCGCGATTGAATTGCGAAAACTGGGAATATACGTACCTAACGACTTTCATTGGATCTTCGTTTCTTTACAATGAAGTGAAAAATAATGAGGAAGTATTTGTAGAAATTGCGTAAAATCATTTATTTTCTTAGTGATAGATTTAAACCGTGTTTAAATAAATGTTGTGATCCTATATACCTCATGCCAACATGATTGTATAGGCAACTGTTTTCTGGAATATTTTTCGTATTACATTGTAAGAAAAATATAGAAAATAACAAGTTTTAAAAGAAATTTCCCTTGCTAATATAATAAAACTTTGATCATCCATAACCCAAATTAGAAATCACAAGTTTGACATAAAACGATTTATAGAACCAATCTAGAACATAATTATTATACCGAAATATCTAATCAAGTTTGATGTATGTTAGTAAAATAGTTCCGGGCGTTGTGCCAACTATCATAAGTTCGGATATTTGGCAAAGAAATGACATCAAACATCTTACAATGAAAATGCATTGAGAAAATTTTGTGGTAGCACCGATCACACGTAATAACCCCTAAATAATGATGTAATTGACATTTCCTTAGAAACCTGTATTAACGAAGAGAATAGTTTATTAACTAGGTATAGTTATTTGATAGAGCAGTAAAACCATCTTGTAGTTATTAGTAGAAAATGTAATTTTCTCTTCGGTTTTCTCGTATAAAATGAGCCTTGACTGAGGTTGGATGGTGGCTTAGCTACCAAGTATAATATGGGTAGTACATAACTCAGACATAAGATTCATATAACGCCTTTCCTAAGAAACCTACGTAAACTGGGTTATTGGTCACTATACTAGCAAGCCGTTGAGGGCTACTTCTGTGCACCTAAACAAACAACTTTTCTACGTTCTACGACTTTTGGAAATTCGAATATTTTTTTGAACATTTTGAGGTTATATAAAATTAGCTGATTTTTTAAAACTAAGATCATTTAGATTTAGAACTGTAGATAAAACTTATAAAATAAGTACTTATAATACTGTTATAAGAACCTCTCCGTGTAAGGAACAGCTGATTTTCAAGTAAGAAAACATAACCTCAAAATTAAAAAAAAATGTTCGAATTGACAAAACTTGAACTTAGATCATAAGTTTTATGTTAGGGCGCACAGAAGTAGCCCTTAACAGCTTGCTAATACGGTTACCAATAACCCTGTATAAGTAGGTTTCTGAGGAAAGGCGTCATGTGAATCGGATACTTAATTTACCTAGTCGATGTCATCCTAAATGTATGATCAATTTGCTACAATAACTTACGACCTTCTTCTAATAGACGTTACACACAAACATAAATACTTGAATTAAAAGTAATCAGTGTGATTATTATTTTCAACATGTTAGCTATGTATTTAGTTAGCCGAGTGGTATAAGCCGGCACCCGCTACACCAACCGACGCGCGACGTGAGTTCGATCCACAGGTTACGTTGTTTTAATATTCAAATAGTGCTGCACAGGATTGTAAACATTACGGTAGGCAGATACTTTTAACCGTTGATTGTACTACCCGTATAGAAACGTGATGAGACGCTATCTCTACAATATGAAATACTATTATTACCTCTTTCCCACGTGGTGGATTCAATCGGATATCCTGCGACTGGACATTTAATATTCAAGTCGGTGCCAGCAACAGCTGTGACTTTAGGCATCTCCCGTATGTAAGGCAAGCCGTAGACGTTGACTCGAGCCGCATGGCTCGCCTTCCCTGCCGAGTTGGTGGCGACGCACGCGTATTCCCCACCATCTTGTTCTGTCACTCGGCTGATGTTCAAGTGACTTACTACATCGTCTTGGAGAGTTACATGTTGACCTACTACGAACCTAAAAATAAGAGACTGAATGAAATACCTAACTCATATCCGGAAAATATATCGCACATCAGGAAGAACAATGGCACAACTTACATTTATTGAATTTTACAGGAGCAAGGTTTAAAGGTTTAAGGGGTCCTTAAATATAGAAATTGGTTTATTTTAAGTTCTTTTGTGTTTTCTACCCATAGGACATATATTTTAAAATATATTACGATACATTTTATTTGTTTTGGTTTTGTATAATTATCTAAAAATGTGCATAAACGAAGAAGAGTCCTACAGTTGTGCCATTGTTTTTTTTATTATGCCATTGTTTTATAGTAATTATGACTTAAAAATGACTTAAAAGAATTGTGACTGAAAAATTATACGAGAACAACGGCACATTTGACACGAAATGTGTCATTGTTTCCCTATAATTTGAAACTATACTTGACAAATGTGTCATTGTAGCACTGTGTGGTATAGCAAATATGCCGTTGTTCTTTTAACCCTTCGATCAAATTCTTACCCGTCTAAACAAATTAGTTAGGCGTCCCGACACAACTGACAAATGAGCTGTTGTTACGCGGGGAAGTGGGGATAAATCCAATAATATTACAACGACACTAGCGACTTCTGTCGAAAACTATACGAACTACCGTTGTGCCGTTTTGTCACACGATAGATAATGCATTTTTGAACACTAAGAACAAAAAAAGTCATTTTCGCATTTTTGGTAGATGTGCCATTGTTCTTCCAGATGTGCGATATATAGATAGAAACACTTTATTTAAACAACAAACTAAAAACATAAAAACCAGTAGTTTTATACTGGCAGCCTTTGGACTAAGTATACTAAAAAGCTTTCAACGCGCTGCGTATCCAGTACAATAAAAGTTTCAGAATGCTGCTAGGGCTACCAAGGTTCCTTTGGGGCATGAGGTAAGGTCTGCAGCGCATCAGGAATGTTTGCGGAGGCAAAAGTTGATTGTTTTTATACACTAACTAGCGACCCGCCCCGGCTTCGCACGGCTATATTATGCATGTATTATACATATAAACCTTCCTCTTGAATCACCCTATCTATTAAAAGAAACCGCATCAAAATCCGTTGCGTAGTTTTATATAAAGATTTAAGCATACATAGGGATATAGGGACAGAGAAAGCGACTTTTTCTTATACTATGTAGTGATACGTAAAAGAGTTGCCTCGCTGATGCGCCATGTGCGAGAGAGCTCCAGCAGTAAGTAATATAATAAATCAGAGAGGATGTTATTTATTTGTTTGTTTGTTCACGATCAAACCTTAACCGATTTGGATAAAAATCGGTATAGGCGTTGCCTATTTTCATCGTAAGCTTAAATCCTGAAATTCCCGTAGGATCGGGACTTTCGCGGGTCAAACCACGGGGCGCAGTTAGTTATCTATGACAGAGAAGTTTGCTACAACATATTTACTTACCTAGAGTTAGTAGGTATTGGGAATCCATCCAGCAGCCAAGTGAACTGTGGTGGAGGATGTCCCATCGCCACACATTTGAGAGACACGCTCGGCCCAGGCTGTAGCGTCTGCTCTGAGAACCAGTACACCAGTTCTGGTTTCGATTCTGTCAACAAAAAACATATGAAACACAAACTTTATTATATGTATTTAAATGTGTTTATTTACATTTGCCTGTCAGTCTTGAAAGGCCTTTGTGCCTAACGATCAAAGACGTATGTTCTCTTGTAAGCTAATTGTGTTTAAAATTAATGTATAAAATTGAATTCGGCGTGTTGATGAGGCAATTCACTTTTGAAGGTTATCTTTTGATATTTAAATATTTTGTTTGTAACTTTGTAGGTAGGTGCATACTTCAGAACAAGCTAAACATATTATTTTCAATCAATTATTATTTATTTTCATAAATTGATGATGCCGGACTGCCAAATTCAGGGTTGAGGGTTCGATTCCCGCCTCAGACAAGTATTTATGTTTAGATATTTGTCTGTGGTCTGGTTGTTTCTATGTATTATAAGTATAGTAGCGACCCGCTCTGGCTTCGCTCGGCTATATTATGCATATATCTATAATATAAAAATGAATCGCAAAATGTGTTGGTAAGCGCATAACTCAACAACGCCTGGACCAATTTCGCTAATTCTTTTTTTGTTGGGTTTGTTATTGTGTGGAGAAGTTTCTTACGGAAGAAAAAATTAAGAAAGTTGCGTAGAAAATTACTACGCAGGTGAAACCGCGGGGCGCTGCTAGTTATACATAAAAACCTTCCTCTTGAATCACTCTATCTATTAAAAAAAAACCGCATCAAAATCCGTCGTACGGCAACACAGCTTGTTTTACGCGTAGGTGAATTAGACGTGCAGTTAAAGTAGGTAACGGTTACGCGTAGCTTCATTTTACGGCAATACCGATTATTGTTTGCGTGCATGTTACGTATGCGTCAACTATGCGTGCACTCGACTAATGCGTCATAAAATACGGCGATCGGGGGGCTGGTCCTTCCTTGTGCAGGTGGTACGGCACGATGGGCAGGAAGTTTGGTGCGTCATGTAATGCATTGAGGCACCACAGTCACACTCTAGTCCTCTGGTCCATCGAACCAAGTTCAATCTGCAGCGGCCCACTTTAGTAAACCTAACAATGTTATTTTGTTTGTCACCGCACCAACACGGAACAAAATAGGTAAAGGTATCGAAAAAGCTCCAATCCAAGCTCCAAGCTCGAAATATCCCCCAAGTGTTAATAATTATTTGGCAGTATAAAACTTTCAAAAAAATATCAATATTTAAAAAATATTGAATAAAAAGTTAAATAGAACATAATTATTGTTAGTTTCAAATAAAAAATATTCAATCGGTTGAGCCGTGTTCGAGTAATCGTTGAACACACTTAAAAAAATTAACTTATTTAGGCGACGAAACGAGAAACCTCCTCCTTTTTTTGAAGTCGGTTATAAAAGGTAAAAATTGAGGTACTCTGTCTGTAACTCTAAAATCTTAAGGAAAATAAGTAAAAAATATCCCGAATAACAATTGTGTAGGCATCGTATAGGAAAGGAAGTGAACGTACACTGGCTTTGGGCGAATGGCGAATGTCTAATAACGCTGATACACAAAGACATCTTATTTGCATTCTGAAAGAGATCCCAGTTCCTACATAGAGACGTCCGTCAACTGTGTATGTTTCAACAAAGACTAAGCTTATCTGAGAATGAAGGAAAGAATAATAAGCCCTGGGCTATCGTCTTGCTTTACGTCTTTAGTTCGCTGTAAGATTTAAACTGCAATGAAAGTTAAAAATGTGTAATGTTTCATACTACAAGGACGAAGAAAAAAGAGCTTTTGAAGAGTAATATTTACATCAAAGGTACATTATTTTTTTATATATGAAATTAAACGAGAACTTAATTAGCATAAAATTCCTATCTTTTATTTGTATAATAAGGATGCTTATTAAGACTAAGTAATTAAGAGCCCAGATGGACGACCGGACGTAGCAAATCCGGTGAACAGTTTCCACGGCACGGATCCAATAAGCTCTCCTGTTCCATCTTCCCACCTGAAATCCCCTTAAATTATTTCCACTTTACAAAATTTGAATTAAAAGAATGCTAACCTGTATAACGTTCGCACTCAAAGAAAATTGTACCAAAAGATTCCAAATTAATAGAAGAATTGAATTTAATCTCGAGAAATCTACTCTTTTACGTGTATTAAGATTTGAGATTCACAAACGGAGTTTACCGTATTTCCTTATTAAAATTTGTTCAAGCGTAATCCTAATCAAATGGAAAAGATAAAAGGTGTAACCTATTAACCCTTATTGTTAAGTTGATCGCTATATTTTAGTCATTCTGAGTTATTTCCTTTGTTATTAAGCCATTTTCAACCGGATATAAAGTAGAAAATTTAAATAAAACGAGGTTAATTTATGTGTATTGGACCCGTGAGGATAGTTCCAGGGTTTCGCAGTTCCAACGTAACTGTGCTTTATATGGGTATCTTAATTAGAGTCCGCGTAAATTGTCCCATTTATTACTCTAAGGGACAGCAAATGTGAGAAGTGCTGTAATTAAGAATAATCACTTATTTATGACGTTAAATTGATTTACTATTTTACGATGTGATGGG
Source organism: Idaea aversata (assembly GCA_907269075.1). NCBI lineage: Eukaryota > Metazoa > Arthropoda > Insecta > Lepidoptera > Geometridae > Idaea > Idaea aversata. The sequence continues at coordinate 6,360,426 of OU026101.1, forward strand.
ACTAAATTGTGAGTCTTTGTACATTAAAAGTTGATAAATTGATTGGTGGTTTTGATTTTATTGATTAAGGAAAATAAGTTTGAGTAATCCATAAGCTGCCTGTCGACCGAAGCGAAGCGTCGTTTTCACCAATAGAATTCTCCGAAAATTAAACGCGGAATTTTTATGTAATTTTTTTGGTGGAAACTCTCCGCTCCGTTCCTCTCCGCTCTGCTTCTTTGGACAGGCAGCCTTAGTTCTCCTGAGTTACACAATATAATATGAACAAACTTTCCTAAGAAAACAATGGATTGAATATAGATTCGTCTAGATTTGTACCTCGTAAGTCCTATATAAACACATATCAATTATATTTCCATTATCTAGGTAAGCTGTAGTATTCAGTGTATTTCGTACCGGTGGTTGTGTAAAGGCCATAATGTTAGTCATTGAATAGGGGCGCCCCGATTTGATCTCTGCCCAGGTAACGGTACTAAATTAAATTAATGCTTCAGAATTATAGACGCTTAACGATAATACCTGCCTCGAATATCCAAACGAGACAATTGTACCTATAAACAATTTTAAATTAAGTCACGTATTGGCCGTAGCTCTAACTGAATAGTTTTATGGGTATTGAAGGTCTGAGTCTCGGGAGAACCATGAATGACTGAAGCTTCATGATCTTACAGCCACTTATCAGTTGACTGATCTTTGTGTGGCCTTATTAATTTATCTACACTGTATTTTCTGCTGAAAAGACAATCTTAAGAGGAAACTTCCTCTAGACTTTATGCCGTTGAGGTCAGAGACCAAAATAAATAAGAATTACGAATTTATAGCAAAAAAGGATAACTTTTTTGTAAATAAAAGAATATTCCTTGATATCTGACGAGATTTCACCGCGTAACTGTAGGTACGAATATAAATCCGTTTTTTACGGCTGCGTGATATGATCTAAAACAATAAATTTTGATGTCGACACATCTTCATTACTTTTCCCATAAAACAGGAAATTGGTGGCGGTCGACTGGGTAACTTTTATAAGATTGAAAAAGCTTTCGTACTCGATATATTTTTGGTATCAATCTAGAAAATTTTACGCTTACTCTTGTTAAACGGCTAAGTAAAAAGAGAAAAGTTATCAGGAAGCTTCTGATAGTTCACTTTACACTTGTTAAGTTTTCTTGCTTTTCCTTTATCCTTGTTCTTGGATCAAACCTTTTACATTGACTACAATAAATGTGATAAACAAGTGGACCTACAAACTTTGTTTAAGTTTCAGTTAGTTGTGAGTTTTTAGGGTTTTGTAAACGGATGTAGGTTTGATCAGTTTCTCTATCAGTTACATAAATATTGATCCACTTTAGTGAAATTAAGAGCATAAGATGTTTTTAGGGTTTTGTAAACGGATGTAGGTTTGATCAGTTTCTCTATCAGTTACATAAATATTGATCCTACTTTAGTGATATTGAGAGCATAAGAATATTTTGATATTGCTTTATCAAATTACCAAAGGTTTTTTTAATAAAGCAAATTGCATGGTTAGTTGTTAGTTTTTAGGGTTTTGAAAACGAATATAGTTCTGGTCAGTTTATCCGTAGGTGACATAAATTATTATTGATCCTAATTTTGTGAAATTGGGAGCGTAAGACCATTTTGATTTAGTTATGATCAAAATAACAGTTTTTTAATTGCGAAAAAAGAAGGAAATTGCATAATTTATTAATTTAAATCGAATTAGACATCCATCCATAGGATCCTCAGGTTGCCTGGAAGATATCGCTTTGAGCGATAAGGCCGTTCTTTTATAACACTAAGACTTAATTTTAACTTATTTTAACACTCAAACTTAGACTTAAAAAAATATTTAATGTAATTAAAAATTGTGTTAGCAATCAATAATTTATGTATCTATCTAATAGAAATCAAATCAACAAAACACTGTACCAGAACCTTAGTATGTATATTGGAAACAATGGCAAGATATGACCATTTGTGCTACAACTAGCGTCAAATTTCATTGTCCGCTTTGAATACGCTACCAGGCTTTGTCAACGGTGTACATAGGTACATAACAATGCAGTAGATATATCTACTGCACAGAATGCGTTTACAGCATTACCCGTCTGAACTTCCCAGCCGTTAGATATCAATAGCAGATAGGTTATTTAAATAGAAACGCTCCGTAGCGTTACCAAGAGTATTTGAAATTGACGTTTTATTGTGAATGTTTCATCACTTGCTACCGTTGGTAAAAGTTGAAATTGTTTTAAAAGATTTTGAAGACGATCGTATATGTAAAAATAAGATACAAAAATGTTTCAGCGCTTTCAAGAGTTTGTTTAAGGATTCTAGTTTAGTATATACTTCTTTCTCATTTTTGAGTGGGTAAGTATAGTAAACAATGATATTTTTATCCACAATATGTATGGAGCAAGATTCTTAAGTGAGCCCATTGTCCAATTTATTTCTGTTGGCATCATGCCCATAATAACAATAATATGTCATAGCGTCTCAACTGAAAACGACTGGTCAGCAATATTATATGAAATTGCAAGGTTATTTGTTTCGAAACAAAATACATTTCAGAACAAACTTGACAAAGCAATTTCGTTTGTTATTAAGTGCGTTAATTCTCTGGTACATACAAAAGTGAAACAGTTTATTCACGCAGAAAAATAACCATAATAGAGGTAAAAGTAATTCTTCCACGTCTGGTCGTGTTTACTGGTGGCAGGGATAAATGTGCCTTGTTAACGGGAGGTCAGCGACTCGAATAATTTATTAACCGAGATACACCTTAAAAGTCACTTGTTCTTTCGAATATCACCCTTATGACATCCCTGCTTCGGAATCTCTTCGCGTTATGATACTCATCTCGGCACAAGTAGGCATAAAAAATAATGCGCCATGGAACTATAATATGATACACACTTACACGTATCATTGGTCGGAATCGACAATATCGTAACAATGACATAACGGAATAATTACGTAATATTTTCTCTCTTATTGTGGGAAAGTGTAGAGGTCGGTGTAAAAGAAAATGAAAAAAAAATCGGCTGCGAAATAAGTGGTCGGTACGTCACGGCTCTACTTATACCGTACCCTGAAGAGCAGCGACACCAAATAGCGGGGAACGAATTAATAATGAAACAAAGCGGCTTATATTGCACGCCTGTGATGGGTAAAAACGACCTTATGGCTTGCGAGATAGGATCTTAATTGGTGATTTCGTGGTTTAGTATTTAGTGTGTTGACTGGATGCGGCGTGCCTGCGTCACTGAAGCTCTTTGTTTGAGCTGAAGAGCTGACTCTAATAGCTTGCAGCGTATCCGCGCTTAAAAATGGACTTTTAAATATTTTACGAAGAAGTCGGGAGGAGGACGAATAAAAAGTTGGATTTATGTATAATATAAGTTACGTTTCCACATGCTAAGCAGTGCATGTCGTGATCGTGACTCACGATGTACGCTCATAAAATGTAGGAAAAATTTTATTACAAAAAGATGTCTTACAGAGACTGCTGAGCTGTGTATGAAATAATTTTCTTTATGTTCAAAGAATAATTTATTTTCTACGACGAAAAAGTATTTCATTTTAGGTCGGTAGGTACATATATGAATTTTGCTTTAGGCTTTATACTGTTGGAGGCGTTAAATTGTAATTTATTATGTATGCCATTTACAAATGAATTAATCCTTTCCCTTTATAAGGTAACGGTACATAAAACGTTTTAGTAATATTAGAAATTTGCAAATACACTTGTTTTAACATGGTCTTAACAGGAAGTCAGATGGGGAGTCACGATATAAGCCGTCCCTTTATTTAGAGAGGCTACACGCTACACGGTTTTGTACAAATTCAGGAATATTAATGTGTAGGTCCTACTTAAACATTCAGCAAAAACACAAGCGAGCACCGTAGCTCAATGTCAAAACTTTGCTACCTTTTGTTTATGATAAAGTTGGGAGCAGTTGTGACACCGGGCTGTAAGTGGAAAACTTATATAGGACCCTTGTTTATAGTTGTATCGCCTCAAGTAATTTGTTTAACCAGATTCTGGGGACGGTTTTTTTTATATGGTAAATGACGTGACAAGTTTATTCGGAGGAAAGAAGGTCAATTGGGAGTTGAGACGTTTATCTGGTCTGTAAGTTTCGACGACTTTAGTTTTTCAACGATAAGTTCCGTTGGTCGGTCTATTTCCTTCAAAAATATACCCAGGTATGGAATTAGATTTTTTATCTTCATGTTATACCTACTAATATACGGATTTGCTCAGTACATGATCGACCGCGGTGAAGCAGTAGAAATCGAGGAGGCCGAAACGCAACACTGGGTGACCAGAAGGTCAATTCTCGTAATTATAGCGAAATGCAATCTTAAATTGATCGAAGTGAAATGATATTGAAATTTAACTGTCAATTGGTATTCTGCAAACCATAATCATAATAACATTTCAGTTACATTTCAATTACATTTCAATTGCATTTCACTAACATTGCGATATAAAATCATTCAGTCATTCATTCATTTTGCTTTGTTAGGTTGGCTATGTCACAAAATTTAAAAGAATTTCATTTGGCGCCTGTTTTATTTTGGAGTGTGTTTGAAGAAACTTTGTGATATGAAGGTCCATGAGATAAATCGCGCTAATGCTCTAGATAGCAATTGATGTCGATAGCAATCAATAGCAATAGATAGCGATTTTTTACAAATAAAGTAAATAATGTGGGCCATTTCACATAACGCCATCTAGCCCTAAGCTAAACAACTAGGCTTGTGTTATGGTGGCCAAACAACGGATATAATACACTTACTTAATTATACTTTAATTTTGTAAACGTATACTAACCTATATCACTAATATTCGTACAGACATACTTTATGCCTACTTACTTAAATACTTGTTTGAGGCGAGAATCGAACCTCTAACCTTCTATATCGAAATACAAGTAAAGTAAACTCCAGTCGCGCTTCGGAGATGACACGCATTATTTTTTTTATTAGATTTACACACCAACCCAACTAAGTTAACCTTAAAAATTCACTAAATTCGTTGTTTCATGTCGATTACATTTCAATCAACTCTCGATCTCAAATTTGACGTTTCTTAAGCGACGAGAATACGGTCTAGATAAGTTCGATTACATTTCGATTTCATTTGTATTTGGAGAATACCGTTTTACGTACATTTTAGTTTCGATTGCATTTCAATTAAATTAACATTTCATTCGGATATCATGTTGAAATCTTAGTTTATGAGAATACCAAAAGATGACGTTTAGTATATTTTTTGCAATCGAAATGTTATCGAAATGATATTGAGATGTAATTTAAACAATTTTATTTATGGGAATTGGCCTTCAGGACCACTTGCTTAAAGAGGAAAGGGTACCGGGCACTCTCTCCATACAAACGTAGTCGACTGTTTCCTCCCTGGATAATGACACTAGCACAAATATTTTTGTTTCATAAAACCTATAACTGCCATGACTATGCCTGCTATGCTATGTTTTGTTTTCTTTTGATTTTTTGTTTTTAAAATCTTAATTTCTATGATAATTAGAAAATGAAAAAAAAACAAGACATAGAGGCATAGTCATGGATGTCATAGGTTTTATGCAACAAAAATATTTGTGCTAGTGTCATTATCCAGGGAGGAAACAGTCGACTACGTATGTATGAAGAGAGCGCCGGTACTCTTTCACCTTAATCATGATGACATGTTTTGCGGAATCACAATAATAATTCCCCATTTTATTCATGTTTAGATATTTACCTACAAGTGATTTAATAATAAATAATTTATTATAACATAAAACCGCTATTCGATGTAATATGGCGAAAAGTAAAATCAAATTTTCTCTTTTCCTTAAAACGTGCCAACCTACTCGTAAAGTTGTCCAATTATCTTAAATTGCTTTTATGTAAGCAATTTTCTCTTTATCTATACCTATTTACGAGAAAGTCTTGAATAAGGAAAACACTTGTAGAAGTTATTTTAAACATTCGAAGGTTCTTGGAACATCGAATCCTTATTGTAGGGACTTTGTTGGGACAAGTTTCTTGCGTTTCAGTAGTTCCCAGAGGGAATGAGTCGAAACTCATTTTGACTGTAATTTTGAGGGAAACCGAGAAATTGTATGTAAAATCTACTTAAAGAAAGCAGTGAAGAGAAAGCGGTAGAAAGATACGAAGAATACGTAAGATTAGAATCTAGTAAGAGCTTTTGATACAAAGAATTTAGCTAAACACAGCGTATTATTATGAGAATTTTAATACTAAATCGGTACACTGAAACCTTCAAAACAATTTCTGTTAAATCGTTAGTTCCGTTGGCTGATATCCGTGATGGAACAGACGTTAGGTTAAGTTAGAAATCTTAATACCCACCCTACCACAAGGGTAAGACCAGTTGGCCAGTCGAATCGTGGGTTTGACATGAATAGGTCAACCAGTGATATCTTAACCAGAGGTCTTACTTACGTCTTAGCGAAATAAAATTGACAACACGATAGTAAGGCAATTGACTAATAATCCCTCGGGTGTTTTCGCATATTTCATGAAGAAAAATAAAATAATAGGTAATAAGACACATCAAATTATTGAGTTAGTATCGAATTGTCGCAAACTCAGGCCCCCTTAATCCAAAACGAGGTATAAGAATAGTTCGAGATGTGAATGAGATTGAACTATATCTAAACACTATTCCTATAATTCTTTATGGATAGTGTTTAGTGTTTTAGACTTATAGTTCACGAGTAAATCTGTGTCTAAATCTAAGGTTTAAATCCACTCCCGGACTATTCTTAAACCTCGTTTTGGATAAGGGGGAGGTAGTCTAAGGTAGCAACTCATCTAAGCAGCGGATGGTCTAAAGCTGATGTAAAGGAATGCGAAGTTCGGAGAAAAACGCTCTATAACTGTTAGGTACATCTCACTGAGGTGAAAACTGTTAACACCTGTCTTGGTAAAAGAATACGTACCTCGTGTTCCAGTAAAGTTCCAGTCAGTGTCGTGGGTATGTGTGCTACGCGCGTAGGGAGCTCGCCGCGATCGGTTCGTCATTGGTCGCGTCCGGGATTCATCTACTGACAAACGTTTCAAAACTTATAAAGAATACTTAAACCGTAATTATTATCCCGGGTCTTCGCGTATTTTGCCTCGCGATAATGACTATTGTGAATAGTCGAAACGTCGAGGTAAGAGAAATAGAATTACGCGATTAAGATCCGGCAAAATAATTACTATGAATACAAATCGTGTGAATTTAAAAAGTTTAACACATAAACCGATTTTATTTTGATTATTGAAAGCGTTACTCTACGATGTGGTTATTTAGTGCATATACGCTTGATGTAGTGTTACGGTTAACAGCGTTTAAATGCGTTATATTCTCACTATTTCCATTAAAGTTAACGTCAAAACTCTTTATTAATTTGGAATCATTCGCATGAAATCACATTGAGACGTCTTAATAACTACCTAGTGACTAACCTAGCGTCTAACTATTTTCATGGAGTTCTGCAATGGAACTATTTTTGCGTTAGGCTACTTTTAATCCTGATATTCCTACAGGATTGGACCTTATGCGAGAAAAACAACGTGGCATAGCTATTTAGGTTGACTTAAACTTATTGAAATATAATTTAATTTTAAATGTTCAATGCATTTAGCTAAATATGTTTAAGCACAAACCCATGCAAGCCACCCTTTAGTCTTTAATTTTCTAATTAATCATCGCCATTTTTCCTAAGCTTTAAATGAATTAAAAACGAAATACAAAGACAATATTAATTATTAAAAGTGTTTAAAGGCAGTCTTTGTGTTATAAAGAAACATAGCGAGCTTCGAAACAAACTTAATGATCAATGAGGAAAAAGTTATCTAATCAATTTTTTTATTTTAAAGAACGACTGGGATGGTTTAGAATAAATTTTATTATCACTGCTCATGCTTATGCAAAATAGACGACAAAACTTTATACTGGGTTCTATCAAATTATTATCCTTAAATAAATACGTTCGAAAGTTTACAAAGTTACGTCAGCCAGAAATTCTGTTTGATGTAAGTTTGTAGAGCTCAATACTAAATGGAAGTAATTAAACTTTCTAGGATTATTATAGACGATAGTACACAGCCATTATAGTTTATTTTGTAGAAGCTATTGAAAGTGGACATATTCAAATTCGAGAAAGAAAGAAAAGATAGAAAGCAATAAAAGTATTTGTTGTGTACAAACACATGGCAAACAAAGGAAGGAAGAAATGAACATGACAAAGAAAATATTACATAAAAACAGAAAAATTACACAAATTATAGAGACTATAGACCTCAATATCTGGTATGAATTCAACTTGCTAGGTCCACCCGTTCCTGAGAAAATCGGTGTTGACAGACGTACAGACAGACAGACGGACAAGAAAGGTTTCCTTTTTTTTACCTTTTGAGGTACGAACCCTAAAAAGAATGAGGACTTCAGCTAAAAGCTACTTACGATCTATAAGATACTCGGAGATCCCATAGGCTTGATCTTTTGAGTTACTGGCGAAACACTGGTAAATCCCTTGATCATCTTTCTGGCTATTCTTGATATGTAATCTTAGTCCATCCTCGGATAACTTGCACCTCTCGGTCGGCTTCACAACTCTCCCGTCATGTATCCAATAGACCAACTCCACCGGATGCCCGGTTACTTTGCATTCGAAACTAAAGTCGGAGTTCGGTTTCGTTCGAACAACTTCGGGTTTGATACGGACGGAAATAGGTTCTGAAATGAGAACATAAAATTAGGTTTTTGAAATTATACAGGGTTGTTGTTTGCGAATTTAAATGGTTTGTTTGTCATAGGTACGGTCGGCTGCATAATTGCAGACCCACCGTAGAGCTCCAAAACGGCTGTTATAAGAATGTTCTCAACACAAGCAAGATTCTAGGCTTTAGTTGAAGTTTAAAGTCTTCTAACTCATCAATTTAACAAACAAAAATTATTAGAATGAAAACATTCCAATAATAGTAAATTTCGAACTCTACCGGGGCTGCAATTATGCTGCCGACTGTACATTTAAAGTTCATTGATTTTCAGTGTTTTGTTAGTGGTTTTCTAGTCTAATAAAGTCATATTGCTATGGGCTGATAATACCTATAAAAATAGTGTAGTGTTACTGACCTCTCCGTGTAAGGAACAGCTGATTTTCAGGTAAACCTAACCTCAAAATTTTTGAAAAAATGTTCGAATTTCCAAAAGTCGTAGAACAAAAGTTGTTTGTTAAGGTGCACAGAAGTAGCCCTCAACGGCTTGCTAGTATAATTTCCAATAACCCTGTATACGGCTGACGTAAAAAAAAACTCCTCACCTGTAACAATAAGTGTGAAATGCACGGACTCGCTGCCAACAGTGTTGTTGAGCCAGCAGACGAACCGGCCGGCGTCATCGCGCCGTAACCGCTCAATGGTGAGCAGTCCGCCTGAGAGACGCGCGCGGCTCCATAGGCCCGTGTCCTCTATGGGGACTAGCGTGTCGTGGTGCTCGCGGAACCACCTAGGTACAAATTGATTTTATTTTCATAGGAAAATACACAGTAAAAAAAAACTAAACCTTTTTTTGTTAACTATACACCATTTTCACACTATTAGACATTAGGATTTTTCTTGACGTCGTAAAGGGTTATATGCGTGCAAACGGCCTTACAAACCAGGATGCCGAAGATCGTGCGAAGTGGAGGCGTAAAAGTAGGAAAGCGGACCCCGGGCTCCCGAGAGGGATATGCAACCGGGAACATCGCTCGGATGATAAGACATAGGATTTTCCTCTGTGGTATTTTGTATACCGTTCCGGTATGGTATGTATGTTGGTAGTCAATATCTACGACTTGTAGAAGTCAATATTATAAAACCCCTCTTCTGTCATTCGGGGGTAAAAACGTTATAAAAAGACAAGCTGTTGCCCGCGACTTCGTACGCGTCATGGCAGTTTTGTTTAATTTTGAATAAAAAATAGTTTACGTCCTTTTCTCAGACTTACTTAATATACTTACACAAAAAAATCATAAGAATCGGTTAAGCCGTTTCGGAGGAGTTTGGCGACAAACACTGTTACACGAGATTTTTATATCGGTTATGGCAATGCAACTGAGAAGCTTCGTAGCGACTACGAAACGTCGTAGCTGCTTGTAGCTGGTTCTACGAAACTTCTACGAACAATACATTTTTAATATTGTATTTGCAATTAAAATCTGTACATTTTTGTTTCCATTTGGCCGCATTCTACTTGTTTTTCCCAGTCCCTTAGACATTTTTTTTTAATTTGCCTCCAAGTACAAACTTTTGACGTGACAACGTTTTATAAATTGGTTTGCCGGGTGACACTTCAAGAAACTGCGTTACGCTCCGCTGACGTTATGCGCTCACAATGAGAGCGAGTGAGAGGCACGCGGGCATGGTTAGCCCGCCTAAGAGCGAGAGAGATAGACATAAAAAGTGAAAGGCACGCGTCCCTTCCACTCGAGCACAGTTGTTGTCACGTAAAACTTTCGCCCGTATACCGACTTTACAGGCAACCAGTTTTTTTTTCCATTACTTTATTATAGTAAATATATTTATTCGTAGAAATAGGTAAGTTTTTAGTTACATTACTTTCATTCTACGTCTATGATACGGACTTGTTAACCTGTCAACTGGCAGAAAAAAGTGTTTAGCAAATATAAAATATTCAAATCACCAAACATTTCAAAAACTCAGAAGGTCATTTTTAACGAAGTTCGCGTTAAAATATTTATTTGCTTTGCCAAGTTTCATAGTCGGTTATTTCCCATGTCGATACTTTCGTCTCAACACTCACCATTTCAAAAGAAATATCTCACTTGGGCCTACAAATTTCTTTCTGTCAAATTATTAAGGTGAATGGGTACCTGCGCTCTTTCCATACAAACGTAGTCGACTGTTTCCTCCCTGGATAATGACACTAGCACAAATATTTTTGTGCCATAAAACCTATAACTGCCATGACTATGCCGCTATGTTTTGGTTTTTTTCTTTTTCTAATTATCATAGAAATTAAAATTAAAAAAATTACAAAATATAAAAAAACAAAAAATAGGGGCATGGTCATAGCAGTTATAAGTTTTATGCACCAAAAATATTTGCTCTAGTCTCATTATCCAGGGAGAAAACAGTCGACTACTTTTGTAATAGTTTGTATGGAAAAAGCCCCCGGTACCCTTTCCTCTTAACACTTACAAAAGTTATTTTCAGTTTCAGACTGAAGTTATCTGAAGTGTGAACCTTCTATTTATTTATTCAGTTAGTTTAGTAAACAAACTTCATTATGTTGCTAAGATTAACTTAGTTTTGTAAAAGCGTAACAATGTTAAAGTAATCATGAACTCATGTTAACGATTAAACTTAAGGTCCGTAGGCTTTTGATTACAGAAAGGACAAGGGGTATAGATAGGATCACTTAATTTTCAACTTACAAACTAGAAAGATAAATAGATAAATTCTTTATTGTAAACACTATTTTAAATTCCAATAACTAAAAAAAATGGTTGTCTGTAAAGTCGTAATGTTTGTTTATATAAGTCTTCTATTCGTCACTCGTCACCATAACACAAGCCCAGATGAGCGATATTATTATTAAACAATATAGAACAAACACGAGACCCGTGACGCGTCACTTTCCCGGAACATGACACACGACGTCACACTTTTTTGTGAATGCAGGTGCTGTTTATTAGTTTATAAGACGTTATCACGTCAAAAAATAAAGCTTAAGTCTAAGTTTTACAAAGGATGGCCTTATCGCTCAAAGCGATATCTTCCAGGCAACCTTTATATAACAACTAGCTGTCCCGGCAAACTTTGATTTGCCATTTCCAAAAAAAAAAAGGAAGAAAAATAGATGTTATTCGATTCTCAGACCTAACGAATTTACACAAAAAAAATCATACATATCACCTATATGTCTGTTTAGGTGGACATAGGTAACTAACACCGCGACACGAGAATTTAACAAATATAGGGATATGAGCACAATATGAGTTCTAACAGACGGACGACGAGGATTTGACGTCGGCCTCTTGGAACGTCTGACAACATTCATGGTCTTCAGAACAATAGTTCATGGTCAATAATAAAGGCTAGTAGGTACTGACGTCTTAAATGAGGTTGAAAATTACGCCGAAAGTTGTGCATGTGTCAGCGAAAGTTGTGCATGTGTCAGCAACTCTACCTATTAAAAAAAAGTGTGTGCGTGTAACCTTTACGCGCGATTGAAGTAAAACTTCTTTTCAAAGCGTAATTTTGAAGGAAACTAAATAAATAATAGATTTTTGCAAAAATTCTAGTATTTTCTAAGGTTTCCGCTACTCTAACTTATAATCAAACTATCTAATTAGAGATAGAAGAGTAACATCGCGGACAGTCACTAACTTCCTAATTAATACTAATGAAGGTCTTCGGTAAAGGTGTAGTACCTCTATGCACCAACCTCTTTTTTAATTTTACAAAGTAGATAAAATAGGTATGCAACCTATTAAGTCAGCGGTCATTTTGAGGTTAGATCAGCACATGTCAATATAACCGGAAACTACTCTCTAGTCGCTCCTAAAGAAGTTTGACTTCAAAAACCGCATCAAAATCCGTTGCGTAGTTTTGAACGTAGTTTTGAAGATCTAAGCATACATAGGGACAGACTGCAGCAAGTGACTTTGTTTTATACTATGTAAAGATATGTGGGCCTGCATCTATGGTCATTTAGACGTATTGAGCTATAGTCGTGTAGTGTGTAATTCATGTACTCTTAACATAAATATATTAATGATGCATCTTAATAATTAAAGCCAGTATTTACTCAGCACTCGTGATGGTTTCATTTCTCTCTATTGCACCTAAGTACCATTAACCCTATATGGCGACCCTGCCTTTTAAGGGTTTGTCTCGCTCCGCGTCGTCATCGCGTATCATATAGATTGGACTTTGGACAACCAACCACCGGCCAAAAATGTGTAACTCAAAAATAGAAAAAGATGATGTCTTCATCACCCAAAATGGAGGTCAAAATACGGCGACAAATGAAGAACTTAAAATTCATTTATCTACAATAAGTGTCATTCTCATTATAATGTGCACAATTTTGTTTCTTGGTGTATGTTACTTCTTATACAAGCAGTACAAGAAATGCCACCACTCGTGGATCAGAGAACAGATTTCCAGTAATATTATGCGACGATCTGTAAACCGAAACAGAAACCGAGGTGGTGATTTGTACGAGTACAGTTATCGAGCTAACGGCAACGGCGGTGATGATACCAACAATGCGAAGTGATGGTTTCTTCAGTTTAACATGTTAACCGGGCGTAAGTGAAAAGTGATTGTGTTGTGATGTGTTAATAAAAAAAAAAAAATAAGCGTGCCTCATATTCTAAATAAACTATTGCGGACTAAAATACGAAAGACTAAAGCGGCTTAAGTGCGTATAAAATAAAGGATTGCTATAATTATAGGTAACATAAAATAAAAATATGTAACGATATGACATGTCTGTGGAGAGTTTGTGCGAATTGTATAAGGAACTATTGCAAATAAGAGTATATTTAATAAAAATCGGCCCCGCTAGAAGAAATGGTGACATAGTATTAAAAAAGATTAAGGAAGCTGATGTGTTAGTAAGTAGATTTAATTCAATAACAGAAAGTTTAAATGCATTGTCAGACAAATTAGAGGTTGATGAATGTGAAGGAATAGAAAAAATAAGTACCGATTTTTTCCAATTATATGACATTATTTTAGATTTATGTAGTTCGTCTTCGGAAAAATTAGAAAAATCAGACGACGAAATGGCTAAGTTCGATTTAAAAATTGCTATGACTTTACTACCAGTTTTATCTGATGATGAAGTAAGTGTTAAACAGCTAATTGATGCCATAGATTACTATCGATTAGAATTAAATGAAGACTCACAGAAAAAGTTAATTAATTTTGTATTAAAAAATAGATTGACACAAAATGCAAAATTAAAACTGGAGAGCAGCTATGACAGTGTCGATCAATTAATAAAGTCAATGAAACTACATTTATTACCAAAAAAGTCTGCCCCTGCTATTCAGGTTAAGCTCACTAACTTTAAGCAAAATAACCTAACGACAGAGGAATACGGTAGGCAACTAACTAACATGTTTGTTGACTTGACAATTTCTCAATCCGAAGGGAATGACGCCGATTATAAAGTGCTAAAACCCCGTAACGAAAAACATGCAATTAAAGTATTTGCCGACGGGCTGAGAAATCGTCGTATCAGTACTATAGTTACAGCTAGAAACTACTCGTCCTTGAATGACGCGGTGCAGGCGGCCCTAGACGAGGAATCTTCATTTCTGCCGCAGTCCGGAGACATCTTAACAATGCGCCATAATAATTATTTTAATAAAAATACCAGAGGTCAGTATAACAATTATAAAGGTCAGCATAGTAATTACAGAGGCCGTTGGAACAGGAATCCAGGACACTTTAGAGGCTGGCAAGGACACAATCCACGGTTCCAGAATAACAACCAGTTCGGCCGAGGACGTGGAACCGGAAGAGGCTCGAGATATGGCAATTACCAAGGGACATCAAGACCACGTGGTTACAGAGGTACGTCAAATTATAATAACTATAATTATTCGGGTCAAAGGTCAAACGAACCACAAACCATGCATATTTTGACAAATTCGGACAGTCAACGAGAGGAAACTACACGATCTGAAAACCCTAACGAGTTTTTTCGTGACTAAAAATGCAATTTTGTCATGTAATAATACTTGTCACATAACTTTAAAAACATACAGTCAAATAACATACAATTTATTAATCGATACTGGTGCATCAATATCTGCCATAAAACATAAACACGTGATTGATCACAACATTCCAATCCATAAAGGAAACCTTGTTGTCAACGGGCTAGGAGGTAAGATCAACGCAATCGGATATGTATACCTAGATATTATAATTGAGAATCAAACACTGAATCATCAATTTTATGTATTTGATTCATTGCCATGTAAAGCTAGTGGCATACTTGGGCATGATTTTCTTAGTAAATATGGAGCGATTTTAAACTTTGAAAACTATTCAATAACTTTGTGGAATGAAGGTGTAAAGTTAAATTTACCTTTAAAGACCGGAAACAATACACTACAAATACCAGCACGATCTGAATCCATTCATTACATTCAAACAGCTATGACAGAAGATTGTGTTATCAATGCGTGTGAAATACAAAACGGAATTTATGTTGCGAGCGTTTTAGTTAAACCAACTGACGGACAAATACCTGTACGTATCCTAAATACTACAGAACATGATTTACAACTGAATGATTTTAAACCAGAAATTTATTTAGCGAGTGATTTTGACATATGTTCCTTTGAAAAAACAATAAAAAATTCAGAAAGAGTTAAAAATTTGCTATCAACATTAGACTTAGATCATTTAAGTAAAGAAGAAAAACAAAGCATATTATCAATATGTGCTAAATATAACGACATTTTTCACATACAAGGAGACCGATTAACAACCACTAAACTATATAAACATTCGATTATTTTAAAACCCAATGTAGCCCCGGTGTACTCCAAACCTTATCGACTTCCGCATTCGCAGAAAAGTGAAATTAAAAAACAAATTGATAACATGCTTGAACAAGGTATTATAGAGCCGTGCAATAGTGAATGGAGTAGTCCGGTCCTTTTAGTCCCAAAACGATCAGAAGGAGAGAAAAAATGGCGATTGGTAATAGACTACCGAAAACTGAATAATTGCATCGTAGATGATAAATTTCCATTACCCAATATTAACGAAATTATAGACTCCTTATCTGGTTGCATATATTTCACGCATTTAGACCTTAACCAAGGATTTTATAATGTAGAGCTAGAAGAGTCAAGTAGAAAGTTCACAGCATTCTCTTCTGGCCAGTATCAAATGACCAGAATGCCCATGGGACTCAAAACGAGTCCGAGTTCCTTTTCTCGCATGATGACAATGGCAATGGCGGGATTAAGCTACGATAAATGCCTATGTTATCTAGATGACCTGATTATCCTGGGTAGGAATTTACACGACCACAACAAAAATTTAATTGAAGTTTTTGAACGAATACGTAACACTAACTTAAAATTAAATCCATCTAAATGCGATTTCCTCAAAAAACAGCTACTTTATTTAGGTCACATAGTAACTAGTGAAGGTGTTTTACCAGATCCTGAGAAAATTAAAATAATTCACAATTACCCCGTCCCACAAAATATAGATGACGTCAGGAGATTTGTAGCGTTAGCAAATTACTACAGGAAATTTATACCTAATTTTGCGGAAAAAGCGTACTATTTAAATTCATTGTGTCGTAAAAATGTAAAGTTTAACTGGGATAACCTTTGTCAACAGTCATTCGAAACTTTAAAACAATGTATTATGAATCCACCAGTATTGCAATATCCCGATTTGTCAGAAAACAATAAATTCATAGTACAAACAGATGCGTCTGGCTACGCATTAGGAGCTATTTTATCAAATTTAGACGGTCGTCCCATTGCTTTTGCAAGTAGGAACCTCAACAAAGCGGAACGAAACTACCCTACTATAGAGAAGGAACTGTTAGCTGTGGTTTGGGCTGTGAAACACTTCCGCCCATATTTATATGGAAAAAGTTTTAAGATACTAACAGACCACAAACCCTTAGTATACCTATTTAACATGAAAGACCCTTCGAGTCGATTACTTAAATTTAGACTTCTCCTAGAAGAATATGATTATGAAATAGAGTATGTGAAAGGTAAAGAGAATGCAGCTGCAGATGCATTATCTCGTGTGATTGTGACTTCGAAAGATTTGAAAGAGATGAATGATTGTTTATTTGTGATGACGCGTGCTCAAAACCGAAGAATGCAATGTACAAGTAATACTTCTTCTCAATCTGACGTGACTAATAACGACGACACCTGGCCTGATCAACCACGTTTAGTCGAAACCTATATAAAACCTAAAAAATCAGTAGAACTAAGATTTATAGATAAACAAAAATTAAACCAATTACGTTGCAAACACAACATCGATTATGAAAATAATATTTTTTCTTACGACAAAGCTCACTATTCATTGTATATTAATCCGGCTTCTCAATCACAAATGTCGCGAGCCGAATTTGCGAGAGAGCTGGCTAAGTTTTGTAAAGATATATCGATCGAAGAAATATACTTACTTAAAAATAAAAATACGAAAATATTTGTGGAAAAATTAGTGAGCGAAATAAAGAAAACTAAAGATTGGGGGGGCCCTTCCTTATGTATTTTAAAAGATGTTGAACGTATAGAAAATATAGATGACAGAAAAGTAATATTAAACGACTTTCATCTGTTGCCCACGAGTGGCCACGCGGGCATTAGAAGAATGTTTAATAATATCAAAAAATATTATTTTTGGTCAGGACTTATAAAAGATGTCACAAATTTTGTAAATAAATGTCCAAAATGTCAAAAACAAAAATATACATTAACAATAAAAGAACCAATGATAATTACATCAACTGCAAACTCTGCATTTGAGAAGATTTTCCTAGATATAGTCGGACCACTGGATAGGGATAACAGTAATTATAACTACATTCTCACGTTACAATGCGAATTGTCAAAATATGTATGCGCGATGCCACTTATAACAAAATCATCATCCGAGGTAGCGCGAGCATTTGTTACTGAATTTATACTACGATATGGAGTTCCCACCGAGATAGCAACAGACAGAGGCACAGAATTCATGGCTGACACATTCAAAGAGGTATGTAAACTTTTAAATATTTCCAAATTAAATTCAACAGCATACCACCACCAAAGTATCGGTGCATTAGAAAACTCACACAAAAGTCTCAATTCATTTTTGAGAATCCATGTAGAAGGAAGACCAGAAACTTGGAGTATCTGGTTACCGTTTTGGTGCTTCGCATATAATACGACTGTACATACATCAACGCAGTTTACACCTTATGAGCTTGTTTTTGGTAAGAAATGTAGTTTACCCAGTAACCTTATTAAATCTATAGAACCATTATATAATCACGACAGCTATCCTCTTGAACTTAAGTATAGATTACAGGTATCTCAAACCGAAGCGCGAAACAATTTAATTAACAGTAAAATTAAAACGAAAGCTAAATTTGACACTTACACAAACGCAATAATATATAAACCAAATGACAAAATTCTAATTAAAAATGAAACTGGTAATAAATTAACAAATCTTTATTCTGGGCCATACACTGTTATAAGAGATCTATCGCCAAATGTAGAGGTTGAAATAAATGGAAAAAAAGACATTGTCCACAAGAATAGGACTAAGCCATATTACGAATAACTAACTGTAAATATATCTATGTAAGTTCCTATAACATTGGAGCGATGAATCATTAAAACATACTCGATACTGCGACGTACTGCATACATTTATGCAGATACCTATTGTTTATATTATAGTGGGTATCAATTTATTTCAATGACTAATTTTACATTTTATATAAACTATATACAAAAAGAAATTATTATAATATAGCATTTAGAAACTAAGCATTAAGTGTAATTAATTTTAAGGATTTGATAACTTACTGAAAAAAAAAAAAAGATAGTAATATTGTAAGAATAATTCTTCAGAAGCTAATAATACATACATAACAAAATGTATACCTACATTGTTTTTGAATTAATAATGATATAGTAATTAACTCTACTCATAGGTACTTAGTTATAAAAAAAAACAAAAAAAAAAATATGTATAATCTTTTTTTTTATTTTCCCCCGGTGGGAGGTGTAGTGTGTAATTCATGTACTCTTAACATAAATATATTAATGATGCATCTTAATAATTAAAGCCAGTATTTACTCAGCACTCGTGATGGTTTCATTTCTCTCTATTGCACCTAAGTACCATTAACCCTATAGTCGTTCTACGGTTAAACGGCAGACGCATTCCATTCATGTTGTCCATGTGTTACGCCCGCATTCACAAGCAGTACCGAAGTTGCTCTTGGGTAAGTGAACGCACTGCGCTAAATGCGGCCCTATGATAGGTCAATTTTGTGCTGCTCTCTTCACTCTAGCTAATCAGAATCTTATTTCCAGCTCTATGCGTTCGCGCATGCAATCTCATAGATTTGATTGTGAATACCGGTGTTAGAGCTCTAAGTATTTACTAAGTAACTGTCTGTTATTCTACAAACAGAATTCCCGTATAGTTCTGCCTAATTTCCGTTAAAATTTTGCACGGAAATGAAACAGCTATATGGCGTGAAATCTCCAATGTTCTTCGAGTTAGGTTCCTTTAGAAATAGTTTTGAAAGGAGTTGAAATGCAGCGAGACATTTGCATTCTGAAAGGTTCGCTTTTGCTATGGCGTTGGCGGGATATGAAAGTTTATGGCGCTTTCAGGAGTTCCCAGTACCGTAATTCTTTGTTGAAAACATAAAATGTTATCAGTTTGGCAAAAATGTTGGCGAACTTTTATGTAGTCCTTAAGACCAGCGTGATGCTGTAAATTTCCATACAAAAAGCGGTAACGTTTTCCCCCCCATAAACGAAGTACGATTTTGATAATTTTTGAAAATGTTCCAGATCTAATTGAAAACTAGGTTTAACCGTTTTTATTTTAAAGAAATATTGCCTAAGATAAAAGTTATTAGTATCTGAATATCTATATTTTTTACTTAAAAACTGTATCGAGTGTTTCATTGTTTTTTATTAGACTAAACTGAATTACCAAAAAAAGAAAAACGTATAGACCTAGAATAAGATGCAGTGAATTTAATGAGACCAAATTATTTTCATTTTGTGAAGAATAAAGGGGGTAAAAACGTTACGGCCCGCAACATTCTTTGAAAGCAAAATGAAGGCAATTACGTCCGAACTTAAACTCTCTCTTTCGCATAATACGGATCATTTTTGAAAATACCTACTCGCGCTGCGTATCGAAAACTCATGATCCTTCAATAGTTTGTGTCGGTCGTGAAATCCAGAGTTTTGGGGTAAATTTTCTAAAGAAACAAAGGAACCTTCTGGCGCGTACTGTGCGCTGTATGAATAGAAATGTGTCCGAATTCCTGTTCTCGGTTAACTTTTTGTTTGTATTCGCCATTGCAGCACTAAAGACAAATAGTAAGTGAAACAAGTTGGGCCTGGTGTAGATCATCGATCCGCGTTCACAGTTGCCGTTATTTGACTAAACACCCACTAGTTTGGCTCAAAGTTGTAATGGTTACTGCTAATTGTATGTGCATACTAGACAGGTAGATACCGAAGTTGATTCAAACTTTGTAAACATGTAGAATCTTGGGACGAACTTGGTGAAAGCGCTATTAATTTGTAAGATACAATAGTCGGAGATCCCTTTAAAAACGACCTTCATCGAGCTGTTCAATAATTAAAAGTATTTGATATCAAATTAAATAGGTCAATAAATATATTGCAAATGGGTTGTCTAAAAAATTTCAGCCCAGAATATGAGTAAATAACAATTTATTTATTTGTCTTGTTTTTTAAACCTTTCACTGGTAATGTTTAAGAGACGAATTCCACACCAACCGAAAGTATGAAGCCTAGAATATGCAAACGTTAGGTTCCCTATTTTTTCCCGTCCCGTAAATCGATATTAGTCATTTGCACTGGTCTGGTTAATGAATTAAAGTTAAGTTAAAATAAAGATTGTGTATTTCATTGATACGGAATTTGTCTATTGACCAAACCAGTGAAATGTATAAAACTAAAAAAATAAATAATTATCAACTGAAATATTTTAGGCAATATATTTATTGAACTATTAATATAAATACTTTTAATAATTAAACAACTCGATGAAGGTCGTTCTTAAAGGAATCCCGTACTATAATAACTAACCTACCTATATCTGCACTATAATGCCTGCTTGCAACATTCTCCTTATATACGTTTTACGGTTGAATAGGTTAACATAAATACGTTACATATTTACTCATTCATAACACGCATGACTTAATACTAACGACCCGCCCCGGCTTCGCACGGCTATATTATGCATGTATTATACATATAAACCTTTCTCTTGAATCACTCTATCTAATAAAAAAAACCGCATCAAAATCCGTTGCGTAGTTTTAAAGATTTAAGCATACAAAGGGATATAGGGACAGAGAAAGCGACTTTGTTTTATATTATGTAGTGATAGTGATATGCATCTTACAAATGCAATAATGTACCAGCGTGAAGTGATGGAGACAAATTAATTTACAAAGACTCACTGCTAATGGATTGTTAATAATTTATAAGACAAGTAAATATTGAGCGTTAAACATTAAATTCTGAATATTTCGTATACTTCGTCTTCCAAAAACGTCGGTTACAAGAGAGGGGCTAAGTGATAGCATTATGAAAAGCTATTTAAATTAGACGACATTTTCATAACAAGCTGAGTGTACAGAGGTGGGATAGGTCGGTTTCCAAGGGTATAATGCAATTTGGTTGGTTTTGCGGGCCAAATTGCTCCTTGCCAGTTAAAACGAATCACGTCGCGTGGGGATTATAAAATTGCGGTTAAATCTCTACAACGCGGATCAAAATGCTTTCACGAGCAAATAAAATGCTCAATTTGAACGACAAGTTTTCAAATCGACAGCTTAGTGGGTTAGTTGAACTATTTCTTGTTAACGATTTCGGTATTTGTTGACAAATTCTTTATTTCATTTATTTGCATCCATATTCCACCTTTTGTAAGTAAGCAAGTACCTACCTATCTGATTATTATTTTTAGTTCAATTCTTCTTCTTCTCGTATAGTGGTGTGGCTCACCTATTGTTAGAGTTTTCATATCGCCGCCTCTAACTTGGCCTAACAACTGCTACTAGAGATAGCAAGCGGGACCAACGGCTTAACGTGCCTTCCGAAGCTCGGAGGGGCTCACGAAAACACATTTTTGCCACACTACTAATTGACCAGCCATCGAAGTAATAACCGCGCTAGGTGTCGCTTAACCCGCACGACCGTAAACGATCAGCGAGCGTCGCTTAGAGACTATTCTACTATAGGTATTTTATTTTGTCAGAAAATAATGTTTATACAAATATTTGGTTTTAAATTATTATGAACAAAGTATAAATTTCCCATAACAAAGACGCACGAAAAAACATTAACCAGTCGACTCGAGATATTTTCCGCTCCATTCGATTTGAATCTCACAATATAAACCAATTAAAACGATCGACCGTTAATACCTTACAATTTTCATCGACAAAACACTCACCGTGCAGTCAGCAAAACGTTTTATTTCAGAAAGCTTTTAAACGAATCAGCAACCGGGAAGCGAGCTATTGGTATCGCGTACCGTTTACGGAAAATAAGACCTATTTCTGAGGTAAAAGATTCTCCATTTGCCAGGCCTTCTGGAGAGCTGCGACACATTTGTTTGTTCAGCGGTGTACCTTTTAGCTGGTGATACACGTTGCTGCCTGTACGGTGCATACTGCGCGGTCTCGTTCTACGACTTAGAGATTTAGCAGACCGACTGCATGGAACGAAATATCCGGGCATGGATAATCAACCGCCATCCTGTGCAGTTACTATCTGACTTTCTTTCTTTTTTGACGTGATAACGTCTAATAAATTGACGGAACACCTGCATTCACAAAGAAGTGTCACGTGTCTCGTGTTCGTTTAATAATAATGTCGCTTAGGGCTTGTGATAAGGTGACGAGACGAATAGAAGACTTTTAAAGGAAAAAAAAGAGAGGGAAAAACATTAAAAAATATACCATTATATAAAGGAAAAACAGAAAACAAATCTCAATTTTGTATCGTTTTCATAAGACATTAACACGTAAAACTATCGTCCATAAACCGACTTTACAGACAACCATTTTTTTCGACAAAATCGATAACGCCTACTAGCATTAACTATTGAGAAAATATCGTGTTATAATTCGTCGGTCGGTATCATAGCCACCTTAGACATGTAGGTAGTAGTTGGTAGTTGTTGTTGTCGTTCGTCTGTGACACCTATTATGTAACAAACTATTATGATACAAACTCGGTATGCTAACTTTGCTGTTTCTTATCGACTCTATGCAAATGTTTAAGTTTTCACTTCTTATTTGACTTCTTCGCTACAAGAAGTTATTAGGTAAGTATAAGTTTTATCAGGCTTCTGTATTAAAGTATAAAGAAACATGTATTATTGCATCTACAATTTGTATATGGCATTAAGTTTTGTCCGGCAAAGCTACCGGATTAATCTCGTAGTTTACTAAGGTTCATCTTATTAAAGTTTTGTAAATATTGAAAATTAATTTTACATCGTATGTTCGCTTTTCACTTTTAGTAACATTGTAGTCTACGAAACTGCAGATTCCTTCGCAAGGTAATGTGCTATAGATACATTTACGACGTTAATGTGGACGGCAAGTGTTTCTATATACTATGAAATAGGAATACTTTGTTGTTCTTACCTTGTTAAATTCAAACTCACGATCTTAGAATTGTAAAGGTCGCTGCATACGTGACGGGATTTTTCCCGTGCCGGACGGAACGTGATTTTTTTTTATGAATAAAATTGTCACGTTCCGTCCGGCACGGAAAAGATCACGTTACGTAAAGTCCATGTAAAGTCCTATGTTTAAAGTCCACGAACACTTTATGAACAATGTATGTGGGGGCACGTCCCGTCCGACCTTTAATCGAGGTATCCTAGTAGTATATGTTATATGCCGCGTAGATATTAGTTAAGTAACTTACCTATATGAGGGTACTGGCCAAGCATGTGCAGCGCACGGCAGCCGCACGTCCTGCCCGACTAGCACGCGCCGCGATCGCGGCTCCACGGCCACTCGCGGCCGCACTCCGCCTTTCGGCTCCGTCACTATTATGTGACCTAAACAATAATAAAATAATAAAGCTAACCCATATTACCCATATATCCTACTACTTATAAAAGATCTTCTCTCAGAAAGCGTTTTTTTTAAATAATAGATTAGGTAAAAGTTCTCGAGTGGCGGCCGCGGTGCAACGCGAAACGGAGTGTTGGGAGACCAGCTGCCCGGTGGATCGACGACATTGTAGCGGTTGCGGGTAGTCGGTGGATGGAGGGGGCTCAGGACCGCTATTTGTGGCGTCATCGTATGGGGGAGGCCTGTGTCCAGCAGTGGACGTGTATGGGCTGATATGATGATGATGAGATTACATAAAGCTTTATTGATTAGAGAACTCCGATGTAATCAGTGATTATTTTTAAAATTATAATTGATAACTTTTTTTTTCTTTGTCTTGTCAGCGGTATAAAAAAAAACAAGTTTAGATCTTATAGTTACAATAATTGTTGCAAGTTACTAAAGTATTTATATCCAATGCTTGTTCTGAAGAATACGTTATTAAAGGGCAGTAAAGATTCTTGTAGAGTAGTGCTTTGTGCATACTTTAGTGGTTAATTTCATACAAAACAAAGAAAGATAAAAAAAAATGTAAAGTAATTTCTTTGTGCAAAGATATAATTTTCTTAACATTTTTAGTATGTGAAAACTATAAAACCTTTGTTAGTGGAAGATTTTATGAAATCCACACCTAAATACATTATTTTTATCCAAGAAAATGGTATATTCTGAGAATGAACAAATATGTCTTATGCGGAAACTTAAAACAAACGACGTGCTATGTAGCTCCCTCGTGTGACAAAGTTACGTCCAGCCACCTCAAATAAAACTAAAGAATTTTAGCATTCACGACACATGCCCCGTATTTTGCATGTAAAATATCCCCTTCTGTATAAAATTCAAATTTAAAATGATGTACTGTATTATTTTATCTATGGCTATTTTTCAGTTGATTTGGATTTCTAGCAAGTGTGATAGAATGCTTTTTAAATTATTCATTCTTGGAAGCTCTACGATGCCATCGCAAGCATTGTAGAGTTTCCAAGGGATGGACCATTTTGGAATACGATTTAGATCTGAAAGCTTCCCGTGAGTGAGTGTAGCTTTTTTATTAAAATGAATTCAACAACCTTTTTACTATGAATTAGGAAATTTCTAACAAATAACTTTTGTTAATTCAAAATAGTTCACTATTTCCAATAAAAAGATGTATCCAAATGAATATTATTGCAAGAAACTAATTGAAAATCACTAATTGAACAAGCACAGTATTTGTTCTTCTTTCTTTCATTAGTTTTAATCAGTAAAGTGTTCGCTTCGAACAGCTAACCACCTCATTTTTTCTCCAAATTGCTTTAGCAAGTATCCGATGTCTCTTGATTTTGCTGTAGTTACTAAAGCACAATTTTCTCTTTTCTTCGCTTTCGTAGCATCCTATCTGAGTAATTAATTTAATCCTGTTTTCTTTGCTTACAAGAACCTTCTGAGATGTAATTTTGCGAGATTTACCTGTTCTTTTTTGCCTAGCTCTATAAATTTGCTACCGAAATGAAACAAGGGTTAACTAACACCATTAAATTAACTGTATATTAAGGATCTACCCATGTTTATGGTTTCAAGCAAATGAAGTAAAGAACATTTTTTTTTAGAAACCCAATAATTTGACGACCTCTGTGGCGCGTCGGGCGAACACCCGACTGCGACGCAGAAGGTTGCGGGTTCGATTCCCGCCGGGAACAAGTATTTATGCTGACCATAAATTCTTGTTTCTGGTTCTGGGTGTTTCCTATATGTATAATATGTATATATTTACAAAAAAAAAATATATAAGTAGTTTATCCGTTATCTGGCACCCATAACACAAGCATTAAGTTGCTTAGCTTGGGGCTGGATGGCGATGGGTAATATGTCCTGAAAAAAAAAAAATAAAAAAAAAAAAATCATTTTTATTATTGAGAATATTAATAGGTTTTAGATTCAAATGTGATAATATCATTTATCACTTAATGTATGCTGCCAATAATAGTGGTGCTAAACCTCTTCTTAAAATGTTTAAAATTGTCATTTTTCCGAACTTTAAG
Source organism: Idaea aversata (assembly GCA_907269075.1). Lineage (NCBI taxonomy): Eukaryota > Metazoa > Arthropoda > Insecta > Lepidoptera > Geometridae > Idaea > Idaea aversata. Next base: position 6,386,406 of record OU026101.1, read on the forward strand.
TCATTTTTTTTATACATGGAAGTAATATAGCTACAAGTAAGTACAAAAGAGGAATAAGAGGGCTATTTTAACATCGGAGTAACGGGCGCACAGTGCATGGAGACTCGATTGATTAGTTGTTGCTATTATATACTCTACTCATTAGGTGGATCTCGTTCATAATCAATAATTACAACGCCTTGTTCGTGATCTTGTACATTTTGTAGACTTAGCTATAATAAAAATATATGTTTAAATTACCGTAATATTGGCTAGAGAAGGTAGCGCCGGTGATTCTGTCGCGGACGCTACACCGGAACGCGGTGTGTCTTTCGTTGGGACTCGCCGTGCTTATGTAGAGCGAGCCGTCATCTAAACGGTGGTATTTAGACCCTGCGGAGTGACACTTTCATTATAAACCTAAAAATAACAAAACATTTAGATGGGAGCTTGGCATAGTGATGGCAAGACCCATGCCAATTGATAGAGGGCTATACAGTGAACAAATATGGTCTGCACACCGAACCTCTAAAGCGGATATTAAACAAAACGTGTTGTACTGTGATTTTTCAAAAGTGGGCGGTGAATTTCGAGGCACATACGTATCGATCCTTTTGTAACCGTGGTACACCCAGTAGTACCACTAGTGGTACTACGGTTACTTTTTCATTACCGTGGTACCCCAGTAGTACCTCTGGTGGTACCACAGTTATAAAAAAATAACCGTAGTACCACAGGTGGTAAAGTAGTACCAGGGTAATAACCGTGTTACCACTCAGTTTTACTCTTACTGTGAGTAGGACCAAGATAATTATTTTCAACCACTTTTTTATTATTTAGTAAACTAGAATAGAATTTCCAAGGAAAACAAAAGACGATCGAAAATAATAAACAAAAGACGGTCGTAACGGAAACAAACGACGATCGAAAAAATAAACAAATGAAGATCAGAAAACAAATGAATTTAGATAACGGCGACAAATGGCAAGTAACTGTCAAAATGTCAATCTAGGATCAATAGTTTCTGAGCTATAGCAGTTTTAAGTTTGACAGCTGTCACTTTGACGTCTGTCATTTTGACAGTTACTTGCCATTTGTCGCCGTTATCCAAATTCATTTGTTTTCTGATCTTCATTTGTTTATTTTTTCGATCGTCGTTTGTTTCCGTTACGACCGTCTTTTGTTTAATAATAATTTAATATTGTATATATTTCAAATTCAATTACAAATTACAATTAATACCTAAATTTAATAAAATTTAATACATAATATTTAATTTAACTAATCATTATGTTATGTATCATTTGCTTAGATTATAATAATACTTACAACCTGACTCCTACCTGTATTTTATTTTACTGTTACTTTTTTGTAAAAGATCTTTCAATCGAAAACCGGCAAATTGAGATGAAAGCTCACATCTAAAAGCTCCCTAAAAATTCTTTTCGTAAAATAAGATTTCAGATGAAAACGTAATTGCGTATGTCGTCACTTGACAAGTGTTTAGATGAAAAAAAAATACATAATTTTCCCGGGGGTAAAGGATAGAGTAAAATAAGGATCGTTACAGACTACAGACTTTGTATCGACTAAAAGTTGCAAAAAAAACAAGTAAAAAAATTGCCTTACTATGTAAACTGCCGGCGAAATATTGACTGCAGAAAAATCTGTTATATTGAATCTTGAACTCCCATGGTTACTTTCACTTCTTAAGCTATTTAAGACGGGTTTTTGACCATGATTTTATTTTGTAAAGCTTGATTCTGTTTTGACACAAAATAAAAACAAAAAACACGGTTTAAATTTTTAAAATAACTTTAGTAGTGAAGTCTATAATAATATGTGAGAATACTAAACGTACGAAAACATCGATCCATAAGTTTGTTGTTTATAAATATAACGTTTAATATAAGCCTTTGATTTTCCCTTAATTATGAATGAAATATACCGTGAAATCAAGAAAGTAAACACAAAACTCCAGTCAGAAAGACGTATCAGCTAAATTAACGAACATTTACATTTAGTAAACAGACAATAATTTGGAATAATGTAAAGCTGAGTTAAAATATAATTGTAATAAGTAGGAAGGATAATCTCGTTCACAATTATAAATGTTGAATCAGCAAATTTTAATATGTAGGTACAGTATGCGTCATAAGGGTACGTTCTTGCTGATCAAACTTTCTGGATGTGTTTAAAATAGTGATACACAGGATTGTAAACGTTATGGTACCTACTAGTGGACTTTTGAGCGTCCATTGTATGCGCATTTCAATAAGATTAATTATTATTTTTATTTTATTTTATTATGGGCCGGTGGGACGAACTAGGTATCCCAGGAAGGACACAGTAGAAGCTGACCCGCGTACACTTCAAGTCAATACTTAATTCAATTTAATCAAAAAATAAATAGCGCAGCACAGGGAGCAATTGAAGAGTCATTTCGGCGGCTAAGATATTGGGTCGCTGAGCCAGTGAAGTAGTAAGTTATATCATTGATAGTGTTTTAAACGATTCAAATAATTTATAGAGGTTGTAATTATTTAAAGTAATGTGCGGGCAAACATACATATACCTATGAAATTTACAAACATGTCTAGGGCCCGTATTAATAAATCGCTCTCAATATCGATCTTGAGTGCGTATCAATCGAGTGAGTCTTGAGATGCGGTCACTATCTTAAGTTAGGCGTTAATTAATAGATAAAACTCAAGTTTTAACCAGGCTGATATCGCTCTTGAGATTTGAAACTGATCTTGAGAGCGACATTGAATGACAGTAACGCTTTGTTCTTACCTTGAATGGTATGTTTTTACCCTATGGTAGGTAGTGTCGTCATATTTTGCTGTCAACTTGTTTTTAATGTGAATTTTTTTTACAAAATGTCAGATTTTACTACTAAATAATTATTTAAATGCGAATGATTTGTTCAAAAAGTCATTAGCATAAAATATCATCACAATAATTGATTTCTGACAAAATTTGTGTTCCTGAACTACAAAACTAACGAAACAGCTAACTTATGTCATGTATGACCCGCAATCAGACTTGAGTTCACGAAACTACATCTTGAGACATATCTTGAGAGCTGAGTTTGATTTATTAATACGGTATTACTCAAGTGATACGTCGCTCTTTAATCGCGTCTTAAGATAGGTTTATTAATCAGCGCAACAACTCAAGAGCAAACTCAAGATTGAAATCGATATTGAGTTCGGTTTATTAATACGGACCTACAAGCCATAAGTAGTTTCATTCAACTAAATAAATATTTCAGTTCTGATAATATTTGCATACAGTTAAGAATTTATTTGCTGAATCGTCTACGAATCGAACTTTAAATAAAAAGAGATACTTTGAAAACTCAGAATCAGATTCAGAAAATATTTATTGAAGAACTATGTACCACATGGTAGGTTCTACATATGTCAGTGCCTAGTTAGTTTTCGCGTCACGGATGTACAATAATAAGTAAAATTAGGCATTTTTAAAGTTTTACCTTATATTTAAATATACTTAATTACATTAATAGTATATGACTATTAAGGTGATTAAGTATTTTCTTTTTATGGTTGATATGTAGGAACTTCCGTTATATAGTGCATTAGGAATAAATAATATATTTATTATAAATAGATTTGGTAAAGAATCCGATAATTAAATCTTACCTAAGTAATGCAGCACATCCACTTCATCATCTGTTAGCCACTCAGTGTAGCTGACTCTATCGGTGCAGTGAGGTGGCACTATACAACGCAGCACAACAGCGTTGCCAGCTATCACGTATTCGTCCCTCACGTGCACCTCCCATGGTATATTAAGTCCTGGTACAAAAAGCGTGAGAAATTCTTAATCGGTTACCACATTGTAGAGAAAAATGGCTAATCTACCAAGGTGAATGGTCGTTCTGCAATCTAATAGTGGTTGCAGATCTGCAGTGTATTGCATGCTTTATTGTGAATATGTTTTGGTTAAGATTTGAGATTATATTCTATCTATAGACCACGGCGGAAAGGTGACCATGGAAACGGCAAGTTATGGCACTGTATTCCCTATACTTATACAATTTATACACATAAAAAACATACATACATCCGAATTGAGAACCTTCTCCTTTTTTTGAAGTCGGTTAAAAAGGTTTTTTAAAGCAAGAAATAATTCTCTAGCGTCTATAGGAAGAGGATTGTTTCTTGCTTCGAGAAACCTTTTTTTTATGTCTATGTGTTTTCTGAGTATTTTTTCTTAGTTATCTTGGAACGAAATTCATAAAGTAAGATATTTCAACTAGTTAATCATTTTATATTTTTGTGTGTAAAAAACATTTATTTAGAAATCAAAATCGGCCAATATTATATCTAAACAAATGCTATCAAGCTTGAGGTCGAGAACCAAGATATTTCTTGTATGTACAATCAAAAAAGGACTGAGGGTAGCAGGTGCATATTTTAAAGTTTATTTTTTTTAAAAACGGTTCAGTAATTGTAAATTATTCCGCTTGATATCACTAAAACTTTCGAAGTGTTAGTTATTTCACGCAGAAAAACCAAAAATTATTGAACCACCAATAAAATAATTAGACCTTTAAAATATGCACCTGCTACCCTCAGTCCTTTTCTGACGCACCTACAGACCAAGATTAAATCCAGCCCCAAGTGGTCGGGCTGGATTGGTACGTATTTCGTTGGCTCATTCGTCCAGCCCCTTTACGAAGAAAAATATGTTTAAACTTATCTAATAATAAAATGGACTAAAATATCCAAGGCTTAAAACATAATCTATATTTTAAAATATAAAACCAATTTTAATCCCATCAAAATACCCCTTAAAATCATTGTTATCCCTTCTAATTATTTTGGGTTTGCACTTCACAGGAAACGCAATTAAAAGACTGCCTGCTACGCATTTACCTCGTAATATCCTTTGCGAAAACGTCCAATTTCTTTGCGATTTCATGATTGTAGAACAGCTTTTTTTATAAGGTTCATTAAGCTTCCCTTTAACTCTGAACGTTCACAAATTAAGTAAAGTAAACATTAATCAACAATATTTTAATATTACTTTTCAATCCAACATTTTCCTTATTTATTACTTTCGGAAAGTAGGATTAGTACCTACCTATAATAGGTATTTCGAAATCGTAATTTGTGAAAGTGGTATTTATATTAAACATTTTCTTGTAAATTTAAATAAAGTCTACTATAGACTAATCCATATCTATAATATTACTAGCTGTCCCGGCAAACGTTGTTTTGCCATTAAAAAAAAAATAAAGGAAACAAAATAAAAAAATAGATGTTGGCCGATTCTCAGACCTACTGAATATGCTCACAAAATTTCATGAGAATCGGTCGAGCCGTTTCGGAGGAGTTCAAGTTCGAACCCCGTGACACGAGAATTTTATATATTAGTAGATAGATAGATAAAGAGTAAGGATTTTTGTTGTTTGTTTGTAACGAAAAGGTTCCGAAACTATTGGACTGAATTTATTCATTGGGAGTAACAAAGGCTCTTTTTTATCCCGATTTCACCATGGTACCTGCCGCCCAATTGCCGTAACTTATGACGCATTAGTTAAGTGTACGTCCAATTGACGCATACGTTACGTTGACGCAAACAATAATCGGTATTCCTGTAAAATAAAACTACGCGTATTCGTCACTTTAACTGCACGTCTACTTCACCTAGTTGTGTTGCCGTCTGTTGCCGTCATAGAATTTGACGTTCTTAGTTTCATTTGTAACATTTATATATTGTCAACATTTAGCGCGAAATGTTTTTGTGCGATACAAAGACGTGAAGCTCATTAGAGCAATACGGCGAGCGCGCGACGTTTAGGCACAGTTTAGGTTTGCGTAACGTGTGCGTGACGTGTGCGTCTTAAGAAAAAAGGGGAATACGAAATCTATAGTTATGACGTAAACGCAGTCAAGACGCGCTGCATAAGAATACGGCAATTGGGCGGCTGGACTTACGTGGATGAAACTGCGGGGCGCTGCTATTATACATAAATAACTAGTTGATCCTAAAGCGCTACCTACCGGGTCCAATTGTAAATTCAAAACATCCAAGTATGTAAATTTCATTTATCTAGATCTAGATAGATTAGGGCTAGGACGAATTCAATGATCACTAATTTACTTATGGCACATGTTATGATATTTAAAGCTTTTTTACAATCATTTTTGGAAAAATGATAATATGTTATTATTACCTATAGTGTAACAAATAGTATGTTGGTATAGTACCAATTACTACAAACTTTTTTGTAGATAGAATTCCGGAAGAAAGGTGACCCATTGTAGACCCGAGTCGACGTTAATCCACAATTTTGTTTACTGCTATTACCTAAAAAAGGTCTTGACAGAGAGACAGACGCACAATCGAGTGATCTTAAAGGACCCGTTTTTTCCGAAACGGAACCCATAAAAGCACTATGTTAACCATATACTACAAATAAATAAATTACATCTTACAAAAGAGATCTAGATTAAACATTTTGCACTGAAAATCTGAAAGTTGTAAAGAGAAAAACAAAACGGCTTCGTCCCCACTCTACCCGATTTAAAATTACCTAACAATAAATATCAACTCTACCCGATTTCATTATTGCCCAAAGAAAAAGTAAAAAAAAAGAGATGAATAAACAAAGAACATAATATGCGCGAACATTCATAAAAAAATACATACAACCGAATTGAGAACCTCCTCATTTTTTTAGTCAATTAAAAATTAAAAAATAATTGTTTTTGCGAAAATGTTTCAATCCTACAAGTCAAGTTAAATAGTCAATCATTATTATTATTACACCGACAACAAGTCAAGTTAAATAGAACCCATTACCTGCGTGCACATGAATGTTCTTCGACAGCAGACCAAAGCCGGTGTTGAATCTAATCCGGCACCTGTAAGTGGTTGCATGGATATCTCTCCTGAAGTGCTCTGCCCGGAACGGCGCTAGCTCCAGTGACCCGTTGCTGAGCACTTTTCGAAGCCCAGCCACGAACGTCACTGCCTTGTTGTCCGCCATTAGCCACTCCAACTGTCAACAAAACGATTTCCCGCTTTTAACGTTTTGAATTTTTTTTATTCTTTTATGTTTAGAGGTTTATTTTTTTCACGAAATAGGTTGAAATCTAAATGTAACCTTTATTTTTGTTCGCAATCGTTTGTTTTTTTGTAGATACTTAGCACAAAAGAGGTTTTAATCAATATAAATATATTACATTTGTCCTTATGATTTGTTCTAAGTATATTATTTTGGTTTTTCTTTTAGTAAAGATAGTGTACCTATACTAACTTATATAATACTCGTACATACCTACCGTAGAATTTCCAGAGATTTTATGTAGTGAGACGTTTTTTTAGCGATTTTGTACGTTGTATCATAACCTCAAAGTAGGTAACTACTTCCCTACATATAGAACAATTGTAGGTAAGTACTTACGTAAAAACTTTTTCGAATATGTCCTCTGTGACTGTTATTTGTACGGACCTGCTATATAGAGTGTTATTTATTATACTGACGGGAGTATTTAGGGCTGGTATGAGCTCAGAATTCGTGTCTCGAGCGTAATTTTAACAGAGTTTTTGCTGACTTGCGTTTCAAATTTTATTTTTGCTGTTAACGAGCTTTTACCTGGGAGCAATAATTTTAATTTAACGTAGGAGGTCTACATAATATAATTGCGGTTTGTACTAAGTACAGTCACATTACCAATTAGCTGAACCCCACAAAAACTAGAGCTCAATCGTAAATCTGTAAGGTTGTATGTATAGTAATGTTACCTGATTCTGTTTTTTTAAACAATATACTATACAATACAATATTTTAAAAAAATTACAAAGGTACACATTACTACACTACATTTTTTACAGATATGCGAATAAGCTGTGGGTCACGTGGGGTTCAGCTAATTGGTAATGTGACTGTACAATGCTTTTAAAATGGTAACAGGATAGACCTAGCGCCATTTTAAATGCAAATTAACGGTCTTTTTCATTTTAAGGACCTAAAAAATATAAGCAAGGCCCTCAAAGGCGACTCCATTAAAAATATTATTTTTGTACTTATTCTTTAATTACTTGTGAATTTACATAAGGACCCAGATCCTCAAAGGAGACTCGTTACTTGTCAAATAATACTTACCTATAAGCACCTAACTCCTTATAGATGACTCGGTACAAATTATTATTTTTTTATCCTGTTATCACCCGTAAATTTCAATGACTTCTTCATAAACTACAAAACCGATTTTGATTAAAAAATTGTAGGTGGAGACTTTTAGAGATAGTGTAGATTCACAATTAGAAACGGTAGGTTGCTACGATTGGGTATTTCTTCCGTATCCGTATAAGAGGAGCGTATTAGCATCATGGGGATTGGAAGATAAGAAAGAGAGACATTTGCCATGCAGTAGGACACTATAGTTGTACTAAAAAGAGGAAAGAAAATTTTAAAATATTTTTTATTTTGGAGGTATTTAAGTCACGAGTGAGCAGGTATCTTCTAGGTAAAGGTGGTATCACCTCAGATATGATGGTGGTCAAAATATAACCTATAAATTGTAAAAAAAACCTTAAAGATCGCGTACCTACTGTAATTCCAATACAAAGTATTACACCTACTTCTTTAAAACACGAATGACAGAACACATGGACAAGTAAGAAAGTACATAATATGTATCTAAACTAGAAGTAGGTACATAGCACAGCCACTTATGATTCACTCGAACAAATTCTACAAGGTTTGTTAACTCGCTATGTTTGAATACGCGATAGTTGTGGGTGGTGTGTAAATTTGCATTTTTCTGCACCATTTCCCCCGTGCCACTCCGTTCGGCACGAGTTATGTATCTACGATAGTTTATATCTATTTGCTATAGCGATTATTATATAGATTTTTGTTGAGATTAACGTGCAGAATAGTGATGTCATTTTAGCACCTTTTTATACTGGTTTAGAACTTCTATTTTAGTACATTGAAATGTTACATTTTTTGGGCTTAGCGTGTAGCGTTAAAAATGTTAAGTAATATTTTTTGTGACACCTATAGTTTGTCAGATAAACCATAAAAACCGTTTAAATCCCTTTTGCCAAGATGGCGGCCGTGGGACAAGAGCTACAATCCCTCAAACTTGGATTTAAGCTTAGACTAACCCCCTCTTGATATCTAAACAATAAAATTGCGTCCTCTGACAAATGCAACCCCAAATGTAACTTTTCAATGGACTATTTCTCATCACCGTCACTTCATCATCAGCACGTTTTTTTGCATTTTTTCGTTTTATTGACGTGACAACGTTTTATAAATTGGTTTGCCGGGTGACACTTCAAGAAACTGCGTTACGCTCCGCTGACGTTATGCGCTCACAATGAGAGCGAGTGAGAGGCACGCGTCCCTTCCACTCGGGCATGGTTAGCCCGCCTAAGAGCGAGAGAGACAGACATAAAAAGTGAAAGGCACGCGTCCCTTCCACTCGAGCACAGTTGTTGTCACGTAAAACTTTCGCCCGTATACCGACTTTACAGGCAACCAGTTTTTATTAACATTCTATCTATGACAATGGTGGATGATTGGTTAAATAATGAAAAATAAAACTATTGTTGAAGTATTGACCGGTAAATTCGTGGTGAATTTTCAACTTTTCTTAAAATCTCTCTTTTTGGCATCTTTTTGGACAATAATTTAGCACTTTTTATGTTAACCTGCTCTGAATCTGAATTTGCTTTTTGCGAAATTTGGAAAAGTTATTTGATTTAATAGTAGAGGTTCCATGGTCCTACCTATTAATTAAGTACCTACCTTAGTTTGACCTCTACAAGGTAAGGATCATCTGAGGTTTGACCTACTTCTTTAACAATTTTAAGTTCATATTTTTAAGTTATATTAGGTAGGTGTACCAGTATACCTACCTTCTCCCAATTTCACTGATAACTATAATTATTTCCTTATTTCGCAGGATATTACAGTTTCTTTAATAAAAGATAGTGCGTGTGAAACTCTACTAAATCAAATACCTAAATGAGTTTGGTATTGATCAAATCAAACGTTCAGAATATAAATCGACTATTTTTCTTCGGTAAAAAGGTACTTAGGTTCTATTCAGTTCAATAAATATTCTTTTAACAAAGAATTCTGAACACGATCGCAGTTAATAAATTTGCCAATTAAAAAGCATCTAATTTTAATTAAAGCCAAAGTGATTTAGTCTAAGCACGTTTTTGTAAGTAAAATACGAAGGACATTATTTAATTAGTTCAATAATTTATTTGACCCATGTTTTTTTTTTCAGATACTCGTACTTTGTTTGTCCTAGCTAAAGTTTCACTTTTAAATTCATGAAACTAGGTCACGATATGAATATTTTAAAAGGTGTTAGCTAACACACACATAAAATCTAGACCCAAGGTATTTATAATAAAATTTTTCAGATGAACCGTAATATTTCGCGAGATTTTATTAAAAACATGGCCGAAACGTAATTTGATAACAATGAGGTGGAAAACAAGGGTTGGGTTTTGACAGCGTAGCGCTCTCTGTTAATTTAGGTAAAAATTGGCTGTGGTTTCCTTTTAGTAAAAAAAACAGTACCAACATAATATTAGCTGTGTCTAAATTAAGGTAGGTATAGGTAGTTATTTCAAACATCCATCCAGATTCAAAATAAGATGTTTCTTATCTGAATTAAAAACTATTTAATTGAGTATAGAAGTGTTATTTTCATCGGTGAAAATTTTGCAACGTTTTTGAATTTTTCCATTATTCTTTGAAGACTCAGCCCTTCTGAATTGTACCAAAACATATCTTCGAAATATTTGCCTTTCCAATCCATTCGCGAGACACGTCGACTCTTTGACACATCCGTTTTCAATTCTTCTAAGAGGATATATATTTCCCTTCGCTTTACTTAGACGAATGTGCTGTCTTCCACATGAATAAGTGCCACGTTCCTGCCTCCAGTCCTTTTTATTTAGACTCATACGACAGATAGTCGAAATACCGATCGGTTTCGAACGAGAATAATGTTTTTGTAAGTGCTCTGTTGATGGATATGTCAAAAAGCCTTTTTAATGAAGGCGTTCCGATGAAATTGTTCCATTTGTTTATTTATTTTTTCCTTTTATTTATTCCTCTAAAAACTTCAGACTTATTATCAGTCAAAATTTGGTTCAAAAATTATTCGGGCTATTAACAAGTAAGTAAACGTTTGTCTTATATAAACTGACTCTACATGTTTCCTGTAGTGTAACTGGTAATCCAAATTCCTACTTATTTATACTTACTCGTTATCTTACTTAGTAACCTACTTAAAACTTGTTTTATTTAAGGCACTGAAAGTCGTCGACCTAATGTCAACTCAAACTTTAAATTAAGCGAACGACTTCTAAGAAAATATCCTCCTGACTGTAACAGATGTCGAGACCCGTGACTGATCCTTTTTACATTTTATTATTTTTCCTTTCGAAATGTGAAAACTGAATAAAACTCAAGAAACACTTATTTGACAAATTCTTCCACAAATAGCTGTAATAAAATTCATGGCTAAACTTTTTTGTTTTCTAAAAAACTAAAGTGCCTACCTATCCGTATCTGAACTGGCGTGCGGAATTTCTCATCATGCTTTGTCTTCCTAAAATTGACAATGAATAAAGGTCATAGCTTTTAAACAGCTGTACCTACCTAACGATTTCTATAAAACTAGGTAGGTACCTACTTAGCTAAGAACACTCACGTAACATTCTTATATTTTTAGACAAAAAAACCAATTCACAGCTACGATGCTACGCACACAGATACTTAAACATGGGTCACACTTATAATATAGAAGGATTGTAGATATGATATTTTCATAGGCCCGGCTGTGCTGTACTCTTAGCTGCGGGTAGCCGCCAGAACGAGATTCTATAGGCGTATTAATAGCTTAACTGACTTTGGATCTATAGTCAGTTCCGTTAAAAGCCAAAAATAGAAAGAGCATAAGTTAAGTAGCCGTATTGGGTCGTTTCCTAAACCATTTATTTATGTCAAATACACCATTAATAACCCAGATTCCCTTTATCTTCAAAAAGTAACCATTATCCCGTTCGTTTTTCAACTGTTGTGGTATGAAATAGCACTTTCGTGCTCCGTATCGGGTTACTTAAACGACAAGGACACGATTAAGCAGAGAGTCAAGTACAAGCCACTAAAGCATGAAACTACGCTCGCGTCACGCTCTACTTACAACTCTTCAAGCTTTAACAACTAGTAAGCAACTAAGCAACTAATGTTCCCTAGTCCCACTTGATCACTCAATAGTGATCAAGCCGCACATGGCTATTTCTCATTTTCAAGATTCTCATCGTCATTTTCATGGACAATTTGAATTCTCCATTATTTGGAAAGCAGGAACTATTTTTGGAAAGCAACTTAGAGGTCTTGATAACACAACTAAATTCGTAAATAAATCAATCCAATCGAAGGTCTCGTTCGGAAGATACAGTGTTTTTAATTTTGAGATCCCACGCAACTGACGCCATGATCCACGAAACTGATTCAGTAACTTTACACCCATTATTTATCAATATTGTCTACTACTAAATTTTCTTGAAATCACCACTTCATCTTATTTTCATAACTAAACATACAGGTTCTACACGTTTCAATAATTATAAGGGAAGATTGCCAATTCCGTCCTATATAATTCGATCATTCTTCGAATATTATTATTATTAATAATCTTAATATTACTTTTATACTATGTCAATTAAAACTACATAATTTCAGAATAAAGGTTATTGTTACAAAAAATTATTTATGCAGCCATCCCGATCAGGGAAACTTATTTAGATTGTTAACATTAAAATAACACACAAGAACTTATAATTTTTTAATATGAGTGCCTAATCAAAAAATTTTTATGCCATTTAGTAATATGCTAGAATGATAAAGTTCTTATCTAAAACTATCAAATAGTAACTATAACAATATAAAAATATTTTATAACAACTATGCGTAATTGTACGACGTTTTTTTATCACAGTTGCGAATAAAAGAAACAACTTGAAAAGAAAATAATAATTAACAAAATATTTGTGATAAGTCTATGTTACTATTTTTTTTGGGCAATATTTTTTTTGTTAATTATATACTCCCGAAAGGGCAGGTAAAAGACTTTTGACCTATACAGCCTCGTCTGACAAACAATATTTTTAGGGTTTTTTCCGTTTGTTTTTGCGTCGGAGGTTAAAAACAGAATACAGTGGTACGGAAAAAAAATTAAAGTAAAAAAAAAAACAAAAAAAAAACTAAACTCCATTTTTAATCGTTTTCTAAGACGTTATCACGTAAAATTTTTGTTCATAAACCGGCATTAGAGACAACCGTTTTTGCTAGCTTAAAAACTCTTTGTTACCTACCTTTTTATACATCGAAACAACCCAGATAAATTAAGAATGTTTCATCTACCTAACATGTAATTAGCACTATAATTAGTAAGATACGTATTTAACTTATCGGGATAACTATAAAGCACTAGTTGGCAATGTAAAACGCACGCGTGCATAACACGTTGGATTATGAGTTTCAAAGCCGTGTAATAAGATCCACTTTATGAGCAACTGTGATAAAAAAATCTTTCCTACAATCGTAATCTGGTCTCTGGGATAACTACAGTTATGGTCCCAGACTACAATACCATTTTTCTAAACGTAATTAGATCTCTGAACTGAGTTCGGACTGAACCAGTACAAAAATGTAGCTAACTCCCTTTGACATTATGCGAAAAAATCATTTTTGTGGCATAAAATCATTTTCATGGACAAAATACCACGAAAATGATGCCACGAAAATGACGAAATTGTTACTTTAATTGTAATAATTATTTCTTGAAAACGTAGGTGTATTGTTTTAAATAAAATACTACATAAATATCTCTAACATTTTGCGGTTTCGATAAGCTAGCCTTCATTATAATTGCTCAAATACAATGCATAATAATGTTGTCCACGCAACTGATCAGTATAACTAGGATAAAATACAAACTTACCAATATATTTTTCCCATGGAACCCTAGCAGTATGTCTGACTTCTGTAATGCTGGAACACGACCGACGTTCGACCAAATCAAACTCAGTGATGGCTTGCTACTGTTGTGTTCCACAGCAAGCCTGTGTTACTACGCAAATCTCAAGTAACCAATATCGTGTGACCGACACATATTGAGTTTTAAATTAAAAATAACGTCAAACACAATTTTTTTATACTATTGTGGGTGAAGTGTAATTCATTACGATGGTTTTGGTATATGTAACATACAAATGCACTTAAATTTGGTGAAACAGTAAGCAAATGTTTAACTACATCGAGAAGTGTGACACGATGAGAATGTGAAAAATGGCCCCGTTTTAGACCGTTTGTGCTGATTTTTAATATGTTTCTTTGCTCCTATTATGGTAAGCTTTATTTATTTTGTAGCTTAATAATTACTTTATCCTCTAAATCACATTTCATGTTTGTAACTTATACGGTTTAGGATATATACCCGTGTGACCATCAAATTTGGGCCTTAATGAGAAATGCCCACATAATTATAGCAGACTTTTGATATTCCTTAAATTGCGATGAGGAGCATTCTCCATTAAGTAATTCGCCCTTCTGTACTTTATTAATAGACTTCGTCGGCGTAGAAGTCGAAAATGGACCAAGAAATCACGTTGTCCCATTCAAACTTTGCCCCCCCTTTTCACCCCCTAAGGGGTAGAATATCGGAAGATCTTTTCTTTTCGGATGCCTTTGTCATACAAAGAACACTGCCTCTAAGTTTCAGGTCTCTACGATCAGCGGTTTAGGCTGTGCGTTGATCAGTCAGTCAGTAATTCAGGACAAAGCATTTTATATGTAGGTATAGATGGAGTACATCGAAGTTTTGTACATCAAAGTTCCGAAGGTCACTCACAGCTCACAAATATTTGGCCGCATCATTATAGTTGACTTAAGCTTCAGACTCACTATATCAGAGCATACTTAATTAACAAGTAACCAAAACCGGCGCAGGCACATTAATTTGTATGAAAATGTCGCCTACCAACGATAGAGTACGACGAAAAATGTCGGTCCCGGTTACTTTGCTTCGGTATTAGTTTTGTGCTTGAGACTTGAGCAGAATTTGATCGTGGCGGGTTCTGATTTTACAAAAGAATTACTGCCAGTGTCGCTCTACATACAGGCCGGTGATAAATTTGATCTATTTATTGGGGAAGAACCCGAGACAATTGCATTACAAGATTCCAGAGGGCGAGCTCGGAAACTAGTTTAGTGTACCGTATGTGTTTAATTGCCGCTTTGAACTTTAGTTATTGGTCTTGGATATCAATAGATACATATTGTAGACCAAGTTAATTAAAACAGGGTCCTAACTCACTGTACCGTATCATTATACGAGGAACGTATCCGGACCCAGTGATATGTCAACCAGAGGTAGATACATCTTTGTGACGACCCAGTTGGCACAATGGTCACCATGCCGGTCTGCCAAACACAGGGTTGCGGGTTCGATTTCCGCCTCAGACAAGTATTTATGCTTAGATATTTGTCTGTGGTCTGGTTGTTTCTAT
Organism: Idaea aversata; assembly: GCA_907269075.1. Taxonomy (NCBI): domain Eukaryota; kingdom Metazoa; phylum Arthropoda; class Insecta; order Lepidoptera; family Geometridae; genus Idaea; species Idaea aversata. Next base: position 6,401,979 of record OU026101.1, read on the forward strand.
GTATTATAATTATTGGCAGTGTATTTACAAAAGAAAAGTATATGTTTAAGTGGTATATCCGTTGTCTAGCACCCATAACACAAGTCTAGTTACTTAGCTTGCGGCTAGATGGCGATGTGTGGAATGTCCTGCAATATTTATTTATATTTATTAATAATAAATCATTTATTTCAGGCTACGAAGGCCCATAGATACATACCTTATAGACTAACATACATATTTTATAATATAAATTGAAAGTGTTATTTTTCACTCATTCATTTATTTTTCTTAAATTTAGGTTGGTGTTATTATTATTAAGTGAAATAAACTTGATCACACGAAAGTAAGGCAATTGACTCGGAATCCCTCTGGTGTTTTCGCATATTGCATGAAGACACGTCAAATTATTGTGTCACAATAAAAGAATACGAAGTTCGGAGATAGGTAACCACTCTCTGTTACATCTCACTAACCGGACCGGCATTTAGACTGTGTCTTGTAATTACGTCAAATTAATGAAATCCAAAACTTAGCTAATGAAAATGCTCTGTTGATGATAAAACATTTCTTCTGTTACAGTAGGTACAGTCGGAATATCAATTAGCTGAACCTCACGTGACCCAGATCTCACTCGCAAATCTGTAAAAATGTTAGTATTTAGCTATTTTGTTATTTTTTTATATTGTTTATTGTATTGTATAGTATAACTACATCACTACATAGTATAAAACAAAGTCGCTTTCTTTGTCGCTATATCCCTTTGTACGCTTAAATTTTTAAAACTACGCAACGGATTTTGATGCGGTTTTTTAATAGATAGAGTGATTCAAGAGGAAGGTTTTTATGTATAATACATGCATAATATAGCCGTGCGAAGCCGGGGCGGGTCGCTAGTATAGTATAATGTAAAAAAAAGTATCATGTAACATTACTTTACCACCTTACAGATGTGCGAGTGAGCTCTGGGTCACGTGGGGTTCAGCTAATTGGTATTCTGACTGTACTTAACACATTTTGTGGTCAAAGTTGTGAATTGCAAATAGTCTGTCCATTTTCATGAAACTTTGTTTACTCAGATACCGAGTACAAGCAACACAATAATTCATCGAAGGTATTCCATTATGACGGAACAAAAAGGGATGATCCCTTTGAAACTTACAAGTTTTTATTTTTCTTTTGTACTTTCAGCTTTGATGGAAGTTTGTCTTTGTTTGGGACGGCTGTGAGATGGAAGAACCTTCCCATGGCATTAGCACGACATCAAGGGATGAAGATTAAAGAATTACTTGAAAGGATTCTTTCAATTTTGTTATCAATACGGTCGGAAAAACAGGTGACGCGGTTACAGAATCGGATTATGCTGGGAATCCAATATGGACGATGTCGTTTTGAAATAGAGATTAGAGAATGATGGTAGAGAAAAATAATATTCGATTCGATTCAAATTCATGTGAATTATATTTTTACTCTGATCTACCTTATAGCTTTAAACCGTTTAAGCTATTGCGTAGCTTTTATCGCGGGCTTTAAGCGCGGCGACTGAATCAAGAAATTCCGTAACGAAAATAAAACCTAACACCCCCCCCCACTCCGCCTTCCATATAGCTCGGCCGAGCTTTCGCTTAATTTTTTTTAGGTGGATAAATGCAGCTTTATGCACCGTCCCGTTACTGCCGGGGTAGGGGTAGCGGGGATGTGCTACCCCTGGCTTCAGATGGTGGGCAGCCAGGGGTTTACCTACTAAAACTCCACCGGTTTCTCTCGCGCTTTGACGTTGGGGGCGCAGAGTTTAAATAAAATTCTGTTTTTTGAACAAAGTAAAATATTACGTTATAAAATTATTTTATATTGGAAAACTCTTGAATGGAGCGACTCGTCGCTGCGGCAATTTTGTAATTTAATAATTGGTAAATATTGACAGAGATTATAGAAATTGGTTCTCTCAAACATAATTTGAAGGAATTAATATCATCGTTTAAATTAGCTTTCGGAAAACAGCTGAACATCGGAAAACAATTTGTTGTAACTGGCTCCGCCTCACGGTTTCATCCGCGGAAATTTCGGGATCAAAGATGTCCTATGTCCTTCTCCACTAAACTACTACTATGCTGGTTTTCACCTAAATCGGTCCAGTCGGTTGAAAGTGAAGAGGTTACAAACAATTAAATAAAGAAACCTTCGGATTCATTTATAACTAGCTGTTTCCCGCGACTTCGTACGCGTGGTAGTTTTGTTTTATAACTAAAACCATCCTTTTGAATTACTCTATCGTGATTTAGATGAAATTTTGCATAGAGATAGTTTAGGATTAGCTGCGTGTCATATGCTATTTTTTATCCCGGAATTCTTACGGAATCGGAAACATGTTTTTGCGATGTTGGTCTGTGATAGATGTTCCTTAGTCGAATTGCAAAGTGTTCGATTAACTATAATTACAAAAATATCTTAAAAATCAACAGTCAAAATTTTCCAAGCAAATATTCTCGCTTCCCTTTGACGTTAAATTTCCTAAATTCTTCGCAAACTTTTGGAAATAAAACTTAAAGACCAATAATTTCTGATAATCTTCTTAGAGAGCGTATTTGAAAACTCAAGATTTTGGCAAATCTTATTTTTGCATACTTACCTAAAACAACAAGAATTGTTATATGTAGGCTTACGGGATTAATAATAAATAGGGAAAATTGAAAATTTACAATGAAATTGAAAAAAAAAATGACAAAAGTACAGGCTTGAAGTGTACATGTTAGAATTCACGACTCCCCGCTTATCCGTATATAGATGGATAGTAGATAGAGACTGCGTCTGTCTTGCCTGATGTACGATCGGCTGCATAATTGCAGACCCTCCGTAGAGCTCCAAACCAGCTTTTATAAGAATGTTTTTAACACAAGCAAGATTCTAGGCACCTGCTTTAGTTGAAGTTTAAAGTCTTCAAACTCATTAATTTATCTAACAAAAAAATTAGAATGAAAACATGCTAATATTAGTAATTTTGAACTCTACCGGGGGCTGCAATTATGCAGCCAACTGTACCTATACCGAACCAATATTAGAACTATATTACCCGACCGATATTTAGAACTATATTAGTGCTACTAATATAGTTCTAAGCTATCTATTAACACATTCAATTATTGTTATAAAATATGTATGTTAGTCTTTATGGTATGTATCTATGGGCCTTTGTAGCCTGAAATAAATGATTTATTTATTTATTTATACCTACAATTTGGGGGTCTTCAAGTGGCCGAGTTAATAGGTATATTCAAGAAAAGTGTGCTACATCTTTGGCCGCATCGTCACCTACCATATGGCAGCTGTGATAGTAAAATGTAACAAAAAACTTAGAGAAAATTCACCTCCCATCATTTTCAGCAGTAAAGTTTACATAAAGTAAATATCTAATGTCGTAGATAGTGCTGGAGCTTTTCCCGAGGCAGGTACGCAGTTTCCTGCAGAGATTACTGGCAAGCTCTGAAACGGGAGATAAGAACGGTATGCCCATTGGAAACTCATCATCGCCGTACCTATACCTACTCAACGACTTCGTGTGAACGTGTTATTTGCTCGAATCGAATTATATGTATAGTCTTCTACAAAATTGAAGACGTAGAGTTCTAAAATTGCGATTATTATAGAATGTTTTCAAATATTATTAAATACTTATTTCAGGACATTTCACACGTCGCCATCTAGCCCCAAGCAGCTAAGTAACTTTAAATAAAGGTCATTCAGATTTGGAACAGTAGATATAAATAAAAAAAAATACATACACGTTAAGCGAACGCTCGGCCGAGCTACATGTTAGGCGGAGTAGGGGGTTTTAGGTTTTATTTTCGTTACTGAATTTCCGCGCTCAAAGCCCGCGATAAAAGCTATGCAATAGCTTAATAATTATAATAACAGCTGATTTTTCGGGGAAACAAAACCTCAAGATTTTCAAAAAAATATATTCGAATTTACAAAACTCGTAGAGTACATTTGATTGTAAAGGGGCACAGAAAGAACACATTACCGGTTTCATAAATAATAACCAATAACTGTATAAGTCATACTATACGTTTTCTGATCATCATATTACAAGCCTAGTTGATTAATTGGTGGTTAGACGGCACTGTGTACAATATTTCTTTATCGCAGTCGCATTTATTATAGTTTTGAAAAGTACCGACCGGCTGGTTGTAATTTTTCACTTAATTAATTTTATGCAAATGTTCCATTACCGTGAAAAGGCTATATACGAATTTTGACAGCGGCTTTATAAACAGGAACAAACAATCACAGTTTTCATTATTATAACTTTCAAAAAGCAATTATTCTAAACTTTTTCAATTAAGTAAGTGTGTTGGTGGTGTGAAGGTACAAGTTGAATTAATTTGATATGTATACTGAATGTGTGACTTGAAGTGAATGTTGCCAGTATTAAACAGCAAAGCAGCTAACTACGATATGTGAATCTTTGAGATAAGCTTCTAAAGGTTCATAAAACAATGGTAGTAATAACATCTGAATATTTTTCTCCTTAATATAATAAAACAGACGGACAAAAAGGGTTCCTTTTTTACCTTTTGAGGTACGGAACCCTAAAAAGAAACAATCCTTTCCCTATACTATCACCCGTATTCTTATTCAACCCTTTGAGATTGCATAATGCACGCGAACGCATAGAGCCGCAATTATGACATTGATTCACTATAATGAAGAGAGCAGCACAAAATTGATCAATCATAGGGCCGCATTTAGCGCAGTGCGTTCAGTTATCCAAGAGCAACTTAAGTACTGTTTGTGATACGGGCGTTAGACACTGGATAATAATTTCAAATGATTAAAAAAAAAATCTTCAAAATTCTTCACTATCACTACATAGTATAAAACAAAGTCGCTTTCTCTGTCCCTAAGTCCTTATGTCCCTATATCCCTATGTATGCTTAAATCTTTAAAACTACGCAACAGATTTTGATGCTGTTTTTTTAATAGATAGAGTGATTCAAGAGGTAGGTTTATATGTATAATACATGCATAATATAGCCGTGCGAAGCCGGGGCGGGTCGCTAGTAAATTATAAATACTGCTTATTATTTTTAAGAACATTTAACTAAAACAAGAAATTATTCTCTAGCGTGTAAAGAGATAGGATTATTTTGTGCTTCGAGAAACTTTTTTTTTCTGTGTTTTTTACCTGAGCTCGTAGTACGAGTTATTTCATATTCCAAACTATAGTATAACCAACGAACTAATAATAGTTCATTTGCGTAAACGCGAAAATTGTATGAAAAGTTGAAAGGCGCCCCTAGTAGTTCATCATCTTCCTGCCCTTATCCCAATTTATTTGGGGTCGGCGCAGTATATCTACTTCTTCCATTCACTCCTATTAGTCGTCATCTCATCGTTGACATTCATCTCTCTCATGTCTTGTCTCACGCAGTCCATCCATCTTTTCTTAGGTCGTCCTCTTCCTCTCCATCCCTCTACATTCATACTCATCACTCTTCTAGTTGCATACGTCTCTTGTCTTCTCATCACATGTCCATACCAACTCAAACGGTTCCTTTTTACTTTTTCAGTAACTGGTGCTACTTTCAGACTTCCTCTAATAAACTAATTCCCCTAGTAGTTATAATAATACTGATATAACTGTGTTTATAGTCTGACCGAGGTTTTTTACTGTCTGATCTTATGTTAGCGGGTAATAGGTATAATCTATTTACACTTCAAAGAATGTATTTTTGAATGCTTAGATTGAGATCAGTACAAAGTTACCGAATAAATTGTTTGATTCTTTGTGTGAAAATGTTCCAATGTTGTCTCTTTTCACTGTAATTTTTAAATCTCTTTGAATACGCTGTACGTTTCCGTTGCACCTACTTATACTTTAGAAAATATGGCACGTCAAACACATAGAGTGCATAAATTGTGTATGTTCATTTTAAATGCAAGAAACTTGGTTTACCAGTCGTACAAATAAGTTACGTCTTTTTTGTAGAGCTTTCTGTAGGCCGTTGGTTGTCTCGGAAAATAAACAGGGTTTTAACAAAGTAAAAAAAAAGTCAAACGAGTAGGTACCTACAGTCACATTACCAATTAGCTGAACCCCACGTGACCCAGAGCTCATTCGCTATAAAATATAGTATTAACCTATTTTGTTATTTTTATGTTGTATATTGTAGTGTATGGTATATTGTTTAAAAAAACAGAATCAGGTAACATTACTTTACAACTTTACAGATTTGCGAGTGAGCTCTAGGTCACGTATTTGGTAATGTACTTACTTACCTAACTATTATTTTAAACCTACAAGTGTAATATCTACCTATTCAATTTCTTAAAAGCCTTACAGCAACACTTCATTAGTTTTAGCGTAGCATCTGCGACCCGTATTTTGTGATTGTTTGCCTCCCGACTCTTGCCCTGCCCTACGTTGTGAAAATGAATTTCATCTTTAATACCAGTTACTAAGGTTTGAAATGTAAAAAAATCAGCCTTCACTTTTTCACTTCATTAACAAAGCGTAGTAGACAGATTTTTATTAAAGCTTTTGTTTGATAAAAACATACTCTACATGGGTACTAACTTTTTAAAGTTACTAGTTTGAATAGTGGACTTTAGAAATAATCTATTTACGTTAACCTTTTTAAGAGAACTAATATAGGTAAATTATTTGTTTAAAGGTAGGTAAGGTACCTAACTAATGGTTATGTATTTTATAGCTTTTTATGCATCAAGATAGAGTACTTCTCCAAGTAAGCAGACACGTAAAATGTTCAACGAGATATCCACCAAACTCAACTAAAATTATAAAAGTCGTAGTTTACTAAACTTTAAATGAATTTCACGTTTTATTGCAAAAGTTTCCTTTGCAAATGAAAACACAGTAGTCACTTGTGAATTGATATGGTTTATGCAAAATAATACATAATATCATTCATACATTTATAAAATGTTGCCATTTAATTACTAGAAGTATTTGTTAGCTATTCCCCTGCTAAAAATCTCCCTTTTTCTCTCCACATAACCCCTGTTATGGCTGACCTCAGCCTTAACAAATAACATTTTGATAAATACCTACTGTACATAATTACATATCTCATGCGTTCCTACTTCGTTATATACCTACCTATTTATTTAACAATGGCTCATTTTATGTAACAAACAAAATTTATTGTGTTTGTTAAATAAATGATGTAGGTATAAAGGCAATCAACAACGCAATATTCAAATGAAATTTTGAGGAACGTTAGGATATTAATCCTTAAAAATGTTCCCCATAGCGTAGGTAGAGTATAATGTCGGGCATATAGCGCTCGTCGACGTGTTCCCCTAGGAATATTTCCACAAATACCTAACTCCGAATGAGAAAACTTTCCAAAATTCCAACACATCAGTAGAGTTTTTTAGTTAAATCCGTAATATTATAGGTACTAGCCTTATCAAAGTATTTCTGCGAAGCAGAAAATTTATTAAGACACATTCGAACTGTATTCGGGGGAGCGGATTAAATAAATTGCCTCAGATTCGGGAACGGTCTTTGGATCTCATACATATCAACGTTCCACACAGTTTGAGGAAAAGTCGTATAGAGAATTATATAAGGATATCTGTCTATAGTTATTAGATTGAGCGTCTTTTTCTTATCGGTCAATAGGCAAGCGTCTTACCAGAAGTAATACTGTTGAGTATGATTTGCTTTACGATTCACTTATGAGCTTATTTATTTGACATTATCTGATAAATGGAGATAATAAAGTGAATATAGTACGTAAGTAGCTGAATATAATAAACTAATAACTTAATTAACGTTGCGTAGGTTGGTATGTAACTGTATAAAAATAAAATAAATAAAATAAAAACAGCCTTTATTCACTGACCTTGTAAATACAATTTTAACTTTAGGATTATGGTATTAGTGATGACATGAAAATTTTTAAAAGTATCTCTTGTCCCGGTGATGCGAGACTCCTCCAGGAGGATTTAGACCGTCTTGATAGTTATTGTAACTTAAACAAATTGGATTTAAATCCTAGCAAATGTAATTGTTTAACTTTTACAAGGAAAAAGGCGACTATACCATTTGATTATCAACTCAGAATCTTCCTCGAGAAAAATCAATTCGAGACTTAGGTGTTATACTTGATTCTCAGCTTGCTTTTGACATTCACATCAATGATATTGTCAACAAAGCTTACAGAGCATTAGGATTTATATTGCGTGTGTCTAAGGAATTTAGGCAGATTAAGACTCTAAAGTTGCTCTATTGTGCCTATGTCAGAAGTAAACTTGAATATGCCTCTCAGGTTTGGAACCCTTCTTATGCTAAATATATTGATAGTATTGAAGGTATACAGAAGAAATTCATTAGGGTTCTTAATTACAAAACCAAGTCACGTTGTTTTGATTATGAAACATCTTGCAAGAAACACCATATTCTTCCTCTAATAAATAGACGGAACATCGCAGACCTCATTTATTTGACTAAGTTGGCTTCTGGCTCGATTGACTGTCCTGAACTCGTAGGTAAACTGAAGCTTTTTGTTCCTCCTAAATTTCAGTACCGAAGGAATATCCCTACTTTTAGATTAGGCAGAGCTTCTACTAACTATAGAAGAAATTCCTTCATTAGGCGAGCGTGCGACAGATACAACAGCCTTATTGATTCTGTTACTTTTAATTCCGATACTTTTGATATTTTCAACGACAGCATAGCGAGTGCGAGACGAAAGTTAGCTAGGGATTTTTTTACAAGATGATTGTTTAAATGAGTGCCGAGTGCTATACTTATAAACCTTCTATTTATGTATTTATCTTTTATTTTTTGCTTTGAATAAGCGTGTATGTATAAGTTTGATCACTAGTTAGATCCCGGTAAACGGGGTCTCTTGTGTTTGTTTAAAACAATAGTTTGACTTTTGTTTTGTTTTAAAAGAATAGTTTGATTTTTGTTTTGTTTAAAAAAAATAGTTTGATTTTTGTTTTGTTTAAAAATATAGTTTGATTTTTGTATTGTTTAAAAAAATAGTTAGATTTTTGTTTTGTTTAAAAAAATAGTTTCATTTTTGTTTTGTTTAAAAAAAAAAATAGTTTGGTTTTTGTTTTTCCTTATGGGTTAAGGTATCGTCACGTTTGACGGTTTTATTCATAGCGCAATTTTTTTTTATTATAAGTCATAGTAGTGGAAACATTTAATTTGCTTTTTGTTACTATTGTAATTTCTTACCATTTTTTTAAGAGCAGTTTGTTTTCCTAAGAAATAAATAAATAAATAAATAAATTAGTACCTTTTTAAATCTAATATTAGTAGGTATCTTGAGCAACCAGTTTTTTGGTCAGGTTGTCCTTGGACATAGGACTCCCCCAGTATCTTCCACTTCTCTCTGTCTTGAGCTAATCTTCTTAGTCATTTTGGTACTAGTACTTACCAAAAGTAATTTTATACTTAAGGCTATTTATGCTGCCAAACGCAACGCGCCAGAAATACCCGTCGCTTACAACTAACATTGTTGATTGGAACGAATGTGTTTTGTTTTTCTCAGAAGTGCTGAGATGAAATTGTAGGTGAGATCTTTACCGATATATTTAAGAAGAAAATTTGTTATTTCAAAATTATACTAGTTTTTATTTTTAATTTTAGGATAGCTTAAAAACTATAGGGAATTATTGACTCAAAGTTACACCAAATTGTCACTAAAAATCTCACCTACAATTCCATCTCAGCACTTCTGAGAAAAACAAAACACATTCGTTCCAATCAACAATTTTCACCAACGAAGGCGACCATTGCCGGTTGTAACTATTTAGTAGGCTGTGTAGCAAGGTCGTTGGCGTATGGACTCCCTTAAAGGTAAAGTTTTTAACATAAAACATACCTGAGTGTACGGTAGATACCTATCTGCAGTCGTTCATTTGCATATTTATGAATGGTATAGGTGTGCATATCTTTATTTCCCGGTAGGTCACGGCAAAGGCAAACTTTTACCCAACCTCCATCGGATGGAAAAACTTTATTTATATTTGATTCAGAAGAGCCGGTTTGTGAATATTAAATCCGATCGTCTGCTCCGCGGAACATATTCGAACATAATAATATTTTATCCTTAATGCGTGTTATTCAAAGAAACTCAAGTAGGTGTGGATTTTTCGAATTCTTTACCTCGGGACATTCAAATTACCCCGTTATATTATCATTGATTTTACGTACACAAAAGTCTTCCCATAATACGACCGCCTAAAAGCACTTTTCATATTAATAATTCAGGGAGGTTCTAAAAATATACTGAAAGTCAACGTTACGAAGATTTTGGCGCCCCGAGTGACAACGAAATAACCCGTGGAAAGGATTTATATTTATTCTCCCAAGAAAGAATTACAAAAGAAAGCACAAATTGGGAAGTATACCGTTTGACCTTCTACTGTCTTCAATTTGTTATTGTGATCAGTCCATTAGTTACATGCCCCGAGTTTGATTTCGAGAAATATAGACAGGGAAAGTTCATGGCAACAAATACAAAGTTAATTTTATCTTTAGGCTTTATGACTTGATGAATGTTTGATGGAAGTTGTTGGAGTCGAAGTTGTAGACCACGAACGGCCCACGATCGAACTCTCTTTATGTAAAATTACGTATTCCGAATATTTAAAGGATCTACTTACATAATATTACTGAAATTGAACAGATGTTGAATAATTTGAAACTCTCCAATCTTTAAATGTTCTGCACCCTATGTAACATTATAATAATACTAGATCATTATCTCATTCCGTACTTTGTTTATCTTCTTTTGTTATTTACGTAAAACTAGAGTTGTTTTTTCAAGTACCTACTGGACTGGTATTATCGTTAACCAGTACAGATCTGTTCACTCACAAAGGCGCGCCCTTCCACACCTTATGAATGTTGTTGTAAACATAATCTGTATATAATTCTATCTCTGTTGTATGCTGTCTCTACCGATAGTCTTCACACACACATTAAGACATCTTCTTTTTACCTTAAATCATAACACGCAATTCAAAAATACTTCTCAGAAACGTTTTAAAACTATTATTATATTTCTAAGCGTAGGCATTATATCGAAGAGATCTGTCGAAATATTTTCTACCGAACTAATTCTTGTCGAATTTAAGTTCAGATGAAACAATGATATAATGAACTATATTTTTTCGAAGTTATATAATGTCGTGTCGAAATAAAGAATTGTCGAAGTTCAGAGGTACACTCATAAACTACATGTACTAGTTGAAAATCTATGTACATCGGCTATAGCAGTTTTAAGTTTGACAGCTGTCACTTTGACGTCTATCATTTTGACAGTTACTTGCCATTTGTCGCCGTTATCCAAATTCATTTGTTCTCTGATCTTCATTTGTTTAATTTTTCGATCGTCGTTTGTTTCCGTTACGACAGTCTTTTGTTTATTTTTTTCGATCGTCTTTTGTTTTCCTTGGATTTTAGTTTACTAAATAATGAAAAGTGGTTGAAAATAATAATCTTGGTCCTACTCTTCCAGTAAAACTATTAGTCTATTACAATTGAATATTATTATAACGATGGTTCGATTGATAGAACTGCGGACAGTTTGATTTGCCCGTGGTTCGTTTGATAGAACTACGGACAGTTTGATTTGCCCGTGGTTCGATTGATAGAACCACGGACAGTTTTATTTGCCCGTGGTTCGATTGATAGAACTCCGGCAGTCGGACCACGACCAATAAACGGATGAAAATGAAGAAGCCTAGACGACTAAACTAATAAAGTAATTTAATTAAACATGACGTATTAAATTGAACTTCACAGAACAAAGGTTTATCCCGAGTTAATTACGTAAACAATAATGTTTTCAGCGCAAGAGAATTTGAATTTCAATATAAAGGGTGTTGTTGTGAAGAAATAGAGCTCTCTGAAAATCGTCTGATAGAGGGTTCGAAGGGACGGTTTTATTACTCCGGGAACACGAATATACCTAATGTTTTATTTGTTTTTCCGTTAGTTTGGGTGTGTTCGTCAATATCCAATAAGGAATGTAACCCTTTGTCATTATTTATTTCAATGAGACGATTTACATTTAATTTAACGTAGTTAAAAGACATTTTATATTGTCTGTTTATTCTAAGTAATATTATATACTAGAGCTTATAATGTACTAGCGACCCGCCCCGGCTTCGCACGGCTATATTATGCATGTATTATACATATAAACCTTCCTCTTGAATCACTCTATCTATTAAAAAAAACCGCATCAAAATCCGTTGCGTAGGTATAAAGATTTAAGCATACAAAGGGATATAGGGACAGAGAAAGCGACTTTGTTTTATACTAATAAATGTAGTGATACGAAATACAGCCTTCACTTCATACTTTATTAAAAGCGTATTAGACAGATTTTTATGAAAGCTATTAAAATTTGTAGATGCATGTGACTAGAAGAGTGATGATTATGAATGTAGAGGGATGGAGAGGAAGAGGACGAGCAAAGAAAAGATGGATGGACTGCGTGAGTCAAGACATGAGAAAGATGAAAGTCAACGATGAGATGACGACTAATAGGAGTGAATGGAAGAAGAAAACATACTGCGCCGACCCCAAATAAATTGGGATAAGGTCAGGAAGATGATGATGATTTAAAAGAGGTAGATAGTCTGGGTATACAGGAACGATTTTGGTAAACAATTTACGGATAGAACGCAACATTATCGAATCGTGTTAGGTATATTTACTATTTATCCCGATATTTCAAAGGGAATGTAATTGTATGTTGCATAGAATTCGTAAAAGAAGTTTAAAAAGCTCACCCAATATATCCATAAATTACGGGATCCGGGCAAACCGAATTAATAAAGGAGCTTAGTGATTTGCAGGTCGCATTACTTGGGTCGCGAATCTATTTGTGCCGTAATAGCTACGTAGAACCTTACCTACATTAATTCGAATATTTTATTTCGTTTATAACTGCCGTACCTTCCTTAAGAGCGGTGTTGGCCTGGTAGTAGATACCTCGACTTTCATTCCGAATGTCATGGGTTCAAATTCCGGCCGTGCACCAATGAATTTTTCTTAAGAAAAATTTAGGTGCGCTAATTGACATTGCTCTTACGGTGAAGGAAAACATCGTGATGAAACCCGCGGCTTAGTTGGCTCCAGAAGCATTGACATGTTCTTTCCTCTGGATATAGTCGACTAAGCTGAGAAGGTAGTAGGTGCTGGGCAAGCTTATTCCATCGTCACGCAAAAAGAACCCAATTAAAAAGGGTCTAATTGCGGAAAACAACCCGTATACAAGTACAAGTTTTTCTTAGGAAAAATGATGCGTTAATTAACTATGATCAACGGTGAATAAAAACATCGTGATGAAACCCGTGGCTTTGTAGGCTCCAGGCGTATTGACGAGTTTTTTTTCCTCTGGAGACTAAACTGAGAGGGTGGTATAGGTATAGTCAGCAAAGTACTGAGGGTAACAGGTACATTCTAAAGATTTAATTTTTCTTATTCTGCGTGAAATATCTAACACCTCGATTAGATTTAGCTTTAGTGATATCAAGCAAAATAATTAACAATTACTGAACCCTTATTTTTTTAAATTAAAACTTAAAAAATGAACCTGTTACCCTTAGCCTTTGCTGACTGTACGATCGGAGTCAACATTTCAGACCCACCGTAGAGTTATAAAACTGCTATTATTAGAATTTTTTCAACTCAAGCAAGATTCTAAGGTCTTGCTCGAGTTCAAATTTAAAGTCTTTCAATGTATAAGATAAATATTATTAGAAAAAACATTCCAATAATAGTAATTTTAGAACTGGTGGGTCTGCAATTCTGACTCCGACCGTACACTAGACAAGCCTACTCAATCGAGTAAATGTCTCAGGCACTACGCTCGGAATAGCATGAGTTAAAGTGGCTAGCGCTGTGTAAAGCCTAAAGGTGAAAGGGTATCGGCGCTCTCTCCATACAAACGTAGTCGACTGTTTCCTCCCTGGATAATGACACTAGCACAAATTTTATATATTTTTGTTCCATAAAACCTATAACTGCCATGACTATGCCCCTATATGTCTTGGTTTTTTGACATGACAACGTCTTATAATTCGAAAGAGCCGGCTGCACGCACGAAAAAATGCGGCGTTACCTCGCTCTGAGGCGTTCCATGTAAGGCTTGAAGTGCAAGCGAGAGCGCGGAACGAGCGACAAAGAAGCACAATCGGCCTTTGCGTTCGGCAGCGTTCGACATCCGTCTCTCTCCTACTTGAGTGAGCGATGCGTCTGCGTGGACAGCTGCTATACTATAGTACATTTACATGTTTTGATCGAGTATCAAATGAAATTATGAAAAATGCTATCATTCCATCAGTATTTTCTTAAGACGTTGTCACGTTCAACTATCGTCAGTAAACCGACTTTACAGACAACCAATTTTTTTAATTTTCTAATTATCATATAAATTAAGATTTAAAAAAACATAGGGACATGGTCATGGCAGTTATAAGTTTTATGCAATAAAAATATTTGCTCACAGTCGACTACGTTTGTATGGAGAGACCGTCGTCGGTACCCTTTCCTCTATTTTATATTATTTAGTTTATGATAGGCGTACCTTGTAATCTCCCTTGGCGGTACAACTGAGGATAACTCCGGTGTCGTTCGAGAACTCGACGTGGTGAGGCGGCTCCTGGATGATGGGTGCTTTACGGGGCTCAGGCGACGCGCATACTGCTGTAATAAAAGAATAATTGTTATTTGGATTAGGGGATGCGACGAGATTAAAAATTTAAACAGTTCAGCGTTCCCCTGGGAGCATAGTGGGTCCGCAAGAGTTTCTGAATTTATTTTAAATAAATAAATAAATACTGCAGGACATTCCACACATCGCCATCTAGCCCCAAGCTAAGTAACTAGACTTGTGTTATGGGCTTGTGTGTTATTGTGTCTTGGGTTATGGGTAAAATCAGCGCTTATCGTGTCCCCTACTCCCGGAGCGGAAATAAGCGTGGGATAGTTTTTGTCCGAGGATCCGTTGAGAGTAGGGGATCCTTTAGGGGAGCCGTTAAGCGTGGACCATAATATTAATGTTATTTTTACCTAGAGGATAATTAAGATAGTTTTCCCAAGTTTATATCTTTCTCAGGCTTTATCTATCCATGCATGTTTATTATAATTGTTTTAAATGAATAAAAGGTAGTAACATTAATGGGTTAGTAAAAGACGATTGTCATTTCTTTGTTGACAACTAGTTAGTTGCCAAAGCGGCCGGAAGCGCTGGAAACCCTTACTTCCAACCCGTGGCCAGCCTCTGTAGGGAAAGTTATTCAAAAATAAGGATACTATGAACATTTTCCAGCTACAGGGATTCTAGTACATTACCTTTATTTACCCATTACCCTGTATGAGAAAGACAATGTCTTTTATTATGCTCAATCAATAAGTTAGGTATGTAGTAGGTACTATAAACACATTTTTTTTGCGGTAAAAAAATGAAAATCTTAGTAGATTTGTTTGAAGCTTGTGCTTTTTAGTACAACATTTAATTTTTTTTTTTAATAAGACCCTAATATAATCTGAAATTGTTTGATAAATATAACATTATATTGGCGACCTCTGTGGCGCGTCGGGCGAACACCCGACTGCGACGCAGAAGGTTGCGGGTTCGATTCCCGCCGGGAACAAGTATTTATGCTGACCATAAATTCTTGTTTCTGGTTCTGGGTGTTTCCTATATGTATAATATGTATATATTTACAAAAAAAAAAAAAAAGTATATAAGTAGTTTATCCGTTATCTGGCACCCATAACACAAGCATTAAGTTGCTTAGCTTGGGGCTGGATGGCGATGTGTAATATGTCCTGAAATATTTATTATATTATTATTTATTAACATTAATGTAGCACAATATAAGTATGTACCTACTTAATGCATCTTTAATCCAAGCTTAGTTTCGTACCAGAAATTCATAATAAACTGGTTATGAAATTTTAAAATATGAGCGCAACAGCAACATCAGTTTGACGTCTCGAGCAAGCCTCTATGCACCGAAGAACAAAATTATTTGTTCAGACGGATTTTCTTGGAAATAAAATATGGTATAGAGAATTACGTTGATGCTAGCGCCACCACTAAGTGAATGGCTAAAGAGATCTAAATACAGACGTTCGGACTATGTTAAATTTACCTACAAACTGACAGATTAAAGACTGGGATATCAGGTAAAGAAAACGAGTTCTTTCGGGATTCTTTGAAGCAGCAATTGTTACTAGTATGTAAGCAAATATGATATATTTTTGGCTGTGCCCATTTTGATAAATTATTTCGTGATTATCACGTGTATGGATTTTAATTATATGAAATAATTACAAAATGTATTTATTCCTAGAATGTATTTATTCCTAGAATGTATTAAGTACTTACCCTAAACCTATGGTGTCAAAGAAAGTTAATAAAAAAAGATGGCATAATGATTGAATTAAATAATATTTCTATAGACGAACCTTAGATATAGAAAAATGCCCATACAAAATAACGTACGCCATCTGTAACAAATCTAATGAAATCTACAAACTTTTGAAAATAAGACACTGGTAGCGATTATAAACTAAATTAATATTGAAAAGTTCACTTATTCGATGTCAAACATAAACCCCTTAATCCCCCTCACCCCTATACAGGGTTATTGGAAATTAATTGACACGGCGTTAAGGGCTTCTTCTGTGCACCTTAACGATCAACTTTTGTTCTACGACTTTTGGAAATTCGAAAAAAAAAAATGAAAATTTTGAGGTTATGTAAATTCGAAAAATAGCTGATTTTTTAAAACAAAGGTCATTCACACCAAGAACAGTAGATGAAACTTACAAAATAAGTAAAATTTTAAGGTTACTGACCTCTCCGTGTAAGGAACAGCTGATTTTCAGGTAAACCTAACCTCAAAATTTTCAAAAAAATGTTCGAATTTCCAAAAGTCGTAGAACAAAAGTTGTTTGTTAAGGTGCACAGAAGAAACCCTTAACGCCGTGTCAATTAATTTCCAATAACCCTGTATAATCTAATAGAGATAGTGTTTAGACTATAGTTCACGAGCAAATCTGTGTCTAAATCTAAGGTTTAAATCCACATCTCGGACTATTCTTAAACCTGGTTTTGGAATAAGGGGGAAAAAATTGACAAATTGCATTTAAATATTATAGACTTTCTCACTCCATATTCTGAAGTAGATGCAACGCTTCGATGATATTCTTCAATGCAAGTTCAACCTTAAGAGATTGAACTCAAACATATTAACCCGAGTTGGCTTAATTAGAATCCCTAATTAACGGAATCCTACTTCAGTTTAACTATCGATTTAATCTGCGAACTAGTACGTGATGTTCTCTAACTGGAACAATGGTTTACACATGGACTGTTTGCGGCTTAACTGGAAAAGGCACGTTTAGAAGCTTGATATAATCTAAAGAAGCCTTTAGCAGCTTGTTTTAATGTTGTTTTACTGGCTGATGTTTACTAAAATAGATTACCTAACTCCCGTGCTCAGAAATTGCTTTATGACATTTTACTTTAAGTTAATATTACTCATAAAATCACAAAAGCGAAACAAAGCATTACTTAACTTAAAAGATTCACTTATTTCTGAGTGAGCGAACGTTTTTAACTTTGTCCGCATAGGGGTTGAATTTTTCAAAATCCTTTCTTAACGGAGGCCTATTGCCTACGTCATAATAGCTACCTGTGCATGTACAATCGGCTGCATAATTGCAGCCTTCAGTAGAGTTCGAAAATTACTATTATTGGAATATTGCATTCTAATAATTTTTGTTTGATTATTGATGATTTAGAAGACTTTAAACTTCACCTAAAGCAGGTGTCTAGAATCTTGCTTGTGTTAAAATCATTATTATACTTAACTGTTTGTTTTGGAGCTCTATGGTGGGTCTGCAATTATGCAGTCGACCGTACCAAACTTTAGCCTGATCACTCCATTGGCATAGTCAGAACTTTGAATTTAATATTTATAGGGAGATTAGCTGTTACTCGCGACTTCGTACGCGTGGAATTTTCGTTTTATATACTAACACCTTCCTCTTGAATCACTCTATCTATTTAAAAAAAACCTCATTAAAATCCGTTGCCTAGTTCTAAAGATCTTCGCATACATCGGGACAGACGGAGGAAAGCGACTTTGCTTTATATTATGTAGTGATAAAATTAGGTAGATAGCTAAGCTAATAATATCTCAAACTAAAACAAATCTATTTCAAATTTACGGAAATCGGTTTTATAAAGTCATCAGCACCACCACTAACGTATTAATAAAACACAATAGTAGCACATATCTGTATCAAAATGAATGCAATAAACAGCGGTTATGACATAATATGCACGTCACATAATAGCCTCTAAATAGAGGCATTTAGTCACCAGCATTCGGCAAACGTAATAAAGCAGCCTCAGACTGCTGTAGGCACTTATTAACACGTCAGCTAATCTCGTGTATTGACGGCTATACAGAGCAACGTTTCTCAGAATTACGGAGAAGCGTTCTATGGAATAATAATACAAATTGAAGCTGGAATTCTGTTTTAAATTGAAATTTCTTTCTATTTATAGTACCTACTTTAACAAAGAAAAATAATACACCGTAATGACAGCTAATCAAATGACTTCAAAGACTACGAGCGACAAAAAATCAAGTAAAAAAGTGAATAAAATCCCAATAGAACTGAGATGTAGATTACCAATAGATTGTCAGACAGATAGGGCGGCGCGGAGGCCGCAAACCGCAGCGTTCGATTTCCGTTTAATTTTGCGACAACCGCGAGTATACCCTCTATAGTTACCTCTAGTTCTATATCGATTCTTCACCACATTTATAGTCGTAGCAAGAAAATTGTCACGAAAGGTCATTGACACTAAAATATTCAAACGGGAATTATTCAAATGGCCCCTAGAACCTTGTCATGTCATCTAGGGCGATTCTAGTTAAATTTCATAGCAATAAACTAGGTAGACAAAGTAATCCGTATTTATAGTTCTATCTAGTTTTAGTTGAAAAATTTAGTAATTTGTAAAATTTAACTCAAAAATAAATCCAATAATTTAGTCCTACTACCTGCAATATGAAGTTCGATTGGATTAAACGGACAAAAATTACATGGGACAAAAAGTAGGTAGTTTGACAGATCTCAACTCTGATCTGAAAACAGATCCTGGATTCGGTATCAGCACCCCCGAAAACGTATTAAACGATACCCAAATTAGTCATGAACAAGTTTAATAGTAAAAATAACCATGCTACTTACAAATCTTACATGATTTCGGATTTTGTACGAAAAAAGAACTTATTTTTGACCAGTGCACCATTCATTTCGCTCTGCATGTGTCAAACGACAGGCACGAAGGGGCGATTTGAATAATTCCCGTCTGAAAAATATAAAAGTCAATGACCCTTTTGTGTCATATCAATTTAACTTGTTACACTACGACCCGGTTATTGAAGTAGCTCTATATCGGTTGACAGATCGTATAATAATGAATGAGGAAGTAGTGGAGAAGGCGTCGTGATGGTGAAACAATTATGTTTACTGTGACATGTGGAAATTGTCGAGACAGTAAAAGCGACGGGCGGGATGATGTTTTCCTGTTTACCCATCACCCGCTGTTAACTTAGCTATTGTGTTTTATTTAGGAACTAAATTACGTCAATTTGTAAGCAACAAAATAGAATAACTCTCTAGGAGGTTTTCGACAAACAAAAAACGACACTTTCATTTATGAATAGTTTCGAAGCCTATTATGTAGTTGATAAATTATCTTCTAAAAGTGCGTTTCATACATGATACAATAATGTGAGACTTTGTCATTTAACGAAAAACTGAAAAAATTAAAATTTCATTATGGCCACTAAAGTAATCAAAACTCTTGTGCTAAAATTTTAAATTCGCTGATTTATTTTTTATTAGCTTTAAGTTCTTTTAACTCAGGAAAAATTTATAATCTTATCTAAACCGATGAAAAACTTAAAATAAACAATACTTTTCTTTTATTTTAGATAAAGTAACTAAACTATATGAAAAACTTAATTTATTGACTGTTAAATAATTAAAATCAGTTATAAAATAAGTTTTTTATTTTTGTTTATAATGTTTACGATAAAACATTATCAAGTTAGGCTGAACACAGAATGTTATTTCAACAATCTATTATGAAACAGTGCGCTTTGAGTTGGAAAGATTCACAAGATAACAAACATCCATTGTGCTCGTACTATGGCTAGGTTTTTGAAGTTAAAACAATACCTAAACAAAATGGCTAAATAGAACGGAGTCGAAAAAGGTTTTATAACAAAAGTCTTACAAGGTAAAAGTGGTGGTTTGCAGTTTCAGAATAAGTTCTTAGCACTCCGCACTTTAGGAACGAAGCTACAAGTACGAGTATACATCGGGGGCTATCGGTAATTCGATACAAAACTGTGCATCGGGAGAAATAAGAGTTGTACTCGTACTTGTATACGGACTGTTTTCCGCAATTAGACTATTTTTGATTGGGTCCTTTTTGCGTGAGGATGGAGTAGGCTTGTCCAGCACCTACTACCTTCTCAGCTTAATCGACCATATCCAGAGGAGAAAACTTGTCAATACTTTTGGAGCCAACTAAGCCGCGTGTTTCATCACGATGTTTACCTTCACCGTAAGAACAACAGGCATTTTTGCGTACTATTTTGTTTTCTAACAATATAGCTATACACACTTGAAAACAGTACAATATTGTAATTTATAGTATGATTAGCAACCCTGCCTGGCTTTATAAATACAAATGCCTTAGTGAAGATATTTAAACAAAAAGTAGTACTTTGAAAGCAAATTCTGATGTATCGATACATGTTAAAGAGTAGGTACTATTCTAAGTAAGCAGCACAGTTCCTTCTCTGAATAGCACAGTTCTGATTGCCTCCATTCAGCATTTCAGTCTCTCATTGAAACGATAAGCTTTCATAATCCTAGCTTTAACTATTGCTCTCTACCAAATATGAAGTCTGGGTACTCTTTATGGTTTCTACATAATTTCTGTTGCAATATTTAAATTGTTGTTTACAGCTTCTCATAATCTTGATTGGGGATTTATTACTTTTGTTGGTTCACGCGTGTCGGCTCCCCTAACGGATCCCTTGCTCCCAACGGTCCCCTTGTTAAGAACTTTTTCACGTCCGTCAGGCCCCCTGGACTGGGGGAGATCATCATCATCATATTCCTGCCCTTATCCCAATTTATTTGGGGTCGGCGCAGTATGTATTGTCTTCCTTATATCCTTATCCATACTACAAAATGTTTGCGCTACGTGGATCCCCTATGCTCCTCCAGGGGATACGTCGGGAGGTACCTACTTGTGTATTGGTACGCCCTTTTATTACTCGTGCCAAATAGCATCATCATCATATTAGCCACAAGACGTCCTCTGCTGAACATAGGCCTTCCCTAAAGACTTCCAGAGCGATCGAACGCATGCCCTCTGCCATTCGTGCTAATATGTAGGTATATATACTGATTTTCTCTCTCTAAGTAATAAATTAAACTCAGTTACTTTGTACTACACAGAGCTCAATGTAACTTTTACTTTACATAGCAAAGATTAAAAGAAGCCTGAAAGTAGCACCGGTTACTGAAAAAGTAAAAGGGAACCGGTTAAGTTGGTATGGACATGTGATGAGAAGAGAAGAGATGTATGTAATTAGAAGTGTAAAGTAAAAAAATTAGAAGAGTGATGAGTATGAATTTAGCCATTTGTGTGTCAACCATTTTTTTGCAAACGAGATTATCTACCACTAGTGTATTTTTTGGAAAAAAAACTTGTAAATATGAACAAGAAAATACAACTGCCGGTTGACAACTGACATTTGGCCATAGACTCTCAATAGAAACGAAAAAATAATGTTTCCGTGTGTTTTGTTAATAGTTTTAGAGACTTTAAACATCATCGTAATGTTATCTCCTTCACACTGTATAAATTCGAACAGGCTAGATATAGTGTACGATGCAAGTCATTCGATTGAAGTACGCGCGAACCGATCCACCTTATTAAGGTGGCGCGACAGATGCGCCATATTTAAAAACCGCCTTTATAAGGTGGTGCGACAGCCGAGGAGTTAGAGGGATGGAACAGGATGACCTAGGAAAAGATGGATGGACTGCGTGAGGCAAGACATGAGAGAGATGAATGTGAACGATGAGATGACGACTAATAGGAGTGAATGGAAGAACAAGACATACTGCGCCGACCCCAAATAAATTGGTACAAGGGCAGGAAGATGATGATGAGCAAATAATAAAGAATAAAATTCTATAAATTATTTTTAAATACCGTGGTTATTTCGACTATTAAACATGGTAAATATCCAGTTTCAATTAACGTTAATAGTGAAAACTCAATACGAATTTCATTAAACTACTATAAATTTATTTTGGATATAAGTGAAATAAACCCTGTTTTCTGCTTTTACTGATCGAATATAGGTAATAAACAACATCTACTTGATTGAGGATAACTAAGATTATGGTGATTTTTGTTTATGTTTATAACCTTCCTTGAAGATGAAATATGAAATGATTTATCTATATAAACTTATTAAAGCTAAGATTTATCTATGGAAAAATTTACCTATTAGATCTGAGAATGATTTGTGTTTTTATACACAGCTTTATATTTTATCGCAAGTAATTGATTTTTTTTCACCGGAGCAATGTCAATTGGCGCACATATATTTTTAATATTAACTAATAGTAACAGTTGACAGTAAGTTAGTACTTAAAAAATAGTAGACCACGACACCTAATAAAATCCGTGGTTCAATTTTCATAGCTTTAGGATATTTCTTCATAGTAGGTAAGTATACATATTGCTCTACCTTTATGTAAGTATAGATAGTGTAGACATTACGTTGATAACTTCCGTCACAAATCGTTTTCCGCCACGAACGTTTTATCAAAAGACGAGACGAAAAAAATAATCAGAAAAAATGCGAACAGTCTCTTATAAAAACCCCCTCGCCTATTGAATACTGCGTGAAGTCAGCGTTGATTGCTCATTAGCGACACAATACCTCACGATACAATGGGTACTCCATAAGATGTTTATCTATACGATGTACCTATATAGATTGTAAGTAGATAAATATAGGTACAATCGACGCTCAAAAGTACACCGCCACCGTAACGTTTGTAACTCTGTGCAGCACTATTTGAACATTATAACAACGTAACCTACTCAAAAGTTCACTAGTAGTAACGCTTACAATCCTGTGCAGCACTATTTTAAACACATACAGACGCGCTCTATACAGTGAATCAGTGAAATGGGAACGTTGGTTGGGGTAGCGGGTGGCGGCTTATACCACTCGGCCAACTAAAGACAAAGCTAACATAACAAAATAATAGTCACACTGAGTACTTTTAATTTCAAGTCTATAAGTTTGTGTGTAATGTATATTAGAAGAAGGTCGTAAGTCCAATACAGTCATGTTGATAGTTTTATTGTAGCAAACTGATAGTGTACTTATGACGCATGCGGTAAGTACCTAAACAGGGTTATTGCTAACTATATTAGCAAACGGTAAGGGCCAATTTTGTGCACCTACACACACATTTTATTCTACGACTTTAAAAAAAAATGGGTGCGTGTACTTATGTACGCGCGTGAGAAGTTATACTTCTTTGGCATTATTAAAAAAAAAAAAAAAAAAAAAAAAAAAAAAAAAACTCGTCCGACAAAAAACTCGTCCGGCAAAAAAGTCGTCCGACAAAAAACTCGCCCGACGTGAGAATTTTGTGTGACGCTTTTGTAAAATTTCACTCTCATCATTTTTTCATAACGCGCCTAAAGAAGTATAACTTCAAAAATGAGGTTATGTTTATCTGAAAATCAGCTGGTCCTTACCCGGAGAGGTCATTAACCTTAAAATTATACTTATTTTTTTATATTTGTCTACTGTTCTAAGTCTGAATGGCCTTTGTTTTAATTTACATTACCTCTAATTTTCAAATTTGTGTTCGAATTTCCAAAAGTCATAGAATAAAGTTGTTGTTTTAGGTGCCCAGAAGTGGCCCTCAACCATTTGCTAATATAGTTGCCAATAACCCTGTATGGATTTTCAGTAGATAGATAGATATAGGTACACCGTAGGAAAAAATGTGGATGCTTCACGGAACGCGGAGACCGACACGCAATATCGACTGATGACATTCCTATCTGCTGACCTCTTTATTTTTAATAGACGCGTTTTGAATTGCGATACCTGTCGAGTGTCGATGCTGGGTTTAACAAATATTTGTTTTAGATGTTACTAGCTATTGGCCGCGACTTCGTACGTGTGGTAGTTTTGTTTTATATACATAAACCTTCCTCTTGAATCTATCTATTAAAAAAAACACCGCATCAAAGTCCGTTGCGTAGTTTTAAAGATCTAAGCATATAAGTTAGGACAGACAGTAAGCGACTTTGTGTTATACTATGTAGTGATTAAAAATCATTTAATCTAATATTTACAAACGAAGAATAATGTTTTTTTTTTAGATTTCACATAAATACTTACCTTACTTATAGTAATTATTTTCCCGGGTCTTAATCGAGGAGACTCAGTCTCCTCGCGACCATGACTATTGTAACATAGTCGAAACGTTGAGGTAAGAGAAATAAAAAAAAATGGGTGCGTGTACTTATGTACGCGCGTGAGAAGTTATACTTCTTTGGCATTATTAAAAAAAAAAAAAAAAAACTCGTCCGGCAAAAAACTCGTCCGACAAAAAACTCGTCCGACGAAAAGTTCGTCCGACAAAATACTCGTCCGACAAAAAACTCGTCCGACAAAATACTCGTCCGACAAAAAACTCGTCCGGCAAAAAACTCGTCCGACAAAAAACTCGTCCGACAAAAAACTCGTCCGACAAAAGACTCGTCCGACAAAAAACTCGTCCGACAAAAAACTCGTCCGACAAAATACTCGTCCGACAAAAAACTCGTCCGGCAAAAAACTCGTCCGACAAAAAACTCGTCCGACAAAAGACTCGTCCGACAAAAAACTCGTCCGACAAAAAACTCGTCCGACAAAAAACTCGTCCGACAAAAAACTCGTCCGACAAAAAACTCGTCCGGCAAAAAACTCGTCCGACAAAAAACTCGTCCGACAAAAGACTCGTCCGACAAAAAACTCGTCCGACAAAAAACTCGTCCGACAAAAAACTCGTCCGGCAAAAAACTCGTCCGACAAAAAACTCGTCCGACAAAATACTCGTCCGACAAATATAAATAATTAATTACATTAAAATAATTATGTAGTAGTAGTACCTCTTTGTACTTACTTAAACTATTTGGTTTTATGACAGCTGTCATCTTGCGGTTTGCGGACAACTTCAACATGGTTTTATGACAGCTGTCATCTTGCGGTTTGCGGACAACTTCTCCCGTGAGAATTTTGTGTGACGCTTTTGTAAAATTTCACTCTCATCATTTTTTCATAACGCGCCTAAAGAAGTATAACTTCAATAACTTCAATAACTTCAAAAACAAAAAAATACGCGATTAAGACCCGGGAAAATAATTACTATGAATACAAATCGTGTGAGTTTAAAAAGTTTATTACCTTACTTAGGTAAGTACTTTTAATAGTTCATTCAATATTTTTAAAATTTTCACAGAATCTTTGAAGTTAGTAAGACCCCGCGAGGTTAGAAAGGATAAAACAATGATAAACCCATTTAGACTATGTACAATTTAGGCAGTTGAGCACATTTAGGACAAGTATATAGGACACTCTACATCTATAAGTATTTCCAATTTATCAGCTAAGTTAAGTAGGTATATATAGGTACATCTTTATGTTTCCCTTTCCGTCATTCATGTAATTCGTCCTTAATTAGTTATAGACGTAATTTGTCGTACCCCAAAACCTCAGATCTACCTTTCTAAATCACGCCGCGGAAACACGCAAATTCAAGTAGAAGTCAAATTTTAATTAAACCGGGACATACACGTCAGCGTTTACCTAATTGGAGTGCTAATTAGTAAAACTGCGAACGCTAAAATTGCTCCGCAAAAAATGCTTGGTGAAAAATTCCCTTGCGATGTTGGGCGTAAAGATTGCTGGCGTAAGTCATTAATCAACTCGGGTAATATTAGATTCGTGTTAAATGAAAAATTGTATTTTTATATTTTGCACTATTTCTTTTATAATTAGTAGGCCAACGTTGGTACTATCTCACACGATGGTAAGTGACGATGCGGTCTAAGATGTAGCCCATGTTAGCACGCTTTCCTAGAAGATACCTATACTCCCCTGACTCAAATACATCCAAATAAACGATGGCAAAACGAGGGATGCGAGGAAACTGAGACGGCAGTAGAACAAAAAACGTGTGGCACTCGGGGACTGCCACGGCAAGGGCGTGTTTAGATGACACGCGTCGACCACGCGCCCACCACGCGCATCACACGCTTTGAAATTTATTCTATATTATGTAATTTGAGTCTTATGACACACCAATAGATCTCAAATTGCATTTCTGCAAGCGGGCGCGGGGCGTGCGCGGTGTGTGCGCAGGGCGGGCGCGGAGCGGGCGCGTGGCGTGCGCATGGCGGGAGCGGGTGGACTTGCATAAATGCAATTTGAGATCTATTGATGTGTCATAAGACTCAAATTATATAAAGAACAAATTTCAAAGCGTGTTCAACGCGTGTGATGCGCTTGTCGGGCGCGTGGTCGACGCGTGTCATCTGAACACGCCCTTAAGCTATTGCATCGTGCGAACTTCGTACAGTCGTACCATAAACATACGTAGTAGGCGGAGTGGGGGGTGTTAGGTTTTATTTTCGTTACGAAATTTCTTGAATCGGTTGTCGCGCTCAAAGCCCGCGTTAAATGCTATAAACATATAGCATATAACGCATATAGCTTAAAAACTTTTCCGACTTGTCCTCTGTTTATGCCTATACCAGCCTACTTATCGGGACAGTATTTATCTATTCTATTTTTGTACTATACTAGCGACCCGCCCCGGCTTCGCACGGCTATATTATGCATGTATTGTACATATAAACCTTCCTCTTGAATCACTCTATCTATTAAAAAAAAACCGCATCAAAATTTAAAAGAAAAATGTTTAAGCATACAAAGGGACGTAGGGACGTAGGGACGTAGGGACGTAGGGACGTAGGGACGTAGGGACGTAGGGACGTAGGGACGTAGGGACGTAGGGACGTAGGGACGTAGGGACGTAGGGACGTAGGGACGTAGGGACGTAGGGACGTAGGGACGTAGGGACGTAGGGACGTAGGGACGTAGGGACGTAGGGACGTAGGGACGTAGGGACGTAGGGACGTAGGGACGTAGGGACGTAGGGACGTAGGGACGTAGGGACGTAGGGACGTAGGGACGTAGGGACGTAGGGACGTAGGGACGTAGGGACGTAGGGACGTAGGGACGTAGGGACGTAGGGACGTAGGGACGTAGGGACGTAGGGACGTAGGGACGTAGGGACGTAGGGACGTAGGGACGTAGGGACGTAGGGACGTAGGGACGTAGGGACGTAGGGACGTAGGGACGTAGGGACGTAGGGACGTAGGGACGTAGGGACGTAGGGACGTAGGGACGTAGGGACGTAGGGACGTAGGGACGTAAGGACGTAGGGACGTAGGGACAGATAAAGCGACTTTGTTTTATACTATGTAGTGAAGTGTATGTTTTTGATGTATAAGTCCCTTAAGTAAAGTAAGTACCTACCTAATTACCTATTAAATCCATCTTAAATTAAATTAAACTGAATACAAAGGCAATTGCAGCAGAAAATTGCAGCATTAGCGAGTTGAGTGGTAAATCAACAATGAGCGTGGTCGATTGCGTACGGCTACACGGCTGTTGCCGGGCAACGGCCGCATGCGGTCATCCGTGAATGGCCAGCTTTTACCCGACGAATTAACGTTCATGTTTTATTTACAGAGCAAAAAATTTTACATTTAAAAATAATGAAAAATAAATAAATAAATATTAACGGACATTCCACACATCGCCATCTAGCCCCAAGCTAAGTAACTAAACTTGTGTTATGGGTGCTAGACAACGGATATACTACATAAATTCTATTTATTGTAAATTTATACTTATAATATGCTTAAAATACGTAGAAATAACCAGACCACAAACAAATATCTAAGCATAAATACTTGTCTGAGACGGGAAGTTGTTGGCAGTCCGGATGGTGGCATCCTCAATATACTTATATTATATCTATTTTAATTTATTTATTTAAGAAAAAAAAAAAAAAAAAAGGGTGCGTGTACTTATGTACGCGCGTGAGAAGTTATACTTCTTTGGCATTTAAAAAAAAAAAAAAAAAAAAAAAAAAAAAAAAAAAAAAAAAAAACTCGTCCGACAAAAAACTCGTCCGGCAAAAAACTCGTCCGACAAAAAACTCGTCCGACAAAAAACTCGTCCGACAAAAAGAAAAAAAAAAAAACTCGTCCGACAAAAAACTCGTCCGGCAAAAAACTCGTCCGACAAAAAACTCGTCCGGCAAAATACTCGTCCGACAAAAAACTCTGGACTGGAAAAGGATTGTCAACACAATCAATAAAGTTCAATTTAGATTTAAACAACTTCTCCCGTGAGAATTTTGTGTGACGTGAGAATTTTGTGTCTCGCTTTTGTAAAATTTCACTCTCATCATTTTTTCATAACGCGCCTAAAGAAGTATAACTTCAAAAAGATTTTACCTAACACCCACTATTTACTTAGTAAGCAGTGATACCAAAGAACCTCATTAGATGAATTTAATATTTGCATTCTTCTTCTGATCGGGTGAAAGCGTCTAGTTTCCCCTAAATATTTCTCTTTAAATATTATACCGTACTCGTTGCTGCCATGAGATCGTTATTGGTGCATTTGGGAACGAGCACAGATGCAGTTTGCGGAGCTCCACATGGACAGTGTATGAATTATGCCCTATATTTCGCATTATTAGGAGAACTTCTTAACATTTTTTTCTCTTTCGGTAACTTTGATTCCGTTGATTCCGTTGTAACTTTTCCATAAAAAAAACCATTTGTCTGTAAAGTCATTTTACGGACTATAATTTGACTAAATTACGTGATAACGCCCTAAGTATAAACCCTATGATTTTTTATATTTTTTAATTATTATATGTTTGTTTTTTTTTAATTAAGCATACCTATATTTTTTTCCTTTATATAAGTCTTCAATTCGTTACTCGTCACCATAACACAAGCCCAGATGTGCGATATTATTAATAAACAATATAAAACAAACGCGACGCGGGATGCGGTACTCGTCTCGTGTTATGCGTGCTGTGTGACGTCACCGGAACGTGACAATGACGTCACACAATGGGAACGTGACAGTGACGCCACACAATATTACCATGACACTTTTTTGTGAATGCAGGTGTTTTATCAATTTATTAGACGTTATCACGTCAAACCAAAACTTCTAGCTACAGTAGCTACTAAATAACAGCTAAAAGGAAAAAAAAACTAACAAAACCATAGCCTTTTCCTTCGTAAAATTAATTCACCCTTCAACAGACCGATGCAAAATAAACATTGCAACTCACAACGTCAGCATTTCTTCCCCACATTATTTTATAAAGAAAATTAAATTCAGTAAATAAAATTTAGTTAGATTAGTTTAAACAACTGCTTCTTAGATCTCTCGTTTAAATTCATGAGGGACTAGATAAATCTGAATCTACAGCTTTTAAGGATTATACGTAAGAACCTGTATCTATAGTTACTTAAAATTAATATATTCAAAAACAACTCTTAACTCAAAGTAGAAAGATTCAAGTTCGTATGAATATAATTTCACCCGTCTCTGTGTGAGAACGTGTTTTACATCGAGATGTGGTACAGTGACGAGCACAAGGAAGAAAACTTTTTACTTTTATTTCAATAGGGAATTTTTTGTAGAGAAATGAACTTTGGTTTTTTATGTCCTCTGTGGCGCGGTGAGCGAACACCCGCCTTACGCAGATGGTTGCGTGGGTTCGATTCTCGTCTCAAACAAATATTTACGTAAGAACAGATATTTGTTTCTGGCCTGAGTGTTTCTGTATGTACTTATACTCGTATTTTGTATGTATTTATAAAAGAAAGTATATAGGGTAATATTTTATCCGCTGTCCGGTCATCATAACATAAGCTTAGTTGCTTAGCTGGAGAGCTAGATGGCCTTGTGTGCAATGTCCTGCGATATTTATTTATCATATCAAGCACAAGTGCGTTCAGTCGCCTACTTGACGTACTGCGACAAATTTTTATTCGAGAAAATTTCCCATTGCGTATAGTTTAAAAGTATAATAGTACATTGCGATACAAGTGTGGAAAGTTGATCATTCCATAGAGGTGGTTTATGACGCGCGAGCGGAACGCGAGCGTGGCAAAAGCCGAGATGGAATGATCAATCCACACGTGTATCGTACGACGTTTTTTATCACAGTTGCGAATAAAAAAAAGACTTGTTAAAATAATAAAAAGTTTTTAAGAATTTTAGGATAAGTTTACTATTTTTTGTTAATTACACTCCCGAAAGGCTAGGCAAAAGACTTTTAACCTATACAGCCTCGTCTGACATACAATATTTTTTAGGGTTTTTTTCATTTGTTTTTGCGTCGTCGGTTAAAAACAGAATGGTAATGGTAAGAATGCTAATGGTAATAATGGTAAGGAAATAATATATTTATGTACTTAGCTAAAGAAAAAACAAAATAAAAACAAAACTCAATTTTTAATTGTTTTCAAAGACGTTATCACGTAAAATTATTATTATCGTTCGTTATCAGACTTCAGAGACAACCTTTTTTCTATACATCAAAACAGTATAACCCAGATAAATTAAGAATGTTTCATCTACTTAATATGTAATTAAATTAGCAGTAAGATACGTATTTAACTTATCGGGATAACGTATTATTTTAGCACTAGTTGGTTTTTTTTTTTATCGCACGCGTGTATAATACGTTGCATTATGAGCCTAAAAGCGGTTTAATAAGATCCACTTTATGAGCAACTGTGATAAAAAGTATATAATAGTATATCCGTTGTCTAACTAGACACAAGTCTAGTTACTTAGCTTGATGCGGTGTGTGGAATGTCCTGCATTTTTTTTAAATATTTGTATATGTTATTGTTGATGACTGTACTAAGATACATGTAAATTCGTAATTGACAGTGTTCCTCGTGGTGGTACTTCGTTTATAAGATGGAGCCGTAGGATGGTACTGTGACTTCCTGGTATCTACCTCACTCATTTAAATTGGTTTCAGTACAATGCTGCTGAAATGTTTATACTTACGTGTTATATAGGTATAATCCGTTACAGTAACAAAGGCTACAAAGGTAAATAAACAAATGAATTCAGTGGTGTAACATTTGACTGTCTCAGTAAAAAATGTCTACTTTGTATCATAATATTCTATTTATTCTATCATATAAATTAACATATTTATACAAAACAAACTCGTGTTAGTTAAACCATTTGAAACTCGAGATTTATTATTTTCGTTTTATCACAACGCATTCTTTTAATAAAAACTGCAAAATAACAAACGACAACCATATTCATGCTGTAAACATATTTAAGTATATTAAAAATATATAAGTACGTATTTATCGTTATTATAAATACAATATTGTAAATGTCTTTTTTAAAAGAATGAATATTTATTACTTATCGCGCAAAAATAAGTTTGAGTTGTGATACAATCTCAGTAATCACAACTCAAACTTATTACTTATTATTATTTATTATTTATATATATAGAGTTATTTATTATTTGTTTCTTTTCTATAAATGTACCAAATCTATTTTACAAAGTCTGTGTGTCTTTTGCTTAGCTAAGGTTCTACGAAATCAGTCGCTACTAAATTCAGATTTACTAGATCCCTTGCTACGGTGCTAAGAGTAGCTACAAGTCAAGACTACATGTAGCTACGATGTAGTAGTAGCTACAAGTAGCTACGATGTAGTAGTAGCTACAAGTAGCTACGATGTAGTAGTAGCTACAAGTAGCTACGATGTAGTAAAAGTAGCTACGATGTAGTACAAGTAGCAATAATGTAGTACAAGTAGCTGCGATGTAGTACAAGTAGCAATAATGTATTACAAATAGCTACGGTTTAGTACAAGTAGCTACGATGTAGTAAAAGTAGCTACGATGTAGTACAAGTAGCAATAATGTAGTACAAGTAGCTGCGATGTAGTACAAGTAGCAATAATGTATTACAAATAGCTACGGTTTAGTGCAAGTAGCTACGATGTAGTAAAAGTTGCTACGATGTAGTAAAAGTTGCTACGATGTAGTAAAAGTTGCTACGATGTAGTAAAAGTAGCAACAATGTAGTACAAATAGCTACGGTGTAGTACAAGTAGCTACGATGTAGTACTTGCTCCTGATTTTCCCAACGATTAAGACTAAATTAACTTTCCTATTCAAAATTATTACCTACAGTTAAGTATTTAAAAGTTTTCAATATTTCATCATAATAAATAAATTAAATATCTATATCCGAAATAACTTGACTTCGCTGAAGGAATTCATAATGCTACAAGTTTAACTCATAATAAAACATCCTTGTGGTTTTCCTAAACTTTGAACGAGCGGAATATTTCAAAAATTACTGAAATAAGTTCGATCAAAATTCACGTTCGGAATGTACGTGATCTCAAGCCGTGTATACTTTCTGTAGGCATTTTAAGGAAAATAAATCTATAGAAGAAAACAGGACTTCGTTCAGCGCTTAATTTGAAGCACAATTTATGTCAAGAGACGTTAGCACACTTTTCATTGGTCGTTTCGGTTGGACGCTTCACATGATTGTTGGTTCATAAGATGCCCGTAGTTGTTACTATGTAACGCAGTAATTCAGCTTATAAAGGCGACCGTTCGTCGTAGCGTATGCGCAATGAGACCATGTACATTGTTAATAGTGCTACGAGTTGTAGTTGTAGATTATTAATAGTGCTACGAGTTGTAATTGTAGATTATTAATAGTGCTACGAGTTGTAGTTGTAGATTGTTAATGGTACTAGGAGTTGTAATGTAGTTAATAAATAATAGTGCTGTGAGAGTGCTACTAGTTATTATGTCGATTGTTAATAGTGCTACGAATTGTAGTTGTTGATTGTAAATAGTGCTACGAGTTGTAACTGTAGATTGTTAATGGTACTACTAGTTGTAATGTAGATAATATAATAATATAATAGTGCTACGAGAGTGCTACTAGTTATTATGTAGATTGTTAAATAGTACTACGAATTGTAGTTGTAGATTGTAAATAGTGCTACGAATTGTAGTTGTAGATTATAAATAGTGCTACGAGTTGTAACTGTAGATTGTTAATAGTGCTACGAGTTGTAGTGCAGATAATAATTGTATAATAGTCTTACGAGAGTGCTACTAGTTATTATGTTGATTGTTAATTAGTGCTACGAAATGTAGTTGTAGATTGTAAATAATGCAACGAGTTGTAACTGTATATTGTTAATAGTGCTACGAGTTGTAGTGTAGATAATAATTATATTAAAGTCCTACGAGATTGCTACTAGTTATTATGTTGATTGTTCATAGTGCTACGAGTTGTAGTTGTAGATTGTAAATAGTGCTACGAGTTGTAGTGTAGATAATAATTATATAATAGTCCTACGAGAGTGCTACTAGTTATTATGTTGATTGTTATAGTGCTACCAATTGAAGTTGTAGATTGTTCATAGTGCTACGAGTTGTAGTAGTTAGAGATCATTGATAGTAATACAATTTGTAGTCGCTGGACTATAAAGTGTTAATTTAAATCGATATAAAACTTAAAATTTACTTAGGTCCAATCGACGACGTCCTTATAAAAGTCGTAATAATTAAAAAAATATTGAAAAATAAAACATTTTCCCTTCATCGTACAAGGTTTTCCCATTTAATTTTCGTCGTCGAATATTGAATAAAAACAAACTCCTATTAACATAGTAATTCGAATTGAAAATACGAACCGCATAAAGAAAATAAGGCTTCATTTTGTCAAGACCCGAAGCTTGCCAAATTCAAGTATTGTTCTAACCAATTTGTTGGCCTTCCCAACAGATGTTTTACTTACAAAGAAGTTTTGGTAACTGATACATTTAAATGAAGGGATATGTTTTTGTAGTTTGGAGTATATTTTTTCTATGAATCTTAATATCATCTTATAACCGTATACCGTTAAGAACGACCTCCATCGAGCTGTTTAATGGATGAAAAGTATTTTATAGACTGTACAAAGCTCGCAAGATGCAATAGCTTTACCGTGGCAGGCCCCGAGTGCCACACTTTTAAGCTATTGCATAGATTTTATCGCGGGCCTTGGGCGCGGCAACCGAATCAAGAAATTCCGTAACGAAAATAACCTAACACCCCCGACAAATGACGGACGATTATTTATGGAGGACTATTGACGGACGACAAATGTCGGACGACTATATATATTTTTTTTTTTATTATTTTATAAGAACATTTACTAAGACAAGAAAATTATTCTCGAGCGTTTAAAGGAACTATAGTAAGAGGGATTACTTCTTGCTTCAAGAAACCTTTTTATGCAATAGCTTTACCGCGGCAGTCCTCGAGTGCCACACGTTTTTTTTTTTTTTTTTAAATAATTGAAAGAATGAAGCCTAATAGAATATGCAAAGTTAGATTGACAACTTTTTTCCAGTCACAACTCTTGGGTAGACAGCTATAAACTAGTGATCGATACTTGTAATTTGCCCTGCGGTGTTTAATGAGTTAAAGTCAGGTGAAAATAAAGATTATTTTCATTACGAACACGGTGGTATAAGATTGTATGCAAAAAATCAGTCCCGAATTCCGGTTGTCGAGTATTAAAAAGTTAAATATTGCTGCAAGCTTCGATCAACACATAGGTAGATGGACGATTCTAAACAAAATCCAACTGAAAAATCGTCTCCGCTACTTTGTTTCAGTCTCCTCGCAACCATGACTATTGTAACATAGTTGAAACGTCGAGATAAGATAAATAAAAGTAGAAAATACGCAAATAAGACCCAGGAAAAAAATAACTTTTTATAATAATAAGTTAGGATATCTGATTTACCAAACACCCTGTAGGTAAAAATATTGTACAGAAACTCACGCCCGTGTCAATAGAGATGAACATTAATCATCTCAAGGATCCTCAGACATAATCGACACTAATTACTGTGGCTTAATGTACAGCGTAATTGGATACCGTCCAGTCCTGTTATACGAGTATTGTTATGTTCTTTTGTTGATGTTTTGTTCGGTTCTCACAATAAAGAAGTTCGATTTAAGGACTCGCTTATGCGAAGTTTGTGAATTTTCGAGCGAAGTTCCTTATCGCGGGTTTGCGAGGGGAAAAAATGTTACGCGTTACGAAAACGTGAAACGAAAAGCCGTAAGAGAAACGAATCTTCCACATATTAAAAGAGTATATTCCCACACACATGCATATATGAAAAAAAAAAAACAATTAAATAAAAATTAAACTTAAAAAAAAACTTCTTTCAAAATATATGTACATGCATATAGGCACACACTGTAGCTGCGTCTCGTAACGGTGTTGTGAGTTCAGAGATTTTATCTCATCTAAAAATATGCGTACCGCGCTAAACGAAGTTTTCACTTAAAAAAACAGTAAAGGGACTTGTTCGTGCGCGTATTTCGCGACACGTTCACATTTTTGGAGTTTACTTCTTAAGTATATTTATACTTTATTAAGCCCACGGTATGAAGATAAAAACTACGGATTATCAAAAAAACACTTTAAAGTCAAATATAAATAGAGTTTCATTAATGAAAATATCGTCGTTTCGGTGGTAAAGCAAAGTTTTACTTCGTCGTATTACTGAGCCAGCGTATTATAAAACGTAGGTAACACTTTATATAAGTATTATGAATTAGTGGAAACTTTGTTGGATTAAGGGTTTTTTATATATTGTTATAAATATATATATCATAGTTCTGTATGTTTTCCAAATAAACGAAAATAAAAATAAAATAAGTATTTGGAAGTCGGACTGAATGATATAATGTATGATTTTCTTAATCAAACCCAGGTAGAGATAGATGGAATAAAAATCCATTCTTATCCACCAGTTGGTAGGGCCTATTGCACTAGCCTAAAATTAAGGGTTTAAAAGAGTTCCAAACACAATCAACCTTTTTAAGTTAACAACGAATTCTAAAAAAATATTTAATTAGTGCCAGCTCCTGATTAAACTCCAGTCGTGCACAAAAAAAATGTGCGTGTCAGCTCTGACAACAAGCACTTTTTGTTCTTGTCGCTTCACTTTTCAAATGGGTGCATCAACTTTTCTCCAAATGAGTAGATCTTATTTAAGGCTGCTTATGCTGCCAAACGCAAAGCGCCAGAAATACCCGTCGCTTACAACTAATATTGTTGATTGTAACGAAGGTGTTTGGTTTTATTTTTTTTTTCAAAAGTGCTGAGATGGAATTACCTAAAGGTGAAATTTTTACCGATATTTTGGGGTAATATTGAGGCGAATATTCTTTATCATTTCAAAGCTAGACTAGTTCTAATTCTTAATTTTAGGATAGCTTCAAAACTATAGGAAATGTCTGGCTCAAAATCACACCAAAATGTCGGTAAAAATCTCACCTACAATTCCATCTCAGCACTTTATATAAAAACAAAACACATTCGTAACAATCAACAATTTTCACCAACGAAGGCGACCGGTGCCAGCAGTAACTATTTAGTAGACTGTGTATACCAAGGTCGTTGGCGTATGAACCCCACTTAATGGGTTGGGTTATCTCTCGTCAGTTTTCCTAATTAGCCAGTTTCATTGACTCGTCAGTTTCCTTATTTGTCAATTCCATAAGAATCTTTAAGTCGTCAGTTTAAAGGTTTTCGAGAAACAAATCGAAAAAATAATCAGATAATCGAGTTCTCGTAGTAAAAGTTGTTCGCAAAGTGAAAATTCCTCGACACTTCACTAATGATCGAATATTTCCATTCCAATTCAAGGAGACTCCGTGAAATAGAGTTCCTAATGATTTATTCGTTAGGTTTGAATCTGTCTGGCAATAAGCGTTTGATAGGTTGGTTATTGAAGGCCTATCAGACAATTACTTAAGAGACCGTTGACCTAGTTCTCTGGAATCGGTTATTTTAGACCCGAACGCCGTCGATGAGGTTCTACTCATGCCGTTGACGGGTTCAGGAAATTACGGATATTAGAATTATTGTTTGTATTGTGTTTTAGAATCGAGTACTTACCCTACTTTAATTGAAATTTTTCGTTTAAGTTCGTAATTTACAAAAGCAAAACAAAGCATTATTTAACTAAAGTTGGGAACGCTTCTGAGTGCAGCCTTAAGTGAAATAAGCAAAATTTTAGAGTTTCAAAATCCTTTCTTAGCGGAATTATAATAGCTATCTGTACCTATGTCAAATAGCCTGATTCGCTTATTGGTTAGAACTGTGTGTTGATTTTATTTGTAAGTCTGAACTTTAATATTGATATTTAGGTACAGATATTTAAAAGAAAGAAAGAAAAGTATATATTAGGACAAGCAACGACACAAGACATTTTAGAAAAGTAAAGAGACTTTAATATTTACTTTAATATTTCTGAAATTTAAATTAATACAATAGAATAAAGAGTATATTGATACAAACCTAAAATTTCAGTTAAATGTTCACCAGCTATTTGAAGCTAATGTTCAAGAGGAAACTGAATATTATTCGTCTAATTGAAACCCGTGCATAACCAGAATAGTTATTAGTCATACTTGCATAATTTGAAAGCATGTAGAGATCATTTATTTCGGTAAACTTAGGTTTAGTAAAAGTTTAGCTACTGTACTTTTATTTCTATAATTTTAACTTTTGATACCTACTTATTTTATCTATTTATTTTTATTCCATTTCGTCCCACTGCACAGCAGGACAAAGAGGCCTCCCTCTTTCCACTTTGTACCCAGTCTAGTGCCAGCCGAGTCCAGTTTTTACGGTAAATATACCTACCTGAAATAAATACATACATAACACATCCCTACCTAAAATATAATAGGTATGTATATTTTGAAGTGTTAACGATACAGATAAATAAAAAATACAATAGAATTGAGAACCTCCTCCTTTTTTTTGACGTCGGTTAAAAATATGAACTCAAACAAAACTCACTCGTTTTGGTAAATTACGTACTCCCTAAAATAAATTATGCCGGATCCCCTTGCAATAAAAAAAAAAAATGTTGTAAGACAATGCTTAAAACGCTATCAAGCCCCATGTTAAGCAACTAAGCTTGTGCTATGCTATAGCTAGACAACGGATGGAATACTACTTATAATACTTTTTTTGTTGAAGTTACACGACTTCTTTAGGCGCGTTGGAAAAAAATATGAGAGTGAAAACTTAAGATAGGTACGCGCGCACCTTTATCGTAAAAGTCACATGTTGCAGCTTCATAACCCAAAATTAAAACAGTTCAAAACTTCGAGAGTGGAATTTTAAGATTCGCGCGCTTCACTGTAACACTAAAGTAACAGGTTGAAGCTGCCCGCAAAATAAATATCAGACGGATGGACGGACAGACAGACAGACGGACGTATAACTTCTCACGCGCGTACATAATTACACGTACCATTTTTAAGAGGAAAGGGTACCGGCGCTCTCTCCATACAAACGTAGTCGACTGTTTTCTCCCTGGATAATGGTGTCATTATCCAGGGAGAAAATACCTCCTCTTAATACTTAAAAAAAACCTGAAAAGAGCTACAACTATATTTTAAACAATAATTCGTATCTCATATGCCCGTATCAGCAAATAAGGACCAAGTTGGAATAAACGGTCTATTAAGCATCTGGCGTTCGGATACTTATTTACAGCTTTGCCGGCTTCGTTCCATTTATTGGGGTAATATCTTAAACATTGTTTATTTATAGCGTATTTGCAACAAGTAGTTACCTTTCCAGGTAATAAACTCTATGGTTCACTTATAATAAAGTGAGCTTTTTCATGGATTGTTTATTGTCTCTGATTTAAGAGGCTTACACATTATATACTTATACATACGAAAAGGAATAGCTCTTTTCTGCCCCGCTAAGAATAGCTTTTTCTTTTCTCTCCCTCTCTTCTCCGTCTAATTTCCGTGTTTTTTTTGTATGTAATTAATCTGGTATTGTATACAGGGTTATTGGTAATTAAACTTGCAAGCCGCTGAGGGCTACTTCTGTGCACCGTAACAAACAACTTTTGTTCTACGACTTTTGGAAATTGGAAAAAAAAAGAAAATTTTGAGGTTTTGTAAATTCGAAAAACAGCTGTTTTTTTAAACAAAGGTCATTCAGACTAAGAACAGTAGATAAAACTTAAACAATAAGTAAAATTTTAAGGTTAATGACCTCTCCGTGTAAGGAACAGCTGATTTTTAGGTAAACCTAAACTCAACATTAAAAAAAATCGAATTTCCAAACGTCGTAGAACAAAAGTTGTTTGTTTAGGTGCACAGAAGTGGCCCTCAACCGCTTGCTAGTATAATT
Source organism: Idaea aversata (assembly GCA_907269075.1). Classification (NCBI taxonomy): domain Eukaryota; kingdom Metazoa; phylum Arthropoda; class Insecta; order Lepidoptera; family Geometridae; genus Idaea; species Idaea aversata. The sequence continues at coordinate 6,441,518 of OU026101.1, forward strand.
TCCAATAACCCTGTATAAATACTAAAAGAGTAAAAGACTTATCATCTGAAACAACAAGAGCTAGGAATCTGAAACTACGCATGGGAATGTAGGGCAGTACTAAAAAAGGATTTTTGAAAATTAGACCTCTAGCCCACCATGGGATACCATTAGAAGTCGAATTTCCAAATTAAATTCTTAAGTTGAAGGACATTAAACTTAAAAAATAACTAAAATAAAACTCTACGGAACTCTACGTTCAGTCTCCACTTTTGTGTCTGATTGTTACAAAGGTAACAACAGCAAGTCAACGAACAACAACGTTACGAAGTCGAACGAAGCCGCTGTCAAAAGCTAGCAACAGTAAAATGGGTCAGTGACTCTCCCTCCAGTCTCGGCCATCACACGTCACTGTTTTTTCAACTGCCCAACAGAATGATATGGGTATAGCTACTCGAAAAATACCTACTGAAATGATACTTTATAATTCGTTTGAAATGTAGAAATATATAGATAGATAGATAAATTATGTGTTGTAAACACCATTTTTGCCTATAGTACCTATAGGTACCTATACCTACTCGAAAAATACCTACTGAAATTATCACTTCATCACTACGTGGTATAAAATAAAGTCACTTTTCGCCGTGCCTATGTCCCTATGTCCCTTTGTATGCTTAGATCTTTAAAACTACGCAACGGATTTTGATGCGGTTTTTTTTAATAGATAGAGTGATTCAAGAGGAAGGTTTATATGTATAATACATGCATAATATAGCCGTGCGAAACCGGAGCGGGTCGCTAGTTATTTATAATTCGTTTGAAACGTAAATATGTATAGATAGATAGATAAATTATTTTTTGTAAACATCATTTTTCAATTACATTATATTAAATGAAAACAAAGCGTGTATTTTATTTATTTAGATTTTGCGGTGTTTAAGGATGGAGCAGAATATAGTTGCCAGTAAAACATTATAATAAGATAGGTATAGGAATTTACCTATTATATTCACAACAATACAAAAACATGATGAGAATATGCTTAAATAAATTGCGCTTAATTCTGGCTAAATTCATATAGCGGGTTATCTAAATTTAAATTCTATTTTAATAACCACCAAAGTTGATTTTATTTTTAATTACTTTGACACTTAGACAGTCGGTTAATCATACCTATTTAAAAGCTTACAATTTTTATGCACAAGTTAACTTTAATATTCCATTTAAAATAATTTTAGTACTATTATAAAATAAGTAGACCGTGATAAGACCTGTCGTTATGTATGGGTTAGAATACTGGGTCGTGAAGAACCAGGAAGGAACCGTTTGAGTTGGTATGGACTTGGGATGAAGAGAGAGGAGGCTAAAAGAGTGATGAGTATGAATGTAGTGGGATGGATAGGATGAGACCGACCTAAGAAAAGGTAGATAGACTGCGTGAGATAAGATATGAGAGAGATGGGTGTGAACGATGAGATGACGACTAACAAAAGTGAATGGAAGAATAACTTACTGCGTCGACCACAAATAAATTAAGAAAAGGGTAGGTAGAAGACTTCAGTAAATAACATAATTAACCATTCCACCCATCAGACGTTTTGCCAAAGATGTTTTGATCTTGCAAAGGCAGTTTAGCATATAATGTTGACTTAGGATGCGTTAGGTATCCTATGGTTGTTTGATATGTGACGAATGAGATCGCTCGGGGTAACGCCTCCTAAAACAATATATAAACGTACCTATGTATATATCACAAGCTGAAATATATAACCTTTAATAAAACAACATGCACTTACCTATGTACAATACACGTTTAAAACTCCACTACCAGCGTAACGTTTACAATCCTGTGCAGCACTTTTTAAACACACACAGACGGTGTAACTACATAATACTGTAGCGTGAGTCACTACTTACTACTCAAGTAATATGTGGTAATACTATTCATTCAGTTGAACCAAGTAACCATATACTTACAACTTTTTTTTTAATGGCTCAGTATAGTGGTTATATACGTTGGTTTAAAATTAGACCTCCGCAATAAACGCGGGTTGGAATCTATTTAGGTAACAGTACATAACGGAAGCTAAAATGTATAACTCTTCTAAAACAATATACCTAATAAGAAACGTACGTGTAAATATATGTACTAGCTGCGCTCCAAGGTTTCACTCGCGTAAGTGCCAATCCTATGATAATATCAAAATAAAAAGTAGCATTTAGCCTTCCTCGATAAATGGACTATCCAACACAAAAATAATTTTTCAATTCGAACCAAGAGCTCCTGAGATTAGCGCGTTCAAACAAACAAAAAGCTCTTCAGCTTTATAATATTAGTATAGACTAGCTGCGCTCGCGGTTTCACCCGCTTAAGTCTCGATCCCGTGGGAATATCGAAACAAAAAGTAGCCTAAAGACTTTCTCGATAAATGGACTAATATCCAACAGAAAAATATTTTTACGATTCGAACCAGTAGTTCCTGAGATCAACGTGTTCAAACAAACAAACTCTTCAGCTTTATAATATTAGTATAGATAACAGAAGCTGAAATCTATAACCTCTAGTAAAACAATATGCCTTAGTAGAAACATACCTACCTACGTATATATTTAATAGAAGCTGAAATGTATAACCACAATAGCAAACTAGTAAATGTTGCAACTGAATAATATGAATTTCCTAGTACGAAGCCTGCAGCGAGCGGTTCAGTTCAACTGCCCAGTGTATTTAATTGTTTATTTTGTTCTTGGAAATATCAATTGCAGAATAATTTAGTTGTAAAATACGTGCTCTTACAAAATTATACCTGGAATTCAAACAATAAATACCTATGTAGTACTTTTTACACGATAACGTCTTATAAATTGATGAGCACCATATGCACTCACAAATAAGTGTCACGTTCCGTTGACATGGTAGGTAACCATAGCAACGTATTATCATCAATGTTTACTTATGACGTTCTCACGAAAAATTATCTTCCGTGAACCGACTTTACAGACAAATGATAAATTGATGAATACCGTATGCACTCACAAAAAAGTGTCACGTTCTGTTAACATGGTAGGTAACCATAGCAACGTATTTTCATCAATGTTTTCTATGACGTTCTCACGTAAAATTGTCGTCCGTTTAGCGACTTTACAGACAAATGATTTTTTGTTCGCAGGTTTGTTTTGTATCATTACACAGTAAAAAATAAAGTCGCTTTCTCTGTCCCTATTTCCCTTTGTATGCTTAAATCGTTAAAACTACGCAACGGATTTTGATGCGGTTTTTTGTTAATAGATAGAGTGATTCAAGAGGAAGGTTTATATGTATAATGCATGCATAATATAGCCGTGCGAAGCCGGGACGGGTCGCTAGTATAATATAAAATTCAAGGTGCTGACTGACAAATAAACGTGCAGCTTAAACCAATGTTACGTATTAGGCTTAAAGGCATACAGATTTAACGGAGGCATCAGTTAAGGAGAAAGGTTACCTGCGCGCTCTCCATACAAACGTAGTCGACTGTTTCCTCTCTGGATAATGACACTAGCACAAATATTTTTGTGCCATAAAACCTATAACTGCCATGACTATGCCCCTATGTTTTGGTTTTTTTCATTTTCTAATTATCATAGAAATTAAGATTACAAAAATAAAGTTATAAGTTTTATGCACCAAAAATATTTGCTCTAGTGTCAATAACCAGGGAGAAAACAGTCGACTACGTTTGTAATAGTTTGTATGGAAAGAGCCCCCGAATTTTTCAAAATCCTTTCTTAAGAGGAAAGGGTCCTCTTAAGAAAGGATTTTGAAAAGTTCAAAGCTTACGCGGATGAAGTCGCGGCTTATTTCTGTTAAAGCTTGCTCGATTTTGGATCAAATTTGCACTGGGGTAGTCTATAATTTAAAATAGGACAGAAACTACGATAACGAAGTTGTGCGTAATTACGTAAAAAATTAACTACCTTAGCTTACCAAGATGTTTAAAATGTTTGGACTATCCAAAGTCGTAGAGCAAAAGTTGTTCGTTAATTTTCAGTCCTCGACTGCTGTCTTAGTTAATCCTCCTTATCCTACTAATATTATAAATGTGGAAGTTTATATGTTTGGTATTCCTTCACGAAAAAACTACTGGACCGATTGCAATGAAACTCGGTATGTAGACAGCTGGAGAACTGGATTAACACGTAGGCTACTTTTTATCCCGATATTACCATGAGATCGAAACTTACGCGGGCGAAACCGCGAGTACAACTAGCTTATCACTACATAGTATAAAATAAAGTCACTTTTCGCCGTCCCTATGTCCCTATTTCCCTATGTCCCTTTGTATGCTTAGATCTTTAAAACTACGCAACGGATTTTGATGCTGTTTTTTAATAGATTAGAGTAATTAAAGAGGAAGGTTTTTAGATATAGTACATGCATAATACAGCCGTGCGAAGCCGAGACGGGTCGCTAGTTAACAATAAAGCTTTGTTATCTAAACTACACAAGTTGAAATACCTAATAAAAACTTCAAACTCCATATCAATTATATCTTGAACTAGTTTGCATAGAACGTATAGATGGTTCCAGACTAATGCCCGTCACGTATTCCATTGGCGCCATTGCAAAGTCGAAAAATGGCTGTAATATATGAACGTGTCCACTCAGAATCTTCTAGATCAGGAGTACAAGACAATGGCTAAAGATTGGAACACTTCCAGTCGATATCAAACTTTAGATACCATACTTACTCATGTACAATCAACGGTCAAAGGTCTCTGCCCACCGTAACGTTATCCTCAAAGGTTATCTGAATTTAAAACTAATTTAAAGTCCTGGCTTATCAGTAGATCTTTTAACAAACTGAATGAGTACTTCGATAGTGACTATAATTTAATTATAGATTTCAGTAAAAGATGTTATTCTTCTGAAATTTTTATTTTCATTCGTTTACAATCCTGTGCAGCACTATTTGAACATTACAACAACGTAACCTGTGGATCGAACCCACGTCGGTTGGTGTAGCGAGTGGCGGCTTATACCACTTGGCCAATTAAAGTCACAGCTAACATGTTGGAAATAATAATGACACTGAGTACTTTTAATTCAAGTATTTATGTTTGTGTGTAACGTCTATTAGTAGAAGGTCGTAAGTCCAATACTTGTTGATAGTATTATTGTAGCAAACTGATTATGGACTTATGACGCATACTGTACAGTCGGAATACAAATTAGCTGATCCCCACTTGACCTAGAGCTCACTCGTACATCTGTAAAAATGTAGTATTTTAACCTTTTTGTTATTTTTTATATTGTATTGTATAGTATATTGTTAAAAAACAGAATCAGGTAACATTACTTTACAACCTTACATATGTGCGAGTGAGCTCTAGGTCACGTGGGGTTTAGCTAATAAGTATTCTGGCTGTACTAGCATTACGTTGACGTGGCCTGAGAATACAAACTATTAGGTATAATTTATTGATAGGTGATAAAACGAGATCGGGATTAAAATAAATCATTTGATCAGTCACATTTTAATTAAATATGGCCAAGAACCAACACAACGTATTTTAACTATACCTATCACAGTTTCGAAGAACAATTTATAACGTTTCAGTTTGGTAATTGTTTAATTTAGAACACTTTTCACTTCAAAGTATTATAGAAGATTCAATTTGCAAAAAGAAAAGTAAGTAAGTAACTTAGTTGGTAGGTATATAGTTACCTATTTTTAAGGGTAGGGTTCTGAACAAACCGCCCGTAATTATAAATGAAACAGTTTGTAATCATGGTAATTATTATGAATAGAACCTTAACAGCTACACGGTTAAACTTTAAAGAACCCGTAATTAAAATAATTATGACTCTAAATGGAGCTTTACACACAATTTAATGGAATTGAAACTGCAGTTTTTCAAAGATATAAAACAGCAAAATGTAGTACCGATACAAAATGAAATTGGAAAAAACTAAAAAGGGAAAAATCCAGTTGAAATTAACGTCGGTGAAAAATGTTACATATTGACTTTATTTTCAGATGGTTGTAGGTATGTTTGAATTTTTTTTAAATCTATATATTTTACATGTGGGATAGTAGGTAGTATGAAACAGTGGTTTTTAACGTTTTCAAACTTTTTAACCCTTTTTGTCACTTAGCTAACTAATTTAACTAGATTTGCCCTTAAAGCCATGTTGCTTGCCTGTTACCAATTGCACAAATAAATTGACTTTTTGAATGTTAAAAAATGCAAAAAAAAACAATGAGTAGGTTGGTAAGATATCTGTATGATATTCATTTTCATTTCCAATCACATTTTCTCGAGCTGCTCAAATCATAAAATCTATATGTTTTAAACCTGAAGAGTTTATTTGTTTGTTTTAATGCGCTAATCTCAGGAACTACTGGTTCGAATTGAATTTTTTTTTTGTGTTGGATAGTCCATTTATCGAGGAACGCTATATGCTACTTTTTATTTTGATATTCTAACGAGATCGGGACTTACGCGGGTGAAACCGCGGAGCAAAGCTAGTCATTAATAACTAATTATTAGCTTATTTTTGACGTGACAACGTCTTATAAATTGGTTTGCCGGGTGACACTTCAAGAAACTGCGTTACGCTCCGCTCACGTTATGCGCTCACAATGAGAGCGAGTGAGAGGCACGCGTCCCTTCCACTCGGGCATGGTTAGCCCGCCTAAGAGCGAGAGAGACAGACATAAAAAGTGAAAGGCACGCGTCCCTTCCACTCGAGCACAGTTGTTGTCACGTAAAACTTTCGCCCGTATACCGACTTTACAGGCAACCACTTTTTTCCCGTAAAAAAATAGCAGTTTTACCTCCGCAAATGTAAGTACAACTAGGTAAGGAATCGTGGTAGACCAATTCTGATGAAACTTTGACGTGATGACGTATAATAAATTGATTTTTTGTTTACCTACGACTCACTGGTACTTCACGGACAAACTCGAAAGAGTTTTGGTTGCACCTTAAATTGTATACTAGATAAAGTTTTTATATATATTTTATAATGCAGCATTAACAGATAAACCATATTTAGAAGCAAAATTTAAGTTAAAGTTTTTTAACTGTATAGAACTTAAAAGTACTAGATTATTTTGTCCGTATATCTAAATTAGTAATTAACTGAAAAAATATTTAAATTATGAATACAAATAAATAAAAACACCAGTTAGTCAAATAACCCGCCCCTTATCGTTCCCGGCGTAAAGGTTCCCATAATGCTAGAAGCATTGCCACGCTGAATAGCGATGGCTAACCTCTGCGCTAGAAACGAGCCGGAGCGGGAGTCACCCCCATTCCCCCTAATCCTATCGCCCAACTCCTTAACTAATTTTTAATAAAATAAATAAAAATAATAATAACACCTGAATTCACAAAATAAGATGACGTCATGCGACGCGTCCCGTTCCGGGAACGGACGCGGACGTGACGCGGCACGCGTCTCGTGTTTGTTTTATATTGTTTAATAATAATATCGCTTATCTTTTTTTATCTAGATATTCCCACGAAAACAAGACTTACGGCTAGTAAAATTCGCTAGGCTAGATAAATAAAAATATAATACCACCGAAACTGGAATCCAATACCGTCGGCGCCTCTGTAACATTTGTTCCGAACAAAATAACTAAACAGAGAAGTTGGAAACCCAATAACAAATAGAAGTCCGTCATAAACTATTCGATGAAACTAATTACAAGTTATATAGTTAATTACTTGCCTTTAATATTGATGTAGTTGGCGGAATTGTAAACCAAGTAGCCAAACAATTAGGTAACCAAAGAAAAACAGTTTGGAATAAGGTTAGTTTCCGTAGTTTTAAAGGATATCGCACACTGGGAATATCGGGATAAATAATGAATAATGGATCAATGTGCACATGGTGTGAAATTTGATTAAAATCAGTTAAGTAGTTTAGGAGTCCATCGCGCACAAACAACGTGACACGTAATTTATACAGATTAAATTAACTTAGTCAGAAAACTTAAATTTAAGGACAGATAGTTATTTGATTTTCAACTAATATGGTTATTTTTACTAGGTACTAATAGTAGATTATGCATCAAGGGCATAAAGCAATGTCTTAAGTTGTGAGTGGCATATTGAACCCCGAGTGTAACGAGGGACTCTCGGGTTAACTCCCGAGCGGAGCGAGGGAGCTTAAAGTTAACTCCGGAGCGAAGCGAGGGAGTTATGTAGAGTCCTGAGTGAAGCGAGGGGTTCAAGCCGCCCAAGACGAAGACTTGCTTTATCCCGAGGTGCATGCATACTCTACTTTTCATACCGTCAGTCCAATTTTTTTTTTAATTCTTGTGGTGGCCAGTCCCCTATTTGAAAAAAATTCACTTTAAAAAAAATAGTTGATTTAGATGGTAGTATGATGGTAAATATTTGCTAGGTAGGTATTATAGACAAAACCTATTTGCTTAGACCTAACATTACAATCAAAATAAAAACATAATAAATCGTGGCCTGCTAGATTTTTGTAGACCAATCAAATGACTTATTAAACATAAAACCTATTTGCTGAGACCTTCAAAATTAAAACCAGGAGTTTTCACACGAATTTCAACATTCCAAATTCAAATCACTTTATTCCCTTGGGAGTTTCATACAACATTATCTCTCTTGGGAATAAAGTCTTGCTTTAAGTTGAGGTTAATAGAGCTTTAATCCGTGATTAAAGTGCTGCAGGTGTGAAAAGTTATTTAAAGCCAGATATTTACCAAATTTGTTGCTTTTATTCTACATCGTACTAAAATTTATAGACACGAGACTAAGTTGACTACGTTGATTACATGGACTAAGTTGATATATCGTTTTTAGTGCGTAGCCAAATGGCAAAAAACGGAACCCTTATAATAGATTCGTCATGTCTGTCTGTCTGCCGTATGTCACAAACACTTTTTTTTTAAATCACCTACTTTAGCTGGTAGGTATAGGTAGGTATTTATTTAACCAAAATCTTTATTGTATCTAAGCATGTACGTAAATAATAAATATATGTACCTACTTACCTAAAAATATGATAATGGTTTTAACCAAATTCGAAAAAGAGAGACGTATTTTATCAAATCAATCATTTTTTTCTGAAATTCCCGTTTTTATAAATTTCGTTCAAACATATTTACGTTTATGAGGGACAAGTAAATTGAATCAGGCCGTTTAATAAATCACTTGTTTCATTTATTTATACAAACATGAAAACGAACAAATTAGGTGTTATGTAAATCTTTTTTATTTAATTTAAAAAATGATTTTAAAATTAATTAATGTTTGTAAGAGAGTTTCTATAGGTACATACATCTCTACATAGTATAAAATAAAGTCACTTTTCGCCGTCCCTATGTCCCTATATCCCTTTGTATATTAAATCTTTAAAACTACGCAACAGATTTTGATGCGGTTTTTTTTAATAGATAGAGTGATTCAAGAGGAAGGTTTATGCATGCACAATATAGCCGTGCGAAGCCGGGGCGGGTCGCTAGTAACCTATAATAGATTGATGTAAAAGTGACTTAATTTAAGATTATTTTGTACAAGCCCGGGGTGCCTTTATACAATACTAGCCGCGCCCCGCGGTTTCACCCGCGTAAGTCTCGATCCCGTGGAAATATCTAAATAAAAAGTAGCCTAAGGGCGTGTTTAGATGACACGCGTCGACCACGCGCCCGCCACGAGCTGCACACGCGTTGAACACGCTTTGAAATTTGTTCTATAAAGAATTTGTAACACAAGTCCACCCGCTAACGCCACGCGCCCGCCCCGCGCCCGATTGCAGAAATGCATTTTGAGATCTATTGATGTGTCATAAGACTCAAATTATAAATATAACAAATTTCAAAGCGTGTTCAACGCGTGTGATGCGCGTGGGGCGGGCGCGTGGTCGACGTGTGTCATCTGCACACGCCCTAATAGCCTTCTCCGAAAAATTGAATATCCAACACAACATTTTTTTTCAATTCGAACCGGTAGTTCCTGAGATTATCGCATTCAAACAAACAAACTCTTCAGCTTTATTATATTAGTATAGATTAGTCATTAAAAGTACAAAGTTACGTTATAAAATAAACTTGTGTTTTGTATTTCAGCTTTCTAGACTCAGTAGATTTTGGCTGTGCGTTGATTCTTAAGAGAAACGATCTATAAATAAAATTCAAAGTCCTGATTGATACTATTAATTAACAACGCACAGCTTAAACCAATGGATGGATCAGGCTAAAATTTTGCATAGAAATAACTAATATTGTGACGTAGGCATTCGCTAAGAAAGGATTTAGGTAAATTGAACTCGCCCACAATGTCGCGGATAAAAGCTGGTTTTTAAGGTGAAAGGGTACCTGCGCTCTCTCCATACCAGAACATACAAGATCCAGAACAAATATTTTTGGTGCATAAAACTTATAACTGCCATGACCAATATGACCATGCCCATATTTTTTTTTTTTTTTAAATGAAAAACCAAAACATAGGGGCATAGTCATGGGAGTTATAGGTTTTATGGCACAAAAAAATATTTTTGCTAGTGTCATTATCCAGGGAGGAAACAGTCGACTACGTTTGCAATAGTTTGTATGGAGAAAGCCCCCGGTACCCTTTCCTCTTAAGTTTTTTGTCTATAAGTTTGTAGCTAACAAGATTATCTTTTCATTTGTTGTGAGTTCTAAACTACGGTCATCGGATAGCTGAAAACCGCTACCAGTCCAACACCAACAGGCGTCGACCTCGAAAACTTTTCTCTCCCTAAGTTGAAGTTCTTTCTTTTTAATGAGTAACAGAACCTCCCACGTTAAATAGCCACGTTTCCTTTGAATTGGCAACAATAAATAACAGTTGTAAACAGACTGAGGAATTCAAAATCGGCCGATTCTCATGGCATTTCTATTAAGACAAACTTAAAAATAACCAGACCGGCACATTTGTTTGAACATACGAAAATCAATTTAAGGCGAAAAATGCAGGTTAAATTCGATTGACCGTTAAAAATGATAAAATCACTACATAGTATAAAACAAAGTCGCTTTCTCTGTCCCTATATCCCTATGTATGCTTAAATCTTTAACTTTAACTACGCAACGGATTTTGATGGGGTTTTTTTAATAGATAGAGTGATTTAAGAGGAAGGTTTATATGTATAATACATGCATAATATACCCGTGCGAAGCCGGGGCGCGTCGCTATTTATCAATAAACATGGGTCGCGTCGCGTTAAATTTACTAGTTATTTAAATATTTACCCGTAGTTTCGATCAGGTTGTACTGATTATGGTCGCGGAAAGGCTGGAGAGCTACGAGCGTCGTCCGTCGATGCGATGCGATAAACTTCTTTATAAAAAAATTACAAAAATTTCAAAAATAGAAAAAAAAGATGGTTATGTGTAAAGTCGTTTAACGGACGATCATTTTACGTGATAACATCGAACTCTTTTGTATGGTTGACATTACCATTATGCAAACTTTAATACGTTGCTATGGTTACTTGTCAATAACGGTAACGTGACATGATGTCACACTTATTTGTAAGTGCAGGTGTTCATCGATTTATAAGACGTTATCACGTCAAAAGAAAATAAAATACGATAGAAAAGTTTGTTGTCTGTTATCATCACCTTTACTTGTATATAATTGAAACAGGCTGTTGTGAATACAAAAGAAACGGTTACAGAAAAACATACTTTACAAAACTCGGCCCAAAAACTTCAAGCAAATAGAAAAACAGACGTAATGGGAAATTTATTTGGTTCAATTTGTTTTTATTGGCTAATTCATTGGCGGTAGATGGGCTGCCGGCTGCCGGGGTCTGCTCCGATCCTCGAATTTTTGGCAAATCTCTGACGTAAACCTTGCAATTCTTACTAAAGGTCTGCGTCTATAGTCTGCTGTTCCGGCAAAGTACTGCACCTATTCCTTAAAAAATCGGTGTCATAGAACTTACTGAAAATTCTTATTAGTACCTATTATTGCCTTTTGTGTGTAATTGGAAATAATGGGCTATACGAATTTTTTTAAAAGCAAAACGTAAAAAAAAACAATGTCCATATAACCATAAAAAAAGTGAAATATTGCAGATTAATAAGATTTAAACTCGCCTTCACGCATACAATCGCAGCGTATTTAAATTGTTACCACATAAAGCTCACAATGTAGAATTATCTAATGTTAAGCCTAGTTCGCATTAGGCTAGTATTTTAGTCGAGTAGCGAGTAATTTAGCTAATAAATTACTCGCTACTCGACTAAAATACTACCTAATGCGAACTAGGCTATAGTAGGTATGGACGGCGTAGTTTAAGCAGGGGAGGATTTACTAAAAGCTTCTTAGGGCTGCAGCCCCGTGGATATAAAAGGTCCCCTCCGTTGAAAACAATAGATGATTTGTGAAGAGAAAAAAGTGTAAAATATAAAAAATAAACGATCACTAGGTTGGCAATGAGAAAAGCACAGTACGTGTTATTCAGACAGTCTTAAGTAATAACACTAGAAGACAGTTTGTTTTGGTCAGGTAGGCCATTAAGCCGTATTATCCCAGTTCTCCACAAATTCACTATCCGCCGCTAAGTGGACGTCGACATTTACCGTTTGCAAAGTTAGCCTTTTTATTACGCTGCATTTTACATGTAAATAGATTTGTGAGTTAAGTAACTTTATTGATCATAAACATGGCAGTAATCTATGATATGGATGCGTTCTTTGGTGGATGTAAGGATGGAAGCAGACTACATACTTTTCTACCAGCCGATTTCACGCCGACCGTGCATTTTAGGAACGAAGTTCCATAACGCGGGTTTTTTTTTACTAAATTAATAAAAAGGAAAAGAATTTCGTTCCAAACGCGTGTCCCGCGATACGTTCATTTTTTCTTCAAGTTTGGCTTCGTACAATTTGTGCATAAGTAGAGTGTCAAGTAATTATTGGCATCAAGTTTTATTAATTACTAGCGACCCGCCCCGGCTTCGCACGGCTATATTATGCATGTATTATACATATAAACCTTTCTCTTGAATCACTCTATCTATTAAAAAAAACCCCATCAAAATCCGTTGCGTAGTTTTAAAGATTTAAGCAGTCAAAGGGAAATAGGGACAGAAAAAGCGACTTTGTTTTATACTATGTAGTGACTATCTTTCTTCTATTTTCTTGTTTCATTATAGACAGTAAAATAAACCTTTAACGAATTCTCGACAATTGTTTTTTGTTTCGAATTGAAATGACTTAAATTATGTAGGTACTACTTACTTAGTACATTTTTAATTATTTAGCCTTGTATTTTGTACACTAAAATGAATCTTAATGACTCTTTTTTTTTACTTCTACAAAAAAAACAGTCATTAAAATTCATCTACCGTGGAATTCCAAGAAGTTTTTTTTTGTAAGCCTTCATATAACGGTCTGCAAACTATCTGCCGATAGAAAAATTGGTAGTCTGCTGAGCTTATACCGTATGGGAACTTTCTGCGGGTATAATAAAACAGCGCTAACAAAGTTAAGTTGAGGCACTTGCGTGAGTTTGTTATCTTATATCAGGCAATATAATGCCAGGACGATTTCTAAATGGGCACCTTTACTTGCTGGTACGAGTATGGTTAAAACGAATTTTGTTCTCAAGTTCTCACGTAACAAATTACGTAACAAGACTTTCTTTAACAATGTAGACTTTGTACAGTATACAGGGTTATCGATAATTATATTAAAAGTAGCAGTTGAGGGCTAACTGTGCACCTTAGCAATCAACTTTTGTTCCACGACTTTTGGAAATTTGAAAGTTTTTTTAGGTTATGTTAATTCGAAAATCAACAGTTTTTTAATAAAGGTTCAGATCAGTTCTGACGTAGAGCAGTCAATAAAACTTAAAAAATAAGTATAATTTTAAGGTTAATGATCTCTCCGTATATTATTATGTAACAGCTGATTTTCGGGTAAAATCCTTAAAATATTCACAAAAAAAATGTTAGAATAAAAGTCGATTTACGGACGATAATTATTATTTTACGTGATAACGTCATAAAATAAAATGAAAAAAGCAAAAGTTGCTATGGTTACCTACTATGTCAACAGAACGTGACACTTTTTTGTGAGTGCATACGGTGTTCATCAATTTATAAGATGTTTTCACGTCAAAAAGTCGTAGAACAAAAGCTGATTATTAAGGTGCGCACAGAAATAGCCCTCAAGCGTTTTATTATATAATAATGACCTATAACCCTGTATTAACCTCCATGTATAAAACTTTTTCAATGTCAAACATCTTATCCGTTATAAGTATGTTACAATGAAAATATTGAGTAATTTTCAAAACTTTCAGATGGCTTCGTAGCAAAGAGCAAAGTTCGCAGACCAATATTGAATTCAATAAACCTCAAGATGCCCAGTTACGTTCTTAACTTACCTACTTCGTCGATGGAACTTTAAGCTTGCTTCGAAATTTGTCGACAATCGAATGTGAAATATGGCGAATTAGTAAAGTACTTGATTATCTATAATATACAGTCGGCTCCATAATTGCAGCCCACGATAGAGTTCGAAAATTACTATTATTGGAATGTTTTCATTCTAATCATTTTTTGTTTGATAAATTCATGAGTTAGAAGACTTTAAACTTCAACTAAAGCATGTATCTAGAATCTTGCTTGTGTTGAAAACATTCTTATAACAGCCATTTTGGAGCTCTACGGTGGGTCCGCAATTATGCAGCCGACCTATGTATTTCACTTGTCATGATGTTTAAAGAGATTTTAAAGCTTTCAGTTAAGCTATTGCATAGCTTTTATGGCGGGCTTTGAGCGCGGCTACCAAATCAAGAAATTCTGTAACGAAAATAAAACCTAACACCCCCCACTCCGCCTACCATGTAGCTCGGCCGAGCGATCGCTTAATTAACGTGTATGTATGTATATGGTATGACTGTACGAAGCTATGCAATAACTTTGCCGCGGCAGTCCCCGAGTGCCACACGTTTTTTTTTTAACCGTAACTATCGCACTTTAAATTAGTACCTACTTATGTAATTGTTTTTGATACAAAGATTGTAACTAGTGTAGGAAACATTAACAAAACCGGCCAAGTGCGAGTCGGCCCCCGCGCACGAAGTATTCCGTGCCATGTTGTATGGGAGCCCCACTTCCATACAAATGAATTTAGAGTGTTATCCATTTATTCTTTATGGAATTTGAAAAAACAAAAGTTAAATCTACATAACAAGTCTATATCTAGCCCATGTAGGCGACGAAATAGACAAATTATATTTAATTTAATATAATTTAATATTATATTAGTATAATATTACTGTTTTTGGTAGTATTTGTTGTTATATTGACAACACAAATACATAATCTGTAAACATTTCAAGGCTCTAGCTATCACGGTTTATGAGATACAGCCTGGTGACAGATAGACAGACGGACGGACGGACATACAGACAGTGAAGTCTTAGTAATAGGGTCCGTTTTTATCCTTTGGGTACATAACCCTAAAACACAGAGAGATTAAAATTACAATTGATAGTGTTGATGAAGAAATTGTTTTCATTA
This sequence comes from Idaea aversata, assembly GCA_907269075.1. Lineage (NCBI taxonomy): Eukaryota > Metazoa > Arthropoda > Insecta > Lepidoptera > Geometridae > Idaea > Idaea aversata. The sequence goes on from OU026101.1 coordinate 6,457,029, forward strand.
CCAAACTTTGTCGTTTCTTTATTCTTCACATACAGATCTCACACTAGACTAAGTACATTTTTTTTTGCAAAAATACGTAACTATTGTCTGGTCTACTTCTGGATAATACATATTCATAGTCTTTGTTACAACATGAATTTGATTAACAATTCCTTGTTTTACATAACTATGTTGCTAAAAATACGCAGACGAGCCCTATCTTACTCCGAAAGTTTAGGTTTATAGGTCGTAATGCCGAAACTTAGTCTATGTAACTTTAATAAAGGTCTGAGGAAAACCACTGAGGCCAGTAATTGTACATAAAATATTAAGTTATCTCATCAGGTTTGCTAATAGTGCCCGACAGAAACAAGAATTACGGCCGAATCTGAGACAGAATCTTCGGCCTCTGTCTGAGTTTCTCCGGAAAAATGTTTCCATACAACAGAATTTTATGGATCTTATTTAGAACTATCTTTTACCCTTGTCTTTGTCCGTTTAAGGGTTGAATTTTTAAAATTCTTAGAAGATTCCTACGTTATAATAGCTATCTGTATGGCAAATTTTTGTCCAATTCGTCCATTGCTTTCAGCTGTACGTTGAAATATAAGTCAGTCATATTTATAGATGGCTAAATTAGAATAGAGATTTTTGTGTTATTAAAAAAATTCAAAGCAAAACCTATTTCATGAAAAACTCGGAACACGATGCGACCGAAGTTTCAGCCGAAACCGAAATTGTGGCCGAAGCAGAATCTTAAGTCAGTCACTAGTTGTTAATAAAGGTGGAAACAGTGAGCAATCTTGACACGTGCCTAATTTAAGAGGAAAATAATGGTGTTCAGTTACGTGATACTACTCTTTATGAGATACCTACGTGTTTAGATTTTAACGGGAAATGTTTGAAATCCGAGTAAATTTGGGTTTTTGGATCATTCTTAAAGAGTTTCTTTGATTACTATGATAATTTTACTAAGAAAATGTGATGCTGAGGATGCATGCTTCGTATACTATGGATCGTGTTTCGTAGGTACTAATGCGTCTATACAGAAAGAACTTCGGCACTAAATACCGTAAATATTCTTTCCATGATATGCCAACGACGTATAATCAGCTATTTCGCCAACATTTTCAAATGCCAAGGCAAGAATTGGAGAAACTGATCTTTTGTGCAAACGTAGAAGGCAAAAAGGCACGTAGTAGATCCCCTATGAGATGATCAAACTAGCTACAACAAAACAGCTCGTCCAGGTTTAATGGCTCAATTGGCTACAGATTATAACAAAACGCGCTGGCTGAAAACGGTCAGTCAGCGCGGTATAAAGAAAAATAAGAAAGAAAGAGGTTTAGAGAAAGAAGGCGGCGGGCGAAATGGTGGTCGCGATCTTCAGACATTAAGGATTGACCTGAGAGAGAGAGATTTGAATACCAGCTATGTTGCTTGGTTTCACCCCTGTAAGTCTAGGTAAGTCTCGTTTATCAAGTCAGTAACAGCACAAATATTTAAATGGAACAACGAAGCTAAACATTATTATTTTGTAAACATGCCATATATTTTTTTCTTTAGTCAAGACAATTTTATACAACACATACATAAACAACTCTTCATTAAACAAATATCGTACACAATTTATAACATGCTCTTTGAGAATTAGGTTGGTTTCAGAGATTTTTATACTTACTTATTTTGACGAAATAAAGTTTTAACGATCCTTCGACGAAGTTTGAGAGTTCCTGCAGACCACAAACTGTATGTCAGCCGACAATTCACATTGGTAGGCAATCATTCACCGATTTCTGAGCTGTTTCATACTATCGGTTAAAAGTTTGCAGTCTGCGGGCACTTTCAGTTCTTTGATAAAAATGGTCTGCCATTTTTAATTACAGGGGTATTGTGAGTCGTCGATGGTTTGATCGAGTTTCCACGGCTGCACTCATCGTTAATTGCTCGCACTGATTGTTTCAGATACATTTATGAAATTGCGACGAAATTTTAAGAGCACTCTCTTTCTGCGCGTTTGTAAAAATGAAATGCATTTAGAATGCACTGACGCATTAACTGATGACTTTATTAAAACACAAGCTGCGCCTCGCGGTTTCACTCGCGTAAGTCCCGATCCCGTGGGAATATCAAAATAAAAAGTAGCCTTCCTCGATAAATGTACTATCCAACAAAAAAAATATTTTTTCAATTAGAACCAGTAGCCTGAGATAAGCGCGTTCAAACAAACAAACTCTTCAGCTTTATAATATAGATGGTAAAAGAACTTTTTCGTATAATCACTAAATATTAGTATGATAATGACGACCCAGTTGGCACAATGGTCACCTTGCCGGACTGCCAAACACAGGGTTGCGGGTTCGATTCCCGCCTCAGACAAGTATTTATGCTTAGATATTTGTCTGTGGTCTGGTTGTGTCTATGTATTATTAGTATATATTTACAAAAGAAAAGTATATACGTAGTATATCCGTTGTCTAGCACCCAAAACATAAGTCTAGTTGCTTAGCTTGGGGCTAGATGGCGATGTGTGGAACCGTCCTGCAATATTTATTTATTTTTATTTATTTTTTTATAATATATTATTATGATTTACCAATTAATTATTTATTTTTGTCCTTTTTCTATTAAACCCGATACTCATTCAATTACAAGTCAAACGTAGGTAAGTTTCCTTATAAATTTACTGAGTTTATAATAACTTTATAATTTTCTTTAGTAACTGCTTACATTCCGAAGTAAGAAAAGAGAGCATAAACACCAATACATAAAATACAAATATTTTTTAGGAACAATATCAGGTTTCTTGAGGTCACATAAGGACCACACTAGGCTAGGGCTATTTTGTTTGTGTTTTATGGAGATATAAGTAGGTTTCTTGTGAGTTCTTCACCCATGAGTTTCTTCTGTATTCTTCTCATTATTTATTGGGCGCGTTTCGAAGACACATCCTAACTTAGGTTTTAAGACGATTCAATGTGAATTCATATGAATGATTCTAACTATTTTAACTTTGTTTTTTTTTATTAATTATGTGTAGGTAAGTATATCAGACATATTTTTCGTTACTTTGTAAAAGGGAAATAATCAATTGCCAAATTCCACTGTACTGTAAGACTGTCAAGTTGTTTCTCATTATTTTAATGTCTATTTTCAGCAAGATCATTGCAACGTGCTACTCAATAAAACGTGCTTAATTTACAACACCAATAATTATTATAGTACTCATCAGAAAACACAATTTTAAACGCACCTTAATTATTTAGGAAGGCCAGATTTAGCACAGCGGGTGCGAACGGTGCTTGAAGCCAGATCTACGGATCGATAGGGCTGCGTTGGGCACACTCGATGGCGGTTGATAGGGCACGGTACCCCGGCCTCCTGCTGCCCCTTGATCACACTCAGCCCAAGTGGGTGAGAACAACTTTACATTTTCGGAAGGGTAGACAAGTTTGGTTATTGGAAATGAAGTGGAGAGAAAGGTCTTGAAAATCAACTGTTTAAAAATTTGTAAGGGTTTGAAAATAGCAAAAGTTACGAAGTTCACGAAGACGGTTCGCCGTTTGTACGCAAACTTTCATATGATCTATTAAACTAGTCCGATAAACGATGCTCGACTGTTTTCCTGATATTCAGCTGTTTTTTTTTTCGATTGCTGTCAATTATTTTAGAGATTGTCAGCTGTTATTCGATTGTTAACTGTTTTCCGATACTCGCCTCTTCTGACCTTAATTTTCAGCTAGACACCCCCAGAACATTACTAAAAAGTAATGTCCTGGGGGTTTCTAACCTAAGAGGACCAGAGTTTTTCACATTCTTGATTAGGTAGAGTCAGATCCGCTCACTTCAGTATGCTGGTCTTTAGCGTTATTTAAGCTGACATTAGGTCCGCCAACGTACAGCTATTATGGTTGGAGGGACAGGATTTCACATGGATCGTTCTAACCCCCATCTTCCCAGGTTCACCCTGCAGAGACTATTTATAAATTCGGTAGGTATGTTAGTATACACACGTTAAACAAAGTAGTAGACAAGCCTAGGGCATAATAATGTTTTTTTGAAGTGAAAACTTCTTATGGCGCGTTGGGCACTTTTGTGGGTGAGCATTTTCAGCCGTTCTCGCGACAGACGACAGATTTTCTCGCGACAGATGAGATTTTACACAGATATACAGTTTTTTAATTTGGCTGTGAGTGTATTAAGACGTACATATGGTATTTTTTAACGGACGACTATTGACGGACGACAAATGTCGGACGACAAATGTCGGACGACTATTTGTTGGACGACATTTGTCGTCCGACATAGTTAATCGGAGAAAAAACGGTCGAATGAAAGCGTTTCTTACGAACGCTGCCATAACTATGAAAGATATATTTTTATCACAGTTGCTCATAAAGTGGATCTTATTAAACCGCTTTTGGGCTCATAATGCAACGTATTATACACGCGTGCGATAAAAAAAAATCCAACTAGTGCTAAAATAATACGTCATCCCGATATGTCAAATACGTACCTTACTGCTAATGACATATAGTAGATGAAACATTCTTAAGGACATCGTTCAAATCGTACCCAAAACTTAAGGTGCCGGCCAGAAAAAAAAAATGTTTCTATCTTGTAGAGAATAACATTTTAAACAATGTTTACTAAGGCAACAAAGAGCTACGATCAACCATCGTTGAGTTATTTTACATTGAAAACCCAAAAAAATGCATTTTGTAGAGATCCGTTTGACCACTTTTAAGATATTACTACAGAAAAAATATAAAAATAAGTAGTAAATGGATAAGGTTTGTCTGTTTTTATTATATTTACATAAATTGGTATATCCAATAACCCTTTCAGAAGTTTTAGTGGGATCTTAAAAGTGGTCAAACGGATCTCTATAAAATGCATTTTTTGGGTTTTCAATGTAAAATTGCTCAACGATTTTCGATCGTAGCTCTTTGTTGCCTTTGTAAACATTGTTTAAAATAGTATTCTCTACAAGATAGAAACAATTTTTATTACTGGCCGGCATTTTTTTTTGTGGGTATTTTTTGTTAGAAACATGAATGATCTCCTTTATCTGGGTTATACTGTTTTGATGTATAGAAAAAGGTACCATCCAAAGAGTTTTTAAGCCTTGCTGGCTTAAAACTCTTTGTTGGTACCTTTTTTCTTCTTTTCAAAAGGTTGTCTCTAAAGTCTGTTAACCATGGAGGAAAAAAAAAATTCCCCGCCCAGATGGAGTAATAATCATGCCTATTATGTATCGAAACCTATGCGGCCGCTCAGAGGGGTGGGAGGGTAGGTGGAAGCGGGAGACAGGGTTTGTCTTTTATCTCTATCACATATTTTCATATACGTTACGTTAGAAAAAGATAGAAAGATAAAGATACATTCATGTTATGACATAACCAATTAAAACAAAATATCAATAAAGTACGACATTTATTTGTCTTTATTGGCATGTAAAAAACAAGGAACTTCATGGTTGCTGAATTTGAAAATAGTGATGTGATGTGGTATGAAGCGTAACGTATATTTATCGATTATTCACTTATATTTTATTGTTCAGGGGTATTTATTTTAGTTCAAGATCAAACATCCAGGTGGTGAGGATGAAATCTATCACCTATCGGAATTAAATATACTTACCTAAATTGCATGGATCATGTCAAATTTTAAGTGGAGATCATGCCTTAGCAAATGTAGCGTAGAAAGTCCTCCAAATACTTGGAGTGACGACTTTCGCAAAGTGACTAGTAGCTGTTGGAGGTGCAGAGCGGGGGACCAAGTTCAGTGGCGTGCTATTGGAGAAGCCTACTTGTACTTGTATACGGGCTGTTTTCCGCAATCAGACCTTTCTAGTTAGGTCCCTTTTGCGTGAGGTTCCACTTGTCAGGGGGAGAACCAGCCCAGCTCTTCCATAAATTTTGCCACTAGATGTGGCTTCTCAAACATTTTTGGAAGGCTTTTAACGTCACCTATAGTCCTGAGTCTAATATCTGTCAATACCATGCAGTCCAGCAGCACATACGCGGTCGTTTCCTCAGCCTCTATGCACGCTCTGCATAGTGGGCTGTCCGTTATATCCAGGTTATGGAAGTGCTTGTTGAAAGCGCCAGGACCGGTCAAGGCGATTGTAACCAAGCGCATTTGAGGGCGGTTTAAGTTTAGAAGGCGTTTCGTGAGTCTGTTGTTTATGTCGGGGAGTGCTAGTTTGGCCTGCCTACAGCTTTCCGTCGTGGTCCAGAGGTCACGGTGTCGCATTTTAGCGTGGTTGCGGATCCAGGCTTTGAGTTGGTTTGAGGGGATTGGGACGGAGGGTTGAGGCCCGTAACTGACCGCTTCCACTCCTCTTTTTGCCAGCTCGTCCGCAGCGTCGTTTCCCCATGAGCCGCTGTGTCCCTTTACCCATTGTAAGGTCAGTCTATTGTGTTCCCTTAGTCTGTTGAGTGTCTCGTAACATTCGTAAATCAGGGCTGAACTTATAGTTTTACTGTTCAGTGCATGTAGCACCGCCGCGCTATCGGACAGGATTCTGATGTCATGGCCCGAGACATCGCGATCCAGCGCAGCCAAGATTGGAAGATTGAGTTGTGGGGGCCTAGAGTTACGCTTAGATTTATGTTTAGGTCCTCCGAGAAGACCCTGGATCCAGTGCCCGTGTCCGTTTTTGAGCCGTCGGTGTGTATATCCACATTTCACTGGGTTGCGGATAGTCACGTTGTCCTTCAGTCATTTGTATGGTGTAATGTCTTTTGAATTCGTGTCTTTTGGGTATTGGAGGAGCCTATATCCAGCAATGGACGACTAAATGTCGATAGTGTTGATGATGAAATATCCTGCAGTCCACGTGAACGAAGTCGCGGGCACAGCTAGTAGAGAACTAATTATACAAATAAAAATACATCACCAATTTTAAAACAATATTTTTAATTTATATTTTAACTATTTACATTACGTTTAGAATAGCTTTTGACCAGCTGTTTTTTCTCGTAAATCATCATTAATATTGACATAATATTTAGTTGAGTTCGTAATCTGAGGGAAGCACTTTTTGTTCATGAACCTGTAAGTAGGAAAATATATTATTTAGATATAGAGCTAATGCTGAAATTAATAAAACACCAATACTTCCTTCAGTATGGTCTGTCTGACTCTGAAGCACAAAAATCTTACAGTTCTTAGAATCTTTTAGAAAACTGCGATAAATAAATGAAATAAAATAATAATAAGCTGACGATTCGATTCTATATTATTTTTTATCGACTACTTCACATCACTAAAAATCAACAACCATATTTTTTACAAAAAATTTGACCACGTAAATCGTAAAAACCAAGCGGTATATTACTTACCAGAAAAATGTGATACCAGAAAGCTTTGTACTTTTGCTTGCGGCATGGTTTCTGCATAATTTCACTGCCCATTATGTTAATGTAATATTTTATTTGTAATATTTTATGACAGAGGTGATGTCCATGTCACTCGCCATGAACGACTATTTGAAGGAAAAGTGTGAATGTGTGTGTGAGCTACAAAATTGTATCTCAGCCGGCACCCATAGTATGTTTTGATTACTACTCCATCAGGGCGCGGAAAACTTTTTCTTGCTTCATGCTGTTAACGAACGATAATATTACGTGATGACGTCTTTGAAATAATTAAAAATTGAGTTTTGTTTTTATTTTGTTTTTTCTTTAGGTACATAAATGTATTTTTTGCTTACCATTATAGGTATTCTGTTTTTAACCGCCGACGCAAAAACAAATGAAAAAAACCCTAAAAAAATATTGTATGTCAGACGCTGTATAGGTTAAAAGTCTTTTGCCTAGCTTTTCGGAAGTGTAATTAACAAAAAATAGTAAACATATCCTAAAATTCTTAAAAACTTTTTATTATTAAAATTTTATCAAGTCTTTTTTTTTATTCGCAACTGTGATAAAAAACGTCGTACGATACACGTGTGAATTGATCATTCCATCTCGGCTTTTGCCACGCTCGCGTTCCGCTCGCGCGTCATAAACCGCCTCTATGGAATTATCAACTTTCCACACTTGTATCGCAATGTACTATTTTGAGTTCTAGAGAAAAGATGTGGAGCTTGAAAATGCCTACAAAAAAGTCAACGACAGCATATGTCTAACTTTTATATTTCAGTTACAAAAAGTATTTTTTTAAATATTAGTATAGATAATTTAATTTATTAACATTATGCCCAACGAAGTGGGCACGGGTCAGCTAGTTAATAATAAAAGTCCCAGACACTACAGCTCCTTGAATAGCATGGACTAAAGATGCTGAAGTTTTATTTATAACGACGACTAGACTAATACCTATTACCTACCTAAAACTCGGCTGCCCAACGTTTTCCTAAGTAAAACTTAAGTTTATCAATGCTTTGTCCTTGTAACTAACTTTCAACGTCAGTGAAAAGTAACAAAAGCATTGAATACATAAAAGCACTCTAAAGTGCCCCCAAAGCGATCAATTGCGATTGTCAATCGCGTTACGTTGACAATCGCGATTTAAGTCTGATTGTTTGAGCTTCAATCAGTTCTTCAATTATTTCAGCTAGATCGGACATGTTTCCTATTCAGCGTTCGAAGCACGAATGTCCGAACGATTGTCAATCACACAAGAAGACGATCAATCGATTGCATCAATCGGCGCTTCAATAATTTCTTTCAATCGACTTCAATCACGTAGTACCGATTGACAATCGCTTCAATCACACTGGTAGATGATCAATCAGCTGTATCAATCACGTAGAATTGACAATCGCGATTGATCGTCTCGGGGGCATTTTATACACATTTCTGAGCGCGATAGTAAGTTTATACTGAATATAATAAGATCATAAAGTTACCTCCAATAGGAAACCATCAAATAGCAATATTGATTTGGACTATTGGAAATAGATTGACCCAACACACCTATACCATTACTATAGTTATTGGGTGTTAGTGTAAACATTTGTTCCCGAAAACGAGGAACCAATCTCGTATAATGAAAATACATAGTCACCCTATTGACAAATTAAAAGCATTATCTATTTAATGGGTGGCGTGGTCACCCTGTCGACACCACGGCGACAGAGTATTGGCGTCACGTCTGCAACTAAACAAATTGACAAAGGGTCCTGATGATGCCAAACATTGATTTAGTTAAAATCTGCCCATTACTTTAGTTCGGTCTTTATTAATTATAGGTAATTAGGTTACTTAACTAAGTTATAAACCATCTAGAATCGATGAAAAAGGTCAATATTATTAACTAAGTATAAACAGTTTTTTCTTCGAACTTCCGGAATCTGGCTTTAATTAAGGTACTAACTGCGCCCCGCGGTGTTACCCGCGTAAGTCCTGATTCCCTGATAATATCGGGATAAAAAGTAATCAATGTGTTAATCCAGGTTTCCAGCTACCAACATAACAAGTTTGAACGCAATCGGTTCAGTAGTTTTTGCGTGAAGGAGTAACAAACATACACACACACAAACTTTTACATCACTATCACTATCATCACTTCACTACGTAGTATAAAATAAAGTCACTTTTCGCCGTCCCTAATATGTCCCTATGTCCCTTTGTATGCTTAAATCTTTAAAGCTACGCAACAGATTTTGATGCGGTTTTTTTTAATAGATAGAGTGATTAAAGAGGAAGGTTTTTAGATATAATACATGCATAATACAGCCGTGCGAAGCCGGGGCGGGTCGCTAGTATATAATATTAGTAGGATAGGATTTGTAGAAAGTAGGATAGGATAGGATTAGTAGAATAGGATAATAAGAAGCTTCTATAAAGTATTTTTATTATAAGAACTTTGAGCCAGGCTTTTCACGCTGTGGTGCCTGAAACGTGTTGTAGATGGAGTAGGATTATCTAGAACCTATCCCACCCCAGTTTAATCGACTATGTTCAGAGGAAATAACTCGTCAATACGAAAGTCTGGAGCTCTCCAAGTCTCATGCGATCTTTTCCTTCTTTACCAATAGAATTCAGTAAATAGCTGAAATAAATACCATAGTGATATGAACCCTCCCGTTTCGGAACATAAATAATTCTGAAGGAACAGTTTTACACACCGAGATTGCGTGTAGGTAGATCTAACTCAGTTAAAAACGACTTTTACCTCGTAAACGTGAGAAACGAGCCCGCGGCTACCTTAAATGTTAAATAAATGATTCGCAAATGCAATGATTTCATTTTTTTAATCAAATGTTATACTGAGACTAAAGTTTATGTAATAAAATATTAATTAATTAAATACCTACCTAACCATCAATTTCTAATTTAATTATACTTAATTGAATCGCGCTTTTTTGAACTCGATCACAATGAATCTATGTTTCTTCTTGCGAGTTTTATTTGTTTAAACATCTTAAAACGGTTTATTTTTTAATGTGTTAATGCGTTTTCTAAGAATTTTATTTTTTAATCTAGAAGAAATATTATCTTATGCAAAGTCAAAGTAAAAATTTCTTTATTCATTAGGATGAATTTCCATGAAATGACATTGAAACGTATTAAAAATATGCATTTAATAAAGACTTATAAATAAAATGTTTATTTCAACTTATGAAAGTCTTAGGTATAGTTACAAGACGTTAATTTGCCATTTTCTAAGACTTTAAATTAAATTGATTTTAAACTAGAAATTAACTTGATTGAGGAAAGGGTACCGGGGGCTTTCTCCATACAAACTATTACAACCGTAGTCGACTGTTTTCTCCCTGGATAATGGCACTAGACCAAATATTTTTGGTGCATAAAACTTATAACTGCCATGACCATGCCCCTATTTTTTGTTTTTTTTTAATTTTTTAAATTTTAATTTCTATGATAATTAGAAAATGAAAAAAAAAAACAAAACATAGGGGCATAGTCATGGCAGTTATAGGTTTAATGGCACAAAAATGTTTGCGCTAGTGAGGGAGGAAACAGTCGACTACGTTTGTATGGAGAGCGCGCAGGTACCCTTTCACCTTAAGAATTTGAATTGAAATAAATTTGATTGTGAACACTAACATACTTATTATCTTCATAATTTATTAAGCATTTTACACTAAGAGTTCTTGTCCCAAACTTCGTAAAAGTTATCCATAGGATTAAAAAAAATACCTGCTCTAAGCATCTATACATTACTAGATGTGGCATAACGCAAAATGCCTGTCGTCGATAATCAAAACTGTTATTTATTGCATGAAACATTCTGGGTAAGTATTGTGTGTACCTACTATTATTCGATGAAAATTTTTTCTACATTTTGGTTTAATTTAAATAACTATTAAACACACAATGATATTGCACAAATACCTACCTAAGTGAGTGCAAACCACATGCAAACACACTATTTTACTTGTTAACCAAATCAATTAGTGTAAATTAAATACCTACAAAGTTTTCATCAAACACGACCTACTATTTCAATTTTAAGCGAAAATATTCGAAAACAATATTCCATTATTACAGAGAATACTCGTAATATTCGTGGTTTTTTCCTCGTCATATTTTTCAGGTTATAAAGAGCCATCAAAATGAATCACGTATGCGGTTTTACTTTGACAAACGATTCGAATATGGTACGCTGACAAATCAGAACGGAGAATTTAATAAATAAAATAAATATGTTGCAGGACATTCCACACATCGCCATCTAGCCCCAAACTAAGTTACTAGACTTGTGTTATGGGTGCTAGACAACGGATATACTACATAATAATTAATATATACTTTTTTGTAAATATATACTTATAATACATAGAAACAACCAGACCACAGACAAATATCTAAGCATAAATACATGTCTGAGGCGGAAATCGAACCCGCAACCCTGTGTTTGGCAGTCCGGCATGGTGACCATTGTGCCACAATATAAAAGAAACCTTATTATTGCTGTAATTTCTTAGTCATCTTTTTATCTTACGAACGCCAGATAACTCTATTAAACCTAGTTCTAACTACGCTAGGTTTTTCTCGGATTCCTCTGCTGACTTTCGCCATCAACGAAGAATTTTCATTTCCTTGGGATATTTCTCTCTCCATTTAGTCGCGTAGGTAATACCCACAATTATGAAAATGGTTTACAATAGTCTAACACAGTCAGTCTTGACTTATTGTATTACGACTTGGGGTGGAGCAGCCAAGACACACTTAATGAGACTAGAAAGATCCCAAAGACTCATCCTAAAAATCTGCCTTACTAAACCACGTTTACATCCCACTAAAGACTTGTATCAAGAAGCTGGTGTACTTACAGTCAGACAGCTTTACATCCTGGCAACCATCTTAAAACAACATAGTATTTTGGAATACGTTAAACCACCTCAACCAACGAATAAGCGTAGAAAACCGTCAGTATGTCGACGCTCTCTTTGTAGAACTGCCTTCTGTAGACATTTTTTCTGTCAGCAAGGCCCAAGACTGTATACTATAGCTAATAATCAATGTGATATTTATAGTAAATCAAAATACATCTGTAAACGAGAACTGACTAATTGGCTTTTAAAACTGGATTATGATGAATCTGAGAATTTGTTTGTAATAATGAGATAAATAATTAGTAGATTTGGTACATATATTATGGTAATCATCCTTTTTTATTTTATTTTCTCAAAATTTTAAATTAACTTAAAGTTATAATGTATCTGGTAAATATTCGAGCAAAGTAATATCCTATATTGAGATTATATAAACCTATCTAAGTTAAATGCACAAAATGCAGTTATTACATTCATTAAGTCAATAATATTGTACAATGAGAGAAGAGAGGCCAGGAGACCCATAGCACAGGTTTACCTAGTTTGGGCTCCTGTCTCCCAGTTAAATTTTGACTTATATTATTAATAGATATAAAAATGGCTGTATTTATTTAAGTTTATTTATATACTTACCCGTATATGTATAATAGTTGCTATACTTATATTTATATTGTTTTGTTTTGTATTTTTTGGGAGAAAATAAAGATATTTATTATTATTATTTGTTATATGTCCTATATCACGGGACTATGGAGTCCCGGACCTTTGGAAGGCATGCGTGGGGCCGAAGCCAACACGTAGAGGCCCTTTACAATAACAAGTTTAATGGCAAAGTATGATGTGGACATCAAACCGGCGATTATCCCTGTCTGCACCATAAAATGCAGCCAAGGACAACCTCCGGTTTGAATAGAACTATTGATAAACTACAGGAGAAAACTACTACTTGGGCTATTGTGATGGGATGGTAGTGGACTGGATACTGGGGAACTATGGGTACTATGGCACCTGCCGTAACAATGTTCAACAAACATGTAAAAGTGGCAGGCGGAGACTCGCCAACTCTCAAACTGGGCCACCCTAATCAGCTGAGTAAATTACAGCAAGGGGGCAACAGGGACGAGATTGGCTTAAGGATAGTGACGCCACACTGGGTTTTAAACTCAGGTCACGGGCTCCCTGAGGGTCCAGCCTACCTGGCCCACTCACCACTTACGTGCGGCATATATCCTTCGAATATACTCTTGCGACTCCACTCTGGACGGCCGGTGAAGGCAAGCCAGAGGCGGGGGACCGCTTCCTCGTCATTGTTCACTCCGATCAGCCAACTAAGGCCAGCCGGAGATGAGGAACGGTTGCTTCCCCCAGGAGCACTCGGGACCGCGGGGTCGCTACTCCCCGTCACCTCGCCTCAAGGTGCCCTGCGGGCTTATTATTATTATTATTATCTAGGTATTACCTACTTTACTTTAATCTCAGCGCTATTTAGCCGCAAACCCCAAGCTAAGCAAAAGACTTTTGTATGGTAGCTAGATAACGAATAGACTACTTAATAGGTATTAATATTATTTAGTATCCAATCTATAAATATAAAATTCAAAGTCCTATAACTCACTGAGTAAACGACTGATACAACGCACAGTTTAAAGTGGCTAAAACCAAAGCCAATGAGTAAAAAAATTGGCACACAAATAGCTTTTACGACGTAGACATCTGCTAAGAAAAGATTTTGGAAAACTCTACCCCTACGCGGACTAAGTCGCGGGTGAAAGCTGGTTTAATACAGAGATAAAGACCCCACACCAAATAAATATCTATAGATACTCAAATATTTGCTCTACAGCAGGCGGGATTCGAATCTCGTACTTTTGCGTTGGAGATTTTGTTTGTCGGCCTCTTTATAACTATTTAGCTTTGCTTAGTTTGACGACTTCTGTAGCGCATCGTCGAGCGAACGAACACCCGCTTGCAACGCAAGAGGTTCGATTTCCGCCTCAAACAAATATTTATGCTGTATATATTTGTTTTGGGGTGTCTGTATGGATATTAAGTTTAGGAAATAAAAACTGGTTGCCTGTAAAGTCGGTATACGGGCGAAAGTTTTACGTGACAACAACTGTGCTCGAGTGGAAGGGACGCGTGCCTTTCACTTTTTATGTCTGTCTCTCTCGCTCTTAGGCGGGCTAACCATGCCCGAGTGGAAGGGACGCGTGCCTCTCACTCGCTCTCATTGTGAGCGCATAACGTGAGCGGAGCGTAACGCAGTTTCTTGAAGTGTCACCCGGCAAACCAATTTATAAGACGTTGTCACGTCAAAAAAACAAATTGTTATCTGTAAAGTCGGTTTACGGACGATAATTTTTCGTGATAACGTCATAAGGAAACGATGAAAAATTTAGATTTTTTTGTTATTCCTTTAATTTTTTTTCTTTCTTTTCTTTTCATAGTACCTACTTATACTCCAAGTATATATTTTTTCCTTTATATAAGTCTTCTATTTGTCACTCGTCATACCATAACACAAGCCCAGATAAGCCATATTATTATAAAATACTCTGTTTTCTAAGTCACCATGACGCGTCTGGTCATATTACCATAACGCATGACGTCACACAATATTACCGTGATACTTTTTTGTGAATGCAAATGTTACATCAATTTATTACACGTCAAAAAAGCATAAAATATGTATTCTATCCGTTATCTGGCACTCATAACACAAACCTAGTTACTTATTGGCTCTGTGTAAAATGTTATACAATATTTAATTGTTTATTTTTCCACCTTACTCAAAATATCGGGCGACAAAAGTCTGTTATCCATAGAGTCTTTTTGACGTGACAACGTTTTATAAATTGGTTTGCCGGGTGACACTTCAAGAAACTGCGTTACGCTCCGCTGACGTTATGCGCTCACAATGAGAGCGAGTGAGAGGCACGCGGGCATGGTTAGCCCGCCTAAGAGCGAGAGAGACAGACATAAAAAGTGAAAGGCACGCGTCCCTTCCACTCGAGCACAGTTGTTGTCACGTAAAACTTTCGCCCGTATACCGACTTTACAGGCAACCAGTTTTTGTCCTCTTACTATAGTCTATCTATGTATACTGGTTCTGTTTGCATCGGTTATGAAGGCTTTCTTTCAAGAAATATTACAAACAGGAAACCCATTACCGGTGGTACTTTAGTCTGAAATATTGTAAGGATAAAAATGTGCTTTGAATTTAAACTCTTTTTTTATGATTAACTCACTTACCTTTTATGTTAAAATAAGAATTCCTTAACAAAAGCGTTAGAAAGATTTCCATTACGTGGGTGCCTCTATCTACGGATTTAGGTAACGATTAAAAAATAATCCCAAAACTTTTACGTGATAACGTCTAATAAATTGATGGAACAGCTGCATTCACAAAAAAGTATCATAGTAATATTGTGTCCATTCCTGTTAGGAAACAGAGTATTAAATAATAATATCGCTAATCTGGGCTTGTGTTATGGTGACGAGTGACGAATAGAAGACTATAAAGGAAAAAAAAAGAATAGGTAGGTAAAAAAAGAAAAAAAAAGAATACCTACACTAAGAAAAAAATCTCAATTTTTCATAGTTTTCTTTCGTAAAATTATCGTCCCTAAACCGACTTTACAGACGACCATTTCTTTTTTTCTTTCTTTTTTTATTTCAGTTTTTTTATCGAGATTCCTTAAATACCGCTATTTATACTTTAATCAAAGTTAAATAAGTACATTTATGTACTGTCAAGGGACAAAATTGCTTATCCCTCATAGTTGAAATTAAATAAATAAATATTGCAGGGCATTCCACACATAGCCATCTAGCTCCAAGCTAAGTAACTAGACTTGTGTTATGGGTGCTAGACAACGGATATACTACTTAAATACTTTTTTTGTAATTATATACCTACTTATAAAGCATAGAAACAACCAGACCACAGACAAAATTAAATATCATAGCACAAAGACGCGAAACCAAAGATTAGATTGAGGCGGGAATCGAACCCGCAACCCTGTGTTTAGCAGTCCGGCATGGTGACTATTGTGCCAACTGGGTCGTCAATTGATTAAGCACACTGTGTTAAAGTGTGAATTGTTTATTTGAAGTTCTAGTCACCATTTCCTCAAAAACCTATTAAAAGCCAGGCTGGTTCCTACCTACCCTGTAAATACAATTTTAAAAGCTGTAAAATCTAGTCATTGTAATAGTACTTAACAAAATTAATTTAGCATTATACCAAAATGCGGCGGCAAAGTTAAATAACGAGGTGTGAGGGTGTTCGAAAAGCAATTCCAATTAAATTTTACCTTCAACTGTTTTGACAGACGTTTCATTAACCTGGTTCCATTGCAGGGGGCTGATATGGTGCCGCTACGTGTCCCAAAATATGTTTTAGGGACTACATTTCCTATAACATTGCTTCCGGCTGGCTTTTTGAGTTGTACTTTTTCGATCTTCTTTTGACGTCAATTCTATGACGGACGTTGTTCTTTTGTTCTATAGCTTAATTTTGGGAAATTATGTTTTTGACATGAAAACTTCTTAAATAATTACAGTAGCAAAAACCAAATATGACAATAAAAATGGCGTCATAAATAATCTTTGGTTTCAGGTTTATTGCATTAAGGCTATTTATGCTGTCAAACGCAACGCGCCAGAAATACCCGCCGCGCTTACAACTAACATTGTTGATTGTAACGAATGTGTTTTGTTTTTCTTAAAAGTGCTGAAATGGAATTGTAGGTGAAATCTTTACCGATATTTTGAAGTAATTTGAGACGAAAATTCCTTGTCATTTCAAAGTTATACTAGTTTTAATTCTTAATTTTAGGATAGCTTTAAAACTATAGGGAATTTTTGACTTAAAGTCACACCAAAACGTCGGTAAAAATCTCACCTACAATTCCATCTTGGCACTTTTGAGAAAAATATAACACATTTGGAACAATCAATAATTTTCCCCAACGAAGGCGCCCGGTGCTGGTAGTAACTATTTAGTAGGCTGTGTAGCATGGTCGTTGGCGTATGGACCCCCCTTAAGATGAAAACTCTTTGGCATTAAGAAAAAAACAAGAGGCTGGATACAGGCCACCGGATGTTTTGGCTCGGTAGCGTCTGTCTTGTTATTTACTTTTCAGAGCTAATATAATCCGAGCAAAAAAATGTTTACCAAGTAGGTATATAAGTAACAAAGGCAAAAATATTGAAATTCACAAACTGTACAAAACTCTACATTTCACTCAACAATATTCTGAGAATATAAAACCTTTTTTCAGAAACCTCATTTATTGATGGAAAAACTGGTATTCCCATCGGAATTTAGGGAAAATAAAATTTCTGATGGTGGGTAAACTGATGGAAACTGGAGAACCACAGAACGAGTGGAGCGTATTAATGTATTAATATACAACTATGTACTAACAAACAGAATATCTAATCTGTGATTAACTACTTTATGAAATTGAGTAACAAACAAGTATGTACAATCAACGGTCAAAAGTCTCTGCCCACCGTAACGTTTACAATTCTGTGCAGTAGTGTGCAGCACTATTTGAACATTATAACAACGTAACCTGTGGATCGAACCCACGTCGGTTTGTGTAGCGGGTGGCGGCTATACCACTTGGCCAACTAAAGACATAGCTAACATGTTAAGAAAATAATCACACTGAGTAGGTACCTACTTTTAATTCAAGTATTTATGTTTGTGTGTAACGTCTATTAGAAGAAGGTCGTAAGTCCAATACTTGTCTATAGTATTATTGTAACAAACTGATAGTGGACTTATGACGCATACTGTATAGTATAGGTATTTATAATCGCCTATGGTACTTCAATACCATATTACTTTGCTTTATTATTCGTCAATATTCTAGCCTAGCCTAAAGCCATTTTAGAATAGTAATTACGCAGCCTCCTACGTTACAGATTGCTGTAAACTAAACCTAGCCTTATTCCAGCGTATTTCACCTATTGATTACGTACGAAACAGAAGTAGAAGTAATATTTTCAAAAGAAATTAAACTAAAAAAAAATGTCGCGTCGGATGGATATAAATATGATAACCTTTAATTAAGTTTAAAAATATATATTTTTTTAGAAATAGTATTAAAGGACAATGTCCACTATCATAGAAAATATGGCTTGCATTCAAACGTAAATATTATTAATATTCAATAACTAGTGCAGCAAGGATTCTGCTTGATTTCAGCTTTTCGCAAACATCGTTGGCGCGCCACGAAACCGTTATTTGGTGGCGTCACAGTTGAATAGTTTGCTGTGCCAGAATACTTCCATGAGCTTTAGTCTAATGTCCTACTCGATGAGGTCCTACTCGTATTTACTATGAATCGATTTCGATGGAATTGCGTTTTATACTATTCTTATTCGGTACCGATGTAATTATGGAAGTTATTGCAACAACACTATGACAGAGTGATTAAACGTAATCTAGAGATTATAGGATTCGAATGTTCTATTATTAAATTATTATCCTAAAACATAATGACGAGGGCGGGTATTTAAGAAAAAACTAAATTTACCGTGAAATAATATCTTTGTGAACATTTTGTTCTTGGTAAAGCCAATTACGGGTTTCGTTCTTTTACTGTATAATGAATCAAAATAATTAAGTCGGTAATAATTACCCAGATTCGTTTTCTGTTATAATACTAGATAGGTATACTTACGTAGAAAAATGTTATCGACTTTCTTTAAACACACCGCAAAATGCATTAAAAAATGCATTAAACTGGGAGTGAAACAATTTCAATTAAAATAATTTGAAATTCAAATCAAAGTTCCTCATTTTATCTTTTTTAAACAAAGCGAGTTCATTTAGCGTATCTATTGTTTGAAACTTGGAAATTCTCGTGCCGTGCACAGCGCAAAGAAAGTAAATACGCCATTACTATTTGAACTCGAACTATTGAAACGGGGTAACGAAATAAGTATCAATTTAAACCAACAAATCTGTATAAAACTACATGCCTTCCTAATGTCAAGAGTCAGGGCGTGTTCAGATGACACGCGTGGACCACTCGCCCGCCACGCGCATCACACGGGTTGACCACGCGTTGAACACGCTTTGACATTTGTTCTTTATATAATTTGAGTTCTATATAAATTTATATAATTTGACATATCAATAGATCTCAAATTGCATTTATCCAAGTCAGTCCACCCGCGCCCGCCCAGCGCCCTCACCGCGCACGCCCCACGCACGCCCCACGCACGCCCCGCGCACGCCCCGCGCACTCCCCGCGCACGTCCTGCACACGCCCCGCGCCCGCTTGCAGAAATGCAATTTGAGATCTATTGATGTGTCATAAGACTCAAATTATATATAGAACAAATGTCAAAGCATATTCAACGCGTGGGCAACGCGTGTGATGCTCGTGGCGGCCGCGTGGTCGACGCGTGTAATCTGAACACGCCCTTAGTGTTTTTAGGGTTCCGTCCGTACCTGGAAAGGTAAAAAAGGAACCCTTATAAGATCACTTTCTTGTCCGTCTGTCTATCCGTGTGTCACCACCGATTTTCTCAGGAACGGGTGGACCTAGCAAGTCAAAATTCATACCAGATACTGAAGGCTATAGTCCCTATTAGGTGTAAATCAAGGTCCTGAGTCAACACGATAAAAAGATATGGACAAATTTACGTTTTCGCGAAAACTTACCAAAATTTACATAATTTTCAACTATTTTTTTTTATTTTAGACTGAAAGTTTGCATATCAGGATATAGAATTACCGTATTGGCATTAAGCCGCACCTTCTCAACGTTTGCAATTATCTCCAATTATTTAAATTAGGTCATGTACCTATTTGTACATGACCTAATTTCATTTTTTCTTTTAAATTTAAAAAGTTTTAAATTCAGTTTTGAATGGTATATTCAATCAATTTCTCAAAAAAAAAACTTTACAGATTCGACAGTAAAAGAAAATCGACAAAATATGAAAATAAAAGTAGGTACCTAAATGATTAAAAAAAAAAACATATTTTTGATCATGTCTAAAAAAAGGTTTACCTTATACTATTTTCTTTTGAAAATGAATCGAGAACAAATGGTAAGTAGGTAATGTTCAGAGCCGACATCGTCGCCGTTGATGAACGCGCTGCGGTATCAGCGTCGTGCCAAGGGAACTCTAATTACACCCAGATTAGAATGCACGCCCTGAGGTACTTCCAGTAAATAATGCGTAGCGTAGGTGATGTAGTAGGTGTATCCTTTATCGGTATTGTCACTAACTTGAAGGTAATTTTGATCCAAACTCATTGTATGTCTGTATAATAATGTAAATAATTAGAAAAAATAAAATGTGGAAAATTTTGGTACAAATGTCAGTAACAAAACGAAAACGACTGAAGGAAAGTCAACAATACAGTGCTTCATTTGATGTATACGTCAGGGCGCCGCCATCTTGACTACTGTTTTGTGTCTATAAATAGGAATAAAATGACGGAACGTGGTTCATTCTGTCGCAGTAGCTTCATGATGTCCGAACATTTTTATGGTCGTACCATTTATTTGAGTTAATTAGTTTAATACCTTTTAGTGAGTGGATTAGGTGTTGTGGTAAAATAATGCCGATGGGTATGTAATTTATATTATTAAAATATGTTCTGATGATAAGTGTTCAAATTCGGTTAAAATACCTGGTCCTTTATACAAATACAAGTCTAAACTTGCCCATATCTTTTTATCGTATTGATTCAGGGCCTTGATTTTTTACACCTAATATGCCATAGACCTCAGTATCTAACAACTTTAACAGCGAAAATTACTTTATTAGTGTAAAATGATAAACTGCAGCTTCTTAATAGAAAATTAGTTCTGCAGGTTATAGAAAAATGACCAGTTTAGAACGGTGAAATTAAATTCGATCAACACGCTAATGTTCGTTCTTCGATCATCTTTATGTTTAAATTTGAACTGAACTGATAGGATTTGTGTTGACTTATTATTGACCTGAAAATCTACACGTGTCACTCTAGTATTTTCTAAATATGTAGGTATATCAAGTAACTTGACAGTTGCAATAATATTGTCTTACAAGTGACTACAGCCCCCAAATTCACAAAACGTCGGAAGCCAACCGGAACGAAAAAAAAGTGCTGCTCTTTTACTCCCGCGACTTTTGACGTGTTGCCATCCTTGTCTTTTCAGTTTTATTCCGATGGTTTGTGAATTAGCCTGCAGGTTAAAAAAAAACTCGATGTTGGGAAGGTGCGTTCAAGTACTGTATATTTTTCTATCAGGCCAATGAAGTAAAACTGTATACGGTGCAGCACGCACCGCCGCAGTTTTCGCGCGCAATTCATTTTAGGAAGCACCTTTCTCCAGGTCGTTTAGCGTGAGTAGATATAGAAAATTACACTTAATACACAAAGCCATTACCGCGGAAAACATACACAATACTTTACCCTATCGGTCATTTCATTCGACCTGTCAAAAGTTCCCATATTACCTGGCACGTAGCGGTAAATCCAGGCACTTACATAGTCTCGCGGGATCGCGCTGGATACGCACATTACACGCCCAAATATGCCGCGTCGCATCCTCATATTTACATAGGAAAACCGTGTAAATGATTGATACGGCCTTTCCCCGGGATTCTTTCACGGGATAAACATTTATCACTTGTATGGTACGACCTTCGCACGGCAGAATTTAATAACGTTATGAATGTGTGAAATTGCGAATGATTGCCTCGAGTTCTGGAATAACATGCATATTTTAAACTTTGTAACATTAAAGTTGCTTCTTCGACATGAGTATTGAAGATTCTTGAAAAACTTTGAATTCCATTGCCTGTGTAAAACAGTCTAAGCGTTTCAGAGAAGAGCATAAAGTAATTTTTGATTGGTAACGAAATGACTAAGCAAAGATACTGAAAGCTTTCAAAGATCAAAAAGTTATTAAGAAAAGCTTTCATAACGCAAGATAAGAAATATATACCATTAAATTGTAAAAGTCTGCGATTAAAATGAGTAATGATCGTGAAAACTCAATTTCTTTCTCGATACGATTTTATTTTACTTAAATATCTACCTAGGTCTATTTATACAATTTAAAACTTATTATAAAGCTGGTGTACATAATATCTTTTGAAACAGAAAATACTTAACATAAATAAATTTCTTGAAAATGAGTCTTTGTCTCACTAAAGAGTAAGTCAAGAATCTAATATTTCGCCTAAAATTGTGAAGAAAACAAGGCGAATTAATTTTTCAAAAGATGTTTGACGGGATTTTTTTTGTAATTAATTAGGTAAGTAGAGATTGAATTGAAAACACCTTGAGTTATTATTAATTTAAGAAGAAGATTTTTAGACGGTAGGTAATTTTGTATACCTATATTCAGCAGTAGTACCACATGAGGTAGTACTTTCGACAATTTTTCACAACCTAGAGCAAGTAGAATGGCATATGTTATAGCAATGACACGGGTTGAAAAGCATTGCCTGAGCACTTTTAAAAAAAGGGAATTTTAGCGTTATGCTAGTACCAATAACCGAAAATTGAGCAGCACGACGACTGTGGCTCTTAACTGGCAAATTATTTGAAACAGTGCACTTCTTCTTTCTTTTCCTCTGTTTAACGTCTTTTCTTTTTTGTTTCTTTTAGCGTCTTTTACTTCTGCATTTGTGTTTGTCGTATGTTTCGTCTCAAATAAACTATTCTATTCTATTTTAGGCGTACTGAATAGATCTTTAAATGCAACATCACTATCACTACATAGTATAAAACAAAGTCGCTTTCTATGCCCCTTTATCCCTATGTATGCTTAAATCTTTAAAAGTACGCAACGGATTTTGAAGCGGTTTTTTTAAATAGATAGAGTGATTCAAGAGGAAGGTATATGTTATAATACATGCTTAATATAGCCGTGCGAAGCCGGGGCGGGTCGCAAGTAATCTACAAAAGCACATTTAACTAACCAACCTTTTACAGTCTAATATTCTTAACAAATACATCCGTAAATTAGATGGAAGTGTTGTGAAATATATCGTTGCTCGGAGATCATAATTCAGCGGTGCTACACGTGTGCCGTTGCCAAATTACTCGTCACAATGTTAAATTGTACTTGTTACGCAGACGGAGTGTTCGGGGTGAATATAAAATTATTTTATTTCGGTTACGTTACGTGTTGCCGACTAATTTTGTTGTTGAGTTAGCTGTGCCTAAAGTACCTATTAATTAATCAAGTAAAACTTTTTATGAACCGAGAAAATTAATACTTACGCTCTCCGTAGAGTACTGAATTTTTGTCCGCCGATATTTTGCTGACAATTCTCATATTTTTTTATTTTTTTTTTACATATGATAGGTCAGCGTTTGACCACTATCACACCTGCCTGATGGTAGGTGACGATGCGGCCTAAGATGTAACACGCCTTCCTAGAAGATACCTATTCACTCGCGACTTGAAGACCCCCAAATTGTACACGTCAGGAAAGACAGACGCAGGCAACCGATTCCATTCCCTTGCAGTACGAATAAGGAATGACGAAGCAAAGCGCTTAGTGCGAACATCTGATTTTAATATATAATTATAAAGCTAACAAAAGTGAAAATTACCCACAAACGTTGGGCATACTGATGATCTGTAGATGTGTGTTTGATCACCTTTTAATAAAGTTCTTATAGACCGTTGTCCAGAGATCGATTTTCAGTACGACGTCACTTTTCAGGCAAACTATGGGGACACTAATCAAGTGCCCATATAACAGGAAGCGTATTATATCGATGTAACATGCGAATAAGTGAACTTGACACTAATTTCAATAATTTCATCAACTGAACAAAGTCTCAAGTTAATTTCTTTACAAAAACTAACTTAATTATTTTTTTTAATGGAAATTTTTATTTAAATAAATTATTATTTGTTTCTATTTGAATTTGGTACACAAACTTCATCAACGAATATTATTCGTCTATATTCATTATTATTCATGGCAAGCATTAATTGCCTATTGCTACTTATTTGTAGCCTATAATATAGGTAGAACGAACGGCAGGTATAAACCCGGGTAAGAACAGAGATTATACCTGCCATTTCCATTGTCAGTGTTTGTTTATATCTACAATATAGTTGGAGTTACTGCCTCTATTTCGGTAGGAAATAGTCGGAATCAAATTGTATTTTAGGAACATTTAGAGCGGCTTGCGTGAGATTTTGCTTAAATATATTTAGCCAAATACTAAATGCATTTGACAGGTATTGTAAAAAACCCCCCCCCCCCTATTTTTAACCTTAAATAACCTACCTAACTTAAATCAATTTATTATTTTTTTTAATATACAAATTTAATATTTATTTATTATTTTTATAGAAAAGCATTTATTAAATATGGGAGCGTTGTAGTTTAAATATGGCACGTGACGTCTAGTGGAAATAAACCCTAGATATGAAGTGTAGTAACCAGGTCCTAGTGACTCGAGATTCCTAGCAAAATATTTTTAAATAATCTAAAAACCAAAAAGTTCTTAAGCAAAGACGGGTAAATATCGTGTATGTGGATATCCTATGATTTTAAGCATACATACATACATTTAAGCATACATAGGGACATAGGGTCATAGGAACAGAGAAAGTAACTTCGTTTTATACTATGTAATGATAATTATAGTGATAAGTCAAGATATAGACAATTTAATATAAATCACATAATAAATTTTATAATATAATAATATTATGATTGGTAGCCACTGGTTAACATTTATCCCTCTCATCGCGGCGTTGGAAACCTGACGTTCCCCAAGTTTACAATATACAAGTCTGGTTCATAAGTCTTGGTTTACTAGTCTGGTTCACTTGCACATGTCTATATAATTAGGATCTGCTTATACCTGACGTTCCCAAGTTTTACAATATACAAGCCTGGTTCATAAGTGTTGGTTCACAAGCTTGGTTCACTTGCACATGTGTATATATTAGGATCTGCTTATACCTGGCGTTCCCCAAGTTTTACCATATACAAGCCTGGTTCATAAGTGTTGGTTCACAAGCTTGGTTCACCTGCACATGTCTGTATATTTAGAATCTGCTTCGCATTTAAAGATAGATCATCATTGCCGTTTGGTCTGTAAAGAAAGACAGTGTGAGCATTTCATCATAACATCCCTAACACAGGGCAAATAGATAAACTAGTTATGGAACTATCACATATTCCATATTGTATATTATAACATTATATCCAGACGATAATAGACATGTCTCCTGTAAAGTTATATCGTCTAATGTAATGTAGGGTAAGTAACTAAAACACACTAATGATCTTTAGGAAAATAGTAACCATATACATTCAGTGTACGACCTTACGACCCCATCCATGAATGTCTGATTGTGACTGGCTCGTCGTTCCGCTCGTGTGCACACAGTACAGATGCCACTGTTCTACCTATGATCTCTACATCCTCTAGTTCTAATCTAAAAAGCAAGCCACTACAATAGCAATCCATTTCATAATGGTCATACAGAACAATTAACTGAACAGGAATACGATTTCATAACAGAACTATAAACCGACTTATATAATTTATTAATCTGTGAAAAGAAAGATATTATGTAAAATGCTCAGTAGGAAAGTACTAAAGTACCACCTACCTCAAACTATCCATAAGTCGAATGATGCATTATCCTAGCACATGTAAATCCATGTTAAGTGCTCATTCAACCATACATATCTTGAACATTTCTAGTTTATAACATTTCTCTGGTTCTTTTCTAATTTTTTATCACCTGACTTTTCTCTGACAATGTTCCAATGCTGTCAAGAATACCTTTTTATTTTAAAATACTAATTGTTTTCTAAAAAGATCAGAATCTTTAAAAAGGTTTTATAATATTTTTGAGAATTTTAATTTTATAACCCAACGGAAGAAGGTTGTTCCGTTACAATCGCCCCCCAAAAATTATGACGGCGATTAAGACTCTAAGCCAAAGTAATTTTTCCAAAATTAACTTCATTGAAAAGTTCTAAAATTTAAATTCAGTATATCTCTATTATTACTACTATAGTGTCCTACTATTATAATTCATTATAAGGAAACCTGAGAATGACTTCTGCGATTTGTATCACTCGCCCCCCGGAACTTACGACAGTAGTGAATCTTAAACAACATAAAATAATTCAAACTACTTTTTATTAATAACTAGCTGCGCCCTGATAATTTTAATTTTATAACCTAATGGATAAAGGATGTTCCGTTACAATCGCCCCCCAAAAATTATGACGGCGATTAAGATTCTAAGCCAAAGTAATTTTTCCCAAAATTAACTTCATTGAAAAGTTCTAAAATTTAAATTCAGTATATCTCTATTATTACCACTATAGTGACCTACTATTATAATTCATTATGAAGAAACCTGAGTATGACTTCAGCGATTTGTATCACGCGCCCCCCGGAACTTACGATAGTAATGAGTTTTTGAAAGAAACCTGAGAATGACTTCGGCGTTTTGTATCACTCGCCCCCCGGAACTTACGACAGTAGTGAGTCTTTAAACAACGTAAAATAATTCAAACTACTTCCTATTAATAACCAGCTTCGCCCTGATAATTTTCTGCGCAACTTTCTAATTTGTTTCTTTTAAGAATCTTCTTCTGACAAAAACAAACACAACAAAAAAAGAATTCGCGAAATTGCTCCAACCATTAACGCGTGATGCCGCCGTGACCAAGTGAACGTAAAACTAGTATAGAATCTAAATCATGAAGTCTATCAAAATTCAGATCTCCAAGGTCAATTCATGAAAGATTATTAATATTCAAAGTAAATAAGTATAAAGTTTATCGTATTGAATATCAGATTCGACAACTATCATGCCATGATCTCTGTCGATGCTTTCTCCGTTGTCACTTGGATAGAGCAGAAGGTACTACAGACCCAGATCATAGAATCTAGAATTCAACACATATCTCACTACCGGAGATATAAAAATATAAAGGTGTACTATAAATCCTCCACAAACATGACCCTCAGATTTCCTCATCTCAACAGAAATCACAATATACCGTAAAACTAGTACAGAATCTAAATCATGAAGTCTATCAAAATTCAGATGTCCAAAGTCAATCCATGAAAGATTATTAATACTCAAAGTAAATAAGTATAAAGTTTTATCGTATTGAATATCAGGTTCGACAACTATCGTGCCATGATCTCTGTCGATGCTTTCTCCGTTGTCACTTGGATAGAGCAGAAGGTACTACAGACCCAGATCATAGAACCTAGAATTCAACACAAATCTCACTACCGGAGATGTAAAAATATAAAGGAGTATTATAAACCCTCCACAAACATCCCTCAGACTTCCTCATCTCAACAGAAATCATTTTATTAAGCATACAAAAGTTGAACTCGAACAAGGTCACAGGCATAAGCCAATAAATAATAAAACCTTTACACCCTTTTGAGCGTAAAAAGATCAGTTAAATAAATTATGAATCGAAAACTTGATAATAATAAAAACATTTGTTAATTTTGAAATGATAAACATCGATTTCATTTGTAGTAAGTTTCAAAGTTTAAAATAAAGAATATCAAGATATTATTATATGCATGTATACGTATTGGTTAATTAGTTGTTTTTAACGAAATATGTGGATTGTGACACTATAACTCCCATTAAATTTTAAACTTCATTTTTCTCAGGCTCCTTTAACTCCCTATTTACTCTCTCTACTGTATTTGGCCTAGGATTTTTATCAGTCGTTAAACTTTAAGATTAGAATCGGTTTAATATTTAACTGCCTTCCCATAACCCATAATGATTCCCATAAATGAATCTTCCCATAACCTACTAACAAATTGAGTTCCATTATCAAACATTAACCTTTGGTTTAATAATGTCTGCAAAAGCCTGACCTTATATCCTCTGCTACTCATTTTACCCACTGAATAAGCTCCTGCCTTCGAAAAATAAAAATTAAAAACCTTCCTTCCTTCAAATGACTACAATAATTTTTGAATTATTATTTAAGTTTCGAAATGTTCCGGAAACAAGCAAAATAAAATTTTGAAGAATCTCGATCACTCATCCGTAGCACGGTAGCAATTGGCTTCAAATCATTTGATTTGAAGCGCTGAACTACAACTCCCCAACATAATCTAAATAATTTTTGAAGAATATTTCAAAAGTCCATAGAATATACCTAACAGTTATATTTTTATAAAAAAAAATGTAATTTGTTTGACGTTTGGAATTTGGACCAAATGCGAAGTAAGACCAAATGCAAAGTAGACCTAATGCGAAGTGAACCAAATGCAAAGTAGTCCTAATGCGAAGTGAACCAAATGCGAAGTAGACCTAATGTGCAGTGAACCGTTTAAAATAAATCCCTAATATTGTGAAAGACCAAATTAAAAAAAAAAGAATTGTTTTTTTATTTCAAAAGGTAAGGGACCAATAAAAAATAAAATGACCTAAACGTAGAAACTCCTATCCTGGTGATCACGACCCCAATATAAACGAAAAGTCAAATCCTGGTCACGGCACCAATTGTAAAAAACCCCCCCCCCCCCTATTTTTAACCTTAAATAACCTACCTAACTTAAATCAATTTATTATTTTTTTTAATATACAAATTTAATATTTATTTATTATTTTTATAGAAAAGCATTTATTAAATATAGGAGCGTTGTAGTTTAAATATGGCACGTGACGTCTAGTGGAAATAAACCCTAGATATGAAGTGTAGTAACCAGGTCCTAGTGACTCGAGATTCCTAGCAAAATATTTTTAAATAATCTAAAAACCAAAAAGTTCTTAAGCAAAGACGGGTAAATATCGTGTATGTGGATATCCTATGATTTTAAGCATACATACATACATTTAAGCATACATAGGGACATAGGGTCATAGGAACAGAGAAAGTAACTTCGTTTTATACTATGTAATGATAATTATAGTGATAAGTCAAGATATAGACAATTTAATATAAATCACATAATAAATTTTATAATATAATAATATTATGATTGGTAGCCACTGGTTAACATTTATCCCTCTCATCGCGGCGTTGGAAACCTGACGTTCCCCAAGTTTACAATATACAAGTCTGGTTCATAAGTCTTGGTTTACTAGTCTGGTTCACTTGCACATGTCTATATAATTAGGATCTGCTTATACCTGACGTTCCCAAGTTTTACAATATACAAGCCTGGTTCATAAGTGTTGGTTCACAAGCTTGGTTCACTTGCACATGTGTATATATTAGGATCTGCTTATACCTGGCGTTCCCCAAGTTTTACCATATACAAGCCTGGTTCATAAGTGTTGGTTCACAAGCTTGGTTCACCTGCACATGTCTGTATATTTAGAATCTGCTTCGCATTTAAAGATAGATCATCATTGCCGTTTGGTCTGTAAAGAAAGACAGTGTGAGCATTTCATCATAACATCCCTAACACAGGGCAAATAGATAAACTAGTTATGGAACTATCACATATTCCATATTGTATATTATAACATTATATCCAGACGATAATAGACATGTCTCCTGTAAAGTTATATCGTCTAATGTAATGTAGGGTAAGTAACTAAAACACACTAATGATCTTTAGGAAAATAGTAACCATATACATTCAGTGTACGACCTTACGACCCCATCCATGAATGTCTGATTGTGACTGGCTCGTCGTTCCGCTCGTGTGCACACAGTACAGATGCCACTGTTCTACCTATGATCTCTACATCCTCTAGTTCTAATCTAAAAAGCAAGCCACTACAATAGCAATCCATTTCATAATGGTCATACAGAACAATTAACTGAACAGGAATACGATTTCATAACAGAACTATAAACCGACTTATATAATTTATTAATCTGTGAAAAGAAAGATATTATGTAAAATGCTCAGTAGGAAAGTACTAAAGTACCACCTACCTCAAACTATCCATAAGTCGAATGATGCATTATCCTAGCACATGTAAATCCATGTTAAGTGCTCATTCAACCATACATATCTTGAACATTTCTAGTTTATAACATTTCTCTGGTTCTTTTCTAATTTTTTATCACCTGACTTTTCTCTGACAATGTTCCAATGCTGTCAAGAATACCTTTTTATTTTAAAATACTAATTGTTTTCTAAAAAGATCAGAATCTTTAAAAAGGTTTTATAATATTTTTGAGAATTTTAATTTTATAACCCAACGGAAGAAGGTTGTTCCGTTACAGTATCTAATCTATAAAATGTACCTAATTAAAATCTATTAATTCAGGCATGTACCCATATTACAACAATAGTAATTAATAAAAATGCAATCATAATATAGGATCTATAAAATTGAATTATATTTCAATAAACACACGTTTGATATTATTTTATCACTGTGACACTTTGACAGTGGGTTAATCATGTTTAAGTTCTTAAACGTTTTTAATTTTTGTGTAAGTCAACCTAAGAGCGGCTTACGTTAGATTGTGCTTAATCATATTTAGCTGAATACTAGCGGGTAATCCAAATAACCATGAGGTTGATATTATTTTATTAATAGTTTAACACTTTGACAGTTGGTTAATAATCATGTATAAGGTTTTAAACGTATTTATTTTTTGTTGTGCAAGTCAACCTAAACCAACCAATCCACCCCGCCCAATTGCCGTATTCTTATGCAGCGCGTCTTGACTGCGTTTGCGTCATAACCATAGATTTCGTATTGCTAAGACGCACTCGTCACGCAGTTACTCATGTGGTTTAGGTTTGCGTAACGTGTGCGTGACGAGTGCGTGACGAGTGCGTAACGTGTGCGTGACGAGTGCGTCTTAGCAATACGAAATCTATGGTTATAACGCAAACGCAGTCAAGACGCGCCGCATAAGAATACGGCAATTGGGCGGCAGTTCTTTTCTATCCAAAGGTTCCCTGGAAGAAATCGATTTCAGCGATAAAGCCGCCCATTTGTGCAACTTGTACTTTCTAGCTATTACTTTGCTTTGTGTATATCGTGTTCTATTCTTCCTTACTGTGTTATACAAATTAAGTTATTACAAATCGTTATTGAAATAGAAATAAATGTATTAAATTGTTGACTTGTTTTGGCTAAACTGATTTAAAACGTAAGTCGATCAGCAAGCAAAGCTCGTCTTCGTCTCGCGACTCGTATAGAGTTTTATATCCTAGCAAGTAAACACTAAAGACAACTGACTTGAAACCTTTGAATCCCTTCTATCAGTTAAGTAGATGTCCACATCTCAGTTCCCGAGTCACGTACAGTTTGTATCTCTCGGTTAGTATATCCCTAACTGAATATTTGGAACACGACCTGAAACGGTACACGTTTTATTATATGGACGGACGTGAGACGCTTTATTTACTTATTATGTTATACCGTTCCAGTTTATATGGGCTTGTAAGATATTGGGGGATATAGTTCTTGGGTCTTGGTTTGCACTGGTTTAAGGTGGGCACGATTGTATTTATATACTGTTGCCGGAGTTGTATTTTCTGTTGTAGGTTTAGTTTGATTTTTAGATATATTTGGTGAAATTATTCCTTTAGTCACTGAGTACCTAAAACGCAGTCAGCCGATTTCGCGTTTTGTCTAAACTTTACGAGAGATTGGCATATTGATATTTAGACCATTACGTATTAGTCCATGGTTGAAGTAGGTAATACGAGATAGTGCTCAAGAGCGAGGCAGGCGAATATTATTATTGCATAAACGCGTTTACTTATTATTTTATACCGTTCCAGCTTATATGGGCTTGTTAAAAATGGGGGCTATAGTTCTTGGGTCTTGGTTTGCACTGGTTTGGGGGCCCACAAGGTGGGCCCGATTGTATTTATATACTGTTGCGTGAGTTGTATTTTTGCCTGTTGTAAATTTACTTTGATTTTTAGAAATACTTGTGAATATTGGTTAAACGTGTTTACCTTAAGTTATGTTTGAACATAATAGAATTATACATGACAATAAGTACATCTGAAAAGACTTATAGAATTACAAATAGCAGGTAGGTATCTTTTTAATATCTTTAGCATTACAACAATTTAAAAAAAAATGATTTCCCAGGTAAATTAATTGGTAATATAGATTTAACATAATTTTTAAGCATTTAACCTTCCTTCTTACAATTCATCGTCGTGTCATCTATACAAATATTGTGATCAATATTAATAGAATTTTAAAGTTTCAGATTTTTCCAAGAAAAATAAATGAGGAGATAATGATGATCTGATTGTTGTCTTCGACACGTTTTCCATGTTTCTATAGATAGAAAAAAAACTTGAATATTATCTATGAAAAACTCTCCGAAGTCGGTGCCTGTTAAAGTGTGTTATCAACTTTGGCCCCGAGGGCATCCTTCGGCTACCTCCAAGTTTTAAACTTACTTCGACACCGTGTCGCATATAAAATCGAATTATAAGCTATTCACTTACAAACTTTTCTTCGTATGTGTACAGTGTACAGTCATATTACCAATTAGCTGAACCCCACGTGACCTAGAGTTCACTCGCAAATCTGTAAGGTTGTAAAGTAATGTTACCGGATTCTGTTTTTCTTAAACAATATATTGTTTAAGAAAAACAGAATCCAAATGTATCTAGAATGTATCTATACAATACAATATCAAAAATAACAAAATAGGTAAATACTATATTTTTTACAGATATACGAATGAGCTCTGGGTCACGTGGGGTTCAGCTAATTGGTAATGTGACTGTACTTCGTTTTAAGTACATCTATACTAATACATATTATAAAGCTGAAGAGTTTCTTTGTTTGACCGCGCTAATCTCAGGAACTACTGGTTCGAATTGAAAAAATATTTTTGTGTTGGATAGTCCATTTATCGAGGAAGGCTATATGCTTACTTTTTATCCCGATAATCCCACGGGATCGGGAGTTACGCGGGTGAAACCGCGGAGCGTTATTGTTAGTTTTCGCCTATTAAAACTGTAGGTCTTACAAAATTTTATTATATTGCTCTTTTACTCACCCTGACCTTAGTAGGTAAGAATTTGGGGCGAAAAAATCTCTAGTCTTAAAATATGCTACCTTTTGAACAGAATTCACCGCCTTTACCCTTAGGTAGGTACATATAAATCCACCCTCACACTCGCTCACATTGTCTCACATAAAACTTTATGAAATAAAAGATCCAAGAAAAACCCACACCGACTCCTTCATATTTTAAAAACTGTTCTAATCCGCTCTCTGTATCACAAATTCTGAGAAAATGAATTTGCAGTGTTGTTTGTAGCAGCGCATTAATAAGGCAACGTTGCATCACATTTATTATTCGTAACATGCCAGAAGCTGCGGCGGAGATGAATTCTTGTGTGCTTTATCCAGAACACCTATAGTAACTCAATCTTGACAGCAGTAGCTCAAGACTACTGCAACATATTTTATCGACACTGGATTCAAGTCCACCGGAATGCGAACGTCAAGTAATCATTACATAGTATAAAACAAAGTCACTTTCCGCTCTCTGTCCATAAGTATGCTTAGATCATTAAAACTACGCAACGGATTTTGATGCGGTTTTTTAATAGTGATTCAAGAGGAAGGTGTAAATGTATAATACATGCATAATATTAGCCGCGTGCGAAGTTGGGGTAGGTCGCTATATCTAATTAATGAATATTATTGATTAAATCTACTGCCTATTTATATTATGTTAGGTAAGTCTTGTTTGTGTTGATATTTTATTGTGTGTGTTTAATGTAGTGCTTAGTGTTACATATATATAATATGGGTCAAACCTGAAATAAACAATATTTATTTATTTATGTTGTAGGTATCCTTCTTACTATATCGACTGGTGTGTAAATAGAGGCAATTCCTTGTACTGCGCACAATATCACTTTGATTGAATCCTTCGCACGGAGTTCAAATGCAAAGTGACAACGTGGTCCTGAATATCAATGCCGAATTAGGAACTCCGCCTGTCCCAGTAAGGTATCTTTAACTATAGGTGCCTACTGCCTAATGCTGTTTCCTTTTCCTTATCTGTTTACAAGTTCTAAGGAAGAAACATTTTATGCGTGCATTTTGTTTTATTATGTTTTCGGTGGCATTGTTGGTGTCGCAAAGCCGGGGGCTATTGTAGTCATACTTGTATACAAATGGCTTTTTACGTTTCATGGTTCGTATTCGACGTCGCGGCGTCGTAAAACCAAATGTGGATTCCTATACAAAATTTATAACAAACTGAATTGATTAAAATAAACATTGAAGACAGAAGAAACAAACTCCAATATCACGCAAAACAAATCATCTCAGATGATTTCCCTTATCGCAAAAAAGAACACAGACAATACCGTATTTTATTACGTCATAAGTCAGGTGTAGTCCACCCTTCATCACGTCTACGCGACAAAAAATGTTAATAGTCACGCTGATACATACGAAAAAGACTATAAAGGAGACCATTTCACGAAAACTCAGGCACGCCTTAATGGTACAGGGTGGATGACGAAAACGTCCCGTTTATGATAATCGCTGTATTTCACGACGATATAAACCCTGAAGGCTGCTGGATAGAACTTTACTATGGATTATTCAGATATAAACTTGGTATAATCGATGTGGATTCGGTTTCTCGTCTCATTTAAAGGGAGGATTTTGGGCATTGTTAATTTTAAGTAACGTTAACGGCCACTTAACTAATAGGACTGAGGAATTTCCAAAAAGAAACAATAATTTACCCTACGTAATATTTTGTAAGTATAGCATGTTCTTAATATTGAAATCCTAACAGTAAGAGTTAGGATCGTTACTTCGTAACTAATATTAAGTATCATTATGAAAGATTTTTTCTTTGTATATTTGTATGTTTGTTACTTACCTCTTCACTGTCAAACGACTGGTCTGATTTGGATGAAAATAGGTTTAGTGGATTGTGAAGTACATAGGATACTTTTAATCCGAAAATTCCTGCGGGATCGGGACTTACGCGGGTAAAACCGCGGAGCGCAGCTAGTAAATCATTTAGAGACTATTATTTTTCATTCTTATCGTATATTAATTAACTTTGTATAAAGTACCTACTACTAAGTTCTTTCTATCCAGTAAAGAGAGAGCTCTTCAGATTGAAATCATTTTACCAACCTATTTATTTATGAAGAGGACAAATTACAATCTAATTAAGTACGTTAATTTAACAAATGCTAAGAAAACAAAATGGTAAAACATCAAAGTCATTAAACCGGGAAATAATTCGTGCATAAACATTAAAGACACTTGTTGTCTTTTAAAGCGATGAAATCCTTCTTAAGAACGAGAGTAATTATAAAAAACGTTGTAAAGT
The DNA here is from genome assembly GCA_907269075.1 of Idaea aversata. Classification (NCBI taxonomy): domain Eukaryota; kingdom Metazoa; phylum Arthropoda; class Insecta; order Lepidoptera; family Geometridae; genus Idaea; species Idaea aversata. Next base: position 6,492,547 of record OU026101.1, read on the forward strand.
TAATATAAATTATACCTAATTTAGTTGATTCTCGTCACGTTCAAGAGCACGGGGTTCAGGAGTTTCTTTTTGTAGGTACTTACATAATTTACTCAATTTTGTTCTTTGGTAGGTATATAAAGTAGATGGTACGCATAAATTTTAACTCTTTTATTTAACGCGGCATTTAAATTTTTGTTTTATTACGTTTTAACTTCAAATTGTTTGGGAGATAAAGTAAAACCAGTTGAATAACGTTTTTTTCGGCGAGTTAATTGTATTCCTGAAAATGTTTTGTCGTTTTATAAAAATGTTTATTTTTATTTACATTTTCTTTAAGACTCTGCGTAAAGTTAATATGATACAAACAAGCTAATGGCAAGAGTCAAATATCTTTATTGAATACAAAGACATTAACATATTTAGTTTATTTTTTAAATTGAATAATAAAATCATTTTTACAAGATCCACTTATGAAGCCTTCTTCAGGTGTGTGTTTTGTTACTTTCGCACTTTGACAGATAACAGGTGTGCGAAATTAATAAATCACATTTTAACTAACGATGGCTTATCAAATGTTTATGATAAGGCCAGTATTGAAAATTGTAAAGCTTAATAAATAAGGATGAATGTTTTAAAACATAATAAAAAGATGAAAAATCCGCAAAAAGAAATTAGAGCAATATTAGTCCGTAAGTATAATGGAAGTATTTTAGTTTTTTCTTAAACTTAGCTAATGAAGTCACGGTTAGAAGGTAGTGAAGAAGAAGAAAAGAGGCCGCCGGTGCAGCACAAAAAATATATAAATAATAAATAAATAAATATTGCAGGACATTCCACACATCGCCATCTAGCCCCAAGCTAAGTAACTAGACTTGTGTTATGGGTGCTAGACAACGGATATACTACTTATATACTTTTCTTTTGTAAATATATACTTAATATACATACAGACACCCAGACCACAGACAAATATCTAAGCATAAATAATTGTCTGAGGCGGGAATCGAACCCGCAACCCTGTGTTTGGCAGTCCAGCATGGTGACCATTGTGCCAACTGGATCGTCAAAAAAAAAAAAAAAAGGAGACATATCGGAATTTTTGGTTGGTCCGGTTGGTTTTTTTTTTGGTCCGCTGCCGTTTTTCTACCTTAACTCGCGACCCAGTGGTCTTTGAGCCACGAGCGTCTAGGAAAGTGTGCTATATTTGAGACGGCATCGTCACTTATTATCGTGTCAGACAGTTGTCACACGCTGACCTATTTATAATACAAATAATGTTAAATAACATGTTTATTTAAAAAGAAAGAAATAAAACAATATTAATAATTTAAATAAGTTTCCCTAGGTAGGGCACCCAAAAGGCTGGCTGCATTACCTCTTTGGATGGCAATGCCGATCCGTTGGCCAAAGTAGCAGCCAGCCCTTTGGTCACATGTTTATTGTATCTGAAGTATGGCATCAATATTTATAGATAAGAATCTATAAATATTAATAGCTAATAGCTATGAGGAGGCTCAAAGCTAAGCGATGCTCGCTGACCGTTTACGGTCGTGCGGGTCAAGCGACGCCTGGCGCCGTCATTACTTCGATGGGTGGCCAATTAGTAGTGTGGCAAAAATGTGTTTTCGTGAACCCCTCCGTGTGTCCGAAGGCACGTTAAGCCGTTGGTCCCGGTTGCTACCTCTAGTAGCAGTCGTTAGGTCAAGCTAGAGGCCTTAGGGCGATCTCAAAACTTTAACAATAGGTGAGCCACACCACTATTCCAGAAGAAGAATAGCTATTACCAATATTAATATTTGTTGATCAATTAGCGTAATACGACAATAACACTTTGGTGAATACTTGTTCCAACTATCATTACGTGTTGCGAATCTGGGATGTCATCGACATAACCACCAGATGGTCCCGGACAAACTGCTCTACAAGGCTATTTTACTAAATATTACTAGTAGAAATATAGAAAGTAGTTAGTAGAAATATATCCGTTGGTCACTACCAACGGATATATTTCTACTTTCGGCCAGTTATTAGTACATTTTCGGCTACGAAATTGTTACTTCGTCGGTCTGAGTACCGATATGAACTGTTGGGTTGTGTTAAGACAACCTTACTCTGCGTAGGGATTACGTCGAAATTTCCGTCAATGGCCCAATATTTGCAAATGTCTTTTTTATTTCATAGATAAATACATAAATGATTTATACATAAATGATTGACGACCCTGTTGGCACAATGGTCACCATGCCGGACTGCCAAACAAAGGGTTGCGGGTTCGATTCCCGCCTCAGACAAGTATTTATGCTTAGATATTTGTCTGTGGTCTGTTTGTTTCTATGTATTATAAGTATATATTTACAAAAGAAAAGTATATAAGTAGTGTATCCGTTGTCTAGCACCCATAACACAAGTCTAGTTACTTAGCTTGGGGCTAGATGGCGATGTGTGGAATGTTCTGCAATATTTATTTATTTAATTTAAATAATTAGACACAAATAATTAAAATGTCACCGGAAATCTTTTGTTTTTACAAACTAAAAATTTGACGATTGATAAAAAACAGCGGGAATACCCGCTTAAACACCATTTATAAGCAAAAAATCAAACAATGCATCAGTCATTTTGAATGTAAGTGAAATAAGCCGTTAAACAAACATCTGTACCGAATAAAAGGTCGAAAAACAGCCAGTCGACAAGGAACCAAATAATAAGTATGAAGATAAACGATTGAAGACCGGGCACAACCACGGTTCAAATTTGAGTCTGCAGATTCTCGGTCTAAGGTTTCGGCTTCGGCTTGAAATCTAGTTTCAGTCCATCCCTAAATATTGCTAAACTGATACACGTAATAAAAACATTCGAGAAACTCGTTATGTTTACACAAATATTTGTAAACGTATACCGTTTAAAGTCGCGGTTTTTGTTTGTCTACAAACCATTATATCGCTTGTTTAGTCTTTTGCCGTGTATTTGTTACCTATGTAACAAATTCGTGAAAATCAAACGTTTTATACCAATACGAAAATTAGCTTTTACTCGCGTAAGAGTTGGATTTTTAACCGAATTTAAAAATGCAGGAGGTTCTCAATTTTTTTGCGTACATTTATTTTATAAGTAACTAGCGACCCATCCCGGCTTCGCACGGCTATATTATGCATGTATTATACATATAAACCTTCCTCTTGAATCACTCTATCTATTAAAAAAAAACCGCATCAAAATCCGTTGCGTAGTTTTAAAGATTTAAGCATACAAAGGGAAATAGGGACAGAAAAAGCGACTTTGTTTTATACTATGTAGTGATGAAGTGATAGTGATTATGTTCACCGATTACGCGAAGACGGCGCAACCGATTGAGATGATTGTTTTTTTTATTAAAATGGGAATACCTCGCCTTTATCCTTTCTTAGCGGATGACTTCTTTATAATAGCTAGACGTATGCAACATTTAAGCTCAATTCGTACATTGCTTTTAGCTGTGCATTGATATATTAATCACACAGTTAAAACTTTGAATCATATGTTTACCTACAGATAATAATATATATTATCTGCTTATATTATTAAATGCGTTTGTATGAAAAGTTGAAAAGTACCTCTAGCGGACGTTGTCAAGTTTCAATTTTCCATACAACTACCGCGTTAACGCAAACGTTTGCTACACTGAGAATCTTTAAGTATATTTTTTACCCGACTGCGCGACGCAAATGAGGGTAATGTGTTTATTGCTACAGTGCTTCGAAGTGATGTACTACGACGTAGCACAATTCCTCCTCCTACGACGTCAAATGAGGTTTCATCATGTTTTGGCTTATCATGCTGGTAACTGCAAGTTACTGCCTCTTCCCTTACACCATGTAATAATATTGTTTACACTTAACATCGTCCTTTGTACAGCTATTTACTTGCGGTGTGACGGCTGTAACCAGTTTAAAATATGAGTTTGGTATAAGGTTGAATTTGTTTTGCGGAGACAAAGGGAGGGATGTGTGTTGGGGTACCCCTACCGTTTGAACCACCCGGTTATAACCGCCACCGAGACACAGTTGCTTTTCATTTTAAATAAATTGATATCAAACAATTTTAAAATGACACTTTTTCGGACGAATTTTATTCAATTTTCGGAACCTTTCAGAAGCTTTATAATACAAGAAAAGGATGACGGTTTCGAAACTGAAATGTCAGGTTTGAAAAACAAACGCTTAACAAACGATTTAATAATGTGAGTAAAATAGTTCTTTATTTATTAAAATCGCGGAAAACCTAAAATGTGTAGAAGACAGAAGGAAAATAAGTACGTTTATTTAAAAAAATACTTAAGACAAAATTGTGACTAAAAAAGGAAACCGTCTCAGCAACAGATGTGCAGCGCACTGATTTTCAGCAGATTTCGAACTGTATTCCTAATCTAGTGACCAAAATTTTGAACTAAATTATTTTGTTGTTCAAGTACCTACCTACTTTGAGAAAAAAAATCGGAATCGACTCCGAAGTCGATGCATGGCGCGACGATCTTAATGCATTTGACGGAGACTGGCCAAAAGTTCAAGGCCAAACTGTTTGGAACGATGTTAAGAAGGTCTTTGTCCAGCAGTGGGACAATTTAGGGCAACAAAAAAAGGACTAAATACGTCATGAAAAAAGCACGGTTTTGGTGTGTGCTATTTATCGATTACAATAATCGTAATAAACTTGCCCAATCCTCTTATGTCTACATTTTCCACTTCAGTAGATATTTCCTAAACCATTGGCTCACTAGCAGAGCTTTAACATGAGCTTAAAGCATAGATTTTCCTAAAGTACATACTGTGTGCTGGTGCCGGCTGCATTCAACGATTCCCTGCGCTTTATGATATAGCACTACGTGTGTCGTATTTCAGAGAATATACCGGGATTTTGTAGTGATTTGAAGATAAAGTCTAATTTCATCATATCGTATTGGGACCGGCAAAGTCATACTTTCACGCAAACTAAATATTACTGTAGAGAAGTTATTGTTTTTGACTACGTTCGTGGTCCTCCGTTGGTTTGCAGTTTGGCAATCCTGCGCAGAAAAAAAAAGGTTTCTTGAAGTGAGAAATAATCCTTTCCCTTTAGACGCTAGAGTAAAATTTCTTGTTTTCAGTGAATTTTCTTAAAAATACCTACTAAACAGTAATTCTAAAAAGAATATTACTTATATAACTAATAAAGATACTGCTTATTTGTTTTAAGTTTTTTTACTAAAACCAAGAAATTATTCTTTAGTGTCTATAGGAAGAAGATAATTTCTTGCTTTAAAGAAATCTTTTTTTCTGTGTGTTACGCCAGTTTTACGCAAAAAAGTTTCATATCACATTTAATAGTAATTTTGATACTAGAAGATTATGTTATGGTCTTTTAGAGATTATAAAAATTCTACGTTTCAGTCATTTTATTATTTTTCACATTATGCTTCATAGGCAATTGCATACAAAAACGTTTTGCAAATTAGGAGTTCTGATCAGGAAGGGTTATGGGCGGTATAATATGTAATATCAGTTAGTGTGGCGTTTTCTTATAAACTTTCTGCAGCACAAAGGAAGCAGATCTTTGCCTTCTTTGCAGGTTTTATTATCTGGTTTGCTCTATTTCCGAATAGCATGGACCTTTAGTTTGGATTTAAAAAAATAATACGTTTCTTGGGTAAAATTAATAATTTCACACGTGACAATTTATTTCTAACATCTCGTCTGTACACAATAAATAAAGAAAATATCTCTAAAATCTTTTCCCAGTACCTACTTAAAGTTACTAGTTCTCGTAATTGGCTGACTGAACTATTCGCCAAAGCCAAAAGCAAACTCTATGCTGCAATTAGAAAATGTTTTATTCCTTTACAACTTTGTACTGAGAATCTCAAGAGAAGTTTTCTTTCATTTAATTTCATCAAAGCTTTAGATTAAAGTTTAGAATTTGTACAGCAATAAATTCTTGTTGTTTAGAGATTAATTGTTCAAAGTTATTTGTTGTGAAGTATGATATATAATTAAAGGTTACACCTATTAAATCGTATCATACTAGGATTAAACATAACCGGTTCATGAATTTGTATAAACATATTTAACTCTATTTGTAAAACTTAGATCAAAAATGTAAACAAAGAAATGTCAAATATTGACAGAAACGCCATTTCGTAAAGGTTGAAAGCCGCTGTAATTGTTGCCAGTGTGTAAAAAAAACTACCATTCATAACAAACCTAAAATATATTGAATATTGTAATAACATTGTTAAAAAAATTATTTTACATAAAATAAACAATCGTATACCATATTGATTTAATTTGCAATCGTATTTTTTAGATTTTGAGGTCATAGTTGTTTTATTTTACTGTACCTAATTTCCACTTCCCTAAAAAAACTACCAAACCTTGATGTATTTTTTACTCTGATAACACCATTGTTTACATTTTTGATCTAAGATTTACAAATAGAGAAAGTTAGCGACGAAAAAAGAGATGCACAAAGTACGGGGAAAATAGCGGTACGGTACATTTTTTGATAGCTTAAATAGAGAACAATGATTTAAAAGTATGTGCTGAACACGTAAAGAAAACTTCAAGATCACAGATCTAAAAGATGGCTGTGTTATATTTTAAAGTAGTAGGGAAATAAAGTAACACCTAGGTACTTACTTTAAAATAAATATACCTACAAAAATTTTGAACTAACTATGTTTTAGGTAGAGTGCCATCTAATAAAAACCAGTGTAAAATAATTCATCATTATAAAAGATTAGAATGAAAAAACAGAATCTCTGTGTAATCAATTTGTTTACCGGATCAGAGGGAAATAGCATTTATTTGTGGTTTGTAGTAGGTACCTAGTTTAATATGGTTATAATATGTAAGTATATATACTTTGATAAATTATATACATAAATTAACTAATAAACTATAAATTAAACTTATAAATTGTATGGATAATTCCTCGTAAATGTATTTCATTTGAGATTTTTGACCAATATAAACTTACTTAATATCCTTTGATAAATAGGTAACTAAATATTTAGTGGTCTGTTGGATAAATATTAGTTTGTAGTAAGTACGCTACTATCAGTAGCGAAGAATCCATGGAACCAGATTCTTGACGGCTTAAAATTATCTTTACGGATTCAGCAGGCATTGGTACTTTCCTAGACTTATCTGGTCTGGAAGGTATCTGGATTTTGTATCGGCTTACCTTTAAAGAAATTTTCAAATGAAGAGTGTTGCCAGTTTTCACTCCTCGCTACTGTATACTATGTAAACCTATATATATTGTACGTGTGTGCTATAACATGATTCTCGAAGTTCAAACGTATCACGTGGCCATCTGGCCGTAAATGCTTGCTCCACTCGAACTAACTTGGTGAAACAGATGCCTTCGAATCTTGTTTCACAATTATATTGCCAACAGTCTTCATTTGACTAGAAATAATATACTTATTTGGAAGTGTTTTGTGAGTATTTTCATAGAAGTATGAGTAGCAGAAGTACCTACCTACTCAATGTCCTTTTGCCAATCTAATAATGCTAACAAAAAATCACACAAATTGAGAAACTCTTCTGTTCTTTAGATGGTAAAATAAATACCTAAGGACCACTTACGGCTTTCTTCCAAAAAGAGGGGTTAGAGCAAAGGTACTGTAGGTAGGTGCCTCTCTTTGTTGGCGAATGCCCCATGCCTTCGAAACGTAATGAGTTCTAGAGTGTTTCGTTTACTCAGGATGTTTTATTTTAATTAGAAGCTTAATGTGTTTTTTTAATTATTCATTACACCACCTAAAAGATACACCTCTTTCAGTCTGGTTAAAAAGAGGGTTTCGATTGGACAAAAATAATCTATTATTTGTTGTTTCTTATCTAACCGCTGCTAATGATCAGGTTAGAAATAATCCTTTATTTAGTTAAAAAAACTTACCTAAAAAACTCAATAGGATATACGTAGAGATCTTCATTTTTCCCAATTTCCTGCAACAAAAAACAAACATTATAAAAATAAAATTAACTTCGATATCAATTTAATATCGTCAATTTTCACGTACCTATGGATTCAAATAACCCACAACTATTATGGTTTAATTTACCGATAATTAAAACTGTGTATACATTTTGATATGTTTACATTATTTTACGTTAACATAAATTTACAATTAATTTTAATTTGCAGTTTACTAGGGACTATATAAAGCTTTTAAGCAGGTAGGTAGGTAAGTACCTATTTTTATATTTCATCAGATTCCCGAGCATACAAGTACGAGAATAATGTGTTAAATAGGTGCCTATAAGGTAATAAAAATTTATATATATTTAAAATAAAAATAGATTGGTTTCAGATATTTTGGACATTCCTTGACCCACATAATACCCACGAGTTACCGTCCTCGAATAAAAAAATGTAAATAAGTAAGTAAAGATAGGGACCGAAATTAAAATGCATTTCGCTGACAACTAAAATGGTTAATTATAAGGTATTGTTTATGTACTAACGAAAAAAAATGTTCTTTTGTCTACATTTTGGTAGTTAATAGACGAAAATTCCTTGTCGGGAAGCCAATCCAAACACGTAATTATATCGTATATTGCTAATTAACTTTGAATCAGCTTAAAAATTTAATAGGTTGTAAATTAATAGCTAAAAGTAGGACATGATTTCACCCATATACTGTATCTACACACAACAATTTTCCATGCTATAAATTAATTTAAGTTATCGGCGAAAGGTATATGTAAGGTACTCGTACTTTATAGCTATTACTTTACTTTGCTTTGTGTAAGTATATCGTGTTTTATGTTCCTTTATGTGTTATCTAAATAAAGTTATCTATCTATCTATGTCTAGCCTACGCCGGATTAGCGGATGCTTTCGAACCGTTAGTTCTAGCGGGTATTTGGTTGCCTCACGATATTTTTCTGTACCGTTTTCTACCTATCCTTCAACAGAAGCTTTAGCTAAATAAAGTTAGTACTGTAAGTAATCACTATCACTACATATTATAAAATGTCCGCCGCCGCGTCTGTCTGTTTGTTTCACCAATGGATAGAGTGGTTCTCGAGGAAGATTTTTCTTTAGTATATGAAACAAAACTACCACGATTACATTGCGGGCAACAGCTAGTAGATAGGTACTATGATGGAAATCGGCCAACCATGGACCTACATTTTTAGACCCCGACGCAAAAACGACCTTTTGACAAAATTGACGTGTCTCTGTGTGTGTGTGTCTACCTGGTGACATCGTAGCTCCCGAACGGCTGAACCTATTTTGATTTGGTTTCTTTTATTTGAAAGGAGAATTAGTCAGGAGTGTTCTTAGCTATGTTTGATTGAAATCGGTTTAGCCATCTGAAGGGATAAAATTTGGGGTATTTTTTTATTTCTAATTTTATAGTTATACGTATTTAGGTCGTAGTACACTTATCAACTCGTAAACGGAACGTAAACGTATCAATTCGAGCAGTTTAGTATTCTTTGTATGAAACACTGCAACGCACACTAATCGAATCGTAACGTAATTGCCTCGCCTCGGAACAAGCTCACGAGCCGCGGTGCGGTGCGTGGTCGACTTGATTTGGAACTGCCGATCGCTTGGTATCGCGCTTACGGTAGGTTGACGGCGAGGCGATACGGTGACGATCCTTTTCCGAGTTGATATGTGTGCTACGGCCTTTAAGCTTTTAAACACCAACCTTAACACTAGGTATAACGGAATCGACACTAAAAGAAAAAGAAGAACACCAACTTTCAACGCTTGTGCATTTTATTTAACCAAATAGATTAAAGATGTACGCAAGTTAGTTAGTTGTTTCCCTAAAAGACGAGGTCAATATAGGTCGATGAAGGGAGGCATTCATTATCATTAATGTTAATTCAGGGAGATTTCCCGCCTCTCCTGGATGTTTGTTTACTCTTGTGGAAACAGACGGTACTTTATTGCAGATAACGTTTCTTGGGAGAACCAACTTAACATCTTATTAAATAGTTGGTTCTGAATGGCTTTTGTTGAGGTCACGAAGTTTTGGTAGCTTTAAGCTGTGTATCAATTGATACGACTAGTCGCAGTGTCTCTTATACTTGTTGGTGCTTTATTTCCCAGTTGCGTTAGATGAGGTGCATGCTACTTTAGACTACTTGAGTTTCGATACTAAACTTTCAAAAAATTACTCCACTTTAATGAGCAATTTTTGCGAAAAATGAATTAAATTAAATATTCTTAAAAAATACAAAAAGAAAATAATGAAAAATAAACAAAAAAAAAATCTTCTCACGAAGCATCATCCTCAGAAGGCTGGCAACATCCCCCCTCCATCTCGGTAGATCCACAATTTGAAATCTGGATTCAATTAGAAAAAAAATACCTAGTCCATTCTGGATCTGGCCAATGGATCTTCTGATCCCCATTAATAAGAAACTATATAGCTACGAAATGCTACGAAAGTGTAGGCAGTTAACATAGTCAACATTCTTAAAAATTTGACTGATCAAAAAAACTACCGTCTAAAGCTCAATCGTCCTTATATCATGATAACTGATATGGGGTCAATTGACTACTATTAAAAAGGGGCAGTCGGTCGTTGGTGTCAGTTTTGGAAGAAGACGATTACGCGGGGCGTAGCTTGTGCTAGAATATAAACAGACAGGTCTTTCAAATAGAACCTAATATAAATAAAAAGTGTGGTAAATCGGTCTATATGTTGAATTAATGCCGTCCATTTCTCCTCACATCGGACACACGTGGCGCCCGATAGCTATCGCTTTGTAAAATTATATTACAGTTACCTATGTAGGAACCACTGTTATTATATGTACGGTCGGCTGCATAATTCCAGACCCACCGTAAAGTCCAAAACGGCTGTTATAATAATGTTTTCACCACAGGCAAGATTCTAGACACCTGCATAAGTTGAAGTTTAAAATCTTTTAACCCATCAATTTATCAAACAAAAATGATTAGAACGATTACTTTCCAATAATAGTAATTTTCGAACTCTACCGGGGACTGTACCTATGTGGTTTTGTATCTATCACTACATAGTATAAAACAAAGTCGCTTCCCGCTGTCTGTTTGTCCCTATGTATGCTTAGATCTTTAAAACTAAGCAACGGATTTTGGAAACAAATCTACAACGCGTGGTTACTTATTATTACTAGTTTTTTTTGTATTTGAAAGAGATTTTTTCATAAGTTAGAATTTTAAACCAAAGTCAATTTCATTCAAAATAATTTTCATATTTTCCAGAAATCTACAGAATTTGAACCTCGATAAAAATGATATTCGTTTAAATATCGAATAAGTTCTTTCCCTAACCGATTTTTGATATCCTAAAAGAAAATCTTTATTGAAATATCTTGAGATAAAATTCACATGGCATTTACCTATTATTTTGTTGCTCTTTAAACGTACCTATATCTAGTATCTACGGAATATACACTAAAAGACAGACCGTTTCGTTCGTCTTTTGTTACAGTTTCGATCGTCTTTTGTGTATTTTGTCGATCGTCTTTTACTTGGACAAGGGGGACGGAAAAGCGTGACAAAATCTAAAACAATTCAGCGCATGAGGTGAAAGGGTAAATCTTAATTTCCATGATAATTAGAAAGTGAAAAAAAAGACATGAGGGGCATATTCATGGTAATTATAGGTTATAGGCAAAAAAATATTTGCTATAGTGTCATTATCCACAGGGAGAAAACAGTCGACTATACGTTTGTATGGAGAGAGCGTCGGTACCTTTTCCTCTTAACTGGCATAGGGGGTCCGTGAGACTTTAAAAATGTATTATAAATCAACGTTTATCGATCCCCTAGTCTAGGGGGACCGTTTATCGTGAAAAGTTCTTGAAAGGGGGACCGTTTTCCGTAGGGGGAAGGTTAGAGGGACTGTTAATCGTGAACCGAATTTATACACTATACACAGAACTTAAAACAAAACAACAAAGTGATAAGTTTATTCTACCCACATATAAATGAAAGGCATCAAATAACACATGAATTACCAAAACAACCGACTAAGATGAAACTTTGTTGTTTGAAAACAATAATATTATTGTTACTTGATACCAAATTGTTTGGGCTAAAGCAGACGACCGTTCTGCTGTACCATTCAATTTGTAAGAAGACGTTCACTTGTTACTTGTTACACGTCATCGGAAATATAAATGTAGATACCTTATCTCTATTATTATAAGGTACCTTTTTCCGTGGACGGCAAAAATTCGGCGCGCTCGGCGCGTATCAATCTGCGTCCACTTTTATACAAAAGATGATCGAAACAAAAACAAAAGATTATCGAAGCAAAAACAAAATACGATCGAAACGCAAACATAAGACGATCGAAACTGAAACAAAAGAGAAAGTCGACCGACCGAACTTAAGTTTTTTTCATGTATTTCAAGAAACTAGAGCACGTTGATAATTTAATTTTGCTTTGTGGATTTCGATTAAAATATTCCGACTTTCCCAGAAAATTAAGCTTTCAAATAATGAAAACTTAATTGAGATAGATTTATTATTTTGCGTTGGTAACAAATCGACACAGACATCTCTACAATTTTTTGAAAAGAGTCACACGGATAGCGTCCCGATAAAGAACTAGATAACTTATAAATATTTTGGATTTACTAATTATAAGCCATCCGATCCGCTGAAACGATTTGTATGAATCTTTTTGTGTAGGTATATTCGTTAGATCTGAAAATCGAACAACATCTATTTTTTCCCCTTTTTTTGTATATGGCAAAACAACGGTTGGCGGGGCAGCTAGTGAATTTATAAAAAAAATTGTTGCATATTCTAAGACCCCTTGATTTTGCGTCCAAATATATCTGGTTCTTATTTTATTCCATCACGTATAAACTAACTACGTAACATGTTTAAAGTTGGCAAGTTCTAAAGTGGCGTGTCGTTGGCAGACTGCTGGCTTCGTTCAGCTCGCGAGTGAAGCTGTAAACTCTCGTAGTTTTTGTAAAGCTTCTTTCGTTGATTGAGTTGAGCTAAACCTTGGTGTACCTACGTGAATGTAGTTAGTACAAATATAGAACGTTAACTTCGGTTAGTTTTAGAACTTGGTCCTTTCTACCCAGGTCCTGTCCCTACAACCGGTTATGGCGGATGGGGATATTTGATCGGCACTAAAACAAAAGAAGATTGAATCGGAAACAAAAGACGATCAAACCAGATACAAAATACAATGAAAATGGAAACAAAAGACGATTGAAACGGAAGTAAAAGACAGTAGAAACTGAAACAATAGACGATCGAAACAGATACAAAAGACGATCAGACCAGATACAAAATACAATGAAAATGGAACAAAAGACGGTGGAAACGGAAATAAAAGACGATCAAACCAGATACAAAAGACGATGGAAATGGAAACAAAAGACGATCGATTTTAAATAAATAATAATAACTAATCTACCTAATTATTTACTACACCAAATTTAAACAGGTTAACATACGTGAAATAAGAGACTCATTTTCAGCCTACAACTAGCACAAACTCACAAATAATTGCCACTAAAACATCAATCCCGAATTATTCAGTAGAATTTTGCACCGGCAGTAAATACGGTTTTCATGTGAGCATTAATTGATTCCAAATGCCATCGGTGAAGGGTCCTGATCGCGTCGTGTATACGTCACTAATAATGATACCCTGGTATAGGGTGACTTCAACATTCCCATATTGACGACAGGGTTCTCACACTCACTTGAAATTGTGTATTTATTAAATCTCACACAAATGTTGATAATATCTTCTACCTTATGAAATAAAATTTTATTTCAAGTGTTATCTATACTATCTATACTAATATTATAAAGCTAAAGAGTTTGTTTGTTTGTTCAATCTCAGGAACTACTGGTTCGAATTGAAAAAATATTTTTGTGTTTGATAGTCCATTTATCGAGGAAGGCTATAGGCTACTTTTTATCCCGATATTCCCACGGGATCGGGAGTTACGCGGGTAAAACCGCGGAGCGCTGCTAGTAATATTATAAAGCTGAAGAGTTTGTTTGTTTGTTTGTTTGAACGCGCTAATCTCAGGAACTACTGGTTCAAATTGAAAAAATATTTTAGTGTGGATAGTCCATTTATCGAGGAAGGCTATAGGATACTTTTTATTAAGATATTCCCACGGAATCGGGACTTACGCGGGTGAAACCGCGGGGCGCAGCTAGTATTCTTTTAAAAGGATTATAAGAAACGTTTTAGGTTGAACATGTCATTCAAATTATTTCTTATTATCTTCAAAACGTGGCATTAGGTATACCTACCAATAACTTCTCATCAAAATACGTGACAACAACTGTGCTCGAGTGGAAGGGACGCGTGCCTTTCACTTTTTATGTCTGTCTCTCTCGCTCTTAGGCGGGCTAACCATGCCCGCGTGCCTCTCACTCGCTCTCATTGTGAGCGCATAACGTCAGCGGAGCGTAACGCAGTTTCTTGAAGTGTCACCCGGCAAACCAATTTATAAAACGTTGTCACGTCAAAAACACCCTAATCTAAAATTCGAAATCTTGACTGACTGGCTGATAAATATTTCGCACAGTTGAAACCAATGGAAATTGGGCTTAAATTTGGAAAAGGTACAGATAGCCATCATAACGTAGGCATCCACTAGGCAAGTATTTCCGTAAATATGATAAGTAATATTTTTTAATTTAAAAGCAATATTCTTGAACTAGCTGCGTCTCGTGGTTTCACCCGCATAAGTCCCGATCCCGTGGGAATATCATAATAAAAAGTAGCCTTTAGCCTTCGTCGATAAATGAACTATCCAACACAAAAATATTTTTTCAATTCTAACCAGTATACTTACCTGAGATTAGAGCGTTCAAACAAACAACCAAACTCATTCTATTATGTATAGCTCGATTAAGAATACTGTTTTTTATTTTCACGAACATTTTTACCAAAAATAAGAAATTATTCTTTAAACAAAATAAAAAATAATAAAAATAACAAAATAAAATAAAAAAAATATTTATTTCAGACAACTTCATAAAGTCAAAAAGTGTTAGTAATCAAAAATAAAATAAAACTTACACGACTAAGTGTTAGTAGCTTACATACTAAACTTATGTAGGGAGTAAAAATAAGACCGTAATAAGTCTTTAGCGTCTTCAGGGATATTATCAATTCTTTTTTCTGTGCATAGACATAAATATACATACATACATATTCATACATAATGGAAGGGATTCAAACTTTCCAAAAGCTCCGCCCATACTTGGAACTAGATTGATCTCAAGTTCTCTTCCTCAAGTTTAACAGCACAACATGTTTAAATAAGCATATCTTGATATCCAAATCTAAGTATTTACCAAAACCTTTTCGACCTTTTACGACAGCGTTATAAATGAGTTAGTAATAACCTCTTGAGAACGCCAGACACATAACAAACATTATTATCGGTAAGTAATTAAATTAATAACTATGTCGTCTGCTACAGAACCTAATAAACTCCATTACACTAACGATCTTACTGTTTGGGACGTATCAAAGGTGATAAATTAGCCTCGTAGTTCATTACAGACTTAAGACTATATCGGCTGATAGTCAGTCGTCAGTTTGCATTTTCTGAGCAACAAAATCAAAGACAAAAACAAATTAATTTTATTTTTGTCTTTGTTTTAAAATAAACTAGCAGTGTAACTTCTGATCCCGTGGGAATATCGGAATAAAAATTAGCCTATGTTATTTTCAATGAAACGATGTATCCTCATACCAAGTTTCATAAAAATCGATTAAGTACTTTAGGAGCATATTCGTTATAAACAAAAAACAAATTTTTTTTTGCTTTTTATAAAATTAATATAGACAGATATAGATAGATAGAAGATAGATAAGATAGATTATAGATTAGTGTAGTTAAAGGTACAATAAACGAAAATAAAACAAACCGATGAATTTAATTAATAATACTGTAATGTCCGAAGTTGTGTGTCATTCTCTAAAAGGGGCACACGTCAACCAAAAACTGCAGCAAAAGATACTCTGCCACAGCGCTGGTCTTCCCGTGTAACCCAGTAGGTGACTTTCGAGTCACAAAGTAAAGTAGCACATACGTGTCAAAGTCTATAAAGTCTGCGAGATCTAAAGAAATACATACATAATATCATACCTACTAGAGTTCTCGTATTTGGCAAGTATGATGTTTTGTAAGGCGTGAGCGTGACACCCTGAGTGGCTTTCACTCCAAGATATCTGAGGTGGTTTTTCAAATTGAACTTCATCTTAACACTAGCTTTCAACTGTGACTTTGCGGTTGAATTATCCAAAATCATTTCTTAGCGGATAGCTACGTCATTACAGCTATCTTTTTGTCTTTTCATAGCTATTTTTTTAAATTTAAGCAAGTAAATAAATACATCAAAGTTTTCAAGAATAATAAGATTTTCAATTGTTACGATGAAATTAAGGACGTTGGCCACACTGCTGCCGAACTTAAATGGAACTGGGCTGGACATTTCTGCCGCATGTCCGATCACATGTGGGCAAAAACCACCACGGACTGGTTCCCGGACAGCCGGCGCGGCGCCCCCACGGCAGGCTCAGAAAGAGATGGCGGGACGAGTTGGACTCGCTTCGTAGGGACTGGACTCAGCTGGCACTAGACAGGGAACAGTGGAAGGAGGGGAGGGAGGCCTTTGTTCTGCAGTGGGACGGAATAGGCTAAAAATTAAAAATAAATAAATACGATGAAAGTATATATATTTTGAAGGTTACATTGTTTCCGAATAAGGATATATTATAAATAGATAAATTCATAGTTGCACAAACCTTAGCACAAATTAAGAAAATTATTAAATTAAATCTAGTTGGCACAAAGAGCGGCCTTATCTTTTATGAACGATGGAGCTAAAGCTCCTAAAAAAGGGGTTAAAGCTTGTTGATTCTACATGTATGTATAGGAACCTCGAACGTTCCAATAAGTTTCATATTTAATAGGCCGTACCCTGAAAATTCTATATAAAATTTTCAAAATAATTCCTAGAAACCCTATTATTAATTACCCTCCGAAGTGTGTAAGTTCAATACGTCACCCCTACGGTGTCCGATCTGTATATCTAACCTAAGGTACGTAGGTATAGCCGGATATTAATGAGGCAATCGGCGCGTCGGACCTTCGTACCAAATCGCATTAGGACCAAATCGCACGTCGATTATAAACATAACGCTATATTGAACATTAAATTTTACGAGTTCCATATTTCGGGAAGAGATGGTTTTTTTATATTACCAATCAAATTTTTGTTTGATATGAAGTAGATAATTGGTCTTTATACATTTAATCTAGATGATGTTTACAGCGCTAGCAACTTTAATCAGTTTCCATGGTATTCAGTGCGCTGAAGCACCTGGTGCATGTGTGGCGACGCTTCACATAGCCACCAACAGATGACGCCACTGATACGATCGTAGCTCCTAGATCGCGCAAGCGAAGTTTTTCTGAAGATAAGCTCATATACAAGTTCCAACGAAACATCGTTGGGCCGCTGCCTACCAGGTACAACACCTGCCTGGTGGAAGATCTTCCCTTTGGAGGTACATACCACCAACTACCTCCAAACATTTATTAAATTGTTAGGCTTGCCCAGCACCTATGTTACCTCCTCAGCTTAGTCGACCGTGTCCAGAGGAAATAAATCGGCAATATATTATCTAGAGCCAACTAAGCCGCGGGTTTCATAACGATGTTTTCTTTCATCGTAAGATCAATGTTAATCTTACCAAAATTTTGGTACGCTATTGTAGGAAATAATAACAATTTATAAATGGGGTTAAGCTACTATGAGCACTAAAAGTGGTAATGACAGTCTTTGAAAACAAAAATGTTCAACCAATGTGTCCTTCCGACAATGACGTACGCTTGCAAAACCTGGCCGCTGACCATAAAGCTGATCCGCAGACTAAAAGTGACACAGAGAGCAATGGAACGCATTATGCTCGGAATATCTCTACGAGACAAAGTGCGCAATACCATCATTCGACACCGCACTAAAGTAATAGACGTAGGGTACCGCGTCGCTAAATTAAAATGGGCGTGGGTGGGCTGGACATGTGTGTCGCAGGGGAGACGGAAGGTGGAGCAAAGCTGTTCTCGAATGGAGACCAAGAATCGGGAAGAGAAGTGTGGGCAGACCACCAGCCAGATGGTCCGACGACATAAGAGCTCATGCTGGGGTAGCGTGGTCCAGAAGGACCGGTGATAGGACGTTGTGGAGAGGCGTTGGAGAGGCATATGCCCTACAGTGGGCTAATACATGCTGCTGAAGAAAAAGAAGACTAGTCGATTTGCATATCGTTTTGATTTGCATACAATATGACAAGCATCAATATCATAAGGTTATTCAAAAGTAATCAACAAAAATAAACATTAAACACTTGTGCCTTAATTCTACCTTTTCACGCAAAATGTAAAAAGCTTTTAACCAATTAAATTATCAAGGGACACTTTAGTCCAGCTAAAAATAAATGTTTCACACTATAAACATTACCTAGGAGGTCATTTTGGACGCCCGCTAACTGTTTATGGTTAACCAATAACTATATTAAGTTATTAGATAGATATTACGATACTATTCATTAAAAATAACGATATTAAGTACACCATTGCAAACGATTGGTTCAATTTTACCGATAATTATGGAAATGTGTCCCTACAAACTGGTACGATGAGTCGCAAGAGCAAGGCGAAGGATGCAAATAAAATAAAGCGCTTTGCTTTTTTGGTAAAATTGCTTGCCAAGATACATAAGGTCGCTCTTTGTGCTACTCTAGGACCTTTCCCTATATTTAATTTTCCTGTTGTATATTGCACTTATATGTATCTAATCCATTTTTAGAAACTATGAATTAGAAAACTATTTTCTTTTAGTAGCAATAGGTACCTAACCTACGCAAATGTAATAAAATGAACACTTATTTGAAAGCCAAAAGGAGCAAAAACACTAGCATGCCTTTGGCTGAAATTTATCGGTGCAAAAAACAAGAATTTCCAGTTCTTTGCTTTAAAAACTCTAAGGGCGCGTTCAGATGACACGCGTTGACCACGCGCAACACACGCGTTGACCACGCGTTGAACACGCGTTGAAATTTATTCTATACATAATTTGAGTTTTATGACATATCAATAGATCTCAAATTGCATTTCTGCAAGCAGGCGCGGGCCTGCGCGAGGCGTGCGCGGGGCGGGCGCGGGGCGTGCGTGAGGCGTGCACGAGGCGGGCGCGGGGCGGGCGCGTGGCGTAAGCGGGTGGACTTGATAAATGCAAATTGAGATCTATTAATGTGTCATAAGACTCAAATTACATATAGAACAAATTTCAACGCGTGGTCAACGCGTGTGATGCGCGTGGTGGTCGCGTGGTCAACCCGTGTCATCTGAACGCGCCCTAATATTTATCAGAATGGAATGGTTAGAATGGTAAGGCCGACCATTGTAACACTTAGACTTTAGCTTTGTTTTTTAGGGTTCCGTAGCCAAATGGCAAAAAACGGAACCCTCATAGATTCGTCATGTCTGTCTGTCTGCCGTATGTTACAGCCACTTTTTTCCGAAACTAAAATAACTATACTGTTGAAACTTGGTAAGATAATTATTCTGTGAACCGCAATAAGATTTTCACACAAAAATAGAAAAAAGAAAACAATAAATTTTATTTATATTTGATGTAAGTAATTTAAAAATGGTATTAGCAAAAAAAATAATTAATACCTATATCTATCTAACGGTTTGCGTTGGTCTTTGCCCACCACACCAGAGTATTACTAACGAATTTGTATGGAAAATATATGACCTACCAACTATAAAAAGATCGACAAAGTACGACAAAAAATGCTGGGTCCCAAAAATACTTAGGTTCAATTTTTATTTCTTTTCTTACGACTTGAAATAAATTGGTTGATAGGTACCTATTTTTCTGTTCTCTCTTAGAAAATACCTTTGGTCCGCCGGAAACAACATCGGACAAAAGCTTTTAATTAAATTTCATTTTTATATGGTAGGTATTAAACGATACTTACCGGTCGACCGTTTGTGGTATTGCTAAAATGTAAACCATTTCTCAGAGCACGGGCGCGCTATGCATTGCTAGTATGAACTACGTGCTTTCGAAAACGCGGCGGTTATTATACGAATTCATCATAGTTACACTGGAAAAATTGTAAGTATTCAGTATTACAGAATATAATTTAATTAGTTAGGTTTGATCAAAGCTGTGGAGAAAACGGCGCGACTAGTCGGTCGATCTAAGCGACTCTACTGATTGCGTAGACCATAATTTAGCGAGAACAAAAGAAAAACTAAATATTTTGACGACCCAGTTGGCACAATGGTCACCATGCCGGACTGCCAAGCACAGGGTTGCGGGTTCGATTCCCGCCTCAGACATGTATTTATGCTTAGATATTTGTCTGTGGTCTGGTTGTTTCTATGTATTATAAGTATATATTTACAAAAGAAAAGTATATAAGTAGTATATCCGTTGCCTAGCACCCATAACACAAGTCTAGTTACTTAGCTTGGGGCTAGATGGCGATGTGTGGAATGTCCTGCAATATTTATTATTTATTTATTTGCCAAAAATATCCAATTAGAAATTAAAATATAAAATTGTCTCTCTGCATATTTGTAAAAAGCATAACTTACAACCTTCTATACTATAACTTCTTCTTCTATTCGTTTTAAAAAGCCTAATTATGCTCTTATCGAACCATTTTGAGTGATTAACTCAACCGATTGGACGAAATCCATCAAATCGTTTAATTTAAATTATTATGATCCCCCTAAGTTAAGCTTCGAATTGCGTGCCTTCTAACATCAATTTTAAAAATATTTATTACCAAATCTCGCCAACTCGCTCCAGAAATCACAGTTAAGTGCAACATGTTTCGTTCAAAGTACCCTATCAACCCAAAATTGCGGTAGAAACATAAAGTGTGAAAGCAATATGCAATAACTAGAGCTGCCGACAGTTCCTGGATGCGAGACTTAGAAACATCTGCGGGTAACTTCAGAACATTTCGAAATTTCTAACTGAAACCTATCGGAAAATTATGTAGGTAGGTACCAAGTGCTCGGGACAGGCTTTGAAACAGTTTAGCTAGCTAGCCAGTTTAAGTTTGACTGTGACGGGAACGGTGTGTTGTTTGCGTTTTGATAGGTAATTCAGTTTTGAATTGCATTACGAGTCAGCATTTATGACTATAACTACTTTTTGTTTAAAAAAAAAGCCTTCCACTCTTTCCACTGTACAGTATGGGTCATAAGTAAAATATCAATTTGCTACAATAATACTATCAACAAGTATTAGACTTACGACCTTCTTTTATTAGACGTTACACACAAACATAAATACTTGAATTAAAAGTACTGATTATTATTTGCAACATGTTAGCTGTCTTTAGTTGGCCAAGTGGTATAAGCCGCCACCCGCCGCGCCACCCCAACCGAAGTGGGTTCGATCCACAGGTTACGTTGTTATAATGTTTAAATAGTGATGCACAGGATTGTAAACGTTACGGTGGGCAGAGACTTTTGACCGTTGCACAGTGTTTGATAGGCCTCAAAAAATCCCTATACTGTTTATCGCTTAGATATATCAAGATATACATTTTAATGCCAGAGTAGAACAACCGCGTGTCAATTTCAAATACTTTTTTTACAAAAAATATTTTATATTTCAGTAACTTGACGTAGAAAAAAGACTTATTATAGATTCTGTAAGTGTGTGTTCTTTGTGTGATCTAGATATTTTTTTTTTCATTAATGCCGTTTGTCTTTAGGCGCATATTTTAAAGTTATTTTTGGAAAATCACTTTTGGTTACAGAATTATCAAATTTTAAGATTTTAGTTTTTATTGATCAGATTGGCTAGATAGGGAAAAAATTTAAGGCCTAACAAGCACTGTGCGGTGATAGTACAGTCGGCTGCATAATTGCAGACCCACCGTAGAGCTCCAAAACGGCTGTTATAAGAATGTGTTCAACACGAGCAAGATTCTATAGGTGAAGCACTTGCTATAGGTGAAGTTTAAAATCTTCAAACTCATCAATTAATCAAACAAACATTATTAGAATGTAAACATTCCAATAAAAGTAATTTTCGAACTCTACCGAGGGCTGCAATTATGCAACCGACTGTACATTCACAGTAAAAAATTTGGGAGGGGTTTAAACATCTAACTTACCGCGCTTGTATAATACCTATCTGTTAAGTACTAGTCTGTACTTACATTGAAGTAGGTACCTATGTAGTGAGAGTAGGCAGTGTCACGTCGCGTCAAGTAACAAGCTACGTGCCATCGCATCACTCGCGTTCATCACTATATTCTTTACTAGCACTCTAGCTGTTTCAAACATTTCATATCGTTAGTGTTATAATAAAATTTGTGGAGATATATTCCATTATTATTAAATACTAGCTGCGCCTTGCTGTTTCACCCGCGTATAGTATAAAATAAAGTCACTTTTCGCCGTCCCTAAGTCCCTAAGTCCCTAATTCCTTTGTATGCTTAGATCTTTAAAACTACGCAACGGATTTTGATGCGGTTTTCCTTAATAGATAGAGTGATTCAAAACGAAGGTTTATATGTATAATACATGCATAATATAGCCGTGCGAAGCCGGGGCGGGTCGCTAGTATCAACATAAAAAAAACGTGTGGAACTCGGGGACTGCCGCGGTAAGTTCGCTGAATCCATGCATTAAATTATTGGAAAAGGCCAAAATTATAAAATACTATATATGGACTGATTGAATTTACTTTGGAATTTGCTTTGATTTTAATTTAATTTAATTTTTGACATTACATACTAAATTGGGAAATAAAATAATAGGTTTAATACCTAGGTAAGACTAACATATGGCATAAATTAGGTAAAAAATCGTTGGTACCGTTTGCTAGCCTCTTGTAGCAATCGTTAGGTCAAGTTAGAGGCCTTAGGGCGATCAGGAAAACTCTAACAATAGGTGAGCCACATCACTATACGAGAAGAAGAAGAAGGTAAAAAATCTCCAATTTTGAATAACATAAACCAGTTGCTTTAATAAATTAATAAATTTTTTTTTTGTATCTTACGCAAAAACATAGATAAAATGTGTCTACTCAGTAGCTCTTAAAGTCAAACCTAAATGAACTCCAAGATTGTTACTTTCAACACTTTGGAAACATAAAAAATACATAGAGCAAATAACATTTTCTTTTACTGTTGTAATAAGAACGCAAAACATTCCTTAAGGAAGCAATACCTATTCGTGTCACGTTAGATGTACCTACCGTTCATTGTTTCAGTGGGTTTTATCTCTTATTGGTATCTTTTGTTAGATAAAATTTAATTTTCTCTTTTAACACCGTATAGGTATCTGAATTAAAATTTTACAGGTGTTTTAACCCTTTTGTCGGACATTAAAATTGATTAGAACTTTTGAAATGAGTGTGCTTTTGTTTGGATTTGTAATAAAACCGGAAGTGTAAGAGAATTTGTACAGTTTAGATAAGATTAAAACTTACCTTACTTATTATATTAAGCTTGGTAGGTATCTACATAGATAATCGAAATGTCTTCTCAGACGAATTCGAATCAGAGGATTTTCTGTTTCAAATTAGTTTGATTAAAAAGTGCGTTTTGCGATTGTCATTCCTGCACCGTTGAAAAAATAAAATCCCATGAGTTTCTTGTGCCTTCTTCTCATTGGTGTGCGTTCCGAAGGCATACATCCTAACTTAATTTTTAATACGTTTCAATGTGATTTCAAATGAATAAAGAATTTTGACTTTGACTTTAAATAGTTACCTTTAAATTGTAAATTTTATGTAATACATAATATAAGAGGCCTTTAAGACACACTCAAATATCTAGGTATGCGCATGTTTTCTCCTAAGTCACGTAGTGGATTAATATTACCCTATTTTTAATATAAGACGCGATATATTTTACGATTCCGTGCTTTCTTTATTGAGTAACTAGCTGCGCCCCGCGGTTTTACCCGCGTAAGTCCCGATCCCGTGGGAATATCGGAATAAAAAGTAGCCTATGTATTAATACAGGTCTCTAGCTATCTAGATACCGAGTTTCATTGCAATCGGTGCTATAGTTTTTGCGTGAATTCGTCCCAAACTACATACACACAAACTTTCACCTTTATAATTTTAGTAGGATACAAGTAGTCACGAATCTAACATCAAATGAGTTGTAGATGTGTTACATCAAATATGAGTAAATATAAGTGAGGTACCTTTTAAATAATAAACTGAACCTCTGTCAATTTTAAAGCATATATCAACCTAAATTATTGACAATCTGGATGAGAAAAATGTCAGACCCGCATTGTGCAATGGGTAGAGATTAAATATTTGATAGAAGCCCTTCCGCTGTCCACCTGGGATTATTTGACAGATATAAACAGATGTAGGTAGATATATGTTACCTACTGTTTGATGGTGGAAGCTTTATAAATACAGCGGGCATCGAACAATTTCATTTCCTATTGAACCGAAGGTCAATCGGGCGATTTTTTGTTAACTCTGTGATTTTATGAAGGCAATAATCCCAATACTATTTTCAGAAACAAATGCAGTGTTTTGCACTTTAGAAATGAAATTTTATTTCATAATATGATGCACACTTCATGTAATGAATGGAATGATAAATACGAACTGCTCCAACTACTGATGCAAGGAAAAATCTAACGACCACCCGGAAGGAGGCGCACTTCATGACCTCCGGACATGGTTTAAGCAAAGCACTAGATCCCATTTTCCGTGCAGCAGCATCAAAAGTAAAAATAGCCTTACCTAATCATAGTCAATCTCCAGTAGGAGATGACACCTCAAGAAGAAGAAGATGCACACAGCATAGGTACCCACACGAAATGAAAAAGCAAAGAAAGCAAGTATAGGCACTAGTCACCTACTTACCTACTAGGTATAGATATCTGAATTTCATTACTGTATTCGGGAACAAATAGCCACAACGTGACGTACAATCTTCTTTATATAAATCCCCAAATCTTGGACATCTTTGCTATACATTCCTATTTACTGTAAGCTAAGCTTATTTTGTCTAGTTGATATCATATATCAATGTTACACTCGGGTTTATAAAAAGACTATGGCAACGACCGATGCCTCGCTACCAATAGATGGCACTGAGTCAAACTGAATCACGCATGTGAAGTTTTCCGAGGAATTAGCACACATCTACTTATTATGAAGGTCCGACAAAACGAGTGATTCATAGTCTAGTCCCTTAAGGGACCTATGGCCCAAATGGGCCGAATGAGTGGAGTCAAAAAATTAAATATTTTCCATTCCATATTGGTCCCATACGTCGTCCGGTTGCACAGACCGCCTCTACCTAAGTCAATTACGTTAACTCGCAGCAATTTTGTTCCCAAACAAAAAGAAAATTCTGAATAAATTAAAATGGACCCTCTGTGCGTCGAACAGCAGCTGCTTACCGGGTATAACACCTGCCTGGTGGAAGATACCACCTCCAAAGGCAGTCACTATTTAGGTACTATGGAATACACTGCTCAGTTTCAGTACCTAAGTTTTTTGTACTGCAATTATTTACGGTAGGCAAGACCTTTGATTATCAGTGGAATGCAAAATCTATATATAGTTAACGGAATTTTTGGCCATCTATAATTAAAAAGACTTAAAGTGAAAAGAAGACTTCTTACGCCACCTGTGAATGGAAATATTAAAATATATCGCATTACAGACGATTAAAATCTTTTTTTTTGCGTACAGTGCTTTTCCGCCTCCTCTTGGCCCCGCGCGCGATCCGAGGTTTGCTCAAATACTCATTTATTCATAATTTCAATTATACGTCATTCCAAATTATTATAATTTTTAAATTATTATAATGCTATTATCATACTTACTTAAAAAAAAGACCCCGACCCCTTAGACCGCGAAGCCCCGCCGAAGGCGGTCGCCTTCGTCACCCACGACTCTGTTTGTTATGACCTATTTGGCGCCTCAAAGTTATTAAATTCATAATAATAAAATCGAAATCATCCCCCTTTCAACAACGCTCATTGACACAATTATATAATTACAGACAACGGTTACCAAAATTAAATTAATCCTTCAATGCTAAAAATAAACGTTAACATTACAATTCGGCACATCTGTCTCTTCCCAAACCAGAGGGATTTCAATATACGAATATTAAAGTGTTATATCAATAATATTCGAGTATTGGCGCAAACATTCTATTTCCGAGAGAGTGTGAGTTGCGACCGCTTTAACTAGACCTGTGAGAGTTCCTTTCCAGTACACAGTTTGTGAGGAATTGAGGATGGCTGTAAGAATGTAGGAAGGTCTTATTTGGCTGGTAGGGTGGTTGGTCGTGGCCCTCAAATGGGTTAATCGCCTGGAGACGGAGACGACATCTGCACCTGACGGACAGAATTACGGCACCGCGCGGTTAAGTACCTTTCAGCACAAAAAGGGTTTTCGCATATATTCACACACTAGGTACACTCGTGTAGAAAAGTTTATTCAAAGTACTTAGTTTGTGTTCATATGAAATGCCGTATATCTACCTATTGCCCAGGTACCAAAGAGATAAAACCTATTCTTAAGAGTCGATATAATAACAGTTTCATACCTCAAAGATCTTGTTTTTTTGTTTCTGCACAGAGCGTAAGGGCAGACCTTGAGGTTCTAAAATTTATCGTGTATTTACTTAAAAAAAATATTTTTTTTATTCAATTCAGAGGACACTGTGGACCATTTTATTTTCGTGTCTGAAAAATGCAGCTGCATCTCTTCATTTATGTAGATCACCGCATTAAAACTGTCTATCTCTGCCAGCTTTTAAGCCTATTCAAATGATCTGACAAGGGATAACATTATGAAACTAAGGTAACTTGCATAACTAAACTCCTGTATGCGACAAAAGCTTTTATAGCGTTTTCTTCAGACTAGAAACTTTATAGTCGACCAATTTAATTTCAAACCACCGGAGTTTCTTGTGGTTTCATGAGGAGGATGCTTCGTAATAAATTTTGTTCCACTGCTGTCTTACAACCTTCACTTACGTTCCTCGAAGGCCTCCGTTTATTTGGGGGTATTTGAGCTTATTGGTGTGTTCTAAAAGAGCGTGCTACATCTTATAGCGCATCGTCACTTAGTATCGTGTGAGATAGTGGTCAAACGCTGACTTATTTATTACTAGCGACCCGCCCCGGCTTCGCACGGCTGTATTATACATGTATTATATCTAAAAACGTTCCTCTTTAATCACTCTATCTATTAAAGAACCGCATCAAAATCCGTTGCGCAGTTTTAAAGATCTAAGCACACATAGGGACATAGTGACGGCGAAAAGTGACTTTATTTTATACTATGTAGTGATTTTTAAAAACATTAGGGCGTGACTCATCCTTACTTAGTTTAGAAGACCTTTCAATGTGATCATGTGAATTAATCTTCTTAAATTGATTTTCTTAAGTGAACGGTCAATAAATAATCGTCCGATTACAAAAAAATAGGTTCAAATCTTTCGTCTGAACGTTTTGAAAGTGAACTCTGAAGTGTAACAAATCTTGGGCACCAATGATCAGAAGAAATAAACGAGCGAGATCCCATTATGGTTGCAAATGTTGTTTTTATGTAAAACTCTAGCAATTGCCATGGGTATGTTTACACAAATAGCTCTTATAGTGCTATTTAAATTACAATAATATGTTGCGTTATTGGTTTGTTTTCTATGTGACACTCGACTTATAGAATTCTTTTTGACGTGATAACGTTTTATAAATTGGTGAACACCTGCAATCTCAAAAAAGTGTGACGTCACGCGTCGTTACTGGAACGCCTCATGTTATTGACAAGGTAACTATAGCAACGTTTTATCGTTGCCATGGTTACGATCAATGTTTTCTTATGACGTTATCACGTAAAATTATCGTCCGTAAACTGACTTTACAGACAACCATTTTTTATGACTATAATAGTAAAATTTAATCTTAGGAGAATTAGGCCTTTTTTATTTAATCTTATGAGAATTGGACCGGCAATATCTGCCATATGCCGTTAGAACTTCGACCCAAATCAACAACATTTTGGACTTCCACCAACGGAAAAAGATTAACCGGCAGACCCCGTTGAAGTTGGCGAGACGATATGGACAAAAAAACAGATTGGCATTTCGTTGCAGAAGATTACGAACTATGAAAGGGGAGTAGAGAGGCCTGCAATGAGACACTACAGGCTCTTAACAAGAAAAAAAATGAAAAAATATCTAATATAGATTCTGTTAATAGGTAGGTACAGTGTTTTATTTTATTTTTATTTTATTTTATTTGGGATAACAACAGCTTATAAAACACAAATTATACTATGGCTATTTTACATAACTAAAAGCCAATAACAGCTATCCACAAATTGATCAGTGTCAGCAACTTTTATCCATGCCATTGAAGACATAACCTATTATTACACATTTCCTATTACATAAACCTATTATTAAATAAACAATCTTAATCTCTCTTCTCTGTGCAGTTATTAGTCTCATCTGATGATGGGGTCTGCTTTTCTGATGGTTTTCTGCCTCAACTTCACTCTATTTGACGCATCGTCTGGGGAAACTTCACAGTCTTTTAGGTCTTTTTTGACCACGTCTGTTCACACTATTATTGTATTAACGATACTTTTCGGTATAAAAACAAATCATTATTTAATATTTGCTCTGATGTCAAACTGAAAAATCAATTTATTTGTTACTAGCGACCCGCTCCGGCTTCGCACGGCTATATTATGCATGTATTATACATATAAACCTTCCTCTTGAATCACTCTATCTATTTAAAAAAACCGCATCAAAATCCGTTGCGTAGTTTCAAAGATTTAAGCATACAAAGGGATATAGGGACATAGGGACTGCGAAAAGTGACTTTATTTTATACTATGTAGTGATTTTAACACTTACATCAAGGTTTTTACAAGGCCTGTTAGTGACCCTTATTAGCCGCGGTACCTTAAATCTCAACTTTTAGAATAAACGTATGGAGTATACCTATACCTACCTACTTACCTACTTTACATTTCGGACACGGGATATAATTGGATAAAAAGAAAAAGTTTTTATCCCCTGTTTGTGCCTAACATTCGAAGGACCCTTGTCATATGGGATCGGATGATAAGTTCTGAAGGCCTCCAGAATTACCTATAGGTATTTAAGACTAGCTGCGCTCCGCGGTTTCACCTGCGTAAGTCCCGATCCCGTGGGAATATCAAAAAAAGTAGCCTATAGCCTTCCTCGATAAATGGACTATCGAACACAAAAAGAATTCGAACCAGTAGTTTCTGAGATTAGCGCGTACAAACAAACAAACTCTTCAGCTTTATAATATAAGCATAGATGCAATCCACGTCTAAGTACAATTAATATAATTTCCAATCCGTAATCTTCTTTAATATAATAATACTAGCGACCCGGCCAGCTTCGTACGACTATAATATTATGCATGTATTTATACATTTATATAAACCTTCCTCTTGAATCACACTATCTTTAAAAAAATCGCTGTTTTAAAGATCTAAGCATACATATTTCATAGGGACAGAGAGCGGAAAGCGACTTTGTTTTATACTATAGTGATAGTGATTAATATGAAAGATTTGATTGCTTGTTTGCATTGAATAGGTTCCAAAACTACTTATCCGATTTAGATGAAACTAGGTATGAGGATACATTGATTCATTAACAGTAACATAGGCTACTTTTTATCTCCATATTCCCACGGGATCGGGAGTTACGCGGGTGAAACCGTTTAGCGCAACTAGTTAAAAATATAGGGTTAAGTAGGACTCATTTTAGAATACTTGACACAGCAAAATGTATACTAAAGGTACTTAGATACCTGAGAGCGGTGTAAGCCTAGTGGTAGATAACTTTCATTCATACCAAAGGTAGTGGGTTCAATCCCAGCCGACCTTGCATTAATGGATTTTTATGAAAATCGAAATCGAAAATTGACATTGATTTTACGGTGAAGGAAAACATCGTAATGCAACCCGTGACTTAGTTGACATCAGTTTTTTTACGAGTTTTTAGGGTTCCGTAGCCAAATGGCAAAAAACGGAACCCTTATAGATTCGTCATGTCTGTCTGTCTGCCACTTTTTTTCCGAAACTATAAGAACTATGCTGTTGAAACTTGGTAAGTAGATGTATTTTTTATATTAGACCGCATTAAGATTTTCACACAAAAATAGATTTTTTTTAAATAAATTTTAGGGTTCCCCATAAGTACTTAAAACTGAAACTCAAAACAATTTTTTTTATCAAGCCCATACGTGTGGGTATCTATGGATAGGTCTTCAAAAATGATATTGAGGTTTCTAATTTATTTTGTTCTAAACTGAATAGTTTACGCGAGAGACACTTCCAAAGTGGTAGAAAGTGTCCCCCCCCCCTCCCCCAAATATGATATACATTACCATGCAAACTTCCACCCAAAATTGGTTTGAACGAGATCTGTTAAGTATTTTTTTCAATACGTCATTAACCGTAAACCGCCATTTACCCTTCATTAATGTATTTTTACCACTAGCGCCATCTATTTTTTTGCATTTGTTTTTGCGTCGGGGTTAAAAACAGAGTACAGTGGTACGGAACCCTTGGCCGGACTCGCACTTGGCCGGTTTTTTCCTCTGGACATAGTCGACTAAGCTGAGAGGGCCTACATCTCTTGATTCATCTTGATTCAAGTAAAGGCGAATATTATTAATGTTGTCTAAGCAATTACTTAACCGAGACTCCCAGTTACTGCATTTTATAAATTTCTAGACGAGAATTCGCAAGAGACGCGTAAAAAAACTATTTTCACGAGGAAAGTCGCTAATTAACAGATAAGTCCCAGGACGAGTAAGCGTTGCTTCCACAGTACACCGTGATAACTGAAATATCTAGTTACTTACCTGAAGATTAAACTGAAAACTGGTTTTTAGAGTTCCGTACCCAAAGGGTAAAAACGGGACTCTATTACTAAGACTCCGCTATCTGTCCGTCTGTCTGTCTGTACCAGGCTGTATCTTATGAACCGTGATAGCTAGATAGTTGAATTTTTCACATTATTATGTATTTCTGTTGCCGCTATAACAATGGGGTTCCATACAACATGGTACGGAACCCTTCGTTCGCGAGTTCGACTCGCACTTGGCCGGTTTTACTTTTTAACTTGAATATTTACTCCGTACAAACTGAATAGGATAAGGTAATTAGCAAATTAATTAGTGATTTGATAAACAATATTTATTCACAGATCAATTCGTAATATCACTAAAAACACACTTTGAAATTACAAAAAAAAATTACTTATCCTGATTATGATAAACCTACAGCAACGCTATAAGGGGTTATTTTTTTGATTTTGGTAGCTGTTACACATTGATAGAAATATAGCAAATTCAGTATGCCTATGCTTAAGATATTATAAATATACAATGTTATCACAATCGATAAAATAATCGATTTTGTGCATTGGAAATTAGCTTAAATACCTATCTACAATCGATTAGATATTAACAGATTAATCGGCAATTAAACAGCCGCAAACAAAACAGACATTTAGACATACGATCCAAGCAAAATGTAAATTGTTTGGCAACTTAACGTAACTCATTTAAAAGCTTGACGCTGTTAGAACAGTAAGCGATTCGAGTTAATAGTTTTGATCCATATAACAACGTTACCAGGTGCGGGAATGAATTATGCCCAGGCTGACTCTAAAAAGTAGACCTGCACAGTGTATCCGTTAGAGGAAAAAAGATATGTATCAGACGCAAAAAGATGCATGTCAATAAATTTTCATTTCTAAATGATTTTTTTTTTTCAAAGATATTATTATGTAGTTAGAAGTGAGAAAAAAGTGATCTTATAAGGGTTCCTTTTTTACTTTTTAAGGTACGGAACCCTAAAAAGAGTAGAAAAAAATCGGCCAAGTGTGTGTCGGGTCACGCGGAATGTGGGTTTGTGCAGGTATTTGTTACAAGACCTAAGCCGCGAACGGAGGGACATAGCAAACTATAACCCCCTTATTCCAAAACGAGGTTTAAGGATAGTCCGAGATGTGGATTTAAACCTTAGATTTCGACACAGATCTACTCGTGAACTATAATAGTCTAAACACTATCCCTAAATAATTGCTATGGATAGTGTTTAGACTATAGTTCCCTATATAATCTATAGGGATAGTGTTTAGACTATTATAGTTCACGAGTAAATCAGTGTCGAAATCTAAGGTTTAAATCTACATCTCGGACTATCCTTAAATCTCGTTTTGGAATAAGGGAGCAAGGGTTCCTTAGAGGACCATGGAATCATTAACTATCAGGGTTCCTTAGAGGACCATAGAATCATTACCTATAAGGGTTCCTTGCTAGGACTATGGAACCCTAAAAATGGGAGCCCCACTGTCCTTGCATTTGATTGTTTTATTAATAATAGCGACCCGCCCCGGCTTCGCACGGCTGTATTATGCATGTATTATACATATAAACCTTCCTCTTGAATCACTCTATCTATTAAAAAAACCGCATCAAAATCCGTTGCGTAGTTTTAAAGATTTAAGCATACATAGGGATATAGGGACAGAGAAAGCGACTTTGTTTTATACTATGTAGTGATAGTGATGATTTTATGACTTTTTACTATAGTTAATTAAGTGACGAAAACCATTTTGAACGTAAAAGACAAATGAGACGTAATGTTTGTACGCGTAAAATTGATGAATTTTTAAGTAAAATAATACCTACCACCCATAGACAATAAGCATCTCAAAGAAAACAACGTACAAAGACTATTCTTGAGATGTTGGATAGTCTCTCTGTGAGTCAAATGTATCTTTAGTTCTAATTGATCCGGATCTACACAACTCTATGGAAAGGGTTTACGGAAAATTTCAGATGTTATTTTTCCGGTTACATTTGCTAAATGCGTTTTCGGCGTTGAGAGAAATCCAATTATTTTGAAGAGGGAACATGATCCTTGAGTGACATGTTTTATTTTTATTCAGTTATTTTACCTTTTTTTTTTCAAGTTTTGGCTTCTCACGATTTGTGTATCGGCCCGTGTGGAGTAAATATTTATTTTGCATCAATTATTTATATTATATTTCATTTATTTATTCACTTTCTTTCATCTTCTTGCTTAAGTAAAGTTAGTGACAAATAAACGAAAGAAATAATTTGCAAGATTTGATGACTAGACAGACATTGGGACAGGTGAAGATAAATAAAAGCTTAAAATGTAAAAACAAATACGAATTTTCATGTGCTCTTTACGTGCAAAATCTTTGTTGAATACATTATTTAAAAAGTCACTGAAATTAACTTAAACTAATTAAAATAACCAAATAAATTGATAAATTAAATTAAATTAAATTGATTGTTTGATAGTTGATTGATTTTTAAATTAATTGAAATAAACTTAATTAGTTATAAATAGTTAATAACCCTCACGTTCTGTCCTTTGATTTGTCAAACGGGAGCTATTATAATTGTAGCGCAATAATGAAACAGAATATTATTGTAAATAAGCAGTTGGTAGGTACTAAGTGATTATTAACATAATACGTCTCTACGCGCTTTGTCATTCTATATTCCTTTGTTGTCGAATGCGAAAACGTTTCTATAAAACTACACAGAGTTTCTCAGAAGAGTTTATAGAAGTAACGCTTGCTTTTCACTAATTCACTTCTAAGTTAACTTATTTCTTAAGAAAACAGCTTTTCGTAAAACCAGTGCAAGATGTAGGAACCGGCGGGCGTGGGCGAGACGTTGCTTGGCATGTAGGTAGGTACTTACGTGGTTCCGTATTCGGTTTTAAAAATCCTCTCAGTTTTCGTTAGCAAATATTAGAGTAGGTAGTCTATACCTACTTTCATTTCAAACTTATAAAAATAAAGTAAATATACCCTTATAAAAAAGGGCGCACAAATGTTGTTTTGTAGATATTTTCCACGATTTTCATGAAAATGATCTTTCTGACTAAAACTTTTTCATTAAAAAAAAAATTAAGTAGGTTAGTACTTATTTAAAGGAAGAATCTAAGCCAAGTTTGATATTTGTTTCCAAAGTTAAGACATAAGTTTATTGAGGTTTTTTGTAAGTAGTTGTATTGTTTACGAAAGTAAAATATGGTTGTCATAAACAATATCCAGAAGCAATAATTGGTTGAATCATGATTTTAGAGCTTGGGGCACGTTTGCCAGCTGAAGTGGTCCGCCATCTTGAAACGTGATGCTGACGCAGCGAGTGTGGCAAGTCCTCGATGCCATTCAGTAAGTAGGCCCTTTTTATTTCCGACCTATTTTATTTTTGTTCAAAGGTTCTTTATTTATACGAGGGCTATTGTTAATGCATTACGCCGGAAGCGATTCTTTTCTTTTATTATTTTTTTATGATCCGATTGTTTTGGAGTACGGACGTGTTAATAGGGTGATATTTTAGGTTTTACGGTCCTTTTTTGCTGATTGGCTAAAAAAATTGTGTCGTTGATTAAGTGCCGTACCAACTTTGGTTGTAACAAACCGTGTTTTATTCAACAAACACATCAGCGTTATGTTATCAGAGCAGGTGGTCACTTGAATCGCGCAACTAGTCCGATTTGCTTAGTGCTTTATGAACTTGTCACACTGATGCGTTCTGCGGGAAGTGGTCCGAACGAACGCCAGCAAGTGGTTGAAAGATTTATCGTAAATATTGACAGAGAGACAACATACAAAAACAGCAAGTTGATCTATAAATATTAAGCCCTTAAAGACTGTCTGACTGGCTGGCAAACAGATTTCACTATCCGCTGTCTGTCCTTATGTATGCTTAGATCTTTAAAACTACGCAACGGATTTTGATGCGGGTTTTTTTAATAGATAGAGTGATTCAAGAGGAATGTTTATATGTATATTACATGCATAATATAGCCGTGTGAAGGAAAATACGGTCGGAGTCGCGGGTAAAAGCTAGTTGAATAACAAAAGTAAAGGCTTGTAAAAACACGAAAAGCTAGTCATTCCGTTTCTGACGTTCTCAAAGTTAACAAAGATATTTATTTATTAAATTGTAGTTTAACGTAATGCTAGCTCAAGTTGCGAACTCACTAATAGACGTTAATATTTATTAATCTTAGGAGGATGTTGTACGAGATAAGTTTTCGACCATGTACCAAAGGAGTTACGAACCGCTTCTCGAGTCTCTTTTGAGTCTCTAATGTATAAGTTCCTTGGTAGACCTACCATTTGCACCTAAAACAATGATGACATGGCTATATTTAAGCATATAGCCAAATATATAAAAAAATTATAGAATTCTGTTTTAGATAGATAGATAAATTCTTTATTGTAAACATCATTTTTAAATAACCTGAAATAAAATAGAAACAAAGCTTAAGTCTAAATGTTTCAAAGGGTGGCCTTATCGCTCAATGCGATCTCTTCCAGGCAACCTATGGATGGACAAGAAGTTGAAGAAGGTGAAGAGTAGGGTTTCCAAACTTATGAAATTAAGTGGTTTTTTCTAGATTACAATTCAATTATAATAGTATTTCGTTTACTAGATGTGAAAAAAAGATATAAACATTTAAAGTCATAATATTATGTGTTTATCATTTTCTTCATCAGTATCTGACGCCATTACACATTAGGGACTTCAAAAACCTAACCTCCTCTTCCTTGCAAAGAAGTAATTTTTTGACGTTGGCCGTTTTTCTTTGTACTAGGCATTTGGTAGGATATATTTAGTTAATTAACTATTTTCATTGAATTTGCGTCGCTTAATCTTTTTATCGAATAAGAAAAATCAAGAATAATAGTTAGCTGATTCTTAATTCCAACCTGAGAAAAAATAAAATGCTATTCACGCAGTGTTTGATTCGCCAATTATTCACAAAGTAGGCACGCACATAACACCCTGACGTCTCACCCATTTCCAACTTGACCCATTTTTTTAACCGACTTCAAAAAAGGAGGAGGTTGTCAATTCGTCGCGTATATATTTTATTTTTATTTTAAACTAGCTGCGCCCCGCGGTTTCACCCGCGTAATAATTTTCTACGCAATTTTCTTAATTTTTCTCGCCGTAAAAACCATCTTTGAACTTCAACGAACATTTAAAAAAAAGAATTGGCCAAATTGGTCCAGGCGTTGTTGAGTTATGCGCTTACCAACACATTTTGCGATTCATTTTTATATTATAGATAGATAACCGTTTATTTTTAAAACCATATTTTTATGCACCAGCTTTTAAAGTTAAAAGCAATTTTTGGAAGTTTTTAAAAATCTCGAAAACTTTATTTATTTGGTTTGTGTGGGTAAGTTTTGAATTAAATGCTTAATCACTCCTTTAATTTAACTGACTCTAAGGTCCGTATTAATAAACCGAACTCAATATCGATTTCAATCTTGAGTTTGCTCTTGAGTTGCTGCGCTGATTAATAAACCTATCTTAAGACGCGATTAAAAAGCGACGTATCACTTGAGTCATACCGTATTAATAAATCAAATTCAGCTCTCAAGATATGTCTCAAGATGTAGTTTCGTGAACTCAAGTCTGATTGCGGGTCATACAAATCTTACATTTTTTTAATATTTTCACATTAAAAACAAGTTGACAGAAAAATATGACGACACTACCTACCATAGGGTAAGAACATATAATTCAAGGTAAGAACAAAGCGTTACTGTCATTCAAAATCAGTCTCAAATCTCAAGAGCGATATCAGCCTGGTTAAAACTTGAGTTTTATCTATTAATTAACTCCTAACTTAAGATAGTGACCACATCTCAAGACTCACTCGATTGATACGCACTCAAGATCGATATTGAGAGCGATTTATTAATACGGGCCTAAAAGGGAAATGTTTTCCATTCGTTTGTTAAACTTTGGAACAACAATGTAATTTACTCTCTTTTCAGTAGGTAGGTAAGTACACATTTTTTTTGTTTGCCAAGCCAATATTATCCCATAGCTGGACAAAGGTCTCCTTAACATCCAAGCAGTTCGGTCTTGGTTCGGTTAGGTTTTGCCAGTCTGTATCAAATTCATCGAGATTGTCACGCCATCGTTTTCTGCCTTGATTCCAACGTTCGTCTTCCGGCATCCAATGCGTGACGACCCTAGCCCATCGATCGGGATGCATTGGACTCACATGACCCGCCCAATCCCATTGAGGTTGGCAGTTTTACACCCTACATTGGCTATCCTTTAAAACATAATGAGTCCCTAAATATTTTTAAAGGCATTTATGGATGATTCTCATTAGAGGGGGCCGTGTCCAGGCCGGGTTGACTCCGGAGCGGAGCCCATCCGAACTGCGCTTTTATATTACACCGGGATATCAACCACCGAAGGGACGGGGTGGATCTGTGGAGCAGATCGACGGGCGCCGTCCGGGCACGGAAGGAACACGGAATTAAATTGCTTCATACAAAATGTCTGTAACGTTTCAAATCCTTGTCCCGTCCAGGACAGGTACACGGCATGCCCCGAGCACGGCCCGGTCTTATGAGAATGGTCGTTTAGAAGACTTACGAAAAAGATCCAAAATCAAAATAATAAATCTGAATCAATTGAATACCCACGACTACCTTCAGAAATTCCTGAATAGAAACCTATAATACGTTCAATTTGTTTGTTCGACCTTATCGTATTGTCATCCTAGATAGCATGTAAGGGTGAAGGGATAATTGGCTGACATTAAACCCTGTTGGTTTCGACATTGACTTATACTCGAGGGAGGAAGGGTGTTCAACGTTTGTATGACCGAGGTGATGTGATAGTCATCAGTTCTTTAGTTGGACTTTATGATTTATGTAATGGTACCTACCTATTTGTAAAAGAATGAATGTCTCTATGTCTATTATCTATAGTAGATAGACTGTAGCGTGAACCGCACGCCCACCTAGAAAACGTGCTTAAACAGTTTTTAAACGACTTCAAAAAAGAAAGATTTTTTTATAAAAACCTCAAAGATCGGTAAATGGGTAGGTACTATTTGATATTTAGCCTCGATTATGAAAGCTTCTATGTAACGTATGAAAGAAAAAGGGATTATATGGGAACATAGAAACATTTTTAGGGTTCGTGTTACATGTGTAATTGTGAAGAGTTGTTAGATAGGTATACCTACAGTCGGAATACCAATTAGCTGAACCCCACGTGACCCAGAGCTCACTCGCACATCTGTAAAAATGTGGTATTTTTTTACCTTTTTGCTGTTTTTTAATATTTTGTAGTATACTAGCGACCCGCCCCGGCTTCGCACGGCTATATTATGCATGTATTATACATATAAACCTTCCTCTTGAATCACTCTATTAAAATAAACCGCATCAAAATCCGTTGCGTAGTTTTAAAGATCTAAGCATACAAAGGAAAATAGGGACATAGGGACATAGAGACGGCGAAAAGTGACTTTATTTTATACTATGTAGTGATAGTGATTGTTTAAAAAAAACAGAATCAGGTAACATTACTTTACAAAAAATACTACATTTTAACAGATGTGCGAGTGAGCTTTGGGTCACGTGGGAATCAGCTAATTTGTATTTCGACTGTACCTACCTCTATATTATGTTTTAGACCTATAAAAACTTTACAGCCCTGTATACAAAACCATGACGTAAGAAAATATGATAATGTATTCATTCGTGTATATACACAGTAAGCAGTTTGTAGAGTGTATAAGTAAGTATATCCTAAAAATTATACCTGATAATGTTGAACTTATAAATAAATTCAGCCTTCAAGCAATAAAACATAAAAAAGACAATAATAATTCATGTATTGTGGGACATCTCATCTCGGATACTAACTTTACCTATTTTGTAGCAAAACATTACTGTCTTGAAAATAAATCTTTTCTTCGACCTTTTACTACGTTATCAAAATCTCCATCGCCGTCTTTCGAAAACAGTTTAATAGGTTACGAAATAGTAGATGTTATGTAAGAATCAATAGAAAGCTTCAAATAAATCTTCTTTCCGACAAAAAAGATACCAAAAACCTCTATTTAATTCTTAAGTAACTTACTCCAAGGAAAACACATCGAAAATAAATTAAGGAGCCATCTCTTTAAATCACAGGAAAGTATCCAACGACCACACTATGTTTCCTCAATCAGGCGAGATAACGTGTTTATCCATTTTCAAGAACCGAGGAAAAAATCAGTGGTTCAGAAATCCAGGGCCATTTTACGAGGCAGTATTTTTTCAGCAACCAGCCGGTGTGGGTTGTTTATCTTCCATATTTCATGTTCTTCATTTCAATTTTCCTTATATTTTTATAGAAGAACGCGAATGAGAATTTATTTAAATTATTTCGTAAATGAAATTATGCTTCAATGAGCAGGGACTCAAATCTGGGGCAATGACAAAAAAGAAATATTATTTTGGCTATTGAGAGTAATTTTTTTTGGTTGATTTTGTAATTATAATTCGCTTGTTCTTTATAGAAATAGAAAACTTCTTTCCACCGTACAATTTAAAATATTAAGGTGAAAGGGTACCGGTGCTCTCTCCATACAAACGTAGTGGACTGTTTCCTCCCTGGATAATGACACTAGCACAAATGTTTTTGATGCATAAAACCTATAACTGCCATAACTACGCTCTATGTCTTGGTTTTTCTCATTTTCTAATTATCATAGAAATAAAAAAATAAAAAAATATTTGTGCTAGTGTCATTATCCAGGGAGAAAACAGTCGACTACGTTAGTATGAAGAGAGCGCCCGGTACCCTTTCCCATGACATTGTGCTATTTATAATTGAATTTTATTTCAATAACCACAAGTTTGTAACATTATATTTTATCAGTTTGAAACTTTGACAGTTGTATAATCATGTTTAAGGTCTTAAATTAATTTATTTTTTGTTGTGCAAGTCAACTTATGAGAGTTTAAATAAATATTCAATTTAAAACATAAATCTCTTACGTTTCAGTTTTAAAACTCTGCTCCTTATTTTAAAACTGAATAATTTCATTTAATCGGTAGTTTAAATATCATTATGAGCAAGGACGGTACTCTGTTATAATTATAATTTATTTATGAATGGAACTTGTTGTACCTATTGGTTGTTATTCATTGCACAAGGTATCCGGTAACACACTCCACCAGCAGAATTTCGTATGTTACTGAATTTACCAGAAGTATAGGAATTACGGATACAAAAACTTGACTTTACCGTAAGGGAAATCTTTTTAATTTTTTTAAACTCAACATCTCTGAAGATTCCGAAATGTAGCTGAGGTTGCAGTTTTTAAAGACCTACGTCTATAATAAGCTTACGATTATCCATAAGCTTCGGAAAGTATATCTTCTTATTTTTCACTCTTGAACTCTTCTTATTCAGCGTTTATATGCCGCCGAAGTACGGTGTGAATAATAAAAAAACGGGCCAAGTGTGAATCGGACTCGCGCACAAAGGGTTCCGTACCATATTGTATCGGAGTCCCCACTTTAATATATTTTTATAGTGGCAAGAAATATACATGATCTGCGAAAATTTTAACTGTCTTACTATCACGGTTCATGAGATACAGCCTGGTGACAGACAGACAGACAGTAAAGTCTTAATAACAGGGTCCCGTTTTTACCCTTTGTGTACGGAACACTAAAAAACAAATGGATAATTTTTTCCTAAAGATGGTTAAAGTATGGAAGTTCTTACGTAAATAAACAAAGAACAAGGGTAAGCAATTAGGTAAGCAAGTAGGATCAAAATTTCCCAGTTAAATCGAGTGCTTTTCCCTTAAATATTTACCCGGAAACAAAATAATATGTAGGTCAAATTTTTATAGGTGCTTAAGGTCCAGAAAAGGGTTCAATATTAATATTATTTCCTGCATAAAAACACACTTGGAGATATTAAAAACTGATACGTTGTTGAAGGTTGCCTGGAAGAGATCGCTTTGAGCGATAAGGCCGCCTTTTGTAACACTTAGACTTATGCTTCATTTTTTATTTATTGTAATTTACAAATGGTGTTTACAAATAAAGAATTTATCTATCGTTCTTATTATTTATAGTGTGAAAATTACGATTAGAATTGACTAGTTATGAACAGGACAACTTCATAAATATAGCCCGGGTTTTTTAAAATTGAAAGGAAGGAACGTATACTGAAAAATAAATAGATTATTAAGGTGAAAGGGTACCTACGCTCTCTCCATACAAACGTAGTCGACTGTTTCCTCCCTGGATAATGACACTAGCACAAATATTTTTGTGCCATAAAACCTATATAACTGCCATGACTATTGACTATGCCCCTATGTATGGTTTTTTTATCATTTTCTAGTTATCATAGAAATTAAGATTAAAAAATCAAAATAAAAACAAAAAATAGGGGCATGGTCATGGCAGTTATAAGTTTTAGGCATCAAAAATATTTTCTCTAGTGGTATCCAGGGAGAAAACAGTCGACTACGTTTGTAATAGTCTGTATGGAGAGAGCCCCCGGTACCCTTCTTACTAATTACCTAGATGTACATTATAAAGACATCAACGCACTCGTAATATGCGGAAACTTGTAAAAGCTCACGCCCCATCCGTCATAAAATATAATTCTATGTATAACCCTCCCTTTTGGCTTCGCCTTAGTCGGGTAAAAAGAATTTACCTACACTACTCATACCTGTATAATTTAGTACGCAAGGAGGAACTTCCTGAAAATACTATAAGCCTCTACGGTGGGCGGCGGGAGGCTCGTAGCGGTTTGACAAAAAAAAGCGTTCGTAGAACTTACATTTCGTAAAAGATATTTTTTAAA
Organism: Idaea aversata; assembly: GCA_907269075.1. Taxonomy (NCBI): domain Eukaryota; kingdom Metazoa; phylum Arthropoda; class Insecta; order Lepidoptera; family Geometridae; genus Idaea; species Idaea aversata. The sequence goes on from OU026101.1 coordinate 6,534,321, forward strand.
TTACCGAACATCAAAGAGATCATTGATGGTACTAATAGGATTATGTTTTTATGTAGGCCTAATACTTACTCGGTAGGTTTTTTTTTTTAATTTTGGATGTATTTTCTTATTAGTTTATAAGCATTATAATTTGTAAGAAATTGTTAAGAGTAAAAATGTTGAGTAAACTTACCCGGAACCGGCCGCAACGAAAGAGAGCATCACATTCACTGAAAATATCCAGTCAACCACCAAATACATTCATATAGATGATCGCACAAACGTAGTAAGTGTGTAGTAGACGAGCACATGTAGAGGCGTGTCTGGCACGATCAGCTGATAGCAGACGCGGCGGTCACTCGCGGTTGTCACGCGCGCATGGAGAGCTACCAGTACGAGACAAGAGCGAAGGTCGAGAGACAACCAGGCGGATGCAGGGTTCGCGGCGAACCGGCGGCGGCATGACGCGAGCGAGAAGCGAGCCCCCGCGCACGCCGCCACAGCCACACTAATCAGTAATCGTTGCCGGGAGGGAGGCTGCGTCGCTCTCACCTCCTCCCCTCCCGTTCCGCAACACACACCCCCACCTACCCCGCGCGTACTACGATCGCTGAATCCCGAAAAATGTTGCATATTGTATACCTACACACCTACATCTACATTTTCCAACAAATTGAATGAATTCTATTGATTTACTTTTAAAACTTACATCTAACATAGAATTCAGTAAAATCTTACTTAAGTAAAGTAGGCATTCTAGGCATGTAGAGGCAGAAATACCTAACTTATCTCCATTTCTTTTACATTACAGAAGTTTACATTAAATTTAATGAGTTGCTTTAACTCAGTTTAAACTTAGACAAAATGAACAAGAAGAATGTCGCATATTCTATACCTACCTACACACCTACCTTTACAGTTTCTTATATACAAATTGAATGAATACTACTGATTTATTGAACTAACTTTACTTAATACTTACATCTAACATAGAATTTAGAAAAATCTTACTAAAGTAAGGTAGGCACGTAGAGGCAGAAATACCTAACTTATTTTCTTTTTAGGGGTTCCGCATCTCAATACGTAAAAAAGGAACCCTTATTATATCACTCTCTTGTCCGTCTATTTTTTACATTACAGAAGTTTACATTAATTTTAATTAGTTGTGTTAACTCAGTTATTACTTAGAATAACATGAACAAGAAAAATAGAGTTAGTAAGAAAATAAGCAAAGTAACACATGACAAATAAGGAGGTATAAAGGAGATTATTACTAGTCTCGCATAGGTACTCCTTGAACGAAAGTGTCTCATATTTTCTATTTCACAAAACAAACTTAATCTTGCGGTCCATTACATACATTTCCTTTGACCTCATCTCCAGTAAGCAGTTTTTTATTTTGTTCAACTAGGTATCTTCTAAAGTGTCACATTAGTTTTTTGTAAAGATATATGATAATGCTAATTTGCGAAAATCGCCATAACGGCCTATTGAAGATTGGTTAATTTTAAATTATTAGTTAGTAGTTAATTATATTTGGTCATTTTGGAAGCTTTACAATTCAGACATTTCGTCTCATTGCATCGCCTGGCAAATTGTGGCCTTATTATAGGTATGGTCTGTTTCAAAACCAGAGATAAATAAGATCTTTGACTTAGGTCAAAGATCCTTAGGGATATTAATCTATTTCTAAACCAGAAATAATTTGTGTTTTTGACTTATTCACAGTTGACAAATGTGCAGTATGAAAAGTTAAATACAAAATTCTATTCTTTTTTTGATTGTCTACGAGAAATGCTTGACAAATATGTTACAAATTAAATTGGATTTTTTCCTTAACAAGTTTTATTTTAAGTTAAATTTAATTCATAAACCTACGTTTATATTTTCAAGTTGACTGCTTAAAAATGTTTATATGAGTATACTGGTGAAAAATAGCGCAAGCAGCGTTGGAGAACTCTTATTTCAAAGGCCAAAAACCACTTCGAATCTCTGAGTCAGCCAACTAATAGTTATTAGTAAGTACCTATATATCCAGTATTTAATTTCAAAGCCTATTTCAGTATAGGTACCTAAGCAAAGCAGAACTTGTTTAAAGAATACAAAATATTCCATGAACCTTTGTAAGCTCACAAAATACTTAAATTATGCACTACCTTAGTGATATTGAAAAAGGTTTCTACATCCAGTAAATCTTACAAAGCCGGGGTCGAGTTGCATTTAAAGATGCTGAGCTGAGACCGGCAGTTGACGAGGTGTCATCGCGCATGCGTACTAGTTGCCATTATTTAAATATTTTCCGATTAAAATGATAGGGCTTTAGCTACCAGATCTACGGAGTTTTTACGCTGATTACAATGTTAGAAGAACCTACGGAAAGCTCAGCTTGCAACTTGCAAGTCTACAAAAGATAGATAGATAACTTTTTTGTACAACACAGGAAGAAACAAAACACGACATAGGTACACAGAGTAAAGTAATGTAAGGTATAAGTTGCACAAATGGACAAAAGATCATACGTTCCTCACCTAATAAAATTTCCTTTCCTACTATTTTGTAAAATGATCTTCTGAGTTAATGGTCGTCTTATTAGGTACAATTCTAATTCAAAAAACGTAGGTTCATGCTTTAACAACTCATGTCGCGCGTAAGGCACTGCAAAATATAGATTACTTATCAATATTTATAATTCAGAAAAAAGTTGTAACTAAAACATAAGCAGAAGTGATATTTTCGGAACAAAACAATATCCCTAAGTGCTTAGATACGTTTAGAATACTTTCAGGCCTGCAGTTATTTATTCAAAGCATGACCAAAAACGCGCATCGCTACATAGGAGGTCGAAAGCAGATTTTAATGAAATTCACAAGTCTAGACTAATCGAAGCAGGGTCACAGGCTGAAGCCAAAATTATCACAAATTCATGATTGTCCATTTCTAAAGCTTATGTTGATGGGTTATGGCTCATTTTCCTTTAGCTAACAAGTTCGATCGGCGTCCAATCGGTTAAGTAGTCCACTGGAAGTGCTAAGGCGGCTTTCAGATATACGACAATTGGCAACGACGTATAAGCCGCAGGACTAACGCAGGAGACAAGGTATGAAGCAACATGGACATACCAGAGACATGTAGTCGTGCGTGGTATGCACTGCGTCGCTTACGTCGCTATTTGTTTACGATTCACGTCGGAAATCATAATGGCAAATCTTCGAACAAAAATTACTTGTAAGTACTTACTTTAGTTACTTGTACTTGTTGTTGTTTGTTGTTGTTGTTGTTGTTGGTTCTTGAAGTTCCTATACCTATGTGTAATGGCGTCAAACATTATGAAGAAAATGACGTGACTTTAAAATGCTTGTTTCTATTTCCACATCTAGTTTACGAAATACTATCAATTTCATTATAATGAAAAACTGAGAATTTTTTCATATTATTGGTATTTGTGTACTATATTATACCTACTCAAGTATTGCCTTAATTACTATCATTATTTCCACGCCATGTCATCATATCGCGACATGATATAACTCAATGTACGATGCGACGTCGTATTATAGTGCTTCGCCTTAAATTTAAAAACAATGTTCCTCGTAACTGTGGTGCGTCTGTTAGGAGCCTAATCTCCATGCAATAGACTGATAAATACTAAAGTGATATCAAGGTAAAAAACTCAAATAATATCAAGAAGAAAAAAGAATCCGGACAAGCAGCAGTATCTTTTGCCTCGCAAGCGCAAATATAGAACTTAAAGCTCTTAGTCACATAACATTGTCTCATCATTAAATATTTAAAATTATTTACAACCCTTAACATACCTATCTAAAATTATAACCTTTGCCACCCTCCGTGTCCCTTTTCTAAACGACGAAATATATTATGCGAATAAAAAGGATTTTTAACCTGAAATTTTCTGCAAGTTGTATATTTGCTTAGTGAGGACGATGCATGACGAAGGGTTAGGGTTAGGTCAGGGCGTAGATTATACGTCTAACTATACTTTTTGCACTTTGTTCTTAGTTTCGAAGAAATTAATCGAGCAACGAGAGATGTGTACGTTCTCGTTTATTCTCGTAGTAGGAGGTGAGGAGGGCTGACTGTTCTAAATGAAGTTTACTACCATAGAGGAGGTAAATTCTCGTATTTTTGGTGTGATAAGGCCCTAGAAATACAACATTTTCATGATAAAGACAACAAAGCACCATCAAAACAGCATAGCTTAGCTTGCTGTAGCATATTAACATAGTTAAACTTCAGAATTTTAGATCGGCTAATCTATCAGCCGATCTAAAATTACAACCGGCAATCTATTGCCGATTGTACAGTTGGAAATCGTATCTACCTACAAATGTATAAATAGTAATCAAAGTCCTGATAGACCGACTGACTGATTTATAAACAATAAGACAGCTATTACGACGTAGGCATCTGCTAATAAAAAATTGGGAACCACTCCTACACAAAATAAGTCATGGGTGAAAGCTATAAATCTATACTAATATTATAAAGCTGAAGAGTTCGTTTGTTTGTTTGTTTTAACGCGCTTTTCTCAGGAACTACTTTTTCGAATTGAAAAAATATTTTTGTGTTGGATAGTCGAGGCCATAGGATTATTTTTATTTAAATATTCCCACGGGATCGGGACTTATAAGGGTGAAATTGTGGGGTGCAGCTATAGTTGATAAAATATGAACATATTAAACAGTAAGCTCTATCGGCAGATAAAAAGTTTGTAGTCCACTTTCGTCTGTGTAACCTCGATGTATGTACCTAAGTAGGTATTTGTGTAGGTATACGTACTGTGACCGAAGGGGGAACCCTTTGTTCCAGGTGGAAGCTTCGGTCGTTTGCCCTAAAGGTTCAGTAAAGGACACTTGGTCTAAGCAAATGACAAAACGCCATGAATTCATTATGAACCCCTATATTTGGCGTGTGCGAGTGTTAATGGAGTGTCTTACTTGTCTATGGAGTTTGATTTGATGTTGGGATGTCGATCTCGTCACGATTTTCGAGCTGTTTACCTAAGTAGGTACTTACAAGCAATTTGATCAAATAGATTTTTTTTATATTCTTATTAGATAGGTACTTAAGTATTTTTTACATCCATTAGGTAGGTATTAAATGATGTTTAGCCACGGTTGACAATATGTCATGGCTAAAGTCACCCGTGGCTAAAGAAGGAAATTCCCAGCCCTAACTTTGGTCTACGACCGAAGAAAGAAGAAAGAGAGCCAAAATATGTAGGGACATCTTTTGTAGATTGTTTTTCAAGTTCTAAGGCATTTCTAGGGAGACATACTGACATTGGAAAAAAAAATTACGAAAAGAGGACAGAAAAGATAGAGAACTTTTTAAATCTTTGGTGGCTTTTGATAATGTTGCGCGTGTGGCTGCACAAAAACTTCCAAAATTTTATGGTCAATAAAATGGCGATGAGATCGCTTAAGATTTAATGTAGATGGCGAAATGGGGCGCCTTCATTCATTAATAAATTAAGTGATTAAAATCTACCCATACCCCTAAATTGATAATTTGGAATGACACTGACTGTACAAATATTCAGCATAGAAAATCCTAAAAGTAGGCCAAGAAATCTCAACTTTTTCCCACCATTTATCAACGTCTGAACTTTCATAGGCAACTTGATATAGAACATGGTGTTTTCCTAACCATTCGTTACACAAATGATATTGGACCACACGGCTCGACTCGTGCCAGCTTGATGGATTAACTATACTCTTAAATAGACGTGAAGTATTGCACGGAAAAATACGAAAACCTATCGGGTTACGATTTGTTTATAAGTCTGAGACTAATTGAATCTTTTTACTTTTTATAGGGTATGAAATTACGGAATTTCAAAACATGTTTTACCTAGGTAGATAAATAGAAAAGCTTCTGATGCGCTTAAGAGGAAAGGGTACCGGGGGCTCTCTCCATATAAACGTAGTCGTCTGTTTTCTCCGTGGAAAATGACACTAGAGCAAATATTTTTGTTGCATAAAACTTGTAACTGCCTTGACCATGCCCCTATGTTTTGTATTTTTTTAATTTGTCGTTTTTTAAATCTTCATTTCTTTGATAATTAGTTAATGAAATAACCAAAATATTGGGCATAGTCATGGCAGTTATAGGTTCTATGGCACAAAAATATTTGTGCTAGTGTCGTTACCCAGGGAGGAAACAGTCGACAACGTTTGTATGGAGAGCGCGCCGGTACCTACCCTTTCACCATAACTTACTGTAATTTATTTTTAAAAGAGCTGTTTTTTGCAACTAGACTTCTTTAGTTGGGTCCTTTTTGAGGATGGAATAGGCTTGCTCAGCACCTATACTAACAATAACTACCCTCTCAACTTATTCGACTATGTCCAAGAAAGAACTCGTCAATACTATGTCCTCGTCCGCAGCCAACTAAGCCGCAGGTTTTACCACGATGTTTTCCTTCACCGTTGAAGCAATGTCAATTAGCGCACATGAGTTTTTCGTGAGTAAAATCCATAAGAATACGATCGGTCGGGGTCGAACCCACCTTAGGAATTAAAATCGAGGTAGGTATCTACCGCTACGCTAACACAGTTATTTTTATTACTTACTCAGATTTTTACCATTTTTTTGGGGGTCTTCAAGTCGCGAGTGAATAGGTATATTCTAGGAAGGCGTGTTACATCTTAGGCCGCATCGTCACCTACCATCAGGCAGGTGTGATAGTGGTCAAACGCTGACCTATAATTTGTAAAAAAAAAATTAAAATAAAATCGTTCCATTTCACCCATTTTTGAACGTTTTTTGCAATTTTGGTTAAGTAAGGTACGTCACCCACTAAAGTAATGTTACAAAATTTTGTTTTTTTTTAACAATATACTATAAGTACATTATAAAAAATATACATAACAAAATAGGTAAAACTATATTTTTTACTCTGGGTCACGTGGGGTTCAGTGACTATTTTTGGTAATGGTAATTTTACTGTACCTACCTACCTAATTTGATAACACACCTAATCGTACTTACATATAGTAGGTCAGTATATAAGTACCTACATTTTTACGACACGACAATATCCAGGAATCAGAGCTGCATTTGAGCGATAAACATTTTATTTGATTCACAGTCACGTGAATGCAACATGTAGAAATTGCACTTTCAATGTTCGTGACTGAACGTGATTCTTTCAAGCACTTTAAAGAACTCTCTTAAACTGTATTCGTTTTATTACGTAACATATTATTATACTCACTACTCACCCCCTACTTAGTTCCAAATAAGTAGGCCTAAGGGTACCTGCGCTTTCTTCCATACGTACCTATCTAATTGAGTAGGTAATAAAGACTTTATTTTTTACTAGCGACCCGATCCGGCTTCGCACGGCTATATTATGCATGTATTATACATAAATTATAAACCTTCCTCTTGAATCACTCTATCTATTAAAAAAACCGCATCAAGTTCCATTGTGTATTATAGTTTAAAAGATCTAAGCATAGGTACATAGGGACAGACAGCGGAAAGTGACTTTGTTTTATACTATATAATGATTTATTATTTTACTGTTGGAACTCTAGACGATATTTTTTACAGATAGAACTCTACATTATTGAAACGTGATTACATAGTCTAACTGTTTCCGCAGTGCGAGTTTTTTCCAAGTAGCAAACGCTACTATAAAGTTTGCGTTAATGCGAAAATAGTATGAAATATAATCCTTTCCTTTCACCTTGCAACTTTTCATTCAATTTTGCTTACGCCAACGTGATAGTAGCGTTTGCTATATGATATTCTCGCAGAGTCGAAGCGCTGTAAGTTAGAATAATATAATAAAGAAACGTCCTACACGTAACAGCGTTGCCAACTCTGAATTTTGACTGTGCTTCAGTCTACAAACTGAATAAAAATGGTAGGTATCTACATCTTATTTGTATTAGGTAGAATTTCGAAGTTTTGGCACATTAGATCTCATAACTTTTTACGGCGAGAGTTGGCTACATAATATTTTTTTGTCGGATTATTTTTATCATGAAACTAAGTTGTGGCTGTGCTGTGGTTAGTTTTTAAGTCATGATAAGTATATAAGTTAGGTAGGTACGTAGGTACCAGAGTGGCGAGGGATGAGATTAGGTACTTTGAAAGTATGCCGATAAAAAAACACGCAATACTTAGATTAAATTTCTACTGAAAAACCAATAATTTGTTTGACATTACCTCATAACCTATTTTGTTTATTAACTTGTGTCAAAACTGGTAGGTGTTGGAATGAGGTAGGTAAGCCGACAGAAATCGGGTTTTATGAACCCCTCGCTATTGGTAGGTAGGTACCTAACTACCTATCTAAGTTCCAAAGTAGGCAACTAATTTTATTTAGAACTATCCGCGGCATGGCACTGTTGATTGATGGACGAAAGTTAGACGGACCGAAGAAACTTATGCCTCTAACGATTACTAATGATTTCATGTCTATTGATGTGACGTTAGAAACTACTCCTTCAAGTTCTTACGGCACTTCAGCAGTTTCGCTATTTTCAACCATATTTCGCGATGTTCATTCATGATATTCATTGACCGAACGAGCGAAGCGAGAGAGGTCTAGTGTTGAGAAGGGTCGGTCGCTCGTATGTTTGTATGTTTGTATGTTTGTATGTTTGTATGTTTGTATGTTTGTATGTTTGTATGTTTGTATGTTTGTATGTTTGTATGTTTGTATGTTTGTATGTTTGTATGTTTGTATGTTTGTATGTTTGTATGTTTGTATGTTTGTATGTTTGTATGTTTGTTCGACGATAACTTGAGTACCGTTGCTCTGATCTTCATGATTTTTGGTATACAAGTAGTTGAGGTCCATAGAATTTTTAAGTTCGAACATGAGCAGGATCGGTCAGGGGGTTACGGAGATAGGGGTCCAAAAGGGGATCTACCTATATGGCACACAAACTATACTGCAAATATACCCGAGTGGGGTATCAAATGAAAGGGCGTAACTTCGGTGACAATAATATGGTACCATGGAACTGATCTGATGATAGAGCTGGAGGGAATCTGCAGGAATTATCTCATTATCCATACTTCATAGTTCATTCATTCAAACTACTCGTCAAGAATCACCTTGACGAGTAGTTTGTCTTTCAATGGTAACCAGGGTCTGATGATGGAACTGGAAGGTGGTCATAGGAACTTCGCAATGCAACGACACAACCCCATCGAGTTTGGGCTCGTTAGAATCGTCTTGACAAGAAGTTTGTCTTTCAATGGTGACCAGGGTCTGATGATGGAACTGGAAGGTTGTCATAGGAACTTCGCAATGAAACGACACAACCTCATCGAGTTTGGGCTCGTTAGAATCGTCTTGACGAGTAGTTTGTCTTTCAATGGTGACCAGGGTCTGATGATGGAACTGGAAGGTGGTCATAGGAACTTCGCAATGAAACGACAGAACCCCATCGAGTTTGGGCTCGTTAGAATCGTCTTGACGAGTAGTTTGTCTTTCAATGGTGACCAGGGTCTGATAATGGAACTGGAAGGTGGTCATAGGAACTTCGCAATAAAACGACAGAACCCCATCGAGTTTGGGCTCGTTAGAATCGCCTTGACGGGTAGTTTGTCTTTCAATGGTAACCAGGGTCTGATGATGGAACTGGAAGGTGGTCATAGGAACTTCGCAATGAAACGACACAACCTCATCGAGTTTGGGCTCGTTAGAATCGTCTTGACGAGTAGTTTGTCTTTCAATGGTGACTAGGGTCTGATGATGGAACTGGAAGGTTGTCATAGGAACTTCGCAATGAAACGACACAACCCCATCGAGTTTGGGCTCGTTAGAATCGTCTTGACGAGTAGTTTGTCTTGCAATGGTGACCAGGGTCTGATGATGGAACTGGAAGGTGGTCATAGGAACTTCGCAATGAAACGACACAACCCCATCGAGTTTGGGCTCGTTAGAATCGCCTTGACGGGTAGTTTGTCTTTCAATGGTAACCAGGGTCTGATGATGGAACTGGAAGGTGGTCATAGGAACTTCGCAATGAAACGACACAACCTCATCGAGTTTAGGCTCGTTAGAATCGTCTTGACGAGTAGTTTGTCTTTCAATAGTAACCAGGGTCCGATCTAACATATTAAGTTATCAAAGACCAAAAAGTATAAAATAAATTAATAGAATAAAAAACTAAAAAAAACACGCTTTAATAAAAAAAGTCCAACTAAAAAATAGAAAATAAAATCTAATAAATTTGGATTAAGAATATTGTACTTAAATAGTAAGCGTGTTACATTGTGATTGCAAAAGAAAAATAACGAAGGTGTAGCATGACAAATTCACAATGTAACACGCTTACTATTTACAATATTCTTAATCCAAATTTATTTAAATTTAAAATTTATAGAAATTTATTACTTTGCCCCAAATCGTCCGAACTCTCTTTGCTTCATTTCCTATAATTATTTATTTCATAATCATGGGCTGTTTTACAATAATAGTGGTGGATAGTATTAAATAGTAGGAATGTTCGGTTCTAGCCGATCTAGAGACTCTGATAATTATAAAATTTGTGACTAATTTTTTTATAATTTTTATTGACTTGTTATATTTTAGTTTAGGGACTTATTACAGGACATATTGGCCTCAAACTTCTCTAATATATTCTCGTTCTCGAGCTTGTCTTCTCGTTTCCTCTTACGTAACATTATGATAAGTAGATACATAAGGAAGGAAGGAAAGGAATTACTATCTTCTGGATATTATGTTGGACACATTCAAAATGTCTTGAATAAAAATAAAGAGTCAACGGATGTCCAGGGTGTGATGATTGAGCTGGCCTATGCTTTTAGAACTTAACAACAACAACAAGTTATGCCTATCGTGTTTGGATTCTCTAAATCATCCAATGTCAGATAATAGCGATACTAGGCACCTATCATTCAAATAAGATAGACCTGTCGTATTTGGAGTCTTTCGTCGTTATATTATACATTTTAGTACTTTACGCTGAAATATAATAAACGCTGAAAAAAACTCGTGAGGTCTCAGTTCGGGGCGAACTACTAGTTATAATGGTTTTATTATTTTATAGTGTGTTAGCCTCCACAAGGCATTTCTGCGCGCAGAAATGCCATTAGCTTGCCGTGGGTGGGTGTTAGTAGATTCTGGAGCTGAATTTTTCCTTGATAAAAATTTAACAATCTTTTCCATTTTTACGTTTCTTTTTACTATTACATTTTTACTAACCTAACCTTACTAATTTATTTAAACAGATATTTAACTACTTTTTGCTTTATTTAACTATAGGTACCTAGGTCATATATTTTCTGAATATCATGTGAATATCGCCTTTTTTTCTCAATTAGAGTCTCGATATAAGTACAGTAGGTAGGTAACTACCTACTACTTAGGTAAGTAGGTATAGACAATTCTAATTTGACTGAGTAGTTCGAGTAGGTAGGTACCTACCTACCTACTATTATTTATATAGGTTGAAGAAGCTGATATCGCTACATCACTTCACTATCACTATCATCACTACATAGTATAAAACAAAGTCGCTTTCTCTGTCCCTATCTCCCTTTGTATGCTTAAATCTTTAAAACTAGGTACCTACGCAACGGATTTTGATGCGGTTTTTTTAATAGATAGAGTGATTCAAGAGGAAGGTTTATATGTATAATACATGCATAATATAGCCGTGCGAAGCCGGGACGGGTCGCTAGTCCTTAAATAAACCTACAAATGCCTCCCACATTTATTCCCCTTATCCTTAAACAACAACATGATATTGGAAAATACCATCGCTCAATCGAATGGACAATCAAAGCCATAGTAGGTAGGTACACTTATTCGAAACTGATCGTACCTATGCTTATTCGAAACTGAAACTACATCGTGGGGTTAAAACCACAAAACAAATAAACTGAGATAATTCATACGGAACGATCCCGTAGGTAAGGGTAGGTGCCTATCAACCTACCTCATGTGAGACGTAGGGTATCAATCTCTAGTGATATTTCGGATGAACTATTTATGGTAAGTTTAGTGCCTAGTTGCATTCATCAAGTGATCGAGTTGGTCAAATTAAGTCCCTACCATATATCTACTAATGTTACGGGTAAATAAGTGATTAAACGACGATATCCTATTAAGTAGATATCTACCTACAGACGGCAATAAAATTACCTAGTTCTAAAATTTCAATTATTAGAATGTTTTCTAACGTAATAGGTGTCTAATCACTACATAGTATAAAATAAAGTCACTTTTCGCCCCTATGACCCTTTGTATGCTTAGATCTTTAAAACTCAAGTTAAAACTACGCAACGGATTTTAATGCGGTTTTTTTTAATAGATAGAGTGATTAACGAGGAAGGTTTTTTTAGATATAATACATGCATAATACAGCCGTGCGAAGCCGGGGCAGGTCGCTAGTAAATTATGATTTGAACGATTTGAACTTGAACATTCTAACAATAGCTATTGAAAAGCTCAACGATGGTTCTGCACTTTTGTTGCCTGATTCCACGTAGGCACCTACCTACCTAAGTATATAGAAATCATTCTTCACTATCACTACATAGTATAAAATAAAGTCACTTTTCGCCGTCCCTATTTCCCTGTCCCCTTGTATGCTTAGATCTTTAAAACTACGCAACGGATTTTGATGTGGTTTTTTTAATAGATAGAGTGGAAGGTTTTTAGATATTACATGCATAATACAGCCGTGCGAAGCCGGGGCGGGTCGCTAGTTTTTATAAAACCATACAAAGTCAAAAATTACAACTAATAATTCATGTATTTGTACCTACAGCAGTAGGTACAAATACCTATGATTTACTTATATTTTTTTCGGTTTTTAGAGGGTCATAATATCTTTCAGTAGGCACCTAATTAGTTGTAAGAAAAAGGAAAGCAGATGGGCATGTGTGCAGAAAACCTAAGTTTTATGAGAAAGATTACGCTAGAGGCATTATTCAGAACGGAAATTGGAGAATTCAATAATACTCGCATACTCTATTATGGGATACACGTAATACTTTCCTGCCCTAATGAATCGCACCTATTCAGTACCTGAGCGACGTGCCTAAAGGTCACTAAATAGGTATAAACTGTACCTATATGAAGAACTAGACTACCTTTAGTCAACAAATCCACAAAATATATTTTTTAAACTTTTATTTAGTAAAAATGCTGGAATGCATTATTAAATGCTTACAATCCCTCTCTTACAAATCATTATGTATAATATTGCCAAATATAATCTCAAATTAAAATAAAAAATGATGTTGGTACTACAGTTATTACATTTTTCATACATTGTGCACTATAGTAGGTAGTTACGCACATAGGAAAACCTCTGTACCTAGGACCTAGTTTATCTAAAAACATAATTAATTAATAATATTTTATTTAATTGTCATTATTATTATAAATTCAGTCAGTTTTGACTCGATTAAAAGGTAAATAAATACTGGAAAATTATGTCATTGTGCCAAAAACAGGGTTGTGACGGCAAATACTGGGCCCATATTCCATGTAGGCTTGCTTTGTGTGGCATACTTGGTAGAACTCGGGAGTAGAGGCCAACATACTACCTCCAAACCATACAGCGTAACGTTGCATGTTGTGAGAGATGACTTGTACGTCAATTGGTTTCGGAGTGATACGGCCTTCAGACAACATAGTCGATAGCTTCAGTCTTGCATCGACAGTCCTCTTTATATCTCTCTGTAATCTTCTACCAAAGTCACGGAACATTGTCGACCCACCGGACAAAACAATGTTGCCATAAAGTCCCCTTCTAACATCAATAGGGCAAGATTGTATCACTTCATCGACCATCTCGTTCAAAGGCACCGTGAAATCAGGGTTAGAGAACTCTGGATGGAAGAAAATCTCAGGCCCCAAGAACCTTTCATACCCAACATCAACAGAGAAAGGGTTTTTGGTTATAGCATTAATACCTGTGTAGTTTTTCATCCATTTTCCAGGATCGGAATCATATTTTGCAAATTCCTTGGCTATGTCAGGACAGATGTAGCTGTATCTCTCTTTTATAGCCTTTGCTGTTTCTAAGCTTTGCTCTGGTGGTATCCCTACCTCACGTTCACGCAGGAGAGACTGTATGAAAGAGGTAATGTTCCTTCCTGCGATAGGTATATGTTTAATGCAAGAACCGATGACATATCCCTCAGCTACAGGTACAATGTGGGTTACACCATCTCCGCTGTCGACAACGATGCCGGTGAATGTGCGTTCTGCAGACGAACGCGACTTCCATGACGCGGCAAGCGCTAACACAGCTTGCACGGCAATGTACAAGCCGGGCACATTGAATGACTCAAACATTATCTCAGCTAAATATTCACGATTCTCGGGCGTGTTGAGCGGCGGCTCTGTCAGAAGAAAGTGATGGTCCTCGGGCTCTGCTCGTAAATATTTGAAAATACACTGCTCGATATACCGTTCCATGAGATCCCAATCTTCTACGAGGCCATGACGAACTGGATATTTGACGGAGTATCCCGTCGCGTCGAATGCTTCGTCACCGATAAAGAAGTCTAGATCCTCGACCGCCTTAGTCATGCGACGGGTGCTTTGATCACCGACTTTAGCAGTCTCTTTTATCGCTATCGCAGAGGGAATGATAAACTGAGGCTCCTTGTTCCCAGCGAAGCCCAGCTTAGTGTATCCCGTGCCGACGTCAATTACACACGCAGGCAACTGGTCCCCCATGATTTTGATTCACTTTTTGCAAGGGAAAATAGGAAAAATCACAAAAATATTCACTGGGTGCGGTATTTTATCTTAGAATTTTCTACAATTTTGACATTTGCCTGAAACGTCAAAACAAAATGATTCACTCATTATTTTTTTTTCATATAATGGCTTTGCTCGACTCATGCTTAGAGCCAATGTCAAAGTCAATGTTTTTTTGGGACAGAATATTTTATAGATAAAGGTTTTCGTGGGTATCGTGTCGCTGAATGCCTTCGACTATTTAACTACTGAATGCACTTGGACAAGGATCTTCAAGGAAAAATTGAGGAAAAATAACTATTACCTACGGAGTTTTTTCTTTGAAAAATATAATAACGAACAAAACCAATATAAATACGTAATACCTCTCCCGCCGCGCCGCATTATATCGGCGCGTAGGCGTCGGAGTGGTCAGTCGTTAAGTGTGGGGGGAACCCCACACTTAACGACTGACCACTCCGATCTTAGATCTTCTGCATAAAATTCTTAGGACTGTTTTTTTTTTAATTTCATAATTAGCAGTGCTCCGCGGTTTTACCCGCGCAACTCCCGATCCCGTGGGAATATCGGGATAAAAAGTGTATCCTTATACCAAGTTTCATCAAAATCGGTCCAGTAGTTTCGGAGCCTATGCAATGCCTATTCCTATTCAAACAAATCATCAAGTAGGTATTTCCCTTCTATAATGTTAAGAAAAACATTATTTTAAACTGGTTAAATTCATTGTAGCAATAGGTAGCTTTTTAAGTTACTAATTTCAAATAAAAAACAGGAAATAAAGCAGGGTTATTTTATTGTGACATCCTTTCCTCACTATTTACAAAATTTACCTACATTGTAGGAATGTATACAATATAGTATTAAAATTGGGTAATGTTACTTGGTACATATATATTCTGTGGTAATATGAAGTGAAATTAGGTACCCTCTCATTGTGTAAGTCCTCTAGTCCACGAAGTGAATGAAATTAACCAGTTGCAGAATGCAAACTATTATAGAATCACTTGTGGTTGCTAGAATGCTGCAATCCTAGTATTTATATAGCGGTCCGTACGCGATGCAACCAATCGAACCAATCACATAGCTGCTCGACTAGGTATATGAGTTACGGTTTTATGCATGGCTCGGGTGTGCAGTTTTAATGCAGCCAGGTTTTATTTAGGTACTTTGTAATAAATAATAAATTCTTTTGTAAGCATAACGAAAAATACTGTTGTGAAAATATAATATAATTAATTTTCCTTGTAAGGTTTACAAACAGACATTCAGAAGGCCAATTTTCGTAATTAACATTGTTCAAATTACATTTCAATATCATTTCGATTGCATCTCGATCACAAATAATACCCTCAAAGTAGCTCAAAATACCCTCAAAGTTCGCTTTTTGTAAAAAATAAACTGACTTTAAGGGTATCTTTTGCAATCGGAATGATATTGAAATGTAATTGAAACCATATTATTTACGAGAATTGGCCTTCAGGATGTAAATGGTATGTTTTCGACCCTAGCTATACAATGTACTATATTTGGATCTAGAAATAAACGAAATATGTATTAGCTAGTTTTTTTTTCCAAGTCCTCAACTTTGACTTACAGCTGTGTTCAGTGCAGGAATGGCGTATACTAATGATAATTATAAAAATATGTCTATTACTATATATATAATAATTTCTTAACACTAATAATTTGTTTAAAAAATGAATAAAGTAATAAATGTTAACAATGAATTATTTAAGTGCCTATAATATTTATTTATTTCGTTAGTTGGTGACATCGGAAAAAGTCAGATCATTTGTTGAATATTATGGTACATAAAAAAGAAAAAAAACATAAAACATCTGATTCAAGTAATTTTAAAAGTGATTGTTAAGGTGAAAGGGTACCTGCGCGCTCTCCATACAAACGTAGTCGACTATTTCCTCGCTGGAAAATGACACTAGCACAAATATTTTTTTGCCTTAAAACCTATAACTGCCATGACTATGCCCCTATGTTTTGATTTTTTTCATTTTCTAATTATCAGAGAAATTAAAATTTAAAAAAATAAAAAATTAAGAAAATCAAAAAATAGGGGCATGGTCATGGCAATTATAAGTTTTATGCACCAAAAATATTTGCTCTAGTGTTATTATCCAGGGAGAAAACAGTCGACTACGTTTGTAATAGTTTGTATGGAAAGAGCCTCCGGTACCCTTTCCTCTTAAATTTCAGTCATTATTTTGTTTGCAGGACCACCTTTCAAAGCTGAAGCAATGATAACATTAATATTAACTACAAATGAAACTTAATCTGTTGTGGTTAAATATTTTTTTATTTTTTAACATCAAATAACAGGAAAACCTGACACTTTACGAGATTTTGTTACATGGCATCTGTTAATTCTATTGAAGTCCTCCAAGAAAAGTGGTCGCGCAAAAAAAAATTGTGGCAACTATTATGCCAGTGTCCATATTCGTATGTCACCCTTTAGACATTTTTAAAGTCGCGTAGGTTTTTTGTGGTTACAAAAGAATGCCAATGGAATGATAGATAAGCCTTAATTTATACCAAAAGCCTTAACAAACAAATAGTAAGAATAATTTACGTTAGAATTTTAGTATAATTCTAATAACTATAAGAGAAATCTCAAACAAACTTTCATTTTAAAATATCTTACGCTATTTACAAAAGCATAGATATTGTAACTAAAATATGTAATTTCAATGAGGGAATTTTAAGACCACGTTTCAAAATTAGCAACAGATGGCGCTCGCAGATATGGTAACGAATGCTAAGCAGCTGCCAGCGACATCTCTTGAGTAAGGTACTTAGTTGTTTCTTATCGAGTATAAAAAGCCCTCAATGTAAAATAATCACTCTTTAAATGGTAGCAACAACTTAGCTAACTTCATAAAACGGTTTTAAATTAACAAATAACGAAGGACTGAGTTTGTGAACTATAAAACACAACAAATATTTATTTTGATTTAAAAACTATGAATTCTTGTTTGAAGAATTAATAGTATTTAAAACTATGAATCAACATCCTAGATTCCATTTTAATAAAGCTTAAAGTACCTACATAATGTTTATCCTTTCTTCCTTCATTTTTAGTATAGATGTTAATCAATGAAGGGGTAATACTTACCCAGTTTAATTTCGCGCCTTTATAACTTTGATACTTATTCAAAATTGACGCCATTACGCAGACAAATAATCTCATACTCCATGAAGGTACTAAGAAATGTTAGGTACTTAATTAGGTACTAGGTAACATTATGAAGTGTATAGTTCACAAACTCAATACATCACAATGCTCCAGTATAAAAATCAGACTCAAAAGAATGGGAGAACAGTGTGGTAGGAAATAAAAAACAAAAATTGGTACTGCAATCACAGCTGGCTCAGAATTGATTAAAGGTAGCAGGTTCGAATTCTACTTGGTAAATTAGAAATGCTATAACTGTCTAAAAGATGAACAGAGACATTCTTTCTCGGAGTAAATACGGAAAAATAATAATAATTATAAATCCAAAAGTATTACTCTTCACGGAACGTCATTCGTTCCGATTTGGGTCGTATTAGAAAATCTATAACTGTCAAAAGGGACATTCTTTCTCGGAGTAAATACGGCTAATCCTAACTATAATATTATAAATCCAAAAGTATAATTATTTATTTGATTGTTCTCTTCACGGTCTAACAACTGGAGCCATTTGGGTGACAATCGGCGTAGTGGTCGTTTAGGTGATAAAGAAGAGTAGGGTACTTTTGAACCAGAGATTTACGCGGGTGAAACCGCAGATCGCAGCTAGCATGGATATATAATCCTATTTAAAAAACTATGCATCAGCGAACCATATAATATTTTCTTCAATTTCCCACCACACTTTTATCACATTCCCTTAAAACAAGCAGATAACCACATAATATATCTTACGATAAAGTAGTCCTTCTTCGATAGAAGTGTTTATATTTCTCACCACATTGCATACGCCGAATCATCAATGTCAAAGATTGTGAAGAAACCGAGGATCGTGAGGAACACTATGACATTGCCGGCAAGTGTTAGGTAGCATGCTCCCCACATTATCTGGAAATATTAATAGTGAACTGCTTAATGAACTCCTCCATAAAGTTTTGTTAAATATTCCGTTTGTAAGAACAAAATTTAACACAAAAGTTGCATTATTCTATCTTGTTTGTGATTTCATATCTGTGATAGTAAACTAATGAACATAGATAAAAGACTAATGGCTTCAAAAATATTAGACAGGCATGCATAGAGACATAGATAACTGTGTCTCTATGCATGCTTCCGCCTATAAAGGCGGAAGCATACGTGTGTAAACATACATATACCACAAAGACATTGAAAAATATCATATTAAGTATTTGAAAACAAAAGACATTATAAAAGTCTAATCAAGGCATTTAAATTAATATATTATTATATCAATTTATATAGGTCTTTTTAAAAAGATGTAGGAAGACAGCAGTGCAAAAACTGACCTGTCTTCTTTTAGCGGCTGCACAGGCCTTTATATAAAGTCTTAAACAATTTTATTAAAAAGTCAAGTAATACATACCACTTCAGCTCTCGCTAGCACTATGGGCAGTGCAAATGAGCTCACAATGAATCCCATCGTAATAAACACAGCTGTTTCCATACAAGGTGAACTGGATGACGCTGTCGAGTCCGTGTACATTCGTGCAATCATCGTCGGAATCGGACAGAGTATGTAGAACAGGACCACGAAGAATGGCCACCATAATCTGGAGATGTCGAAATATTAAACATAAGAAGGCATGTACTTCCTTGTTAGAGATATTTTATGCTACTAGATCAACTCAGGTTCTATTTTAACGGGGAAAACCAGCCCAGTAGCCAAATCACACTGTGGTATTTATGGTCAAATTTTGCCACAATGTATGAAATGAACGCTTATATAGGCTGGGGGCTCCAATTTCTGCACTTAGACACTGTCCGCCCATTGTGCGTCAAAATGAAGGTAAATGATGGCTTATTATAATTATAAGTAACTAGCTGCGCTCCGCTGTTTCACGCGCGTAAGTCCCGATCCTGTGGGAATATCATAATGAAAAGTAGCCTTTAGCCTTCCTCAATAAATAGTCTATCCAACACAAAAAGAATTTTTCGATTCAAACCAGTAGTTCCTGAGATTAGTGTGTGCAAACACACAAACAAACTCTTCAGCTTTCTAATATTTGTATAGATTTTGGTTATAATAATGCAATGTTTTTCAGAATAGGACTGTGCACCATGGTCCATGCGAGACCTTATACCTATAAAGTGTTAAAGTACCCTGCTTCAACTTTTTACTGCCTCACAGAATGCAAGTCGCCTCCGAGAACTCATTGATTATTAGACAACAAGAGTTGACCCTTATCACAATTAATGGATCCTAGTTATTTCATATACAACCTATGTTTTTTTTACTTACTTGTAATTGGGCAAGGCACATGCTAGTATAACAAAGGTCATGCCAATCGAACCAGCAAACGCTAACGACACCAGGCTGAAAAATAAGACATTTTTGAGTTCTAATCAGTTCTATAAATAAAGAGGAAAAAAAGAATCTTTAATTATTTAAATATAATTGCCCGACTGTAGGTATGCCTATCATAACTCCTTTAGACATAATTTGTGTGGTTTGTGCAGTATTTTTGTATTGTTTGAGGTAAGTATGGAATTTCCTTGTTTCGTTTGAACTTGAAGTCTCATATTTCTTGATGAAGTAGGTCACTGTGTAGTTACGGTTACGGTAAGGCTAGATAAGCTCTTCTTATTCCAAACAATGAAGGTGTTGTCAATTTGGTATCGAGGATTTTTGTTTCTAGGTAAATTTTTACTAAGTGCTCCTAAATCACTTACCCTGAAGATTTCAGATGTCCAAAGGAATACATGAAAAATAAAGAATAAGAGATTTATTAGTAGGTAAATTGGAGATTTTATTTGTAAATAATGTATGAGTCAACATCAAAAGAATGACTTTCACATGCCAATTTGGGTGCACAAAACGTTGATTTAGATTTACTTGTAGATGTTTCGAATAGTTATTTCGATCGTACCTTTAATTCCAGCCATTTTTAACTTCTTGATTCAACAGAATAATTACATTCAATGCGTAACTATTACAAAACAATTATTTTTAGTCAGAAAATCAGTCCCAACAAATTCGCACGAAAAAATCCATAGACAATATATTTACAAGTGTTACCAAACTGTACTATTAAAATTGTTGACATAATTTATTGACACACCTACTCATGAAATAATGGTTTTTTTATTTTATTTCTTTAACAAACTTATAGAAAACTCTCTCTTCTCAATCAATGTCTCAATTTAATAGCGTTGACGTCGCATGTCGGTCGTCATGTACTACCTTTAATTTTTAAGCTAGGAACACCTCTAGACTTTGAAAGTCTACCCATGCTTCAAAAAACTTTATAAATTGGCGAGTCATACCTAGCCTGGCAACATTAAAGCCATAGACATTTTTTTTGGACAAACGGTATGGACTGTCACTGTCACATTTGTGTTGTCAAATATCCTCTTTGGTTGTCAACATCAGTGTCAGGCAAGTTAATTTGAGGTTATAATTTAACTAAATCCAAACAACCGCTTTCTGAATAAAACTAACGTAAATAACTTTAAAAAACACACTCTCATTATTAATTATCGCCGACCATGGATGACGATGCTGAGACTTACAAACTCTGGCGTATTCGGAAAACCGTAATGCAGGTATGTATTTCAGGTTAGGACCACTATTTTATCAGTTTGTAGCTTGTTTTACGTCTAAAACCACTCAAAATACTAGATAAACGAGAGCTTTAAACTTTATAAGTGCCTTTAACCCTATTTCATCCCATTAAATTGTCCAACAGTGTTGTAATGTAAACAACAACAAAAACTTTGCATAAACTTGTTTGTTTAAATTCCAGTTATGCCACGATCGCGGGTACTTAGTAACTCAAGATGAATTAGATCAGACCCTGGAGCAGTTCAAAGAACAATTTGGCGACAAACCAAGGTGTGTATATCAACCCACAAATTACTAGCGGCGCCCTAATGTTTGAGTCGCTCAAGTTCCGATCCCGTGAGAATAGCGAAATAAATTGTACCGTTTGTGTTATTCCAGAAGTTCAGCTATCTACATACCTAATTTCATCCAAATCTGACCATCCGTTTTAAACTAAAAGAGTAGCAAACAAACTCACAAACTTTCACATTTATTAACTTACTTACCAATGTGTAATTTTGTTGTTTCTGACACCGTTTTATCCACAACGTGCTTCTTAATTTTCTCATCTATTATCTGCATGATTTGTACATCTAAAAACAGTAATAAAAATACACACAAATTAAAAAAAATCAAAATAATAAGATGTCAAAATGAAAGACAAAATCACTTTGACAACATATTTTTATAAGTGTAAGAAGTTTATAACAGTAATTAACAGGCTTAAATATCTGAATGTTAATTCCACCTCCATTCAGCTTTTTTACAGTGTACAACTTATCTCACCAGTAAAATACAAATTAAAATAGTTTGAACGACTTTTAACACCACACTACTAATGCTAATATTTTGTTTAGTGAAAAACGTCCAGCGAGAAGTGACTTGATCGTCCTTGTAGCGCATAACGATGACCCAACTGATCAGATGTTCGTATTCTTCCCGGACGAAGCTAAAATAGGAATCAAGACTATCAAGACTTATTGTACAAGAATGCAGGAAGAGAATATACATAGAGCTATTGTGGTTGTACAAGCAGGTAAACTAAGAACTTTATTAAATTAATAGCATCGCTCAGCGGTTTCACCTGCATACCTCCTGATCCTGTGGGAATATCGGGATAAAAATAATGCCAATGAATCAATGTATCCTCATAACAGAGTCATCAAAATCGGTCCAGTAGTTTCGAACCTATTCTTTAGAAACAAAAAAGTCTTTCTGCTTTATAATAATGAATGTAGGCTAGCTATGCTCAACAGGCAAAAACACACTTTGAAAAAGTTCCAAAAATTCATTTTCTTTCTTACTGTTTACCTACTTAGGAATCATAAGGTAGCCCTGTGCTAAATTTCGGGTTTCTAGCCCAAGTGGTTTAGGCAATGCAGTTTTATGAGTCTGTAAGTCAGTCAGTCAGTAAAAAGTGTGTTATTATTAATTATCATAGCATCTCAGAATTCAGATATAGTACAAGGGGAAAGTAGTCCATTCCCCTAATGGACAACTGATCCCTGTATAAAATTCCTTGAAAACTGATCAAGCATTTTGTCTATGAAGTAACAGACAAACGTTTAAAATCAGGATTTGAAAACCGCAAAACAAAATAGGAGAGTAAATTAAAAGAGCATCATATTATATAAATTCCATATGTTGTAAGTCTTTCAAAACCCCCTATTTTTTACAATTAACTCTAAGGAGTCAATAATAAGAGTTTTAAACCAAAAAAAAAGGTTCTTTTAAAAATTATTTTATTTCAGGTATGACCCCATCAGCCAAGCAGTCTCTCGTCGACATGGCCCCAAAGTACATCCTCGAGCAGTTCTTGGAATCTGAACTACTGATCAATATAACTGAACATGAACTTGTTCCTGAACACATCGTGCTGACTCCTGATGAGAAACAAGAACTGCTCGCTAGATAGTATCCTTTTAAAAAACAATGGTTGTCTGTAAAGTTGGTTTACGGACGATAATTTTACGTGACAACGTCCTAAGAACTCTTTTGTATCATTGACAAACTTCAATATGTTGCTATGGTTACTTGTCCATAACGTTTCTATGGTAACTTAATCACGTATGACGTCACACTTTTTTGAGAGTGCAGATGTTCACCAATTTATAACACGTAAGTCAAAAAGGCGGCCATTACCATTATAAAAAATAAAAAATAAAATAAATAAATATAAATATTTCAGGACATATTACACATCGCCATCCAGCCCCAAGCTAAGCAACTAAATGCTTGTGTTATGGGTGCCAGATAACGGATAAACTACATTATATTCAGTTTTGACGTGTAACGCCAAGTACGATCGGTTGCATAATTGCAGACCCACCGTAGAGCTCCAAAATGGCTGTTATAAGAATATTTTCAACACAAGCACGATTCTAGGCACCTGCTTTAGTTGAAGTTTAAATTCTTCTAAACTCATGAATTTATCAAACAAAAATTATTAGAATGAAAACATGCCAATTATTGTAATTTTTGAACTCTACCGGGGCCTGCAATTATGCAGCCGACTGTACGTATGAGCGACCTAATATAATCATGCCAATCCTATTGTGTCATCCGCGATAGGGTATTGAAAAGCAATTTCGGTCTTGCAAGCCACATTAGAGCTCATTAGCAATGCAATCTTATAATCTGAATAACTGGGTCGCCGTCGTCAAAATTGATGAGGAGGACTAAATATACTCTGCTTTTAGTATTTGTTTTTATAGCAACAACAGAAATGCATCATCTGTAAAAATTTTAACTGTTTAGCTATCACGGTTCATAAGATACAGCCTGGTGACAGACAGATCTTCTATAATCTTTACAATTATAAAACAAAGTCGCTTTATCTGTCTGTCCCTATGTATGTATACTTAGATCTTTGAAACTACGCAACGGATTTTGATGCAGTTTTTTTTTAATAGATAGAGTGATTCAAGAGGAAGGTTCATATGTATAACTAGGGACCCGCCCCGGCTTCGCACGGCTATATTATGCATGTATTATACATTTATACCTTCCTCTTGAATAACTCTATCTATTAAAAAAACCGCATCAAAATCCGTTGCGTAGTTTTAAAGATTTAAGCATACATAGGAATATAGGGACATAGGGACAGAGAAAGCGACTTTGTTTTATACTATGTAGTGATGGATGATGCGTGCATAATACAGCCGTGCGAAGACGGGGATGGTCGCTAGTAATATTATAAAGCGGAAAGATTTGATTGTTTGTTTGCATTGAATATATTTCTAAACTGCTGGACCGATTTTGATGAAATTTGGTATGAAGATACATTGATTCATTGGGAGTGTCATAGGCTACTTTTTATTTCGTTATTCCCACGGGATCGGGAGTTACAGGGGTGAAACCACTGAGCACTGCTAGCAATCAATAATTACCTGAACTTCGCCTCAGTAAACTAAAGGAGAACATGTTAATGAGAATACAAGCTGGTGATCCGGTCGCGAGATACTTTGGACTTAAACGAGGACAGGTATGTTTACAAATATAAATATATATATATTTCTACTTTTTATCCTACTATCTTCTCAATACATATAAAATCCTTTGTCCTGAATGACTGACGGATCAACGCACAGTCTAAACCGCTGATCGTAGAGACCTGAAACTTGGAGGGACTTGGATCTTTGTATCACGTAGACATCCGATAAGAAAGGAGTTTCCGAAATTCTACCCCTTAGGGGGTGAAAAAGAGGTGCAAAGTTTGTATGGGATAACGTGATTCCTTGGTCCAATCTTATTTTAACCATTTTCGACTTCTACTCGGACCAAGTCGCGGGCGAAAGCTAGTCTATCTATATACAAGATAAAAATACTATTAAACTATAAGAGCTATTCGGGTGTTCGCCCGACGCGCCACAGAGGTCGAGAGGTGGTCGACTGCGACGCAGAAGGTTGCGGGTTCGATTCCCGCCGGGAACAAGTATTTATGCTGACCATAAATTCTTGTTTCTGGTTCTGGGTGTTTCCTATATGTATAATATGTATATATTTACAAAAAAAAAAGTATATAAGTAGTTTATCCGTTATCTGGCACCCATAACACAAGCATTAAGTTGCTTAGCTTGGGGCTGGATGGCGATGTGTAATTTATATTTATTCAAAACTTCTGTCGTAGGTGGATCGTAGGAGCACACTTAAAAAGCATGTTTTTCGAAATCGATATCAAAAGGGGTAAAAAAAGCTGAGTAATGATATTATAAATGTAGAAGTTTGTGTGCTTATTCTTACAAAAACTACCAAAAATGAAAAAGGCTACTTTTGATCCGTACCGCGAGGCACAGCGTGATATTATATAGGTACCCCGACTTTCAATTCGGAGGTTATTTCATTCAACGCGATTTGGTACATAATAATTTTAAAAAAAGATGCGTCCCAAATTCCGCATCCCAAGCAGACGACGCTGTCCAGACCAATATGTAGTTACTTAAATCGTATGAAGAATTCCCTAACTAATGGGGCTTTATTCCCACGTCTATAGATTTCCAATTCAGCAGATTTTCAATACTACAAAATCCCATGTCTACAGATTCTCATGCCTACAGTATCCTATTTGTACAGATTCCCATAGTGTATGAGCCAACACCATAACACGCCATAAACCTAATGCCAAAAGTTAGAAAGAGTCTATCTAAAGGTAGTGTTAAATCAGTAAATTTCACTATAACATTATACTTACCAACCTACTACGTAAGGATTAGATCACTGATGTATCTGTAACAATATTGCGCAATGTTTGATTATCATATCGTTATACAATACGCTAGCTAATGATCGAGTAGATAAAAAACTTTCATGTAGAAATGTGTGAATTTATTATTTGGGTATTGAATTGGACTGTTGTTGACTGGTCCCACTGGTTCGGGCGGTTTTTTTTTACTAAATGTTGACTGGTCCTAAGGCTTATAAAAGAAAAAAATGGCTGCGTGTACTTATGTACGCGCGTGAGAAGTTATACGTCCGTCAGTCTGATATTTATTTTGCGGGCAGCTTCAACCTGTTACTTTAGTGTTACAGTGATGCGCGCGCATCTTAAAACTTCACTCTCGCAGCTTCGACCTGTTTAACTCATCGAACTTCATAGCATATTCATAGTTTGAAAGAATTTAAATTAATTATATCAAACTATAATCGTATTCGAGAGAATAAACAAAAATAAAATATAAGTTCACTAAACTGTTTTTTTATCTAAATATTGAGCGCTGTTGTTGTACACAGATTCCTGTTATATTTTCTGGCATTTGTGAAAATAATTTTCTTGTCTTAGATAAGATAATGTCTCTATCTATCTATACATATAAAATGCTTTGTCCTGCCTGCCTAGCATGAAGA
Source organism: Idaea aversata (assembly GCA_907269075.1). NCBI lineage: Eukaryota > Metazoa > Arthropoda > Insecta > Lepidoptera > Geometridae > Idaea > Idaea aversata. Next base: position 6,561,123 of record OU026101.1, read on the forward strand.
CCAAAACACGATACGATAAAGCGATATCACGCGATATAACTACATCAACTCTCAAAATATGATAGATAAAGCCGCCGTGTTGAATTTTTATTATAAATTGCGATAAAAATTATGATAAAAATTCAACATGGCGGCTTTATCTATCATGTTTTGAGAGTTGATGTAGTTATATCTGTTTATCGTATCGTGTTTTGGTCTTCATGCTAGGCATACTGAATGGCTAACTGACTGACGGATCAACGCACAGCCTAAACCGCTGATCGTAGAGTCCTGGAACTTGGAGGGTTTGTTCTTTGTATGACGGGGGTGAAAAAGGGGGACAAAGTTTGTTTGGGACAATGTGATTCCTTGATCCAATCTACTTCAAATTTTGCATAAACATTCTTTAACAGAATTGATAGAAGACGTCTTTACGTCATCTATTTCTATTTACTAACGGGATTAAAAATGGGTAGAAAGTTAATTTGTCACCTTTTTAGGGGTTTGTCTGGTTTTGTGTTGTTATAATTAGGGCTAGGTAAAGGCCATTGCACATTATACGTAGGTACGGTCGGCTGCATAATTGCTGACCCACCGTAGGGCTCCAAGACGGCTGTTATAAGAATGTTTTCAACACGAGCGAGATTCTAGACAACTGCTGTAGGTGAAGATTAAAAAGTCGTCTAACTCATCAATTACCTCCATTGCACATTATACGTAGGTACGGTCGGCTGCATAATTGCTGACCCACCGTAGAGCTCCAAGACGGCTGTTATAAGAATGTTTTCAACACGAGCGAGATTCTAGACAACTGCTGTAGGTGAAGATTAAAAAGTCGTCTAACTCATCAATTACCTAATCAAACAAAAATTATAAGAATGCAAACATTCCAATAATAGTAATTTTAGAACTCTACCGAGGGCTGAAATTATGCAGCCGACTACAAATACATATGACAATCGTAAAAAATGGCCAATTCAACCTTTAATTTTAATCCACCGACATTTGAATGGCATATAATTAACATAGATCTGACATGTATTAGAGAAATAAACCTTTTAATTAGTACCAATAAATTAATCCCAGTGTTGATTTCGTTAACTTTAAAATATGCGTGAGCGCATATCATAAAGTTAACTTGGTTTAGAGGCTTTGACTTCCGCTTACTTTCAATACAAATTATACTTGGGTTTTATTTGTGGCTTTACTCGTCTTTTTATTAATAATTTTAAATACTTACAGTGCTTATCGATTGTTGTAATGATATTTAATGTTACGGCTGAATTGTAATGGGACTAAATCGAATATTTGAAATTCTACCTAAGTACCTACTCGTATATCGAGAACCAACGGGAGTATCGCCATCCGTTCAAATTCTGAATTTGTACAATTAGTGATTTGTTAGCAGTTCGTTCAAAATGTTGTATAATAAACTAGCGACCCGCCCCGGCTATATTATGCATGTATTATACATATAAACCTTCCTCTTGAATCACTCTATCTATTAATAGAATCAAAATCCGTTGCGTAGTTTTGAAGATCTAAGCATAGAAAGGGAAATAGGGACATAGGGACGGCGAAAAGTGACTTTATTTTATACTATTAGTCCATTGAAATGTTACATTTTTTTGGGCTTAGCGTGCATTTGTCAGAGGACGCAATTTTATTTTATAGAAATCAAGAGGGGGTTAGTCTAAGCTTAAATCCAAGTTTGAGGGATTGTAGCTATTGTCCTACGGCCGCCATCTTGGAAAAAGGAATTCAAACGGTTTTTATGGGTTATCTGACAAACTATAGGTCTCACAAAAAATATTATTTAACATTTTTTGTTGCAAATATGATTATCTACAACTTTTGCTCAGTTACTTTTAGTCGTAGAACAAAAAACAAAAAGTTATAAGCGAAAATCCATGAAAAATTGAGTTTTTATTTTTACTAAGAATACTGATTTCGTAGCACCATGGGAGTAGCCCAGGGTTTTCAAGGATGTAAATTCAGGTATAGACTACTCTCGGAGGTTCTAAAAACATATAAAAATGATTACATGCGCTTTTTCGATGTTTACCTTTTATTGTTAATTTTCAGAAGAAGAACATATTTTGAAAATTATAAGTCCTATCAACATACTTTCAAGACAATTATTGTAGACAATTTAATGAAGAATATATCGGTCATTAACAGTTTTGTTATAGCTTTAACTGTTTTTATAATAAAATAAAAAAACTGTAAGGCTGATACAAAACAGGGTCGACGGGACTTAAAAAATCACTTTACAGCTTTTAAACTATAAGTCCCATCTACATACTTCTGAGGTAAATGTTGTAGTGAATTTGATGAAGATCATATTGCTCATTGGCAATTTAGTTATAACTTTAACCGTTTTCATAAAAAATGCAAAAAAACTCTAAACTGGCACACAAAAGGGGGGAAAAGGGGGGAACTAATCGCCATACGACTTGTTTCTACTTCTATATCTTATTATCTATGTAAAAGCTACCTGCATGCCAAGTTTCATGCTTTTAGCCAGATGGGACCGTAATAAGAGATAAGGAATCTGAGTAATGGATTTTCGCTTATAACTTTTTTATTTTTGGTTTACGACTAAAAGTTACTTAATAAAAGTTGTAGATAATCATATTTGCAACAAAAAATGTTAAGTAATATTTTTTGTGAGACCTATAGTTTGTCAGATAAACCATAAAAACCATTTAAATCCCTTTTTCCAAGATGGCGGCCGTGGGACAAGAGCTACAATCCCTCAAACTTGGATTTAAGCTTAGACTAACCCCCTCTTGATATCTATAAAATAAAATTGCGTCCTCTGACAAATGCAACCCCAAATGTAACTTTTCAATGGACTATATGTAGTGATTATCAATTCGTAAAAAATGTAAGGTAAGATGCTTCAGCGCCTCGCGTTTCTTCCGCGTTAGTTCCGATCCCATTGGAATATCGGAATCAATTGTAGCCTAGTTCATCTCTCGACGATAAGCTTTCTAACAGTAAAAGATATTTCATAGAGGTTTTTGAATGGATGTTTGAAATATTCATACAATTAATACATATTATTTCAAATAATTCCCTTGTAAAAGTAGAACGATTTTCCGCGTAGGGGTTAAACTTTCCGAACTCCTTTCTTAGGATGCCTTTAAAGTTTTAGCCCGATAGCTGTGCGCTGTTATTTCAGATAGTCAGTCAGGACTTTGATTTTATATTGACAAATAAAATATCTTGTTATCATTTTCGTTATTTTTTTCAGGTGGTAAAAATTATCCGATCGTCAGAAACAGCTGGAAGATACATTTCATATAGATTAGTATGTTAAGATAGTTAAGCTATTAATAAAGGACCAATTTCGTATATTATGTTTCATTAGACATGTACAGGGTGAATTTTTATGTGGGCCTTCAGGGCTATATCCTAAACTATAAGAGATAGCGAAAAATGCTGAAAGGAGTTGCGTGCCCGATTTTGACAAAAACTAAAAGTGCATCATTAGATTTTTGAAAAAGTAATTAGTACCCTAGCCGAGAATCGAACCTGTTGATTTTGCAAAAAAATAATCACCTATATTTTTATACCAGGCGATAGTGTTGCTGATAGAGACCAATACCTGGAAACAAACATAGTATGGCAAATCAAAGGAAATGGCTATATTGGCTATATATATATAAATGGCTAATATATTAAGGTTAAGGTCTTCGCCATGTACCTATACTACTAGATCAAACAAGAAAGGTAACTGGAGTGACATTTTTCACCGCTATCCCTATCCCAGTTGGACCCTAAAAAGGACCAAAAGACCGCCTTATTAAGGTGAAAGGGCGCCTACCTGCGCTCTCTCCATACAAACGTAGTCGATTGTTTCCTCCCTGGATAATGACACTAGCACAAATATTTTTGTGCCATTAAACCTATAACTGCCATGGCTATGCCCTATGTTTTGTTTTTTTTTCATTTTCTAATTAACTATCATAAAAATTAGGATTTTAAAATTAAAAAAATAAAAAAAAAACAAAAAATAGGGGCATGGTCATGGCAGTTATAAGTTTTATGCACCAAAAATATTTGCTCTAATGTCATTATCCGGGGAGAAAACAGTCTACTACGTTTGTAATAGTTTGTATGGAAAAAGCCCACGGTACCCTTTCCTCTTAAGTAATAGTCGATTTTCCAGTAGAGGTAGGTCTAGGTACCACTAAAAAAGGTAATACCTACTTACTAAAAATCAACTTCACCGAACGAACATAATAATGAATATACTTACCTACAATGTTGATTGTCTAAAATAAGCGTATCATTGAATACCCGAACCTAAGGTATTACGTACCTAACAAGTTAGGGTATATGAAAGTGATAGTTACAGGTTTACACTAATTGTTAAAAATCGTTAATAAAAAACCAACATCTTCAAAGTAATTAGTGTTGATTGTAAAACGCAATCAAACAATGAAACTTGTAGGTATATCTACAGAAAGACGAAAGTAATAGGTATAGGCTTAGTGTAAGTTATCTCGAATTTTAATTCGAAGTTAGTGAGTTCAAATGCCGAAGCTGGTTGTACACCACTGAAAAACTTATGAGCTTATTTAACGCCTTGTTCTTATGGTTAAAGAAAATATGTGAAAACTGTCATTCCGGAAAACTATCACCATGGTTGGAAGCAGGCCCCTTTTTCCACTGGGCACGCTGAGCACATGCCCAAGGCCCCTAGTTATTAATGATTTTGCCCATCTCAAATCTAGAAAGGTTCCTCTTCAATCAACATTGAAGAGGGACCTTTCTCAGAATTGTTCTTAAGTAGATACTTGTGAATGCTAAAAGAGTAACTTTTATTCTCTCAAAGACTTAGGGGCCCCAGTATCCCAATATGCCCTGGGCCTCCAATAGGTTAAAGACTGGTTCGAAGGCTGGTCTGGTACATTAATCTAAACCGAAGTATGTACCCGTAACGTCTTCACTATCACTATATATTATACTAGCGACCCGCCCCGGCTTCGCACGGCTATATTATGCATGTATTATACATATAAACCTTTCTCTTGAATCACTATATCTATTAAAAATAAATATTAAAAAATATAAAATCCGTTGCGTAGTTTTACTATCACTACATAGTATAAAATAAAGTCACTTTTCGCCGTCCCTATGTCCCTTTGTATGCTTAGATCTTTAAAACTACGCAACGGATTTTGATGCGGTTCCTCTTGAATCGCTCTATCTATTAAAAAAAAACGCATCAAAATCCGTTGCGTATAGTTTTAAAGATTTAAGCATACAAAGGGATATAGGGACAGAGAAACCGACTTTGTTTTATACTATGTAGTGAAGTGATACATGCATAATATAGCCGTGCGAAGCCGGAGCGGGTCGCTAGTTTATTATAAAAAGATGTAGGTACCCTACTTAGTTGACATTTCGACAACTCAAGGTACGAATAGCTATTTACTTACCTAAGTTAATCGTGGGAACATCGGAAATCCTTTCAGTTTTCGAATGCAAGGACCTTTCGGACAGTGAAACGCTGAGTTGGTAGGTATGTTTGTGTAAGTAACTTTTCAAGGATGCGGTTTCTTAAGGTGAAAGGGTACCGGCGCTCTCTCTGTACAAACGTAGTCGACTGTTTCCTCCCTGGATAATGATACTAGCACAAATATTTTTGTGCCATAAAACCTATAACTGCCATGACTATGCCCCTATTTTTCATTTTCTAATTATCATAAAAATTAAGATTAAAAAATGAAAAAAATAAGGGGCATGGTCATTGGTCATGGCAGTTATAAGTTTTATGCACCAAAAATATTTGCTATAGTGTAATTATCCAGGGAGGAAACAATCGACTTTGTAATAGTTTGTATGGAGAGAGCCCCTTTCCTCTTAATACAAGGTAAGTTTTCATTATAGAGTAGGTACCTAGTTACCACGCAGCTGGATCTCGAAATGAGACCTTCATTTTTGAGATTTTCCACACGATGAACCCAGCGACGTGCCCATAAGTGTTTTTAATAAATGAAGAGAGAACAAAAATTCGGTATAAGTACTTGGAAGCAAATTTAAAAAAAACATGAGTAGGGGCTTTTAAAAAGTAGTAACTAAGTAGGTAGGTATATACTTAGAACAAAAATCAAAATAAAGTTATTCCCTAAAGTCACCTTGTCATTTATCTTAAAAACAATTGACTACCTACCTACTTGCAAAGGTCTTAGGAAACGAATTTAGGATGTGTGTCTTCAGAACAGACATAAGAGAAAAAAATACAAGAAACCCTGAGAAACTCGTATACCCTAGAGTTTTTGTTCGCTATTTCCATAAATAAGCGAAAGTGATATAATTGTCTTAACACCTGCCTTTATTTACCAATTCTCCACGGCAATAGTCTTGATTCGACAATAGAAAATTAATTCAATAAACCAGCCCAGACGACCTTGCCTATAATAGTCAAGAAAATCATACATATTTAATTATAACTTTCACACTTTTGAGGAATCTATGTGCCTGTAGTAGGATTAAATCGATAAAACCTACTTAGTCAGTCGGTCACATTAGAAAGTAAAAAAAACTGATATCCACAAATTTGATGTTGCTACATAAATATTTAAATTTGACCGGTTATCTACCTACCTAGTAAACTACGGAAATATATGTAGGGAAGTGATTTCACGACGAATATGTTAATTCGAGTTTTTTGGGTCTAAAAACAGCAGTGGTTTAATGGTTAAACTGAAGATAAATATATTGTGACAATTAAAATTCCCTTTGATTAGTCGTTTACGTTTAGAAGTGAAAGTTATTGAATAGTTATTCAAATTGATATCATTAATTAAATTAAAGACGTAGTAGCTCATTGCATAGATTAACAAACATAGATTAGCATAGATTATACCTACGGATTTTAACTTACTAAATTACTTGAAAAGTAAAGCCCTAGACTTCAAACTTGAAAGCGCTAGCCTATAGTGCTTAAGACTGGCTCCATCATCTGACTCTGGACATCGGCTGATACTTCAAGACCTACAATTCCTAGTTAGTTCAAAATGCCCTTGCCATGCACGCATATCTATTAGATACACCTGCATCATGAAAAACAGGTATCTTAACACTCTCCAAACAGCACTCTTGCTTAAGGATAGGTATTCATACAACACAGTTACGTTAACTGTTTTGGGGGTCTGTATTGCTCGTGTTCGTGGGATTTAGACCTATTTGTCCCACACATGACCCTTGGGTGGTGCTAAAGGAGCAATCTTCTAGTCCGACCGGGCGGCCGCTGCGGCACATGAGTAGAAGTGCTGATGCGGCTTGTTAAAATTACCACCAAGTCGTATCGCTAAGCGGACTTGTAGGCCAGTGCATCCACAAAAAGGAGTTTTTGTTCCTCTGCCGTCTTCATACCTTCACTCGCATCCCTCGAAAGCCCCCGTTTATTTGGGGATCTTTTTTGAGTTACGAGCGTATAAGATGTTCTAGGAAAACGTGCTACATCTTAGACCGCATCGTCTCTTACCATCGTGTGAGATAGTGGTCAAATGCTCACCTATCACTGCATAGTCACTACATAGTATAAAACAAAGTCGCTTTCTCTGTCCCTATGTCCCTATGTATGCTTAGATCTCTAAAACTACGCAAAGGATTTTGATGCGGTTTTTAAATAGATAGAGTTATTAAAGAGGAAGGTTTTCAGATATAATACATGCATGCATAATACAGCCGTGCGAAGCCGGGGCGGGTCGCTAGTTTCTTATAAAATACTGTCATAAAGAAAGTATTCTAAAAAAGTTATTTGTTTTTTTTTTATAATAAGTATTATTACTAGAATGTTCTTAATCATGTATTTTCCTATCACATCAATCAGTTTCAATATCTCATAAGCGTACAAAAAACTGAACGTGCAATTTCGAAGAAAATCGTAATCATGGTGCGTATCTTGCGTAAAAACGCAAACTTCCACAACATACCTACCTACTTACCTAGACTACAACGTAAGTATTCTACCTGTCGATGTTCGTCAGAGATCACGCAATATCGACTTCGAATCAAACTGTTTTACAATGAAGAAAAAGTAATATGTGTTAGTGGTAGAGTTAATAAGCTAAGTAAATAATAAGATCGTTTTATACATATACCAGCTATGCCCGGTTTCACACGTATAAGTTCCGATCCAGCAGGAATTTCGGGAGCAAAAATATTAGTACATTTTGTTTTCGATCCCACGGACCGCGGTCCGCATACGGACCGCCGCCGGCCAATTTTGTGCGGACCGCGAGAACACAGCCAACGTGCAGTACAAAATACGTAATTTAATAAAAATCTATGCCCCCCATTATCTTTGTTGACGTCTATTCAAAAACGGCTGAGCGAAGTTGGTAACGAGCTTGATCGTCACGGCGGAGAAGCGCGCGTCGTGTCTCGAGGGCATGGGTAATCACAATTCGAAGATGTCCTTTCTTAAAACGGACCCTAAACGAAACTAATTAGTGACCCCTGCCATAGACTATCACTATTCCGAGTTTCATCCAAATCTGCCCAGTCATTTGACCGTGAAGATGACACAAATAGGTAAATACTTAAACAAGCTTTCGGATTTATAGTATTTGTTAGGATTAGCTGCGGTTTAACCAGCGTAGTCCCAATTCCGCAAGAATTTCTAGATAATAGGTATCCTATATTTTAATCCAGGTGTTCAGTTAACTACATACCGAGTTCCAAATCAATTGGTTCAGTAGTTTTTGCGTAAAGGAGTAACAAACACACAGAGAGAGGATTTGCAGTTGAAGTTTGGCAATTATTGTGTTAAGTTGATGTTTAATTAGCGTTTTCATATTATGAACGGAACAGGACGGGTTCCTACTTCAATTTTAGAAACACGAGTCTACGAAAAGAAAAACATCGACAAAGTAGGAACCTACTATAACAGCGGCCCGGATGCAACAAGCATTGTGTGACCTAATTAAAAATAAGTAAGCTAAGTAGCTACTGCCTGTAATAAGCACCATTGTTATGACATTGTATTTTGTCTATATGTACCGACTTACTAATCTCCAATTGTCACACTATTGTTTTGCATAAAACAATGACTAATAGAATCAATCAAAGCCCACTTACTTATACTTTCACCACATCTGCAAGGATTAGCCGGGTTCATGCTGGGTTTTATTACACCAAACCTGTATCTAAGATCTACAAGAAACCTAGGTCTTAGTTTATTGTATCGCATCTTACTATGTACTTATTATTATCGTCTGGACATCCATTTCAAGTAGGTATACCTTCAAAAATCAATACTAATATTATAAAGCTGAAGAGTTTGTTTGTTTAAACGAGCTAATCTCAGGAACTACTGGTTCGAATTGAAAAATTCTTTGTTTTAGATAGTCCATTTATCGAGGAAGGCTATAAGCTATTTTATATTTCGGTATTCCCACGGGATCGGGAGCTACACGGGTGAAACCGCGAAGTACTGCTAGTATTTAATAACTTGACCTTTGTGAGCATGAACACAAAAAAAACAAATGAGTTACTTACTCGTGCCTTTTTTTCATTAGGGGAGCATTCCGAAGCCACACATCCTAACTTAGTTTTGAAGACGTTTTAATGTTATTTTATGAAAATGAATCCAAGTGAATTATTGTCTAATCCATCCATGTCATTATAATCGACGACAAGAAGGCGTGAAGGCAATAGGTCTATAATAGCTTACAGTATAGAATAGACTTTAATTGTTTATTCTATTGTTTGATTACCGGCACTTACTCTCAAGTTAGTTATCTGTCAGTTTTATGGTAGTTCTATTAGCACTAGCACACTATTAGCAGTCATTAGGTTTAGGACTAACCTTTGATGATTTCTAAGGGCAAGCTTATTGAATATTTTACTGCTAATTGGTACATATACCTCACGCATTCATAATTAACTACTGAAGGTACTTTCTATTAAAGTGTAGGTAATAGTACATTGTTACCCTAGGTGTGAAAGTCTCTCATTAAGCCCCGAGACGGAGATTGGCTAATAGTTCGAGGGACTAAATAAGTCTTTCATGCTTTCACCCGAGGTAAACACTGTGCTTTTCATTACGAATAATACATAAAATTCTTCCTAACAACGAGAGTAAATGAGAGACTCCATACTACCTGATCCTCTTACAAGGTTGGGACCAAAGAGGTTATATACATGTAGTGTTATTCTTTGGTGTTACTTAAAGCAAGGAGGTTAGATTTTGAAGTTTCTAATGCGTAATGATACTGATACTGGCTACATGCACATTGCACATGCCGTGCGAAGCCATAATTTGACATGACAGCTGTCAGTGAAAGCGATTTTCCCTAGGGCTGGAAGTTTTTCTTTCTACACGCTCTTCAGGCACCTTTACACCTACTTTCGGAGTATGAGTAATGAAAAATGTCTTTACCTATACATTATTACCTATCTGATTACCTACCAGATCCGACTTTTAAGACTCTACCTTCCTTTGCAGCTTTGGTACAGACACATTACCAATTAGCTGAACCCCACGTGACCCAGAGCTCATTCGCATATATATATTTGCTGCAAATCCAGCAAATTGCAACCTGATATGACGTTGGCTTGCCCAAAATCTATAGATACCACCCTCTCAGCTTAGTCAACAATGTCCCGAAGAAAAAACTTGTCAATATGACTGGAGCCAACTAAGCCGCGGATTTTACTGCACCATATGAGATTGTTAATAGCGCACATAGGTTTTTTTGTTAAGAAAAAATTGTGTACAATCTGATTAAAAAACTATAAATACCTACATAAGTACTTATGAGTGTCAATATTTAAAAAATGTATTAATAGCATTCGTCTAGCTTTCAGCTCGAGTGCTTCCAAATCGAATGAATCATTCAAGATAATGACCTCACGGTAAAGTTTGTTTAAAAATAAGTGAGTTTAACAAATACTTAGTAATTTGCATCAAACGGTATCGATAATAATGTCCTATTAATAGTTGAAGTGTCGGTTTGTATTAAAAGATCGATCAATCAATCGTATAACTGTTAGTAAAGTAATATAACACAGTGGCAATTGCATCGACGATTTCGTATTTTCATTTCTAAGAAACGTAGCTGCGCGATTTCACCCGCGAACCGTTTTTTTTCTCAATAAATAAAATAAAAATTAAAGAACCTAAGATTAAGAAGGATCTTAAGATTTATTCATATCCCGATCCCGTTGTTTTTAGGGATTCCGTACCTCAAAAGGTGAATTTTAATTTTTTTAATTATTAATTTACTTAAATTTTTGTTGTGAAACATCTATAGCTGCACGTAAAACCGATTTCTGGCGTGCCGACGCATGCCGTGGCGACGCGTCGCCACGCTATATGATGGTATATATATGTATATACAGTCCATATGCAGTAGTGTGTACGGTGTGGCGACGCGTCGCCATGCGCAATCGACTGTGCGATTCTATCACAATCTGTTCTTTTCTGCATATCACTTTTACAAAATAATGTCGTTGTTTCACATCTGCCAGGCGTCCCGTGACGGCTCACATTTTTTTTTATCTAACCCCTAGTATTCTACTGCTAGGACAAAGGTCTCCCCTAACTCCATTCATCGGTCGTTGTCCTGGGCCACCTCCAGCCAAGCTGGCTCAAGGCGGTCGAGGTCGTCTCGCCAACGCCTTTGTGGCCGACCTCGACGTTCGCCGAGCGTTGAAATAATAGGATAAAGAGCTTCTCCATATCATAGACTGTCCCTATATATTTTCTAATAGAAAACGGTCAAGCCCTTTGACCTAGAAGAGGGGACAAACAAACATACAAACATTTTCCATTACAAGTGTTGTGATATTGTTGGATCAACTACTGCAGAAAACTTGGTGCGGGGAAATGCATGTGTCAAGCAATCTGTGATTTAACATAGTTGCTGATGTTGGCACCACTGACGCAAAGACTCTTCTCTTGACGTATCCTGTGATATGGGCCTGTATGTGCTGTAAGTACTAAAAGAGTTTAGGTATTTTTATATGTTATTTAAGTAATGGAATCCATAATTTGTGCATATAGCCGGCTAGTTGAGTCTCAAGTAAGTAATCATACTTTTATCAAGTTTATCTTAAATGGACTGAAATCGTGTTTATTTTTCGCAATTTCGTCAGTCCTTATAAAAAATTTTCATAAGTATTTCACTTTCCCTACATATGTTTAACTTCCCTTACAATTCCTATAGCTATAGGTGGATACAATTTTTTGTGAAATTAATAACAAGAAGACGTCTTGTTTTCTTGTCGCCCCGCCAAAACTCTACCAACTTCCTTATTTCCACATAATCCCAAGAGATACTAGGTATAGGTATCTGCCTAGGTATACCTTCGAACCACAACATTCGATGAACGTCCATAATGCGCGGCTTGGGACTGCTCCAGATAACAATCAGAGCATCCAAGGGTAATGACGCAGAAGGCTACGTGATCGGCGACAATACGGGTAATAGCGATAGATAATATATAATACTTTCCATTATGGGACAGTGGTTCCCTCCGGCCACATTGGCAACTGAGATTCACAACCAGTTGCAAAGAAGTAATAACATTCCTAATACTCAACCAGTTGCCAAATAGTTGTTCTTACGATTATGGAAGACTGTGTTGTTTCAAGTCCATACGTATCTACCTCTAGCTAGACTCTTTAGACACAGACTTTAAATCGGCCGACTCGTCGATCATTAAAATTTCATGCGTTACTAAGAAGTGGAACTCTCTGCCCACCTGTGTCTGTTCCCTCAAAACTAAAACCCTGGAGTCAAGTCTAGTCTAGCCTTCATCGTCGCTTTCCAACAAGTGAGATGAGATTAAATGCAAGTATTAATTTAATTACCCATAATGTGTAAAAAAAAGCCTATGCTGATTAAAAAGTTTACGATCTGCGTTTATTCATAAGTTATTCAGTAATTTCAAGACATTAATGGTGAGCGCACATCTAGCCGCACCGCACGCGCCGCAGTGTCCGTTTGTATGCACGCAGCGCTGGGTTGGTGACGTCATCAGCACCGGCCTTGGAGATTTCCTTGACTGCGGCGCGTGCGGTTCAGCTAGGTGTGCACTCACCTTTATTGTACAATTTTATAATAGGTAGTTGAGCACATACTCACAACACTTAATTATTATAAGGTAAATTGAAACAAAGTGTATTATTAAATTGTAATTTAATAGCATTCTAGTGTTACTGGGGTAATTTGAATCCGTTCATCCATTTAGATCATCACTTTCTCTGTTTTGCAACGTGTGACCCAACCCCGGGGAAATTAATAATGTAAACATCGAATCATGAACGATAAGTACCTACTATTTTTTTGGCTATTTTATGGCGTTTTTCGTGTGTTAATTAATAATTAATTAATTATAAAATATTAATTAAATTAATTATTTTACCTTCGAAAGACATTTCATTACGGACGTAGGTAGGTTAGCAAAGTAATGATATTTAAGAAAAACTTATTGTGCTCATGTAAATAACTAACAAGCTTTATTATTCCAACGTTAATAACGAAGATACAAATTAAAATCGGAAAAGCGATTTAGTTACGAATTAGTTTCGAAAAACTAGTACTTACTTACCTAACTAGGTAAACGTCTAATCGAAAAAAAATATATAGGAAAATTGGAAAAAAAGAAAACGAAAGTTAGAAAAACTGTTGAACATCTGATAAAAAATTACAGTAATAAAAAATCTGAAAAATATTTAACTTCGAAAAAATAGTTGAACATCGTAAAACAGTTGCTCGCACATTAGAAAATAATGGATTACTTCGGAATATAAATAACTCAAGAATATAACAACATCAAAACAAAGTTTGTTTAAAAATCTTACTCTACTATTACCTAAACTACGTACCTACTTACTGTATAGGGATAGACAATGAAAGCTAGTTTATCCGGATCCAGAGCCTTAAAATGTAGACTGCCTTTAGGCTAAACATTCTTCAACAAAGAAAATAAATTACCGTGTAAAACAATAGGTACCGAACAGATAATTTATTGTTAGCAGTTATAATATAATACAAATCAGAATATAGTCCCCTGATTATTTCTCTTATCGACGTTCAACGGAAGGTAAGCTCCTATGTTCAGTCAGACTGCAAAGAAATCGTTGAAGTTACAGGAATCAAACATAGACAAGAAGATTTTACTCTACAGATAAATTATAATCGTTTAACTCATTACAAAATGAAAACTAGCTTTTTAAACTTTTACCCACGTAACTGTCTCTTTAAAATGATTTTTGATGTTCTGCATTAAAAAAAAGTTACTATGAACTACAAGTTCTACGAATTTAAAAGTCAAATTACTAACAATCCTTTCATAGTGCTCGCCTAATAGAAACCGCTATTCGAAGTCTCGGAGCTCTTGATATTTCAGAGCTTTCTTGATGAGTATTTTTTTTCCTCTTTTTATCACTACATAGTATAAAACAAAGTCGCTTACTCTGTACCTATGTCCCTATAACCCTATGTATGCTTAAATCTTTATACGCAACTGATTTTGATTCGGTTTTTTTTAATAGATAGAGTAATTCAAGATGAAGGTTTTTATGTATAATACATGCATAATATAGCCGTGCGAAGCCGGGGCGGGTCGCTAGTTACATAATATAGAAGAAATAGGGGTTATTTGAGACAATTACTTAATGTGCGTGAAATATTATTTCAGTTTGCTGTTGCTTAAATTCAAATTTCAAACTACAGTATGAATTTCGATGCATAACATTTGTTGTATAGCGTTTGAGAGACCCTAAGGTGTAATAAGCCCCCAGATAGTGCGCGAATCAAACGACCTATGAGATGTTTATCAATCAGATCACTACACATTTCGTTACTTAATTCGCACAGATGACGCAATGTCCTGCTAAAAACTTGTATAATTTAATTCAGATATTCATAAAGTACAACTAGCTAGTTAGCCTACTTTTCAATATTCTCAAACGTCATAATGTAACCCAAATTTTAATTGTAAGGTTAATAGGTCTCTATACAAAGTGGACCTAGTTCTTAATAAAAGTCTATATAGTCGGAGATCTCTTTAACGACGACCTTCATCGATCTGTTAAATGAAAAGTATTTTATATAAAAATAAATTGTTGTCTAAAAATTTCAGACCAGCTAGCCTAGCATGACGACCAAAACACGATACGATAAAGCTATATCACGCGATGTAACTACATCAACTCTCAAAATATGATAGATAAAGCCGCCATGTTGAATTTTTATCATAATTTTTGTCGCAATTTATAATAAAAATTCAACATGGCGGCTTTATGTATCATATTTTGAGAGTTGATGTAGTTATATCGCGTGATATAGCTTTATCGTATCGTGTTTTGGTCGTCATGCTAGGCAGGCAGAATGATTAATTTTTTTTTTCAATAGTTTGGTCAATAGACAAATTCCGTACCAATGAAATACATACATAATCTTTATTTTAACTTAACTTTAATTCATTAACCAGACAAGTGCAAATGACTAATATCGATTTACCTGCCTACCCACGAGTTGTGACGGGAAAAAATAGTCAACCTAACGTTTGCATATTCATACATATAGGCTTCATACTTTCTATTGTTATGGAATTTGTCTCTTAAAAAAGTCAGTGAAAGGTTTAAAAAAACAAAACAAAAAATTAAATTGGTAATTAATCAGATTCTGGACTGAATTTTTTTAGGCAACCCATTTGTGATTTATTTATTGACCTATTTAATTTGATATAAAATACTTTTCATCCAATAAACAGCTCGAAGAAGGTCGTCCTTAATGGGATCTCCGACTAATAAGTCTATGATTAATCAAAGTTATATGCCATATCATCTACCTGCCTACTTACTTACCGAGTCATGTGCCCAATGAATTTGTAGGTAGGTATTTAAATCTATTCATTCGTATTGAAACCTAGTATTTGCTATGTAATGACGTGACCCTTTAAGATGAAGAACTTATTCTAATAGTTTGTCTACTCTCTCTTTGATCGTGGAAAGTTGAGGAAATTAATGGAATTATAATGCGGTCAGCATTGTTTAGTGACCGTGAAAATATAAAAATAAAGTCCCGTAGTCTCTATCAGCGACGCAAACGTGAAAACGACTTATTTTTTCAAACCAAAAGGATAATAATAAATATTGCAGAACATTTAAATTTCATGAAACATTCCATACATCGCTATCTAGCCTCAAACTAAGTAATTAGACTTGTCTTATGGGTACTAGATAACGATATACTACTTATATAAGTACTTTTATTTTGTATATATATACTTAAATACATAGAAACAACCAGACCACAGACAAATATCTAAGCATAAATACTTGTCTGAGGCGGGAATCGAACCCGCAACCCTGTGTTTGACAGGTAGGCATGGTGACCATTGTACCAACTGGGTTGTCAAAAGAGATGTAACCCAACACGACTATGATTCCTGTATGCCCAACACCCATTACAAATTACGAGGACATGACTGGCTACTTTTTTAACCGTCAAATCAGTAAAGATGAATAAATTTTCATAAAACACAGCTATGAGTGTGAATAAATACTGTTTCAGATTAAAAATAACTTTCATTCAGTCGCACCTCTTTTGTCATTCAGGGGTTAAAAGACTAGCACGACTAGACATAACATTAATTTTTTTACTCTTCCAATAATAGGAGAAATTTATTTACCCTGCTTTGGAGAGATGTTAGGGAGGCCTTTGCCCAGCAGTGGGACGATATAAGCTAACAAAAAAAAAAACAAAAATAAATAAAATAAAGCAGACTACAATCTAAAAAGAAAGTCACAAATAATAAACCCATTAATAACAAAAGCTAAACATCCGTAACTTATCGGAGTTTGTCACTTCTTAAAATTAATATTTATCAGTTTACAGATTTTAAATGCAAAACTGACGTAGAATAAACAACATGACATTTGACATCGTACCAATATTGAATGGGAATAGCAAATGAGGGGACGGACATTGACGAAGGTGGCTTAAGGTGAAGCTGTTGGTAAAATTTAAGTAGACTTTAACTTAGAAAGTGATAAGTAGCATTGTATTGCATTCTTAAATAAGTATTTTCAAGTTTAATAAGTATTTTCCCAAAAATAATGAAGAATTTTTATATATATTTGTGCTACACTGAAAATACAAATAAGTAAATTGAATTGAATTGCATCAGAACTCCACGACCTAATTTTGCCATCTCCATTATTTCGTCATACATCCAGGCATACTGATGTGCTGCACCGTTTCATGGTGGACATACCTACCAGACGTTCGCACTAAGCGTTTTGCTTCGTCAATCCTAATTCGTACTGCAAGGGAATGGAATCTGCCTGCGTCTGTCTTTCCTGACGTGGACAATTTGGAGGTCTTCAAGTCGCGAGTGAATAGGTATCTTCTAGAAAAGCGTGGTACATCTTAGGCCGCATCGTCACCTACCATCAGGTAGGTGTGATAGTGGTCAAACGCTGACCTATCATTTGTAAAAAAGACCGTTCCGTTATAGAACATTTTTATTTACGCAAATAGGATGGCATTTGACCTCATCTGATGAGAAGTGACCGACGATAAGGTCGGGGATGTATTAAAGCGTGCTCGCCTAGAAGGAGAACGGCATGCCTGAACAACATGATCGAACGCGACGAGTCACATTTTTATAAACTGTCAATATGATTATTAGGGAGGTACACAAAACGATGGTGCTAAATGATAATTTATTGTATGTAGAGCATATTTTTATGTCGGTGTATGTAAAAAACACTTTTATTGTTACTAGCTACGCCCCGCGGTTTTACCCGCGTAAGTTCCGATCCCGTGGGAATCTCGGGATAAAAAGTAGTCTATGTATTAATCCATGTCTCTAGCTATTTACAGACCGAGTTTCATCGCAATCGGTCCAGTAGTTTTTGCGTAAAGGAGTAACAAAAATATATACACACACAAATTTTCACATCTATGATATTAGTAGGATCTTTTGTCCGGAGGGTCTGAATAGATATTCAAAATTTGTACCGTGTCTACCGTGAGATAAGCACCTCTGCTCGTAGGTTCACTCAACCAAAGAGCCAAAATATCAACGTTAGGCATACATTTGTCATCAATGCTTTTAAAAAAGTTAGATTCAATTTATTATCCTTTCAAAAATGATTGAAGATAGAGATAAAATCATCATTAGGTAGATAGGTACTCCCACAACAGGCTTCCACTTAAATAGGCGTTGCTGAATTTTGCATAAGGCAACAAAAGTAAATGTACCCGTAAGTAGGAAGATACAAGAAAGCTTCTTGCTTTGAATATCATTATTTTGACAGTCACTTTAGAGAAAATATATAATCGTAATATTTACGACAAACAAGAGTTAAAAACAAATTTCCCTTGCCAATAGAACTAAAACCGTGTTTATTTCTTCGTAGAAATAAATATGTTATAAAATAACCGAATTACGGTTAGCTAATCAACTATCAATGAACGGTCGGATGTCTCATTTAAGAGTCTACGTCCATAGTACAAACTTACATAGGTACAATCAACAATCAAAAGTCTCTGCCCACCGTAACGTTTACAATCCTGTACAGCACTATTTGAACATTAAAACAACGTAACCTGTGGATCAAATCCACGTCTCGGTTGGTGTAGCGGGTGGTGGCTTATACCGCTTGGCAATTAAAGACATAGCTAACATGTTGAAAATAATAATCACACTGAGTACTTTTAATTTAAGTTCATTGTTCAGTTCATTTATGTTTGTGTGTAACGTCTATTAGAAGAAGGTCGTAAGTCCAATACTTGTAAATTGTTGTAGTTTATTATTGTAGCAAACTCATAGTGTACTTATGACGCATACTGTACCTACTATTAAGGGACAAAAACGGTGGTTATGCACCGTCACTAGGTTAAAGTTTGTATAATTTATTTTATTTATTTTATTAAAAGTATGTATAATTTCTTTGTAGATAGAGATCATAAGATAACGACTTTAAGTCAGCATACCATAGAGTTATTACTATTAATGTTTGCCATGTTTTTTTGCATCATTTTCACAAAACTGGCGGTATTTTTTTACTGTTAAGGTGCTTGTAACAGCAATCTAAATATCGAGCTCCAACAAATATTAAAAAACAAGAAATATATCCCGTTTAAAGTACTTAACTATAATAGTGAAAATAACTATGGTAGTTTTAAATTCTTTATTGAAGTAGTTCTGGAATTTAGATCTCTTCTACACAAAAATATTTTTTAACTTAGTATCGATAGATATGCAATTTTATCCTCTGGTAGTACCTTTCCGGAAACGACCCCGCAATCTTCTACTAGCAACATGCTAGCTATTTTGCTAGCTACCATATTTTGTCAAGACAAAGTAACGTCACAAAATCAACGACAAATACAAATCGACTAAATACGATGCGAAATGCCATTCATAGTATCACATTGATAACGTATTCGGCTCGAAAATCATCCTAATTTAAAACAATGGGCTTGGCATCTATTAGGATGCAATTTGCAAATGTAAAAAAGTCTTCGCATTTATAAAAAAAACTTTTAGACAAGGAAAAAATCTGAATTAAATACTATAAAACATTTATCTTCAAAATAGAAATCGGAAATAGGTATTCGTGTTTATGGTAATAAATGTCGTACGGTTTTTACACTATTAATTTAAATCTTGACTCAGACTTTGTAAAGATCAAAAATATTGTTTTTATCAATATTTTTGTTTAAAAAAAACAATAATGATGAAGATTTTCTAAGTCTAATACGGCGGAAACCATTTTGAGAAGCGTTTGTTTTTATTAGTCATTAATTAATGAATCATTTCCTTTACGAATATTTTATAAAGACATATCTACCTAAGTATGTCTACAAAAAAAGTAAAGTTTACTTATTATTTTTACAGAACTAAAACTACTAGACTGACTTTGATCAAACTTGGTATGAGGATACATTGATTCATTGGGAGTGCTATAGGCTACTTTTTATACCGATATTGCCACGAGATCTTGAGTAATGCTCGTGAAACCGCGAAGCACTGCTAGTTTTATATATTTTCCTAAAAACACAACATTTTGCATCCATACTTCCATAGTCAACAATTTCGAAGCTGCTCCGCTCTACATTTGACAGGTTTGGTTACTGTTTTCAAACTGGTCAAGCGAGTTATATAACAATACTGACTGAGTGTTGACAGTTTGAGTACTTTAATCTATTAATCTTCTTTGGTGAACATCGTGGCAAAAAATGCGAAATGTGTTGAGCTTACAGAGTCGTTTGTATCATAATAAATCAAAAGTTCCTACCTATCCAACTACCTAGATAAGTAGATATACTCGTATGTTGGGTGTTTCAAAAGAATCTTACCCAGTCGTGCAGTTTTTAGTTGGTAATCTTATCATGACTTATTTCGAAGGCTGACAAAGGTATAGCGCAACACTTCGACCTAGTAGAATCTTTTGTGTTTACCCCTACCCTAATGTTTCTTACACTTTGAAGAAGTGGTCGATTAACGCGGTGATCCCACTAAGATGAAGAAACTTATATTCCTCCGGTTTGGGATACGCATTCCCAAGGAGACTCATATGCTTCGCTGCTTAGACGTCGCATTCACACAGAATGTGCTCCATAGTTTCCCTGACATCACCGTAGGCTCAGCAGTCATTGTTAGACGTGTTCGTCGTCGTCGGTCCACCGGGCAGCTGGTCTCTCGATAACCTTCACTCCCCAGCGGTTATGATAAGTAAGATTTTGCGACCGAAATGCCTATTAAGAAACCAATTTACGTTAACAAGGTTTTTAAAACCGTCTCCTTAATCTTGGTAAACGTAAATTGGTTAACGAAACAAGCTTAGCGCGGTAAACCACCTTCTTCAAATCATTAGAAATTTGATTGAATATTATGATTACGTTTACTGATTACCTACATACTTATAAACGGAGAATCGTCATATTTAACTTCCTTATGGGCGAGTGCTCTACGCGTATTTTTTCTATAATAATTATATTATAGTTTAAAAAATTTGACAGAATGATGACGTAATTCTCTCATAATGCATGTGATAGTATTTTACTGATTATATGATACTTGCATACGAGCTGTTTTCAGCAACATACCTACAAACAAAGAAAGATAGTTACAGAGAAAAGTAAAACAATGAAACATTAATGAGATTGATATTGATGAGACAGAGAAAAGTAAATACAAAAAATACAGACAATAAAAAAAGCATTTGCTGGTCTTCCGGCCGCACGCACCGTTAGGCTGTGGGTGTTTAGTGGGTCCTATTTGCGTGAGGATAGAGGCTTGCGCAACCAGCAGCACTTGTACTACCCTCTCAGCTTAATCGACCGTATCCAGAGGAAAGAACTTGTCAATACATCTGGTGCCAACTAAACTACCAGTTACAACTCTATAACTAGGCTATCAATTCTTTCTTCAAATATTAATCTATATACAATTACCGCGGCAGTCCCCGAGTGCTACACATCGTGCGAGCTTTGTACAGTCGTATCATCATACACGTTAAGCGAATGCTCGGCCGAGCAACATGGTAGGTGGAGTGGGGGGTGTCAGGTTTTATTTTCGTTACGGAATTTCTTGATTCGGTCGCCGCGCTCAAAGCCCGCTATAAGAGCTATGCAATAGCTTTAAAATATCACTTCATCACTACATAGTATAAAACAAAGTCGCTTTCTCTGTCCCTATGTCCCTATATCCCTTTGTATGCTTAAATCTTTAAAACTACGCAACGGATTTTGATGCGGTTTTTTTATAGATAAAGTGATTTAAGAGGAAGGTTTATATGTATAATACATGCATAAAATAGCCGTGCAAAGCCGGGGCGGGTCGCTAGTTAGAAATATGCGGTAAAAGTTATAACAGATGAACATAAATGGGACAAAAACATACTTAATACTTCCTTTTGGGTTTGACGTAGTCGCGTAAAACTAACAAGCCATGATTTACATTTTTACCTGAATAAGTCCCATTCCGTAGGAATATCAGGACTATAAGTAACCCACGCTACTCAAGCCAAGTTTCATTAAAATCTATCAAATATAATATTTATCTTTGGAAATCGAACATTTTTTTAACCTAGAAAGTAAGAATAACAACTTTAAGTATGTATTCAATAATTTACGATTTGTTACGAGCTTGTTTTACATGCTTAGAACCCTAAACTAGATCTAATTTATTTTTTGGAGTTCCGTAAGTCGTCACACAAATGAAAATAAAAACAGATAAAGCCAACATCAATTTTTTGCTCAGTTAAAATCATTCGTACGAAATTGAATCGTCCTAAAAACCAATGAGACGAAGAAGCAAGAAACTCATGGGATTTTTACTTAGAGACAGACAGACGGACAATCGCATAATCTTCATATGGGTCCCGTTTTTCTCTTGAGTTGCTTAGGTACTTGCTTGCATTATGTACCTACATTATACTACGGGGGTTTAGTATAATGTTTTCATAGAAAATATTGTGTAGTTTTGCACGTTATCGCCAGGTCAGGTGGGGTGTGTTGCCACACCGATTACGTCGTCGCACAGATGTAGACATATTATTTTTTTGCAAAAAAAAAAACAACCTTCAAAATTACTTACGTAAAATTTCTGCTCTCGCTTGACCATTCTTCTTCCAATTTATTTAAATACAGAAAAGTTGTAAATTAAAATTCAAAACGAAATGATGCAAGAACGCTCGTAAACTTTTTTATAGACGCACGAATTGTCAATAGTTAGTCTTTCTAAATGAGCTGTTTATTTAAGGTCTTCGCCGACTATACGGACTGTATACCTTTTATTCTAGGAACGACACCTGACTGGTAGATAATTTGTAAAAACGTCACATTGAGGGAAATGCCGGTCTTAGTCCGATACGGTTTCATGGATCTGCCAATTACAGGAACCTAGATACTCAAATACTCAATTTCAGCTCAATTGGTAACCGGGAAGTGGATCAAAATTAAGTTGCAAGATTCCAACCGAAAAAACATACATTAGAAGTTAATTAAAAGCAGTTATAGGAACTTGTTGGGAGATCTACAAACCATAATAATATGGTGACAGGTCTTACATGATGACAGGTCTTTGTCATCATTATTGCTGTTGCTAAGCCGTAAGTAGAAGGATGAGAGAAGATTGCATGCAGTTGAGATGAGAATGCTGAAATGGATGTGTGGAAAAACGAGTAAGAATAAATTAAGGAACCGTTAAATTAGAGGAAGATAAAAAAGTAGCGCTAATCATTGATAAATTGAATCTGTTTTGGTAGGGTATGGACATGTGATGAAGACATAGGAGAAGCATGTTATTAAAAGAGTGATAAGCATGAATGTATAGAGATTGAGAAGTAGAAATAACCTAAGAAAAGCTGGATGGACTTTGGAGGACAAGATAATGAGAGAGATGAATATGCACGATGATATGACGGGCAATAGAGCTGTAATAAGGAAAATAAATAGTGCGCCGACTGCAAAAAAATGGGACAAGAGCAGAATGAAGATGAAAAGTTTTTAGTCCTATAATAAATGCAAAAGTTTGTGAATGTCTGTTTAGGTAAATTTACCTATCTGATAAATTAGGCACTTACAAAAGTAAATAAGAGATACGAACAATTTGTGTTTCTCTTTTAAAACCAGTGTGTAAATTTCAGAAACACTTACTTTCCCTGTCATTCTAATTAAACATTCAAACGTCTATTTAATTTTAATGTTAACATGTTATTATACTTTGACCTTTTGGTGTTTAAATAGAAGACGTGCCCAGTAAGTAGACCCAATAAAGTTTTATTATTAAATATGTAATTAGCTATAATTATTTTATAAATAGGTAGGATTATCTATTTTTATCACAGTTGCTCATAAAGTGGATCTTATTAAACCGCTTTTAGGCTCATAATGCAACGTAATACACGCGTGCGATAAAAAAAATCCAACTAGTGTTGGAAAATAATACGTCATCCCGATATGTCAAATACGTATCTTACTGCTAATGACATATAGTATAGTAGATGAAACATTCATAAGGACATCGTTCAAATCGTACCCAAAAATTAACGTGCCGGCAACAAAAAAAAAATGTTTCTATCTTGTAGAGAATAACATTTTAAATAATGTTTAATAAGGCAACAAAGAGCTACGATGAACCATCGTTGAGTTATTTTACATTGAAAACCCAAAAAAATGCATTTTGTAGAGATCCATTTGACCACTTCTAAGATATTACTACAGAAAAAATATAAAAATAAGTAGTAAATGGATAAGTTTTGTCTGTTTTTATTATATTTATATACATAGGTATATCCAATAACCCTTTCAGAAGTTATAGTGGGATCTTAAAAGTGGTCAAACGGATCCCTATAAAATGCATTTTTTGGGTTTTCAATGTAAAATAACTCAACGATTTTTGATCGTAGCTCTTTGTTGCCTTAGTAAACATTGTTTAAAATGTTATTCTCTACAAGATACAAATAATTTTTATTACTGGCCGGCATTTTTTTTTTGTGGGTATTTTTTGTTAGAAACATGAATGATCTCCTTTATCTGGGTTATACTGTTTTGATGTATAGAAAAAGGTACCATCCAAAGAGTTTCTAAGCCTTGCTGGCTTAAAACTCTTTGTTGGTACCTTTTTTCTTCTTTTCAAAAGGTTGTCTCTAAAGTCTGCGAACGATAATATTACGTGATGACGTCTTTGAAAATAATTAAAAATTGAGTTTTGTTTTTATTTTGTTTTTTCTTTAGGTACATAAATTTTTTTTTTTATATATTCTGTTTTTAATGAAACCCGGAACTAATATATTCTGTTTTTAACAGCCGACGCAAAAACAAATGAAAAAAACCCTAAAAAAATATTGTATGTCAGACGCTGTATAGGTTAAAAGTCTTTTGCCTAGCCTTTCGGGAGTGTAATTAACAAAAAATAGTAAACATAACCTAAAATTCTTAAAAACTTTTTATTATTAAAATTTTAACAAGTCTTTTTTTTTATTCGCAACTGTGATAAAAAACGTCGTACGATACACGTGTGAATTGATCATTCCATCTCGGCTTTTGCCACGCTCGCGTTCCGCTCGCGCGTCATAAACCGCCTCTATGGAATGATCAACTTTCCACACTTGTATCGCAATGTACTATTGTAATTTAACTTTCTATTTTCTAATAGTTTTATTGCTTTGTTTTTACATAGGTATTAGTAAATAAATTTATTTTGACGTGACAACGTCTTATAAATTGGTTTGCCGGGTGACACTTCAAGAAACTGCGTTACGCTCCGCTCACGTTATGCGCTCACAATGAGAGCGAGTGAGAGGCACGCGGGCATGGTTAGCCCGCCTAAGAGCGAGAGAGACAGACATAAAAAGTGAAAAGCACGCGTCCCTTCCACTCGAGCACAGTTGTTGTCACGTAAAACTTTCGCCCGTATACCGACTTTACAGGCAACCAGTTTTTTTTTTCTATGAAGAAGCAATTTGGGCTTTTGGTTTTTTTGTAATGAGGTGGATATAAGTAAGTGGTTTATTTGTAATAAGTAGTTAGAGTAGAGTGTAGAGAACAAGACTATCTACATTCTTAGCGACAGTCAAGCGTCACTAAAGGCCTTAAATTCCTGCAAGGTCAACTCGAAATTGGTCCTGAATGCGGTGAAAACCCTAAAAAAGTTGGACCGCAGGAACAAACTACGACTACTATGGGTCCCAGGCCATGTAGGAATAACAGGAAATGAGAAAGCTGATGAGCTAGCAAGAACAGGATCAGCAAGTGCTATGCTTGGACCTGAACCATGTATGGGCCTGCCAGCATGCACAATCATAAAGGCCGTAAAGGATTACGCTGATAAGAAACACACGCAAGAGTGGGAAATCAGTCAAGGGTTGCTACATTCGAGGAAATTCATAGATAGCAGCACCAGACTGGCTTCTAAATTTTTATTGAACAACAGTAGAACCAAAGCACGAGCTGTGGTTGGTGCCTTGACAGAACATTACGGAACCAATGACATGCTTTTAAAAATGAAGTTAACTTCAAATAATGACTGCAGAGCCTGCGGTGATGTCAGGGAAACTATGGATCACGTACTGTGTGAATGCGACGTCTTAGCAGCGAAGCGTATGAGCCTCCTTGGGAATGCGTATCAAACCGGAGGAATATGGGTTTCTTCCTCTCAGTGGGATCACCGCGTTAGTCGACCACTTCTTCAAAGAGTAAGAAACATCAAGGTAGGGGTGAACACAAAAGATCCCATTGGGTCGAAGTGTTGCTGGCAATTTGTCAGCCCCCATTATATAAGATAAAGTGTTAAACTTAAAGTTTACCTTTGATTTATAGATGTTATTAAAATTTACCTTGGGAATCGTAATTTACAAACCTATGTACATGGTTGACTTAGCTGAGAGGGTGCAACGAACAGGATGTATTTAAGTTGCTAGCACTATATAAATCGTTTAGACTAGATTAGATATAAAAAGCCAATTTAGAAGTAAAAGAAAATTGATGCAAACATTTAGTTGACGACCCAGTTGGCACAATGGTCACCATGCCGGACTGCCAAACACAGGGTTGCGGGTTCGTTTCCCGCCTCAGACAAGTATTTATGCTTAGATATATGTCTGTGGTCTGGTTGTTTCTATGTATTATATGTATATATTTACAAAAAAAAAGTATTTAAGTAGTATATCCGTTGTCTAGCACCCATAACACAAGTCTAGTTACTTAGCTTGGGGCTAGATGGCGATGTGTGGAATGTCCTGCAATATATTTATTTTTATTTAGTTAAAGCGGGCTAGTAGCATTTATAAACGTGTGAATCTAAAACTTGATAAAGAAAAGAAAAATAATTACTACCTACAACAAGTTTTTAAAGGGTCATAAAAGCAACAATCTATTAAAAATCTTCCAACATTTGCATATGTTTCCTACACACTATATCGCAACATTTTTTACATGGTGTTATTAAGATAGGAGGAAACTCATGTTGTGAGAAAAACTACGTTATATCCGGGAAGTGTATCAATATAGGAGTTCGGTGGAAACCCGCCATTGTTTATGATATCAAGTTAAAACTTCTACAATGTCATATTAGATAGGTAGGTATAGTATGGGTCATAAGTAAATGATCAGTTTGCTACAATAATAATATCAACAAGTATTAACGTTACGACCTTCTTATAATAGACGTTACACACAAACTTACTTGAATTAAAAGTACTCAGTGTGATTATTATTTTCAACATGTTAGCTATGTCTTTAGTTGGCCGAGTGGTATAAGCTGCCACCCGCTACACCAATCGATGTGGGTTCGATCCACAGGTTACGTTGTTATAATGTTCAAATAGGTTTGTAAACGTTACGGTGGACAGAGACTTTTGACAGTGGATTGTACATAACCTGTAGATGAAATTGTACAAACAGGCGACCTTAAAGAAAGAAACTTTGACTCATTTCCATCCATGGTCACTTCTATGGAGATAAAAATATAAAATATAGATTCAAGTAAGATGTTAATGATAATATTAACAGACTCGAAGACCCTATAAAGTCGGTGAGACTATGTTTTTGTCACAAGTAATTTGCGTAGTCTCCCACTCGTGCGCCGGAGATTGTGTATCCGCTAATGTCTGCTGAGTTATTATCTTGATATCTACATGTAGGTACTGATCACAGATATTTACGGAAACTTTTTATTATTTTCATCGAGTCAATATAGACTCACCGTAGAACTCCAAAACTGCTAATAATAGAATGTTTTCAACTCAAGCGAGATTCTAAAGTCTTGCTCGAGTTCAAGTTTAAAGTCTTTTTCAACTCATGATTTATTAGATAAACTCATTTACTTATTTATTTTTCTTATTATCATTTCAACGTATTATTTTTTCAGCCCTCTTAGACAAGATTACTAATCAATCGTTTCTAATCGCTAATCAAACGTTTACAAGTCGAATCGGTTGGCGATATCATGTATAATAGATAGATACATGATATCGCCAATCGATTCGACAAACGAAGATTTTCTTTGTTTGTATGAAATGGACCTAAACCATTCCTTAAGTTCCATTCTTAAGACTCTACTAAAGCAAGAAAGTTTCATATTGCACGAGGTTTAGTTAAATAATTATGAATAGTAAGATCTTGACCAGTAAATTGTACTATAAACTCTTTGTAAGTAGGTAATTATCGTAATAATAAAATCTTAGGACATTGAGTTTCATATCTGTAAAGTACCTACGCTGCGTTTATGATTATCTTTCACCGGAATTGTTTATTTCAATGAGGAAGAATAGAAGGCATGGTTATTAAAATAGCTATGAGATTAAAGTCCTTTTTTTACATGTAGTTTTTGCTTTAAAGATCTATTTCACTAGTAATTATTTTCCGGGGACTTAATCGCATATTTTGACGTGATAACGTCTAATAAATTGATGAAAACCTGCATTCACAAAAAAACATTACGTCATGCGTCGTGTTCCGAGAACGCGTCAGTTTATTGACAGGGTAACCATAGCAACGTATTATCATTGCTATGGTTATCATCAATGTTTTTATGACATTAACACGTAAAATTATCGTCCGTAAACTGACTTTACAGACAACTATTTTTGATGTGAAACATCTATAGCCGCACGTAAAACCGATTTCTGGCGTGGCGACGCACAGTGGGTCGAAACTGCAAATGATGGACATAGGGCTGTTTTTCGATGCAGATCGTTAGAGCTCACTATAGCTGCACGTAAAACCGATTACTGGCGTGGCGACGCATGCCGTGGCGACGCACAGTGGGTCGAAACTGCAAATGATGGACATAGGGCTGTTTTTCGATGCAGATCGTTAGAGCTCACTATAGCCGCACGTAAAACCGATATCTGGCGTGGCGACGCATGCCGTGGCGACGCACAGTGGGTCGAAACTGCAAATGATGGACATAGGGCTGTTTTTCGATGCAAATCGTTAGAGCTCACTATAGCCGCACGTAAAACCGATATCTGGCGTGGCGACGCATGCCGTGGCGACGCATGCCGCGCACGCTATATGATGGTATATATATACAGTCTATATGCAGTAGTGTGTACGGTGTACACACCGTAATCGACTGTGCGATTTTTTTTACCGGAAGTTTACCGGAAGTACCCTTAAATCACTATATCGGAATCATTAGAAACGCGGCCCGTTAGTTTATAGGAAATCGTCACTTACCTATAGGACCAACTTTGAGGTATCTTCTCTTCAAAAAAATAAAACAAATGGTTAATTGTCTGTAAAGTCGGTTTACGGACGATAATTTTACGTGGTAACGTCATAAGAAAACGTAAAATTTAATTTTCTTTTGTTATTCCTTACCTATATATATTTCTTTCCATTTTTTTCTTATTTTTTTCCTTTATCGTCTTCTATCCGTCAATCGTCACCCTAACACAAACCCAGATAAGCGATACTACTATAAATTTATTTTATTATAACTGGCAGTTATAAATTTTATACAACAAAAATATTTGCTGTAGTGTCATTATCCAGGGAGGAAACAGGCGACTAAACGTTTGTATGGAGAGAGCGCCCGGGTACCCTTTCTTCTTAAACAATCTATGTCACGAAGTCTCACTACGCTTCGGTTCAACGGGTAATCTTTAGTAATACCAGGATTATACTGAAGAGCACTGTTAACTTAGCTTTCCGATGAAAATATATTCAAAATAGCACGTAATATCTATTTATTATTCTAAAACCAAATGTTGTAACGCGTATATGACTTTCTTTATGCAAAAACTATCGCCTTACTCTCTCAAACTATTAAACTAACATTGAAGTTATCACGATTATATGTACTGAAGTTGGCCATATATCACTGGCTAAAGGACCGTTTAACGAGATTTGAATTTAGAAGTTACTGCAAATGCCATTGGTGACACACTTCACTGTAGTGTTCATTTACAATGTCTTGAAGAGTGTGTGTTAAAATGTATAAACTCTATCTATTTTCTACCTTTTTAATTGATTAGGGTAGCGTGTATTTTATATATGCGCATTTTTACGTAGATATATTGAACATATTATTATGTGTAATAAATGTTAACATTTTGAACATAGGTATTATGACTATCGAAATTTTGAACTTTTTGCTGTAATAGTTTGCTTCGTTCGTAGGGTTTTTTTATAAGTAAAGTCAATTATTCATTTAAATCTTTATTTGTTTCAGATATATGTTATTTGAATTAATGTATTTTAAATTTATACGTTTTGTCATTATGTATTTCGTATATTATTTGAAACAAATTTTATTTATTTCAATTTTATGTATTTTGATCATTAAGTATTTTGATTTTCGGTATGTTAACTTTATGAATAATTATAACGTTATGTATTTTGAGTTTATACATTTTAACATACACCCGTCTTGAATGTCCAAGAGTTGCAGTTTCTGTTAAATAACGTCACTCTGCGCCTTGCGGTTTCTCACCCGCGCGGTTGCTTTTTGCTTTTTGACGATAACGTCTAATAAATTGATGGAACACCTGCATTCACAAAAAAGTGTCACGGTAATATTGTATGACGTCATGCGTCATGGTGATATGACAAGACGCGACATGGTAACTTAGGAAACAGAGTATTTAATAATAATATCGCTCATATGGGCTTGTGTTATGGTGTGACGAATAGAAGACTTATATAAAGAAAACAAAATAACGGAAAAAAAGAGAAAAATATAATATCAAGGAATAACAAAAAATATCTCAATTTTTCATCTTTTTCTTATGACGTTATCACGTAGAATTTATTTATTTATTTATTGACTTTACTAGGTACGTTGCTAATGGTTACTTGTCAATAGCCGGGTACCCACCTAGCGCACAGGCTCGCGCGGCAGCCTCGGTGTCCAGATCGCGAGCGATGGCTCCCGAGGCAGCCTCAGTAGTTACGTTCAATTTACACGAGGAAGCCTCGCGAGGCAGGCTGAGCCATCATAAGTCCGCGAGTATTCGTTGTTCCCACCTAACGCACAGCGCTCACTGAGGCGCCTTTGAGCGCGTCAAGTTTACCGACAACAGATGGCTCGGGGCCGAGCCGTGCTCGGGCGAGCGAACGCGCGCCCGTGGCCGCCCGAGGCACGTCCACATCAGCCGAGGCATTTGGCTCGCGAGGCTGCCGCGCGAGCCTGTGCGCTAGGTGGGTACCCGGCTAAATAACGCATGACGTCATACTTTTTGAGAGTACAGGTGTACTTACCACAATTTATAAGACCATAGCTCGTCAAAAAAGTTATAATTGCATATAGGCAGTACGGTTTTTAACTTAAAGTTATAAAACGGTTTAAAGTTTCAAAGGTTTTTCTATCGAATCAAAATAGGTAGTTGTAGTTATTATGTTTTGAGTACAATATTTCGGCAGTAGGTATACCTAGATATACCTATCTTAAATAACATATTATAGGTATTTTTGTTTAGATTACTAAAGTAAATTATACTCATATTTTACACGTCATATTCCTCGGATTTAGGTCCTATCTGCACCTTAATAGCGTAATTGCATAAACTAAGCACAAATATTTCATTTTACTAAGTGGAATAAGCATTAAGTAGGTACTTCTTGATTTATTTTAGATCGCATGATAATTATAATAAAACTTTGTAGCTATACTTACTTAGGTCGAGTTAAATTTTGCGTGAGCTTACGGAAACATATTTTGAATCTGTAGACACTCTACGGAAAAATGTAAGTAAGTAAATAAAAAAAAAAAACAGCGCACTCCGGGAGTGCAGGCAGAAGTGAAAACTGTATATCTCTGTAAAATCTCATATGTCGCGAGAACATACGCAAAAAGAATTTTAGATGAAAAAAAAAAAATGTCGTCCAACAAATAGTCGTCCGACAAATAGTCGTCCGACATTTGTCGTCCAACAAATTGTCGTCCGACATTTGTCGTCCGTCAATAGTCGTCCGACAAATAGTCGTCCGACATTTGTCGTCCGTCAATAGTCGTCCGACATTTGTCGTCCGTCAATAGTCGTCCGACAAATAGTCGTCCGACATTTGTCGTCCGACATTTGTCGTCCGTCAACAGTCGTCCGTTAAAAAATACCATATGTACGTCTTAATACACTCACAGCCAAATTAAAAACAGTAGGCCCAGGCATACATTTTCGCCGCGCCGTAGAGAGGGGATAGCTGTCTACTCTCCATCCGTCTTACGCTTTTTCGATCAGGTCACGTGTCCTGACGCGAGTTTAAGATTTTATACCCATTACAGAAAAAGTGCTCAACGCCGCTAAAGAAGTTTTCACTTCAAAAATCAATGAAAGTGCTAGTAAATTATATTATGTATAGAAATTACCAATTCATAATTAATCTCCGTAAGCCACTTCTTAGGATGGGTGCTTGTAGGGTAGCTCTGCCGAAGAGCCGGTATTACTAACTAACCTACATTACCTTGTTAAGGACTATTTAAAGTGACCACATGCACTGTACAAGCCACGGTCAAAAGTCTCTGCCTACCGTAACGTCTAAAATCCTGTGCAGCACTATTTGAACATTATAACAACGTAACCTGTGGATCGAACACACGTTGGTTGGTGTAGCGGGTGGCGGCTTATACCTCTCGGCCAACTTAAAACATAGCTAACACGTTGAAAATAATAATCACACTGAGTACTTTTAATTCAAGTATTTTAGTTTGTGTTTAACGTCTATTAGAAGAAGGTCGTAACTCCAATTATACTTGTTGATAGTATTATTGTAGCACACTGATCATTTACTTATTGACCCATACTGTACATGATCCTAAATAGGTAAATAAAAAAAAAATAGTTTGAGTTTACTATACAACCATCCTATCCTATCTAATATTTATAAATACGAAAGTTTATTTATTTATTTGTAGGTATATTAGATTGTTTCCTCTTCACCGTCAAACGAGTGGACCGATGTTGATGAAAATTATCATAATGGTAGTTTAGGGGACTACAATATACTACTTCAATACTTCAATATAGATCACAGCAACTGGGAAGAACTCGCTGATGAGAGGCCCGAGTGGAGGAAGTGTTCGCTGGAGGGTAATGAACACCACGACCCGACCTGGTTTGCCACCCTGGCCGACAAACGTGCAAGGAGACGCGCTACTGCCACTAATCAGCCAACTACTTCCACCTCAACAAACAGAGCAGCAGCAGATTTCGAGCAGGTAAACAGAGGTTTACCTGCTCGAAATGTGGCCGATCTGTGCGATCGCGCATTGGGTTATTTAGCCACCAAAAGAGCTGCCGCGGCTCTACTTAAATCGTCTGCTTATAGACGGAATAGGCCAATGATGATGATGATGATGAGTTTAGGGGATGACAAAAATGTTTAATACCCACTTAAATTAAAAAAAATATTAACCTAAGCCTAATTTTAACATGATACCTACATTAACTGTGGCCCGCACACTAAACAATGTTTATATCGTGGGGTTCCAGAAAAAACGATTATCTAGGGTTTGGAGTTAGGCATTCGGTCATTCAACAATTTCGGCATGAAGAAGATAATAGGATAAAACAAATACCTAGGGAAAACAGTAAGACCGCTTGTAGACGTCCGTTTTTTAACGGACCGTGTTTTTTGCCGGATTTGCGGTGGTGTATGAATTATAATGAATGTGTGTACATGCACCGGACATCGGTCCGGCAAACAATTTACGCCGGATGCACCACCGCTTCCCCTCGGCGCGGTGCATCCGGTGAAAAAAACGGACGTCTACAAGCGCTCTGGCTCTGTGCAAACGGGCCACCAACCATAGCCACCGATGGCCAGTCACTAGCAGGTCACACGATTTTTCATACGTTTTGTTGCGGCCGCCACCGACCACATTGTGTGCGTTTTGTCATGTGTTTTGAAAAAAAACGTATGAAAAATCGTGTGAACTGTTAGTGGCTGGCAACCGGTGGCTGTAGTCGGTATGTTTGGTCCAGTGGTCTGTTTGCGCAGAGCCTTAACAGGCGCGACCTGTGTCTCAATTACAAAATCAGTAATGTTTTGTTAATTCGTTATGGTTTAGAGAGAGCTTAATTTACTTAGGTATTTGTTACGTAAAATATTTTTTAATTTAGGGTTGTTAGTCTATTTTTAAAATACTAGTTATTTTCTCTTTTATTATGCTTGTCTAATATTTAAACTGAACGCAGGTGTAGTATTTTATCTAATTGATTTTATTTTTTCAACAGTTTTACTCAAATTTTCAAAAAAAAATAACTTTAGTGGGAGTTTTTTTTATTAATTATTTGCATAATAAGAGGTATCGTAGACCCAGAAGTAGGTATGCTAACTTTTTTTCTTAGCGTAGCTTTTTAGAGTCACTAAAAAGTCTATGCAATCTCATTTTAGTTTTGTCGTAAACAAAGAAGAGAATGATGGAATGGCAATACTTAAGCATATACTATACAAATACATACATAAATAGAAAAAATATGATAAATTCTCCATTTTCTTGATTACAATTGAATTGATTGTACCTATTTTGTGAACTAGATGTGGGAAAAAGATATAAGCATTTCAAGTCACGTGTTTTCATCAGCATTCATAGACAAATTCAGCATCTGACGCCATTACTACAACTCCTAGACCCTAACTAACCTCCTTGCAAACAAGTAATTTTTGTTGTTGTTCGAAGTTTTGACATTATTCTTTGTCCCTTTAGTTCTAAATAACACTTATCAAACATATTGAAAGTGAAAACTGCCATATCCGGCATTAAACCTAAATAATTTCAAATTCAAAATTATCAATTAACCTTTCATACCTTCGATCCGCCTCTACGCGAATCCATAATTTGTTAATAAAAGAAGGTTGACCCTGTTTTTTAAACTGGCCACTACGAAAAACTGGCTGAATAGAACATCATACAGCAACAAACTTATTTAAAGCAGACGGAATTCTCTGAAATTAAAAATGTAGAAAGCTATATTGACTAGTTACAAAGACACTAGCTCCATCTCGAATTGAACGAGTTAAATTGGTTTTGGAACGGTATGCTACTGAAGCGCGTAGGTTCGAACCAAGAAGTTTGATATCATTCGTTGAGTGAGCATCGCGGTGGTGGCACAGAGAGCCGCAACGGAACGCGCGGGAAAATTCTTTGCGGTGATTGGACAATGTGATTGTGCGTTTTTGTGATTGGATGTTTTCGGAGTATAATCCTTTGGATGATTGTTTTTCTTTTTTTTGCTGAAAATGGATGGATTAGGTAAGTTAGTAAAAAAATAAAGATAGGTAACAGTTTAAATTAGAAAAATACTGCAACATGATACAATTTATTCAAAGATATTATCCAAATTGAACACTTAATTTCTTAAGGACTTCGTTTTTATTTTTTGAAAGAGGTAGGTAGGTACTATTAGATAACTATCATCCAACACGGTATATATAAAAATGGAGTAACTCAATAAAACTTAATTAATTATCAACTGTTACTCTATATGAATGGATTTTCGCCGGATAATTACTATTTTACGGGGGGGTAATGAGCTAGTAGCTCATTACCCCCGCAAAAGATTTAGGTAACAAAGATTTCATTTTCTAATGCGGTTACAGCGCGGGAAAAATTGATTAAAAATTAAAATCATTATCATACAGATTTCTGTTTGTAAGAACTAACCTACTAGTCATTGTTTTAGTGCATTTTTTAATGTTCAAAAGGCAATATAAATAGGCCTACAGTAGAGTTTTAATATTTATTAGAAATTTCAATTCAAGCATGGCATAGGATAAGGATAAATTAGGAAAAAGGGGAAAACCTTTGTATTAATGGAGAAAGCAATACTCTTACTCTCTTTATACAAATAAATAAATAAATAACAATAAATAAATACTGCAGAACATTTCATAAAGCGTCATTAAACCTCAAACTATGCAACTAGGCCTATATTATGGTGGCAAACAACGGATAGAATACACATAATAATCTTATTGTTTTTTGTAATTACATACTTAATATACATACCTACACATAGGTACCTACTATTAATAGAGGTACCTAAATGATACCTATAAAATATTGATTGATTGTAAAATATACGTTAAGCATTTATCCATATCTATTGAAATAACGTGTTACTGCCCACGCCTGCGTTTGTGAAAAGAAAGACATTGACGGATCAATTTACATAATTTCCCTATAGGTACCTAGCTTGTCATTTCGAGCCGCCCAACCGTCCATCTCATTACTGTCTTTCAAATATGTAACAGGTGTTATAGAGGCGCTAATTCATATGTTTACGGTCGGCTGCATAATTGCAGACCCACCATTCATTCCAATAATAGTAATTTTTGAACTCTACGGTGGTTCTGCAATTATGCTACCGACCTTAAAATCATATACGAATGACATTTGACGACCCAGTTGGCACAATGGTCACCATGCCGGACTGCCAAACACAGGGTTGCGGGTTCGATTCCCGCCTCAGACATGTATTTATGCTTAGATATTTGTCTGGGGTCTGGTTGTTTCTATGTATTATAAGTATGTATTTACAAAAGAAAAAGTATATAATTAGTATTTCCGTTGTCTAGCACCCACAACACAAGTCTAGTTACTTAGCTTGGGGCTAGATGGCGAGGTGTGGAATGTCCTGTAATATTTATTAATATTTTTTTTTTGATGACATTGTTGTTTTTGGGCATACCTGTTGTTCATACCTTAAATTGAATAATCCCTTGAATAATTTGTAATATAGGCTTATATTAATAATAATATAGGCTTACCTACATGTTTTTTTTTATCAAAAACATATAGGACCTTATCTCCTATGTAATTTAAGAATCACGAATCACCGCGAGGTGATTCTCATACGAGTATGTAATAACTAAATAGTACCGCCATGTCGCCATGTAGCGCCTAGCGCAATCCCGTCGGAATATCCGGACAAAAAAGAGTCTATTGCTCTCAAGGATTTAACGTCATAACTTTCATTAAAATCGATCCAGTAGTTTTCGAACTTAATTACAAAAAAAATAATAAAAAAAAGTTATTTAAAACGTGATATTTACTTATTATATTTTATATTTTCTGGAGCTTGATATTGCGATGTTGTTACAAGCATCATTTTCAACGAGACATCGAAATATTGACACCAAATAAAAATAAAAATAATGGTAAATATCCTGTTTTAATTAACTTTTATAGTGAAATAAACTATTTAAAATCAATTTTAAAAAACTAATTATATAATATTAACTTAATTGTCGACATAATCTAATGCGTTTATTAATTCAACTATCTACAAGACAATACAAAACACGAATGATTAAGAGATCAAAATTTCACTTTTACGGAAGTAGAAGTAATAGTATCTCTATTTCCGCACGAACGCACTTTATAAATAAATACCGATAAGATTATAGTTTTCTATAGAATACCGATCACAATGTTTATTTACCCTAAATTTACTTACAGTCGTTTAATGGTCGAAGTTGAAGGCTTTAACACAATGACGCGATAATATAAGTAAGTACACCATACATCGGGTAAACGTACCTAATGGCGGATGTGACGTCATAAATATGTCATAATTTTTGACAGATGTTGCTAATTCAACATCTGGCAAAGAAACTTAGTTAAAGAATCCTACATATTAAAAAAATGGATGATATAGGTAGACAAAAAAAAGTTTTTCGCTTTGCAATCATTCGATTCGATC
The DNA here is from genome assembly GCA_907269075.1 of Idaea aversata. NCBI lineage: Eukaryota > Metazoa > Arthropoda > Insecta > Lepidoptera > Geometridae > Idaea > Idaea aversata. Next base: position 6,598,750 of record OU026101.1, read on the forward strand.
ATATTGTCCAAATATTAGTAAGTTATATTATATTTCTACTCTTTAACTGATTGTATCAAGGATATTTTCCTATTTCCCATTTCGTAGGAACATTATTTAGGTACTATACTACTAAACATTCGCAACCACAAACTTACATTTACGTCTAGTGGTATCGCTAGTATATTTGTAAAATGTTATTCCTTTCTATACATTGCGTAACAATATTTTGTAGTTCCGTGAAAATCCGCGTGTAATTAGATTTCTGTCTCACGGTGCCAGAGCAAAAGTGGAATGTCAAATTTGACAGGGTATAACTTGACGTGGAAAATAACTTGATGCGTTAATACGTAACTTAACATGCAAATTAGTTTCATGCCTACATAATGACATTTAAATTAGACGTATTAAAATAAATAAATTTACCTACTTATCTAAAATAAATACTTATAGCACGACTTCCACATACTGCATTTATATGACGACCCAGTTGGCACAATGGTCACCATGCCGGACTGCCAAACACAGGGTTACGGGTTCGATTTCCGCCACAGACATGTATTTATGCTTAGATATTTGTGGTCTGGTTGTTTCTATGTATTATAAGTATATATTTACAAAAAAAAGTATAGTAAGTAGTATATCCGTTGTCTAGCACCCATAACACAAGTCTAGTTACTTAGCTTGGGGCTAGATGGCGATGTGTGGAATGTCCTGCAATATTTATTTATTTTATTTATTTATATTTATAAGCAACTAGACTTGGAATAAGTAAATACTTTTGTTTTGTCATAAATTGGATAATATTCCATCAGAATTATACAATTCGAAGAAGTATCCATAATTTAATTACTCAAAGTTTTTTTATGTTGTTATTAAATATTTATTTAGTTTTTTTACTTGCGGAAAAAAAATATTGCTTATTTTTTTTTTTTTTTTTTTTTTTTTTTTTTTTTTTTTTTTTTTTTTTTTTTTTTTTTTACTTAAATACACAAATACAAATAATAAAATTGCAGCTCAAGATATTGTTGACTTGTTCGTACCAAAACTCAAAAGACTATTTCTTTAAAAAATATGTTTTATATATCGCACAGCTAGATCAAAACTGTTGTAACTAAAAAATGTCGCATTTTGAGTTAACAGCATATTCGGATTCCTGATACGATTACCTACACGGCAATAAAACCGAAGTAATTCAGTTTACTTTAGTGTCCAAGAGATGGCGAGACAAATCAGTTTTGTCTACACCCACTCGTGCAACTAGGGTGTTGTATTTTGAGTTGCTACAACTTTGGTGAGTAAACTATTGAAAATCTTACAAAGTATTTTGAGTTAAGTCAATTTTCTTACTTATTGTTTAACTGATTTGAATTTTTATTTAATTTTACTACAGTTTCAATTAGCATTTTTTTAAATTAGTCGTTTTCTCATTATCTAAGGCCTAATTTATTACCTGATTAATATCATAATGGTTTATTTTCTAATATATTTCAAAATCTTTTTACAAAATGTTGCTATCGTGCATAATTTTCATAATATTAGTTTTTTGCCATTTCCCAAAAATCATGTTTTTTGAGTTACAACAGTTTCGATCTAGGTGTGCGATATTATCAATCAATTTCTGAACTGTCCATTTCTAGTTAATATTTTATTACGTGTTTATGGCACTATCACTGCCATAAATATAAATAATCAAGTGATAATTTATTGTGCCTCTATCGGAAACTGTACAGCAATTTATGATAGTTCAAATATTTGACAGGCAGAAACTTTGATTCATAAAATAATATATTAGAATAATGAGCGCGCGTTGAATTCTTTTCAAAGGAAGATAGGCCAGTGTGAGGCTGTCAATTTCCATACAAAAAGCGGTAACGTTTTTTGTAAACGAAGTCCGATTTTGATAATTTTTGAAAATGTTTTAGATCTAATGGAAAACTAGGTTTAACCGTTTTTATTTTAAAGAAATATTGCCTAAGATAAAAGTTATTAGTTCTGAATGTCTATAATTTTGACTTAAAAACTTTATCGAGCGTTTCAATTGTTTTTTAATAGACTAAACTGAATTACCAAAAAAGAAAAACGTATAAACCTCTAGGTTTATTTATACGTTTTTCTTTTTGGTAAAAATGATAAACTCTCTCTATCGCACGATACGGGTCATTTTTGAAAATACCTACTCGCGCCGCGTATCGAAAACTCATGATCCTCATAAACCTTTAAATCGATCGTTTGTTTTTAGAGGAATTTTTGATACCTTGTTAAACACTCAATAAAGCTTTGCTATCATAAGAGTGATCTTATAGGGGTTACTTTTTTTAATTTTGAGGAACGGGACCCTAAAAAGAGTAAAGCTAATTTCACACGTCAATTATCAAAACATATATTATGTTTCGATGAAACGTATAAAAGCTTAAGGTGAAAGGGTCCGACGCTCTCTCCATACAAACGTCGTCGACTGTTTCCTCCCTGGATAATGAGACTAGCACAAATATTTTTGTTGCATAAAACCTATAACTGCCATGAATATGCCCCTATGTCTTGGTTTTTTTTTTCATTTTTTAATTAAATTAAGATTTAAAAAATAAAAAATATATAAAACATACATGCGGGGCATGGGCATCGCAGTTATAAGTTTTATGCAACAACAATATTTGCTCTAGTGTCATTGTATGGAGAGAGCGCTCGGTACCCTTCCCTTTCCACTTAAAGGTATTGTATCCCATCTTTGCTCAAGTAGCTACTTAAACATATGTGTCCTTGTTACATAATGATTTTAATGATTTTGATGACCTTTGGAGCGCGGACAAACACCTACCTGAACGTAGTAACGCAGAAGGTTGCAGGTTCGATGCTCGCCTCAAACTAGTATTTATGTACAGAAATATAAATATTGCAGGACAATCCACACATCGTCATCTAGCCCCAAGCTAAGTAACTAGACTTGTGTTATGGGTGCTAGACAGCGGATATACTATTTATATACTTTTCTTTTGTAAATATATACTTATAATACATAAAAACAACAGACCACAGACAAATATCTAAGCATAAATACATGTCTGAGGCGGGAATCGAACCCTATGTTTGGCAGTCCGGCATGGTGACCATTGTGCCAACTGGGTCGTCGTATTATGTTTTTGGGTATGTTTGAAAGTGAAAAAATTTATGAAAGTAAAAAATAACCCATATAAACGTCTTAAAAACTAAGTTAGTATTTAAAAGTACCTATAATTATATTTACAAAAGAAAAGTATACAAATATATTTTTAAGCTCATTTTACATAATAAACTAAGCACTAAAGATAGATAGATAGATAGATAAACACTTTATTGTACCATAAAAACAAAACACAAAATTAATTCTAACAAAGTACTTACATGATATTAAAATAAAAATAAAAATAAATTTAGTTAAATAAAAATTAGAAAATTATAAGACACAAAAGAAAACTAAAAACTAAAAATGAAAAAATATGGCACAATGGGCGGCCTTATCGCTAAAAGCGATCTCTTCCAGGCAACAACTAAATAGGTATTAAAGAAAACAAAAATAACACATATGCCTCAACTAGGTAATCTTGTATCTCAGGCGAAAACTTATATAATTTTATAAAATAAATTAATATAATTTACTGTGCAAAATACTAATTGATAACAATCATAAGGTAAAAGTGTATGTTTTCTATCCGTTTTCTGGCTATTATAACACAAGCCCAGTAGCTTAGCTTGGGGCTAAATAACGCGGTGTGGCATGTCTATTATTTAAAAAATAGAAACAAGTTTTTTTCGTACGATTTAGCGGTACCTATATTTCGATATAACATCATATTACCTTAGGCAATAACTTTGTTTTTTTTTGTTTTGGAACAGATAAATTAAGGATTACAATTAGATCCATTGTCTTTATTTCAATGTTAAAATAAATTATTATAAAATCATAATTTAAAATATAAATTAATCGTCATTCAAATAAACCGCCCCTGACCGCACCCGATGCAAAGGAGCCGAGAATACTGGCCGCGTTACCTCTTTGTATGACGACGGCTAACCTTTAAATAAATAAAATAAATAAATATTTCAGGACATATTACACATCGCCATCCAGCCCCAAGCTAAGCAACTTAATGCTTGTGTTATGGGTGCCAGATAACGGATAAACTACTTATATACTTTTTTTTTTTGTAAATATATACATATTATACATATAGGAAACACCCAGAACCAGAAACAAGAATTTATGGTCAGCATAAATACTTGTTCGCGGCGGGAATCGAACCCGCAACCTTCTGCGTCGCAGTCGGGTGTTCGCCCGACCCGCCACAGAGGTCGTCCTTTACACCAAGAACGATCCGGAGCGGTAGTCAAAACCTCAGTCCCTCAGACGGCGGCCTATTTCCCTCAGACGGCGGCCTATTACAACTTAGTTAATTAACTGCTTCCACATGTCAATATAAATCATATGATTTCCAAAGATTACCACAGTTCATCGGTTACCTACATTAAGTAAGTCGTCCATTCTTGATTAGCATGTATCCGTGTTAAACAACATAGAAATCCGAAATGTCGTTAAATTCAGCGATGATCGCAACACCAAATGCAATTTGGCACACTTTAGCACAACGTCATAAAATAAAGAAAAAAGTTAAATTATGTAAAATGTTGCGCAGATAGACCAATCAGTGACCTATTGGTTTGAGTAATCTACGTATAATTTAGCAAAGTGAGCTTTATTGCGAACTTTCTTTCGTATTTCCTTAATTTCTTAATTTTTGACGTGATAACGTCTAAATTGATGGAACAACTGCATTCACAAAAAAATCTCACGGTTATATTGTGTGACGTCATGCGTCATAGTAATATGACTATACGCGTCATGGTAACTTAGGAAACAGAGTATTTAATAATATAGCTCATCTGGGCTTGTGTTATAGTGTGACGAGTGACGAATAGAAGACTTATAAAGGAAAAAAAATGTATTGTAATGTGTAAATGTAAAAATAAGTAACAAAAAAAACTGGTTGCCTGTAAAGTCGGTATACGGGCGTGACAACAACTGTGCTCGAGTGGAAGGGACGCGTGCCTTTCACTTTTTATGTCTGTCTCTCTCGCTCTTAGGCGGGCTAACCATGCCCGCGTGCCTCTCACTCGCTCTCATTGTGAGCGCATAACGTCAGCGGAGCGTAACGCAGTTTCTTGAAGTGTCACCCGGCAAACCAATTTATAAAACGTTGTCACGTCAAAATCTAAATTTTTATCGTTTTCATAAGACGTTATCACGCAAAATTGTCGTCCGTAAACCGACTTTACAGACAACCATTTGTTTTTTTGTCGTATAATAGGTCAGCATTTGACCTTTATCTCACACGATGGTAAGTGACAACGCGATCTAAGATGTAGTACGCTTTCCTAGAAGATATAAATAGATACGCTCATGACTCAAAGACTCCCAAATAAACATCGTCCTTCGAAGGACGCAAGTGAAAGTAGGAAGAATGCAGTGGAATAAAAACTTTTCCAACCCGTCCTCCTTTTGTGCCTACAAAAATGGTTTCAAACTAACCTCTTTACCACAATTTAAAATGCCACGCGCCTCCCGCCTTGTGGTCGATTGATTTTTGGTTTGAGCGAGGTTTGAGCTAATTAAAATGTACCTACCTACTCATAAGTTAACTACAAAAATGATGGTTTAACGTAAAATTTTAAAGTTGCTATTATTGTGCCATTTAGCTATTTGCTATGCTATTTAAATAAAAGTAAAAAATAAACTTAAACGATTTTAAACTTACAAAGTTATTTTCACTACTATAGTTTATCTAAAACAGGATATTAGGATAACATGTCTCATGAATATGATGCTTGTAACAGCAACAAAAAATAATTTTAAATATCCCGTTTTAGCAGTAAAATAAACTTTAATATTTAAATTTATTTATGCAATTTAAGAGAAAAGGGTACCGGTGTTCTCTCCATACAAACGCAGTCGAATGGATAATAACACTAGAGCAAATATTTTTCTAGCATAAAACCTATTACTGCCATGACTATACTGGACTATACCCATAAGTCTTGTTTTTTTTTTCATTTTAGAATTATCATAGAAAGTAAGAGCTTAAAAATAAGACATAGGGGCATGGTCATGGCAATTATAAGTTTTATGCTACAAAACTATTTGCTCTAGTGTCATTATCCAGGAAGGAAACAGTCGACTACGTTTGTATGGAGAAAGCGTCGGTACCCTTTCCTTTTTGTTGTATGATTATTATACCTACGTACTATACATAGAATAATATTAAATACCTAGCCTTGTATATCCAGTTATCATAAAACACATAATGTGGTCATCCAGATAGAGAAACCATAAAATTTTAAAGCGGTTTAAAAAAAGTTGTCTGTTTATCTAGAAACTAGGTTTCTTATTTATTTAGGTTTTATTAGTCTTAAGAGCAATAACAAGAATTTTAAACAGTTTTTGCGAAATAAATTATTAGTTAAACTAATATTCATTCTATAAAATCGGATCGCGTTCGCATTCTACTAGTTTTTTTATATTTATTCGACGTTTCGATCGTGTTACACCGATCGTGGTTACGGGAAGACTGGAGAAGCTGCTAGCGCCATCGGTGCGGTGCGGTTAATTCCAAAATTACACTCATTTGGTTGACTAAAGTTTGTAAAATAACCAGTAGTCATAAACGATTAATAATGGATTTTAATTATCGCGTCAAAAATAGGTTAAGTTAAGCTGTTGCACCAAAACGTTACTTACAAAATATTACTTTATTACAAATACTTTGTTTCACAAATATTTTATTTTAAAAACAATCACTTTACAAATATGTTTATGGGAAATGCTTCTGTTTACTAACGTGTATCATTTTATATATTTTTCATTTCTAATAATAGTTCGGTGACAGCAAAATTTTACGAATACATATGTAAACAGAAAGACAGAAAGACATGAGAGTGTTCTTATAAGGGTTCCTTTTTTACCTTTTGAGGTAGGGAACCCTAAAAACAAATGATAAAGTTCTAACCTAACCTATCCGTGTCGGTTCTGTACCTAAAACTGTCCGATTAGTAATAAAAATGGAGTAAAAACCATTATTTAGTACTAGCGACCCGCCCCGGCTTCGCACGGCTGTATTATGCTGTATTATATCTAAAAACTTTCCTCTTTAATCACTCTATCTATTAAAAAAAATCGTATCAAAATCCGTTGCGCAGTTTTAAAGATCTAAGCATACATTAGGACATAGGGAGATAGGGACATAGGGACGGCGAAAAGTGACTTTATTTTATACGATGTAGTGATGATAGTGAAGTGAAGTAACATACGCATGTTACAAGCAAATCGTAAAATGTTTATATTGTAAAATGAAAATATTATGTCAACGCATTTGATACATAGAAATAAAATCAATATTTGAACAAAGAAGATACGATGTTTTTGCTAGTATAATATAGTTGGTTTTTGCAACTTGATTGTCTCGGTGCAACTTGATTGTCTCGGTTAAATGACAGAAAACTTAATGTTTCTTAATCATTTTTAGGGTTCCGTACCCAAAGGGTAAAAACGGGACCCTATTACTAAGACTTCACTGTCCATCCGTCTGTAAGTCTGTCTGTCACCAGGCTGTATCTCATGAATCTTGATAGAGTTGAAATTTTCACGGATTATGTATTTCTATTGCCGCTATAACAACAAATGTAATATTTAAGTAGGGCTCCCATACAAAATGGAACGGAACCCTTCGTGTGCGAGTCAGACTCGCACTTGGCCGGTTTTTATATACGTATCATCACTACATAGTATAAAACAAAGTCGCTTTCTCTGTCCCTATATCCCTATGTAAGCTAAAATCTTTAAAACTACGCAACGGATTTTGTTGCGGTTTTTTAAATAGATAGAGTGATTCAATTCAAAATCATTCAGGTTTATATCCTACTAATATTATAAATGTGAAAGTTTGTGTGTGAGTGTGTATTTGTGTGTGTGTATGTATGTTTGTTACTCCTTCACGCGAAAACTACTAGACTGATTGCGATGAAACTCGGTAACTAGACAGCTGGAGACCTGGATTAACACATAGGCTACTTTTTATCCCGATATTCCCACGGTATCGCGACTTACGCGGGTGAAACCGCGGGGCGCAGCTAGTGTATAATACATGCATAATATAGCCGTGCGAAGCCGAGGCGGGTCGCTAGTATCATATATAATAACAAAATAAGAACGAAAATTAAATTGAAAAGTTTATAAAATATCAACATTCTTACAAGAGTTCCAGTAATAACTCCGTAATAGCTACTCAGGTAGGTAGCCTGCGTATTACACGATGTTATCTGAACAAAAACAAGCATCTTCTTTCACCCATTGTTGTGTGACCTTAATAGGCGTACTTCGCGTTTTTTGCAGAATCCAGAACTTTGTTGATGGATCATAATTATTATGGTTATCAAATAATGGTAGGTTAGGTACCGTGTTCTGTTTTCCGTAAGTGGTGCCTACTTTTGTCAACGGGATATTTGACGTGACAACGTCTAATAAATTCAACACCTGATGTCACAAAAAAGATGACGTCATGCGTCATGTTCCGGGAACGCGTCATGTTATTGACAAGGTAACCATAGCAACGTATTATCGTTGCTGTTGCCATATGATTAGTTTCATACAACGCTCGTTGATAAGTACACTACTACAAGCTTGACGCGCGTTTGTGCGTTACTAGGCTTGTGTTATGGTTACGAGTGATGAATAGAAACTTTATATAAAGGAAAAATAAAGAAAAAATATATGTATAAACGAAAAAAAAACCGACTTTACAGACAACCATTTTTTATTTAGATAGATAGATAGAACGCTTATTACGCGATTTATTTATTGGTACAGTATAAAAACCATCACGGACTCGGTCCTGAATAGCAGGCGACCTCGCAGCAGTTCCAGAAGGGAGGAGTTGGGCTCGCATAGTACCTAGAGACTGGACGCAGCCAAAAAGAGAAGCAAGGCCTTTGCCCTGCAGTGGGACGGAATGAGCTAAAGTCTCTCAGATGAGCGTACAAACCAGACGTGTCATTTTCACGAGATTTAAACCCAGAAAAATCTACTATTATGAGACCAAAGGATAATTATTACTATAAATACAAATCGTGTGAGCTTAAAAAGTTTTCTAGAGATTCATTTTATTTCTGTCTAAAATACCTAGATAATTATAAAATACTAATAAATCTGTGGGTATGTGAATAAAACCTGTAAATCTACAGAATAACGGATAAATAATAAAATTTAAATTTATGGAATAGATAATAAATAAAATTTGCAATTTTTATGTGTTTAAAGTGTTTATCCAAATTACTATTAAAAATGTGAAAGGACGGATATGAATTCTGACAGGCAGGCAGTCAAGCGGGCGTCAGTCAGTGAAGATGGAGAAGGCTAGATGCTTCTTCGAGGGAGTTGGTAATTTAAAAAATATAAAATCTTAAGTTAGAATCTACCTTGAACTTCATTTTTTATCACAGTTGCTCATAAAGTGGATCTTATTAAACCGCTTTTGGGCTCATAATGCAACGTATTATACACGCGTGCGATAAAAAAAAATCCAACTAGTGCTAAAATAATACGTCATCCCGATATGTCAAATACGTACCTTACTGCTAATGACATATAGTAGATGAAACATTCTTAAGGACATCGTTCAAATCGTACCCAAAACTTAAGGTGCCGGCCAGAAAAAAAAATGTTTCTATCTTGTAGAGAATAACATTTTAAACAATGTTTACTAAGGCAACAAAGAGCTACGATCAACCATCGTTGAGTTATTTTACATTGAAAACCCAAAAAAATTCATTTTGTAGAGATCCGTTTGACCACTTTTAAGATATTACTACAGAAAAAATATAAAAATAAGTAGTAAATGGATAAGCTTTGTCTGTTTTTATTATATTTATATAAATTGGTACTTGTACTTGTACTTGTATACGGGCTGTTTTCCGCAATCAGACCTCTTTAGTTGGGTCCCCTTTGCGTAAGGTTCTACTTGTCAGGGGGAGAACCAGCCCAGCTCTTCCATAAATTTTGCCACAAGATGTGGTTTTTCAAAAATCTTTGGAAGGCTTTTGATGTCACCTAAAGTCCTGAGTCTAATCTCCGTTAGTACCGTGCAGTCCAGCAGCACATGCGCGGTCGTCTCCTCGGCCTCCATGCACGCTCTGCATAGTGGGCTGTCCGTTATGTTCAAGTTGTGAAAGTGTTTGTTGAAAGCGCCGTGACCGGTCAAAGCGATTGTAACCAAGCGCATTTGCGATCGGTTTAAGTTCAAGAGGCGTTTCGTGAGTCTGCTGTTTGTATCGGGGAGTGCTAGTTTAGCTTGCCTACAGCTTTCCGTCGTGGCCCAGAGGTGACGGTGTCGCATTTTGGCGTGGTTGCGGATCCAGGCTCTGAGTTGGTTGGAGGGGATCGGGACGGAGGGCTGAGGCCCGTAACTGACCGCTTCCGCTCCTCTCTTTGCCAGCTCGTCCGCAGCGTCGTTTCCCCTTGAGCCGCTGTGTCCCTTAACCCATTGTAAGGTCAGTCTATTGTGTTCACCTAGTCTGTTGAGTGTCTCGTAACATTCGTAAATCAGGGCAGAACTTATAGTTCTACTGTTCAGTGCATGTAGCACCGCCGCGCTATCGGACAGGATTCTAATGCCGTGGCCCGAGACATCGCGATCCAGCGCGGCCCATGCTGCCCTGATTATACCCACACATTCCGCTTGGAAGATTGAGTTGTGGGGGCCTAGAGTTACGCTGAGTTTTATGTTTAGGTCCTCCGAAAAGACCCCGGATCCAGTGCCCGTGTCGGTTTTTGAGCCGTCTGTGTATATCCACGTTTCACTGGGTTGCGGATAGTCACGTTGTCCTTCAGTCATTTGTATGGTGTAGTGTCTTTTAAATTCATGTCTTTTGGGAATCCTATCACTGATCGCTAGCAGCATGGGTTGTTCTGCTGAAAGCTTGGACAGGACCATAGTATGTTTGGCCTTCACATCCCCTTTCCACAGGCCTAAAGAGGTCAGTCTTGCAGCACTTGCAGCCGCCTCCTGTTGGACGTATAGATGGATAGGAAGGATGTTGAGCATGGCTTCCATCGCCGCCGTGGGTGTGGTGCGCATAGCGCCGGTGATGGCCATGCAAGCCATCCTCTGAAGGCGAGTCAGTTTAGTCTGTGTAGTTGTTAGTTCCGATCTGGGCCACCAAGCGACAGCGCCATAGCTGATGCATGATCTTATCACTGATGTGTACAGCCATAGAGCTATTTTAGGGATAAGTCCCCAGGTTTTGCCAATCATGCGGTGGCACTGCCAGAAGGAGATGCATGCTTTTTTATAAATTGGTATATCCAATAACCCTTTCAGAAGTTTTAGTGGGATCTTAAAAGTGGTCAAACGGATCTCTATAAAATGCATTTTTTGGGTTTTCAATGAAAAATAACTCAACGATTTTCGATCGTAGCTCTTTGTTGCCTTAGTAAACATTGTTTAAAATAGTATTCTCTACAAGATAGAAACAATTTTTATTACTGGCCGGCATTTTTTTTTGTGGGTATTTTTTGTTAGAAACATGAATGATCTCCTTTATCTGGGTTATACTGTTTTGATGTATAGAAAAAGGTACCATCCAAAGAGTTTTTAAGCCTTGCTGGCTTAAAACTCTTTGTTGGTACCTTTTTTCTTCTTTTCAAAAGGTTGTCTCTAAAGTCTGTTAACGAACGATAATATTACGTGATGACGTCTTTGAAAATAATTAAAAATTGAGTTTTGTTTTTATTTTGTTTTTTCTTTAGGTACATAAATGTATTTTTTCCTTACCATTATAGGTATTCTGTTTTTAACCGCCGACGCAAAAACAAATGAAAAAACCCTAAAAAAATATTGTATGTCAGACGCTGTATAGGTTAAAAGTCTTTCGCCTAGCCTTTCGGAAGTGTAATTAACAAAAAATAGTAAACATAACCTAAAATTCTTAAAAACTTTTTATTATTAAAATTTTATCAAGTCTTTTTTTTTATTCGCAACTGTGATAAAAAACGTCGTACGATACACGTGTGAATTGATCATTCCATCTCGGCTTTTGCCACGCTCGCGTTCCGCTCGCGCGTCATAAACCGCCTCTATGGAATGATCAACTTTCCACACTTGTATCGCAATGTACTATTATCTCATTGAATTGAACATGCTGTTTGAAAATAATGAAATAACGAATATGCTGAATTGCTTTTATTACATCTTTTTTTAAAGTTGCCAAAGGCTAAAAGATTTACTTAGAATATTTAGATTTTTTGGTATAATTTATGCAACTTATACATATTCAGAGCGCTTCTGTAGTAGATTCAAGTTTCTGGCGCTGTATTTAGATTAGACGAAAATGCCAATATTATTATACGTATTATACATACAGAAACCCCTAGATCATAACAAGTATTTGTTTACAAAAATAATCTGAACATAAAACCTATTCGACCGCAGAAATCAAACCCGTAAACTTCTGCGTCGCAGAATCACCATATTCAATAAAATAATAATGTTCGAAGAATAGATAATTTGTTTACAGCTTTATTACTTCGCTCACTTGGCCACAATATGATGATTGATTGCTTTTACGTAAATTAATCCATTTTAAGTGTACCTAGTATAAAAAGTGTTTCGGTTTCGATAAGTAATAAATCTTTTAAGTTATCTATCGGTAAAAATTTATAGGACATTTCAACAAAAAAAGTGGTAGTATCAGGTTTAAAAATTATAGGCGTAGCAAATAATTACTTTATTTTATAGACTTTAGGCATTTAGGTATCGATAGAGGTTTTGTTTATAATGAATTTGTTTGCTATAAGTATACATTTTTAACCGACTTCAAAAAAAGGAGGAGGTTCTCAATTCGGTTGTACGTTTTTTTTTTACGTAATATGGGTTTGCATTTGACCTCATCTCACCTATTCACTCAAGACTTTAAGAAACCAAGGTTGGACATTTGGGGAACAGCGACGCGGGTAGAGAGTTCCACTTTTTAGCACTGCTCACAAGAATTTAATACGTGACGCTAAAACTACTGGACCGATTTAGTTGAAACTTGTCATGAGAATACATTTAATCTTTGAGGGTAACATAGACTAATTTTCACACCAAAAATCCCATGTAATTGGAACTTACACGTGTAAAATCGCGGGGCGCTGTTAGATTTATAGATTAGTAATAATAATAATATGTACCTACTTTTTTCAAAAACCGCCACAAACACCCACGAAAAGTAGGTTTTAAAGTTTTTTTAATAAAGAAAAATATCAATAAAATATAACGTTATTAATTATTAATAATTATAATTCCACCACATTGGACACGCCTATTGAAAGTCAGCTTCATCTCTCATGTAATCGTTGATGATTTATCGACTATTAGTAGTTTGGCACTAACTGCTTCCTATAATAATTTGAAGAAGTAATAAATAATATAAAAACTATTCCTAGTTACCTACGTACCTACCGCAATTTGTTTAATTAATATGATGGATTGCCTTGTTATTTTTAATACCAAAATTAAAATTTATCACCGATTTATTTCTAAGGCCGGCAAAAGTTTGATCATCAGGAACGTATCCAATATATGCCATATTGGATACGTTCCTGATGATCAAACTTTCTGGTCAAACTAGTTTGTCCAAAAGGAATACATTTCCTCGTAGTCAAACTACTCAACTAAGTTGTTAACAAAAGGCGATAATTGCTGACTCAATAATTAAAAAAAAAAAGAAAAAAATATATATATAAAAATTAAAAAAATATATAAAAATAAAATAATTAATCATTTAATGTAGGTACCTATCTACTTAAAATAAAATAACAAAAAAATGGTTTATTACGTATCCTATTTTCATATAGATCGGTCCAGTTGTTCAATCGTAAATAACAAACAAACAAAATTGAACTTTCGGATTTAAAATAATACTAGCTGCCCTACGCGGTTTCACCCGCGTAACTCCCGATCCCGTGGGAATATCGGGATGTAAGCTATCCTATCTCTCAAGTTGGATCGAACTGCACATGGTGTGCGAATTTTATTATAATCGGTTAAGTGGTTTAGGAGTCTATTGAGGACAAACATTGTGACACGAGATTTATATATATTAAGATTAGTTAGGATTAAGTCGGTGGATGGAGGCGGCTCAAGACCGCTGTTTGCGGCTTCGTCGTTTGGGGAGACCTATGTCCAGCAGTGGACGTGTATGGGCTGATACGATTATAGAATACTAGCGACCCGCCCCGGCTTCGCACGGCTATATTATGCATGTATTATACTTATAAACCTTCCTCCTAAATCACTCTATCTATTAAAAAAACCGCATCAAAATCCGTTGCGTAGTTTTAAAGATTTAAGCATACAAAGGGATATATGGACATGGGACAGAGAAAGCGACTTTGTTTTATACTATGTGGTGATAGTGATAGTGATGATAGTGAAGTGATAAATATTTTCACTTAAACATACAATAATTAATGATCAAACGAACTTACCAAGTGAAGTTCGATCCTAATTATGTTTTCTTCGACGCGATTTACTGGTTTACATTTTGTAGTAACACTATCTGCACTCAAAGCCTTCCTCGAATTTTTGAAGTAGGGGAGATAAAATTTGTTAACTGGCCACACTCCCGAACTTTCCCGCGGCTCTCACATACCTTGACATTCGACATTTTCGAGCCGAAGCCTTCGCTCATAAACATACAATAATATAATATTTTGATATGACAACGTGTTTTGATATGGAAATGGATGGATATTATTAAAAAGAAAGTTCATCAGATTTTTACGGTCAGTTTATTATAGATTACAGGGGCCTTATTCTGCTATTTGGCCAACCATTGTCATTATATCGAGACTCTATAGATATTATATCGAGATTGTGACTTTATTTGGTATTCTGCTAAAGTTTTAATAACATCGCAATATAATCACTATGGAGTCTCAATGGTATGGTAATATTTACCTTGCAGGTGTTGCCTAGCAACATGGTATATGTTGCTAAGCAATATACCGTTTTGACAACTATCGAGATTCCATTAAGCCACGATTGTAGAGCAGAACACAAAAGTGAGTCAGTGGTGTGTCAGTGGTGTCTCGATAGAATAGTCAACGTTAGGAGAATACGAATTTGACATGTAATGTCATATTTTTGACATTAAATTTCTATTACGATTATATCGACACACTATTGAAATACAATTGTGTTAGCAGACTTAGGCCCCAGGTAGGTAGTATACTATCACTATTCTATCTTTATACCTACTTTGTGAATTAATACAATTTATGTTGTAAATCATATTTCACGGCTCAAATATGAATATAAAGTAGCTATGATTTCTTATCTATATTTAATTGAGCTTCTGCATTTCAATTTATGTGTATAAAAAGCTTCATAATATAAAAAAAAAAATTGGATTTTATGTAATCTTCTTATTGGAAATAGGATATTTTTTTTACATATTTAAAATTTAAGGTTCTGGATAAATTATCACCATAAACACGACTTAAATTTTGCCCACTATGCCGATGCTGTACCATACTAGGAACAAAACCATATTTTGTCGATCTTTTATCGTTGACGTTTTTTTGATTATTTTTTCAATCGTCTTGTTTTTTTATCGCAAACAAAAGACGATCGAAAAAAAACAACACGATCGATTTTCGGCTATCGAATACTAGATTTATTTCTCTTAATATTTCATGTCATTATATTACTAAAAAAAATACACAAACTATCAATAAACCAAGACCGTTAGTGACTTTTGTATAACACTTTACCTATGTAAATATTTTGTGAGGTTTCCATTTATATTTTCAAATAAACGCTATTTCTGAAGTCGTACTTAGCGATCGACATCATCAAATAATCATACGGAATCATAGCCCTGCTGTCTTATAGCGTTAATATTTTTGTTTTTCAAACATTATCTACCACCGTATTTAAAAAATGTTTCCTTCACGCGGTCACATTAATAATTAATTTCTAATAACCCTGACTCTTAATATCTGATCAAATTTATTGCGACATTTTTTTGCGAGCATCCATTTATTTTTGTCGTATTAATTATAATACTCTGACATACATTTAAATTACATTATTTTAATTACATATTCATAAGTTAAAATTATCTTAAGATGGGTGTCTATCTTGTTATGTAAAGTTATACAACATTGGAATTAAGAAATGATAGATGGATAAATAACACCTTCGTGATGAAGGTATACTGTTTTTAATTACACTTTAAATATAATTAATAGGTATTTAAAACGAGGAAATGCTTGCATATTACAGCTAGGTACTTCTACCTATTTAAATTTATAAAAAAATGTTGTTAGGGTCTTTTACAAAGTTAGTAATTTTTATACATAAATAAGAAATGTAATGACATATACCAACGGCAAAAAATATTTTAACACGTTTTAGTCCATTTAATCTATATTTTCTCAATTATAGCGATTTCCACATAAATATAAAAATATAATTCATAGACTCTACAGGAAATCCACGAATCTACGAATGACAACATTATAAAGGCAAAACCGCCGTCCTATTAATTCTATTTAAAATTCAAAAAATCCAAATAGATAAACTGCCTTAGGAAACAGGTACTTTTTCCCGTGCAATGAAGTTCATATTGCAAGTTGGTTCAGGAGGAAGTCGGTAGCAAAACTTTATCACGGTTTAGCCCTGATGCTGCACTGGCTAGGGTTTTGCGAGATCTTCGACTGTAGTTCGAATGCACAAGTAGGCAAGAATACCTATTAGATACATAGGTAAATTCTGATTTACGAATAGAAATCTCTAATCTAATGCTATCAATAATCTAATTTAAAATTTGAACAACTTAACTCTATAGAAAAAAAATACAAAAAAACAGTATTCAAATGTAAATTTCCAATTTTAGACTTAATTTTATAGTTAAACATTCACGAATTTTACAAGAAAGTACAGAAAGTATCGGTCGATTGATTAGTCTGTAGGAATACTTAGATTGTATTCGTTCACAAGCTGATTACACCTTTTAAATTAACCAGTTCACCTAAGTACCTACTTGGGGGTCTAAAGATTGTCCATTCCATTCCACATTCTACATAACCCGATCACTCGATTGTAGAACAGCAAGGCCATAGTTGTTTACATTCGAATTGACACGACAGAGCAAAGACATTGAAATTACAATTAATAGAGAAAAAAAAAAATTAATAGAGTTGACATTTAACATATAATGTCATTGGGTGGGTATAGGAACTATCATGCTTATTTTCGGTATTCGACTTATTTTTGTTAGAGTAATTTCGATGCAGTTTCAAACACCATTTTCACGAGACTGGAGTTTGCGGGCAGATCTAAATAGTATGAGGCGATCGTATCAGACTACCTCCTTTCACGTGTTTCATATCTCCTACTCTCGTTACTGGTAAAAACAAAAAAAAAACAGTAAATATTCCATTGTAAAAAAATTAAAAATATTGAAGAAATTTTTTCACAGCGCTATCTAGAACCAAGCTAAGCAACTAGGTAGCGAGACAACGGATAGAATGCTTATATACTTTTCTTTTATATAAATACTTAATCATACAGAAATATTCAAATTCTCCTTGTTTTAGGGTTCCGTACTCAAAAGGTAATAACGGAATTCTATTAGTAAGAATTCACTGTACATCCGTCCGTCTGTCCGTCTGTTTGTCACCAGGCTGTATCATGAAGCGTGATGGCTACCCAGTTGAAAATTTCACAAATTAGGTAAGTATTTTTATTTTCTGCACAAAATACAATAGATTGAGCAATTTTATACAAATAACTACAAAATGTGACAATTTGTTACTGTTGTCCAGTCTACTTCTGATATTAAAAGTCTTTGGAGTTAAGTAACGATAATGTCACCAATGTTCTCATTTGTTTTATAGATTGCAGTCGCAACAGTATACACTATTGTATCAGTTATGTTGTCACATTGTAAAGTCATCTTTAATAACAATAGTGTTCGGTGGTTGTAAACATTAGTGTCCACTGTTTGGTGGCACCTACTTGCAAGTTTATTGCTTGCGTCACATCGCAACACATCGCCATCTAGCCCCAAGCTAAGTAACTAGACTTGTGTTATGGGAGCTAGGCAATGGATATACTACTTATCATCATCATCTTCCTGTCCTTATCCCAATTTATTTGGGGTCGGCGCAGTATGTTTTTTTCTTCCATTCACTCCTATTAATCGTCATATCATCGTTCACATTCATCTCTCTCATGTCTTGTCTCACGCAGTCCATCCATCTTTTCTTTGCTCGTCCTCTTCCTCTCCATCCCTCTACATTCATACTCATCACTCTTCTAGTCACATGCGTCTCTTCTGTTCTCATCACATGTCCATACCAACTCAAACGGTTCCCTTTTACTTTTTCAGTAACCATTGCTACTTTCAGGCTGCCTCTAATATACTTATTCCTTATTTTATCCATCATCGTTACTCCACACGTCCATCTCAATATTTTCATCTCACAAACAGTGTGAATACAGGCGTTAGTCATGAGTGTATCTTAGACCGAATCGCCACTTGCCATAAGGTATAGTGGTCAAACGCTCAATTAAACAAAACAAGAATTGATTGAATTCTACTATTTTTATTGAATTTGTAAACGATTTCAATTATTATTGTAAGACATTATCTAAAAATAGAAATTGTAGATTTATGTAAAGCTGTTTCTAGGTTCTAAAGGTGGGTACGGATAGCGCGTACACTGGTACGCGTAGTCAGTTTACGCGTGTCCGGAACGTCATGTCCATACGTGCAGCTACGCGTACACTCTTGGGGAACGCGTACCGCGCGAGCTAGCCGCAACGCGAGTCTGTCGGTTTTTGGTCGCGCGTCAAAGAGGACGCACACGACCGGGTACGCTATATTTGGACGGCAAAATGGATAGACACGCGTGTTCTTGGAGTTTCAATAATGAAATATATGAGGCTCGCGGAGCGCTCTGGATCGATTGACCTCGCGTACAGGTTCGCGGCGGTCCGTACAGGAGCTGTACGCGTATCCAATGTACGCGTGGACAGTGTTTCCCAGCTACGCGTAACACAGGAACGCGCTATCCGTACGCACCTTTAGAAGGTTTACCTACTACAGTTACTA
Organism: Idaea aversata; assembly: GCA_907269075.1. Taxonomy (NCBI): domain Eukaryota; kingdom Metazoa; phylum Arthropoda; class Insecta; order Lepidoptera; family Geometridae; genus Idaea; species Idaea aversata. The sequence continues at coordinate 6,617,917 of OU026101.1, forward strand.
CTATTTTTACTATATAAATTAAGTGTTATTTTCTCTACCATAGTAGCAGTACAAATCTAATATTGCAGTTTAAACAATTTGAATACTATATTGAAGTCGAAGGTTAAATATTTAAAAGTCGTAAGAGTACATTTGCATTTTTTAACGTTATTAAAGGTGTTTCAAACTACAAACTTTTGATCGGTCAATACTCGATACAGAGAGATTTGAATTTAAATGTTATTGTTATAAGCCACTAGGGCCCGTATTAATAAATCGCTCTCAATATAGATCTTGAGTGCGTATCAATCGAATGAGTCTTGAGATGTGGTCACTATCTTAAGTTAGGCGTTAATTAATAGATAAAATCAAGTTTTAACCAGGCTGATATCGCTCTTGAGATTTGAGACTGATCTTGAGAGCGACCTTGAATGACAGTAACGCTTTGTTCTTACCTTGAATGATATGTTCTTACCCTATGGTAGGGAGTGTCGTCATATTTTGCTGTCAACTTGTTATGTGAAAATATTTTACAAAATGTAACATTTGTATGACCCGCAATCAGACTTGAGTTCACGAAACTACATCTTGAGACATATCTTGAGAGCTGAGTTTGATTTATTAATACAGTATGACTCAAGTGATACTACGTCGCTCTTTAATAGCATCTTAAGATAGGTTTATTAATCAGCGCAACAACTCAAGAGTAAACTCAAGATTGAAATCGATATTGAGTTCGGTTTATTAATACGTACCTAAGTGTGCCCCGCGATTTCACTCGCGTCCCCATTTTTTTTCCCTGGACTCCATTAAATGTTTCATGACGACCCAGTTGGCACAATGGTCACCATTCCGGACTGCCAAACACAGGGTTGCGGGTTCGATTCCCGCCTATTTGTTTGTGCTCTGGTTGTTTCTATGTATTATAAGTATATCTATATTTACAAAATAAAATTATATAGGTACCTAGTATATCCGTAGCACCCATAACACAAGTCTAGTTACTTAGCTTGGGGCTAAATGGCGATGTGTGGAATGTCCTGCAATATTTAATTATTTATTTATTTAAAACCAAAATTAGACAAATCGGTTCAGCCGCTCTCAAGTTATTACGTGACCAAAAAAAATTGGAATTCATTTTAAAGTAGGTAAGTATATTACTTAAGTTGAACAGTCTTCGAAATATCTGTCGATAGATAAGTCTCAAGTTTGTTTTCATAATAAAAGTCGTAAAGATCCATTTACATTTTTATTACAGTTAACGATTGTGCTTTTGATGTCAATCATAAACCATAAAAGCATGGTTTACCTACTTGGGTCATGGTGTGAGGTACGCTGGTTAAAAGATAGATTAGTGGCTATTGCGTTAATATCAATGTACGGGCACTATTAATAATAACTGCTATGGACGGATTAAGGACTGACATTGAAGGGCAAACAATGTTTGAGCGGAAGAAAAATATTGACAATTTTCTGATAGATCTTCTGATACATATTATTAAGGAAAAATTACGACGTTTTGAAAGAACTATGCATGCACGTCTTTATGGTGACCATGTCTTGAGGGACATATACTATACTTATAATTTATTATTATTTATTATTTTATTACTATTAATTTACTTTTTTTATTTTTTGTTTGTCTTTAATATGTCCTTATTTAAGTATGTAGGTTCCATTGTTTTACACAATAATCTCTATATCTATATATATAAAAATCAATTGCTGTTCGTTAGTCTCGCTAAAACTCGAGAATGGCTGAACCGATGTGGCTAATTTTGGTCTTGAATTATTTGTGGAAGTCCAGGGAAGGTTTAAACGGTAAGAAAGATCGGACTTACGCGGGTGAAACCGCGGGGCGCAGCTAGTATACAATAAAATTGTATGGCATCGCCCTTGTGGTTATCTCCCGTTCAACATAAAAGTAAACAACCCAATCGAGTAAGTCGTTTTCGACTAATCGGTAAACATACATAAAAACGCGACGCATTGAAAACCTTCTTCTTTTCATCTTTTTCTAAAGTCGGTTAAAAATTAACCTTTATTGTCCAAACTTTTACCACAACAGACAGGTGGCGGCTGGAATATTTCATGCAATATAATTTGTAATGCCACCACGATGTACTTACCCAAAATCTATGGAATAAATGTTCTTATTCTTATTTCTTACGAGGCCCTTTGCCCACAACCACGACCTTAGTACGCACCTGCTCCGTCAGCATGTAGGTACCTCTAATCCATCATTTTTAAGGTGCGTAGAAATAGTAGTGAAAAGCGAAAGTGAGTAGGTAAGTTAAACATGGTGTCACGATTGATATCAAATTAAATCAATCAAATTAATGTTCGTGGTTTTTTTTTATCAAATTTACATCAATATTACATAAATTAGACGAGGGTCAGAGATCGGGAAAATGCAAAAACATGGCATTAATAATATTTTTACATCATTAGATTTCGAAATGTTTTGTGCGTTCTAAAATCTTTTTATTAATTTGTCACCATGAAACATAATTTTATTTATTTAATATTCATAAATAATTTACCAATTCATTTAGACAACAAGGCCCTTGTAGACAAACATACATAATTATTATTTCCCATATCACTGGGCTTTAAAGCTCCGGACGTTTGGAAGATGTGTAGAGAAAATTGCAGACTCCACCTGCACTATAAAATGCAGCTAAAGATATCCGTCGGTTTGACAGCCCCGGATCTAGGGGGGGGGGGGCTGACCGGGGCCCACGCCCCGGGCGGCACGACCAGGGGGCGGCGAAATTCACATTTTATAGACGAATGCTCAACTCATTATTTACTTAACTTTGACCACAGAATACTTAAATTATAGTCAAGGTACAGAACACTTTGGTTTTTTTGTATATCAACTCGACCGATACCCAGGGGTACAGCACACGAACCACGTGACCACGGGGCGCGGCGATAGCGCGGAGTGAGAAACGCTGCACGAACATTACTATTATTCCGAATTATTCGCGAGGCGCGTAGGCATAGCTCAAAATTCAAAATACGCGCCTTGATTTGATTTTTATTTTTATTATACATATTTTTATTTTAAATCCTATCATGTGCTGTGTATAAAATATAATATATCCAAAACGTTAATGTCTATACATCTGGAAATAAATAGGCTTAACACATAAAGAACAGCGATGGATCCATTATTTCCGAAAGTCAATCAATTAGTCGACATCTGATAGCTGAAATTATAAAGGTAAAAATAAATAAAAGTAGGCAGGGCCGGCATTTTTCAGTTTTTGCCCCGCCCAAAAAAAATTGAAGATCCGGGGCTGCGGTTTGGATAGAACTATTGATGAACTGCAAGAGAAAATTACTTGAGATGGTAGTGACTCGATACTGGCGAACTATGGATACTTTTGGAAATTAACAAAATGTCTCAATAAATAGCAATGTTCGTAGCACATCCATTTGCAAACACTACAAATTAAATTGTTAGTGTTTTTATTTTGTATTTTTTATCCATGTAATGTCATAGTATATCCTTTAAACATAACCAGACCGACGGCCCAGTTGGCACAATGGTCACCATGCGGGTTCGATTCCCGCCTCAGACAAGTATTTATGCTTAGATATTTGTCTGTGGTCTGGTTGTTTCTATGTATTATAAATATATATTTACAAAAGAAAAGTATATAAGTAGTATATCCGTTGTCTAGCACTCATAACACAAGTTTAGTTACTTAGCTTGGGGCTAGCTGGCGATGTGTGGAATGTCCTGTAATATTTATTTATTTATAACTAGGTAGGTTGGTAACAAGGTTACCTATTTTTACATAATAGATACTTATCTACTTCTAAATCAATTTGTAATCCTATCTATTTTGTGTTACATAAAATAAAATAAATAATTCATCGAATGTGCAAAAACCATAAACTTTTGTCATCTTTTGCAAACATGTCTGTCTATATTTCATTACGAAACAGCAACTCATTTTGATTATTGTCTAATTTTGTATTTGTAAATCAAACAATGCTTTTAAAGTATAATTATTTCAACAATAGAATGTTGGACATTTATAAAAATGTTATTTCATTCCAATTTAAATACATTGAATATGTTTTTTGCTTGTTAGATTTATCCTACTTTCACGCAGACACTTTTAACGAATTTTGCAAACAAATAGGTATATGACAATGTATTAATGAGGTGTCAGTGGGTTGCGACCTTAATTCTTTAGACTCTTCATTATACATCGACTCGTATCGCCATTTGAGGGGCCTATTTCTTGCTCAAATTATTTTATACTTAGGTTGAAATTTAGGGCCTTAAGCCAGGAATATTCGGCAACTATTCGGTATCCAGCCTTATTCGGCTGTATTTTTTTTTCAATACTATTATTTATTAAGCTATTGCATAGCTTTTATCGCGGGCTTGGAGCGCGGCGACCGAATCAAGAAATTCCGTAACGAAAATAAAACCTAACACTCCGCCTACCATGTAGCTCGGCCGAGCGTTCGTTTAACGTGTATGTATATGGTACGACTGTACGAAGCTCGCACGATGCAATAGCTTTACCGCGGCAGTCCCCGAGTGCCACACTTTTTTTTATTTTTAACTTAATCCGTCCCACTGTAGGGCAAAGGCCTAGGGAGAGCCGGGTCCAGTTCAGTACAATGCGAGTCCAACTCGTCCTGCCATCTCCTTCTGGGCCTTATTAAATAATCTTATTTTAATTAATCTATTGGCTATACATTTTGTTTATACACAATAGGCGCCCTAATTTAAAGTTAGGGTGCCTATTGTGCCACTGTTTTTGTTGTTTTTATTACATTTTTACCTAAATACGTAAATTAATACTATAGTATTTTATATATTACGTTTACGACAAAGCGTTCTAACTAACTAAAGTAATCTTTAGGAACGGGCCCCAGGTCAAAAGTTAGAGTTACCATGACGACACAGTATTTTGATGGTCAGAATTTCATTTCGGTTCCTATCTATCTATCTACTAGTCACTGAATATAATAGAGACTTATTGATACTGAGTTACATCTGAATGAGAGAGATTAAAACTTTCATGATCATGACCTTTGAGATCGAAGAAATTTTAACGTTATCTATGATATATTATTTAAATGAATGTAAGCATATTTTTTATTTTTAAAATATCTAAGCAGAAATTCTTTGAAAAAAAAGAGGTGACAAAATAAGGGTTTGGGGCGGCTGGTCAGGGTGGGTTTGATCGAAATGCATGTTTGGCCAAAGGAGTATTTCGTCAAAATATACCTACAATATTATTATTCTGAGTGCCACCCCGCTTTCTGCCCAACTAGTAAGACCACAGGACTCCAAACACTCCCGTGGTTCAATTTTTATTTAGTTGCTCAATAAAATTTAGGTAAAAATATTAATCAAAATTAAAAATAATCTAAATTTAAAGCTCTTTTTCTTCTTACACATACTTACACGTCTCAACCTTAGTAATAAAGGGTTTAATATGAAAGTAGCTTATAATTTAATAAAAAGTATTTAATACCATCTTCAAAGTGAAATCACCGTCATATCATTCACGTAGGTAAGGTACAGTTACAGACAAATTCATTTCTTATTATTATAAAGATTAATTACCGCTTCGCCTTTGACCGTCAAAGAACGTGAGTCCATGATTGTCCTACCTACACCTTTACACTTCAACCAACGTGTCGATGCAATTAATTTAGCGAGTGTCTTTGATATTTAGTATTTTTATTTTCTAGGTGTTCGCGTGCAGAAATCTTGAAAATTGAGTCCAATTTTCAAACAATTTAGCTTACTTACATTAAGGTTTCTTAAAAAAAATACCGTTACGCGTTCCTCGAGCCTCGATAAATGGCAAACACAGTTTGCTACAGGAATAAAAAGTTAAAAGATGTCATTTTCTATGGTCAGTAAAATTGACAAAGTGTGTAACGAGGCTGTATGGACTAATACCCTCCCTTTGCTTTGGCTTTACCTTTCATGTAATAACAAAAAAGTGGTTATTTGATCTTGGAATAAGATCTCAGCGTCGTCCAATAAGCGATTAGGAACTATTTAAAAAAGCGGATCTGAGTGAAAGTCATGTTTACCGTCGAAATACCTACTTAAACACACGTAGGTTTGCCAGTCACGAACTCACTATCTATTAGCGCCTTAAACTAAAAAAAGAAACTTATAAATTAACTAATAATATTTTGTAATGACCTCTTGAACTGAGGCGGTGTCTTTATTTCATTTATGAATTAGTGATTTAAGATGAGATTTCGCTTTTTTAATTGGCGTAAGTAAAGTATAAGTAATAGATTTGGGAATGATTGATTGCAAATTGTATAGAATTAAGTTCTTAGGTGTGTGATTTATGGGATACCTAACACATAGATTCGAATCAATAAAGATTATCATTAACTAGCATTTTTGCAGTCGAGACTGAAAAAAAAAACTGTTTCAAATCAGCTCGTCCTTTTGTGAGCTATACAAACTTAATAAATCCCAAAAGTCTTTTGAATAAATAAAATAAATAAATATTTGAGGACATATTACACATCGCCATCCAGCCCCAAGCTAAGCAACTTAATGCTTGTGTTATGGGTGCCAGATAACGGATAAACTACTTATATACTTCTTTTTTTTGTAAATATATACATATTATACATATAGGAAACACCCAGAACCAGAAACAAGAATTTATGGTCAAATTCCAAAAAATTAAATTTAAAATTAATTATGGTGGTGGAATTTATGGTGGAATTCCATTATACAGATGATTTTATAATAATAAACTCTCCCAAATTTTACAAAATTCGTTCGAAATTTTTAAAGTAGGTAATAGAATAAAAGGTGTCGAAGAACAAAACAAAAAGGAACAAATTTATTACACAAAAAAAAAGAAACACCGAAATCAGACAAAATTAGGGGTAAAAGAGGGATTCTTTTTGTATGGAAAAGTACGGATCCTCTTTTAATAGCCTATTCTGTGACGTTTTCATACAAACTACTTATTTCACTTGGCAGAGCGTTCCTTCACTGGAGTTTAACATCACTACATAGTATAAAACAAAGTCGCTTTTTCTGTCCCTATTTCCCTTTGACCGCTTAGATCTTTAAAACTACGCAACGGATTTTGATGCGGTTTTTTTTAATAGATAGAGTGATTCAAGAGGAAGGTTTATATGTATAATACATGCATAATATAGCCGTGCGAAGCCGGAGCGGGTCGCTAGTTGATAATAATTTGCGGTCAGATGATTCTGTCTGTAATTTTATGCCCACAACACAAATCAAGGCAACCAATGATTTGCTTGCCCTTGCTATGTAATTTAATAAAACTAAGAATATTGTTGAAAGACGAATTATCGTCGTCTAAGAAACTGTTTACTATGATTAGGGTATGAAAGATAGTAGATTAGATACAATAGATAAAGGTATAATAAAATAATACCTACCTATACATCATCACTACATACCTAGTATAAAATAAAGTCACTTTAGCCGTCCCAATGTCCCTATGGAGGCTTCCGGCGACTGGGACCGCAACCCACTGGAACCGCGGTCCCGGTTGCCGGATTAATATTTTTAAATATTTTTCTTCCGTCGACTGATACCACTCTTAAAAAAACATAAAAAAACTGTTGTTCAAGTCAAAAACAGTACAGTCAAACGAAAAAACGTTTAAAGTAGGTAATCATTAAACAAAAAACTCTTTGATTAAATAATATCATTTATTTATATAACTAGCGACCCGCTCCGGCTTCGCACGGCTATATTATGCATGTATTATACATATAAACTTTCTCTTGAATCACTCTATCTATTAAAAAAACCGCATCAAAATCCGTTGCGTAGTCTTAAAGATCTAAGCATACAAAGGGAAATAGGGACAGAAAAAGCGACTTTGTTTTATACTATGTAGTGATATAAAAAACACTCTTTGATTATCGTTCTTGTTACTTATTTAAAATTTACTCAATCAAAACATACACCTAAAATATGCTAAAAATAATCAACAATTTACAAACAATTAATGGGTGGGTTGGAACAACTATTGAAATAAACATAACTATGTAAGTACCTACATAAATCAGCCACGAATCTAACATCACTTTTGCTGTAGAAAATGGTCATTAGTTTGTAAAAAGTACTAGGTAATCAGAAGTCAGTAGAAGGTATAAATCACACTTATTAAATTATCTCTTTAATTTTTTTTCCTGTATGTGTATGTGATGGCCTTAAAGGTATTGAAGAAGCTGAAAAAATAATTCAAATATATCTAGCATGATTTTTCTATTAACCTTCTACTAAGTTCTGATAGCCTAGTACATACAAACCAATTACCATCATACAATTCACACTGTAGGTAACAGAAAGTGGTGGTGGTGTGTAAGGGCTTGCTCTCATACGAATCAGTATACCTCCTACATTGTTCTTACACCCTGGTACAAACCTCCTATTATTTGCATATTTTGATAATAGTCAGCCTTAGACGTTAAAATAAAATAAAAATATACACATAAATACGTATTAAGTATACAATAATCACAGTCAACAATCACTCCTAATTAAAACGAACTCAAATTCTATGGGTGTCATTTTGAAAAAGGAATTTGAACATTTGAAAATAAAGGTAATTAATTAAGTACGTCTTTTTTTTAAATTAAAAATAATCAAAGGTTTCGCGTATTTTTTCAATGATATTTTTGAATCAAAGAGTTTTTTTCTTAAATTATTACTTCAAACATTTTTTCGTTTGACTGTACTATTTTTCTTGAACAATTGATTTCTTTGTTTATTTGCGAGCGGTCCCACTCGACGGAAGAAAAATAGTAAAATAAATGAATCAACCGGGACCGCGGTTCCAGTGGGTTACGGTCCCAGTCGCTGGAAGCCTCTCCCTATGTCCCTTTGTATGCTTAGATCTTTAAAACTACGCAACGGATTTTAATGCGGTTTTTTTTAATAGATAGAGTGGTTAAAGAGGAAGGTTTTAAGATATTATACATTCATAATACAGCCGCGCATTATCTTGGGAGAAAACAGTTGACTACTTTTGTAATAGTTTGTATGGAAAAAGCCCCCGGTACCCTTTCCTCTTAAACATTTTAAAAGGAAGCGCGTTGATGTCTTTTATTTGTAGTGCCGGATATAAAATTGTTATCTTCTAAATCCTTGAACTATAACTAAATTATAATTTTAACAGATGGTAATTAACAGATTCAGCCAATAAATTAAGACTTGTACCACTATAATTTAGATAAGAATATCTATAAATATTTATTTACAATATATAAGTACCTATTTTACAATCATAGGAATAAAATTGGAAAACCGAATAACTTATTTCCTACATTAAATTTATTTAAAAAAAAAAAACCTATAAAATATACACTAATAAGTATTAAAAAGATGAAAAATATTTGTTTGTTTGTATTTAATACAATAATAAATAACTAGGTAGGTACTTTAATAATAAAAACTTTCGTCTACGTTCACATCACACTTTGCTACTTAATTTTTTTATTGTAAAAAGGGTGTTGGCTTCGGCTCAACTCACGCTTTTCAGAGGTCCGGGACTCTAGAGCCTCGTAATATGGGACATTTAACATATTAATATACTTCTATTTATTTATCATAGAATCATAACTATAAAGTACGTGTCTAAAATATACAAAACTAATTTTTGATGACAACACCTACCTAGTTGTCTTTTTTTTTAAATTAAGGTGTACAAAAAATTAAAAAAAAAGTACCTATATTATTTTTTTGATGCCACAAATTAGTATCTACCATTTGGGCGGTAGGTATCACTTCGCTTCATCAGATCTTTTCCTTCAATTTGCTTTATGTAGGTTCCATTGTAATCATACAAAATTCTTGTGTTGGTAATTTCTTTCATTTGAAATCAAAAAGCGTTCAGTCATGCATGACCAAACGGTTAACAACAACTCATAACTTCAAATATTCATCTTGACCCTTGACTCCCAGCTGCCTACTGTCAATCAGTAAAGGATAGGTAGGTGAAGAGGTTATACTATTTGTTCTACGTTTTTACTTTTTGAAAGAGACTTTTTCCAATATCCATACTAACTTTGTGAGCGGTGATGATCTTAACATTTCATCATAAAAATAATTTAATTAGGTCACATACATTTGTATGTGACAAATTAAAAATTAAAATACTTTTACAGCTTTTACTTTTACAACATCGTGATGTAACTTAGTTGGCTCCAGAACTATAAATATTGCAGGACATTCCACACATCGCCATCTAACCTCAAGCTAAGTAACTAGACTTGTGTTAGACAACGAATATACTACCTATATACCTACTTTTATTTAGTAAATAATATACTTGTAATACAATACCGGACCACAGACAAATATCTAAACATAAATACTTGTCTGAGGCGGGAATCGAACCCGCAACCCTGTGTTGTTTGGCAGTCCGGCATGGTGACCAATGTCCCATTGGGTCGTCAAAATTGGCGAGTTTTTTCCTCTAAACTCGTTCGACTGAGCTGACTAAGGTGGTTAGGTGGTAGGCAAGCGTACTCCACCTACAACGCGCTAAGAAGTTGTAAGCGATTTAATAATTATAGATTTAGCTGATGTAAAGCCAATATTATTAAATCTATTCTTTCTGTTTAGCTTTGTAGTTCGTAGTGTCAACAACAGCATCAGGAACTCATTAAATTCTTGTCCATCAAAACGTTGCCTGAAAGAGATCACCTTTAGATTAAGGCTACGGAAGAAATGCAAATGGGACAAGTTGCAAATGGAATGCCAATTCCATTGGATCATTTTACAGTAAAAAATAAAAGAAGAACACGAATGTCGATTCTAAATTAATTAAGATAAGACAAATGCAGAAATAGAAAGATGTAGATTCATAGCTATTTTATCATAAAGATTTTCCTTGAGAATGCGGGTTTAGTTATTTATCATTCCGTAATGAGCTTTTTTTTCGTTTTACCTATCAATAGTGAAAATAAATGGAATTTGGTCGTATCCGAAGCTTTGGACAGGTTTCGTTAAATTTTTAAGATGACATGAATACATTAAACATCTATTAGTTACGATTTCGAAAGTAGATACTTAGCAATAGCAGTGAAATTTTCACTCTCATTTAAAATTCCAATTTTAACGAATGATAAATTTTTGTAGGAGTGTCCAAACTTGTAAACATAGATTCGTGATCGCATACATTTTTAATCTCTGATAGGCTTTTTATTAACTTTCTCTTTTTTTCTTTTATTACAGAAAATGAAAATTCGGACCGCTTACGCACCTGAAAATGAAAACGAACAAGAAATTAAAACAGCGCCATCTATGGATAGTTGCTAAAAGTACATAAGCAAAAATTGGCTCTTCATTAGACGCGAGATGACGTTCAAACTAATTTTGTTTGCGCTGTTTAGCGTAGTTTGTACGTCTGGCGGAGAGATGTCGCTAGCTAATGTTACACGTCTTGCAACTGGAGATTTATTTTCTCTTATCGGTAATATAATTTTTATCATAATATTTACATTTCCGGTTATTTCTACATTTATAAGTTTTTGTCTATTTTTAGATACAGACTGCGGGCCTACTCGTTGTATGGAAGTTTCACATGGTACGGCGCTAGGGGCGCTGGGGGACGGATGCGTTTGTAGATGTAGACGAGATACCCCTACTTTCCGAGAAGACCAACGTGTTTGTGTTAACCATATTGATGGTTAGTATTTTTTTATGTGAACTTAAAAAAATAAATATTGTTTTGTTTAGTTATATTGTTTCCTAATTTATTTTTTGTTTGTAGAATGTTTAATGGCGACCTTCGGACGAGGTTCAGCAAAACCGCAAATCCCTTTCGTCTTCCTGCCGTTAAAGGGGCAAATTATTTATCCGGCAAAAGAAATCATCTTTACAGGTAAGAAAAAAGGCAAAAAGATATTCCGATACCGGGAATCGAACCCGAGCCTCCTGGGTGAGAGCCAGGTATCCTAGCCACTAGACCATATCGGATCGTGATTATAGATGTGAAATTAAGATTCTGTTTAATAATAATAGTTACACTTTTTTATGATGACAAAATATTGAATTTAAAAAGATAAATAAAAAAATATTATTAAAAGATAAAAACAATAAAAAATATTTATAAAATTATAGGTAACTAGCTGCGCCCCGCGGTTTCACCCGCGTAAGTTTCGATCCCGTTGGAATATCGGGATAAAAATGTAGCCTATGTGTTAATCCAGGTCTCCAGCTATCTACATACCGAGTTTCATAGCAATCGGTCTAGTGCAGTCATGTCAAACATACGGCCCGCGGGCCGCATGCGGCCCGCGGGCCGTATGCGGCCCGCGAATCATATTGATGCGGCCCGCAGTCGGAATCTAGATCACAATTTTTTTTGCGTATTTTTTTAATTTTCGTTTCTCTCGCACTTGCAGTGCAAGACACCCTTGACTTTGAGTATTCAAAAGCTAGCTATCCTTTTTCGTAGTTCGTATTATCGTTATGTGAACAAATGTTTTCTATTATGAAAATGAATAAGAACAAATATCGGTGAAGACGTCATAAACATCTTCAGTCTATTCTCAAAATAAATACCACTAATATGACACCTGATAACAATGATATTACGAAAAAGTACCCAAAAGAAGTCAAGTTTCCGGGTTCTACAGATAAAACTTCTCTTTTTTTATTATTATTTTTGCAGTACCTACCTATCTACAGTTAGAAAAACTTAAGTGTTACCTACCTACCTATTTAAAAAGTGCCAAATAAATGTAAGTAGGTAGGTAAGTGCCAAATAAATGTAAGTACCTACCTGACCAAAAAACTTAATAAAAAATGTACGTGTTTAATTATTTTATGTCTGGCCCGCCAACACATCTACAAATTTCGAAATGGCCCTTTGGAAAATCGAGTTTGACACCCCTGGTCTAGTGGTTTTAGCGTGAAGGAGTAACAAACATACATACACACACACACACACACAAACTTTCACATTTATAATATTAGTAGGATAGGATAAGGCATTTCATCGGATAGTAACTCAATAATATTAAAACCTAATAAAACATAATTATAAACTAATATTAAAACATAATTGTTTCAGATGTAGAAAACGCAGTATGCGCTGTGACTAGTGCACAGTATTTATCAACATCAGGTTGGGTCACTCTGAGGGACCTAATTGATAATGATGTACCATTCGGCCTTTATAGAGATGAGGGGAGCACATTTTTGCAGGTAAATTAACCTAACAGAGCCTAATTTAAAAAAAAGTTATGTATCTAAAGATGAGTAGAGACTGGAGGCTGGAGGATTTTAACGTTCTTACGAATAGTAAAATACAGGTAGGTATAAGTGCTCAGCATTTAGGTACAGTATGGGTCATAAGTAAATGATCAGTTTGCTACAATAATACTTTCAACAAATATTGTAGTTACGACCTTTTTCTAATAGGCGTTATACACAAACTTAAATACTTGAATTAAAAGTACTCAGTGTGATTATTATTTTCAACATGTTAGCTATGTCTTTAGTTGGCCGAGAGGTATAAGCCGCCACCCGCTACACCAACTGACATGGGTTCGATCCACAGGTTACGTTGTTATAATGTTCAAATAGTGCTGCACAGGAGTGTAAACGTTACGGTGGGCAGAGACTTTTGACCGTGGATTGTACCTACAACATCGAACATGTGATCGAACATCATATTGTTCGAAGTGAGGTTGTAAATTTAACAGCGAATGCTAGTAAAAGCTGAGAAATTCTCTACGCATGCCCCCAACATAGTTATGAACGATGTCCAATTATGAATTTCAGACCATAGTGGCTTGAAAAGTCATTCGGTTAGGATAGGTATTAGCAAAACCAAGAATCAAACCTGATATTTAAGCAAAAAAAATCGCCTAATTTATGCAGCTTTTAAAAAATAACGAAGGTCTGGCGGTCAGGGAATCTTAGTCTTTTGTGTTCCTATTCTACTTTCATATTTAGAATAGGATAGCTTTACTATCATCACTACATAGTATAAAATAAAGTCACTTTTCGCCGTCCCTTTGTCCCTATTTCCCTTTGTATGCTTAGATCTTTAAAACTACGCAACCTATTTTGATGCGGTTTTGTTTAATGGATAGAGTGATTCAAGAGGAAGGTTTTTAGATATAATACATGCATAATAAAGCCGTGCGAAGCCGAGGCGGGTCGCTAGTAAACAATAAAAATATTAATACAGAACAAGTCAATAAGGAAAAATAATCATAAAATATTCTGATAAGTAATTGAAACGATTAAATTATAATTATGGTCTTAACATAAAATAAAAAGACTTCATTTTAATCCGAGCCGTTGTAATACAAGCATATTCTACCTTACAAACTCGGTGGTCCATTTTAACTGCAGAACCACCCAAGAAAAGTACTCAAAACTTACATTTTTGCTAAAAATAATTAAAATAAGGCAGTTATTTTCACATTTTTATTTAATTTACTCTTTAATATGAAACCTTAAACTAATCGACGATAAAATTTCAAGTTCATAAAATTATAACAAGTTGCGTAAGCAGTTTTAAAACACGATCTTATCATAATTAGAGCGTTTTGAAGATTTTTTTAAAGTGTGCAGCTGTATTGGAGCCTTTTCTTTGAATTTGACGTCCTCTATGGCGCGGCAGGCGAATACCTGATTGCAACGCAGATGGTTCCGGGTTCGAATCCCGACTTAAGCAAATAAAAAATAAATAAAAAAAAAAACCATTTTACAATGTAAACTATGAACTAAAAATACAAAAACACAATAAAACACATTTGCCTGAACTAGGATGTTCCTGTGTTTCAGGCGAATAAGGACTTTGAGTTATTAGCTTACTAGCGACCCGCCCCGACTTCGCACGGCTAATATTATGCATGTATTATACATATAAACCTTCCTCTTGAATCACTCTATCTATTAAAAAAAACCGCATCAAAATCCGTTGCGTAGTTTTAAAGATTTAAGCGGTCAAAGGGACATAGGGACAGAGAAAGCGACTTTGTTTTATTATACTACTAGCTGTCCCGGCAAACGTTGTTTTGCCATATAAAAAAAACTAAATCAAAATCGGTTCAGCCGTTCGGGAGCTACGATGCCACAGACAGACACACACACACAGACACGTTAAACTTATAACACCCCGTCGTTTTTGCGTCGGGGGTTAAAAATCATACAAATCGGTTCAGCCGTTTAGGTGTAGTTTGGCAACTAACACCGCGGCACGATTGACATCAATATTTATACGTCACTCAATTGTTTTGCCTTCCCGGCACCTCTCCATTAAAACTTGAACTTTATGTTATGGTATTAAAGTTCTTATTGACTTGTATTATTACGAATCGTTTGTATGGTATGGAGTATAGAAAAGTGTTGTTTTTAGACATTTTCAGGCAATTTTTTAAAATTTTCTCTCCGTAAGAACCATCCTCGTACCATATGGAATATTCTAAAAAAAGAATTGGCCAAATCGGTCCAGGCGTTGTTGAGTTATGCGCTTACCAACACATTTTGCGATTCATTTTTATATATAAGAAGAAGAAGAAGAAGATGTAGTGATACCTATAATAAAATAAATTACCAGCAAAGTGATTATTAAATATTTGTGTACAGATACCTATTGGTTTCTGGTCTTGGTGGCTGCAGGAATGCATAGAGATAATTCTTATAATATTTATAAAAAAATGATTTAAGTACCTATGTATTTAAATTTAAAATATCTAAACATAAGTAAGTAAGTATTTAAATAAATGAATTGTTTTTCTGATTGACAATAAACCAATATTTCCCTATTTTACGCTATATTTAGTTTTTATTTAAAACTAGCTGTTGCCCGCGACTTCGTTTGCGATGTCGTTTTGGTTTATATGAATGCCTAGCATTTTCCCGCATAGATACTATTTAACGTTCGGTGTAAGTTAAAATAACAAAAAAAAAAAAAAAAAAATATATACGCGACGAATTGAGAACCTCCTCCTTTTTTGAAGTCGGTTAAAAATAGATACATTGTTTTTAAGCTATATTTTTTGATTGATTTGGCAAAGGCACTTATGTAGGTAAGTAATATTTATATTTATTTATTTCACTCAAATAGACATAATACACAACAATATAATCATGCAAATAATAATCTATTTTGGTGCAAATAAAATTTTGTTTTTTATTTCAAATATTATTGATTAAATATGAAAGGCCATTGGACAGAACAGATACTTATACATAAAATAACGTCCTTACCTATTGATAGCGGGCATTACGTTGAACAAAAATTTCTTTCACACAAAACATCTAAAACGTCTCGGAAACGGGGTATTTGAAGGAACGTGATGTCCTATGATTTTACAAAAGTGCACGATGCCCTTAGAGACCTATACCTATCGATAGAGGACATCGAAGAAAACAAATAATGCCTTCACACCAAACTTCTAAAGCGTATTTGATACAGGGTTTTTGAAGAAACGTGATGTTCCATGATTTTCCAAAAGTGCGCGGTGACTTTATGCCAATAATAATTGTGTAAAATTACGGTATGCCTAGGGTTATTTTATTATGCTAAAACGTTTATGCCAAACTACAAAAGGACATTTTGTTTATGCCAAAAGTGTGGTTCCCATCTAAAACCTCTAAGCCAACCTCCAACTACTAAAGCGTCTGGGAAATGGAATATTTAAAGAAAAATGATGTCCTATGATTTTTCAAAAGTGTGCGGTTCACTTTGAGACCCGTACCCACCTAAATGAACAAAAATGCCCTCATACAAAACCTATAAAGCGTAAGGGCATTATTTATCCATCGGGTCTAAAATCACAGCGCAAAAAACATAACACTGCCACGCTCCCATCCTGAATGTCCAGACCATTTTTGCAATTTTCTAAATTCTAGACCAAATTGCCCAGATTTTCTTTATTAGGTAGCTACGTAATTTTGGGGAAAACAAAATAAAAAAGTAGCTGTGACATACGGCAGACAGACAGACATGACGAATCTATAAGGGTTCCGTTTTTTGCCATTTGGCTACGGAACCCTAAAAAGTGATTTTTACAAACATACCTTATCTATTATTCACTTCAAAAACTTCAAAAAAGGAGGAGGTTCTCAATTCGTCGCGTATATTTTTTTATGTATTTTCGCCGATTACTTACTCGAAAACGCTTGAACCGATTTGGAAAATTCTTTTTAGGGTTTCGTACCTCAAAAGGTAACAAAGGAACCCTTATAATATCACTTTCTTGTCTGTCTGTCTGTCTGTCCGTGTGTCACCACCGATTATCTCAGGAACGCGCGAACGGTTGGACTTAGCAAGTTGAAATTACTGAAGTCTATGGTCCCTATTAGGTGTATAAAAATCAAGGTGTATAAAAACTAATGTACGGGACCCTCGGCGCGCGAGTACGACTCGCACTTGGCCGGTTTTTTTATTTTGTTTTTATTTTCTAAGGTGTCCGCGACTTAAATAAATTAGTTGAGCGCGATATAAGTGTAACATCGAGGAGGTCTTTGGTAAAGGACCTCTTTGTACTAACCTCATTTTCAGTTTCACGTAGGTAGTAGATATATGCAAACTATTTGGTTTTATGACAACTGTCATCTTGAGCGGAAGCATGTACCTGTACGCCTAGTATGACTTGTTGAAGCACTCGAAAATAAGGAACCCTTATAAGGTCACTCTCTTGTCCGTCTGTCTGTCGGTGTGTCACTACCGATATTCTCAGAGACGGGTGGATCTAGTAAGTTGATTTTTAGGAAGTTTCATAGTAAATACTCAATATAGTATGTTTGATCGAATACGTAAAAAAGTAGTGCTAAGCGTACTGTTCCTTTTTGACGTTTGATTACGTTTTACACGGAAAAATATTTCGATTTCCCATTTTTTTAATGTTTTTTTTATCAAATATCATAATTATTGTATTAAAGTTAAATTGAAAAATACCCTAAATGTTAATCTGGTATTTTCTAAACATATTGGTGTGGACCTCATTGAAATCTGTTCTCTAGTTTATGAGATTACCTGGTTCAAACAAACAGACAAACAGACAAACAAAAATTCTAAAAACTACCCTATCGTGTTCAGCTAACGATTCTAAGACGACCTCTGTATTTTTTTTCTGGATATTTTACAATTACAGATTTTTTTATGTCTACAGATTTATTATATGTATAGATGGTCGGTGGCACTTTTCTATTACCCCAAGCAGGTAGGTAGGTACTTTGGTTAAAAAAAATTACAATCGCCTTCCTCCTTCTTTTAAGTTGGTTTTAAAAGGTTGAAAGGTGTTCATAAGTTCAGTAGTTAAAAATGTTTATGACCCTTCCTGAAATAAAACTGTTCAGAGACGAAGATTCTTTCTCGAAACATTTTAGAAGCTAGGCTTTTTAAACCTGTAAAAACCATCGAAGTGTCATAAAGGACATGCTCACACGATTCGGTTTCATAGTAGGTAATTAATTTTTCCTGGAGCCCTATTTTTGAATCGTTCGCCCCGCGTCGAGCGCTCGATTTCTACTGATATTCGTTCGACATCGGAAATTCGCTATTTTTGAATCGCTCGATCATAACGAGTGGTCTCCACCACTCGTCGCGTCGCCGACAGGCGAGTGGTAGAATAAACATCAAACAATCATAGTCAAACATTCGGAAACGGTCTTTGAAAAATATTTATATCTTTTGGGATAATTTCGGATGGCCGCTGGTAATTACCGCTTTTCAAATAACTGCGTAAAACGAATAAAAATTGACATTTTAAATTTCGACGACGAACTATTCAAAAATACAGTAAATTTGTGTCATGCGACTTGGAAGTCGAGCGTGACTTGTAGGCGTATACGACGAAGCTTTGTCACACGAGCGATTCAAAAATTGAGCCCCTGGTCTTTTCGTACCTAAAGGGTGAAAACGGGACCCTATTGCTAAGACTCCACTGTCCGTCTGTCTGTCGCCAGGCTGTATCTCAAAGTCATGAACCGTGATAGCTAAACTGTTGAAATTTTCACAGATCATCTCAGTACTTATTTCTGTTGCCGCTCTTTAACAAAAAAAAACTAAAAACAGAATTAAATGGTACGAAACCCTTCGTGCACGAGTTCAACTCGCACTTGACCAGTTTTTTATTTTTCTTACCCCGACGTTTCGACCACATTACTATAATAGTGATGGTCGCGAAGAGATAAAAAATAGAAAGAAAAATATTTATTTGGTACAGGCACACGACAACTTTTAAATTAACACACACAAAGAAATAGGTAACTTATACAACGAAGAAATAAAGAAAAAACATACATTAAACCTAAGAATATTTAAGAAGCCATGTGCTGTCCCTAAATGAGTCGACCTCAGCTGTAAGCCACAGTCAAGCGTAACTTGGCTGCAGCACTGGTCTTCTGGCCAAACCCGCTGCCGTCGTGCGTCTTCGTACACTCCAACATACAAAATATAAAAAAAACACAATTAAAACTCCGGGAAAATAATATGTTCAAAACCTTTAATATAGTAACTTAAATTCCCTGAACTGTCTCTGTCCATAAAATTGTCATAAATGCCTTGTTTACGTAGACGTATAAGCCTGTCCCATTAAATGTTCTATGATTGTTGCAAAAATGCTGTAATTCCGGTTGCCGTAACTCCAGGGATCACGGAGAAAAGTCATTCCGGAGATAAAATCTCGGTGACGAATTACTTGGGAATTACTTATACCAAGAATAATTGACAGGTTTCATTTCAGGTTAGATAGTCGCACAAAAAGGCCCATTTATTGTTCTGCAACAGAAGGCTTGACTTTTTGTCCTACAAGTATGATCTAATCTTGTACCTCCTTTTGAATTTTGAAGTAAAAGTAAATAAATATTGCAGGACATTCCAAACAGTGCCATTTAGCCCCAAGCTAAGCAACTATGCTTATGTTATGGTAGCTAGAAAACTGATAAAATATTTATTTTATCAGTTTTCTAGCTATTATTAGCTTACTAGCGACCCTCCCCGGCTTCGCACGGCTATATTATGCATGTATTATATATATTATAAACCTTCCTCTTGAATCACTCTATCTATTAAAATAAACCGCATCAAAATCCGTTGCGTAGTTTTAAAGATTTAAGCGTTCAAAGGGAAATAGGGACAGAGAAAGCGACTTTGTTTTATACTATGTAGTGAAGGTATTTGTTTATTGTCGACGACCTCTGTGGCGAGTCGGGCGGACACCCGACTGCGACGCAGAAGGTTGCGGGTTCGATTCCCGCCGGGAACAAGTATTTATGCTGACCATAAATTCTTGTTTCTGGTTCTGGGTGTTTCCTATATGTATAATATGTATATATTTACAAAAAAAAAAAAAAAGGTATATAAGTAGTTTATCCGTTATCTGGCACCCATAACACAAGCATTAAGTTGCTTAGCTTGGGGCTGGATGGCGATGTGTAATATGTCCTGAAATATTTATTTATTTATTATTATTTATTGTCAATCTGAAAAAAATAAATGAATAGACTCTAAATTAGGTATATACATAGAGGAATCATAGGGTATATAATATACGTATGTTAACTGCTTAACAAGAAATAACCATGCTGAGTACCTACACATATTTTAGGATATAGTCTAGTTTAAAATTGTTTGTTATATTTATCTTATGTACTTGATAAGACTGTATTCTGTTTTGATTTCATTAAATAAATAAATAAATAAATGAAAATGTCATGGTTTTTTAAAAAAATTTAGTGGCCCTTTTACCCGCATGTACGGTAATAGGTTAAAATGAGATTTCGAGCAAAATGTTTGGTTCCAAAAAAAAGAACAAGAAAAGAACTAAAGGTGGACTAAAAAACATTTTTGTCAGTTTAATTCAATCGAAATTCATACTGCAGGTAACTACTCGTATATAGTAGGACTAAATGGACATTTTACTACTAGCTTTAGCTAGCGATGGAACTATAAGAACTACTTACTTAATTTTTTGCAGTTGTTAATCTTAATAATCTGGTGAAAATAGTATTTTTATAATAAGATCAGAAATCTCACCGAAACGTCCGAAAAGTAATTGGACTAATAAAACACTAAAGCAACGATGCTATCTCGTGAAACCATTCGACTTTTTACCACAATTCGATAAAATATGTCTCCTTAACTCAATACATCAATGGCGGAACTGCAGACATATTGCAAGTGTTGAAATGAAAGCATTTGATACTTCCAACGATAACCACAAAGGCGGCGAATAAGCAATTTGTATAATCTGTCCAAATATTCAAGTTTTAGATCTTTGAATACGGATAAGAAAGACGGATTCGCTTCATGGTTAGGTGATTCAAATATGGTAGTTTTAACGGAGCGTCTTTTAGAAAAATACAGGGAGACGCTTAAAATAAATAGATTCCTTTAGTCCCTGAGTACCTAAAACGCAGTCTGCCCATTTCCAATGTGTCAATGTGCCAAAACGTCATTTAAAATCTGCGTTTGGACTAAGCTTTTGTCTATGTCGCAACAGAACTGCGTCTCGTATCACCCATTTAGCATTTTATTTCTCATGGGTCTACTCGTAGCGCCTATTTGGCAACACGACAAAGTCTTTGGTGTATGACACTAGGTGGGTCCTTTAGTCGCTGTCTGCCGATTTCGCGTTATGCCAAAATATCATTTAAAATAGGCGTTTAGACTAAACGCGTTTCTGTCAATGTCGCAATAGATCCAGTTTTTGGAGAGCAAATAAAGGCTTTATCTTCCTATAAAAATCTTGAACTTACACCGATATAACTGTTCTGGCTACCAGAAGACGGCACCAGTAGTTTTGATAAATTTCCATACAATCTTAATCTTCGCAGTGCCCAATCACTTCGGTAAAGTAGAACCAAAACTGCAACGTCAAAAGATACCCAGTGCGAATGGGACAAAAGAATTGGCTTTACGAAATGACTAAGTAGGTATAGATGCTCGGTTGTAAATTTTAAACTTTAACATAAAATAAAATCGCTTCCACACTTTAAACTGATTAATAAAACTGTATAACTCCCAACTTATCGTCAACACACCTCCTGACAACCTGACAAATTGTTGTTACAAATTATAGCCTTAGGGCACCGTTGATTTAGGGCAAATGCAGACTGCTGAATTTTCGATCGGGCGATACCAAATTATTTTATTGCTTATAATTATTCACATGATTATTTGCCATACTACGAGAACTTGGATAGCTCGCCAAATCATTTCATTTCATGGCAAAGTGTGTCGAAATATAGAATAGCCTATAGCCTTCCTCGACAAAATTAAATGGACTGTCCAACACAATAAAAAAAATCAATTCGAACCAGTAGTTCCTGAGATTAGCGCGTTCAAACAGACAAACAAACAAACAAACTCTTCAGCTTTATAATATTAGTATAGATACGACAGTAAATCGTCTTTTTGTTTCCGTTTCGATCGTCTTTTTTTTGTTTTGATATTATTTTGAATAAAAGTACAAAAGAGCTAATGAGAAAAATTAGTTGCGCTAGTTCCATTGCAAAACTCAAAAAAATAACGGTTCCATGAAACAGTTTTGTATTGAGAACATACGAAATAGGTGAAAAAATCTTATTATAAATAATCACATTAAAATTCAGGTTCCAATTCCTCTAATTTTGCGCTACAGATGAACAGTTAGCGAGCTGTGTCGGCCGATCCTAAAACTCGTAGTCTGCGATCTTCTTTAATCTTCTTAAAGATTCGAAAGGCTTATTGAAATTTTTCACTTAAACTTAAACTGAAATTATTGTTTAAAGCCGATTTAGGTTTTCGTACAGTTACAAGTTAAAATTTAAGAAAAGTTTAAACTAAGATTTTGCAGGAGTAGTGTCCCGTTGGGGTTATAAAGAGTGATATTAATATTACAGAATGCAAATCCAAATAATTTATGGTCTGAATTACTTAAGACAATGTACCGTAACGCAATGCGCAATTGTATTTTATTCCTGCGCTTTTGGAGGTGAATATAAGTAGATTGGTGTCTTAGATTATTTAAAGTTTTGAAATGAAAAATAATTTTTAAGCGACTTCAAAAAAGGAGGAGGTTCTGAACTCGACTGTACCTACCTATATTTTTTTGTAGGTATGTTATAATAAAACATTTTTAAGGAGAAAAGTAATTCAGTAACATTTTTATATTTGAGTAAGAACTTACTTCATTTAGGTAAATAAAGTAAATAAATTGTATACTTTTCACACATATTTTCATACTTTCTTGATCCTACATTTGTTAACAATCTATTGGAAAAAACATAATAATTTTAAAATAATACTATCAGTAGCTAATAGCATTTTTTCCTTCGTAGGTAAACCTATGGTTTAATTTTAATACTTAGTAGTTTGATGTTTTTTTTTTCGGGAAAAGTTGACCAATATGGTCACTTGTCACTTGGTGGTATATATCACTTATATTTTATTACAGTGGCGAGGATCATCAGGTCTCCATTCAAGGTTGGAGGGTCGGCTGGTAGCTGTCCACGTGCTCTGTTCTGACTCTTCGAACTCACAACTTGCGTCTTCCTGCGCCGCCTTCAGGGTTTCTGGTGCATCTCATACTGCCGTTTTAGGTAAGAATTATAATCTTTTTTAAACTGAAGACTCTATTATTGAAATACTAGCGACCCGTCCCGGCTTCGCACGGCTATAATATGCATGTATTATACATATAAACCTTCCTCTTGAATCACTCTATCTATTGAAGAAACCGTATCAAAATCAGTTGGGTAGTTTTAAAGATCTAAGCATACATAGGGACAGATAGCGGGAAGCGACTTTGTTTTTACTATGTAGGTTATTTACAAAGACATCAGTGAACAAGTTTCAAGCTAAATAGCAAGTGCAAGTGAATTTTTGGTGTTCACAAGGTAAGGATGCGTGAAGCTTGCCCTAAAACTCTGACATTAGAGTTTTGACACTTAATGCTTAATCATGGGCAAATTGTATAATTAATGTTTCTTTTACTAATGATCATTAACTTAATTTGACATAATTTCTGAATTTCTGATACTCTTTACAGATGTAAGATCCATTCCTTTCCACGCTGGAGAGATTGTAACATCAGAATCTACCAACCAAAGCCAAGGGTTGAGCGTCCTAGAAGCCCTTGCTATTGGAGTGTGTGTTCTATTACTGATATTCGTTTACGCCGCCGGTATCATATTCTATATCCATTATAAACAAAGGCAGAAGAGAAAGCAGAAGGATCCAGAGAATAATATGTCAAGTAATTCTTCGGAGAACGGATCAACGATTGAATCGAGACTCGATATGAGTAACGTTGTGAGTCCTATTAAATCTAATATTTTAATAATGAATAGCAGCGCATCTCGGTTTTCTCCGCGTAACTCCCGATTCTGTGGGAATATTGGGATAAAAACTCCTAATGAATCAATGTATTCTCATACAAAGTTTTATCAAAATCGGTTTAGTAGTTTCGGAGCCTATGCGTTACAAACACGGAAAAAAAACTTTCTTTTTTATAATATTAGTATAGGTAGATCAGCGGTCGTGGGTAGTCGGTGGATGGAGGCGGCTCAGGACCACTGTTTGTGGCGTCGTTTGGGGGAGGCCTATGTCCAGCAGTGGACGTGTATGGGCTGATATGATGATGAGTATAGGTAGATATACTGTGCTTACTGATGCTTAATGCATTGATTGATTTCTAACTAAACATTATTTTCAGACAATGAAAACCAATCCATTGTTAAAATTGGGTGGGATGGACAACGATTTTATGCACGACAGTGGAATGTCAGATTCTGAGCGCAACAATAGCACTCTTGACTCCAACAGTAGTAGTCAGAATATAAGAGGAAATCAGGTAAATACGAGGGTAGATCAAACATTTCTTAATTTATATAGTTGAAATTAGAATTAAGAAATTGAACCAGGAGATCCAGGAGTTCAATATTAGTTACAAAACCTTATTTTTAATGAATTAGATTAACGCTGTAGTATACCTACCTGTTATTAATTATAAAACCTAATAATAATGCTGATACTAAAGCTACTACAATAAACATTTTCGCAGTTTCAGAAGCTGAATTCCAACGTTATATCTGCAATGGTCCACTCCCGCAAGAAGAAACCATCAAGACCTTCACTGAGGCAATCTTCTTCAAACAACTTGAACGAACGACTTCAAAAACGCTCTCCATCACCTGACTTTGAGCGAGCTCCTCATTCTGACCTCTCTATAGTAGATTGTAGCTTAGAAAACCATAACATGGCCTCAAAGCAGTTGCCAGCTTCTGAAGGAGAACCTTTAATAAGAAAGAAGCTGTATTTTAATCCACTGTTCTTTGAAACTGAACATCTGAAGGTGAGATTTTAATTTTTTAGGTAATCTTATGTTAAAACAAAAAAACTTTAAATAGGCAATAAATCGTTTATTTTATTTTCTAGGATCCACCCCCAGCAGCTATAGAGTTTTTGATTAAAATAAGGGAAGTAATGTCAATAGCTAAAGAGAAAATGACAGCTAAGAGATTTATTCCGATGCTCTCAGATATACCCGAAGAAGACTTCTACCATGCGGTGGATCTTGGCTGGGATATTCCCTGTGCTAGACGCGGCAGAAGATTCAGTGCGATTAGTCTGAAACATGAAAACTCAAGGAAATCGGTACACTGTGGAGGATGTCCTGGATGCCACAACAAAGGAGGATCACAAAAAGCAGAAGCCTTAACAAGATCAAATTCTTGTAAATCTTGTGTAAATGACGATTATAAACAGCGTATCGTCAGAAAGTGGTTAGATGAAGTTCCAATACCGCCTTTGGCTCAAAAACCAAAAGTTGTTGCCAAAATGAATGGAACACAACGAATAGAAGTCATCACACCAAAAGAACAAGATAATAGCCCAGTTAAGGCAGTCGATCATATCATTAAGAAAGAAGAATCAAAGCGCTTGAAAGTAGTGGAAAGTATACCGAAGAAGGTCCAGAAAATAATTGAGAGTAAAGATATCATTGTAAGAACTAATGATGAACCTGAAACTGTTAATAATAAAGTAACTGATCAAACTGAAGTAAAGAAAATAAGACCAGTTATTACTCTTATAACGCAACCAGAAACGAAACTGCCATCTAGTCATGCTTCAAGAAAAATAAGAAAGAAATTGCCTCCCCCACCACCACCGCCTCCAGTCAAACCTTCAGTATCAGAGGTAAAGGATGAAGACAAAGATAAAGAAGAACCGATACCTGCTGAGGTCAAGGTTAAAATGGAAGCAGTCATAAAGGAACTTAACACTTGTAGACGAGTAGAGCCAACAGAATTAGAAGAAATCAAACTAGAAATGATCGCACCTATTGAAGCCGCACCAAAACTTGTAATACCTGTTGTAGCGGCAGATTCACAATACCACAGTGATGATAACATGCTGACAAACCCACGAAGGAAATTAAGTCCTCCTCGAGGCGATATAATGGAATTTGACAGTCTCGAACGTACACTTATGAGACGGAGAAGATTCTCTCTAGCCTGTGGGCCAGAGTTAACAAACATTCCTAATTTCGGTTACGAACGAAAATTAGAACAAAATAGATTGACAAGCAGTTGGCTTGACATGAAGAAAGCAGTAGAAAATGACTTACCAAGGCAAAGATTTTTAGAATTAGGAAATGTCAATAATTCTGTAAGTGAAATTGTTATAAGTTCACCTGAACCTTTGTATGACAATATTTTAAATCACGGTCCACTAACAATACAAGTTAGAGGATCACCAGTAGAAAGTAGACGTAAACTCTACGAGGAATTTGATCCCGATACGCTTGATAGAAAACCAAAACATGCCGATAAAAAGAGAGTTGAAAAGATATTGCTCAAGTCGGCCGGGAGTTTTAAGTACAAATCGACTTCTTCTGAAAGTGAATCACCAATGGTTCCGGAAATCAATCGTAATAAAAATATGATAGGTAACTTGAGACAAATCTACGAATCTAAAGCTAAGGCTCAAGAAGAAGATATACTTATGTACAAACGTCGAGGTAGTCTACAATACGCTGGTCAAGACTTGACTGATTTCATGAGAGCTCTTAAGGCTCCAGATTTGATAAGACACATCGAAGGAAGGGAAAACGAACCTAAACCACCAGTAGCACCGAAACTGCGACGTGGATCTGAATTATCACCTAAATTTACCAGCTCTATGAGAGACACTCCATCCGGCGAGAGACGTAGAGCTTTAGAAGAACGATTTTCAGCTTATTCTAGAGCGGAAAACTTGAACGCTAGACGTTCTGGACGACGTTCAGCAAGAACTCGATCTCGTAGAACTGATATTAGAAAACTCTATCGTACTGAAGATTCAGGATACATGAGCACTGATTCAAATGAGTCAAAGCGTAGAGCCAGATACTATTTGCAGTTGAAACCGAAGCATCTACTGCCAGATATCTCTCCCATGCCATCACGCACCGTCAATAAGACTCCTATAGCCATCGAATCGGATACTGATGATCAAGAATCACTCTGCGACGGACGAAGCGAGTCAGGTGGTGAAAGTATCGAAACAGATTCAGTATTCTTTGGTAATTTTGATGATTCCAAAGAACTGCTTGCCGAATTGGGCATAAACAATTATGGTAGAGACGGTAAAATAATGCAACACGATCAAATTGACTCAGGTTTTGTTGGTGAGACAAATATTATTTTGAGTGGTGATAGTGATTCGGAGCATAGAAGTGTCATTTCGATAATGACTGGAAAGACATCAGCAACAGCGATTAAGAAAATTAATAATTCGCCATATATGAATACAATTGAGTGTTAGATAATTAAGAAATTAGTATACGGTTTATTATTCTATAGAAAATATAAGATAAAAATGTTAATATTTTATTAAGATTATTTTTAAAGTATTCGCACGCGCGTTTTACGATGTCTATTATTCTAAAAATTTCATAAATTACCTCAATAATTATCCTATTTTTAATCTTTAGTTGCTTATATATCTTTGCCATCGTTATTTATGTCTATATCATTAGGTTTAATAATAGTTAAGTTGTTCGGATTGTGAATAACAACCCACCATTGGGATGTGTGCCAATTTTTTCATGTTATTATCAATTATATTTAATGAACTAATGACAGTGTTAGCTGTAAGTAAATAACTGCAAAGCTATTATCCTTTGAATTCAGAAGGTAGATGTGATTGTCCAACAACAGTTTTGGTAGCAGTTTTATTACGAACATAATTTTTAAAATATAGATACCTAAATGTAAATATATTAAACGAGTTTGTAAATTTTTATAGGCGGCCGGTTGTGCAATTAATTTTATACAGTACTTTTTATACGGTGTTTGGTTTGTATAAGAGGCTCAATTTATTTATTAAATGTTATAATTTAGTATTTTTTTATGGAAGTATCTTCTTTTTTATTGTTTTAAGTATAGGCATTGATTTATCTACCAAATTTTAAGATGTATTAATTAGTTTTCTTATGTATAGGTCATTTATTTCTATTATGTAAATGTGGAAAGTTTTATTATAAATAATTGTTTTGTTGGTCTTTGTTTTTTTTACTTAGTCAAGGGACTATGTCCATGTTACGACTGGGGCTAGGGATAGGGGTTCCGTTAGGAGATCCGTCGAGTGTCAACCGTTTATTGCCTTAAGAAAAGAATTTCAGCAGGTTTTTTAGGTTTATAGTGTTGATAAGTAAATAATATAATCAACAATTTTTGACGACCTCAACAAATTTTGACGACCTCTGTGGCGCGTCGGGCGAACACCCGACTGCGACGCAGAAGGTTGCGGGTTCGATTCCCGCCGGGAACAAGTATTTATGCTGACCATAAATTCTTGTTTCTGGTTCTGGGTGTTTCCTATATGTATAATATGTATATATTTACAAAAAAAAAAAGTATATAAGTAGTTTATCCGTTATCTGGCACCCATAACACAAGCATTAAGTTGCTTAGCTTGGGGCTGGATGGCGATGTGTAATATGTCCTGAAATATTTATTATTTATTTATTTATTTATTAAACACTTAACATAAAGTGGAAAGATTTTTTTATTTTTTTTTGTTTGTAACGAATAGGTTCCGAAACTACTCAACCGATTTTGATGAAACTTGGTATGAGGATACATTAATTCATTGGGAGTAACATAGGCTACTTTTTATCCCGATATTCTTACGGGATCGGGAGTTACGTGGGTGAAACCGCGGAGCGCTACTAGTAAATTATAAGAGAAAAATATTTTTTGTTTTTGATAGATGATAATTGACTTTTGATAATGTTTTATTGAATTCTTGGTAATAACATGATACTTACGTCAGTAAAACTGCGAGGTGCTGCTATCTATACTTCACTATCACTTCACTACTTAGTATAAAACAAAGTCGCTTTCTCAGTCCCTATATCCCTTTGTATGCTTAAATCTTTAAAACTATGCAACGGATTTTGATGCGGTTTTTTTTAAATAGATAGAGTAATTCAAGAGGAAGGTTTATATTATGTATAATACATGCATAATATAGCCGTGCGAAGCCTGAGCGGGTCGCTAGTCTATATCTATACTAATATTATAAAGCTGAAGAGTTTGTTTGTTTGTTGGAATGCGCTAATCTCAGGAACTACTGGTTCGAATTGAACAATTATTTTTGTGTTGGATAGTTTTTTGTCGAGGAAGGCTATAGGCTATTTTATATTTCGATATTCTCACGGGATCGAGACTTACGCTAGTGAAACAGCGGTTTGCTGCTAGTACTTAATAAATATAATCATTAGGTAACTGATAGTAATAATAAACCGTCATATCAATTTTATAGAGTGCAATAAAATCTATAATAAACATTATCAGTATTCTGTCTACTATCCACCTATACCTATACTATAAGCACATGAGTATTATTTACTCATGTGCTATAAGCCCCTATAGCCAGCTACTGTGCAGTTCTTATTTTAAAACACTGCTCAACAGGCCCATTAGCTCAGTTGGTTAGAGCGTCGTGCTAATAACGCGAAGGTCGCGGGTTCGATCCCCTCATGGGCCACTTTTTTAACCGACTTTAAAAAAGGAGGAAGTTCTCTACCACGCGTAACTTTTTATCGTTCTTTCTACTTTGTGTTTGTATGTCATGAGCCTTTTTTCTGAATAAATCTATTATCTATCTACAGGTAGTCATGCAAGTTAATCGATTTTTTAAATAATACCTAACTTAAAATATAATTTTGATATTTTTAAAATACTCATTTATGTAATACAATATATTATATTTTCCGTTGCGCTGCCCGCAAAACGCATCTTTTGTGACAAGGCCATAACTCAATCAACTAAAATATACTATTTATTTTATTTATTAATAAAGATTCTTTTACATATGTGTGTTCTAACTAACCTATTGTTCAGAAATTAGATCTTATTGAATCTACATTTTATTTTTACCAAGTAAATGCACCTAAAATCAACTCGCATCTGATTGTAACATTATAATTTGATTAGATATAATGTTTAAAAAATATAAGTAGCCTCAGGGGGAGGTAGGCGGGTCTATTTTATTATAACGTAACAAAACACATTATGCAGATTCATATCCAAAAATAGGTAGGTACGCATGTTGTGTATACCTACCTTATACAGGGTTATTGGAAATTATACTAGCAAGCCGTTGAGGGCTACTTCTGTGCACCTTAACGAACAACTTTTGGTCTACGACTTTTGGAAATTCGAAAAAAAAAAATGAAAATTTTTGAGGTTATGTAAATTCGAAAAACAGCAGATTTTTTAAAACAAACGTAATTCAGACTAAGAACAGTAGATAAAACTTAAAAAACAAGTAAAATTTTAAGGTTAATGACCTCTCCGTGTATGAAACAGCTGATTTTCGGGTAAACCTAACCTAAAAAATTCGAAAAAATGTTCGAATTTCCAAAAGTCGTAGAACAAAAGTTGTTCCTTAAGGTGCACAGAAGTAGCCCTCAACGGCTTGCTAGTATAATTTCCAATAACCCTGTATAGTGCTTGCTCTATTTAATTGTCATTATAACTGAACCAAAAATATCAGCGCAATAGATACGTACTATTTGATACCTACTGGTTATATGAATAGCTAATAATGATCAGTTATTAATACCGCTTTTAAAAATAAACTGAAGCTGTTCTAGTAGGACAACGTAAAGTAAATGCGTGGCAGCATCAATAACTAACAATAGATGCGCCCCACAAATTCACCCGCGTAAGTCAGGATCCCGTAGGAATATCAAAATAAAACGTAGCCTATAGCTAGGCTTCCTCGATAAATGGACTATCCAATACACTCATATAATTTTTCAATCCGAACCAGTAGTTCCTGAGTTTAGCGCGTTCAAACAAACAAACTCTTCCAGCCTTATTCCAAAACGAGGTTTAAGGATAGTCCGAGATGTGGATTTAAACCTTAGATTTGGATACAGATTTACTCGTAAACTACAGTCTAAACACTATCTCTATATAATCTATGGAGATAGTGCTTAGACTATAGTTCCTATTAGATTTTATAGGGATAGTGTTTAGTTAGACTATAGTGCACGAGTAAATCTGTATCCAAATCTAAGGTTTAAATCCACATCTCGGACTATCCTTAAACCTCGTTTTGGAATAAGGGGGCATAGCTTTATAACATTTGTATAGATTTTACCGCTCTGAGCAACTTTAACCAGAGGCTTCAAATAATAATAAATTAAAAATTTGGTTAGGCACTTTCTTACTGACTTTATTTTTATTCAAAATTACTAATTCATCATTTGTCAAGAATTTAGAAAGTATGATTCTTGGGAACGGGTCGTTTGGGGATCAGGTCGTTCCTTTTTCACTTACGTATTAAAACAAATTTTCTGAAAACTGAAATTTAAGCTGAAAAAGAATTGAAACTCTTTTACGTGACTAAAGATTTTTCTAAAAATCAATGCAAATAAAAACTAATGTCAACTTTTCAAAAGGAGATTTTTCATAGTCGTTTATTAATATCTTAACTGTCACGCGTAATTTTAAATTAGTAGAACTATACCCTATTTATACCAAATTTTAAACTATGTCCAAGGCGTATTCATAAGCATAATGAATTTAATGGCCGAGATAAGAATTCGTTCTAATTTTTCAACATGATTTAAAAGAGATATGAGTTGTTAAGATGGCTGTCTTTATCGGTTGGTATAATGAGCGTGTTGTCGGTGAAGTTATTTCGATTAACAAGTAGCACTAACTAGCAATTATTAAAGGTAGCAATTCGAGATTCGGTGGTCCTCTATTATTTGAACATTACAGATACGCTTTACAATATTATGTTACTACCGACCCGCTCCGGCTTTGCACGGCTCTACTATGCATGTATTATACATATCTTTCTCTTAAATCACTCTATCTATAAAAAAAACCGACTAGTTTTAAAGATCTAAGCATACATAGGGACAGACGGCGGGAAGCGACTTTGTTTTATACTATGTAATGATTACGCGAGTTAGAAATGTAAAGAAGATACAAACTCATCATAAGTACCTATTGAATAGATTCTTGAATTTTCTTTTACAGGTTATTAAATTTTGAAAACGCGTGCGGGTTAGTGAGAAAAAATGGCAGGTAGTAAAATAAATGCGTTAGGAAAACGTGAAACGAAAAACCGTTAGAAAAAAGGACTTCGTTCCAAACGCGTGTCCCGCGACACGTTCATTTTTTAGGGTTCCATACCTCAAAAGGTAAAAAAAGGAACCCTTATAAGATCACTTTCTTGTCCGTCCGTCCGTCTGTCTGTCTATTGTCTCTATGTCTGTCCGTGTGTCACCGATTTTCTCAGGAATTTACCTCGTAGTTTTATATTTTGCAAATAAATTAATACACACCATGTGACGGTAGTGAAGTAATTTTGGTCCATTACATTACATAGAAAGCGTCGTCGATGCTTTTCAGAAAATGTTTTTCAAAAGTCTAACGTTAGACACAGACCCCCTTTTTCCAAAACGAGGTTTAAGGATAGTCCGAGATGTAGATTTAAACCTTAGATTTAGATACAGATTTAGCCGTGAACCTATAGTCTAAACATTATGCCTATACAATCTATAGGGATAGTGTTTAGACTATAGTTCACGAGTCAATCTCCCCCTTATTCCAAAACGAGGTTTAAGGATAGTCCGAGATGTAGATTTAAACCTTAGATTTCGACACTGATTTACTCGTAAACTATAGTCTAAACACTATCCCTATAGATTATATAAGGAACTATAGTCTAAACACTATCCCTATCAATTATTTAGGGATAGTGTTTAGACTATAGTTTACGAGTAAACCTGTCTCGAAATCTAAGGTTTAAATCCACATCTCGGACTATCCTTAAACCTCATCCTAAAACCCTCCCCGGTTTACTTTAAGATATAAAATTTTATAAAGTTAGGGATAGCTGCTATCCTACCGCGGACAACAAAAAGACATCGCTATCCAATAAGGCAAGGAAGCCAATCTTTTGGGCGTGCTTGAAATTTCATATTCTAAGCTACGGACTTAATCGAGTCAAGCCACCTCACGCCAATTAAAAAGTTTCCCACACTTCAAAACATCAAAATAATAATAATTTAATCGGCCATCATCTCTCAACTACTGAATCAGATCGCTTATGAGTTAAAAATTATATCAAAGCGTAAGTTATTTTTAATACCAGACCATGTTAATCTACTATTATAAATGATAGTTCTCTCAGTAGAAATGGTAAGAGATAGTTGGCACTTATATACCTACATTTCCATAATAAACATTTTTTTTAGCTCTAAAATATCTGACCCGAGTTTCGTTAAATATCTCGTTTCCGAGATATTTAATGAATCTCAGGTCTCGAAATGCACCGGTGGCATTTTAAGTTACTATGTACCTGTTATGTCCAAAAGCTTTTCGAGATAATTTAGAGCTAAATAAAAGTTAGCTGTCCGGTGTGAAGGCATTATTTGTTCGCCGTCATGCCCTCTATCGTTTGGCAAGGGACTGAAAATGCACCCCGCAAAAAAACACTATGCCAAGCTCCCATACTAAATATCTGGAACCCTTCATTATTTATGTGCAGCACAGTAGGTAATAGGGTTTCTGTAGTGGACACGCCGCGTGATTTCTTTGCGTAGGCGTAGGTACTCGCGGCGACAATCGACTATGAGTCCCATTCAACAATAATCATAGCGCATCGCGTAGGTATAATCTGAGAGTTTCTGAGTAAGCTTAAAAATAAAATCTTTTATCTTAATTTTAAGTGCGAAAACACTCTCCACTCCATTTGCTCTTTCTAAAAATTTTTTGAAGTGAAAACTTCTTATGGCACGTTGGGCACTTTTGTGGGTGAGCATTTTCAGCCGTTCTCGCGACAGATGAGATTTTGACAGATAAGATTTTAACAGTTATTGTGCTTCTACTACTATGCAATATTGAAAACAGCGCCATCTCTGTGCAAACGGCCGAACTACGATACTCACTTCTGTACACCAGTGTTAAAAGCGACATCTCTCGGTGGATGGTGCAGGTTCGCAGCGAGCTGCCGTACGCAGTTCGCACGCTAGCGCCATCACTGATACACGAGTGAGCATTTTCAGCCGTTCTCGCGACAGATGAGATTTCGACAGATGAGAATTTACACAGATATACAGTTTTCACTTCTGCCTGCACTCCCGGAGTGCGCTGTTTTTTTCCAGTAGCTTGATTTCTTTTTTTATCGACACATAAGCATAGGTACTGCACACAGACACAGTATGACTCATGCTACCTTTGAACTGAGCTTTGGATTGAAAGACGTGGTATGTATGTACAGTCACACCAACCCAATTACCAATTAGCTGAACCCTACGTGACCTAGAACTCACTCGCAAATCTGGGTCACGTGGGGTTCAGCTTATTGGTAATGTGACTGTACCTACCTACTACATATATCCTTTAGGTCCACAGACAACATTGTTGACAGTCAGAAGTACATATAGGTAGATAGAAATTAATTAATATGCCAGTGACATCTTCAAAATTATTATAGATAGATACGGCGTCAATCGATTTAAATTCGGCCTTGGCATAAAAAAACTGCAATAAGGAAATGTCTCAATATAAAATAAACATACGTATTTGATGGTAATAAATTTAACATTAGAAACTTTAGGTACCGTTATGTATATTTACGTCCAAACTAGATTTAGAGGTATTTTTATAGTGAAGACTTATATAGAATCCTCCAGCGGTCGATACACAGAAAAAAAAGGTTTCTAAAAGTTAGAAATAACTTATCTCCCTATAGGTAGAGGCTAGATAATAATTTCTTGTTTTTAGTAAACAAGTCTTAAATGATGAGCGGAAACTTTTTTAAAAACAACCTGAAATAAAGAACACTGCATAATATTTTTAAAATTACTTGAAGTAAAAAATAATCCTTTCAACGTTAGAGAACAATTTCTTGGTTTTAGTATAACAGTCTTAAAATTATCAACAGTACCTACCTTTCTTAATTTAAAAGCAACTAGCGACCCGCTCCGGCTTCGCACTGCTATATTATGCATGTTTTATACAAAACCTTCCTCTTGAATCACTCTATCTATTAAAAAAAACCGCATCAAAATCCGTTGCGTAGTTTTAAAGATTTAGGCATACAAAGGGATATAGGGACAGAGAAAGCTACTTTGTTTTATACTATGTAGTGATGTCAAAGAATTCTGCTTATTTTTTAAAGAACATTTCTCTACTAAAAATAAGAAATTATTCTCTATAGCGTCTTTATGGAGAGGATTATTTCTTGCTTCAAGAATTTTATTTTTCAGTGCACACAAATATAATATTTAAGTCAAACGAAAGTCCGTAGGTACGTATTTAAATTCTTCCCATCCCAACTAATCTGGTAATCTAATCTAATGGTGTTTACAATAAAGAATTTATCTATCTATCTATCTATCTATCTAATCTTCTTCAATAATACAAAAATGAATCGCTGAATGTGTTGCTAAGCGCAAATCTCGAAAACAGCTGAACCGATTTCGCTTTTTGTTTTTTTGTTGTACCTATTTGTTATTGTCAGGAGAAGGTTCATATAAAAGAAAAAAAGTAGAAAGTTGCGTAGAAAAATATACGCAGCTAGTAGATAATACGCAGCTAGTAGATAATAAATATTTTGATTTTAGCTCTTTTTCCAGCCATATTTTTACAACGTTACCCTTTTCTAACATTATTAGGATCGTTAGGTACTTATCTAAGTACCTACCATAGGTCAAAATACTTACAACACAATGTAGCACTCATTACTTTACGCTCGCTGGTAGCACTCGACTTTATATTGATGTAATTTCCTTTACAGTACCTACATTTTATAGGGATTATTAGGGTTATTAGAAAACAGGGTAAAAGCACGTAAAAGGTAAAAGCGTTTAGGTATAAGGTACCTACAACTTAGTAGGTAGGAATTACTAGGAATACTCCCATCCGCCCCGGTGGCTCTGTCCCGTCATCGGGGCAGATGGGAAAAATAGTTTTATCGTCCGCGGCAGCAGCGTCGGCGTTCAGCGGGAACGATGCACCCCGTGTCATAGGTACCCCGTTATTAAGTTGTATAGGTATTGGTTATTATTTTGATTGACGAAGTAACTCTTCTTTTAACAAGTTGGTTAATACAATTTTATTCTATTGAAAATGCGA
The DNA here is from genome assembly GCA_907269075.1 of Idaea aversata. Taxonomy (NCBI): domain Eukaryota; kingdom Metazoa; phylum Arthropoda; class Insecta; order Lepidoptera; family Geometridae; genus Idaea; species Idaea aversata. Next base: position 6,654,518 of record OU026101.1, read on the forward strand.
AAATAAATCCAAAAATAGAGTCCACAGTTAGCAATTCATAATTTCAAGCACCTTGATACGTGGTAGCGTGGCCGAGCGGTCTAAGGCGCTGGTTTAAGGCACCAGTCTCTTCGGAGGCGTGGGTTCGAATCCCACCGCTGCCAACTCTTTTTGCTGAAGAATTTTATTTCAAATATATCTTTAACACTTTATAAGTTATCTAAAACTACTTTTTGGTTTTTAAATAACCAAAATAATTGTACAGATTTTTTTAACTGGGCCATCAGGGCCATTTTCTATCCAGGCAATACGAGATAGCGATAAATACTGAAAAGAGTAGCTTGTCCGATTATGACAAAAACGAAAACTGCATCATTAGATTTTTTATTAGGTAGGTATACGCTGTAAGCCATGGCAATATTGTAGGTATAAATATATAGGTAGGTACCTATCTCATACAATGTATTGAGAAATTAAGAAGGCACTGTGAAAATTTAGTTAACATCTTTGTAATGGTAATGATGTACTTAATAATATAAGAATGAGCCTTAAACTTCTCACAGAAGCCGTGTAGCAGTATCAATAGGTTTCTAACTAGCTACCATTTAATTTCAAAAGAGATATTTGAGCTGTTTGTAACAAGAAACTAGGCAGCAAGATTCAAAGATTTGATGGGCAATCGTTTGACGATAAATGACAGATCAATTTGTGAGTAACGACCCGCCCCGGCTTCGCACGGCTATATTATGCATGTATTATACATATAAACCTTCCTCTTGAATCACTCTATCTATTTAAAAAAACCGCATCAAAATCCGTTACGTAGTTTTAAAGATTTAAGCATACATAGGGATATAGGGACAGAGAATGCGACTTTGTTTTATACTATGTAGTGATTGTGACTAGCTTTTGCCCGCGACTTCGTCCGCGTAAAAGTCGAAAATGGACCAAGGAATCATGTTGTCCCATACAAATTGTGCCCCTCATTTCTATTTCAGAAAATCCCTTCTTATCCGATGTCTACTTCACACAAAGAACACACTCTCCAAGTTTCACGCCTCTACGATCAACGGTTTAGGCTGTGGATTGATCCGTTAGTCAGTCATTTAGGACAAAGCATTTTATATGTAGGTATTAGATAAAATAGGCTGTCAGTTGGTAGGTAGGTATACTTACATTTAGGATTGCTAAAAAGTCTAAAAAAGAATTTAGTATCCGCAAAACACCACAAAACCTCGAGTTGGTGCGTCTAAAGGAATTTGATTATGTTCTAGAAGCGCTATATAGCAAAATAAAGTACTTATCATTTCGATTTTTACTTCAATATTTTTTTATGAAAAACTGTAATTTTTGTTTGGCGGGCAAGTAGATACTTCAAAATACCCTAACAAAGTACTAACAATTTTACAATAAATATTTTTTTATATTTATTTATTGTTTAATTTTTAATCGACGAAAAAAGCACGTCTATGATAGGTTCTAAAGTCGATGCGTATATTTTATTAGTATTTTAAAGTATTTTTTATATTTTGAGCACTCATAACTTTTTCAAGATAGACATCACCATTATATTTTTTTCTCTAATAAACCTCGTAAACCTATTTGAAATCACTATTTAATAGCTTTATTTTCTGCGAAGATCCGTACTATAAATAAATCTATACTTACTATAAATCCAACAACTCAGGGTACTCTTTAAATAAAATATAAAATAAAAAATAAAGCTTTTGCCTTTCCTGAAGAGGCAATAAAGAAAATTATAAGGGTTTCTTTTTTAAATTATGAGGTACGGAACCCAAAAAGTAATTAACAAACATACATAATATACAGGGTTATTGGAAATTATACTAGCAAGCCGTTGAGGGCTACTTCTGTGCACCTTAACAAACAACTTTTGTTCTACGACTTTTGCAAATTCGAAAAAAAACAATGAAAATTTTGAGGTTAAGTATGTAAATTCGAAAAAAAACAGCTGATTTTTAAAAACAAAAGGTCATCCAGACCTGGAACAATAGATAAAACTTAAAAAATAAGTAAAATTTTAAGGTTAATGACCTCTCCGTGTAAGGAACAGCTGATTTTCAGGTAAACCTAACCCCAAATTTTCGAAAATATGTTCGAATTTGCAAAAGTCGTAGAACAAAAGTTGTTTGTTAAGGTGCACAGAAGTAGCCCTCAACGGCTTGCTAGTATAATTTCCAATAACCCTGTATAGACTGATAAACACATTACCACTCGTGTCGCGCAGCTGGGTATAAAGCTTTGTAAAAGTGGTTATTTGACCGTGGAATTAGATCTTAGCGTCGATTATCGATTCGGAACTAGCATGAAAAACAGACAATTTTCCGATAGTCGGAGATCCCTTATAAGGACGACCTTCATCAAGCTGTCTAAGGAAGGATAAAAGTATTTTATATCAAATTAAATAGGTCAACTAATACATTGCAAATGGGTTGCCTAAAATAATTCAGTCCAGAATATGATTAATTACCAATTTAATACTTTGTTTTGTTTTTTTAAAATATGATTAATTACCAATTTAATATTTTGTTTTGTTTTTTAAACCTTTCACTGACTTGTTTAAGAGACAAATTCTATACCAATAGAAAGTATGAAGCATATAGAATACTAGCAACCCTATACGCTCGCACGGCTATATTATGCATGTATTATACATATAAACCTTCCTCTTGAATCACTCTATCTGTTAAAGAAAACCGCATCAAAATCCGTTGCGTAGTTTTAAAGATCTAAGCAAACATAGGGACATAGCGACGGCGAAAAGTGACTTTATTTTATACTAGCGACCCGGTCCGGCTTCGCACGTCTATATTATGCATGAATTATACATATAAACCTTCCTCTTGAATCACTCTATCCGCATCAAAATCCGTTGCGTAATTTTAAAGATTTAAGCATACATAGCGACATAGGGACATAGAGACAGAGAAAGCGACTTTGTTTTATACTATGTAGTGATGATGATAGTGATGCAAACGTTAGGTTGACTATTTTTTTATTAACTCGTGGGTAGGCAGGTAAATCGATAAAATACTTTTCATTAAACAGATCGATGAAGGTCGTCGTTAAAGGGATCCCGTACTACGATATAATTTCAATTAACTTCCTTCACAATTAACAAAATACCGTTCTAAATAAGATCGAGATGATGCAGTGAACTTACATTGCAATCACATGCGTGAACAGTGAACACAACGGACAGGTGTGCTTGCATTCGCAAACTACCAACCACGCGACTTACTCGCGCCGCGTCGCGATACACCGCGAGAACATCGAATAAAAAAATCGATTTTTATATTTATCAAATCGATTGTTTTTTATTTTTTTATTAATCGAGATGTGAAGTGAAGTGGACAATTGCATCGCAATGCATTGTTTTCAGGCTTTTTTTTCGCACGGTTCCAGCTGAATATTGTTTGGTAAGTGATTTTGTAACAATCGAAATCTTTGACACTGTTTTCGTTTATGGGTCACAAAAACTGTGTTATTGGTACGTTAATTAGAGCAATTACAAATTTAAATTGATTAATTCACTAATAAGAACAGAGTTTCGGATTATGAAATATGTAAACATATTATTTTATACTTTTATTTTATACACAGAAAAAAAAAAGATTTCTTTGAAGCAAAAAATAATTCTTACCCTAAAGATGTTACAGAAAAACTTGGTTTTATTTAAAAAAAAAAAATTATACAAACAAACACACAAACAAAATATATTTATTGAAACTCATTTTACATAATAAACTAAGCACTAAATATTAAAGAGGACAAAAATAACACATATGCCTGAACTAGGTAATCCTGTATCTCAGGCAAAAAAGGACTTACATTAACTTAATAAATAAATTAAAATAAATTAAAATAATTGACCTGCAAAATATGAACCAGAAACAATAATTAGATAAAGGTAGGTATGTATAAATATTAAATGCGACAAACTATGTACAAATAGTAAAATTAGCAATCTTAACATTTTATTCATTAATTAATCTAGGGCTGAATATAATTATTAACAATTACATAAACTAAAGCAATAGATATTCGCTTGCTTATAAGCAGTAGATATTCTTAATTTAAAAGCAATATTCTTAAATAAAGAAAACTGCAAAAAAAAAAAATTGCTGCTGCTTGCTGAAAAGCAAAATTCTTAAATTAAGTCTTACTGTTTATTTTTTTAAAACATTTACTATAACTAAGATTCTCTAGGTAGATAATTATTTCCCACTTTAAGATGCGCACAGATTTTCTATAGGTAAGTATGTAGTACTTATAGGATGTTTTGAGAATACCCTGTGTGTTGTGAGTATAATTAGACTCTTCCTTCCTAAGCACAAGATACTTAATTTAACTTAAATAGTAAAACATAGATATGTACTTAAATTGAAAGGAAATAGTAAAGGCGATTATTAAGACTTAAAATCAATAAACCTAATTCAATTAATGTAGGTAGGTAAAGTTTATTATTTAAGTAAGTAATAAATTACTTATAATTAATATGATTAATTAGAATCATGTTTTCTCGATGCCAAAATAAATCACCAACATTTTTTTATTGCATTTCAAACCTTATAGATTTTGAGGTAATAATCTTCTGAGGTTAATAAGAAAATATTGTATTAAAATAAGTATAGATACTAATGATAATAAACTGTTTAGTGGCTATCTTCACTACATAGTATAAAACAAAGTCGCTTTTTCTGTCCCTATTTCCCTTTGACTGCTTAAATCTTTAAAACTACGCAACGGATTTTGATGGGGTTTTTTTAATAGATATAGTGATTCAAGAGGAAGGTTTATATGTATAATACATGCATAATATAGCCGTGCGAAGCCGGTGCGGGTCGCTAGTTTTACTTATAATAAGGCTTTAAAACTTTCTAACTGAACACGGACAAATCGTAAACATTTCTATTAATTCTTAGTAAAACTAAATCCAAACAAAACCAGGTTAACATAACACAAATAATTACTGAAAGAAAAACGTTGAGACAGATTTATTTCCAATTAGCTATCTAATTTCCACAATCTAGACATTTTCTTCCACATCGCACACTTTCACAACAGACGAACATAATCAAAATAGCTTAGTTTTTTTTGTCATATAAAGGTCTAATAATTTCTACGAAGCTAGTTCTTCCGATATTATTGTTCCGGTGAGTTCCCACAGCAAAGTTAAAAATGAGAGCTCTCGATAATTAACTGGAGATAATTATTGCACACATGTATAAGTATAACACACTTTAATAATTAATTAATAGATAAGTATCAGTTGACTGGAACGTCTATCAAATAGGATAAATTTCTCCTACTTTACAGAAAGAAAGATTTTTTTAGGCAACAAATTATTCTTACATTAACGCTGCCTATAATAATTTCTCATGTTTAATAAATGATAAAATATCAGATGATAAATTTTTTTTAAATATTTTTTCCTAAAAAAAATATTCTATAGACAGGATTTCCTGAAAAAAAGGTTTCCTGAAGAAATACTTCAGGAAACCTTTTTTTCTGTGTACAAACTAACGCACTAGGATTTTCTTTCTTTTGCTCCCTGTGTGCTCTTTCTTGGTTGGTGACTTGCTGTCTGAGGTCGTTCCGAAAAGGACTTAAAATCTTATCATAAATGATGAACATCAATTTAACATTAAAAAATAAATGAACGTCTAGGGAACATCGAGCACATATTATAAGTAGAGAAGTAATGTTGTTCTTTTTTATTTTGCAAAAAATCCGCCTTTGCCAACGATCACCAACGTAACGCTAGATTATGGCTAGCAAATAAATATTATCCGTGTGTTTAGTTGCATAACATGTTATTTTATATAAAACTAGTGAGGCATTTTATTTTAAATCTATCAATTTATGGGATACAAAGCATACGGGAAAATATAAATAAAAAATCTTAGTAAATTCATACAATTATTGTATACAATTTAGTATCTACCAAAATACCAATACTAAGTTATTGTTTTCAATTTCATATAACTGGTTGATTAAGCAAAATAATGTACAATACTTCATCTAAGTATAAATTTCAAATTTAAAGCCCTGACTGTTATATGAATGCATCGATCAATTTAATTTTCGGATCGGGCTAAAATTTGGCACATATAAAGCTATTATAACGTAGGCATTATAACGTAGGATTTTGGAAAATACTCTTACACGGGTAAACTAGTTCAATTATATAAGTGCAACACATCATTTAAAAACACCTATCAGTTCCGGATTTTTATAGCCCGCATTACGCCTCTATTAGGTATCTATTCGATGTTAGCGATATTGGTAGTTAAATGGCTGACCAAATAACAGCTCTACCAAATCGACAACATTTCAAGTTTTCTTCTACTAGATCACTTGTTTATGAATGTTAAATAAAATAAGTTATCGTCGTCATAATCATACTTTCTTTATGAATTATTCATGCGATGACGTTACTTTTTATTTTAATTTATTACTTGATTATTACTCTACATAAAGTTACGGACACACAGCCACACTTATGAATACTTTGCTATATTTTAATCGAATTAAAAAAGGTGGTTTTTCGATAACTCGAAGACGGCTTTTAATCGTTTATGATGATTCAGTTTTCATTGGATACTTTATTAATAACTTCTATATACAATATAATGTATTATTTTGTATTTTATATTGTTAAAATTAAAAGTCCTGACTGACTGACTGACTGACTTATATATCAAAGCATATTTTAAACATAGTCAAAGAGACATATTTGTAAGGTGTGTTCTTTGTGAAGTAATTACTTCTAGTCGCTTAAACCTAACGAGAGATTGGCATATTAATTATTATACCCAATACGCATTAGTTAATGGGCGAAGTAGGCACAAAACGAGATTTAGTTTTAGTGCATATTAGCTCAAGAGGGAGGCAGGCGAATTGAGATTTACTGAATACTAGCGACCCGCCCCGGCTTCACACGGCTGTATTATGCATGTATTATATCTATAAACCTTCCTCTTTAATCACTTTATCTTTTAAAAAAAACGCATCAATATCCGTTGCGTAGTTTTAAAGATCTAAGCATACATAGGGACATAGGGCCGGCGAAAAGTGACTTCATTTTACACTATGTAGTGATAAGCATACATAGGGACATAGGGACGGCGAAAAGTGAATTTATTTTATACTATGTAGTGATAAGCATACATAGGGACATGAGTACGGCGAAAAGTGACTTTATTTTATACTATGTAGTGATAAGCATACATAGGGACATAGGGACGGCGAAAAGTGACTTTATTTTATACTTGTAGTGATAGTCAAGCGAAGAAGACGAATAGTATACGTAGGTATCAACTGGCGGGCGAAGCCGCGGGCAGAGGCTAGTTTTTTATATAAGCACCATTACAGAATATGAATATTCAAGTTCTAGATAGATCGTATAATATAAGATAGATATTAATTTATAAATTCATAAGTACCCATTTTCATCTTCCGCTATGTCTGAATTTGAATTATAGACAGACATAAAATCAAAGGATAATCTCTAAATGAAGGTAAACAATTGACATTGAAAAAACTCGTAAATAATAAAATCTATAGGTTATTTAGGTAGAATCAGTCAACAAAATTGCAACTGGCGCTGTAGAGCTCCAAAATTGCTATTAATAGAATCTTTCCAACTTAATCTTACGCACATCTTAAGCAGGACCTTTTGCAATTTTATGTGTTTGTTTTCAGGAATTTATCACTATTGATTGGCACAAAAATATAAAATGATTATAATATAATAAAATATTGATTTCAGGAATAAAATTCCATATCACAATAATGATTAATGTTGATTGTGATTGATAATAATTATTGTTCGATTTCTTGCTAAGGTAAATAACGACTTTGGTGAAATCAGACACGCAACTTTTTTTAGAACTTTACGCTAACTAATTTAGTGAACGACCCTAAAGGCCTATTTAAAAATTACTCGGTATAGTGACTATTCTAAAAATATAATGATATAAATGCAGTTTTAGTTTTTGTTAAAATCGGGCACGCAACTTCTTAAATTTCAACTTTTTTTTCGCTATCAAAAAGTTTGGGAAATAAACTAAAAGACCTACTTATTTAAAAAATTCACCCTGTCTTTTCCAAAAATGTAATGACGCAGATTTTGTTTTCATTAAAATCGGGTAGGCAACTCCTTTAAGCTTTCTTCGCTATCTCTTATTGTTTAGTTAGGGAATAACCCTGAATGTTTAATAAAAACACTAGCTGCGCCCCGCGGTTTCACCCGTGTAAGTCCGACCTTTCTCACCCTGGACTACCACAACATTTCAAAACAGAAATCATCTAAATCGGACCAGCCGTTCTCGAATTTTAGCGGGACAAACGAACAGCAATTCATTTATATATATAGATTACCCTGATAGTGCATAAGATCCGAAAGGTCTTATGAACGAATACCCCTAAAAAAGACACATCCGAAATTTCTAAAACAACTTTCAATGCTCAGAGCATTTTAATAAAATCCAATGTCGCTATCGGAAATTACCGAGTGAAAGTACGATTATTTTGCAGATCTCGTGTTGCGAAAATCGAGATTGCACAAAACACTGACAAAATGTTTGTGGTTCGATTTTCGTAACCATGCACTTAACGGTGCCATCATCCAGAGATTTGAAAGGTGTTAGGTGCAGTAGAGTTAATGCACCTGAGTTGCTTTAACTCTACTTTTTAACCGATTCCAAAACATCAATAGGTTTTCATGATCATCTATCTACACTGTTATAAATAAGTAATAAATAAATATTGCAGGGCATTCCACACATCGCCATTTAGCCCCAAGCTAAGTAACTAGACGTGTGTTATGGGTGCTAGACAACGGATATACTACTTATATACTTTTATTTTGTAAATATATACTTGTAATACATAGAAACAACCAGACTACAGACAAATATCCATAAATACTTGTCTGAGGCGTCCGGTATGGTGACCACTGTGCCAAAGAGCTACTCCTGCTTTTAAATTAAGAATACTGCTTATCATTTTAAGTTTTTTTTACTAAAATCTCTTATTATTCTCTAGCGTCTTTAGAGAGATGATTATTACTTTTTAAAAGTGACCTTTTTTCTAAGTAGTTATAAGCTATGTTTAAGTTGTCCTCAGGCACCTCGGAAGCGTTGCGAATGGCAGATGTAACTCGTTACATATTCGATTACGTGATAGATTTTTAAAACGGTATTCAATTCTGAACGATTTACGGTAACAGGTTAAAATTTGTATGGCGCATTAGTAAAGGTACGAATACGTAGGTAGAATATTGGTCTTTATATCTTTTATGCACCATCAATCCACGAATAGCATGGCAAGACATAATTCCTAATAATATGGAATATGTCTTCATATTATACATCATCATCTTCCTGCCCTTATCCCAATTTATTTGGGGTCGGCGCAGTATGTCTTTTTCTTCCATTCACTCCTATTAGTCGTCATCTCATCGTTCACATTCATCTCTCTCATGTCTTGTCTCACGCAGTCCATCCATCTTTTCTTCGGGCGTCCTCTTCCTCTCCATCCCTCTACATTCATACTCATTACTCTTCTAGTCACAGTCTCCGCTCTTCTCATCTCATCTCATATTATACATACTCTCGTCTTCATATTATACATTTAAAATTATAATATATGTTTTCATACTATCTTCCTAGACCTAGACCACCCTCTTAGTTTAGTCGACCATGTCCAGAAGAAAGATTTCGCCAGTCCATACGTAGTTGCCTACGAACACAAAAAATGATACTTGCGCTTAGTGTAAGGTCTGTAGATTCCTTTTTAATAAATTATTCTCTAGCGTCTAAAGATTATTTCTTTCAAAGAACCACCTATTCCACCTTTTTAGGGTTCCCTACCTCAACAGGTAAAAAAGGAACTCTTGATCACTTTCTTGTCCGTCTGTCTGTTTTATGTGAAACTAGCGACCCGCTCCGGCTTCGCACGGCTATATTATGCATGTATTATACATATAAACCTTCCTCTTAAATCACTCTATCTATTAAAAAAACCGCATCAAAATCCGTTGCGTAGTTTTAAAGATCTAAGCATACAAAGGGATACAGGGACGGCGAAAAGTGACTTTATTTTATACTATGTAGTGACTACGTGAGATATACGTAAGGTGTCGATCGATATGTCTAGAAGACACTAATAAAGTAATGTTAGGATGGTACAATTAATTAAAAGCTATAAATCTCCGGAATTTAATTTATCTAATCTTCCAATGTAGATTTACTTTTATTTCCTTATAATTAGAAAAAAGTCTTACTTACATAAATAATTCAGCTTTATCAGACAGACGACAAATAAAAGTAACCATGCAAACTGGTTATTAGAAATGCACATTTTGAAAATTTATTCAAAAACAAATCTAGTTTTTTTGATACATTACGTTTGATCAGCCAATACCTTTCACTTTGCAAAAGATTATAAATTAATATAAATTGTATCTTAGTAAATGAGGTTTTTAAATCTTTCAGTGAATATATACGATCAAATTAAACTTATTTAAAAAATAGCGGTGTTAAATTAAATATAAAGTTCAAAGTCCTGATTGAGGGACTGATTTAACAAAACACTGTTACATAAATTACAAATCTTTATGATTTTTGTTTTGATTATGTAATTTAATATTGTTTTTAATAAATACATTGATTCGATTGAGCTTTTATGACGTACATTTGTTTTTTGTTAAGAAAGAAATAAAATATTTGGAAAATGTGACTGAGTTATTTATCATCGCACAGCCTAAACTAATTGAGCATCTTATATTTTAGACAGTGTAGCCAACCCTACAGTTTTAACTGTAGATCTACAGTTTTTTGGAAATTATCTCAGTTTTTAGTTTAGGCCTCGAAATCTACAGTTTTTTGCTTAAGCTGCTAGCGCCATCTATTTGTTTATGGATGGACCTTTTTAAGCTGTTATAGGTAAATAAGCTTCCTCAAAAACAGCTGGTCACATTTACTCAAGTGTTGCAATAGTAGCTTTTAAATATTACTAATTTTATTTGACATTATGTCATCCCTATGACTTTTGATATTTAATTTGATTAAAACTTTGATAATCACATGATTTTTCTTGTTATTAATTCCCCTTCTAAAATGTATTCTATTTATTACCACCATTAAATAATAAAAAGATAAAGCTGTAGATTTACTGTTTTTTAATTTTATATTTACAGTTTTCTACAGTTTTTTTCTGACATATCTACAGTTTAGCTCTATGCTGAGGTTGGCAACACTGATTTTGGACACTACGAATAATCAGGCGGATCGGGCTATTTGGCATAAATATAGCTATTATAACGTCAAAATCCACTACAAAATATCTTGGAAAAATTCTAAATCCCTTATATTATTTCAATGTGAATTAGATTCGAGTCTAACCAAACAAATCTTCAAACTAGTCAATGACCAGTAAGAATACTTTATTTCCGTATAATTTTATAGATATTAAAATGAATATGGTCTGAAAGTTTCATTACTGAAACTGTTTATTTTTATTGTCTAATAAAATTTAAATTCTAGTTTGTATCACCTTTCTAGCTAGAGTTAATGCAATTTCTTACTTTGGGAATTGTCTTATTTTGTTTTAAGTTATTTTAATGGTATACGATAAGTTAGGTATTTCTCAAAATATTATGCTCATACACGAACTCGAGGCACACCCCACATTTTTATTACCTACGGAAAGGAATATGTTTTTGAGCCTATATCTGTGTAAGTAATATTTTTTATTACCTCATATCGTCAAACCCACTGGATGGTTTTCTATTAATAATTAAGAGATTGTTCGATTCTTAAGTAGTGATGTAAAAAAATGGGGTGTATGTCAAAAATACATAATGATTCAAAATACTTAAAATTAAATAGCATAAGTTTTAAATTCATAAACTGTAAATTCATAAAGTTCTAAATATATAATAATAAAAAAATATAATGCTTATAACACATAATAATCAACAAGCCTAACTTTAAAATGTATAACTATCAGAATATATAAGTTGTAGGTTCATGTAAACAAAAACCAGAAATTGGTAAGTACATAATTTGTTTCTTCTCCGAGAAGAAGAGCCGAAGATCGGGCTCAGTGGCATATCTTGGGAGAGGCCTACGTTCAGCAGTGGACTGACACCGGCTGATGGTGATGATAATTTGTTTATTAAAATAAGAAAGTTCGAAATACCGAAGTACAAAGTTCGTCACCAGATCACAGGCCTGAGATGGCGATGGCGTGTCCTACGCCGCCTCTCGAGAGGGACTTTTTCTCCCGTTACGGGTTTTAGAGACGGGGTCTGACGAGAACAGCCGCAGCCGTGGGGCAGCAAATGACATGTGTAAGCGCTCCTTCGTCCTCGGCACTCACGGCGGAGAGAGGACACCGAGGGGTTTTAGTGGGTAGACCGCCACCTTAGGCCAGAGGGAGCCACACATCCCCGCCGCTCCCCCCGGAGCGGTGTAACGCTGCACAAGGAGCATTTCTCCTCGAAAAAAAAAATGGTTTGAACTGCGACCACAACGCACGAGCCGAGCGAGCGAAACGACCGGTGCCGCGGCAGCGACGGGCGAGTGCTAGAACCGAATTCCACCTATTTTACTTGATTAGGGCAACGTGTATTTTATATATTATGGGCATTTTTACGTAGATATATTGAACATATTATGTGTAATAAATGTTAACATTTTGAACATAGGTATTATGACGATATTTTGATCTTTTTGCTGTAAAAGTTGGCTTCGTTCGTAGGGTTTTTTATAAGTAAAGTCAATTATTCATTTAAATCTTTATTTGTTTTAAATATATGTTATTTGAATTAATGTATTTTAAATTTATACGCTTTGTCATTATGTATTTCGTATATTATTTGAAACAAATTTTATTTATTTCGATTTTATGTATTTTGATTTTCGGTATTTTAACTTTATGAATTATAACGTTATGTATTTTGAGTTTATACATTTTAACACACACCCAAAAAAATTACAACTATGAGATGACATTGTTTAAGTGTTTTTTTTCTAAACTGCAATATAGATATCGAATTAAAGGGCTCATTATTCAAGTGTGAGGTGGTGGTCCAACTATTTTGTTCAACTACTTAAAAAATAGGGCCACGACTCCTAGTTAACGGCTGGAGTATGGGGTGGTGGCTCACCTATTTTCCAAACAGAAACAAAAGACTATCTGAACTAAATCAAAAGACGATCTAAACCAAAACAAAAGACGATCTGACCCAAAACAAAAGACGATCTGAATTAATACAAAAGACAATTGAAACCGAAACAAAAGAATATTCACTATTTTGTCCGTCTTTTAGAAGTAGAAATTAAATATTCAGTTGCCCCCCATATATTACAGCTACATCCCAGATTGGATACCTACATATTCATTAGGGTTAATGACCGATGCTATAAGCCCTACAATATTGTACAAGTAAACCTGTAAACTAGACGAACAGTGTTCAATTAGCCTTTATGAACCTTTAATCAGTATTACAAAGCAACAAGGTTTAAGGTGAAAGGGTACCTGCGCGCTCTCCATACAAACGAAGTCGACTGTTTCCTCCCTGGGTAATGACAATAGCACAAATATTTTTGTGCCATTAAACCTATAACTGTCATGACTATGCCCCTATGTTTTGTTTTTTTTCATTTTCTAATTATCATACTAATTAAAATTAAAAAAATTAAAAAATAAACAAATCAAAAAATAGGGGCATGGTCATGGTAGTTATAAGTTTTATGCACCAAAAATATTTGGTCTAGTGTCATTATCTAGGGAGAAAACAGTCGACTACGTTTGTAATAGTTTGTATGGAGAAAGCCCCCGGTACCCTTTCCTCTTAACTCTGACCAGTTTTTTGTTAAAATTATATGTATGGCTTGAAGAAACATCGACATTCAAATTCAAAAGACGAATAGGTGCCTATTTTTAATGAGACAGCTCTTCTATTTTAAATTATAGGTAGTACAAAGCTTAAATAATCGAAGTATCAATTTATTACGGCTACATATAATTTAGTCTTTATTAAGATCTCAATTTTGGTTTGTGAATGATTTTTAATAAATTTCCTGGTTATTGTTGAGCTTTTCTTTCTCGGTTGCGTCTTGAGATCTTTTTGTGGTGTCAGATACCTTATTAGGCTATATCGCGTGCGGTTGAATCGTTAACTGGACTTCTAAGTATTAAAAATTTAGCCTAAGTATTATAATTTAGTCATTATTAAGATCTCAATTTTGGTTTGTGAATGATTTTTAATAAATTTCCTGGTTATTGTTGAGCTTTTCTTTCTCGGTTGCGTCTTGAGATCTTTTTGTGGTGTTAGATACCTTATTAGCCTCTATCGCGTGCGGTTCAATCGTTATCTGGACTTTTATGTGTAAAAATTTAGCCTAAGTATTATAATTTAGTGATTATTAAGATCTCAATTTTGGTTTGTGAATGATTTTTAATAAATTTCCTGTGGTGTCAGATACCTTATTAGGTTTTATTGCGTGCTTATTGTAGTTAGAATCGGTAACTGGACTTTATGTAGTTACAAAAAAATCCTACTAATATTATAAATGTGAAAGTTTGTGTGTATGTGTGTGTGTGTGTGTGTGTGTATGTTTGTTACTCCTTCACGCAAAAACTACTGGACCGATTGCGTTGAAACTCGGTATTTAGATAGCTGAGTACCTGGATTAACACATAGGCTATTTTTTATCCCGATATTCCCACGGGATCGGGACTTACGGGATTATTCTTTCACACAAAAAACTTCTGGACCGAATGCGTTGAAACTCGGTATGTGGATAGCCAAAGACCTGGATTAACACATAGGCTATTTTTAATCCCGATATTCCTACGGGATCGGGACTTACGGGATTACTCCTTTACGCAAAAACTACCGAACAGATTGCGGTAAAAATCAGTAAGTAGATAGCTGGAGACCTGAATTAACACAAAGGCTACTTTTTTCCCGATATTCCCACGGGATCTGGACTTACGGGATCAGGCCTCAAAATATATTTTAAAAAGTTGTAGTTGGGCGGAGGCGGAGAGAGTGATGAAGGGGAGAAGGGTAAGAAAAATAAAAAGGGGGAGCACAGGAAAGGGGGAGGATAGGAAAGAGGAAGAGGATGTAAGAGGGAAGAGACGAAATGGGGAGAAGAGGAAAGGGGGAGGAGAGGAAAGGGGGAGGAGAGGAAAGGGGGAGGAGAGGAAAGGGGAAGACAGGAAAGAGAAAGGGTATGAAAGAGGGAGGGGACGAAATGGGGAGAAGAGGAAAGGAGGAGGAAAGGAAAGGGGGAGGAGAGGAAAGGGGGAGGAGAGGAAAGGCGGAGGAGAGGAAAGGGGGAGGGGACCTAACCTAACCTTCTCCATCCGTGACGGTAATTTGTCAAAAAAACATTTCGAGCCTATCTGGACTCCTAGAAATGTAAGCGCTCGCTTCGCTCGCACGTGTTTGCTACTCATTCTGCGACGGTTCTGTGTCAGAAAAGCATTCTGGGTCTGTCTGGACTCTTTAAAATATAACCGCTCACTTCGCTCGCACGTGTTTGCTACTCCATCCGCGACGGTTTCGTGTCAGAAAAGCATTCTGGGTCTGTCTGGACTCCTTAAAATATAACCGCTCACTTCGCTCGAACGTGTTTGCTACTCCATCCGCGACGGTTTCGTGTCAGAAAAGCATTCTGGGTCTGTCTGGACTCCTTAAATTATAACCGCTCACTGCGCTCGCACGTGTTTGCTACTCCATCCGCGACTGTTTCGTGTCAGAAAAGCATTCTGGGTCTGTCTGGACTCCTTAAAATATAACCGCTCACTTCGCTCGCACGTGTTTGCTACTCCATCCGCGACGGTTTCGTGTCAGAAAAGCATTCTGGGTCTGTCTGGACTCCTTAAAATATAACCGCTCACTTCGCTCGAACGTGTTTGCTACTCCATCCGCGACGGTTTCGTGTCAGAAAAGCATTCTGGGTCTGTCTGGACTCCTTAAATTATAACCGCTCACTGCGCTCGCACGTGTTTGCTACTCCATCCGCGACTGTTTCGTGTCAGAAAAGCATTCTGGGTCTGTCTGGACTCCTTAAAATATAACCTCTCGCTTCGCTCGCACGTGTTTGCTACTCCATCCGCGACGATTTCGTGTCAGAAAAGCATTCTGGGTCTGTCTGAACTCCTTAAAATATAACCGCTCACTTCGCTCGCACGTGTTTGCTACTCCATCCGCGACGGTTTCGTGTCAGAAAAGCATTCTGGGTCTGTCTGGACTCCTTAAAATATAACCGCTCGCTTCGCTCGCACGTGTTTGCTACTCCATCCGCGACGGTTTCGTGTCAGAAAAGCATTCTGGGTCTGTCTGGACTCCTTAAAATATAACCGCTCGCTTCGCTCGCACGTGTTTGGTCACAATAACTAACGTTACCTACTCCATCCGCAACGGTTCCATGTCAGAAAAGCATTCTGGGTCTGTCTGGACTCCTAAAAATCTAACCGCTCGCTTCGCTCGCACGTGTTTGCTACTCATTCCGCGACGGTTTCGTGTCAGAAAAGCATTCTGGGTCTGCCTGGACTCCTTAAAATATAACCGCTCGCTTTGCTCGCACGTGTTTGCTACTCCATCCGCGACGGTTTCGTGTCAGAAAAGCATTCTGGGTCTGTCTGGACTCCTAAAAACATAACCGCTCGCTTCGCTCGCACGTGTTTGGTCACAATAACTAACGTTACCTACTCCATCCGCGACGGTACCGTGTCAGAAAAGCATTCTGGGTCTGGCTAGACTCCTAAAATTCTAACCGCTCGCTTCGCTCGCACGTGTTTGCTGCTCATTCCGCGACGATTTCGTGTCAGTAAAGCATTGTGGGTCTGTCTGGACTCCTTAAAATATAACCGCTCGCTTCGCTAGCACGTGTTTGCTACTCCATCCGCGACGGTTTCGTGTCAGAAAAGCATTCTGGGTCTGTCTGGACTCCTTAAAATATAACCGCTCGCTTCGCTCGCACGTGTTTGGTCACAATAACTAACGTTACCTACTCCATCCGCGACGGTTCCATGTCAGAAAAGCATTCTGGGTCTGTCTGGACTCCTAAAAATCTAACCGCTCGCTTCGCTCGCACGTGTTTGCTACTCATTCCGCGACGGTTTCGTGTCAGAAAAGCATTCTGGGTCTGTCTGGACTCCTTAAAATATAACCGCTCGCTTCGCTCGCACGTGTTTGCTACTCCATCCGCGACGGTTTCGTGTCAGAAAAGCATTCTGGGTCTGTCTGGACTCCTTAAAATATAACCGCTCGCTTCCCTCGCACGTGTTTGGTCACAATAACTAACGTTACCTACTCCATCCGCGACGGTTCCATGTCAGAAAAGCATTCTGGGTCTGTCTGGACTCCTAAAAATCTAACCGCTCGCTTCGCTCGCACGTGTTTGCTACTCATTCCGCGACGGTTTCGTGTCAGAAAAGCATTCTGGGTCTGTCTGGACTCCTTAAAATATAACCACTCGCTTTGCTCGCACGTGTTTGCTACTCCATCCGCGACGGTTTCGTGTCAGAAAAGCATTCTGGGTCTGTCTGGACTCCTAAAAACATAACCGCTCGCTTCGCTCGCACGTGTTTGGTCACAATAACTAACGTTACCTACTCCATCCGCGACGGTTTCGTGTCAGAAAAGCATTCTGGGTCTGTCTAGACTCCTAAAAATATAACCGCTCACTTCGCTCGCACGTGTTTGCTACCCCATCCGCGACGGTTTCGTGTCAGAAAAGCATTCTGGGTCTGTCTGGACTCCTTAAAATATAACCGCTCGCTTCGCTCGCACGTGTTTGCTACTCCATCCGCGACGGTTTCGTGTCAGAAAAGCATTCTGGGTCTGTCTAGACTCCTAAAAATCTAACCGCTCGCTTCGCTCGCACGTGTTTGCTACTCATTCCGCGACGATTTCGTGTCAGTAAAGCATTGTGGGTCTGTCTGGACTCCTTAAAATATAACCGCTCGCTTCGCTCGCACGTGTTTGCTACTCCATCCGCGACGGTTTCGTGTCAGAAAAGCATTCTGGGTCTGTCTGGACTCCTAAAAATATAACCGCTCGCTTCGCTCGCACGTGTTTGGTCACAATAACTAACGTTACCTACTCCATCCGCGACGGTTCCGTGTCAGAAAAGCATTCTGGGTCTGTCTGGACTCCTAAAAATCTAACCGCTCGCTTCGCTCGCACGTGTTTGCTACTCCATCCGCGACGGTTTCGTGTCAGAAAAGCATTTTGGGTCTGTCTGGACTCCTTAAAATATAACCGCTCGCTTCGCTTGCACGTGTTTGGTCACAATAACTAACGTTACCTACTCCATCCGCGACGGTTCCGTGTCAGAAAAGCATTCTGGGTCTGTCTGGACTCCTAGAAATCTAAGACCTCACGTTACCTTGACCTGACGTTCCTTCCCTTAACGTCTCGCTTTCCTATAACACCGCTTTCCCTTAATACTGGCATTGCTAAACACAAAAACTACTATACGAATTGTGATGAAAGTCTGTAGCAGGTAGCTAGGGACCCTAACAAATAAGCTACTTCTTATTCCGATGTTCCTACGAAACTCGGACTTGCGCGGGTGAAACCGCGGGGCGCAGCTAGTATATTATAATTTAGTAATTATTAAGATCTCAATTTTGGTTTGTGTGGTTTGGGTGAATGATTTTATTAAATTTCCTGGTTATTTTTGAGCTTTTCTTTCTCGTTTGCGTCTTGAGATCTTTATGTGGTGTCAGATACCTACCTTATCGCGTGCGGTAGAATCGTTAACTCGAATTCTGTGTATAAAAAAATTGCCTAAGTATTATAACTTGGTAATTTAATAATATCTCAGTTTTAGTCTATGAATAATTTTTAATAAATTTCCTGGTTATCGTTGAGTTTTTCTTTCTTTTTTTTTGTTCCGTCTTACGATTTTTATGTAGCGTTGATTAGGTTTTAACATGAATTTATTCTAGTAGTTAGAATAACGAATATTTAGATATACCTTATAGACTAACATACATACCTATATTATAATAATAAAAATAGATAGACATAGATAGGTATAGTTTTTTTTTTTTTTTTAGTCATATTTAGATATATTATCAAAATGAAGTTAGATGAGAAAATAAAATACCTACAGCTGAAACAGTTTGGTCAAAAAACATTAAATTTTGAGAATTTTCTGAGCAATGACATAGGATTTTGTGAAAATTCTTACAGAAATTGTGATACCAATATCCCGGTATTTTATTGGCCAGGTCAAGAAACTTAAGATTTCTAGTGATACAGTGCTGATCAAACACTATTAATGTTTAGTACAGTAAGCATCAAATGATATGAATATTGTAAGAATCCTATGTACTTAGGATATACCTCACCTAGGCCTAGGCACCGAGGCTTATGTGAAATCTCATGGAACATAACAGCATAAAATAAAATAAAAACTTCAAATGCTACGAACTAAAGGTACCAATGTTTTTTAAACACACATGTTCAATAATAATCGATAAATCCAGTGTGAAAAGAGTTCTTGAACTTTATCTAACGTCGCTATAACTCATACAACAATGGCCTTACAACAAAGAAGCTTCTGATTGACGCGGTATAATGCGCATGACCTCTCGCAGACCACTGATTTTCTAGTGACTGACAAATAGAAAATATAACTCGCTCTATCTGTAGGCTGTTATTTTCTACATGCAAAGATAATAACAAAAAATAACGTCATAATAACTCTTTTGTATCGTTGACATTTTGCAAACGTCAATACGTTGCTATGGTTACTTGACAATAACGTTTCTATGTTTTGTCAATAACGCATGACGTCACACTTTTTTGAGAGTGCAGGTGTTCACCAATTATTATAAAGCTTAAACCAAGAGTATATTTTGGTATCATCAGTGTAAACCAACCGACACTTATAATGTCGAAAATTCGATGGATTTATTTTATATTCAAAACCCCTACTAATATATATTTTTACCATTGCCACTCGAAAAAGGGCATTTTATTCATCGATAACAGTGAATAAAACGTTCTTTTACTCACTGAGTGAATAAAAGCATTTTGAATTTGGAACATGCACGAATATACGAAATAATATGTACTTATAAAAAAAACGTACTGCTGAAAGTGCTGAAAGAACGTACTGGCTGGATGGAATATTAAATTTAAAAAACTAATAAAAGCGTGTTAAAAAAAGTATACCGCCAATTTAGATTTTTTTCTATCTGATATAGTGGTTGTTTTGTCATTGAAAAATCGAATAACATAAATAATTAATAAAATGAGTTGTTCCAGTGACGAAAATGAAACACTGACTCCGGAATCATTTCGAAATAAAGCATCAATTATAGTAGATAATTTGTTGCCGCCAAAATCTCGGGAGCATGACAATGGGAGAATGACATGGAATAAAATTCAATTAAATGGAATAAAACTTAAAAATATATATAGGTACAATTAAAATTTTTCTTTTCTATCTGTTATCGTGGTTGTTTTAAGTTATTGAAACATCTAATAACATAAATTATATTAAAATGAGTTCTTCCAGTAAAGAAAATGAGACACAATCTCTTGAACCATTTCTAAATTTATTTTCTCGCAGTCAATGGTAAAAAGTAGAATACACAACTCGTGAAAAAAATAAAATATAAATATATAATAATAGTAGATTATACAACAAGTGAAAAAAAAGGCAATTTAATTCGAGGGACTAAGTTGGATCCCTCGCTCCGCTCAGGATTCTAATCTAGAATCGCTCGCTACGCTCGGGATTCAACTATAGAATCCTTCGCTGCTCTCGGGATCCAACTTAGTCCCTCGAATTAAATTGCCTTTTTTTTCACTTGTTGTATAATCTACTATTATTATATATTTATATTATGGTGTTCTTATGTTCCATAATGAGTTTACGTAAGTATAATAATAATAAGAAATATTTTCTAAAGCGGTTTTGCTATTGTCAACAAAAAAATCTCAAACGCGGTATCGGCCGACAAAGGTAGTCTATCGACCGACATTATGTTATTAGTCTGCTAGTGCAATAACGATTGCTATCTGAGCAATAATTAATTTTAAATTACGTAAAAATGCAAAGCGAATCACTGTAAGTAGCATAATGTATGGTTACAGTGGTTGCACATATTTGATGGACCGTAACAAGACGCGTTATTATTAACATTAGATGAATACCGTGTTTCTGTTTAGATATTCTAGATAGATCGTCTGTTTACTTGTGGGCAAAGACTTTCAATATAATAAGGTTAAAAAAGTTTTTAAGAGGAAAAAGTGTATCGGCGCTCTCTCCATACAAACGTAGTCGACTGTTTCCACCCTGGATAATGACATTATAGCAAATATTTTTGCAGCATAAAACTTATAACTGCCAGGACCATGCCCCTATGTCTATGTGTGTTGACACAATAACAAGAAAAGAAACAAATGAATTGTTTTTCAGATTGAAAATAAGTCAAATATTTTTTAAGGAAAAATGCATCTTCAAAAATTGCGACTAAGACGAGACTCGAACTCGCATCCCTTGAATACCGTATGACGGTACTTGACTAAGTGGCGTAATTGGCAACGCATTTGAACGGTATTCAAGGGATGCGAGTTCGAGTCTCGTCTTAGTCGCAATTTTTGAAGATGCATTTTTCCCTAAAAAATATTTTCAGATAGCCCAGTGCAGGCTTAGCACTTTAAAAAAAATAAAAAATCATTGACAAGTCAAATATTTATATATTGACCTGTTTGTAGTTTTCCCTATGTTTATGAAATATTTAGTTTTTAACCGACTTCAAAAAAGGAGGAGGTTCTCAATTCGTCTGTATGTTGTTGTTTTTAATTAAAAGGTGGCTGGTGGTGGACCTTATTAACCGTAGGGATATCTGTTTTTCGTTTTTTTCGTTTGAACTTTCCTTTCTTTCTTAGCGGATGCCTTTTATAACAGCTATATCTGTTATCTCAATCCTGCCATTACTTTAAGCTGTGCATTGATAAATCAGAGAGTCAGGACTTGGAATTTTGTGGCCCTATAAGAACTCAAGTGAGTAGTTTTGTGATCATATTTTTCTTATATCATTTGCTACTCCGTTCGACCCACACAATATACTAAACAAACATCAAAATCTTAATGAGTACACAAACAAATTGACAAAAAAATGGAGTAGGTAGCATTATTTACCCGCCTCTCAGAGGCGGTGCTGACTACCGACCAATGGATACCATTATACCATAACGGTGATCAAAATCCCCACCAGATCTTCAAACTGTACTATGCCACCAATGTTTTGCGAGTCACCGCAAACCTGTGCCGTTTGGCCATAATCATCAGGACATTAGTGACCAGTGACCACTGCTGGATACTTATGTAAAAAAGAGATGAAAATTATACTCTTCAAGAAATCTTTGAAACAACAAGATATTCTGAAACTACTTGTTCTGCAATTCCGCAAACTTCTTCGTTGCAGGTGGGAGTTCGCCTACCGCGTTACAAAAGCCAACATGTTAATATTATTAAGGATACATATTATGTACCTAGTTATAGCTATGATATGAATTGCTGATACAAATCAAAGTTCATAAATCCAGAGAGTCTGCAATAAAATTGCAGACCCACCGTAGAGTTATAAAATTATAAGTCATTTACTGCTACTAATAATACTTTTATGTTTTTTACTAGCGACCCGCTCCGACTTCGCACGGCTATACTATGCATGTATTTTACATATAAACCTTCCTCTTGAATCACTCTATCTATTCAAAACTGCATCAAAATCCGTTGCGTAGTTTTAAAGATATAAGCATATAAAGGGAAATAGGGACAGAGAAAGCGACTTTATTTTATACTACCTACCTAGTGATAGTGATTCTAATAATATTTGTGTAGTACTTTGAACTTCAACTCTAGCAGGACCCTAAATCTTGCATGAGTTGAAATATTCTTATACAGTTTTGGAGCTTAACGTTGGGTCTGCACTTTTGTTGTCTGATTGTGCCTATATCTAAGAAGGCTAGCTATACCACCTTACTCATGTGGCTATACTATAACCTCGACCACTTGGCCGACCTCGGAAGGGCTACATACGTATTATGTCATCTCAGACTTTTCGCAAAATTTTGTACTTATTAGTGTTAATCGCTCAGTCTAGTGACGTTCGTATTCTGCGCAGAGGAGTCACGCTGCGTCAAAAAATAAGACCATGCATAGAAACTGCATTATATACGTTAGACAAAGTTTTTATATGAAACAAATCCTAATATTATTGTATCTTTGACCCCTTGTTCTACGTGTTTCTAAAGTGACACATCGTCTAAATTTGACGACGCGACGTTATGAGTTTAAACCTTAAATAATGATCATAGAGTTTTATTTATTTATTTGAAAATCTAAAACCTATTAAAGAAATTATTAATTCTTTCTTTATTTTTGATTCCCTGATCAAAAATAAAGAATATAAATAACAAGATTTTGATATAAAACTAAGAAGTCTGAATATTTTTAAGCAAACTATCCTGTCTAAGCAGGATAATTTAAATATTTTGTCATCAATACGGCTTCTATTTAAATTTAATAACAGTTCTTTTAAGCTTCTCATAGAAAAATAATTGGTAAGACTTGAGTTATGTGATTGGTTGATTACTAGCAGCTACATAATATTGTAAACAAATTGAATAAGACACTTTAGTACGCTTAATAATTATGTTGTATGTATAATAAATACGCTTGCAGTTATAAAATTGTCGTTTTAACTGTTTACTTTAGTAGTTATTGCAAAGAGATTTCAATTTTTAGTCAATTCAATTTATTTTGTCTCACGGGAAATTTACATGTTGCAGCTGTCGTGAAGATGCAATTCGCTGTTTGGTTTACAACATAATAGAAGAGTAAATTAACAATTTGCCGTTTGTTTTCTATAAAAGAAAATAAAATAGTGGCAGATAGGGCTAATAAATTCGAAAATTACTGTATATTAATAAGTACCTATTTCTTTTTAATATTTTTTAAAATATTTTTTTGTTGGATAGTTAATTTATCGAGGAAGGCTAAATTCTATTTATAACATCATGCTACAGTCAATAGGAGCGGAACATCAATGTTGCAAACATGGAAAAATATTTTCAGAACTTTTTGCCAGTTTCGCTATAAACTGAAGCTCTTCGGCGTAGAAACTTATCTCAGTTTGTTATCACTACATAGAATAAAACAAATTTAAGTCGCTTTCTCTGTCCCTATATCCCTATGTATGCTTAAATCTTTAAAACTACGCAATGGATTTTGATGCGGTTTTTTTAATAGATAGAGTGATTCAAGAGGAAGGTTTATATGTATCATACATGCATAATATAGCCGTGCGAAGCCGGGGCGGGTCGCTAGTTTAATTATAATTCTGTGAACAACAAGGAGTTTCACTTACATACGAGTCGGGCTAATTCGCTTTTTAGTTACGCAAGTGCATCCAATAAATACCTAACACGTACGTGACGCTTCAATATCTTTTATTCGTCTCGTTTAAAATAAAAGTTTGCAAGTTTATTTGCATAATTTATTTAAATAAGAAGATATTAATTCTACGTCCGTTACATAATTTGGTTGCACCATCTTGAAAACAAGGATTGAATACATCAACAGATATAAAAATAAAAACTTTATAGAATACCTACGCAATGATATTTAAAAATTGATGGTTATGTACGTATAAAAGCTGACAAAACAAAAGTTCACAAATACAACTCGCAATAAGGCTTCCTCAAATTATAAAAGACAGCAGCATCTTTACATCTAGGAAGATAATAAAATACTGAAAGATATCTATGACCAGTAAAATCGAAGAAATTTGTAAAGACAAGGCTGTACGGGCACTCAGCAATCTTTGCCTTCCCTGACCGGGAAATATACATATCATTCTCTTGACCATAAACAACGATGGCGGTAAAGCCCACCCTCTATCAAGCGATTCGGAATTAAGTTAGAAAAAAGGTAATTAAATATCGCTCATAATGCCAACGACTTTAATATTAGTGTGACTGACACTTGGGATCAATGTTTTGATGAAGGAGTCAGTTGCCTTCTCTATTTTTCCCTCTTTCTTTTTCTATTTCTCTTAATTCTTTAAACAAAAATCTTTTTTTCTACTTTCTTCCTTTCTTTTTTATCATTATATTTTTTTGGCCATACATCTTTGTATTCGATTTTCGTTTTTGAATATCGAACTTTATCTAACCGATAAATCTGATTCCAATGATTCTGGAATCGATACCAATTACAAAGAAATGTATCAGTAACCGGATGGTCGATCACAAACTTGGACATATTAATTAAAAACAAGTGCGCACGCGCTGCCCGTTATTTTCATAAGTATTATGGTCAATTCGGTAACGGCACCGAACATAACAACCTGCTAACGGATAATTTTATAACACGCGATTTTCCGTAATCTACAGGTTTATGTAGATCACATCGTTGATATTTTTATTGTTAACGTTACTTAAAAATCAAGGTGACAGTTATTTTGACATTGACAGTTCCAATTAAGTGGCAACAGCGGTAGAAATCGGCCAAGTTTAATGCAACGAGGCAGCTTGCCGCGCAGACCGGGCATGTAGAGTAGCCCGCTAGTCAGCCCTGCCGAAGTCGGACGGCCAAACAAGAAAATAATATCCAACATAACAAAACTTTAATGCCTATTTTGGCAACATTTATTTAGATCCGTATTGCATCTTTCCCAAATGGAAAATTATCAGAAAGAATTTACTGTTTAACTAGGTACTACAAAAAAACCTTGGTGGCGAGCTCTAGCAAAACGGGATAAATCTACCTCTGTATTAAATTATACTTACTCCTCAAAGGGGTATAAAAATATACAGGAAAAGTATTTTTGTAGTGCACATTTTTTTTCTGCTGAATATATGTCGGCAGTGGAGTACATTTACGCAAAAAAAAATTAAAAAAAAAACCAAAACTTAATGTGAAAAACTTCCTGCAATTTCTAAATTATTGGGTATCTCAGTATTGATACACACAGTGACACGTAGGTAGGTACCTACCTTCATTTAGAGCGCGCTATCAAACTCGCTGGCGCTAGTATTGTGTCCATGGACTTCGTCGTTTTGTTAGAAACACTTAAATGGTTATAGCTCTGAGAGTTTTTGAGTTAGCTCCAAAATAAAAAAAACTGTATTTTTTATTTTAACTTTTCCTGTATAAATATTAATTGAAATAACATAATAAGTACATGCTTAAACAGTTAAAACGACAAATTGACTGATTGTTTAAGAAAATTACCTAACGTGTCTTCTTCAGTATGTTGTAAACCATCAAAATAATGAGAAAATGTTCATAGTCAGTTTATTACTGTATGACGAAACGCAAAGACATCCCTAATACCAACTAGCCAGACTGGACGGTGTCACTGTACCATACTTGTATTCTAACTCATGTGCCATACTGTCTGGCCCGCCCGCGTCGTCATTCGCGTCGCCACATCTTAATTCATTGATAGGAGAAGCGAATTCAGTGCGATTCTAGTGCTTTCGTCAGTGCATACATCGACATTTTAGAACATTTTTATACAGCAGCGCCATCTAGCCCCAAGGTAGATGTCAAAGTCCACCTAAACCGCTGGGCCGATTTGTATGAAATTTTTGTGTAGGTATTTTCTTCAGGTCTGAGAATCGAACATCTTTTTTGACGTGATAACGTTTTATAAATTGGTGAACACCTGCAATCTCAAAAAAGTGTGACGTCACGCGTCGTTACTGGAACGCCTCATGTTATTGACAAGGTAACTATAGCAACGTTTTATCGTTGCCATGTTTACCATCAATGTTTTCTTATGACGTTATCACGTAAAATTATCGTCCGGAAACAGACTTTACAGACAACCATTTTTTTGTCTATTTTTATATGGACACCTTGTAATATATACATATTATTTAGTCTAATGATCGTGGTTTTGAATCCCGACCGTGCACCAATGGATTTTTCTTAATGACATAATATATTGGTCTTAGTCAAGGAAAACATCGTGATGAAATCCTCGGTTTATAGTTGGCTCCAGACGTAATAGACCAGGGTCGATAATTTTTAAAACCAAAAAAAATAATAGTAGGATGAAACCCATTAGAAAAGGAGGGGAATATTGTAAAAATGAAAGGAAAAATAATTTACGGGCGATCTGAGGTCGGGAAGGGGATGGGGGTGAGTTTTTAAGGGAAAAAACGGTTTATCTCGATTTCCGGCAAAACTAAAAGTCCTATGGAAAAAAGTCAAATAGCAAAGTTGTAGGTAATAAAAAGATCTAAAACTTTTGTATCCACACTTTTTTCACATAACCTCAAAATTTATATGAAAAATTCAAAAAACCAAGTTTTTGGTTTTTTATTTTTATCTTTTACAAAAATGTTTGTTTTTTCACGAAATTTGGTGAAAACTTACCTTAATGGTCTTAGTCAAGGAAAACATCGTGATGAAATCCTCGGTTTATAGTTGGCTCCAGACGTAATAGACCAGGGTCGATAATTTTTAAAACAAAAAAAAAAATAGTAGGATGAAACCCATTAGAAAAGGAGGGGAATATTCCAAAAATGAAAGGAAAAATAATTTACGGGCGATCTGAGGTCGGGAAGGGGATGGGGGTGAGTTTTTAAGGGAAAAAACGATTTATCTCGATTTTCGGCAAAACTAAAAGTCCTATGGAAAAAAGTCACATGGCAAAGTTGTAGGTAATAAAAAGATCTAAAACTTTTGTATCCACACTTTTTTCACATAACCTCAAAATTTATATGAAAAATTCAAAAACCAAGTTTTTTGTTTTTTATTTTTATCTTTTACAAAAATGTTTGTTTTTTTCACGAAATTTGGTGAAAACTTACCTTTTTATGTCCCAAATACGCTGTATATTATTATTATTATTTATTTTTTCACCTTATTTTGAATTAATATCGAAAAAGCACCCTAATTTTCAATCGAAAATTCACCCGTCAAAATATCAGCTTTTTTCAAAAAGTTGGTAAGTATGCTTTCTATTCGCTGAAATCTCTACTTTCCGATGGTGAAAAAAAATATAAATGTTACTATAGTAAATCTTCTCAGAAAATGCAAAAAACCGATCGAGAAAATCGATTTTTTTTGTACGATGTTGTATAGTATACTGTACTGTGTACGTAATTTTTTATAGTAGTATATTTTGATTTGCAATTTATTTTATCAATGTTACATGTAATTTTACGTTTTTCGTATTTTCGTATTATTTCGTACTATTTTTTTTTTACTTTTTATTATTTTTAAAGGCTTCTACCCTAGTCTATAATGACAAGTTCTTTTCTGTGGACACGGTCTGAGCCTGACTAAGCTGAGAGAGGATAGGTGCTGGGCAAGCCTACTCCAAAAAGACCTAACTAAAGGGGTCCAGTTGCAAAAAACAGCTAAAATACAGGAACACAATATTCAAACAGTCAGAACCGAGCCATACTCCATACATAAAGTCAGTCTATTTCTTTTGGCTTCTTTTTCCTCCTAACAATATTTCACTATTTATTATAGAGTCAGCTCTCCTACTTACTATTCGCCAGGACGCTCGGTCCAGGGTAGTCTGTGTCGTTATAGATTGAATAAAAAAACCGGCCAAGTGTGAGTCGGACTTGCGCACGAAGGGTTCCGTATTCTGTTTTTAGTATTTGTTGTTACAGCAGCAACAGAAATACATCATCTGTGAAAATTGCAACTGTCTAGCTATCACGAATCATGAGATACAGCCTGATGGTAAGGTGAAAGGGTACCGGGCGCTCTCTCCATACAAACGTAGTCGACTGTTTCCTCCCTGGATAATTAATTTATGACACTAGAGCAAATATTTTTGTTGCATAAAACCTATAACTGCCATGTCTATTCCCCTAAGTCTTGATTTTTTTCATTTTCTAATTAACATAGAAATTAAGATTAAAAAATAAATAAAAAGAAACAAAACATAGGCCCATGGTTACGGCAGTTATAAGTGTACGAAACAAAAATATTTGCTCTAGTGTCATTATTTAGGGAGGAAACTGCGACTACGTTTGTATGGAGAGAGCGCCCGGTACCCTTTCCTCTTAATAGTGCCCCGTTTTTACCCTTTGAGTACGGAACCATTGAAATGATCGAAAGGGTTACATGGCTAACTTTCTTATTTATTTTATTTCTTCGAGAAGAGAAAATCACGATTACAAATCATTGGTCCCAGTTTTAATTAATTGGTCAATAAACCCTTTCTGCAAACCAAACTCATTCAATAGCACGAAAAAGTTATAAAACCTAGCTGTCCACACTGAGTTGTGATGGTTTTGTGAAATATTCAATATAATAAGAAGAAACAATAAAGTTTATTTTACGAGCAACAAAGTACTGTTTCGAACTAATGTTCATTAGTTTCTATGTGTCCTTTGTCACTTTCATAATGAGACTAAAGAGCATTAATTTGAGCCAATCAGGTACAGGTATAAATTACACGGTCGAAATCATTACCTGAGGTCTTTATTTTCCTTCTGTACCTGTAACGACCTTAAAAGTCTGTGTATCTTTGGGCTCTTTTGTAATTCAACGTAATAATTAGCAAATTTTGATGAATTAAGTGTTTGATTAACAGGTATTTCTAGTAAAAAAACGACCGTAATAGATTAACAAAAGAGTATAATGTACAAATCTTTAGACTCTTTTGTAATTCAATATATTATTATCATTAGCTGATTTCGACGATTGAAGTGTTTGATTAACAGGTATTTTCAGTAAAAACGAAAGTAACACAGATTACAAAAGAGCTTAAAAGTACAAATGGTTAGGCTCTTTTGTAATTCAATAAATAATAGGCTGATATATATTGACGAATAAAGTGTTTGATTAACATGTATTTCCGGTAAAAACGATGTAACAGAAATTAAAAAAGAGCTTAAAGATACAAATCTTTGGGCTCTTTAGCTGATTTTGACGAATGACGTGTTTGATTAACAGGTATTTCCAGTAAAAACGACCGTAATAGAGATTACAAATACATACATACAGGTCAAACACAATACATAACCCTCCCTTTTGGCTTCGCCGTAGTCGGCTAAAAAGAGACTAAAGTACGCCATTTCGAAAGAATCAAAAACTATAGATTCAAATGCCGTCGTTGCGAAACGCTGTTTTTGATGCCTTCATCCTTTCTGGAAATGGCAAGATTGTCACCAAAAACATAAAGAAGAATTTACTAAATCAACATATTCCGTTATGTTTCCATAACTAATATTGGACGACTCTGATGTATCGACCAAATTAAATAATACAATAATTATTAGTTACAAATACACGGTTATTATGTGTTAGAATGTTTCGCATGTTTGTTTAAGTGGCAATAGCAATGTGCGATCACGTTTATGTGTTATTTACGAGCGACAACATCGGCGGTGTCGTTTGCATCTAGGGTTAAACAGGTAATTCCTAGGAAACCTATGAATATGTTCACAGTTTAGGGAAGAATTACCATAAAATAAATTAAATAAATAAATATTGCAGGACATTCCACACATCGCCATCTAGCCCCAAGCTAAGTAACTAGACTTTTGTTATGGGTGCTAATCAACGGATACACTTTTTATAATAATGAACATTATGTGCTTTATCATTACTTTTCGTATCCTTGATTTATCTACATCATCTTCGTTTAATAAAAATATGAAAATAGTGACTTTTGACGAGATCTATAAATACAACACAATAATCAGTCCAATTCCGACTTAAGATTAATGTTCTTTACAAATAAAATATTTTTTTTACTAGGCCTTTATAATCTAATTTAAATGAGTTATACAGCACTAATATTTTTAATCTATAAATATATAGGTACCATTCAGAGACAGATGGAGATATAGATGGAGTAGACTTGCCCAGAACGTATAGACCACTTTCAGCTTAGTCGTAATATGTGTCCAGACGAAAAAACTCGTCAATACTCTGGAGTCAACTTAACTGCGGGTTTCATAACGATGTTTGCAATATTATCTTATGTATAATGAAAAACTGAATAAAAAATAAACTTGGAAAAAATAATAATAGTTATAATCACTTACGGAACATTCAGCTTTCAGATAAAAAACATATTCAAATCAGTTCATTGGTTTCGATGTAATGAGTAGGTACACAGCCAGACAAACAGACAAACATCGTCTATGTTTGTCTGTATGTTAATAAATGTTCTTGAAATATGCTTATCAGTGCAGATGCTCATTGGCAACAGAAATATGTACAACGATACTTAAGAGGAAATGGTACCGGCGCTCTATCCATAGACAAGACGTAGGGGGCATGGTCAAAGTCATGGCAGTTATATAATTATGCAACAAAAATATTTGCTATAGTGTTATTATCTAGGGAGGAAACAGTCGACTACGTTTGTATGGAGAGAGCGTCGGTACCCTTTCCTCTTAATACAATTTCAAACCAATACAGTTAGTTGACTGCCTTCAAAAAGACCTTACTTAAAATCACGATATCCATGTACCTAAATTGGTCAAACAATCAATTCGTGGTGTCATTTGGTAGCCAAATCACAGCCCAAATGTAGAGGTATCATGTAAAAGTGCTCGTCACGATTTGTCACTAACATGTGCGCAAGAGTACGTTGGTACCTAATGGGCCATATGTTAGTCTGGGTCATCAATTTTTATAACATAATTGGGATAATTTATAGTCTTTTTTTTAAGAAATGATAAACTACAAGATATTAATTTATTCCTTAAGTAATAGTACAGCTCCCTGTCCTAACAAAAATCAGTTTTATGGTTCCATCCTGAAGAAAGCATGAATCTTGGCATGAATGTAGCTGTCATATAATATGTGCTTCAATGTCGATATGAAAGCACTTCGAAAAATTATTTTTCCCCCCATTCTCCCCTCCACTTTATGTACCAAATTAGAGTTTTTTGCATTTTGTATGAAAACGATTCAAACTACAACCAAACTGTCAATGAGCAATATGATTCTCATTAAATTCACTACAACAATCACCTTGGAAGTATGTAGATCGGAATTATAGAAAATGATTCGGCTGTCTAGAAAACTACGAATTTCATTAATATAATTGATTTTTTTTCCAGTGAATGACGATTGTATTTGGCAGTTGGCTTTTTTCTCAACAGTACTTTTGCAAAGGCTTATGAAACCCTGTGTATGAACAGAGAGTTAATCTTTTTTTAAATTACTAAATATATTTTATTAAGTAAAGTATAAGGGGTAGAATTTTGTGATTTTCTTGCTGTTTCCAGAAAGGGAATTCAGAATTCCCATAAATCAGAATTACTCTGAAAATCAGATTAGATAACATGCATGCAGAGTACCAAGTCAACAGTGAGCTTGACGCTGCTGACGACATAATCCTATAAATCTTTATTTAACATCATTAATTCTATTTTATTTCCCTATTACCTTATATAATTATTTTGCTATTTTATTTATTTATTGTTTGTGTGTGTATGCGGGTTTACGACGACGCACGACGGCAGCGAGTTTGGCCGGAAGACCAGCGCTGCAGCTAAGTTACGCTTGACTGTGGCTTACAGCTGAGGTCGACCCATTTGGGGCAGCACATGGCTCCTTAAATATTCTTAAGTTTAATGTATGGTCTTTTCCTTATTTCTTCGTGGTATAAGTTACCTATTTATTTATGTGTGTTAATTTAAAAGTGTTCGTGTACCTGTACAAAATAAATGTTTTTCTTCCTTTTATAATAGTTGTAATAAGTAAGTCTAAGTTAGTACACTTTGTTTTTTTCAGAAACGCCTTGCAAAAGGCACCTCGTATCATAGCGATAAAAAAGTAATTCACACATTGCCATATTAAGCGAAACAAATAGCTCCTGTTTACGTTTTTTTACAGTTAAAATGATTTACAACTTGTTTGAGTCGAAATATATCACGAAACTAGAGTATGTCAGCTGGTTGAATGAACATACGGTGCAATATCAAAATTAAATGCAGTTTTCATGACAGTTCACGTTTTTTTTATTATTGTGAAAATGTTTACTACATTAGGTACAATCGCCGTTCAAAAGTCCACCGGCACCGTAACGTTTACAATCCTGTGAAGCACTATTTGAACATTATAACAACGTAAACTGTAAATCGATCCCACGTCAGTTGGTGTAGCAGGTGGCCGCTTAGACCACTCGGCAAACTACATACATAGCTAACATGTTGAAAATAATAATCACACTGAGTACTTTTAATTCAAGTATTTACGTTTGTGTGTAACGTCTATTAGAAGATGGTCGTAAGTCCAATACTTGTTGATAGTATTATGGTAGCAAACTGATAGTGGACTGATGACGCATACTGTAGCTATCTAACCCAATTCTTCTTTTCTGTGTCCACGGGCGTCAATATATTTTGGCCACGGCAACCGATTATTGCCCTTTTGAGATCGACTGCAGAGCAGCTA
Source organism: Idaea aversata (assembly GCA_907269075.1). Lineage (NCBI taxonomy): Eukaryota > Metazoa > Arthropoda > Insecta > Lepidoptera > Geometridae > Idaea > Idaea aversata. The sequence goes on from OU026101.1 coordinate 6,687,979, forward strand.
ATAGGGCAGAGAGAGAAGACTGTCAAGTGGGCCATCGTTTTGGCGGCCCTTCCGCAGTCACATAAGGTGTCCGGAGAAACCCCAACTAGCCATAGTCTCTCTGCAGCGTCCAACCTAGAATCTAACCTACTTTACATGAGGCAAGCCGTATCATATCTTTGTAGATTTACCTAAGCCCTGTGAAGAAACCGTACATCGCACTATAAAATCCAAGTAACGTTTCCAATCTCTACATATAATAAATTCGAAGTTTTGGAAGTAAGTGTTCTACGTCCATAATGATCTTAGCACTATAGAATTCGCTAACCTTATATAGCTCCGGTAGAAAAAAATCTTGCATGCGCGATTCAGGTTTTCTTAAATTTAGAAAATCACAAATTAGTTGATTATTCTTTTTGTTATGCTTAAAAATTTTGTACACTTATGTATTTTAAGAATACATAGCAATATACACATTTTTTAACTAGAAAATAAAGTAATTAATTTAATAAGATATTTTTTTTAATTTCAAGTAACTAGCGCCATCTCTTCGTTTTCGCGAAACTTCATTCATCTCAGAAAATGTTGATTTTATTTGTTTACCTTTGTTTGTGCAGTCTAATTTCGGGAACTAGGAAACAGATTTTAACATAATCTTCACGAATGTGTTCAGAAAATATCAGAAGAGGTTTAGGTATTTCAAGTAGATTTATGTTACTAATTAAAATTTGATATTTCTTGGCATAAAAAATAAACCATAATATTTTTGCATGAAAACGTACAGAACGTAGGGATGATGTCAAAATTGTCAGTTTGACATACGGAAAGAAGCATCTAGCGCCATCTCTTTTTATTTATAATTTTATTATGGCTTCGCATTATTGCATAAAGCCAGTGTCGCGGTAAAAGAAAATTAAATCCAATGCAGGAGCGTTTTTTGAATTTGGAACATTACAACGCTCCAGCAATTTTGTATGAACATGTGTATGAAGCGGCGTGCTGGGGTTATTAAAAACTTAAATACTCTTTGATTGGATCTCTTTTATCAAAGTACTAGCGACCCGCCCCGGCTTTGCACGGCTATATTATGCATGTATTATCTTCTTATCTATATCTTCTTCTATACATATAAAATCCTTTGTCCTGACTGACTGACGGATCATCGCACAGCCTAAACCGCTGATCGTAGAGACTTGAAACTTGGAGGGTGTGTTCTTTGTATGACGTAGGCATCCGATAAGAAACAATTTTCCGAAATTCTACCCCTAAAGGAGTGAAAAAGGGGGCAAAGTTTGTATTGGACAACGTGATTCCTTAGTCCAATCTATTTCAAATTTTGCGTAAACATTCTTTAACAGAATTAATGGAACACGTGTTTCGTATTTTATTGAAATTCATCCCCTAACGGGGTTAAAAAGGGGAAGAAAGTTATTTAGGGAGTGATTTGCTTCGAAGTTGATATCAATACTCTTTAGTGCTTTTGATTAGATTGGTAACATACTCATTAATCTATGATTGGTAAGACGTCACTTCAAGCTGACAGCGTTAACGTAAAACCTAAGAGGTTGAAAACTTCGAACATTGAACTGAAAAAAGGTGTCTTGCCATTTAGTACTGGGAACTTGACATAGTATTTTTTTTTGCGCGATACGTTTGCTAATACCTGTCGATATAGGACATTACGGCAAATGAAATATGCCTTTACACCAAATCTCATAGGCGTCTCGGAAATGGGGTATTTGACCAAACGTTATGACTAAGATTTTATCAAAAGTGCGCTGTGCACAAATAATGCTTTCTAACCAAACTTCTAAACCATCTCGGAGACGGGATATTTGTTAAAACATAGAACTGTTATAGGATAGCCACTGAATCACTTAAAACTCTATATTTTTACTAGCTGCGCTCCGCGGTTTCACCCGCGTAACTCCCGATCCCGTGGGAATATCGGGATGTAAGCTATCCTATCTCTCAAGTTGGATCGAACTGCACATGGTGTGCGAATTTTATTATAATCGGTTAAGTGGTTTACGAGTCCATTGAGGACAAACATTGTGACACGAGATTTATATATATTACTAGCTGCCCTCCGCGGTTTCACCCGCGTAACTCCCGATCCCGTGGGAATATCGGGATGTAAGCTATCCTATCTCTCAAGTTGGATCGAACTGCACATGGTGTGCGAATTTTATTATAATCGGTTAAGTGGTTTAGGAGTCCATTGAGGACAAACATTGTGACACGAGATTTATATATATTAAGATATAAGAAGGATACGCCAAAATTACTCTCTGCGCAACTGTTCAGCCCTACCTAATAATAAAATTTTGAACAATTTGCCAAAAGTCACAGTTCCCAAAGTTAGTAGATACTAATTATTAAGTAATTTAAAACAAATATCTTTTGTTATGAATACGAAAATACCTAAACAAATGAATAGGACTTTTACACCTTTTTTATTTTTAAAATGGACAGGAAAGTGATCTTATAAGGGTTCCTTTTTTACCTTTTAAGTTACGGAACCCTAAAAACACAAAAGATGACTATGATAGATAGGTAATTACTTATTAGCACGATATGATTAAAGATTTACTCATGTGGTAATCGTAGAGTTTTGTGCATTATTGGCTCTGTGTTAGAAAGACAGAATTAGAAGAATTCATTTTTTTGGTTTAGAACTTTAGGTACTTAGACGTATACCCATTTTGGATCCCATCCCAAGAGAATTGGGTGCACCCGAGGTTTTCGTGTTCCAAGTTAAAATACATCTCATTCAGAAATCTATCTTCTCTATACATATAAAATTCTTTGTCCTGACTGACTGACGGATCAACGCACAGCCTAAATCGTAGAAACCTGAAACTTGTAGGGTGTGTTCTTCGTATGACGTAGGCATCCGATAAGAAAGGATTTTACGAAATTAATTACCTACCGGGTTTAAAAAAGAGTAGAAAGTTATTTTAGGCGATTTACTTCGACTGGAACTCCTTAGTGCTTTTGATTAAATTAAGTAAGTACATTTTATTTTGACACACATGTTTCAAACTCAATCTAATTTGAAATCAACAAAAAATAATCCTATTTTAACTATTTTCGACTCCTGCGCGGACGAAGTCGCGGGCAAAAGCTAGTTATTAAATAAATAGTTAACGACATAATTTGTTTCAACAGCCTGTAAATATCATGAGGCTTCAAAGAATAATAACTACAAATTAAAAAGTTGGTGCTGACGATACTTTTAAGCGAATTTCCCCAATTTTTAACTGTAATTTAATTTAGAATTTAACATTTGGAGTCTTGGAAACCGGTGCCTATGCCTAAGAGATCGAGATCCTCAAGTACAAAACCCGGAAAGTTTCGACTCCCTTGAGTCTTTCCTATACAATTTCTTACTTAGATTCTGATTATATACCAACCTACCTACAATACACATACCTATAATTCGTTTCCCTTTGCTAAGCACTGCGGTTTTTTGAATTTGCACAAGTGTGGGAACCAGTGACGCGTAACAAGTTCCACCAAGAGTATATTTAACTGCAATCATATACTTATTGCGGTTTTGCCTTCCATTTTGGTTAATTGCCAGAGTGGTCTAAGGAGTTCTATTATAATAGGTCTCTCTCTTCTATGATCAAAATCAGTTAGCACAGAATCTCTGTTGAAGTTTATCAATGATTTGCTGCTCCTATCAGTTTTACTCGAGTTAGTTTTATCTTTAAAAGTGATATTATTTTCCTACAAACACATAATACAAAATGGTTACTACAAATTTTAACAGCCTTTTAGAAGTAGCATTTCCAAAAAAAAACCTTTCTTAGCTTATGTCCTAAAAGGAATACCCATTGCTAAGTCTTAGAGTCGTAGCTCTAGTAGTTTCAGAAAATTCTTGATGAGTATAAAGAGATAGATTTCATAGAATTAGTTTTACATCATCATTTTCTATTTGATTGGTGTTTGAATAAAGTATTTTCTAAATTTTTCCTGTTAAACACGACAATTAAAATCTAATTAAATACAGACTACACCACAAGCAAGTCAATTATTTAATTAACACTTGAAAGTTCGTTGAAATTCAAACAAAAATCTTGTTTTCGAAGTAATCGCAATGCGTATAACTGTTTAACTATTTAAAATATAAGTGCTTACTTATTAATTTCCGGTCGTTTCTAGGAAGAAAACTTTAGCCACGCGCGCAGTTCTGGCCAGTAATTCGGCACGCTTCAGCGCCCAGCCACCCTACCATAGCGCACTCATCATAACCATACACCATCCATTTACCTTCAAAGTTAAATACAATAAAGAACTTAATACCTTATATAATAGAGTCTACTTGAAGTTTAAAAGTTGCTACTCATTGGCCCAACATAATTGCCTGTAAGTGAATGAACTACGGGCTCATAATTTTATTATTTGTATAGTTATGAGTAAATTTATTCTGAATAATTAAAGTGGTGTTGGCATTTAGGTGAACGGTTTGTTTCTATACTAAAGAGCTTTTACTGTATTTTACATGATTTTTAAAGTTTCATTAGTTTTGTGGGAGCTACGACGACGATTGACGATAGCCGAAGCTCTCTGAGCTTTTACTTTACTTATAACTAGCAGAGCTTCACGTTTTCACCCGCGTAACTCCCGATCCCGTATAGGAATATCGGGATAAAAAGTAGCCTATGTCACTGTCAATGAATCGATGTATCCTCATTCCAAGTTTCATCAAAATCGGTTCTGTAACTTCGGAGCCTATTCGTAACAAACAAAAAAAAACAAAAAAACTTTCCTCTTTATTATAATATTAGTATAGATATACCTACAGGTAAAGAAGATATTATTATGCAGATAGATTATTTTAACATTGCATTTCGCAAATTGCAAATTGCATTGCAAATTGCATTTCTGCAAGCAGGCGCGGGGCGTGCGCGAGGTGTGCGCGGGGCGTGCGCGGGGCGGGCGCGGGGCGTGCGCGTGGCGTAAGCGGGTGGACTTGATAAATACAATTTGAGATCTATTGATGTGTCATAAGACTCAAATTACATATAGAACAAATTTCAACGCGTGTTCAACGCGTGGTCAACGCGTGTGATGCGCGTGGTGGGCGCGTGGTCAACGCGTGTCATCTGAACGCGCCCTACGTGTGGTTGCTTATTTTACCACACGTACTTACTGTACACTTTTAAGAATATTCATATGTACTTATACAAAATTGGATAATAAGGATTTTTTTTTATTTGGGAAAATTAGGTACCCTAAAAAACCTAGAGTTTACGGTACTTACAAAATGTAACAACACAATTATTTCCAATAGTGTTTTCACAACTTGAAAATAGCTTTAACTTTTTTTAGTAAAGTAGGTATGATAATTTTCACGATTTTGAACTAAAATAATTTATTTCATGCAAAAATATTTTATTTTAAATTATTTCTCAAGGTATTACTGCAAAAGGTACCTGCAGGTAATAAGGGCCACCTGCCACCTTAATTAATACTAAATATTTCGTAAAAGTAGGGAAAACTAATTAAAACCAGTTCGTTATATTATTTGCTTTATTGTCAATCTGAATCTGAAATCTCAATGGACTCGCTAGCGTCTGCGTAAAAAATTATATGAAAAAAACCGGTCAAGTGAGAGTCGGACTCGAAGGGTTCCGTACCATTATCATCACTTAATAAAAAAAAAGATGGCGCTAGTGGTAAAAATACATGAATGAAGGGTAAATGGCGGTTTACGGTTTATGACGTATTAATTAAAAACAACTGCTTACCATCTCGTTCAAACCAATTTTGGGTGGAAGTTTGCATGATAATGTATATCATATATTTTTTTTAGTTTTATCATTCTCTTATTTTAGAAGTTACAGGGGGGGACACACTTTTAACCACTTTGGAAGTGTATTTCGCGTATTCTATTCAGTTTAGAAAAAAATAATATTAGAAACCTTAATATCATTTTAAAGACCTATCCATAAATACCCCAACGTATGGGTTTGATGAAAAAAATTTTTTTGAGTTTCAGTTCTAAGTATGGGGAACCCTAAAATTCATTGTTTTTTTTCTATTTTGTGTGAAAATATTAAGAGTCCGGTCACTGTAAACTCATGGTAAGGGTACTGAAAAACAATTCATTTTCTTGTTATTTTATCACTAATATCAAGGTTTTTAATGACCCCTATAACCCGTAAGGGTGCGTTCACATATAACGTCCGTTTTACAGGTCTGTAGTTGTATGAGCGAGTTCACACATAATACAGTATTCCGGATCCAGTAGAAAATACCGATCCGACAAAATAAGCAGCAATCCGTTTTACAGGTCCGTTTAAACGTAGGTATGTGTTATTAGCGTATGTAGTTGTATGAGCCAGTTCACACATAATACAGTATTTCGGATCCAGTAGGTATACTGATCCGTTTATCGGATCCATATTGGATAGTAGCGACGGATCCGTTAAAAAGGATCCTGTAAAAACGTACGTATATGTTTTTTTTTTTTTTTTTATTATCAATGTAAAAAAACTTAAATAACATTTATTATGTGTAGCACAATAAACCACAGAGGTTTGTTGTAATGCTACAATAACGATTTAAAAATAAGTTAAAGTTAAATACCTACCGACATAGGTACAATGATTACACCAACAGGTGCCAGTAGGTACACAAAAACTGATAGGTGGGTAGGTAACGATTGTGTGAGGCGTTGGGTAGATACAGTTAACATTATAATAATATATCATCGATATTATAGTAGTTACGTAAATTGTTTAGGTAATGCAATTTGAGTTTGGATTTAATGTTTTTGGGGGTTAGGCTATCGCGTACGTCCAGTGGTAGTTTGTTTATTAGATGCGGCACTAGATAAGAACCGGTCCTCTTGCCGTAAATATTGTTCGCGCGAGGAATGTTCAATATGAACAGTCCACCCTGTTCATATTGACCCTGTTCATATTGACCCTGTTCAAGAACATGTGAACGCGCCCTTAGTAGACATACCTTACAGGATATAGGTTTGTTATAGGTTTATAGGTTTGTAACACACTGTACAAGTAAATATATGTTTCGTTTGGAATTTCCCGTGAAGTAAGTAAACGGGACATAAAACAAACAATAAGAACCACAAAATAAACATAGTTAATGAATTACGTTCGGTAGCCATTAATGATGGCATTAAACTGTTTGCATACCAATAAGTCAGAGGTCGCTTGTTGGTAAATAGTACCAAAATAACACTCTCTATTGTTAAGAGGCGCAGTTGGTTGCGGGTTCGATTCCCGTTTTAAACAAATATAATTGTAAAAAAAAAAAAAAAAATTCTGTATTGATAATTATTTATAAATTTATAATTATAAAAATAATATTATAAAATAATATTATAAATATTATAAAATAATATTATAAATTATAAAATAATATTATAAAATTATAAATATAATATTATAAATTGCGATAAAAATTATGATAAAAATTCAACATGGCGGCTTTATCTATCATATTTTGAGAGTTGATGTAGTTATATCGCTTTATCGTATCGTGTTTTGGCCTTCATGCTAGGCTAGCTGTTATTGGTATAGTATGTTATTTTGATTCTGGTATGTTTATTATGATTGTATTTACATAAGAATAAAAGTATAAAAGTACCTATTCTATCGGTTATCTGGACACCTTAGCACAAGCCTAGTTACTTCGATCAAAAGGACCTTCTATAAAATATCCTTCTCCATTCTACTTCTATGCCGATTTTTATCGAAATCGGTTTGACCGTAAATACAAACAAACAAATATACAAACGAACAAATAAATAAACAAACTTTTATAGTATTCATAATAAGGTATCTGCGGGCCTCTAAATGTTTTTGACGTGACAACGTTTTATAAATTGGTTTGCCGGGTGACACTTCAAGAAACTGCGTTACGCTCCGCTGACGTTATGCGCTCACAATGAGAGCGAGTGAGAGGCACGCGGGCATGGTTAGCCCGCCTAAGAGCGAGAGAGACAGACATAAAAAGTGAAAGGCACGCGTCCCTTCCACTCGAGCACAGTTGTTGTCACGTAAAACTTTCGCCCGTATACCGACTTTACAGGCAACCAGTTTTTTTTTTAAAAACCTCGATATTAGTGACAAAATAACAGGAAAATTAACAAATGATTTGATTTTACAGATTGACAATAAAGCAAATTTTATCCAATTAGGTACCTGTTTTAAGTGGGTAGTTTCCCTATTTTTAACCGACTTCAAAAAAGGAGGAGGTTCTCAATGCGGTTGTACCTATGTATGTTTTTTTTATGGATGTTCCCGCATATCTTCTTTGTTTATCAACCGATTTTGATGAATCTTTTTTTTTATGAAATATTTAGTGTTTAATTGAGGTGAAAGGTGGCTTTCATTAGCTGCAGGTACGGTCGGCTGCATAATTGCAGACCCACCGTTGAGCTCAAAAACAGCTGTTATAAGAATGTTTTCAACACGAGCAAGATTTTAGACACCTGCTTTAGGTGAAGTTTAAAGTCTTCTAACTCATCAATTAATCAAACAAAAATTATTAGAATGCAAACATTCCAATAATAGTAATTTTCAAACTCTATCAAGGACTGCAATTATGCAGCCGACTGTACCTTTAAAATAATAATAAAGTACCTTAAAGCCATAGTACCCATAGTTCCCCAGTATACAGACCATCCCATCGCAATAGCCTAAGTAGTAATTTTTGTAGTTTATCAATAGTTCTATTCAACCCGGAGGTTGTCCTTGGCTGCATTTTATAGTGCGGACAGGGATAATTGCCAGTTTGATGTCCACATCATACTTTGCCATTAAACTTTGTTATTGTAAAGGGCCTCTACGTGTTGGCTTCGGCTCCACGCATGCCTTCCAAAGGTCCGAGACTCCAAAATAGTCCCGTGTTATAGGACATTTATTATTTTTTATTATTATTATGAGCCTGTAGTGTCCCACTGCAGGGCAAAGGCGTCTCTACTCCCCTTCCGCTGATCGCGATCTTGTGCGACGGATTGCCGATCTGCCAGAAATTTGTCCAAGTCGTCGCGCCACCTTCGGCGTGGTCTCCCGGATTGTCGTTTCCGTTTTTATAGGACATATAACAAACAAATAATAATATTAGTTATATAGGATTTATATGGGTTTACAAAAAAAAAAGTATATAAGTAGTTTATCCGTTATCTGGCACCCATAACACAAGCATTAAGTTGCTTAGCTTGGGCTGGATGGCGATGTGTAATATGTCCTGAAATATTTATTTATTTATTTATAGGATTAGAATGTACGATCGGAGTCAGAATTACAGACCTACAGTAGAGTTCCAAAATTACTATTATTGGAATGTTTTTATTCCAATAATAGTAATAAATTCATGAGTTGAAAGACTTAAACTCGAGCAAGATCTTAGGAATCTTGCTTGAGATGAAAAAATTCTAATAATAGCAGTTTTGGAGCAATACGATGGATCTGCAATTCTGACTCCGACTACACCTAGTACTTTCAATAATGATTTTACAAAACACATTGGTTCTCATGCATAGTATGACAATCAATAAAGGTGACCGAACGACCATTTTATGGCGTACCACTTAGTCTCTAAGTGAAATAAAATTTACCTGCCATTGTTCGGGGAATAATGATCAATAAAAAAATATTGAAATAGATATAAATTAAGGAATATTGATGATGAGAAATAATATTTAAAGACTCCTGCAGGCTGATTAACAAACCATTTCGGAAAGCTACCGAAACGAATAAAACTGAAAGACAAGGATGGCAACACGTCAAAAGTCGCGGGAGTGAAAGAGCACCCGTATACAAGTACTTACAAGACCAGTACATTATTTTACGTTTCTGCTGGCGTGGTAGGCGAACACTCACCTGCGACGCAGAAATAAATACTTACTTACATAAATAAAATAAATATTGCAGGACATTCCAAACCTCGTCATCTGGCCCCAAGCTAAGTAACTAGACTTGTGTTATGGGTGCTCGACAACGAATATACTACTTATATATACTTTTCGTAAATATATAAGTATTTGTAATATATTGAAACAACCAGACAACAGACAAATATCTATGCATAAATACAATGTCCCACGTGGTTTACAAGTATCTAAATATTTGGCCCTGCACAGTATTCTTAAGCATTTTTTTGGGATTTAAATGTCAATATCTACTGAATTACCCCATAGTAAAATTGCATATCTAAGAATGATCCAATGTATTCATGGTATGCACAGATAGAGCTTCAGTTGAAACAATGTCTCTCATACGTCATAAGCCAAATACAAGTTAATCTATTCTTTTACAAATATTATCTAATTGAAATTTCCAAAATGTTTATCAAATGTTACTCAAAGAAATAAAGCTGAGTCTACAATTTCAATTTTTTGGCAGTGGAGTGGATTCATAAGTCTGAAATTGGATTTATTGAAGCATGTCGATATTAGGGGTATTAGATTTATTGTGGTATTATCGGCAAATAGACACTTGTGTGACAATATTGTTGTGGCAGATCATTTATATAAAGTAAGAAGTGCAATGGGCCTAGGGCACTGCCTTGTAGTACACCATGTTTATTTAGTCTATAATCTGATTGAAATACTTCTTGTCTATTGTATTTCACTCTATATGTCTCTGTGCACTCTGTCTATTGCTCAAGTAGCTCTGTAACCATCTATTTGCGATTCTGCGAATGCCATATTTATAAAGTTCATGTAAAAGTTTTCTATGGTTAACATAGTCAAAAGCTTTTGACATGTCAAGTAATATTGCAGCTATTTTAGTCTTTTTGTTAAGAGCTTCTGTGGCATCTTTTAATAATGAAAACCAGCGGTTGTAATTACCATAACACAAGATTAGTTGCTTAGCTTAAGCGGCGCTGTGTCAAGGGACAAACATTTTTTTTAAATGACGATGAATTTTTAGAAAAATTGATTTCTGATAATAGAATTTTACAATTGTTTTCTTTATTGCAGGTACTATTTCAACTGTAGTGATGGAGTTATTATAAGGTAAGAAATTTTAACTATAAACCGGCTAAGTGCGGGTCAGATTCGCACAAGAAGGGTTCCTTGTGGGTTTGTGTTATAGCGGCAACAGAGATGCTTTATTTGTAAAATTGACAACTGTCTAGCTATGACGGCACATGAGTCATCTTTCCTCATGTGATCACGGTTCATGAGATACAGCCTGGTGACAGACAGAAAGACGCACAGTGGAGTCTTAGTAAAAGGGTCCCGTATTTACCCTTTGGGGACGGATCCCTAAATCAAAAATCAAATAATATTTTTACAGAAAAGGTAAGGTATGTAAATTTCCACTAGTGCGTAGCTTTCAAATCTTTTAAAATGACATATTGATAAGTTAGGTGTTGGTATTAAAATGTTAATGTCGTATTAAATCGCCCCGATAAGGTTATCTTAGATTATCGAGTCATAAGGATTCTTCATGCAAGAATTACTGAAGGATATAGGTTTGATTATAAAGACAAGTGCACCGTAGACTGTTGAGATCTAGTATTACCAGGTTTTGAACTTCGATAACTTTGCTATAAGCTTCATGCTTTTATCTAGTAGAGCTGACATTTTCACTTAGTGACATAAGTTCCAAATATTTAAATAGAAAATAAAAATCTAGTAGAGCCAAAATTAAATAGGCTTCACTCAGATTCGTATATTTTAATATATAAGCAAACTGTCATCGGCCGAGACGATGTAAGCTTTTTTAACTGACGAAAAAAACTGAGGACGTTCTCATTTTACTAATGAGGACGTCCTCAATATTTTTTTACTATTGAAAATGTTTAAGTTTTCGTGGTCGAGTATTAGTGCCCCGATTTATGAAATTGTGACATTAGCCTGTAGTTTCACAGATATGATAGATACGCAGAGAGCCTTAAGTCAAAATGTGCGTCTGCCGGAAGGCTTCAAGGTGCAATATTAATTCCCAAAATCGGTCGGTAACATTTTGAGATTTGTCAAAATTAAAAAAAAAAACCCACATGGATCGAGAATTGCTCATAACTTTTTTTTGAGCTCTCTATTCAAGAATCGGAAAATATGGTTCTCATGATTGAATTAAGCTCTGTCCATCTTAGGAGGCCGGTGGACAAAGACTGTAGGCTGTAGCGGGCACTTCTATCGTATTTTTGCCTAATTAAATTTCTAGGCAACTCACTTTTCGATCGGCAGATAGCTCGCCCACAGTACAACTTGAATGCAAATGTTCTTAGTAATATGTTTTTAGTCTGATCATTAATGATCGAAGTCGAAGAGTGCCTACAGTCTGAGTTCGACCTAACTAATAATTTACTTGAAAATAATACCCATCATTAAATAAAGGCCACGATCTTAACCCTCGATCATATAATTTACGATGGCTTCGTAAAGTGACAATGTTGCTGGTTTAACAACGAAATAATTCATCAATGTAAGTAAAATTAAATTACTGTATCTTTAAGCATCAAGTGATCGTATGCCGCGGCGGACAACAGCATAGAATCGTTTTAGGCAGTAGCGTAGCGAGGGGGGGGGGGGGCGGACGGGTGGACCGCCCCGGACGTCATCATCAGTAAGGCGGCAAAATTGGGAAAACATATCAATGGCGATCAGTCAGACAATTAATTTTTTCAAGAAATTAGCTCTTACAACCTTGCACATATTGAATTTCCCTACCGCCCAATACAGTTGTTGCAAATCACGAGTCGCCCGCATCCTTACATGGTATTGAAATTAATATTTTTCGCTCAATTCTTTCATATCATTGTTAATTTTATGACGTCAAAAGGGCGGCAAATTGACAAAAATATTATTTTTATGACGTCAAAAGGGCGGCAAATTGACAATAATATTATTTTTATGACGTCAAAGGGCGGCAAATTGTCAACAATATTATTTTTATGACGTCAAAAGGGCGGCAAATTGTCAACAATATTATTTTTATGACGTCAAAAGGGCGGGAAAATATGACTCCGCCCCGGGCTACTCTACTGAGGCTCCCTGATGTTCTTTTTCCATAATGTTCTTTCTTTGAAATCTACTTTAAAGCAATAACGTTTTGTGAGAGTCAAAGACACATAAATATATTACTTCGTAAGAGAGAATAGATCGTATACTTTCCAATTACTTACTAGAATATTAATTTATTATAGACATCGATCTTGTCAAATACTTGGTAATTGAATGAATGACAGTCAACATAATAATAAGCTTAAAATATTAAGGTTATTCACAACAGGTTATTTAATTACCATGTTTTTGTTTAGCACGATTTTTTATTTCATGAAATAATTTATTCTTATTCTAAACTAGCTGTTGCCCACGACTTCTTACGTGGGGTAGTTTTGTTTTGTACCTACACTAAAACCTTTCTCTTGAATCATTCTATCTATTAAAAAAACCGCATCAAAATCCGTTGCGTAGTTTTAAAGATCTAAGCATACATAGATAGACAGCGGGAAGCGACTTTATTTTATACTGTAGTGAAGAGCGAACGATGGACGGTGACAATCTACTGGTTTTCTTTTAATATCTCTTGCCGACGTTGGATCACAGGGGATTCCCCCCCCCCCCCCCCTTCTGTTTAATTCCATTGCAAATATAGCTTTTAAAAATATATTTTACAAAAACAATTTGAGAGAGTTAATTATCACTATCACTACATAGTATAAAATAAAGTCACTTTTCGCCGTCCCTTATCCCTATGTCCCTTTGTATGCTTAGATCTTTAAAACTACGCAACGGTTTTTTTTAATAGATAGATAAAGTGATAAAAGAGGGAGGTTTTTAGATATTATAATACATGCATAATACAGCCGTGCGAAGCCGGGGCTGGTCGCTAGTATAATATAAGCTATCAAAGCTAATCTAGCTAAGGTTTATTTCAGAATCTCTGCGAAGTAAATTGACTGCTTCATCATAATTCCTGACATTTTTACAACAATCACTATAACGTAATATGTCCGTCCGTCTGTCAACCACATGGTGGCCATTACGGTGTGTCCAACCGCAAATAGCGACGCTTTGTTGCGCACGCGACGAAACGAACACCTGTCGTATGAGTACCTATGTATGGATGCATTAGAGTGATCAAAGCGATCTTAGGCATTTAAGTGGTTTATTTCTTTTAACTAGAATTCGCCGGCGACTTCGTCCGCAAAAGAATTTTCCAAATACCTTTCTTAGCAGATGCCTTCGATATAACAGCTATGTATGTCTAATTATTGGTTTGAGGTATGCGTTGTTATATCGGTCAGGACTTTGAATTGGACATATTATTATGGACATACACTTTCAAAGAAACAATTTTCCAAAGGTGTGGCCTCATTCGTATACAACTTGTCATTACTTTTGTATTTTGTTGGCACCATAAACGTGGTGGAGGCCTAATACTAAGTTAGTGATATAGATAAAGTAAAGTTAGAGATTCTCAAAGTAGTAAATACTGCTCTCATAATAAAGAACCCAGTATCTTCAAAAATTGAGTCAAGGAAAACACTGAAGTTTTTTTGTAAGATTGTATTAGTATACTGTGAAAAAAAACAGCGTTTTCTCAAAACTCAATTTTCGAAGATACTGTGTTTTTAATTACGAGGGCAGAATAGTACCTACTATGTATTTTACTTAATAAGTACGCATACTTGAATCTTTTTTCTACACTAATAATAAAAAAAGCAAAGATTTTTTTTTTCTAACGAATAGGCTCCGAAACTACTAGACCGATTTTGATGAAACTTTGCATGAGGATACATTGATTCATTGGGAAAAACATAGGCTACTTTTTATCCCGATTTTCCTACGGGATCGAAAGTTACGGGGGTTAAACCACGGAGCGATGTGTTTGATAAAATCGAACACGTGCATTGTTGAATAAAACCGCGATATTATGTTGTCGCTGCAAAAAGATGATCAACTTGTTGCAGTACCTATTGACTGAAACAAAACATTAATGTAAGGTTGAAGATACATAATTGTCTATCTAAAGGTTTTCTGTGGTTTAGATTACTGACTGGAAATAGCAAATTGTTTGTTTGTTTGCTTAGGCACAATTTTATCTAATGGTTGGCGGAAAACCTATACTTAGCTAACTATAAGTATCGCTTTGGTATTCAACTGATCCAATCCAATCGCTAAACATGGCATCACTACATAGTATAAAATAAAATAAATATTTCAGGACATATTACACATCGCCATCCAGCCCCAAGCTAAGCAACTTAATGCTTGTGTTATGGGTGCCAGATAACGGATAAACTACATATATACTCTTTTTTTTTGTAAATATATACATATTATACATATAGGAAACACCCAGAACCAGAAACAAGAATTTATGATCAGCATAAATACTTGTTCCCGGCGGGAATCGAACCCGCAACCTTCTGCGTCGCAGTCGGGCAGTCAAAACAAAGTATAAAACAAAGTCGGTTTCTCTGTCCCTATGTCCCTATGTCCCTATATCCCTTTGTATGCTAAAATCTTTAAAACTGAATTTTGATGCGGTTTTTTTAATAGATAGAGTGATTCAAGAGGAAGGTTTATACATAAATAAATAAATAATTTTAAATATTGCAGAACATTCCACACATCGCCATCTAGCCCCAAGCTAAGTAACTAGACTTGTGTTATGGGTGCTAGACAACGGATACACTACTTATATACTTTTCTTTTGTAAATATATACTAAACATAGAAACAACCAGACCACAGACAAATATCTAAGCATAAATACTTGTCTGAGGCGGTAATCGAACCCGCAACCCTGTGATTGGCAATCCGGCATTGTGACCATTGTGCCAACTGGGTCGTCATACATGCATAATATAGCCGTGCGAAGCCGGGGCGGGTCGCTAGTATCGAGATAAAAAATAGCATAAGTTATAAATAAATAAATATTTCAGGACATATTACACATCGCCATCCAGCCCCAAGCTAAGCAACTTAATGCTTGTGTTATGGGTGCCAGATAACGGATAAACTACTTATATACTTTTTTTTTTTTGTAAATATATACATATTATACATATAGGAAACACCCAGAACCAGAAACAAGAATTTATGGTCAGCATAAATACTTGTTCCCGGCGGGAATCGAACCCGCAACCTTCTGCGTCGCAGTCGGGTGTTCGCCCGACGCGCCACAGAGGTCGTCAGAGGAAGTTACTACCACATTGTTTTGTTACTCCCATGTCTCGGAACCTATCTGTTACAAACAAAAATGAGCTAGGATAGTTAGTCCTCAACAGCTTTCTTAAATATTTACGTAATAATGTCATAATAAGAAAACGATAAAAAAAATATTTTTTTCTTTAGATTAGTTTATTCGTCACTCGTCACCATAACACAAACCCATCTAGGTTTGTGTTATGGTGACGAGTGACGAATAGAAAACTAATCTAAAGAAAAAAAAAATATTTTTTTTTAGCGATATTATTAATAAAAAAAATTATAAGTCTTTTATTCGTCACTCGTCACCATAACACAAGCCCAGATGAGCGATATTATTATTAAATACGGACGATAATTTTACAACACATTGGTTGCTAGGGAACGTGAGCGGAACGCCACATTTTTTTGTGAGTGCTGCCGGTTTTCTTCGTGCTTCTTCGTCCTTTTTGACGTTATCACGTCAAAAAAACTTTAGAATTAATGTTGTAACATCTGCATTATTATATAGGTATCCGTATCTTACTCTATGGTTATGCTCGTGTCATTGTATTGATTGTTCAATGAACGTAGATTCCGAGTCCGACTAAACAACGCGTGGCTTAATGCATCATACTTACCTACTTGCCGTCGTCGCCGTTGTCGTTGGACCTATTCCACAAAGTGCTTGCTCTATCTGTCTACACTTTACTTTATTAAGTAATGTAAACGTAAAGTAACGTAAACGTATAGCAACGTAAACGTATAGCAATGTAAGAGAATAGCGACGTAAACGTAGAGTAACGTAAACGTATAGTAACATAAGCGTATAGTAACGTAAACGTATATAGCAATGTAAGAGAATAGCAACGTAAACGTAGAGTGACGTAAGCGTGTAGGAACGTACCGCTTTTTGTATGGAAATTTACAGCTTCACAGTGGTCTTAAAATAATCTCAAGGAAAGCGGCCTTAGGTATGCATGAACATATTACGTGTCATCAATCTGGAAGCTAGGCGTGTGCCATCTACGATGGTATGCGGTTTTTACGTCAACTTACCATAGATGCCTGTAATTTCCTACACGTAGGCTTGTCATTTACGAAGGGAATTGCTAGACTAAACCACCTATACAGTAAATTGATATGATCAGCTAACGTGTTAAACATTACAAATCGATATAATTTTAGATCAGCAGATAAAATATTTAATTGAGTATATCAGAGCATTTTTCTTAGAAAATTTTTGATACTGTATGTGTGCTACTTGAAACACTGTATTATTTAATCAAAGAGATTTTATTTCACCGCTTAAGGGAGCATAGGGGCTTCCGAACTTATTTTAAACTAGCGACCCGCCCAACTTCGCACGGCTATATTATGCATGTATAAACCTTCCTCTTGAATCACTCTATCGATTAAAAAAACCGCATCAAAATCCGTTGCGTAGTTTGAAAGATTTAAGCATACAAAGGGAAATAGGGACAGAGAAAGCGACTTTGTTTTATACTATGTAGTGATTAGTGCTTATGGTCCCCCAGTCCAGAGGGACCGTTAATCGTGAGATAGTTCTTGACAAGGGGACCGTTTACCGTATTTTATTACAATAAAACAATCTTTATTAGGTAACTCAAACTTTGCTTATGTTTCTTTTCTGCGCAAAGTTACACTTCCGCGCAGAACACAAACTTCACACTATACTGAGCGATTTTGTACCAGCAAATACAAAAACTTTTGGAATAATTTTATTTCATCATTTTTCGGTATTTTTGAAAGTTATTTAAGATAATAATTTCGTCAAATATGACAGTGCCACTTTTGTCACAGATTATGACGACAAGTCACTTTTATGGCATAGGTTTTTAGCTGCCTCAATGCCTTTATGAACGTTCCGACCTCGGAAAGCGTCGTAAGTTAAAGTATCTCTATAAAATGTAGGCACATAACAGTCGGAGTCAAAATTGCAGATTCATCGTAGAGCTCCAAAACTGCTGATAATAGAATGTTTAGGATTCTAAGGTCTTGCTCGAGTTCAAGTTTAAATTCTTACAGCGACGACCTAGTTCGATTCCCGTCTCAGACAAGTATTTATGCTGAGATAGGTATTTGTCTGTGATCTGGTTGTTTCTATGTATTATAAGTATATATTTACAAAAGAAAAGTATACAAGTAGTATATCCGTTGTCTAGCACCCATAAAACAAGTCTAGTTACTTAGCTTGGGGCTAGATGGCGATGTGTGGAATGTCCTAAAATAATTATTTATTAAATTTATTAACTCATGTATTCATTAAATATATATTATTTGAACAAAACACTCCAATATTAATTTTAGAATTCTACGGTGGGTCTGCTATTCTGGCTCTTTCAACTCATGATTTTTTTTGATAAAGTATAAAAACATTTCAATACTGGTAATTTTAGAGCTCTACGGTGGACCTGCAATTCTGACTCCAACCGTACCTACCTCTAAATTTATGTGAACAAAACTTCATTAATATCGAAACAGCTACTTAACAAAAGACGTGAAAACATAGTAATAAGCATTTACAAGTTAAATTTCATGCGAGGTGACATGTCACTTGCACTTTGCCTTTCTTATTGCCAACCTTACTTAGAAATGACGTTATGAGATAGACTTAGAAAGTAGTCATCTAAGTTTGACCTCCATAATAATAAGCTAACCTAAGTTGTAAAATTAAGTAGGAAAGTACTTAAAAGTTTATAAATTTTATAAAAACATCTACCATGAGGGTTAAAATATTAAAACATAAAAATAAAATATTAAATATATTAATATTACATTTAAAATATTTTTTCATTACTCATACCTACTCCGAAAGTAGGTCTAAAGATGCCTGAAGAGCGTGTAGAAAATAAAACTTTCAGCCCTAGGGAAAATCGCTTTCACTGACAGCTGTCATGTCAAATTATGGCTTCGCACGACTTGTCAAATGTGCATGTAGCCAGTATCCGTATCATTACGCATTAGGAACTTCAAAAACCTAACCTCCTTGCTTTAAGTAACACCAAAGAATAACACTACATGTATATAACCTCTTTGGTCCCAACCTTATAAGAGGATCAGGTAGTATGGAGTCTCTCATTCACTCTCGTTGTTAGGAAGAATTTTATGTAATGAAAAGCACAGTGTTTACCTCGGGTGAAAGACTCATTAAGTCCCTCGAACTATTAGCGCCCTCGCTACGCTCGGGCGCCAAACTCCGTCTCGGGACTTTTAATGAGTGACTTTCACACCTACGGTAACAATTTACTATTACGGCCTTTACATATTTGTTTTTAACTGCAGTTCATCGTGGTAACGAAATTTAGAAAATTTTAAAACATCCTTGGTAAAATAAATCCTACTCTTAAATTATTACGAATAGAAGTTAATAAGAGACAAAATATTATATAACTGGCAAACAAACCAGTAGTTGTACCAACTCACAGACATTCGCATTTTTATAATTCACAAATTCATTTATTATGGATAAGTATTTTTTTTAATAATAATCTTACAAATTCTAAACTACTTTTGCTTATGACAGATTGATTATGAAATGGGACGAGATAACTAATGAAAAAATTTAAAAATTTGGACCTTAAATTCGTCCTATTTAGGTTTTAGGTATATAAGGGTCACTTGATTTAAATATGGTTAATTCTTTAGAAACATTTTAAATAATAAAATAACCTTTGCGCAGGCTCCAGTTTCACAATTTGTTTTTTTACACCACCTTTTTATTGAGTGGAGATGATAAACGATATATTTATTTATTCATCAATACAATTTCAACCACAAATAGGTAATGACAACAAAAAAGATCCAAACCGAATCCATATCAAATTATCATCAAAGCAAATCTACATTGCGAAATACCACACAAAACTTAAATCTGACCCTTAAGTTTGACCTATCGAATGTTTAATTTCTAAGAAAAATACAAGGGTCAACAGTAACGTACAATACTTGATCAATTGACCTACATTTTGTAATAATCGACGAATAATCAAATCTCTTAATGGATCTTTGATAGTTTGATTAATGAGAATGATCGGACAAATGGTGATATAGTCCGTCCATCATTTTGTTTACTCGATGACAGACTTTTAACTGCTGAATATTCTGTAGAATTTTTGTAATGTTCGAGATTCTATTCATTGGCAGGTCTCTGTGTGGCATAGTGCATAGAAACTCGAACAAAAATTCCTGCCAAACCCCTCTGATCTAGTTCCTACCAGATATTTATAACCGAACACCTTTTTAATTCGAATGAATAGAACCGAAATTACTGACTACAATACTTAGTTTTTATTATTACTTACGTAGGTATATTTTACATAAAAACAATAATTTGTCATAAAACTAATGAATCAGAATAAATAATTAAATAGTTTTCTGTCAAAATCCTAGGGGATCCTATCCTATCCTATATATTTAAACGAGCAATTCTCGGATCTCGGAAACGGCTCCAACGATTTTCATGTAATTTAGTATACGGAGGTTTCGGGGGCGAGGTAAAAAAACGTGAAATAACCTAGGTACTTATCCTAATATGCTCTGGGCCTCTAGTAGGTTAAATACGGCCTTGATTCCCGCCCGGAACGCTCCCGGTAACGCCTCAGTGTGATCGATCAGCACTTTTATATGCTGTTTGAAACGTGCTATAATAATGACATGAACCTTCAAGTTAATTGGCTAAACAATGTTTCTACGTCTAGACCAAATATGACATTTCCTAGCTCTTTTCTCTTTTTTCCCTTGTCCCGACAAATCCGGGTTTGGGCCTCCTCTTATTTCAGCGGCACGTCGCTCGCTATGGGTTGTCTACTTTGTCAGCTTATCCATTCTTGTCCGCCACGTATCCGGTGGTTTTTTTGGTTCACGCTCGTCGGCTCCCCTAACAGATTCTCTACTCCCGACGGTCCTGCCGAGAACTTTTTCGTCTCCCCCCTGCATTAGGGGAGACGACGAGGTCTATGCTATGCCCTATGCTCCCCCATTCTATACCCCTAGGTTTCACTGCAATGCTTAGTGACATGTAAACGGCGTGATCTACTTCCCGTCTAATATGAATCAAGACATTTGATAGCATCTGTCAAAAACAAATCATATGCTGGCCGCAGTTTAATCAAGGCTGAGTGCAGTGAAGTCTTGACCACTGACAAAGTTCTCTTAGTTTTTGCTTGGTAGGTAAGTATAGTTACTTACCATCTTTTGCAATTGATTAATGACCGTCGGCAAGTGTTTTGTATAAGGAAGCTGGACATTATTTTCTCGTTAGAATTTAATTGACAGTTTAATTAAATAGACGATTTCTCGATTCTTTTTCAAACAGATAGTTGGAATAAAAATGTATTTAATTTTATCGCTAAATCTGTCTTTGTCGGCATCAAATTTTGTGCTTGGAATAGACTAATTTATTCCGATAGTAACAAAAGAAGAATAAAAATTCATATTCCAAAATGGGGTGGTCCCTAGGAAGTGTGCCCAAAAGGCTGGCTACGTAAACATTTTAAAGAATTATTTAAAACTCATATTAGAAAGAGAAAGTAAATATTTTTAAAAATCGGCATTACGGAAATTAATTCGAACGCCATCGCCATAATAGACAGAAATACTTATATTTTACTAGCTGCGCTCCGCGGTTTCACCCGCGTAACTCCCGATCCCGTGGGAATATCGGGATGTAAGCTATCCTATCTCTCAAGTTGGATCGAACTGCACATGGTGTGCGAATTTTATTATAATCGGTTAAGTGGTTTAGGAGTCCATTGAGGACAAACATTGTGACACGAGATTTATATATATTAAGATATTTTGCAAGCAAAAAATCATGTAAAATCTCTACATTTCTGTACACTCATATTCATGGAATGTCTTAGAAAATATATAAATAAGAAAGTAATGTATGAGCAATAACAAAACAACGAGAGATGGAAAGAGTAGTAATTGCATTCCACGAGTGTGATACCAATGTTTATATGATTACCTCGAGTGAGGCGATCTTGTCACGTTCATCATTATCATAACACAAAATACTGCGAGAAGTTATGTTGAGAAAATTCTTGAAATGTGAGTATTTCAACCTATTTGCTCGCCAATTTCGTTTTTATTTTTAAGCTATTGCATAGCTTTTATCGCGGGCTTTGAGCGCGGCGACCGAATCAAGAAATTCCGTAACGAAAATAAAACCTAACACCCCCCACTTCGCCTACCATGTAGCTAGGCCGAGCTTTCGCTTAACGTGTATGTAAATATATGGTACGACTGAACGAAGCTCGCACGATGCAATAGCTTTACCGCGGCAGTCCCCGAGTGCCATTTATTATTTTTTTTTTAGTTTTTAACATGATAATGTGTATTAAATCAATGAACACCGGCAGCACTAACAAAAAACGTGATGTCATTGCTCATGTTACCGCTCACGTTCCGCCGTTATTGACAAGGTAATTTGCAGACAACCATTTATCAAGTTTTAATTGTCGAGTCTCAAGTCTCAATTATCATATCAATGTTTTCCTATGACGTTATCACGTAAAATTATCGTCCGTAAACGGACTTTACAGACAACCATTTAGTTCAGTTAGAAATTGAAATCTAACATCACTACATAGTATAAAACAAAGTCGCTTTCTCTGTCCCTATGTCCCTATATCCCTATGTTTTCTTAAATCTTTAAAACTACTCAACGGATTTTGATGCGGTTTTTTTAATAGATAGAGTGAGGAAAAGGAAGGTTTATAATATGTATAATACATGCATAATATAGCCGTGCGAAGCCGGGCGGGTAGCTAGTTATTTATAAAACCGCGCTTATAAAAAAAAAACATTAATTTCAGATCCTTGATCCTTGAGATGAGACCTTAATAATTACAATTCAATTGTTACTTAGTTCAATTGTTTTTAGAACATAGTTTTCCAATTACTCCAAAATAAAATAATAAATAAAAATAAATAAATATTTCAGGACATATTTCACATCGCCATCCAGCCCCAAGCTAAGCAACTTAATGCTTACAACCTTTATTAGGCTTTAAAACACAGATATTATATACTGCTTTAAACTACCAAAAAATAAAAAAATGCCGAATTACAGATCACACTTCGGTAGCACCGCAACTCAATATTATTATATCAATTCAAATTATTTCTAACATAATTTAACGTTCAATTTTTCATAATACATTGGCACCTCATTATCACGTTTTTTGACATTAATTTGACAGGTGTATACTGTTTATTGACCGAACGAGCGAAGCGAGAGAGGTCTAGTGGCGAGACGGTCGGTCGGTTGTACCTATGTATCTATGTATCTATGTATCTATATATCTATGTATCTATGTATCTATGTATCTATGTATCTATGTATCTATGTATGTTTGTTCGACGATAACTTGAGTACCGTTGCTCTGATCTTCATGATTTTTGGTATACGAGTAGTTGAGGCCCATAGAATTTTTAAGTTCGAACATGAGAGGGATCGGTTAGGGGGCTACGGAGATAGGGGGTGCAAAAGGGGATCTACCTTTATAAAAGGCAAATCATTTAAAAACTTCTTTTGAATTTTAACTTCAAAAATGACAACAAAGAGAATATAAAACCTAAATAAAACTCTCTGATAAAACTATGTAAGAAATGACAATGTCAGGTTTTTATTCTGTCATTGTTGAAAAGAATATGATTCTCAGAACCATAGAAATCCATGTTTGTATACTTAAAAAACATCTTCAATATATTCGTGATATTTTGATTAAAATAGATGATCCATATTATATTTGGTCATCCCAAATAAATTCAAATATTCGCGTAAAAGTTGATAGTGTAAAGTTATGCTCGGAAGGTGTAATTTTACTTCTATAATCCATAAACCAATTCTACTGCCATGTTCGTTCCCGATGGCCTATAAAGAAGCTAATGCTGAAACCAGCTATTGATCAGCTGAAAAGAAACCAAGGCGATAACTGGGCAACCCTCCTATGGTTGACGTCGTCTGGGCCACTCAAGTTGTAGGTATCAACGATCATCCAACGATCGTAATGTACTACGAGATGTACCTTGTGTGAAGACATGCTGAAGACTGTGGTTTTTATAAAGTTTATATTCTACTTTCTTCTCTGTTTGCTAGCCGACACAAAGACTTTAAATAATAAGCTTGTCTTTTTATTATTTTTATTTAATTATAACAGGACATAAGTCTCAAACTTCTCTAATATAGGTATTTGTATTGAAGCCTGTTTCTTTTTTTTCTTTTTCGTTTTAAGATCACGATGAGTAGGTACATAAGTATTAAAGAATTGAGTGTTTAGTCTGATGATAAAAACCCTGATGAGAAAGGTAACCAATAACCATATTAAGAACTTATCTTCTGGGCAAGATATTAATATCATGTTGAACTCGTTTAAATACCATTGAAAAGTAGATACTCTTAGTACTGAAGAATCATCTGATATCTGGAATTAGGTGATAGAACACAGAACAGGAGTAAGGGCCTTACCACACCGGGATGCCGCGTGGCGACGTCGTTTGCTACGTATTCATGGCTACTTCTGTTGAGTTGTTCTCAGTATGTCGATTCCCAGAACGTCGATGCAGTGTTGCTAAGCCCATCATGTCGATTTCTCAGCATGTCGATTGCCCATCACGTCGACGCAGATTTAATAACAGTCGAGAACAAAGTTGTTTGATAAATTTTATCGGATTTACACGGACTTTTAACATTCCCTATGGTACTGGAGACCAGTAGGTAGCATAATGATGATGTTAACCCTAGGTCGGTAAAATATATATTTTACTGGCTACTGTGGCTACGTCAGGACGCCATCGCGCCAGAGTATCCGAGTAAGTGAGTACACTTGTATACGTGTAAGATGTGCCTAGGTAGGTACCTAGGCGCATCTTACACGTATCTGGAGTAAAGAGTATCTGGTAAAGATAAGCAAAAATATCTTTGGTCTGGTGATAGAGCCGGAAGAAGGCTATAGTAACTTATGTCCTAGACAAGATAGGCCTATCGCGTTTGGACTCACTAAAGTCGTCTTGAGGATTAGGTACTCTAGGTATCTACTGAAGAATCAGCTGATATTTGGTTTCTGGTGATAGAGCTAATAGGAACTCGTATTCTACGCAAGATATGGGTTATTTCCGTTTCGACACATTTTCGTTTCGTCAGTTATTTGTGTCGACAGCATAAATTCCGACGAAACGGTATGCGATAGTTCCTAGATGTGATGAGTCAATAAGCAAGATAGGCCTATCGCGTATGGACTCGTTAAAATAGGCTTGATGAGTAGGTAATATAGGTACTGATAATCTGGCGATATAGCCAGAAGGAGGCATATGAGCTTTTTAAACTCACACAGTTTGTATTTCAAGTTGTTATTATCCCGTTAAAAACGTGAAATAAAAAAATACGCGATTGAGATGATAGGCACCTATCATTTAAATTAGATAGACCTATCGTATTTTGAATCTTTCGTCGTTATATTATTTAAGTAGCGATCGAAAAAAAAATTCGTGAGGTCTCAGTTCGGGGCGAACTACTAGTTTAATCGATTGATTGTCTGTGTTCGATTTATTATTGCATACAAAGTTAAGCAAATTGCTTTAAAAGCTCAGTCATTTGCTCGAATAACAAGTTACAATGGAGACGAGGATGTCAAACAGAAAGTTTTCACCAAACCGACGAAATAGAGCGTGGGCTATCCGCACGTATTCCGCGAAAATTGCTGCACACTTTTTGTTTTACATGTGACCTCCATTGAAACATAGCGGCTCATTGGTTATTTAGTTATTATTTTCTTATACCTTAAATAGCGCAAAATACCTTACGCTTTAGGCTAAAATGGTTGAAAAAAATATTGCATTGACAATAATGTTGTTAAAGTTTTAGGTTGGTAAAAGTGTTATTTTGTTTGTAAATTGTAACGAATAAACTCCGAAACTACTGGACCGATTTTGATGAAGCTTGGTATGATCATACATTGATTCATTGGGAATAACATATGCTACTTTTATCCCGATATTCCTACGGGATCGGGAGTTATGCGAGTGAAATCGCGGAGCGCTGCTGGGTCGTTTCTAAGCTTAAAAGTAGGTAGGGACAAACTAAATCGAAAAAAGAAAAGACGTACATGCTATCATGTGCTACATGTTCTTTGATTTAAACGTGACTTTATTTTTATTGATTAACTAACAATTTGTACATTTAAAAAGTTCAATGCATACTGGGTGTTTCCTATATGTATAATATGTATATATTTACAAAAAAAAAAAAAAAAGTATATAAGTAGTTTATCCGTTATCTGGCACCCATAACACAATCATTAAGAGGAAAGGGTACCTGGGGCTTTCTCCATACAAACTATTGCAAACGTAGTCGACTGTTTTCTCCCTGGATAATGACACTAGAGCAAATATTTTTGGTGCATAAAACTTATAACAGCCATGACCATGCCCCTATTTTTTGTTTTTTTTAATTTTTTATTTTTTTTCATTTTATTTTCCTTGATAATTAGAAAATGAAAAAAACCAAAACATAGGGGCATAGTCATAGCAGTTATAGGAATTATGGCACAAAAATATTTGTGCTAGTGTCATTATCCAGGGAGGAAACAGTCGACTACGTTTGTATGGAGAGCGCGCCAGGTACCCTTTCACCTTAAGTTGCTTAGCTTGGGGCTGGATGGCGATGTGTAATATGTCCTGAAATATTTATTTATTTATTTAAAATACTGTTCCACCAAAACCTAGAGCCTTTGTAACTTTCTCAAAGCGAACTTTTTGTTAGTTCTTAGTGTAAAATACAGATGCTTTAAATTTAAACCATAAATCTATACACAAGACTTTCCTACATACCTTCTAGCACACGACTAATGAGATAGGTATTCGTTTTCATTTCTTTGAAGACGCCTAACTTCCTAATTAGGAGTTGTAGAATGAAAGCATTTCTTAAAATGGATTTCAATGGAAAGCTGATGGGAAAATGCAAAGATTCAACTATTTCATACAACAAGTAGGTATATGTGGCAACTAAGTTAAGATCTAGGAGCCGATGAAACTCTTTTTTTATAAACAGCCCCGTTGTTGACGGGGTAGATGGGAGTAAGTCAGAATAGTTCAGAGTATACAAAAGAGTTAAGAGGGTACAGTCACATTACCAATTAGCTGAACCCCACGTGACCTAGAGCTCACTCGCAAAAGTGTAAGGTTGTAAATTAATGTTACCTGATTCTGTTTTTCCATACTTACACCATACTGTGCAATACAATATTCAATATAATAAACAAAGAAGATATGAACGAACATCCATAAAAAAAACATACATACATCCGAATTGAGGACCTCCTCCTTTTTTTTAAGTCGGTTAAAAAAATAACAAAATAGGTAAATAAGTACTATATTTTTACAGACATGCGATGAGCTCTGGGTTACGTGGGGTTCAGCTAATTGCTAATGTGACTGTACATGTCCTATTGCTTTCTAGTTAAGAAATTTATTCCGATATTTTTTTTTTCAGGTTACCTAGATTTGCTTTGATTTGTTTGTTACTACTTTTCTGATTGCCGTGTGTCGTGTGCTTGTCCAAATAAATATTTTCTTTCTTTCTTTTCTCTACTCTTGTCCTCTTTTTATCTTACAACTAATTACTAAAAAAATATTTCCTTTAATACCCTATTTCCATAATAAAGGAAAACAGACGGGCATGTAAACAGCAAACAGCAAGCAAGCAACTGATAGGATAGGAAGTAGTAAAGGACGGGAAGTAGGATTGGATAGGATAGGAAATAGGCTAGGATATGAAGTAGGATAGGATAGGAAGTAGGCTAGGATAGGAAGTAGGATAGGATAAAAAGTAGGATAGGATAGTGGGATATGATTGCTCAGAAGGAATACATTTTCATAGAAAAAGCAGCACGGTTTTTACACCTAGTTTTTGACCCAGTTGGCACAATGGTCACTATGACGGACTGCCAAACATAGGGTTGCAGGTTCGATTCCCGCCTCAGACACAAGTATTTATGTTTATATATTTGTCTGTGGTCTGGTTGTTTGTATGTATTATAAGTATATATTTACAAAAGAAAAGTATTAAAGTAAGTAGTATATACCCTTTGTCTAGCACCCATAACACAAGTCTAGTTACTTAGCTTGGGGCTTGATGGCAATGTGTGGAATGTCCTTTAAAATAATTATTTATTCATTTATTTACATCCTTTGCGACAGGGATATTTTCGTCCATAATTAGTTTAGGTATTAACAATATCATCGATTCTGTGACGTTTCCCATACAAACTAAGCTTTTGCAGATGCAGTATGTGCTAGTTGCCGGAATATTAGGAGCATTGAATTTTAAAGTAGGTAACACTAATGTTTTTATAAAGTCTGGACAAAAACTATCACAATATTAAATGAGCACTCATAATTTTATAGTAACAACATCACAAGATATTAACCGTTACAATAACGACGGCCTCTGTGGCGCGTCGGGCGAACACCCGACTGCGACGCAGAAGGTTGCGGGTTCGATTCCCGCCTTGAACAAGTATTTATGCTGACCATAAATTCTTGTTTCTGGTTCTGGGTGTTTCCTATATGTATAATATGTATATATTTACAAAAAAAAAAAAAGTATATAAGTAGTTTATCCGTTATCTGGCACCCATAACACAAGCATTAAGTTGCTTAGCTTGGGGCTGGATGGCGATGTGTAATATGTCCTGAAATATTTATTTATTTTATTTATTTTTATTTAACTTTGTTAATGATTCAAAATTATAGAGATGTCAAATCGCAAAATTGACCTCTCTTCTCACCTTTCTTTGGAATCGGCTACAGCGATAAGGCCACTCAACCGTGTAACTTATACTTTCTAGATATTACTTTACTTTGTGCATCGTGTTCTATGTTTATTCCTGCGTTGGACAATAGTACATTACGATACAATTGTAGTAAATTGGTCATTGCATAGAGCCGGTGCGTAGATGCAATGATCAATAATCCACACGCGTATCGTTCGATGTTTTTTATCAGCGTATTTAGCGTGTAAAAGAAACGACTTGTTAAAATAATAAAAAGTTAACAACATATTTGTGTTTAGGGCGCCATTAATTTTTATTTCTTGTAATGCTATTTGCTTCAAGTCTTTTTAAAATTCGAACTGTTTTTGCTGGTTTAAAAACTGTTCGTTGGTCCTGAAAAACCTACCTTTTTTGTATAAGAACATCAAAACAGTATAACCTAGTTCAATTAAGAATGTTTCATCTACCTATCATGTAATTAAGTAATTAGCAGTAAGACACGAATATAACTTTACGGGATAACTTTACAGAACTTGTGCGTTATGGTAAAGTAAAACGTACGCGTGCGTAATACGTTGGATTATAAGCCTAAAAGCAGTTTAAGATCCACTTTATGAGCAACTGATGATAAAAATAAAGTTAATCTATCTTTCTTCCTTATTCTGCGACAATTTATTTGTGTAGACGAATTTTTAGAATACAAATATCTTATAGACACTAGCGGCATGACTGTATGAGTAACTTGGTACCTATTAGTTTACAACAACTTTGTTTTATGTTCTTACCTCTTACTTTTATAGCTTACAAACTAGCGAGACGAATTCAATTGAGTTGTGCATAAGTCATCGCAGACTGCAGACAAATTCACACAATCTTTAAATAAATCGGTTGATAATAAGTTACCCATAGCTTTCAATTTTTTTTAACCAATATTTGTGCTAGTGTCATTATCCAGGGAGGAAACAGTCGACTACGTTTGTATGGAAAGAGCCCCCGGTACCCTTTCCTCTTAACCTCGCACCTGATGGGAAGCGACGATGAGCATGCTCGCCTAGAAAGAGAGCGGCATTCCTGGATAACATAAATAATAAATAAATATTGCAGGACATTTAACACATCGCCATCTAGCCCCAAGCTAAGTTACTAGACTTGTGTTATGGGTGCTAGACAACGGATATACTACTTTTATACTTTTCTTTTGTAAATACATAATTAGTAGTAATTAGTAGTAAACAACCAGACCACAGACAAATATCTAAGCATAAATACTTGTCTGAGGCGGGAATCGAACCCGCAACCCTGTGTTTGGCAGTCCGGCATGGTGACCATTGTGCCAACTGGGTCGTCTGATGGAACGTAATGAATTACTTGGCACCATGACTTTTTTCAGGTGTTAGGTACATGCCGCTGGGGAAGGTCTGCTACTGCTTGATTGGTTGCTCCCTTTAGCGTCATCCGGGGGGTTACGTTACGTGTAGGACATCAAAGGATAAATCCTAAGGACGCAATGAAACCTGAACCCCCAATGGCAGTAAACTATCAGCAGCACCGAATTTGACGACCTCTGTGGCGCGTCGGGCGAACACCTGACTGCGACGCAGAAGGTTGCGGGTTCGATTCCCGCCGGGAACAAGTATTTATGCTGACCATAAATTCTTGTTTCTGGTTCTGGGTGTTTCCTATATGTATAATATGTATATATTTACAAAAAAAAAAAAAAAAAAAAAAAAAAAAAAAAAAAAAAAAAAACAAAAAAAAAAAAAAAAAAAAAAAAAAAAAAAAAAAAAAAAATTTTTAAGTAGTTTATCCGTTATCTGGCACCCATAACACAAGCATTAAGTTGCTTAGCTTGGGGCTGGATGGCGATGTGTAATATGTCCTGAAATATTTATATTTATTATTATTTACCAGACGTCCATACGCTAAGCGTTTTGCTTCGTCATTCCTTATTCATACCGCAAGGGAATGGAACCAGTTTTTTTTTTAATCGTTTATTTAAACTATTATAAAAACTTAAAAAACATACGAAACCCCAAAAATCACTTAGATTTGTTTGTTGATTTGTGAGTTACTTGCGTCTATCTTTTCTGACGTCTATAATTTGGGAGTCTTCAAGTAGCGAGTGGTATAGGCACATGTATAGGTATCTTCTAGGAAAGCGTGTTCCATCTTAGGCTGCATCGTCACCTACCATCAGGCAGGTGTTATAGTGGTCAAACGCTGACCCATTATAAAATGTATAAAAAAGAGTAGATATAAAGTTTACAGTCTGCGAGCGCACTTAGTTTGTATTAACGCTTTGCTAAAGTAATCTAAGGTCGATATCTCGGTACTTAGCTATCATAAACTTATAAATAATCGTAGGTATATCTTTTGTGTAATCTTTGTTAAGAGACGTATGAGAAATCTCATACAATTGGATAAAATAGACACTTGTAATAAGGCGTGTCGTTTTAAAATGAGCTAATTAGAGATAGGTACCTAATAATAAGTGGCTTTTGTAAGTGAATTCATAATGTTAAACTAAAGAGAACAATGCCAATTATTATAAAACAAAAAATATTACGTAGGTACTTAACTAAGTATTTTCCACAATTAACGACACAATCGAAAATTATTACGAATACTTACCTAAGTTCTTGGATGCATTACCGTACTAACTCAATTAAATATAGCCACAGTCGGCGACAAACAAACATATTATTTTCAACCCAAGAATTTGTAATCATTCTTACAGATTCTTTTGTTCCCGACGTGTGTGAATGTTCGGCAAATATTTGTGTAAAATCATGCCTACAACATATTATAGGCACTAATACTTCCCGCGTCCAGCGCTTTCGCCCGCTTTCTGCGGTAAGGCCGTCTATTGGTACTTACTTTATAGCTTATACACACGTCCCGATTTGGTCGGGTCCCACATCAATGTTGCCACATTTCATTTCGACAAATCTGTATCGATATGTGATAAAATCTGTGTAAAATCTGTATAAGAACAGCTATAATTTTATAAAATCTGGACTATTCATAATCGTAGACAGAGAATAAATAGTTATTCTCTGTCTACGCTCCATAATACCTAATATTACAAATGAATAGTCCAGATTTTATACAATTATAGCTGTTCTCATACAGATTTTACACAGATTTTTTCACTTATCGATACAGATTTGTCGTATTGAAATGTGGCAGCAATAATGTCAGACCCGACCAAATCGGGACGTGTGTATAAGCCCTTATGTTTAAGTTTGATTTTTATTACAATAGAAAATAATAAATTAGGTAAGTACTTCTAACAAATAACACAATTAAAATTTAAAAAATCATACAAATGAACCTTAATGATCTTCATTTCCAAAAATAAAGAAAAAAAAGACCATTAGGCGGAACAAAATGAAAAAAAAAAGTTTCATGTTCGTAAATTCGTAGAACAAAAGTTGTTCACCAAGACGTCTGAAAAACCTTCCGTATTATAATAATGATGTCGGTACGACCGTACGCGAGTAACAATCTTTCTATGGTAGTAAATACATCTTCAATAGCTATTATTGTACAATCAACAGTCAAAAGTCTCTGCCCACCGTAACGTTTACAATCCTGAGCAGCACTATTTGAACATTATAACAACGTAACCTATGAATTGATCCCACGTGGTCGGTTGGTGTAGCGGGTGGCGGCTTATACCACTCGGCCAACTAAAGACAACAGACTGAGTTCTTTTAATTCAAGTATTTATGTTTGTGTGCAATGTCTATTAGAAGAAGGTCGTAAGTCCAATACTTGTTTAGAGTATTACTAGCGACCCGCCCCGGCTTCGCACGGCTGTATTATGCATGTATTATATCTAAAAACCTTCCTCTTTAATCACTCTATCTATTAAAAAAACCGCATCAAAATCCGTTGCGTAGTTTTAAAGATCTAAGCATACATAGGGACATAGGGACGGCGAAAAGTGACTTTATTTTATGCTATGTAGTGATTGTAGCAAATTGATAGTGGACTTATGAAGCATACTGTATATCGAACGTGATCATTAGATACCTTCTGTCTTACCCGTCGCAGTCCCGTTTCTATACGTAACATAATATGCTTAATCATTGGTTAAGTAAGCGATTGTTCTTGGTGTAACAGGACTTTACCTAGGCAGAGTTTTTTACATAGTAATTATGAAGCTTTTGTGCATGTGTTCTTTTGTGACCTTTATAAGGTT
This sequence comes from Idaea aversata, assembly GCA_907269075.1. NCBI lineage: Eukaryota > Metazoa > Arthropoda > Insecta > Lepidoptera > Geometridae > Idaea > Idaea aversata. The sequence goes on from OU026101.1 coordinate 6,721,099, forward strand.
AATATTAATTTTTAAACTTACGAGAGACATTAAAGATTTTTTAATTGATGGTCTTTGTATTCATCCCTATTTATCGCTTAGAAACGGGGATGTAAACCGATTTTTTACGGTTTTTACCGGTTTAAACAGTTTGTCGGACAAATATACCGATTAAACCAAAATTAAACCTAAACCTTATCCGGTAAATAATCCGCCCCGCATCTAGCGCGGACTTACCGCGGAGAATACGCCCGCCTCCCGCGTTTCAAACCCTTTTTTTTCCGCAGGGTGTAAAGTAGAAGATAGGTACAATCAGGCAACAAAACTACAGACCCAGCGTAGAGCTCCAAAACTGCTATTATTAGAATGTTATCAACTCAAGCAAGATTCTAGACACGTGCTTTAGTTGAAGTTTAAAGTCTTCTAACTCATCAATTTATCAAACAAAAATTATTAGAATGAAAACATTACAATAATAGTAATTTTCGAACTTTACCGGGGGCTGCAACAGCCACCTCATCGTCTTCGTAAATATAGCAAAGCTACCGTAAACCTACAAGAGACGTTTACATTAGTAGTAGCATCACCATTCCGGAGACAGTCAAAGGCATCAGAAGTTTGATTAATAGTACGACCTGACGATCGAACAGCTAAAACTTCATTATTATAACGAAAAATGGAAGCCTCTACCGCTATACCAGAAGTTAGCGGATTCATGCTAGGAGGTTACGTTTTAGCACTTATATATAAGGTACTTACGTTACGGTATAAACCCTAAAGAAAGCGGCGTCAATAGAAATATTATTACGTTATTTACTAAAAATATCCGCGGCTTCTCCTCGGTTAATGTTCATAGATTTAAATTGTTCATCGCATTAAAGTTATGCCTATAGCTCAATCCAATGACTTTAATAATCTAAGCAGCCGGGATCAATGGCCTGCGGAAGAACAGATGACCTAAAAATATTACACTTTTAAATAGTACCCCATAACTTTATCATAACTTAACTTTTACAATCGTAAACATTTGACCTGCAATGTCCCCATATAAATTACATAAATACCTAAGTATAATTATTATCGTCTAGCTTCTTTGTGGTAAAATATTATTAACTAGGCACAGCAGTAATAAATATTATCTACAATTGGATACAAATATTTTGCGAGTCGGCTCCAGCGTGCGACTATATAGTCTTAAGTGAGATTTTATTTTATTTTTTTATAGTCGCGGCTTCGAGTTACCTGTGTAAACTTCAGGTCTTAATTCTTTAAGCCCACTTAAAACGTGCATTACGTGTGACATCTATAACTTAATATTATAGGTAACTAGCGACCCGGCCCGGCTTCGCACGGGTGCAAAGCTTTACGCGTTACTCAATATACAACAGAATGTCTTTATATACAATGTTTAGGTACAACTTTTTTATCATTAGACAAATTAGACAATACAAACACGTTTTCTTTAGAGGTTACTCTTGAAAGAGCGACATCGACATATGAAATACACTCAACGCAACGTTATGTCCCTGCATTTTGAGCTATGACTATTGGATTTTCTGAGAATGGTCCAGATTAAGGCTTTTTTTATCCGGTTATTCCCAAGGGATCGAAACTTCCGCGAGTGAAACCACGGAGCGCAGCTAGTCATTAATATATTTTCAAATCAAATTCAAATGGCAACAGATTATAAAATAGTATGATATCGCTACGGTACATACCGACACTCACGCGCATGCATCCGTTACATGAAATATTCTAATAAAGACACGTAACAAATTCAAGAGCGAATCAAATCGCTCGATTTAAGACGCTCACTCTGCTATGATTGGCGGAAATCATTCGATTAGTTTGTAATTTGTAAATGGCTTTGGCCACGTGCCGGGCTGTAACGAATTTTGTACTAAAAGGGCTCAAGTTAATTCGATAGATACTTTTGACCACGTAAAATGAGTTACTAGAAAGAAAGCATTCATTGAGTACAAACACACGACAAACACAGGAAGGAAGAAATGAACATGACAATGAAAATTAAGTACATTAAAAACAAAAACGTGACATAAAGAAAAAACATCTTATATGAGGAGTCGTGTGCTGACCCAAATGGGTCGAACTCAGCTAAAGGCTGCAGCCAAGTATGATGCTTAGCTGCAGCGCTGGTCTTCCGGCCAGACCCATCTAGTTAGAGTAGGTATATACAGGGTGAATTTTTTATGTGGGCCTTCAGGGCTATATCCTAAACTATAAGAGATATCGAAAAATGCTGAAAGGAGTTGCCCGATTTTGATAAAAACTAAAACTGCATCATTAGATTTTTGAAAAAGTCATTACCCTAGCCAGGAATCGAACCTGTTAATTTTGCAAAAAAAATATTATTTTATATTTTTGTACCAATGGAAAGTGTTGCTGATAGAGATTAATTCCTGGAAACAAACATAGTATGGGAAATCAAAGGAAATAGCTCTTTTTTGTAGTTTTCACCAATTTTCAGCTTTCCGTCTCTGGCAAAATAATAGCGTATGAAGCATAGATAGACCAGTGCCGAAGCCTTCAAAAATGATAAAAAATGAAAAAAAAATCACGGTAGGATGAAACCCATTAGAAAAGGAATGGAATATGATAAAAATGAAAGGAAAAATAAATTACGGTCGATCCGAGTTCGGGAAGTGGGAGGGGGGGGTTTTTAAGGGTAAAAAAATGGTTTATCTTGATTTCCGGCAAAACTACAAGTCCTATGGAAAAAAGTTGAATGTCAAAGTTGTAGGTAATAAAAAGATCTACAACTTTTGTTTTACAATTTTTTCACATAACCTCCAAATTTAGGTGAAAAATTCAAATAACCCAGTTTTTGGTTTTTTATTTTTATCTTTTTCAAATATGTTATTTTTTCTACGAAATTTGGTGAAAACTTAGCTTATTATGTCCCAAATACATTGTAATTTATTTGATTAAAAATATTTATTTTTTCGCCTTATTTTAACTTAATATCAAAAAAACACCCTAATTTTCAATCGAAAATTCTCACGTCAAAATATCAGCTTTTTCCAAAAAGTTGGTATGCTTTCTGTTCGTTGAAATCTCTACTTTACGATGGTGAAAAAAAAAATACATTGCCAATTTTTCACCAAAATTTTGAGGTTATGTGAAAAAATTGTAAAACAAAAGTTGTAGATCTTTTTATTACCTACAACTTTGCCGTTCAACTTTTTTCCATAGGACTTGTAGTTTTGCCGGAAATCAAGATAAACCATTTTTTACCCTTAAAAACCCCCCCTCCCACTTCCCGAACTCGGATCGACCGTAATTTGTTTTTCCTTTCATTTTTATCATATTCCCCTCCTTTTCTAATGGGATTTATCCTACTGTGATTTTTTTTGGTTTCAAAAATTATCGACCCTGGTCTAAGAGGGGAAGTAATATTTTTCTAAAATTATAAATAACTTCTAAATTTCACTACATCACTATAAAAATTTAAAAAAAAGTTTATGTTTTTCTTGCAGCAGTTTGTTACGTCATCAGCCAACCCTCTCCCTACATTTTTTCAGGGACAGTAGTTTGAAAATCACAGAAGACTACAAAAATTACCTATTTCCTTTAATTTGCCATACTATGTTAGTTTCCAAGAATTGATCTCTATCAGCAAGACTATCCATTGGTATAAAAATATAGGATGATTATTTTTTTGCAAAATCAACAGGTTCGATTCCAGGCGAGGGTAATGATGTTTTCAAAAATCTAATGATGTAATTTTAGTTTTTATCAAAATCAGGCACGCAACTCCTTTCAGCATTTTTCGCTATGTCTTATAGTTTAGGATATAGCCCTGAAGGCCCACATTAAAAATTCACCCTGTATAGCCCGCTCGTCACACTCTATATTATATGATGAAGTGGCGACCTCTGAAATTCCTGCTTATTTTCTAAAATATCAAATGATTTTTTAATCTTGACAATTTAGAATCAAGTGTCATCGAATGAACATTGCATTGTCATAAGTGTCGGAGACTCGAGGACGTCTAGATGCTTCGCCAATTTTTATTGCCGGAAATTAGAAAAAAAAGTATCCGCTCGCCAAGCTGATGCTTGTTCTTTTTTCAATCAGAAGCTGACGCTCTTTATTGAGAATGATTAATGGTCAGGACATCATGTTTCTATTTTAATTACCTTGCAATTTAATGTACCTAGGTATTTTTTTAATATTGCAAGGCATTCCACACAGCGTCAGCTATAAAGATAAGGAACTTGGCTAGTGATATGGTAGCCAGAGAACAGATATAATACTTGTATTTTGTAAATACAAAACGCAACGCAACGAAGCGTGCTAAAGCTTAGGCCGCGTCGTTACCTACCATCAGGCAGGTGTGATGTGATACTTTTACAACTTAGGGGTCCTTAAGTCGCGAGTGTACAGGTATCCGCTAGAAAAGCGTGCCATATATAGCTACCTAGGTTATAAAATAGGTGATGAACTACCAGACGGGTGGGATATTAGTCCAACGCTAAACTATGATTTGAAAAAAAAATGGAATAGACACAGAAATACCCAGACCACAATAATATTTGTTTTATGAAATAAATATAAACAGGTTTATTGGTAATTAGCAAGCGGTTGAGGGCCACTTCTGTGCACCTAAACAAACTTTTGTTCTACGACTTTAAGAAATTCGAACATTTTTTTGAAAATTTTGAGGCAGATTTAATTTGAAAATCAGCTGATTATTTAAAACAAGGTCATTCAGACTTAGAAAAGTAATTAAAACTCAAAAATTAGTAGGTAAGTATAATCTAAAGGTAAATGAACTCTCCGTGTAAGGAACAGCTGATTTTCAGTTAAAACAAAACATCAAAATTTTCAAAAAATGACTGAACAAAGATTGTTTATTTAGGTGCACGGAAGTGGCTCTCAACCGCTTGCTAATATAATTACCAAAAAACCTGTATTAGGTATATTTATTTCATAAAACAAATATTATTGTGGTCTGGGTATTTCTTTGTGTATTCCATTTTTTTTTTCAAATGATAGGCTAGCGTTGGACTAATATCCCACCCGTCTGGTAGTTCGTTACCTACAAATATGATTACCTATAACCCTGTATACACAAATATTTGTTCGACGGTGGGAATTGAACGCGTAACTCCACTGTGCCACAGAGTTATTCTATCTCTAATGGTCACTATGAGAAATCTACATACGAAGTAAAGCCACACAGAAGTTAGAAGTTACACAGTTAGTGTAACTACCTATCTCGATTGTTATCATAACAACATTAAACTGGCTGGACCTCATAACTTACTTTAACGACATGTCATTTTATCAGATCACTGAAAAGGTATGAGAAATGAAGAACCATGTTAAGGTGGTGTTTATTTACATAAAAAGGTGTTAGGTATGTACAGTCGCCTGCATAATTGCAGCCCTCGGTAGAGTTCTAAAATTACTATTATTGGAATGTTTTCATTATAATAATTTTTGTTTGTTAGATTCATGAGTTAGAAGACTTTAAACTTCAACTAAAGCAGGTGCCTACAATTTTGCTTTGTGTTGAAACCATTCTTATAACAGCCGTTTTAGGCTCTACGGTTGGAGTCAGAAATGCAGGCCCATCGTAGAGCCCCAAATAGCTGCTATAATAAGAATGTTTTCAACTCCAACAACATCCTAAGGTCTTGCTCGAGTTCAAGTTTAAAGTCATGAATTTATTAGTTATATATAATTTAAATAAAAATATTCCATTATTAGTAATTTTAAAACTGCAATTCTGACTCCGACCGTACACTATTTAGAACCTTTTAAAAACCCTGGACGTTCGCGTTAGAGCCCCATTGCAATCCATGGTACACCTGCTGCAAAGCCCATTTTGCTAAAAACCACAGAATATATAACATAATTAAAAACACAGTTTTAGAAGAAAGAATCTTGAAAACAAAAGAACAAAGACAAAAAACTAATAGAGTCTTAAAGCTGCCACGTTTATTTTTTACAGCCCTAAAAGAACACTTGCATTATTAAGACGAATTCAACGATGTCTAGAAATTCGTCCAGTAGTTTGGACGAAATAAGGTAATAAAGAATTTCATAAAGATAGGCACGAAAAACATAAGCTAACCTTACTTTTTCTTGAGTTAGGATAAATAAACAGTGCGGTCTGATGTGGTTTTAAGTTCTTTAAACTTACAGTAATCGCCAAAGTAAAATAATGTATTTTTTATGATAACATCTTAAAAAACGATTAAAAATTGAGTTTTGTTTTTTTCTTTAGGTACTTTTTTTTTCCGTACCATTATATTCTGTATTTAACTCCCGACGCAAAAACAAATGGAAAAAACCCTAAAAAATATTGTATTTCAGTCGAGGCTGTATAGGTTAAAAGTCTTTTGCCTGGCCTTTCGGGAGTAAGTATATATTTTAACAAAAACATATTGCCTAAAAAAATAGTAAACATAACCTTAAATTTTTAAAAACCTTTTATTATTTTAACAAGTCTTTTTTTTTATTCGCAACTGTGATAAAAAACGTCGTACGATACACGTGTGGATTGATCTTTGTATCTCGGCTTTGTAAAACGCACTCGCGTACCGCTCGCGCGTGTTACACCGCCTCTATGCAAAGCTCAATTTTCCACACTTGTAGCGCAATGTACTATAAATTCACTCCACCCAGCCAATAAGTTTAATTCAAATCACTGCATTGGTGGGCCAATATACGAAAAATATCATACACTTTTTTTGTCTATTGTAAGCATTTGATTAAACCAACAATCAACAATGCTTCATAATACATAACCGACAGCTCTAATCCCATAGATAGGTAGGTATAATACAGTGGTTTCTAGTTCTAAAAATCAAGTAACAAGTTCAAAATTACGAAGAATTCACGGGTCGCGGGGCCAAGCAAAGCTTAACGATGGTCATTGTCCAGAATATATGACAAACTGGACGTAAAAAATTTGGATATTGTATGGCAGTTTGATGTCCGAAGAAAAGAAATATATGCGATTATTTAGGCTGATCATTAGGTGTTTTTGGTAATTGTAGTCTATACAGGAAAAGTATTTTTGTAGTGCACAAATTTCGATATGTTTTAAGCACATTAAAATAAAAAATACTGTTTTTTTTATTTTGGAGCTAACTCAAAAACTCTCAGAGCTATAACCATTTAAGTGTTTCTAACAAAACGACGAAGTCCATGGACACAATGCTAGCACCACCTAGTTTAATAGCGCGCTCTAAATGAAGGTAGGTACCTACGTGTGCCTACGTGTCACTGTGTGTATCAATACTGAGATACCCAATAATTTAGAAATTGCAGGAAGTTTTTCACATTAAGTTTTGGTTTTTTTTTTAATATTTTTTTTTGCGTAAATGTACTCAACTGCCGACATATATTCAGCAGAAAAAAAAATGTGCACTACAAAAATACTTTTCCTGTATAATTTAATGTTTCATATTGTAATTTTAAAGGAATTTTATTATGATTTAAAAGTTCTGTAACAACCGCGATTTTCGTTTTTTAGGCTGTACACAGTGGTACCAAACCTTTTTTTAACATGTCACCCCTATGATTTATCTAATAGGGAAACTGATTTAGCTCCCCCCCTCTGTCTCTCTGTAACTCACAATCATATTACCAGTTATCTGTCTGTGTAATTATTTTCACTTTTCCTACATTGCAACGATATTCAATTGTGAAATCTATTGTCCGCTGTAATCCTCTTAATAACTTATTTAGAGTAATTGGCTGGCGTAATTAATTATCTGCGAAGTGACAAGTACATCGAAGGCGAACCGTGGCTGTAGAAGGATATTTTAATTTTCCTAAAAATTTTTCATATCATAATTTTCTGATAAACACGGCACGGGGCGTTATAATAATAGCAGAAAGAGCGTTTGTGCCAACGGCGACGGATTTAACCATGTCTCCACAGCTGCCAGTCCCACCTGTCAGCCATCATATTTTACAAGTCTTATTTTATGCTAAAGTGCTAAAGTGTTACTAATTGCGTCTCATTACACTAAAACATAAAACGATAAAACAGCATTTCCAGAAAGGTGTCACAATAAAATCTCCTCAGATTATTTGTCCCGATCATAATATCACAGAATCTTCATAATTGATGTTCAATAAACACTTTACGAATCATTTGTCGCATGCTTTTATAACTGCGGTTGTCATTTGTATCAATTTTATTGGAAAAAATGTAATAAAATACCGGGACTAAGTGATCAGCTACCACTTTTCGGGCGATATAAAATTAGCCAGGTTTTTTATACGGTTGTTAACACCGGTTGATTGGAATTTCAAACGTAAATATTTAATAGGTGATAAATACTTAAAATGTTAATACGTGCGACAATATTGCCTTCAGTTTTGTTATCGAAGAATCTAAAGTGAGAAATAAAAACTAAATTAGGCACTACCTATGGTGCATTTTATTTTTAAACTAAGGTGGTGTAGTTATAACGAAATTCGTATTTTTATTTATACATTGGTTTTTAAATCAAATGAACTTTTTTAAGATGAACCAAATTCGTAACTTTAAAGGAACTCTATTGAATCTCAGGGTTTCTGAAAATAAGCGCAAAGCCGCCGTTGTGCGGGCACGATGGGCAACCCTAATATATAGACTTGTGATGACATACTTTCGCGGTATATTGAGGTTAATAGGCTAATGCTCATCCCTCAAATTTGTCCTATTTGGGCAGTAGATAAGGACAAGTTCAAGTATCACTCATCTACCTAAATACCTTATTTTCGTAAGCTAAAAAACTCTCATTTTATGGGTTTATTAAATTACTAGTATTCGCCTTACGGCTTTGAACACAGAAAAAAAAAACGCTAGCTAATAAATTTCTTGAGTTTAGTAAAAAATCTTTAAATGATAAGCAGTTTTCTTAATTTAAAAGCAATATTCTTAAAATAAGATTACCTACTGCTTATTATTTTCAAAAACATTTAAGTACTCATTTATCATAAGCATGCTTCAAGACCCTTTTTTGCACGTGGAATATACACTGTACAAAGGATTGACTGGACCATAACCTTTTTTGAAGTGTGGAAGAAACCTTTATTTTAACCTACTTGTTTTCAATTTGCGTTTACATTACTAGATGGGTAAGAAATAAGAGTATAATTAAAAAGTAATAATCTACACAAGGTTCTCAGTACCACGGGTCAGTACAGTATGAATCAGACTAGCAGGTTAGTCTGACTATAAACAAACATTAGCGGCATATATAATAGGAAAAGTTATTATAACTCAGAATTTTCTAATTACGATCACATAGGTATAACATTCGAGTCGCGAGTGAATAGGAAATCTTCTAGGAAGGCGCGCTACATCTTAGGCCGCATCGTCACTTATCGTGTGTGATAGTGGTCAAACGCTGACCAGTCATTTGAAAAAAAAACATTTATTACTAAGGTACAGTCGGCTACATAATTGCAGTCCCCGGTAGAGTTCTTAAATTACTATTATTGGCATGTTTTCATTCTAATGTTTTTGTTAGAAGACTTTAAACTTCAACTTAAGCAGGTGATCTTGCTTGTGTTAAAACAATTCTCATAACAGCCGTTTTGGAGCTCTACAGTGGGTCTGCAATGCCTACCTGCTACCTGCGGGTACTAAGTGGTTTTTGTAAAACCTTGATTTTAGGGACAAAATAACAAGAAAATAAACAAATTAATTGCTTTCCAGATTAACAAAAGATCAAATATTTATGTAATTACCTATTATAGAGCAGTGTTTCCTATTTTAAAAGTTTTTATTTAACTTGCAAGGTATGTTTGTTCGGTTGGAATCTTGGGTTACTGCCGATTCGTACACTCTATAGATTTGGAAGTACTTAGTTTAAAGTACTGTTGAGGAAATAAGTAAAATACCGACATTATTTGTAAATAAGATATATTTTCAAATCTAAATGTAATTTCAATTTAAAAAACAAGTTACTGTACATCTTAAATTCTTGCAACTTAATTTTGATTCACTTCCCGGTTGTTTACGAAATATAATATTTAATTTTTATTTACGGTGGCAGGTGACCCTTACAAATAACAACACAATGAGTGAATACCTAGTACCTACCTAATCTACTACCGATAGTACATTAAAATGTATCATGCCAACAAAATAGCTAATCTCCAAATGGTGATTGTTATAACATCCGGGAGCTTTCGTCAAAGGAGACATTCTCGACAATAGAATATGTTGCATCAGCGCAAACAGTTCTCCTTCACCTAAAACTCGCTAATTTTTGTAAACGTCTGCGAAATCTGAAAACGTGTCTTGTACACATTGTCCAAATTGCGTGTATGTGCGAATTCAGTGTTGCCAGATGCCGGTTTTTTTTCTCGTACAAAGGTTGCCAAAATCCCAAGAATAAAATCTCTTAGGTACACGTTTTTTTTTTTCAAAAAATTCCTACCAAATTTAACAGTTTACGCTTATATACGTTACTAGCGACCCGCCCCGGCTTCGCACGGCTATATTATGCATGTATTATACATATAAACCTTCCTCTTGAATCACTCTATCTATTTAAAAAAAACCCCATCAAAATCCGTTGCGTAGTTTTAAAGATTTAAGCAGTCAAAGGGAAATAGGGACAGAAAAAGCGACTTTGTTTTATACTATGTAGTGATAGTGATACGAATTCTAATCAAATTGGCTTAAATTACCAAAAAAAAATGTTATGGGGTTTGTGAATCTAGTGATGAGCTGTGTCGATTGTTAGTGGCTAAGTAATTTAGGGTTCCGTATCCAAAGGGTAAAAACGGGACCCTATTTCTAAGACTTCACTCCGTCCGTCCGCCTGGCTCTCTGTCACCAGGCTGTATCTCATGAACTTTGATAGCTAGATGTTTAAATTTTTTACTGATTATGTATTTATTTTGCCGATATAGCAACAAATACTAAAAACAGAAAAAAAATATTTAAGTAGGATAGATAGATAGATAGATAACTTTTTTTGTACAACACAAGAGTAAACAGAACACGATATACACAAAGTACAGTAATAGCTAGAAAGTATAAGTTGCACAAATGGGCGGCCTAAGTAGGGTTCCCAATTACCCTACAACATGGTACGGAACCCTTCGTCCGCGAGTCCAACACGCACTTGGCCGGTTTTTTGCACATGGCGCAGCCTGTCACCATTGTAAAAACCTCATACAATTTTTTATTTTTCTTGATTCTCGTATACATGACTGCTAAATCTCGTACGCGTACGAAATTTCTCGTACGTCTGGCAACCCTGTTCGAAGCTATCATGGGAATATCATGTCTTAACCGAACCCAGGCGATATAACGAGCGATCGTCAATTGTCTTGACGTCACACGTCACGATAACACATTCACACGGGTCCTAGAGATACATTCTCGAGAAATAATAGCTACAACGATTGAAATACATCGATTTATAATTAATTGTTGTTCAGAAGACGTTTCCCATTGAATACGGACATGTTTTCCAATGCGTCAATGTCTTAGAATAAATGTGCAATTTAACAGATATATTAATTACTTATAAAGTATTATTGTTTAATACTAATTCACATAATCACAATTTTAAAATTACATAAAATAAAATAAAAAATAATACAAAATAAAATTAAGAAGACGCCAAAAAAAAAACCCACCACCCAGAAATTAAATTTAAAATCAAACAACATATAATAAAACTAGCTGCCCTACGCGGTTTCACCCGCGTAACTCCCGATCCCGTGGGAATATCGGGATGTAAGCTATCCTATCTCTCAAGTTGGATCGAACTGCACATGGTGTGCAAATTTTATTATAATCGGTTAAGTGGTTTAGGAGTCCATTGAGGACAAACATTGTGACACGAGATTTATATATATTAAGAAGTAAAATATGAAAAATCAACCTATACCTTAACATTACTTATTAATTATTACTTTGTACTAAGTATTAGAAGATTATGCTTTGTTTAATTAAGTACCTATCATTGAAGTTTCACAATCTATCTTGGTGACCTCATACGTAACGTGATTTTTCTCGTGCCGGACGGGACGTGATATATTTATATGAAACGATGTCAAGAAATCGTCACGTCCTGTCCGGCACGAGAAAAATCACGTTACGTATGTTTAAAGTCCACGAACACTTTATGAACGATGCACATCACGTCCCCGACCCGTCCGAGGTTTTATCCCGTCACGTATGCAGCGACCATAAAGTGCTATGTCCAAAATAGCACCAAGATATAAATTCATTGATTCATCGGTACCTACAATACATTTATCCTTCATTTTAATCTCTCTGACTTTACTCCTAAAAATACTTCAAAACTAAATTCAATATTTTTAATTAAATCAGACATAAAAAACGAAGGTAAAAGAATGAAATAGAATAGTTATTATCTCAAAGAAATGAGGACAATATGATTGATTAAGGATCATTTATCAGAAATAATTGGCACCACCAAATTATAATTGAGACGTATAGAAATTTACTGATCTACAAATTGTTTTGAAGAATCCATTGAACTTTTCTTCAAGGCAAAAGTTTACCGCGTAAATCTTGCATATTCTTATAAATTGCGAAATTTGTGTTCTAATATTATGGAATGTGAGATAGCCTCATCACTAAAACCAAGGCTAACTGCATTTTAATGATTTGAAACCATCAAATGTTAATGAAATATTAATTTTAAAATGTCAATGGAACAAGGCGTGAATTGGATTATAGTAGGTAATTATAATCTCGATCTATAGCGGTTAGTTTTTTTACTTAGTTTGTTGTGTCCCTCTGTTAGGCAAGGCCCCTATTTCCTTTCATGAGTCCCGATCTCAAGCTATTTTTGGCCACTCTACGTCGAATGCATTCAGGTCGTCGCGCCATCGTTTTTTGGGTCTACCTAGAAGACCCTGCCGTGCAGAGGGTGGGTGACATTATTTGCCCATAGATTTACATGCAATCGGCACACGTGGCCAGCCCACTTCCACTTAATTCGGGCGGTCTTCTGCCCTAACGTTTGCGATACGTGTTCTTTGTCGCAACTTTATGTTAGTGACTCTATCAACCAAGTACCTATACTGAATTAGTTATATTTATAGAATATAATAGAAAAACATTTATTGGACCAAGCACACGACAAGACATATTATTATAAGAGTTGTTGACAAAACAAACATAGGAACACTGACATGTATTAGAATAAGAAACAAAAGTACCTATAAGATAAAAGACAGAAAATTAAAAGAATACAATGGTACAAAGAGTATAAAATGAAATGACAGAAAATTCAGAGAATACAGTAGAAAATTTATCAAAATATCATGTCCACCAAAACTGGTACTTCGGTTCCTACTTGTTGAAATTTATTTAAAAATTGACTTGTACAAAGAAATGCAGAAAAAAACTCATAAAAATTAACTACCTAAAAAGAACGAAAGACAATTATTTTTATTCCATCTTTATTTTTGGCAAAGCTTTTAACACGAGCCACGATCCATTCGGCCGCATGTTTTGGAACTGTCATTAAATTGTTTACAGTTTTATAAGCAATTGATTTTTTATTATTTTTAAGGGAAACATTGTATTTAGAAGGTTTTAATGTATTTTACAACTTTGTATCTCGATTTTGAAATCTTTTTTCGTAATCTCGTAAATTATGTTTTCCAATTAGGCGCACTTTAGCCTTACATGTGCCATGCGTATCATGCTAGAATTATACAACGGCATTTTACTCCGTAATTCAAGCAGATTTTCTATAGGGTTCCGTACCTAAAGGGTAAAAACGGAACACTATTACTAAGATTCCCCTGTCCGTCTGTCACCAGGCTGTATCTCATGAACTGTGATAGCTAGACAGTTTAAATTTTCACAGATGATGATGTTTTCGCTACAACAAAAAATATTAAAAACAGAATATAATGGTACCTACGGAACCCTTCGTGTTTTGTGGGGCTCAATATTTGAACGCTGTTACAAGCACCATTTTCACGAGAATGAAAACAGTCACGTGTCTCGTGAAAATGGTGCTATAACGGCATTCAAACATCGAGCTCCAAAAAATAAAAACAAATGATACAATTAAATATCCCAAATATTTTAGTAGTTTTTTATGATGAAAATGTCAAATAAAAAATGTATATGAGGTTATTGACAAAACTATTATATCGTTAAGTAAATAAACTGGAAACACTGCAATACGTATTCAACAATCACCATCAACACTGTTGAAGCCATGCCATTCCACATGTCCACAATACAAGTCCATTAACTTAGTTTTGACAAGTGTACTTTAAAATTAACTCGTTTTACAACTTATAAGGAGAGGTACCACCGAAACGTAGACAATATCACGGCAAACATTTCACCGAAATATGCATTCACAAGTAATGGTGCGTTGGAAATTTTCTAAAACAAATAGGTTAAGAACGACCACTTTATCAGAAGCGCGATGTGGCGCGTCTACAATCTTTTTGACTTTAAGCAATCAGTATTCAGAAACTTAAAATAATTAGCTTTATCATGTTTGTTTCCAAGAATTGATATCTATGAGCCACACTGTCGATTTTTTCAAAAGCGGGTAACTTTTTTTTTTCAAAATTAACAGTTTCTTTTCCTCATAGGGTAATGACTTTTCTAAAAAATCGAATTACTCCTTCCAGTATTTTTCGCTATCACTGTTAGTTTAGGAATTAAATAAATAATAAATAAATATTGCAGGACATTCCACACATCGCCATCTAGCCCCAAGCTAAGTAACTAGACTTGTGTTATGGGTGCTAGACAACGGATATAATACTTATATACTTTTTTTTGTAAATATATACTTATAATACATAGAAACAACCAGACCACAGACAAATATCTAAGCATAAATACTTGTCAGAGGCGGGAATCGAACCCGCAACCCTATGTTTGGCAGTCTGGCATGGTGACCATTGTGCCAACTGGGTAGTCAAATTAACCATGAAGTCCCATTTAAAAAGTTTAGAATTTAGTTAGGTAAGTTAAATTGTCAATATAATTTCACAGATTAAAACTTGAACATTTTAAAGCTTAGGGGTTAAATCCTTATGCGGAGAGCAGAGCTTATTTAGGAACTAAGATGTTTATCCAACTACCTACTCGTTGGACAAATATTAGCTAGATTCTATGTACTTACATACTTATTGGAAGATTGAGAATTCCAAATCAAAGAGAATGGCACGCGACGGAGGCAGACATAGAGAAACAAGATGTTTACTCTAATTTGTCGATGCGAAGTAATCCAACACTTGGCAATAGGTACCGTACGTCTTCGAGAGCTATCTCGCACTTAAACTCTTACGATAATAATCATATTTTTCTTATGATTTCTTTGTCATATTATGAGCTAACATTGTGAGCATAATCGGGTACAACGGATTCAAATACGTTGTACCCGATTATGCTCACAATCTTGAGATTCAAATCTCGGTTATTGCTTAAGATGCGTCAAGTGCTTCTAATGAAAACATTTGTATCTGACTAGTTAGCGAGTGCCCTGCGGTTTCACCCGCATAGACGTACCTAACAACTAAACAAAGTACGGATCTAAGCAAGATACTCTACCTACTTGACTAAAGTAAACACAAGTCAGACCCAGTTTGTGACTTAAGTAAAAATAATAACCTATGTGTACTTACTTACTATGTTTACTAGACGTATCTAAATAGGGCTGACACTACAAAAAAAACTGATAAATAAAAACCTGGTGCTTTAACTATAACCTACCTTATAATAATTACATATAGTAACTTTTTACTCCATAATTCTTTCTTAATGGAAACCTATGTCCTAAAAGAATTTTAATTTCAAAGATATCGCGATGACTCTTTTTCTCTATCTTCTTAATATATATAAATCTCGTGTCACAATGTTTGTCCTCAATGGACTCCTAAACCACTTAACCGATTATAATAAAATTCGCACACCATGTGCAGTTCGATCCAACTTGAGAGATAGGATAGCTTACATCTCGATATTCCCACGGGATCGGGAGTTACGCGGGTGAAACCGCGTAGGGCAGCTAGTTATATAATGTAGATTTTAAAACAATTCGTTCAAAACCTACAAGTAGTACATGTAGGTATAGTTGTGTATCAGCAGAATGAAATAAAACTCTAAAATCAGATTTACAGCACAGCACGCGTCTACGCAGTTTTCGCGACAAGCTCAATTCTTCTTATAATCTTCTTAATATATATAAATCTCGTGTCACAATGTTTGTCCTCAATGGACTCCTAAACCACTTAACCGATTATAATAAAATTCGCACACCATGTGCAGTTCGATCCAACTTGAGAGATAGGATAGCTTACATCCCGATATTCCCACGGGATCGGGAGTTACGCGGGTGAAACCGCGTAGGGCAGCTAGTATCTTATATTTTTAAGGCTTTACCTTATAGAACTACTAGCTGCCCTACGCGGTTTCACCCGCGTAACTCCCGATCCCGTGGGAATATCGGGATGTAAGCTATCCTATCTCTCAAGTTGGATCGAACTGCACATGGTGTGCGAATTTTATTATAATCGGTTAAGTGGTTTAGGAGTCCATTGAGGACAAACATTGTGACACGAGATTTATATATATTAAGATTTGACTAAAAACACCAATGAAAGGGTGTCAGTCAGTCAGTTAGTCAGAAAGGGTCAAAATAAGTTTTTGACTCAAAATGTTATAATTTTGTTATAATGATTTCAAGATAATTATTTATTTAAATATACAGCTATTTATTCATTAAATTTATATAGCAAGTAGGTATAGATAGATAGAATGTTATAGTTTACTAGCTGCACTCCACGGTTTCACCCGCGTAACTCCCGATCCCGTGGGAATATCGGAATAAATTAAGATGTAAGCTATCCTATCTTTCAAGTTGGATCAAACTGCACATGGTGTGCAAATTTGATTAAAATCGGTTAAGTAGTTTAGGAGTTCATCGGGCACAAACAACGTGACACGTAATTTATATAATGTTAGAAAAAAAGATTTAGAATAGATCTCTAGAGAGGCAACCTTAACAGGAATGGTCAACGCGACTACCTGCCGCCCGGGTGCGGTTCCTGTTTGACAAATATTGGTAATTCTGTGTGATGCCGACCCTTTTGACTGGAAGACTCATTAGATATGGCTCGTGGGCTCTGCTCTATACCTCTTAGTATCGCTCGATGCTTTTAAAAGAACTCTCTGGTGGCTGTTTGTATATTTTATCTGTAGGTAGGTAAAATATTAGGTACTTACCTATTCTTTTAATTATTTGGGTCTGTTAAACAATTATATTAGAGAACCACAACCTTATTAACATTAAAATAGTTGAAATATTTTAACCAACGCAACTTCTGGAAAGGGTTTTGTTTTGCCGTAAGTTACTTGTAACCTTCTACAGGGAGTCTTAATTACTTATTTTAAAAACAATAATAATTGTAGATTTCTGTTTCCTTTAATAAGATACTTGTACTTTTTCATGAATATAGATATATTTTTCTTTTAAGTAAGTAGGTAGACAATATTATTTTGAAGTTTTGTTCTTTTAGTTTTATGTTGTCAGGTCAAATTTTTTAACTATGGTATAAATCAAAGGTAACAAATTGCAAACTAACTTTCAAAAATAGATGTAACTACCAATATAACACAAAAAAAAGATATATTTACCTACTTTAATTTAAATTGAGTGTGTTCATTAGAAGACTGCGTTATGAAAAAAAAAATTATATTTATTTACTAGGTATTAAATTTAAAATATAAATCCTCCTTACTAGTAAAATAAAACTTTAATTATTTTATTTAGTACTTATTTCGGTACTAACTCTTTTTTTCTTTTATTTTTAATTAATTAAGTACGTACATTTCAGTTTATAAGTGTGTTACATAATATAAAAACAAATAAACATGCCTTTCATGGTGTATCCCGTTGAAGTCTTTTGTATGAACAAAACAAATAAATGAGTTTATTTTAATGATTTGTACTAATCATTATAGTTTTAAATTTTGTAAAATAAATATTTTTTATATAGGTAGGTACCTACTTAAGTCAAAACGGGTAGGGCTTTGCCCAGCAGTGGGAATCAACAGGCTCATAAAAAAGTACCTACTATGTTCTTTCGAAATCAATGAGAGGGTATCCAAATAGGAATTTGTAGGACCAGGATATTTTGTGAAAATGTCTAATAAATGTCACCAAATAAATTTTAACGCCATTGCACCTAGCCCCAAAACAGAAACAAAGCTTGAATACCTTAGGTGGGGTATAGACTATTTACTAGTAACAGAATATCGAGCAATCACTGTTTTAAAATTTACTCAAACCACACTTCAAACATTTGCCTGTATTGTACCATTCATAAGAACGTTACATTACATTGAAATGCCCGAGCAAATGCTCTAGTCCATATTCACCCTAATAATAGTAGTCAGAGAATACTTAAATTCTTATTTTTTATTAATATGTACCTACGTACAGAAATATCTAGAATCCAGATACATATACCTATATGATTTATTAGGTAGGTATTTAAGATAATTAAGTATATTTTACTATAAATATTAAGTTAAAAGTCTTAAGTAATTTACTGACTGAGTGATTGATATCAGCTCTTCCAGTAAAACTAATACTCTATTACAATAATTGGATATTATTATAACGATGGTTCGATTGATAGAACTGCGGATAGTTTGATTTGCCCGTGGTACGTTTGATAGAACTACGGACAGTTTGATTTGCCCGTGGTTCGATTGATAGAACTACGGACAGTTTTATTTATCCGTGGTTCGATTGATAGAACTCCGGCAGTCGGACCACGACCAATAAACGCAGCTTAAACCATTGGTCATAGTAACATAAAATTTATCTCGAAAGTTCTCTAAGTTGTAAAGTGCAGGTATCCAAGAAGGGAAATCATGGGTTGAAATTTCTGTGCATTTTTTTATCCTATGCGCATACGCCTAACATTCATAGGCAAGCCACTAATTGAAATATCTGTACATTATCCGGTCTACTGAACCCACGACCCATACAAATACTAGATATTAAACTAACAACGACCATAGAATATATATAACAGTTTCTATACCTAACGACTACGTATAAGCTAATCAAAATGTGATTATATCGACACCTAGCCATCATTAACTTACAAGTAATAGATGGACTATGCTAATATAAGGTTATTAGAATAAGGGGTGGTCTTGATAAGTCGAGATTAGACTTTAAGATCAGTGTTAGATCAAGAGTGATTAGTTGAAGTGGTTGTTTGATGATGTTCGTGTTTATTTATTGAATAGGCAACTTATCACCTTGTTCTTTCAGTAAACTTTTCTTCTTTTTCCTGCCCTTATCCCATTTATTTGGGGTCGGCGCAGAATGTCTACTTCTTCCATTCACTCCTATTAGTCGTTATCTCATCGTTCACATTCATTCATCAGAGAGACGCAGCCATCCCTCTACCTACATTCATACTCATCACTCTTCTAGTTAGGTACATGCGGCTGTACTCTTCTCATCACAGGAATGTCTATACCAACTCAAACGCTTCCCTTTTACTTTTTCAGTAACTGGTGTTACTATCAGGCTTCCTCTATAAAATAGGTACTCATTTCTTATTTTATCCATCCTCGTTACACCACACATCCATCTCAACATTCTCATCTCCACTGCATGCAATCTTATCCTTCTTCTTCACGGCCCAGTATTCCTTGCAACTATAGGTACCTATAGTATATATAACATAAGTACATACAAAAATAAGTACCTACCCAAAAATACCAAAATAGTCCTAACTGACTAACTGATAAATCTATCTATACTAATATTACAAAGCTGAAGAGTTAGTTTGTTTGAACGCGCTAATCTCAGGAACTACTGGCACATCTACTGGTTCGAATAGAAACCATATTTTTGTGTTGGATAGTCCATTTATAGAGGAAGGCTGCTTTTTTTATTTTGAAATTCCCACGAGATCGGGACTTACGCGGGTAAAACCGCGGAGCACAGCTAGTGACAAATATGCCTCATCTTCTAAGATATGATTTTGTAAAATTTGGCACTTAGTTTGATATCGCATTTTTGGCTATATTAGATATAAAAGACAAATTTATAAGTGATTACATTTGGATGGAGGCCATAATATTTTAGACAAACGACTAGAGATTTACAAAAATCAAGATCAGACTATAGGTATACCTACCTACCGATGCCTCATAGACATACAAATCTATACAATGTGTTTCAGCGAAGAGGTTTTAATACGAAATGGGATTGTTTTAGACGTCTAGGCGAACAACTTTTGTTCTACAACTTTTGGAAATCCGAACTTTTTTTTCGATAATTCTGGGGGAATTTTTACTTGAAAATCAGCTGTTTCATAATAAAACTTCGAACGAAATGTTCGAATTTCCAAAAGTCGTAGAACAAAAGTTGTTCGCCTAGACTTCTAGAACAGCCCCCTTTCGTATTAAAACCCCTTCGCTGAAACACATTGTATAGATTTACCAACATTTAAAATAACCATGTCCTTTCTAACCCGTATTCCGTCTTGCGGCGCTTCAAGCAGCGACCGGAACACTACGCCCACGCAAGGTCCTAACCATCAATCAACTATATGAGAGGCTTCCTCAACCAGTAATGATGAAGAACAATTAACCAGTTCTGCTGCTTACTGTCTACCTTGCCTAAGGGTTAACACTCGCAGTGTAATCTTTACTTACAAATGGCCCGGTGCACGGTGGGTCAACACATGCCTGGGACGCAGTAGTTTGCGAATTCAATTCCCGCCTCAAACAAGTATTTAAATCAATAATTAATAAATAAATATTGCAAGACATTCCACACATCGCCATCTAGCCCCAAGCTAAGTAACTAGATTTGTGTTATGGGTGCTAGACAACGGATATATATACTAGAGAAAAAAACAACCAGACCACTGACAAATATCTAAGCATAAATACTTGTCTAGCAATAGAAATTGATTTGATTTTAAATGCTGGCAATATCACATACTTTACCATTTCAGAATCTCAATGATATAGGCAACTTTTTTTTAATTTGGCACTCTGGTGAACATTCCTTTTTTTTTTTACACCGGGAATGGTTAAATGAATGGCTTATGGATCTTTGGTCTGAAATAAACATGTATTTATTTATTTTATTTCATTTTTTTTAAAGTTCAGGTTAAAAAATTAAAAAACCATGATTTTTGAATTAAATCTTAGTTTAAAAAAATTTTTCGATGTGTCATAAAAATATTTTTTGCATTGAATAGCTCATTTATCCTGAAATATTATCCAAAAAACCGATTGAAATAATTCCTTCATTTGCAGTTTTAGCATCAAAAAACATGGAGGAGTAAATTTTTTAAAATTACGAAATTGGCGTATATCTCGAAAACCGAGGGACTTTCATAGAGCATAATTTTTATTTTTCTGAACCGGCACAGTGTCCTCTATCCGTAGGTGCCCGCTTATCCATTAATTACGGGACACCCTGTATATTATGTCAATGACGGTACATTGAAAGCCTTGGTATCTCGGAAGCAAGAACAAATCAGATTGCAGCAAATGAATGGTTACAATAATAACATGACTACGTAGTTACGTTTGTCATTATATCGATATATCTTAATAAATTATAGCATCTATGAAGTTGTTTAGATTTATTCGGAGATGTAGGACGGTAGGTAACTAATAATTGTTGTAATTAGATAGTTAGAGTTCTGTGTGATTAAACACACAATCTTTGAACAATGTCATATTATATCAATTAAATACAGTCAGGCAACAAAAATGGTGATCACCGTAGAGTTTTTTTTTTTATATTAAGTATATTTGTTACTTTAATTTTATTTTAGTTGTAATATTTTAGGAGTGAAAGGAAGAAAAAGAAAAACTGCGCCGACCTCAAATAAGTAAATTGGGCAAAAATAAGGACAGGACAAGAAGTTTATTTTAGTTCCTAAGGTTTTTCGCGACTTGAACTCATAATAAAACGACTTATTCAATAACTATATTTCATTCATCGATTTATAAAACTAATTTAATTATAATTTATTTATTACCTACATAATATTAAAGTTCTTCGCGAGCTCTTCAAATAATAGCTTTTTAATACTCTACGGGTCTATACGTTTGTTACTGGACGAAGTTATCTCGTGTTGGTATTGTATTTTTAAAGTTTACAAAATAGGCTACAATTAAATTAGTAAGTATAATTATTATTATCTAGCAATATATGTTAAGGGCAAAATGATCTCTTCTCAGAGTAGTTAGGTAGTACTAAGCCACTGGTGCCTACTCCGAATAGGCCAATGTATGGAATGTCTTCAAACCGTGAGGAATTTTAGGGTTAAGGTCCTTATATTATCTTGTATGAAAAAATGTGGTCCGTATGTGACAAGCCCAAGTATAAAAAAATAAATATACACAAAAAATATTGCAGGACATTCCGCACATCGCCATCTAGCCCCAAGCTAAGTAACTAGATTGTATTATGGGTGCTAGACAACGGATATACTACTTAAATACCTTTCTTTTGTAAATATACTTATAATACATAGAAACAACTAGACCACAGACAAATATCTAAGCATAAAACTTGTCTAAGGCGGGGATCGAACCAGCAACCCTGTGTTTAGCAGTCCGGCATGGTGACCATTGTGCCAACTGGGTCGTCATATAGCTTACCTTTGTTCTTGTATTTTAGAAAGTTTATTTTCTGTGGTTAAATACTTATACATAGATTGAAATAAATAAAATAGGAATAATAGAAAGGGTTTGAATAGCAAATTCCAAACACAATAGTTGTTAGACCTTTTGTTTCTAGATGTGGTAGCCATATTCATCTCATGGTTTCTGTTAAGCCTTAAGAGGAAAGGGTACCGACGACGCTCTCTCCATACAAACGTAGTCGACTGTTTCCTCCCTGGATAATGACACTATAGCAAATATTTTTGTTGCACTTATAACTGCCATGACCAATGTTTTATTTTATTTTTAACTAGCGACCCGTCCCGGCTTCGCACGACTATATTATGCATGTATTATACATATAAAACTTCTTCTTGAATCACTCTATCTATTAAAAAAAACCGCATCAAAATCCGTTGCGTAGTTTTAAAGATTTAAGCATACAAAAAGACATAGGGACAGAGAAAGCGACTTTATTTTATACTATGTAGTGATAGTGAATCCTAATTTCTATGATAATTAGAAAAAAAACAAGACATAGGGGCATAGTCAGTCATGGCAGTTATAGGTTTTATTCAACAAAAATATTTGTGCTAGTGTCATTATTCAGGGCGGAAACAGTCGACTACGTTTGTATGGAGAGAGCGCCGGTACCCTTTCACCGTAAGTTTCAATTTACCCAGATGTTAAATAACCTATCTCTACAGAACCGCGGTTTTACATTTATAGGTACGCAACTAAAATCTAAGAATTGAGAATTTGTCCGATTTCGTTCCCCGATTATGGTATAGTAGACACCTCTACTCTAATGTCACGGACGATAACCATAATTTCTCTTTGTTTTTAGAGTAATTTTATTTACAAAATTCCAAAGTTAGTGAAAATTTTATGTAAATATTGTAGAATCATCATTTTTAATGGTCTTTAACATCTAATGATTTAGAGTTGTAAGCAGGTAGATACAATTCAGCTGTCAAGTTAGGTAAGACTTTCCTATAACAGCTGTTCAGAAAGTGAATTTGTGTGAGGTAATTAGCAGTGAGAACTAGAAGGTCGTAAGAGTAATGTCGACAAACGTTTTGTGTAGGGTTGCCAACATTGTTTTGGCAAAATATAGTAATTTGTTTTAGAAAAATATAGTACCTATACGTCGAAAAAATATAGTAGTAAATACCTCACTGTCTACTTTGTTTGACTGGTGAGCATTAAACTTGAAAGAACTTAAGGTGTTTTGTGATTTTATCTCTTTATTTTTAACCGACTATGGCAAAGCCAAAAGGATGGTTATATTTTAGCCAATATTCTAATCAAAAATTGTCTTGTTCTCTCTTGGAAACTAGTTACCAAAGTAATAGGAGCGAGCGACCGTAATTTTTTAACTTTTTAAAAGAGATTATGTGAAAATTCGTTTGGACACACAAAAATAACAATATTTTTCAGATTTATTGTCTTGTCAGAAATACAGTATTATTACGTTACCTACATAATTTTTTTTAAGAGTAGTATTTATAGGTACCTACTTATAGTAGATACCTATGTTAACTCAAAATACCTACCTATAGTAATAATTGGTAATAAATTATTTGTAATACAGTTGGCAACCCTAGTTTGGCGTGCAGTGCAATTCTATCGAACCATCATAGAGATGATTCTACTTCACCAGAATCCCGACCCTGCCCTCAAAATGCGCATTTTCCGCCGCAAACGATCTCTTCTTCTCACTCCGCCAATGCCTAGTAAAACTTAATGAAATCTGTGGGATCTAAAATAGTCAACTCGATAACAATGGCCCATTTAGTTGAAGTCATAGACAACTAATATTTCTAGGATTGTCTATTCTAAAGATCTTTGAGTGTCTACGTATTCTATAGATCAATGAGTTTTTGTTTACGTAGGTACCTACCTACATCTTAGGGACGATTCAATAAATAAAATTAAATAATGTATATTTTGCAGGCATAACAATAAATAAAGGAAATGTTTACCTAAAACTATAAACCAACTGTGTTTACAATAATTTATACTTAGTTTAAAGTCTAAAAAAAATAACCGCCCAAAATATTATACTTACCTTCGCGAATTCAACTAATATCTTTCGATTTGTAACTGGGCCATTTTACGAAAAACTATCTTTTTGCGTATTTCGATGGCCGGATATTTTATTAATTATTTTACAATAAAATGATTTAAAAATATACTTAATAACTAATTTATTCTTATGATTGTACTATTAAAAAAAATCAACATTAGGTTTTATCTTAAGAACTTTATCATTTTAATATAAACTTTTAAAAGACTCATGAAAGTCTCTACAATTATTATTATACGCAAGGTAATAATTACGGATGTCATATTAGCAACGAAAGATGCGAATATGTACCTACGATAAATCGTCATCATTACAAGATATATGAGCCACCATTGAGCCACAATATTTCATGATTCAACCGCACCCAGCAACATCAATGTTAATATTCAGTAAAATGATATTTTGACGTATGATTGACTATTGCAATTGTGGGTGCTGCTGGGCCACGGATACCGTAATATCGGTACAGGAGTTTGAGTAGACAATAAACTTTCAGTCACCCGAGTGCTCGGAGACAAAGAAAACTAATAGAAGTGAAGGAACGGTATTGGCCTAGTGGTAAAAACCTCGACTTTCATTCCGATGGTCGTTTGTTCGAATCCCGGCCGGCAGCAGTGGCACTGTGGCACCAATGAAGGTATTGCGGGAAATATGGGCGCTATTTGACGTTGCTCTTAATACGGTGAAGGACCACATCGTGATGAAACCCGAGCCGACACGTATAAGTTATTTCCCCTGGAAACGGTCGACTAAGCTGAGAGGAACAGTATAGGTGCAAACTATGACCCACATCAAGAGGTATACCTAGTTATGGAAAAACAGCCGATAAACAATTAAAAGTAAAGAAAATAATCCTTCAAAGGGAACGGTCTGCGACTTCTGCGAGCTATCTGCTGATAGAAAATCTAAAATCTACTTGAGTCTTTAACGTTGAGCTGAAATTTACATAGATTTTGAGATAATTTGTAAGCTAACCATTGACGGGTTCTTCGATAGCGAAAACCTGTAGTTGAGAGACGATTCGAGTAGGGAACCGTTTAAATACATCGCGATCAAAAACATACTTAGATACAGCATGTGCTTACTAGCTGTTTGTAAGAGAAATTAACGGAGACAAGAGATGATCGAGATATTATTAAGGTCCAATCTTATACCCATATAGCAAAACTGTCAAAAATATTATAGTTAGACCCTTGTTTGGTGATAAATACCTACCTACATTATGAATTATGATAGATGCGAAATATGTTGATAGGTAAGGATAGAGATTACAACGATTGGTTTTTTAATTGATTATTTTATTTTGGGACTATTGTAACATAGTTGAAACGTAAGAGAAATAAAAAATACGCGATCAACCTGGGAAAATAAATACATAAAGAAATGACATTAAAGGACATTTTATTAATACATAGTTATTATGTCCTACAATTTTATTTTACTACTGTATTAGACTAGTACCAGTTTAAAAAGTTTCCCATGTTAAATAAAACATGTAGAGCTAGACAAAGTATCTACCTTTATAAATACTTGGCCTACACAAAACTGTTTATCATCAACATAAGAACGAACTTGTCTAAAAATACTGTCTCTGCATGATACAGATAAATTTTGCTTCAAAAAAACAATGTCAATAAATCTAAAGTAAATATTAAACAACTCTCGAGGCCACCTTCGAGCGAGTTTGTCAGACTCATTACACCTTTCATCTCATTTCGATACTTTTAAATACCGTTGTTGGTTTTAAGTGCGATTTTCGGATAACAGTTAGGTAAATGTAAATACCTACCAAAACTTGTAGAGCACGGTCATATGAAATCTCCAGAGTATAGGTAAACAGTAAACACATGATGACGCGTGCCGTTTAAGTAGGTATACCTTTCTAAGCTCTAATCGTAGAGATCTAAAATTACTATTAATGGAATGTTTTTATTCTAATAATATTTATTTGATAAATTCATGAGTTGAAAGACTTCAAACTTGAACTCGAGCAATACCTAAGAATCTTGCTTGACTTGAAAACATTCTAATAAAAGCAGTTTTGGAGCTCTACGGGTGGATCTGCAATTCTGACTCTGATCGTACCTACCTCTATGACCTAACTGCGCCTCGCGGTTTTACCCACGTAAGTCCTGATCCCGTAAGAATATAGGGATAAATTAACGTAAGAATCATCAAATCGGCCCACGTGTTTGGGCTCTAGAGAGCCACATAGGTTCAAACTTACATACATACATAGACTGATGAACACATTACCACTCCTTTGCGTTGCGCAGTTGGGTAAAAACTGGTCAAGTGCGAGTTATACTCGCACGCCGAGCAAGGGTTCCGTAGGTACTCATGAACCTAGATAGGTATTTAGGAAAATACGGAAGAACAATACGGTTTAAATACCTACAGGATTATTGGTAATCATACTAGCAAGCCTTTGTTACATTTACATTTCGCGCACATTTGGCTAACATTCCCCATAAATGCATTCCATAATTTTCTCATGTAAATAACACCAAACATGGCGCTATACTAAGAGGAAATCATGTGAACAGAGTGAAATCGAACCTTGAACAATGGTGATACATTTTTGCAGCTCTCACTGCGATCGGCTAAGTCATTTTTATCAGCGTTATAAAATAATCTCGAGAGTTTACTTTCATTGCAACGTAATGGGTTTCAAGATAATTTCAGTTGTTTCTTGTTTTCTAAAGTGAGATATAGGTATGACCAACCAGAACTACATCATACATCGATTGATCGAAGGGAAAATGCTCGGAAGGCGAATTTGTACAAATTAAGTTTGATGTAATATCGATAAGGTGTAGTTAATTTATTTAGCTAAAGAAACAGAACGTCAAAATAAAAATGAACATCGAAGAAAAATAATTCAAAAAACATCGGAAACCATAAATGTTTCCGGTTTAAAAAATAATTGCGCATCTAGGTTTTACTTTACCAACTAATCTTTGGGTGCTGATTTTTGAGCAAATACTTATTGATCTCATTATTTTTAAAAGAAAACAAGAAAGTGATCTTACAAGGGTTTATTTTTTACCTTCTGAGGTACGAAACCCTAAAAAGCAGATTTTTAACCAACTTTAAAACAAAGAGGTTCTGAAGAGTTGAAAACCAAACCAGCCGCGCCCCGCGGTTTCACCCGCGTAAGTCCCCATCCCATGGGAATATAGTAGTAAAAAGTAGCCTATAGCCGTCCTCGATAAATGGAATATCCAACAAAAAAAAAATCAAATTTATAATTTATTAATATTTCAATTCGAACCAGTAGTTCCTGAGATTAGTGCGTTCAAACAAACAAACATTAGTATAGATTAAGTATAGAAAACGTTGTATGTAACCTTTTTCCGTTTGTCACCAGGTGTGTAAAGCGATGCGGGTGAAAGGAGACGGAGATAGCGCAGGCGGCGCGGGGTAGCATGGGGTGGTGGCTGCTGGCTGTGCTGTTGGCCACGGCCGCAGCGGGGCGACTCGGGGAACTTGCCAGAAGGGACACAGGGGACATATTCACATTACCTGGTGAGTTATTATTAGACCTGCATACGTTTTAGATGGTTGATATCCACGGCACAACTACTTAACTATGCTTAAGAGGAAAGGGTACCTGGGGCTCTTTCCATACAAACTATTACAAACGTAGTCGACTGTTTTCTCCCTGGATAATGACACTAGAGCAAATATTTTTGGTGCATAAAACATATAAAACTGCCATGACCATGCCCCTATGTTTTTGTATTTTTTTAATTTTTCTTTTTTTTTTAAATTTCTATGGTAATTAGAAAATGAAAAAAAAAACAAAATATAGGGGCATAGTCATGGCAGTTATAGGTTTTATGGCAGAAAAATATTGGTGCTAGTGTCATTAACCAAGGAGGAAACAGTCGACTACGTTTGTATGAAGAGAGCGCAGGTACCCTTTCACCTTAACTGCTTGTGCCGTGGGTACTTTTGAATGTGCTTTTGATTCCCTTCTACATAACTGATTGATCTGTTGGGAAAAAAATACTTATGGCCAACTAACGAAAACTCGAATCCATACTAGTGCCGTGAGACTGGAATGAGTAACTAATAGGTAGGTACTTACCTAAAGTACCTACCTACCTTTCTATTGTAATATTGAACTTTACATTTAATCTAGATCATCGATCATTTAACCTAAAAACAAGATCTATACTAATACTAGCTGCGCTCCGCGGTTTCACCCGCGTAACTCCCGATCCCGTGGGAATATCGGGATAAATTAAGATGTAAGCTATCCTATCTTTCAAGTTGGATCAAACTGCAAACGGTGTGCAAAGATTAAAATCGGTGAAGTAGTTTAGGAGTCCATCGCGCACAAACAACGTGACACGTATAATTTATATATATATTAGAAGATTATAAAGCTGTTTGTTTGTTTGAACGCTCTAATCTTAGGAACTACTGGTTCGAATGGAAAAAATATTTTTAAGTTGTTTAGTCCATTTATCAAGGAAGGCTATAGGCTACTTTTTATTTTGATATTCCCACGGGATCGGGAGTTACGCGGGTGAAACCGCGGAGCTCTGCTAGTCTAGATTATTTATACAGCGCCAGCAACTTTAATCCAAGCTATTCTGGGCGACGATGTAGTGTCTAGGACAGGTAGATTTGCCCAAAACCTATATCACCCTCTCAGCTTAGTCGACCGTGTCCAGAACAAAGAACTCTTCTATGCGTCTAGAGCCAACTAAGCCGCGGGTTTCATTACGATGTTTTCCTTCACCGTAAAAGCCAAGTTAATAATGATTCGTGAAAAAAAACTCATTGGTGCACGGCCAGGAATCAAACCCACGACTTTCGTAATAAAATTCGATGTATCTACCACAAGCCTAACACCAAACTAAGACTTGGTGTAGATACAAGTAGATATAAGTAATACAATCTACGAATTTCCTACTTATTTGGGTAAATACAGTCCAAACTTAAGAGGATCATGAGTTTTCGATACGCGGCGCGAGTAGGTATTTTCAAAAATGACCCGTATCGTGCGATAGAGAGAGTTTAAGTTCGGACGTAATTGCCTTCATTTTGCTTTCAAATAATGTTGCGGGCCGTAACGTTTTTACCCCCTCTATCCTTCACAAAATAAAATAAATTTGGTCTCATTTAATTCACTGCATCTTAAACCTAGTTACGTATAGGTTTATACGTTTTTCTTTTTTGGTAATTCAGTTTAGTCTATTAAAAACAATTGAAACGCTCGATGAAGGTAAAAAATATAGATATTCAGACACTAACAACTTTTATCTTAGGCAATATTTCTTTAAAATAAAAACGGTTAAACCTAGTTTTCCATTAGATCTAGAACATTTTCAAAAATTATCAAAATTTGACTTCGTTTATGGGGGGGAAACGTTACCGCTTTTTGTATGGAAATTTACAGCCCCACACTGGCCTTAACAACTCTAAAAAACATCACGTCTACCTGCAATGTTTAACAAAATCTTAACACTTCAGAAAACAGTCGTTAAAAATTAAATTGTCCAACGTCAAACTATTGAGAGCAAACGTAGAATACGGGAAACTGTTTAATAACATAATTGTCAAGTGCTTGCGTTTCTACCTTTATTACAAGTATGTAAAACACGGTCTGACTGTCCATTTTATAACTGTAAAACTACCTAAGCAGATACTTGAGCACTTATTTTACTAAACTGGAGCGCATAAAGTAATACAAGAGGAAAGTTTAAAAATAATCCCAGTCACTAGTGAAACTTTATAAAAAAATCATGACTTTATGTTCTATCTATAGAACAGACGCGCGTGATTTTACATAGCCTATTACAACCAGCGGACGATAAAGATGCGTCTAACGATACCTCATTTGTCAAATTATGATAAAGTAGTTTAGTAGATACCTAGGTACTAACTTTTGCCCGCGACTTCGTCCGCGTAGAAGTCGAAAATGGTTCTAATAGGATTCGACCAAGGAATCACGTTGTCCCATACAAACTTTGCCCCCCTTTTTCACCCCCTAACGGGTAGAATTTCGTTTCTTATCCGATACCTACGTCATATAAAGATCACACCCTCCAAGTTTCAAGTCTCTACGATCAGCGATTTAGGCTCTGCGTTGATTCGTCAGTCATTCAGGACAAAGGATTTTATTTGTATAGATTATGCACAAAAATGAACATACATACTATTACATACCCACATACATAGGTCGGTACTTACATACGGGCCAAAAACACAACTTTCTTTTTGGGTTCGCCGTAGTCGAGTAAAAAGCATTTTATTGATTAGTTTATGTTGTTCAATTAGTTTGCATATCGAATTAATTTCCAGGTACAGAATGTAATGCGGAGCAATGTGCGGAACACGGCGCGGGAAAGTCGAGCGACGCGTTCGGCTCGTGCGCCTGCGCATGCCCGCAGCGTGCGCCTCTCTTCAGAGAAGACCGGGAACTTTGCGTTGATGATTTACCAGGTTAGTTGATTAATTACTTTCTTCTTTACTTGTGATAAGTAATAGAGTTTCAAAACATATTTAACAAAATTATGACGAAAGAGCCGCTGAAAGGACACATACATCCATCTTAAGATTCTAAAAAATTTACTTGTCAAAGTTAGTAGACGATAGAAATTAAGAGCTTTCTTCAAAAAATTACCTTAAAGCTTCTTACCTACTAATAATAAGTTATTCAACATTTTCAGTAAGATTCATTCTTTAATTTATGGTATCTTTCTATGGATGAATTCACGTTATGAATAGGTACTTGTTTATAAATCTTTGATGGCATAAGGTTCGGTACTTACCTATGTCCTAACATACAAGTTGTAAGATACACGATGTTTTCTAGTAACTTTAAATCGCGCGCTTTTTCTTAAAAGCATGGCTATTTCGAGTAATTCAACTAACTAACAGTTAGATTCCTAAGAACCGTAATGAAAATGTATGGGACAAATCTCTATAATATCAAAACAATCCACTGACATAATTATCTACACCAATTTATAGGTAGGTGAGGTTTCTGAAAGTCACTTTACAATTCTGCAGAATCATTCGAGTTATTACAGCTGTCGATAAATCGGATATACTTAAAACTACTCATCAAATGAGAATTTATAATCAAAAAGAAAGTTAAGTAGGTAGGTACTAAGATTTAAAAATGTTACAGGATACGGCTAAATCCATTACTTATGGCGATTCATTTTTGAAGTGAAAACTTCTTTAGCGGCGTTGAGCACTTTTTCTGTAATGGGTATAAAATCTTAAACTCGCGTCAGGACACGTGACCTGATCGAAAAAGCGTAAGACGGATGGAGAGTAGACAGCTATCCCCTCTCTACGGCGCGGCGAAAATGTATGCCTGGGCCTACTGTTTTTAATTTGGCTGTGAGTGAGTGTATTAAGACGTACATATGGTATTTTTTAACGGACGACTATTAACGGACGACAAATGTCGGACGA
This sequence comes from Idaea aversata, assembly GCA_907269075.1. Classification (NCBI taxonomy): domain Eukaryota; kingdom Metazoa; phylum Arthropoda; class Insecta; order Lepidoptera; family Geometridae; genus Idaea; species Idaea aversata. The sequence continues at coordinate 6,753,279 of OU026101.1, forward strand.
CTATTGACGGACGACAAATGTCGGACGACTATTTGTCGGACGACTATTGACGGACGACAAATGTCGGACGACAATTTGTTGGACGACAAATGTCTGACGACTATTTGTCGTCCGACAATTTTTTTTTTATCTCTCATTAAACCGATTTAACGAATTTAAATAAAATCGATTAACTGTTCGGTACATGTTAAGGTAAATTCTCCTTAATCTCACATCTTCATTCACGAATGTTTTACAGACTGAAATTCATTGCATATGCATTGATACTGATATATTTCAATGTGTTTATTAATTTATTTTCTCAAATAAATAACTTTAACGACTTACAATTTGCTACAGTGTTTGTCAGTTTGCATACAATTATGATAAACCGAAGTAATGAATTTGAATGAAATCGATTAAATGTTCGGTGCAAATTAGTAGAAATTAAGGGAATTTCTACATTATTTCGCATCTTCATTGACTAATGATGAAAAATTGAGATTTATTTGTTAGGTATTTCTTTATAAGTATTCTTTTTTTTCCCTTTCTTTTATTTTTTTGTTTATAAAAGTCTTCTATTCGTCACCATAACACAAGCCCAGATAAGCGAAATTATTATTAAATACCCTTCTTCCTAAGTTACCATGACACGTTTGGTCATATCACCATGACGCATGACGTCACACAATATTACCGTGATACTTTTTTGTGAATGCAGGTGTTCCATCAATTTATTAGACGCTATCACGTCAAAAAAGAAAGTAAGAATGATTTACTGCAGTCATTGCAAAGTAGAGAGTAATTAAATACGACTTCTGACATTCTTATTGAATCGCTCGACCACTGATGCGGGGATAGCGTTAATTAAAAATATATTTGATGCTTGGGAGGAGTCGCATGATGCGTATGGCATATTCTGTGACTTATCCAAGGCATTTGATTGCGTTCAACATAAAACATTGATCATGAAACTACACCACTACGGTATTAGGAACGGCGCCCTGGATCTTATCTCTTCTTATCTGAGTGGTAGGGTCCAGTGTGTCGATGTTAACGGAAAACGATCTCCCGGATCTGCGATAGTAATGGGGGTTCCTCAAGGATCCATATTAGGACCTTTCTTGTTCTTAGTTTATATAAATGACTTACCTTACCTTGTAAGGGACAACCATGGGATAGTGTTGTTTGCAGATGACACCTCCTTGGTGTTCAAGGTTAAAAGGCGTCAGTCCAACGTTGACGATGTGAACAATGCTCTCTCTAGAATAGTTGATTGGTTCAACTCCAATAATTTATTACTGAATGGATCCAAAACTAAATTAATTCGATTCACACTTCCAAATGTAAAACAAGTAAAAACTGTTGTAAAGATTAATGATGAGGAAGTTGAATTAGTCAGTAAGGCTGTCTTTCTAGGTATAACTTTAGATGCTAAGCTTCAGTGGGGCCCGCATGTGGAAGCATTGTCCAATAGACTTAGTTCTGCCGCTTACGCCGTTAAGAAAATTCGCGAATACACGGACATTGAGACTGCTCGTCTAGTCTATTTCAGCTACTTCCACAGTGTCATGTCGTATGGCATCCTGCTGTGGGGGTGTGCTGCAGATATTGATGCTATTTTTATATTACAAAAAAGAGCTGTCCGAGCTATCTATAAGATGGGCCCCAGGGAATCACTTAGAGAAAAATTTAAAGAGTAAATATATTAACGCTCTATTCACAATATATTTACGAAAACTTGCTCTACGTTCACAAAAATCCTGATATTTTTCGCAAAAATAGCGATATTCATAATTTCAACTTAAGAAACAGGGATGAGCTGACCTTGCCCGGTAGTAGGCTCCGGAAAATAAGCAGGTCGTTTAAAAGTACATGTGTGCTCTATTATAATAAATTACCTAAAGATGTATATGACATGTCCATTAACAAATTCAAAACTTTTATAAAGCATAAATTGTGCGGTAAGGCATACTATGATACCTCTTCGTACCTTAATGATAAGAATCCATGGATGTGACTTTAATTGCTCCATTTCAAATAATACCTTCAAATATTTGTAATATTGACCTTTGTGAGCGTGATCACATAAAAAAAAACCCCATGAGTTTCTTGTGCCTTCTTCTCATTGGTGGGCGCGTTCCGAAGGCACACATCCTAACTTAGTTTTTAAGACTATTTCAAGTGATCATGTGTATGTAAATACATAAGCATTGAAAGAAATAAAGAAATTTGAATTTGAATTTGAATGAAATATTAGCTTTTACTCGCGACTTCATGTAAGAATTACATTTTCGATAAACCCTACAGCTACTGTATGCCAAATCTAAAAACGATCCATCCATTTGTTAGAGGTGTGCGCTGATATTCAGTAAGTCAGGACTTTGACGTCTATACATAGGCACCTAAATAAATATTTTTTTTATTCGGACAGAAAGAAAGGACAAAAACTGAAAGCAAATTAAAATAAATAAGTTTGGGGACTTAGAAAATATGTAGATACCTATAGTTTTTTTAATATTTTGTAAAATCAAAATAAAGGTAAACCTACCAACTAAGTGATTGTTGTTTTTTTTTTCAGAATGTTCTCTAGCAACGTTTGGAACCGGTACCACAGTGCAACGGATACCTTTCGTGTATTTGCCACTTAAAGGGCAAATCATACATCCATCTAAAGAAATTACTTTTCAAAGTGAGTAGGTAGATGATAGAAATTTAAAAAAAGACCGTTAAGGGGTGTCCATACGCCAACGACCTTGGTACACAGCCTACTAAATAGTTACTACTGGCACCGGTCGCCTTCGTTGGTGAAAATTGTTGATTTTACGAATGTGTTGTGTTTTTCTCAAAAGTGCTGAGATGAATTGCCGAGATTTTGGCGTGATTTTGAGCCAAAAATATCCCATAGTTCTGAAGCTATCCTAAAATTAAGAATTAAAACTAGTCTAGCTTTGAAATGACAAGGAATTTTCGCCTCAAAATTACCCCAAAATATCGGTAAAAATTTCACCTACAATTCCATCTCAGCACTTTTGAGAAAAACAAAACACATTCATTACAATCAACAATATAAGTTTTAAGCGACGGGTATTTCTGGCGAGTTGCGTTTGGCAGCATAAGCAGCCTTAAGCTATTAATCAAGAATTTCATGTAGGTATCTATACCGACTTCGTCCCTCATGTAAAATTATTTCTGTTTTTTTATTATGCTAAACAATTTAGCTAATGTAAAATTAAATTAAATAATTATCATTTTATTTCACTAGGTAACACCAGCCTTGGAGTTTATTGAGTCAACGAAAATTAATGTCAGAAATAGCACTTGAGTTTTCCTTTGACTTAAATTCACCAATTTTCATACGTACGTGTTAACTGTGTTCCAGATGTAAAAATGCCAATTTGCGCTGTATCCGGTGCCCAATTTCTGACGCGTAAAGGTTTCCTCGATCTACGAAACACTCTAGATGCCGATGTTCCTTTTAATTTGTTTCGTGACGAAGGAAGAACATTTTTACAGGTAAGTAAGCTTATAAATAGAGACAGAGTTCGGATAGATGGATGTTTGTTTGAAATTAACATAGGCTAAATCACTACGCTATATACGTTCCTTAATATTTTTAACATGTCATCACCTCGGAGTAAATTCACTTTTAGCATAAACTTTAATGTCGTAAATTTACAAGGCATAACATTTTAGGCATATCATGATGATGATGAATTTGATGACATTTGACATACTTAAACTACTTTGGCATAATAACTTTTAGCAAAATTTCATTTTGCATAAGTAATTATTTTTGGCTTAAAATCTTTTCACATAAATTTCTTTAGGCATAACTATATTTGACATAAACTACTTTAGCAAATGTAGTTATGCCTAATGAAATAATGCTAAAACCGTTATGCCTTGTGAGACTTTATGACATTAGAGTTTCTGCGAAAAGTGGTGCTCCCTAATCAGAGATATTTACCTTCCTACACCAATTTATTTTTCCTCTCTTTAGCAATCTAATCTATCTATCTAAGGTAGAACTTTTTGATTAAGGCTTAAAAATTTGTAAATATTTCAGTGGAGCGGTGAGAATGATGTCCGCGCACGGATGTCCGGTAGAGTAATGGTTGTTCGGCTACTGTGTCGTGATGTTGCGGCAACACCAACTTCACCGATTGACTTAAGGGGTGTTTTTACACCCTGCGTTGCATTTAGAGTGCAAGGAACGCCGCCAAAATCGTCAAGTAAGTGAAGAAGTTGGATTAGTAGATCTGGAATGAGTAGTTGACAATTCTGGATAAGTAGATGAATCCAGAATTGAAGTGGTACCCAAAGTAAATTGCCCCGGCTCCAAGTAAATTGCTAAAGGGCCGTGTGTTTTTAATAACCTTGAAGTTTCTATTAAGTTTTCTATTGCAGATGTAACAGAAGTCCTATTCGCGTCAAACGCTCAAACATCTGACGCAAACACTGCATCAGGGTTGACTGTAACAGAATACGTTGCAATTGGCATCAGTTCACTTCTACTCGGACTAGTCTATGTCGCCTCTGTTTTTCTTTTCTTGCACATCAGAAAACGTAGAAAAGCAGCATCGAACGAAGGAGACAGTTTAAATAGATTGAAAGGCCTTAAAAAGAAAGATGGCTCTTTAATAACAGAGAATGACATAATAAGAGTGAATAGTGAAAGGATGCAATCGTTACCCAACACAATGGTACATGACAATGGAATAATAAAGAAAAATCCACTGCTGACCATGAACAGATTTCATGATGGTAAAAGTTTTCCAAGTGATTCTGGAAGTGGATTGTCAGATTCTGAAGATTTTACTGATGTCAGCACTAGAAGTGATGAAAATTTATTTAATGTGAGTAATAAATATACCAATTGTATAAAAATAAACTTCACTTTAATAAATTATAGTGAAATATGAAACATTATTATTTCAGGTCAAAACCACAGCAGCTTTAATACATCAACATCATAGTAATTTCAAAATAAACAATGATAACACTGAGCTCAGTCATCGAGATGAGTCTGGTATTGAACGATTGCCCGACGAACATGTATCGATAGTTGAAACGACAGACGACAGAGAAATCGCACGACCAGTTGGTACTACCAGAAGAAAACTATATTTCAATCCCGCCTACTTCGAACCTCATTTAATGGCGGTAAGGATATTTTTCAAATAATTAAAGTCATTTTTTTATCTATTTTATTATTGTATTATTAATTATGTAAAATGATTATAAAATACCTATATTTCTGTTTCAGGAACCCCCTCCCGCTGCTTTAGAGTTCCTAGTAAAAATAAGAGAAGTAATTTCAATAGCAAAACATAAAATGGCAGCTAAAAGATTTCAACCTATCCTTAACGAAATACCTGAAGAAGAAACTTATTCATCCAATGGCAATAGCATAGACATGTACCAAGGTATGGGAAGCCAAAGAAGTGGAAGCGTAATAAGTCTAAAGAGAGAAAACAGCCGAAAGAAAAATTGCTTGGGTTGTCCAGGTTGTATGTCTAACAATCAAAACGATGTACTGCATTCAGCAAAATATATGGCATCGTGTACTAATTGCGTCGGTGCAAAAGGAGATAAACAAAACAGCATACGAAAGTGGTTGGAAAACATACCGTTAACCAAACAAGCATACAATGAAGTCCACCCTAGCCAGAGTAATACAGCAAATTCGCTATTATCTTTGCCCATATCAGAACATAGGCATAGAATTAAGAAGCAAAACAGTTTTACGGCTACCGGAACAATGTATACGAGCGAAGATATTTCGAAATTGAACAAATCGTCCTCGATGTCAGTACGATCAGAACCACTGCTTCGTTCACATAAATACAATCTACCATTGCCTGAGTTTGATACTTCCATGTACCAAAACAATCGTTTCAACAACAGCTGTTATGGACAAACTATTTCTCAAATAGACGACATTACACCAATAGGCTTCACAGACTATCAGCCAAGTAGTTTAAGAAGCAATCAAAGACGAACTAAAAATGATTTGCCTGATATGGTAAACGAAGCCATAGCTTTGGATCATTGTGCGAAATCTTTTAACCAAAGTAGCTCAGATGAAGAGAGATTTACGAGTTGTAATAGTAAAGGGTCGATTCCATTTACAAGAAATAACTCAGAGAGTCCTGTTACTAACGATTATGAGACTGATAGTTTAGAACGTAGTACAAATAAGAAAAATGTGCCACCGACTGATTATTCAGATATTCCATCATCTCAAGCAAGTCCAAGTTTGAGCGCAGCATTACCATTAGAAGAGGAGTTAACCATGAGAAACGCTGTTTATAAAACTCATTCAAGTAATAGCAACACACCATCCCCGCACAGAGAAATTAGTATAGATCACAATCTTTATGAATCGATAGAAGGAATAACTGGCAAAAAAATTAATAACATAACAACAACAAAAGCTAAAAATGATTACAGTTTAGTAAGTGAAGTATATGTCAATAACAGTTTTGGAAGCCCCCCTGCTTCGCCGAGTGGTTCCGATTCTTCAATGAGTAGCAGAAAACTGACAATATCTAAAAATAATTTAGAAGAAAAACCAGGATGCCTACTAATTGAAGTTAAAGATTCTCCAGAAAATTATATAAAAATACATGAATCAGATGATTTTGAACCCGATACTTTAGATCGTAAACATCCCAAAAACAAAAATGTAAAAGAAAATAATGATTACAATGTAAACCCATTCTTAGCAGAAAACAACGGAAATCGCTCGAGCCAACGAATACAACTTCGAAGTAGTGGAACCTTTAAAAAATCAGTAGACAAAGTGGAAAGTTCTTCAAAATTTCACAGTCTTAGAAACGAGTACGAAAATAGAGCTACTTTGGAACGGCCAAAAATAATAACGGCCGTATACAGTGGCTCAAAAAGTCTCGACGAAAATATAGACGAATGGGAAGAAACAGTAGAATGGACTAATGATGAAGGCAGAATTCTAACACTAGAGCTTCGACATTCTAAAAGGCAGCGTCAAATTACTCCTCCTACAATAAAACAAGTTCAAAATCTAGTTCGACCAGATGTGTTGCCACCTTTGCTTCCTAGTGATGACGATCATATTTATGAACAACCAAGTTATCCGCCGCGGAAAGTAGTGGATCCCGAACAAAATATGTCAACAGAAATGCCTTCAAAAAACGGAAGCGGCAGAAGCCTCAGTCCGAGGTCATATCTTCAAAAGTCAACCATTGAACCAGTAACCAGTGACAGCTCTTACATGGGTGCTGAATCAACCTACGAACCTTCATATAGTTCGTTGAGGGCTTCTGTCCAATCACAATCCTCGGAGTACGAAAACGTAGATAGGATATCAGCAGAATGCAGCAGACATTCCAGCAGAAGAAGAACTGATAGAAACCATAACGGAAGCAGCATAAACACGGACACATTTGTGAAAAGTAATAAGACAGAAAGCAAGAGGTTTAGACGTAAAAAGTGCAATATACAAGACTCAGGTTACCTGAGTAGTGATTCTACTAGTTCTAGACAAGTGCAAAGAAAATTAGTGATAGCTAAAATCTTGACTTGTAGTGAAAGTGACGATACTGAAAATGAAGCTAGAAGTGAATCGGGTGCCGAAAGTGTTGAAACACATTCAGTTTATTTCGACAACTTTAGAAAGCCGCAAGTCAGTTTGGAAAATGACAATTTCAGATTCAATAACAACAAACTTACAGACAGTAATCGATAGCTTAAACGATGTAGTAATTGAATAGTTTGTAGTTTATCTATAAAAGTGCAATGAATATAAATTATTAGTGTGCAATAGCATGTGCAATACTCGTCTCTATTATTATTAAATTTTATGTACTTTTTAGCATAACATTAGAAACCTCGAGTGAATATTTTAGCATAAGTTATGGGATAAGAAGTTATGGTAGGTGTTGTAATTAATTATTAACTATAAAAATGGCCGGTTGTGCAATGCAATAATAGAATAGAAATTAAAAGTTAAACTTTTAAAATTAGATAAGGTTAATTGTAATAATATTTTTACTACTTTTTTTTGCATAATTGTATACGAAATTGTTTGTTGTTTGTAATATAGAAGCAGAGTCAGGAAATGTAAGCTTCCTAGTACCTGACATTATAAAATGCTCCAGGAAGGAGTGAATATTATCCTTTCTGTGAGAGCAAGGGTTCGGTTGAGGCTTTTTGACTTAAGTTGGTTACAAATAATCTTTTATAACCAGAAGGCCAATTCTCGTAAATAGCATTATATAAATTACATTGCAATATGATTCCGATTGCATTTCAATTACAAACAAAATCGGTTCATCTGTTCGGGAGCTACGATGCCACAGACAGACACACTCACAGACACGTCAAACTTATAACACCCCGTCGTTTTTGCGTCGGGGGTTAAAAATACCCTCAAAGTAGCTCAAAATACCCTGAAAGTTTTTAGTATTCTCAAGAATATTTTTAAGCTATTGCATAGCTTTTATCGCGGGCTTTGAGTGCGGCGACCGAATCAAGAAATTCCGTAACGAAAATAAAACCTAACACCCCCCACTCCGCCTACCATGTAGCTCGCCGAGCGTTCGCTTAACGTGTATGTATAATATGGTACGACTTGACGAAGCTCGCACGATGCAATAGCTTAACGCGGCAGTCCCCGAGTGCCACACGTTTTTTTTGTAATCGAAATGCAATCGGAATGATATTGCAATGTAATTTGAACAATGTTATTTACGAGAATTGGCCTTCTGGAAACAAATTAAATATTTTTTTATTTTATTTGTTCTAACGTCCTAAGTCCTTAGTGCTCAGTTTCGGATATTATTATTATACTTTAAGAGGATCACATACCAATCCGTTTCATTCTTTAAATTGCCACAGTATGTTATGTTATTGATGTCAATCGCTTGATTCCAGGTTTACGTGTACCTATTATTATTTAAAAATCTGAGGTATTTTATTAACTTACAACTTGGATGGAAAACAAACTTAGTTTACAATGTTAGTTTATTTAATAAATTACACAAAAAAATAACATCGAAATCGGACAATATCAAAGGGCTATTTGTTATTGTGGAAAGTCAAATTCGCATTAGGTCAAACACTCAAAATGAAAAGAGCATTTAAGTATTTTCAAAATGTATAGATAAGTACATGGTATTTCACCTTCTGAAGTGAAATAGACTTACGATAAATATTAATTTAAGAACATACAGTGCAATAATTTTGTTTCTAAATCCAGCAGCGGTTAAAGTATTTTCATACCTTCTGAAGGTCTATTTATTCTCGTAAATAACATTGTTCAAATTACATTGCAATATCATTTCGATTACAAAAAAATACCCTCAAGTAGCTCTTTTTTGTAATCGAAATGCAATCGGAATGACATTGCAATGTAATTTAAACAATTTTATTTACGAGAATTGGGCTTTCGATTACTTGTCACCAACAGTCAGGGATATTCTTCTTTCGGTAACGGGTAAAATAAGTTTATTTAAAATTATGATTAGCTGATATTATGGTGCTCATAAACACAATGGATAACCGGGTACTGATATAATAAGTTCAAGAAATTATATTCTTGACATTTTAATGTAAAAATTGTAAATAAAAAAATAAAGTAATTTAAAATAAGATTTTTTCATTAATGTTTTGTTAAAAAGCTTTTATTTCGAAATTTCTCTATAACTTAACTCAATCAAAGGAATGAATAGAAAACTTTTACAAGGTTATCATATTTTTACTCTTATACGGCGAAGCCAAAAAGGAGGGTTATATTATGCAATATTATGCATCTATGCAAATTAATTGACCACTATACACTTATCAATTGTGAAAATATTTTCAGTAATTGAACACTTGATTTCAGGGAAAAATGCTCTAATGTGTATAGTATGCGTCATAATGCCAGCAGATTCATTTTGTAAATTTTTAACATGTTTTTGTTCAATAAATAAATTTATTATTATAATAATAAGCCCACTATCTACCATAATGCTACCATAATACTATCAACAAGTATTGGACTTACGTCCTTCTTCTTAATAGACGTTACACACAAACATAAATACTTGAATTAAAAGTACTCACTGTGATTATTATTTTTTACATGTTAGCTATGTATTTATTTGGCCAAGTGGTATAAGCCACCACCCGCTACAACAACCGACGTGGGATCTATTTACAGGTTACGTTGTTATAATAGTGCTGCACAGGATTGTAAACGTTACGGTGCTGGTTGACTTTTGAACGTTGATTGTACCTACATATTTAACCTCTATAATTGATCTATCAATAGTATGCTTGTTATGTGTTATCTATTGTAATAATTATTATAAAGAGGAAATATTTTTTGTTTGTTACGAATAGGCTTCGAAACTACTGGATCGATTTAGTAAATTATAATCTTCTTTTGATATAATATTATTAATTAAGAATGACTACAAAGACTCACTCAGAACACATAAAACACAACTTACGATATTAGGTATACCGCTTTAAAGTTCTTTCTATCTATCAAAACCCACAAACTCGTGAAAATGGTGCTTGAAACAGCACCAAAATATCGAGCTCCACAATATAAAATACCCCGTTTTTAAAAACTTTGATTGTGAAACTAACCATATTAGTTTAGAATCATATATTCTGCTGTATATTTAAATAGGAAATAGATAATTATTGTACGTTTGAAAATGTAAGTTTTCACATAGCCAGTATTTAATATAAATAGATATACTTATATTCGGCTATCACCAATGTGTTTATAGTTTTTACGGATTTTAAAATATGCAATAATTAGGTTAGAATTTAGTTACTTTAAAATTATATTTCAGAAAAATGTATAAATGTAATCAATTTACGGCCGCCCTCTGATACGTTCCCCAATGATACTTTAGTTATCTCATGTTTTGTCACTAAAGATTTATTTAGGGACGTTTTTAAGTGCAGCCGTTAGTGAAAAAATGCTAGTAAAAAGCAAGATTGTTTTTTATAAGGTGGAGTATGCTCTCTTTCAATACATATCATTTTTACCCCAGATGTTAAAAAGTGTAATTAATTTAAGTTCAGTATCCCTACCACAAGTTGCTAACCTCGATCAAGCATACCGTATTAAGTATTAACAATGACTTCCAAACTAGAATCAACCAGTAAGTGACCCCCAAGATAGAACACTTAAAACATTACAATAAAGACTCTGTTTTATCACGCTTGCGGTCAATTAGGACAAATGTTTTATTTTACATTGGACTTAAATATCTTATTGAACATCTCCCAAAATCACTTTTCCCAAATTATCAAAATGACTTTTTTTTTTAATGTCGCCGTCTATTTCAGCTAAACAGAGATACTGTTGTAAGCTATCTATTTCAGCTCGTATTTGTGTTGGCCGATTCTAGTCTTACAGTTTCGTGGGATATACTCAATACGATAAGTTTGATCGAGTGCGTTAACAACTCGTGATAAGGCCTTTGTCTGTTATCTATATCTGTTAATGTGAACGCAGATTGACCAGAGCCGAAAGAATCGAATTTTTGCCGTCCACGGGAAAAGGTACCTTAAATTAATAAAGATAAAGATACATTTATATTTCAGAGTCGGCCGCCTCTGACGATGCGGTCGACTCTGATAACGTCATCGGAAATATAAATGTAGGTACCTTATTTCTATTATTATAAGGTACCTTTTTCCGTGGACGGCAAACATTCGATTCTTTCGGCTATGTTCAATCTGCATTCACCTTTAGATATCATTCAGTCTACAAATGCCTGCCCTACCAATGTCTCTCTCTACTAGGTTTTAGGGCGTGCGTTTTTAGACTGCCAGACCTAAGATCTCTACGGAGTATAGCACCAAAACGAATTACCCGATTTTAATCCGGTTTGTTTTCATAAGAAAGCTGAATTTTCGATCAATCATGTTACCTGTTTGATGAAAATTGGTTCAGTCGTTTTGTGTGACTGTAAGGAGAATTACATTTTTTAATAAAATATTTGTTCCTTTGCATAGCTGTTTTCATCATAAATTACAAGAAAATGTTATGTTGTTGATATCAATTGCATGAATAGTTTGTATTCTAGGCTTACATGATTTCTTTTCCAAAAAAAATGTATATTTAACTTTACAACATTTAAGTCATAAAAAAAAGAAATATAAACCTAGTTTAGGCTAGTTTACAATTAATTAATTCCACAAGAAACACTGACATCGAACAATATTAAAAGGGGAGAAAAGAGCTATTTATTTTGTATGGAAAAGTGTGCGGTAAGTATGCGGAAAAGTAACCCGCTTAAGCTGCCAAACGCAACGCGCCAGAAATACCCGTCGCTTACAACTAACATTGTTGATTGTAACGAATGTGTTTTGTTTATCTCAAAAGTGCTGAGATAGAATTGTAGGTAAAATTTTTACCGATATTTTAGGGTAATTTCGAGGCGAAAATTCTTTGTCATTTCAAAGCTAGACTAGTTTTAATTCCTAATTTTAGGATAGCTTCAAAACTATAGGAAATATTTGGCTCAAAATCACACCAAAATGTCAGTAAAAATCTCACATACAATTCCATCTCAGCACTTTTGAGAAAAACAAAACACTCTCGTAACAATCAACAATGTTCACCAAGGAAGGCGACCGGTGCCGGTAGTAACTATTTAGTAGGCTGTGTACCAAGGTCGTTGGCGTATGGACCCCCCTTAAGCAATATATTTCAGATAATATATTCTCTTATTATGTAAATAAGTATCTATAAGTATTGAAATCATAGTTTTTATAAGCTAGTTAATTTTTAAGTTTGCAATATTTAAGATTTTCGATTGGTGATATTTCGTCACAGACGAAAATAAATAGACATGTAAAGATAAAATTTATTTTTATTATTTTTTTTTAATTGTGTTTTATAATAGTGTTAAGTTTATTACAGTTACGTAATATTATTTATTTTATCCTACTTAGTTGAATTTTTCTTATTTTAAGAGAGCTAAGTATAAAAATTTTAATGTTGCAATTTAGTATAATTATTCAATTCTTAATAAATTAATATATAAATATAGCTTACTTTTATTTACCTAGAATTTAAACTTTAGCTTGGCTATAGCGGCGCGTATTAAAGCGAGCTATGGGGACTATATCCCACTGAGTCGTAATTACGAAACTGAGCCGTAGTGACATCTACTGGATTTATTTAGGACTAGCAGCACTACACGGTTTCATTCGCGTAACCCACGATCCTATGGGAATATCGGGATCAACGATCAACTTTTGTTCTACGACTTTTGTCAGAACCTAAGTAATACATATCTCAAAAAATATATTCAAATGTTTCTAGTACTATTTGGCCATTTTCTATGTCTATGCGGCAGAGAGGGCGCGCGAGAGCAGGCGCGGGCGGATGCATGAAGGAAGAAATTCATTCCTCTATAGAAGAAGGAATTCTTTCCTCTATGATAGAAGGAATTCCTTCCTCTATGGAAGAAGGAATTAATTCCTTCCTCTATGGAAGAAGGAGTTAATTCCTTTCTCCATGGGCGGGCGCGTCATCTCGCCCGCACTTTACCATACGTACTATGATTGATTCTATGGCCTTTGTCGAGTTGAATATTATTTGAACTGATGAATTAAATTTATTATTTTTGTATGGATTTTTTTATAATGAATTTCCAAATGTCTTAGAACAAAAATTGATCGCTAAGGTGCACAGAAGTAGCCTTCATACAAGTTCCCAATAACCTTATATTATTATAATATGGCACATATTAAGACTTACCAACAAAAATAACCATCAGTCAATCACCATAGCCTCAGAACTATCACAAACATTCAACATTCTAATACCACTCCTTGCTTCTTCCTCTAAATTTCCCTTAAACTCGTTAAATTTTTCCACGCCAGCAGCTAATAAGTCAATTTGAGTGCCAATCTTATTCAAAACATCTGGTGATTTACTTTCACTCATATGTATCATAGAATTGTCTAGATATTCTAGAATGGTTTTAGATCTTTTGAGAGTGGAGCTGGCGTATTCTGTATAGTTTAAATTCTCTGTACGTATATTTGTGCTTGAATTGCTGTTTGTTGTTACTATTTTGTGTGGTATTAAATCTTGAATTGTATGGGTGAGAGCTAATATTTGGGATGGTGACCTGTAATTAGAAAAAAAACACATTGAATTATTAAAGTTACAAGCTGCGCCCCGCGGTTTCAACCGCGTAAGTACTGATCCCGTGGGAATATCGGGATAAAAAGTAGCCTAAAGCCTTCCACGGTAAATGGACTATCCAATACAAAAATAATTTTTCAATTCGAACCAGTATTTCCTGAGATGAGCGCGTTCAAACAAACTCTTCAGCTTTATAATATTACTACCTGCGCCTCGCGTTTTCACCCACGTAAGTCCTGATCCCGTGGGAATATCGGGATAAAAAGTAGCCTATAGCCTTCCTCAATAAATTGACCATCCAACACAAAAATAATTTTTAAATTCGAACCAGTAGTTCCTGAGATTAGCGCGTTCAAACAAACAATATTAAAGTATAGATTAGCCCCGCACCCGCGGTCCCGATCCCGTGGGAATATCGTGATAAAAAGTAGCCTTATTGTTAATCCAGGTCTCCGGCTATCTACATACTGAGTTTCATCGCAATCGTTCCAGTAGTTTTTGCGTGAAAGAGTACAGGAACGTTTTAGTATACAAAACAAAACTACCAAGCATACGAAGTCGCGGGCAACTGCTAGTTAGCAATAACTAGCACACTAACCTTGAATAAACAGAAGTGCTAACGTAATTATCAACTGTCTCATTAAATACAATCATTATTCCATTCAGGACGTGATAAGGTGATTTCTTGTACATTATAATATTGTCATCTATTTTATCCATCTGTAGGTAGGTACAGAACACTTCTTGGAATGATATAGGTGGGTCTTGGTCGTCTTTTGTATGAGTGAAAGATAGTTCAGTCTTTGTGGTTGAAGCTAGAATTGCCAGGACGGTGGTTTTGTTCACTGAAAAAAGTAAAAAAAGAGAATATTACACATAGCGCCATTTAGCAACAATCTAAACAACTAAATATTTAAAAAAAATGTGAGCCGTCACGGGACGCCTGGCATATGTGAAACATCTTGTAAAAGTAATATGCAGAATAGAACATATTGTGATAGAATCGCACAGTCGATTACGGTGTACACCGTACACACTACTGCATATAGACTGTATTATATACCATCATATAGCGGCATGCGTCGCCACGCCAAAAATCGGTTTTACGTGCGGCTATAGATGTATCACATCAATAAATATAGTGGGAGACTTAACACAGCGCCATCTAGCTCCAAACTAAACAACAGATAAATATGCACTTATTTCTTTAATTTTGTAAATATATACTTGTTCTTAATATACATACAGAAACACCTAGACTACAAACAAATATCTGTACATAAATTATAAGTTTGAGGCGGGAATCGAACCCATAACCTTCTGCGTCGCATGCGGGTGTTCGCTACAGAGGTCGTCAAGGTCGTCGTAACTAAGATTTTACTAAGATTCTTGTCGAAGATTTGCGTGTCAAATATAGTGACAAGCGTTATGGATCCAAATGTAACCATAACCCGGTCACATTATCTCGAGACCTGGCGTCGATGAAAGTTCAAAATTTTAACAATGAAATGTTTAAAAATATACCACGAAAACAAGTCGACGCGTATCGGCAACGAAAGTGCTAACTGTACTGACGCGCCGTGGCGAGCGCGGGGAGGTGAAAGGAGAACGGGGCGGGAGTTTGCATTCCAGCCAGGTCTCGAGATAATGTGACCGGGTTGTAGGTACATAACTCGTCATTTTCCGTATGAAGAATTATTTTACTATATTATGTACTAGCTGCGCCCCGCTGTTTCACCCGCGTAAGTCCCGATCCCGTGGGAATATCAAAATATAAGTAGCCAGTAGTGGTGGTAGTAGTAGTATTAGTAAAAGTGCCTTCCTCGATAAATAGACTATAAAACTCAAATTAGAATTTTTCAATTCGAACCAGTAGTTCCTGAGATTAGCGCGTTCAAACAACGACGGACGACTTAATTAAGGTCGCGGGAAGTCTTTGGACGCAGAGAGCATGCGACCGATCGCTCTGGGCCATTATTCATTAAGCTACAAGTCGTTGGGCGCGCGTGACTAGGGGCGGAGGGGGTGCGGTTTTTGTATGGCAATCTCGCTCTAATCACGCGCGCCCGACGACTTAAACTTTAGTGAATAAAGGCACTGGAAGTCTTTGGGGGAGGCCTATGTTCTATGGCAGTGGATGTCCTGTGGCTGATATGATGATGATGTAAATATTGCAGGACATTCCACACATCCCCATCTAGCCCCAAGCTAAGTAACTAGACTTGTGTTATGGGTGCTAGACCACGGATATACTACTTATATACTTTTCTTTTGTAAATATATACTTAAAATACATAGAAACAACTAGACCACAGACAAATACCTAAGCATAAATACTTGTCTGAGGCGGGAATCGAACGGCAATACTATATACAGTATGGGTCTTAAGTAAATGATCAGTTTGCTACAATAATACTATAAACAAGCATTGAACTTACGACCTTCTTCTAATAGACGTTACACACAAACATAAATACTCGAATTAAAAGTACTCAGTGTGATAATTTTTTTCAACATGTTAGCTATGTCTCTAGTTGGCCGAGTAGTATAAGCCGCCACCCGCTACACCAACCGACGTGGGTTCGATCCACAGGTTACGTTGTTATAATGTTCAAATAGTACTGCACGGGATTGTAAACGTTACGGTGGGCAGAGACTTTTGACCGTTGATTATAATATACTTACACTGATATTACACATTAAGTATAATATACTTACACCGACCTCCACTTAGCAGATCAAACGCATCACCCATACAATCTATTGACGATATAGCTATATCTTCTAAACTCAATATATATTCTTCATCTGCCACTTTATAACATATTCCAGGGCTCAGATTTATTCTACTGTTCACTCTGAACTTGATTTCTTTCAGATCAATGATGCATATTATGTGAGAGTGTTTGTTCAGAGGCAGTTTAAGGATTTGACGCCAATATGGTGGTGTGTTGCATTTTTCAAATGATTTAGTTGTATATGTGATGCACTTAAAGGCTGTGTTGTGTAAAAGCATGTGGACGGATTGCAGTGGGCTGAAAATTGTTTGAAAAATTACTTAATAAATGGTAACTTATGACTTTAAATACTTAAAAAACAGATTGACAAGTGAGTGATCTTATAAGGGTTCCTTTTTTTACATTTTGAGGTACGGAACCTTAATTAATACAATGGGTTTCCTCTTATATATTTCGGTGGTGTTTGTAAACTAAGCCAGGTGAAAACCAGGTGACTTGGCGCACTATTTTTTTTTTACCCCTGGACTAAAGCATCTGATGAGATTGAACAAATCCAAACAGCTAGGTGGCTCCCAAGAGACCCGCGAGATCCTCTATCTAATTTTAAATTAGCTCTTATTGGACTTTCCTGACCAACCGATATTGGATATTTCATGCCAAGCAAAAGGTATTAACACTGTTTGTGAAATCATATGGGCAGCTCCTTAACTATACTTTAGGAGTATGCCGATTTTCATCCACATCGGTCAAGTCATTTGACTGTGAATAAATAAATAAACAATTTTTCCCATTATAAAATTAGTTAGAACTAGGATTTGTCACAGAAAACCAAAAAGAGGCATACATAGGTAAATAGGTATTTAATTGAATCACGTATTAACCTATTAGCAAATACATAGATATAGTAGTAAGGCAAATAAATACTTACTCTTTGTATTCATTTACCACATCTATTGCAATAATCAGCATTCCGTTACATGCTTTGATCCATGGAGATGTTATGACTCTTAAAGCACCAACAGCCTGGAAAATTAAGTGTAGGAAATTAAGTAGGTAAAGCTAGCTGCGGCCTGCAGTTTCACCCACGTTTGATTTATACAACTCTTGTCCTGACAATAATGAAACAAAAAAAAGAATTATCCAATTTGGTGCAGACGTTTGGAAGTTAAGCCAGTAAGTACATACCTTTCGGTTATTCATTTTCATTTGTAAAATACTAATGAAGTAAAGTTTCAATGTTGATAATATGTTAATCTTCAGTAATCTTCATTCTTTTCTTATTAGAATAAGCTAGAATCGCACCCAAATAGACTGGCAAATGAGCTAATGCAAGATAACACAAGCTTCAATCGATTAACACAAACAGCATCAAGAGACCTTCTGGAGTGAAACTAATATGGGTTCTTCACTGGACGGACACCATGAATGACAAACTCACTCATCCACCTAACCAGTTGCTGAATGTCTTATGGACAGATTGCAATGTAAAATAATAATAAAAAAGTTATCTTCAGAAGTATTTATGATTTTAATTAAATTTGGCTTGGTGATATTCCCACAGGATCGAGTTTTATGCAGGTAAAATCATGGGGCACTGCTAGTTAGTAGTATAAAGTAGGTACTTGGTACTAACAGGTTTAACTTACATTTTTGTGTCCACTTTGAAATAGAGAATCCTCTGAATTTGGATAAAGCGTGTTACAATGTGCTAAAGTTACAAGCTGTCTTAATTTCCTGTAATCCTGTAATGTCTTCTCATTACATTTGTAAGTATATTTAGCTTCAACTAGTTTTCTTTTTAGTTCTATTAAGATAGGGCTCGACTCTTCAGTGTAGGTTTCACTGAATACCATTCTATCTTCTTTTATGTTGAAATTCTCATCATAGGTCACAGGCACCGCATCATCTTTCTTAATAACTTGCAAATAGGCCTGTCCACTGCACTCAACATCATCGAAATAACATTTTTCTACGTTATTTATCGTTTTTATAACGTTCTCTTCCTTTCTAGACACGATCAAAAGATCGCTGTTTGTTCTCACTAAGTAAAACAAGTCAGATTTGAGATTTCTAAAGATTTGTATCTCTTTTGGTGGTGAGTTACACTGTAAATCGAGGGAGAACGCCAAGTCTCTTTGATAATATTCTTTTAATACACAATCTTTGGTGCAAACAGTAACATCGATGCGGTGTGTTGCACGGGGATGGTGGTCGTAGAAAACGAAGCTGGTGATGTCGTTTACTAAGGACATAGGAACTAATGTTGCTAATACCTGCTTTATACATTCAGTAACTTCTAACATTTTCAAAAGTTTTAGAGAAAACTTCACAAAAACAAATAAACTATCTTCACCAAAACAAACACAAACAACAATCTGATCTGACTTTTTAAAAATAATTCCACCGACGACAAGGGCAGCCAAAATACTTTTAGCCCGTACAGCCGTTTCTGAGGTAGGTAATTAGAATTTTCGTTTTCTTTCTTACGTCTAAATTCAGTGACAATGTTCCCCATCCCCATCCAAATCCGTAATGTTTTTTGAGATCAAATAAAATATTATTATTGGTTTTTTAAATTAAAATAATCAAATCATGGCCGTAAATCTCCTTGGGAAAAATTTCAACCGTATAGTCTATGGCTCACTTATAGATTTTGACATTTATCGGACCACGTGACTCGTCTATAATCTCTATGGCATATCTCTATTTTCTTGCCGCCATATTTATTTGTCTTATTGTTCTCAATTCAAAGTTGTTTTAAATAAGTTTTGCTTTGATTTATTTCCGTAAATTGGACGTAGTTTAGCTGAAACGGCTCAATCCACAAAAAGTCACTTTTGACTTATTGAGGTTTGAAGTTCAGATGATAATTCTGTAATGAAGTTACATTCGGAATATTTTGAAATTTATGTCACAAAAAGTAGGCATATATACCAATACTTTTGGGTCAATTTGTGTTACTAAGACTGACGTATTTTCTAGTTATTTGGTAAAATGTAGGTTTGAGTCGTTTTTGCTAAATTGGTTTTAACATTACGGAGTGTTTCTTTAAATTTCTCAAAAAGGACTTAATCAACAAAAAAATTTGAAAAAACTGATATTTAAATAAAAATTATGTATTATTTTGCAAAAAAAAGTGTTTAATTAGAAAGTACAATATTTTAGTCAACTTCTTGTTCATCGTAATCAATGTCCAGCTCCTGTTCGACCTCAAAAGTCACTCCATAGTACCAGCTCTTCAACGTTTGGGTCGATATTATTTTTTGTGTATCGTGCCGGGCGCGATCCGACCTCTTGTGCTCCTCGACCGGCTTCACCCTCCAACCATGTTAGTGTTGCAGTGGAAGGTGTCATTGGAGCCGGCATGTGTGCCGTCATTGTGTGGCCGTGGTTGGCGTTTGTGGAAAGCAGTATTAGTGGAGATGCGCGGCCGTTTTGGCTCGTGATAGGTCGTCGTTCGTCTGTTGTCGTTGATTTTGTGCTCGTTTTAGGTGCTCTTCCTTTTCTTTCTCCATTTTCAGCTTTTCATCAGCCGATGCGTAGTTTTTTGTATTTTGGGTGAGAGTGTTACATTTGTTGCGGGTGTCTTTTTTTTAAGTCTTGCAGCACGGGTTAACGTTTTTATAGAGTTTTCTTTTTGGGGTTACGGGCGAGGCCGGCTTCTTGGATTCGCCGTGTACAGTTTTGGTTTCTTCTAGATGGGTTTCGTAGGTTTTTTGTACAGTCATTCCCACTTTTGGATGCTGACGGTCACTATTGTTCCCTCTCCTGTGATGGGATTCGTATTTTGGGTAGAGAGTTTGTTGCTTTTTTGATGGACTCCATATCTTCTGGTGTTTTATTCCGGCCACCCTGTTGTATACCTCTTTGGTCTTTGGAACTCTTATTGGATCGCTTTTTTTGCAAACTCACGTCAACTTTTTTTGATGATATTTGAACATTATGTTGGAGCATATCGTTGCAAACTTTTACACCGCTTATAAAGTGTTTTCTTCTGTAGGTTCTAGGTTTCTTTTTTCCTGTTTTGTTGTTAGTGGCTGTGTGTGATCTTGCTTTTGGTTCTTCTTTCACATTGTTTGTAATGGATGGCAACTGCGATTCATGTGACCCCAATTCTATGTATTTTTCGAGCTCATTTCTTCTTTGTTCTTGTGGAGCCTTGACTTGATTGTTTGGTACGACTACAAGCGTGGTTTTGAGGTGCTTTCGATTCAACTTGTTTGGTTTTTGTGTTGTTTGGTAAATTTTATATTATCGTTGTTTTTTCTAGGCCAGGGTATGATTAGGATATTTTCTTTTACGACCGCTTTTCGCATTTCCCTTTTGACTGTTGTTTGCTGTTTCTAAGTCCTGCCTAACTGAATCTTGATCCTGAACTGGATTGGAGATATCGTCAACATTTTCTTCATGAAATGAAGAAACTGTTGACGATATCTCTAATTTAGTTCAGGATCAAGATACAACACAAAAACCAAACAAGTTGAGTCGAAAGTGTTTCAAGATTGTGCTTGTGCTAAGCAATGTTTTGTCAAGGTTCCGCAGGAGCAGCGAGGAGGTGAGTTCGGGGAATGCATGGAGTTGGGGTCATATGAATCGCAGTTGTTGTTTGTTGTAAACGGTGTGAGGGAGGAACCAAAGGCAAGATCGTGCACAGTTGCAAACAGTAAAACGGGAGGAAAGAAACCTGGAACCTACTATTTTGTGGGCGGTGTAGAGGTTTGTAGGGATATGTTTTTGCATGGTTTTCGTTTGCATCTAATAGGGTTGACGTGGGTTTGCAAGAGAGGCGATCTAATCGGAGTTTTAGAGACCGAGGAAGTGTACAGCAGTGTGGCTGGAATGAGCAACCGAAAGGGAATGTGGAGTTTATTGAGAAAGTAGTGGACTCTCTGCCTAAATGCGAGTCCCATTGCGGGAGAGAGAGCAATGGTGATTGTCAGTGTCTAGAGGTGGGAGTGATTGTGCAAAAGATTTGCGAAGTTTGTCTGGAGGAAGCCAGGATTGTGTGCGGCGAGTCCGGGAGGCCGGTTTTGGCCGGGACCTTGAGGGAAGTGTTCTGTTAAAATTTTGACTTGCGCTGCAAAGGTTTGGGAAGGGACACCCGGGATGTAGGGGCCTGCGCATCGGCTGGTGAAGGGTTGGGATTGGAGACAGAAGGGGAGGAGCGTTTAAAGCGAGCATGGGATCGACGACAGCAGATGAGTGACGATCTGTCGCGAGCCAGGGCGGATGAAACCTTTGAATTGCCGCGCATCCCTGCTAGTGTTGTTTCTGCAAACGCCAACTATGGCTGTGTAATGGTGGCATGCATGCTGGCTCTGATGACGCCGGCCACTGTGGCGTGTGGTTGGAAGGTGAAGTTGGTCGGGGAGCGCAGGGGGTCGGATCGTGCCTGGTGCGATGCATGGAAAGTAGTATCGACCCAAACGTTGAAGAGCTGGTCATTTCAGCTGAATGCAAAATAACTTTGTTTCTTTGTAAATCAATTTTATCAGAAATAACTCAAGCAGTTTGAGTAGATTTAATTAAATATAAAATCGCTTTGTTTCTTTGTAAATCTATTTATCAAAAATGACTCAAGCAGTTTGAGTTGTTTTAGTTGAATAAAAAATCGGCTTGTTTCTTTGTAAATCGATTTATCAGAAATGACTTACACAGTTTGAGTCGTTTTAGTTGAATATAAAAATAAACTTGTTTCTATGAAGAGAATTTAACAGAAAGGATTCAAGTGGTTTAGGACAATTCTGTTTATTAAATATGAAATATTTATCTTTCAAATTGAATTTATCAAAAACGATCCAAGCGGTCTGTGTTATTACAGTGGTTTGTATAAAATTACCCGTCATTGTGTGGTTTGGTTCTCATTATTCAAAAACCATCCTTTAGGTCAACCGCGATTCATGCGTCGGCATCGGCATCGTTTTCATTTTGACAGCCAACGGCGAACAGCTGATCATTTCGTACCGCGCTAATGCCATACCGACGCATCGATTACGACGGACGATAACGATGCCTACGGAACGAATGATACGAGATTTTTGACAGTAAAAGCCATGTAAAAGCTACCGCAGTCGTGTTTTAAGCCGACGGCGTTGCCATCGTTTTGTTGAATAACTGTCAAATGAAAACGACGGTGATTGAGGCGTCGCTTTCATGCGTCGACTTCGTTTTATTTTCCCTAAATATAATAAAATAGTGAATATCGAACGCCGGGGGATTGTGCGATCGTTAGCTTAAGGTTCTTGCTACCACACACAAAAATTTGTGCATCATTTTCGACTCACAAGGGCGAATTTTGTTAGTTTGTGTGCGGATATACTTAATTCCGCTTTTGCCCGATAATGAGAGAAGCAATGGGATTAAACCCGAAATCAAGGTACGTGTATAACACGAATGATGAATTTAATTAGCGAATCAGCTGCGTTTTTCATAGTGGGATATTTTTTTAACCTCGCACTCTTTATTTACAGATACCTACCTACCTACCTACTGCATTAAACTTTTACGCACTGGTAGCTACAGAGAGGTCTAGGAGCTAATGATGTGATTCACCTCAGCCAGCAGGCAACCTTCGAATGCTTGCAGGATGTGACGGAGGCACTGAACAATCCTGCAATTTTGAGGAAACAAGTTTCCACGTTCCCAAAGCCAACAAGTTTCTGTAGCAAGAAGGTAATTTGATTCTTAGTTTTGTTGGGTGATTACTAAAACACTAGGTAGGTATAGTTACTATTCTAATACTAAATTACTTTTACTTAGATCCAATGACAAATTTGTATTTCCCAGTGTGCTTGGTTGCATTGACGGGACACATGTGGTTACCTATTGTAAAGCCAAGACATGATGAGGAGGCCTTCTACAACAGAAAAGGATATCATTCCCTTAATGTAGGTACCTGTGGTAAGATATTACATTATTTATTAAAATTAATATTAGCATCCTCAACATTTGTTTGTCCCGGGAAAACTAATATTCAAGGTAAACCACTGTATCTAAAAATTTGTTGAAGAAGATGGGTAACAAAAGGGATTTCAAAAGATTCTCTTGGGAATGGGAAATAGAAAACTTATATAAGAGGAGGCGAGACTGAAAATCAAAAACTAGTTTTTTATTTTAAGTATGTTAGTCTTTTATGATAGGTAGGTATTTGTTTTAGGTAGCATACAGTGATAATTATAACTATTCTATAGCTATGTTTGTTATGTGTAAAAAGATGTGTAAGTAATTACAACAATTAAATTACAGGTGACTCGGGCTGTGCTCAGTGTCCATGGATTGATGATTTCCATTCTCCATTGTGAGCCAAATTCACCAGAGGGACATAGTAGAGAGTCCATGTGCGCACTACACGATTATTCTACACCAATTTTTTTAAATTTTAATTTTATTAAGTATCAAGAGTAAAGATTTTTTTGTTTGAGTTATAAATAAGCAAATATGTAATCTAAAATAATAAATACCATGCATAGAAGATATATTTGTTAAATAAATTAAAATTAAATATCACAATGTTTTTCCTTATTTGACTATGTTCAATTTGTAAAATCTTTTATCAGAGTAACATGTTTGGCCAACTCTCTACTCTTTGGCGAAAGGCAGCTGTATCCGCCTTGATGCCCGCCAGTTCGAAGGCGACAGTTTCGAGCGCTGCCGCTATATGCGCTATTGCACGCCCATCGCTTCCATCGCCGCTCGTCGAAGGCGAGGCGATGCTGCTTCGCTGCCTACGCCCATCGCGGCTGCGATATTTCTACTGGGGCTAGAACAAAATATACGTAGTGTAAACAATAAATAGCGTCCCGTTTTTACCCTTTGGGTACGGAACCCTAAAAAAGCAATCATTGCACAAAAGTCTGTCTACATGCATTACTGTGCAAAGGGTTTGGATGAAGTTGTTCACAGCAATTATTATTGTCTACACTTCTTGATGAATGTTGCCCTGTCACATAAAGATCATCTAATGTATACTATGTACAGTATGGGTCATAAGTAAATGATCAGTTTGCTACAATAATACTATCAACAAGTATTGGAGTTACGACCTTCTATTAATAGACGTTACATACAAACTTAAATACTTGAATTAAAAGTACTGAATGTGATTATTATTTTCAACATGTTAGCTATGTCTTTAGTTAGCCGAGAGGTATAAGCCGGCACCCGCTACACCAACCGACGTGGGTTCGATCCACAGATTACGTTGTTATAATATTCAAATAGTGCTGCTTGTAAACGTTACGGTGGGCAAAGACTTTTGACCGTGGATTGTACATAGTTGGTTATGCAATGATGAATTTATGAAATGCAATAACTGCCTTATACTATAGTATAGTACCTAGAGTATCTACCCACATATTTATAAATTATTTGTCCACTTTGTTTATTTGGCAAAAAGAAGAGTGAAAATATATACATTCCCACTGCAGGGACAATGGCCTCCTCTCTGAGAGAGGCATATATTATGTAATTAAATTATTAATACATGTAGGTAATTAAAATAAGCCTCACTTGATTTTCAACTGGCCTTTCGCCTCTTCATCGCCGGCGCCGGCGCAGGTAAGGCCGCAGTTGGAGATTCTAAAAACATACAATTTTTTTATATTAAATTTTAAATTAACATGCGCCTCTAATTGTCCTACCAAGAAAAGAGGATGGCTTTTCGTTACTTCATATCATTGTGTATTTTTACTAGCTGTTGTCCGCGACTTCGTCTGCGTAGGGTTTGAATTTTCCAAAATCCTTACTTATCGGATGCCATAAATGAAAAGTTTATAATAATAATAAATGTTTACTTTGGAAACCTTAGTTACTTACAGTCTTTACTTACTTTTAACCCAGCAATAATAAAAATATCAGATTTAAACATACCTTGGACTGGACCTCTGCTCGTAGATGGCTGGGGTCGGAGGGGAAAGTGTGGAGTTCCACCTCAGTCGGACTATCCACATTGGCCAGGGTAGGTTGTGGGACTTCGTCAAGCTATAAATAGATGGGAAATATACATTTCATATTTTTTCATAAATAAATCTCATGATAGACAATACTAGTAAATATATGAGTGCAGTGAAGGCGGGCACATCCTGTCTTTCTTTTCCAAAATCCATAATCAATCAGTGAGCGAGCACCTATAGCTCAACACCTACTAACAAACAGCAAATGCTGATCACAATGGTACCTACTCTATGTTGGAAACAACTTGATATTTAAACTCTTAAGTTAGTTGTATGTTTTTTACTCTGTTGATAGATTAGTTAAGTTAGTGCTTAGTTACTTATCACTTGAGCTCAGTGGCATGCATTAAGAATGGCCAGCAGTGGACGTTGAAAGGCTGATATTGATGGTTAAATGACATGTTATTAAAGTTAATAATGTTTTAAAAAAATACAACAGAGATACATCTAATACATAGTTAATTTGGATAGACTTACCTCGCGACACTGAGCGCCCGTGTTAGACGTTCCCGTTCCTTCGCCATTGAGTAAGACTGCCAGCTACTCTCACAGCGGCTCTAGCTTGAGGCGTATCGATGGCTTGGCTTCCATAAATCCGACCTTAATCGTCATTTGCTGACAATAATAGGTAATAATGTAACTAGCTAGCGTAGGTACTTTGCTGGTCGCTTATTTTTCTAGCTACTGGGAATGCAGTCACTACAAAGTATTGTAAAGTATATCTACGCGACACACTCACTTACTGTGTTTAATATTATCTTTTCGAAAAGAAAGTAAAAATAATTTATTTTCTTTCAACAACGAAACTTAAATGTCAACATACAATTTTACGTTCCGTTACAGACACACGCATATTTAATCAATCTAATGAAATATATTCTAAAATGATTCTAAACATGTCAAGTTGTAAGTAATTTACATTTCATAACAAACAATATAAAAATTATCTTATTTAAACCTTTTAATTTTAATAAAAAAAAACAATTTGTTTTTGTCGAAATGTTTTATTTTGTAAGGTTTGTTGCGTAAATCGAACCGGAAAACGACGCCAATATTTCATTCACTCAGTATTACGACGGGTTCAATTACGACGTTCTTTTAACAGCGCGGTACCAAATTTAAACACGATGGCAACGGCCGTTGTCTTCCGAAACCAACGTGGGTTTGAAACCTACGCATAGATGGCGGTTGCCCTACTTATCTATATAGTACCAAAGATATTTTTTGCTGAGTGAAAGAACCAACCGTTAGGACCTCTTTGGCGTATATAAGTCATTTTGGACCACAATGTGGTTTGAGTCGTTTCAGCTAAACTACGTCCAATTATCCTCTCAATTAATAAGATTGCAATATCGTTTTGCTCTTTGCAAAATGTTTAATTCGTGCTGTGTGAGTAGGCGAAAGGACGTCAGTATGTTCGTGTTCTCAAAAACTGAGATAGGACTCCTATATTGGCTTGTAATAAGCTGTGATAATCTTCGAAGCTTGAGTTATCAAGAACTTCGAAAGCGCTTTGTGTGTAGGAAGGATTTTGAAAATAGATTTCTCTGTATGAATCGGCAAAGAATGCGTCTGCGGCAAGGAGCATAACCAACATTGTTCACGGAGAACGAGATGAGTCGAGACGATGACTGTAGTTCCTGAATGTCCTATCAGTTTTACTGACACAGGTATGTACCTACTATACTTGCTAGAATAGCTAGGTACCCCTCAGTGTTCTGTTCACCAATGTACAAAACCAATCAATTTTAACCCTTAACCTACAAGAAACTTTTATGTACCTACACAGTAAGTACCTACCTACATCAAAAGTCTTTAGTGATAGGTACCTAAACAAATAAAATACAGCAAAAGGCCTAAAGGAAAGTGTATCCAATATAATTCATCGATGAACACGGAGTTAAATATTTGAAGTTTTAATCTAGTAATCGATCAATTATTAACATGAATATGAATAGTCATGGCATAGGATGGTATTATTCTGTTCTACAAAATCAGGAGTTATTTTATGTTTTATTCAACCGTTGTATGATAAGATTAATTTAAGATTAATAATTAGACCTAGCTAATATTGAATGTTTTTCAGCCACTGAATATGATGACCATGATTACTGCTTAAAGAGAAAGCATGTGGATAATTTATACTGCAAACCAGCTATTGTGGAAAAACGTATGAAAATTGATAAGGATAGTAGAGGATAGCAATGCTGGCACTTCTGAGGATAAACAAGGTCGAGATGCAGTGGAATCTGGTTAGTATAGTCAGATTTACCTACCTAATTGATGTATTATTATTGATTATTTTATTGATTGTTATTATTATGTTTTTTGCAGAAATAGCTGGTAGCACACCTATTTCGCTGAAGCTAAACGCTGGCACTTCTGAGCAAAAAACGAGGTCGGGATGCAGTGGAATCTGGTAAATAATCTATTTTTTTCCTTTAATTTTACTTACTTTTACTTTTAATTAATATTTTTGTAAATGGCCAAACAACGTTTGCCGGGACAGCTAGTAGTAATATATAAACAAGCATTAGGCGTTTAGTTTACATTAAGTTTTTTTTATTACAGCTCGCTATGCTGATGGAAGGGAAGTCAGTTCAACATTAAAAAACACCGGCGAAGTGGTATCATTCTTCGACGATCTATTTGATTCGGTCAACGGAGTGGGTTACAGTAAAAAATCCAAAGGGAAACCGTTACGACACGCCGTAACCGAGACTTCGTCGCATCATGAGTTTTGGAAGGAAGCAGTTATAAAATTAGCAAATATAAAATATGTGGACATGAAGACCAGCAAAGAAACGTCTGTGCCTTCGTTAAAAAAAATTGTGACGACTATAAAAAGTATAGAGAGGATTTGGAAATGTTTAATGGCAAAAGGTATAAAAGTGCTGCGACCATGTTACCTAAACTCTGACCTTATAGAAAATTTCTTTGGTCAGATGAGGGCTTATAATTTTCGAAATACTAATTCTGATTGCCATACTTTTAAAGGTACCCTTAAATCATTATTAATCACAAGACTAATTAATTCCACTCCGATAGTTACAATTGTGAAGAAGACTCAGGGAAACAACTTTTGATTTCCACCACAAATTGCAGATTGTCCACCTGAGTCTTCTATTCTTAATGAAAGCACATCAAGCACAGCTAAAGAAGGACTAAGAATAGGTACATTCGTGGGCATACACAGCTGGTTGGTTAGTAAGAAAAAATATCAATCAAATTAAATGTATAAACTAAAATAAAATGTATACAATTGAGTTCTTTGTAAGAATTTGATTCATTATTATTTATAAATAAACTTGTTTTGAGTAAGACATTGTTTTCATTTATTTTAATTAAATTAAAAAAATAAAACCATTTTTGCAAAGAAAGCGTAGTATAAAATGGCTGTATGTATCAACCGACCTAAGCCACAACAATTTCCCAAATAAAAAAAAAATATCTGTCACTTTCTATAAGTGAGGGTGTTTTTTTTAATTTGTGCGGTTCATTTTCGTAGTAGGAGAGTGATACGTCTGATGCGTTAGCATCTATAGTAGTCTGTGAATCAAATTATAAAAAGTTTTTAAAAACTTAACCTGACGTCACCATGACTGATGTCACAAATGCAATGCTGTCAATGTCACACAAAAAAAACATCTTGAGCTTTGCCGCCAAGTGCGAAGCGTGTCGTTCGCTTCGACTGAGATGATTTTTTATTTATTTTGAGCTAATTTCTAAATTAATAAAATTCTATGATGTTTTGCAAATGTAAATCCCATCTTGAGACAGAGGCTTTTTTCCAGATCTATGGTAAATTCTTATTTTGTGTGTAATAAATTATAATTCATTAAAGGAAACCCCAACACGTTTTGTTGACATTAGCTAAAATAAAATATACACAAATCGTACGAAGCCTTTATTTAAAAAAAACTCCATTGGCGGGAACTGGGCGGGATTTTTTTGTTGGTCTATGGGCGGGATTTAGAAAAATGAAAAGTCTTGCGCTTGATTTGCATGTAGAAAAAGTGAAATATTTCCTGGCGCTTGAAAATTACTTCTGTCTTTTTTTAGTCACTTATTTGCTTACTCAAACCACATGAGTAAAGAATGACTCTCTGAAAACTCTACAAGGACTAAATTCTCAAATTGCAACCCATCCTAAATCGTAACCCAATAACAATAAGGATTTTTTTTGTAATGAAGGCTCCATCAATAATTATATCTGTAGGTAAGTTTATAAGGTCGAATTGGGTCTAATCCAATGGTGAAAATTGAAAATAGCCATAGGTATAAGTACTTACCACAGCAAATGGGTCTTTTCAAAAAGTGCATTTTTGGGGTGCAATTGTTTGAATATCCTTGTCAAATCTTCACTAATTTTTCACAAGGGATCCCTTAAATCTAAATCGGCATCAAAATATCGGTGCGGTCACTACACACTATAGACCCCTGTTTACCCGACTGCAAGACGCGTTGGAGGACTTGGAGGGTACCTAATGTGTTTTTTTAAGTTTGGTAAAGAATCCCTCTTTTTTAGGGTTCCGTAGCTAAATGGCAAAAAAAACGGAACCCTTATAGATTCGTCATGTCTGTCTGCCGTATGTCACAGCCACTTTTTTCCGAAACTATATGAACTATAAGTATACCTACTTACTGTTGAAACTTGGTAAGTAGATTCTGTGAACCGCATTAAGATTTTCACACAAAGATAGGTACTTCATTTTACTCAAAACTCCATTTTGTGTTTAGAGATTGTGATACTTACTGTGTTCATAATAACGAGGGCAGAGTAGGTAATTCAATAAATTACTCTTGATATAAAATCTTGTCATCCAACATTCGCGTAATGGTAATTATATGCGACATGCATGCGATATGTTAACCATGTGAACATTGTGAACGCATTGTAGTAGGTAGATAGTGTGCATGCTGAAAATGGTGCGCGCTAAGTGACTTTTTTCGTTACCTAACTAGATAAAACTGGATATGTAGGTAGGTACGGTCGAAGTCAGAATTGCAGACCCACCGTAGAGATCTAAAATGACTATTATTGCAATATTTTTGACGCGATAACGTCTAATAAATTGATGGAACACCTTCATTCACAAAAAAGTGTCTGACGAAATATTGTGCATCCGAATAATATCGCTCATCTGGGCTTGTGTTATGGTGACGAGTGACGAATAGAAGACTTATTTATAGGGAAAAAAAAACTAAAGGAATAACAATTTTTGAATTTTCATTGTTTCCATAAGACGTTATCACGTAAAATTATCGTCCATAACCCAACTTTCAGATATTTATTTAATAAATACATGAGCTGAAATCTTGCCAGGTCGTGACAGACTGGGTAGACCCAAGAAGTGCTGGCTTGACGTCGTAAAGGGTGATATGCGTGCAAATGGCTTTACTTACCAGGATGCCGAAGACCGAAGAGTGACCGAAGAAAAGTGGAGGCGTAAAACTAGAAAAGATAGATACTTAGTTAAATTATTATTATTTATTGCAAACACCATTTTTAAATTAGGTAGGTCTTCACTTACTTAATATCTGGTAAGCTCTTCACTTCATTTACTAAATAAGGGCAATGCTCCCACCTTTGTGGATGCTAGGCGATCGGAAGTAATTGATGTAACTATGGCCACTAATGGTATTTATAGGAGAATTACTAACTGGCGTGTGTCTGACGAAGTTAGTGGTTCTGATCACAGGTATATCTGCTTTAGATACGATACAGAGGACTCCATTCCAAGTGTACGGAGAAGAAATCCCAGACACACTAACTGGGATGTGTACACTAAGGAATTAAAAAATGAGTTAGGATCAGTTAAAGGTAAATTGAAGTCTACGGTTGACATTGAACTTGAGGCTGAGCGGGTTGACCGGGCCATTAAAACGGCATGGTACACAAACTGCCCAGAGAAAGCAGTAAAAGGAACTAAGGTTCCGTGGTGGACGCCAGAATTAGAAAAGAAAAGACAGGCGACTCGCCACATCTTTAACGACGCCAAGTCCAAGAGATGTTACAAAGATTACTCGCGAGCGCTTACCGAATACAATCTGGCAGTTCGCAAAGAACGAAGGAAATCATGGCAATCTCACTGTAAGGACATTAATTCTGTTTCTGAAAGTTCAAGGTTGATAAAGGCAATGACTGTGAGTAGAAGTAACACTCTAAATGCTGTTAGAACCAATGACGGGAGACTAACAGAATCTGGTAAAGAAACCCTAAGGATCATGATGGAAACACATTTTCCCGACTGTAATATTCATGATAATTCTGGCACTGATGATCCCATGCCCGTAGAGGAGCAAAATCTGCGAACTACAAAAGCGGACTGGGATGTTGCAAAAAAGGTAGTAGAGGAAAGAAAACTCAGTTGGGTATTGCAAAACTTTCAACCATTTAAATCACCAGGTCCGGACGGCATATACCCGATACTACTACAAAAAGGTCTTCTCATACTAGGCCCGCACCTGATGCGGCTTTTTAAGGCCTGCATAGCCTTTGGATACATTCCAAAGATATGGAGGGAGGTTAAGGTAACATACATTCCGAAACCAGGGAAGGACAGCTATGAAGAGGCCAAATCATTTCGTCCGATAAGTCTCTCGTCTTTCCTACTAAAAACCCTGGAGAAATTGGTAGATCAATACATAAGGGATGGGCCTCTCACAAAGAAACCATTTCACAAGCTACAATGTGCCTACCAAACCGGGAAATCAACCGAAACCGCGTTGCACCATGTAGTCACGAGAGCAGAGAATGCAATTGATGGTCAAGAGATTTGTGCGGCTGCGTTCCTGGACATTGAGGGGGCATTTGACCGCACAACATTCGAATCGATCATGAAAGCCGCCAAAGAACACGGCATTGACCCTACCCTCTGTAAATGGATTGACTTCATGCTGAGGGGCAGGAGAATAAGGTCATTTCTATTAGGAGATGAAATTCACGCCACAACAACAAAAGGATGCCCTCAAGAAGGGGTATTGTCACCTACACTGTGGTGTCTGGTAGTAGACTCCCTCCTAACCAAACTGAACAGAAGGGCATGCTACGCTGTGGGATATGCAGATGACATAATATAGTTGTCATGATCAATGGTAGATTTCCGGAAATTGTCTCGGATCTTCTGCAACAGGCTTTGAAGGACGTGGAGGAATGGTGTGTTGAAAACCATCTCACCATAAATCCCAACAAAACTACGATTCTTCCTTTTACAAGAAAGAAGAGATTGAGCAGTTTGAAGAAATTGCTTTTATTTGACACAGAGTTAGAATGGTCGACCAACGTGAAATACCTTGGCATGACCTTAGACAAGGAGCTCACATGGAATCTGCATGCCAAGAAGGTGACAGAAAAAGCTATGAGGGCCCTCAACATGTGTAGATCGGCGTATGGCAAAACCTGGGGTCTGAAGCCTAGGGTACTGTACTTCATCTACACTACTATGGTTCGCCAAATTTTAACCTACGGCAGTGTTGTATGGTGGACCAGAACCAAACTAACATCATGCGTAAAGGAATTAGGCAAACTACAAAGGATGGCCACTATGGCTATCACAGGAGCGTTTAAGTCCACGCCTACGAAGGCGTTAGATATCATTCTAAACTTAACCCCTCTTCACATCTTCATACAACAGGAGGCAATTAAAACCTTATACAGACTAAAAACGGCAGGCGCTTTTAACTGCAATAGGCCCACAACGAGGCATACAAAAATGGAGCTTAATGATGAGCTTCAAAGGAAGATGAATATGATTAGCGACGTTATGCCGTGTGTTAAAATCTTCAAAAGAAACTTTAAAATACATGTCCCCACAAGGGAAGACTGGACACAGCAACTGCGCTCACCAGACGCAGACTGCCTCATTTGGTACACAGACGGTTCGAAAACTGAGTCTGGTACTGGAGCAGGTATTTACTCAGAATCTTTACAACTGTGGAGTAGTTTGGGTCAATACACTACGGTCTTTCAGGCAGAGATGTATGCAATCATAGCATGCGCAGAGGAAAATCTGAAAATGAGTGTAGAGAACAAGACTATCTACATTCTTAACGACTGTCAAGCGTCACTAAAGGCCTTAAATTCCTGCAAGGTCAACTCGAAATTGGTCCTGAATGCGGTGAAAACCCTAAACAAGTTGGGCCGCAGGAACAAACTACGACTACTATGGGTCCCAGGTCATGTAGGAATAACGGGAAATGAGAAAGCTGATGAGCTAGCAAGGACAGGATCGGCAAGTGCTATGCTTGGACCTGAACCATGTATGGGCATGCCAGCATGCACAATCATAAAGGCCGTAAAGGATTACGCTGATAAGAAACACACGCAAGAGTGGGAAATCAGTCAAGGGTTGCTACATTCGAGGAAATTCATAGGTAGCAGCACCAGAGGGGCTTCTAAATTCATATTGAACAACAGTAGAAGCAAAGCACGAGCTGTGGTTGGTGCCTTGACAGGGCATTACGGAACCAATGACATGCTTTTAAAAATGAAGTTAACTTCAAATAGTGACTGCAGAGCCTGCGGTGATGTCAGGGAAACTATGGAGCACGTACTGTGTGAATGCGACGTCTTAGCAGCGAAGCGTATGAGCCTCCTTGGGAATGCGTTTCCCAAACCGGAGGAATATAGGTTTCTTCCTCTCAGTGGGATCACCGCGTTAATCGACCACTTCTTCAAAGAGTAAGAAACATCAAGGTAGGGGTAAACACAGAAGATCCCATTGGGTCGAAGTGTTGCTGGCAATTTGTCAGCCCCCATTATTTATGATAGATATATAAGATAGAAATTAGGTAGGTACATTAAATATAAAAAAACATAACTTAAGTCTAAGTGTTACAAAGGGCGGCCCTAATCGCTCAAAGCGATCTCTTCTAGGTAACCTTAAAGCGGACCCAGTAGGGCTCCCGAGAGATTTAGACGGGAGATGTCAGAAACGAAGAAAGTCAATTTAGATTTAGGGATGCAACCGGGAAATTGCTTGGACGATGATGAAATTAATGAGTTCAATGACTTTAAACTTGAACTCGAGCAAGACTTTAGAATCTTGCTTGAGTTAAAAACATTCTAATGAGCTTTGGAGCAGTTTTGGAGCTCTACGGTGGACCTGCATTTCTGACTCCGACCGTACTTATAGCGTGTGACTGAAAAACACTAAGTACCTAACCTAGATCCCAGATAGGTAGGTATCAGTAGCGAGGGGTCCATACAACCCGATTCCCGTCGGCTTATACCTTGCATTCCTTCCTAGATACCTACCTATCTTGTTAATGGTACAATTTGCTAAGAGCATATTTGTTTTATTCAGCAGAACTCAATCTCTTTCGTCTTTACTATTTGTATTTTATCGGCTTACCTGAAAAGAAAATTTAGCTCTAGCTACTGATAGGTGGTACCTATGCTTACTTACTTACAGATGCTTAGCGATGGGGGGCCGGCGAAGGGACCGGGCGGACCGCCCCGGGCGCCCGGGCACCACCATTAGGAGGGCGGCAAAATTGGGGAAAAAATATTTTATGCAGTTACTGGCGGTCAGTTAGACAATTAATTTTTCAAGAAGATGGTTTGAAAAAAAATATTTTTCGCTTAATTCTTTCCAATCGTTACGTTTTTTTTTCACCAACACCAACATAATTATTTATATGACGTCAAAAGGGGGGTGAATTGCCTAAATTATTATTTATAAGCCGTCAAAAGGGCGGCAAATTATAACTCCGCCCCGGGCGACAGAGACCCATGCTGCGCCACTGCTACCATAGTTTAAATCTAACATCCAACACTGGTACCATAGTTTACTTACATCTTACGAAAAAAAAAAATACTAAGTAGAAACTAAAATTACAATTACAATGGGCGGTCGTATCGCTAAAAGCGATCTCTTCCAGGCAACCTTTGGACAGACTGAACCTATTGAAGGATGCGGGCTTCCCGCCTCAAACATATTTATGTAAGTAGGTAGGTATAGAGGTAAGTAGGTAGGTACTTACGATTAGTTACGATTCGAAGTATAGTTAAAACATTGTTTAAGTTTGCTATCCGTTGTCTGGTCACCTTATCATGATTCAAATATGAAATGAAATGTCCAATTTTTTTTACGCCTTCTTACTCCCAACGGACCCTTGTCGAGAACTTTTTCACGCCCATCGTCCCCCCTGGTGGCTAGGAGGGACGGTTAAGTATTTATTTATTTTTTCTAGTAAATAACATGACCATGACGGACAAACATTAGAATAACTATAAGTGATGTTTCCTCTATCCGTCTATTGTTAAAAATTACTATGACGTTGAGAAGTGCTTATGTAGGTATTAGAGTGTGTAACAAAAACCCTGTATAAAAAACCAGGTTTCTTGAAACAAGAAATAATCCTCTCCCGATAGACGCTACAGAATAATTTTATGGTTTAAGAGGAAAGGGTACCGGGCTCTCTCTCCATACAAACGTAGTCGAGTCTTTCTCCCCTGGATAATGACACTACAGCAATTTTTTTAGCATAGCACTTATAGCTGCCATGACCGGCCCCTATTATTTTTTTTTTTTTTTTAACTCTTTCTATGATACCTACTTAGAATTAAAAAAAAAAAACAAGACATGGGGGCATAGTCATGGCAGTTAAGTTAATTTATGCAACAAAAATATTTGCATTAGTGTCATTACTCTGGAAGGAAACAGACCAAACAGTCGACTACGTTTGTATGGAGAGAGCGCCGCGCCGGTACCCTTTCCTCTTTAGTAAAAAATCTTAAAATGTTAATAGTACATTGCGATACAAGTGTGGAAAGTTGATCATTCCATAGAGGAGGTTTATGACGCGCGAGCGGAACGCGAGCGTGGCAAAAGCCGAGCTGGAATGATCAATTCACACGTGTATCGTACGACGTTTTTTATCACAGTTGCGAATAAAAAAAGACTTGTTAAAATAATAATAAAAAGTTTTTAAGAATTTTAGGTTATGTTTACTATTTTTTGTTAATTACACTCCCGAAAGGCTAGGCAAAAGACTTTTAACCTATACAGCGTCTGATATACCTACAATATTTTTTTAGGGTTTTTTTCATTTGTTTTTGCGTCGGCGGTTAAAAACAGAATATAATGGTAAGGAAAATAGTACATTGTTATCCTAGGTGTGAAAGTCACTCATTACAAGTCCCGAGACGGAGTTTGGCGCCCGAGCGTAGCGAGGGCGCTAATAGTTCGAGGGACTTAATGAGTCTTTCACCCGAGGTAAACACTGTGCTTTTCATTACGAATAATACATAAAATTCTTTATAACAACGAGAGTGAATGAGACTATGAGACTCCATACCACATGAGTATAATTATTATTCTTTGGTGTAAAAAAAAGCAAGGAGGTTAGGTTTTTGTAGTTCCTAATGTGTAATGATACTGATACTGGCTACATGCAGATTGCACAAGTCGTGCGAAGCCATAATTTGACATGACAGCTGTCAGTGAAAGCGATTTTCCCAAGGGCTGAAAGTTTTATTTTCTACACGCTCTTCAGGCATCTTTAAACCTACTTTCGGAGTATGAGTAATGAAAAATATATTTATGTACTTACCTAAAAAAAAAACAAAATAAACACAAAACTCAATTTTTAATTATTTTCAAAGACGTCATCACGTAATATTATCGTTCGTTATCAGACTTTAGAGACAACCTTTTGAAAAGAAGAAAAAAGGTACCAACAAAGAGTTTTAAGCCAGCAAGGCTTAAAAACTCTTTGGATGGTACCTTTTTCTATACATCAAAACAGTATAACCCAGATAAAGGAGATCATTCATGTTTCTAACAAAAAATACCCACAAAAAGATGCCGGCCAGTAATAAAAATTGTTTCTATCTTGTAGAGAATAACATTTTAAACAATGTTTACTAAGGCAACAAAGAGCTACGATCAAAAATCGTTGAGTTATTTTACATTGAAAACCCAAAAAATGCATTTATAGAGATCCGTTTGACCACTTTTAAGATCCCACTAAAACTTCTGAAAGGGTTATTGGATATACCTATGTATATAAATATAATAAAAACAGACAAAGCTTATCCATTTACTACTTATTTTTATATTTTTTCTGTAGTACTTAATATCTTATATGTGGTCAAACGGATCTCTACAAAATGCATTTTTTTGGGTTTTCAATGTAAAATAACTCAACGATGGTTGATCGTAGCTCTTTGTTGCCTTAGTAAACATTGTTTAAAATGTTATTCTCTACAAGATAGAAACATTTCTTTTTCTGGCCGGCACCTTAATTTTTGGGTACGATTTGAATGATGTCCTTTAGAATGTTTCATCTACTATATGTCATTAGCAGTAAGATACGTATTTGACATATCGGGATTGATCGGGATAACGTATTATTTTAGCACTAGTTGGATTTTTTTTTTATCGCACGCGTGTATAATACGTTGCATTATGAGCCTAAAAGCGGTTTAATAAGATCCACTTTATGAGCAACTGTGATAAAAAATATTTTTTGATGTGAAACATCTATAGCCGCACGTAAAACCGATTTTTGGCGTGGCGACGCACGCTATACTAAGACGCTATATGATGGTATATATATATACAGTCTATATGCAGTAGTGTGTACGGTGTACACCGTAATCAACTGTGCGATTCTATCACAATCTGTTCTTTTCTGCATATTACTTTTACAAAATAATGTCGATGTTTCACATCTACCAGGCGTCCCGTGACGGCTCACATTTTTTTTAAATACCTACCTTTTGTTACACACTGTTGATACCTATCTACTTATCAACTATTACGGTAGTAGGTAGGACCTATTAGCACATGAGTAACTCTATTAGGTAAACTACAAACCTTGTTTCAAGGTATCTAGGTAGGCAACACATGTTTTAAACGCATATCTACAAGAGACTAAAAACTACTGAAAAGGTCTTAAATTAAAATACAAGACATTCCACTTACTCTATTTCCTCTTATATTGAGGTAGGTACAGTCACATTACCAATTAGCTGAACCCCACGTGACCCAGAGCTCACTCGCAAATCTGTAAGGTTGTAAAGTAATGTTACCTGATTCTGTTGTTTTTTAAACAATATACTATACTTACTTACAATACAATACACAATATAAAAAATGTGAGCCGTCACGGGACGCCTGGCAGATGTGAAACATCGACATTATTTTGTAAAAGTAATATGCAGAAAAGAACAGATTGTGATAGAATTGCAGTCGATTATGGTGTGTAGGTACACACCGTACACACTACTGCATATAGACTGTATATATATACCATCATATAGCGTGCGCGGCATGCGTCGCCACGCCAGAAATCGGTTTTACGTGCGGCTATAGATGATTCACATCAAAAAAATAACAAAATAGGTAAATACTATATTTTTTACAGATTATGCGAATGAACCCTGGGTCACGTGGGGTTCAGCTAATTGGTAATGTGACTGTACGATTGGAATCAGAATTCCAGACCCACCGTAGAGCTCCAAAACTACTATTACTTATTAGTGTTTTCAACTCGAGCAAGATTCTAATGTCTTGCTCGAGTTTAAGTATAAAGTCTTTCAACTCACGAATCTATTACTTAAACTAGCTGCGCCCCGCGGTTTCACCCGCGTAAATTCCAATCCCGTGGGAATATCAAAATAAAAACTAGCCTAAAGCCTTTCTCGAAAAATGGACTACCCAACACAAAAATATTTTTTTCAATTCGAACCAGTAGTTCCTGAGATTAGCGCGTTCAAACAAACTATTGCATCGTGCGAGCCTTGTACAGTCGTACCATATACATACACGTTAAGCGAACGCTCGGCCGAGCTACATGGTAGGCAGAGTAGGGGGTGTTAGGTTTTATTTTCGTTACGGAATTTCTTTATTCGGTCACCGCGCTGAAAGCCCGCGATAAAAGCTATGCAATAGCTTAACAAACTCTTCAGTTTCATAATATTAATAATATAGATTTTAATAAAATAAAAACAATTCAATAATAGTAATTTTAGAAAACGGTTGGTCTGCAATTCTGACTCCGACTGTACCTAACTACCTACCTAATACCTACCTACAAAGTATTTTCTGAAACCAAATTTTTTATTTTTTTCAAAATTAAGTAAGTATCTTGGTACTTATACCTACTCTTTTAAAATAGAAATAGTGAACCAATACATACTCCATTTGATACTAAATCAATAGATTCAAATTCGATTAGGTAGGTCTGTAAGTTTTCTAACTATAGAATTCCATTCATAATGCAGGAAGACTCGTGTCTCGAACAACCCGCCATACATACCACCAGTAATCAAATCAATAATTCCAACTACGTCTCTATTCTGTAGCCAGTAAGTTCACGACGCTGAAGAGCTTCCGCTGCTGCCTGTATCCTCAATGGTCACGTCTTGGTAAAGGAATCAGGTCACGTACGAGGGTCTGACGTTGGATGTCACAATACCTGCCGACCGGTAGGTCTAAATTGGGTGTCATTTACATCTTTTTACAACAAGGTAAATAAGTGGGTACCTACTAACTTTTGATACAGGAAAACTTTTGCTTTTACTAGGTTATTATTTATTAATTAGTTACAAAACATTACAAAGTTATACAACTTAATTAGGTAAATAGTAAAATAATGAAAAATCCCCACTCTCCCCGATCCCATCTCTTCCCGATTTAAAATACCTAACAAAAAGTCCCAACTCTACCCGATATGATAAAAAGTAGGTACAGTTAATTATTCGTCAACTTCATAAGAGAAAATTGACATTTCGCGGTGTGAAGTGAAGCGAATACGGTTCGTAACAGATAGGATATGCGATACAGAGCTGATCAATTTAAAGACAATTTAAAATATTACTTCTTCGATATTTTATTACAAAAAGAAAACCAATGAAAAAAAAAATATATAACTCAATCAATGTCAACTGTACCTACTCTTACTTTTTTCTATGAGCAAGAATGAAATCGGCTGAAATTGGAATTTTTTGTTAGGTATTTTTAAATCGGGTAGAGATGGGATCGGGGAGAGTCGGGACGAAGCCGTCTAAATGGCCCAAAAGGCTCGCTGTATTGCCTTTTTGAATGGCAATGCCAATTCGTTGGGCAAATCAGCAGCCAGCCCATTGATAATCTGAAGCTAATACTGATAATTCTGAAATTTTTTAGCCAACCCATTTGCAATAATATATTTATTGGCCTAAATTTTCAACTCGGTTGGGCAGCGTTCGGGAAGCTTCGCAATATCTTCTCGTCACAAATACCACGGAGCCTCAAGACGAAAGTTTTCAACCAATGTGTGTTAACAGTGATGACATACGGATCCGAGACGTGGTCGCTGACTATAGGCCTCGTTCATAAGCTCAGAGTCGCTCAGCGGGCTATGGAGAGAGCTATGCTCGTAGTTTCTCTACATGATAGAATCCGAAATACGGAAATCCGTAGAAGAACCAAAGTCACCGACATAGCTCTCAGGATTGGTAAGCTGAAGTGGCAATGGGCAGGTCATATAGCTCGCAGAACTGACAACCGCTGGGGAGTAAAAGTTCTCGAGTGGCGGCCGCGATGCAACGCGAAACGGAGTGTTGGGAGACCAGCTGCCCAGTGGACAGACGTCATTGTAACGGGCGCGGGTGGTAGTCGGTGTTTGTGGCGTCGTATGGGGGAGGCCTATGTCCAGCAGTGGACGTGTATGGGCTGACATGATGATGATGAAGTTTTCATCCAATAAACAGATCGATGAAGTTCGTCCTTAACGGGATCCTGTACTATAAGGCTTCGGAAACTTTATAAATTCTTGGGAAAAAACTAAAGTTATTTAGTACCTACCTCTACTAATTATAAAATTGTAACGTAATTAACTTTAACTAGATACCTTTCGACGCTAGATATATTTTAACGGGAACCAAACATCTGGTTTATTCACAATCGCTCCACGGCTTTGTTTCCACTCCACTCCAAAGCTAAAAAAAATGGTTTATATGCGGAAATATTTATTTTTTTAAATACGCATGTATTTTTAGTGCTCTCTCTGTATGAGTTATTACGATCTAATCCCCTGAGCTGATCCCCTGCTGGTTATTATTATTTTTTAATTCCGTTCTGATCCACTATAAACTTTATCATGCCGGTCCGATCCCCTTACTCTTTTTGACAGGTTAGTACAGTCAAGAGAAAAACAGTTTTTAATGTATTTTTTTTTTAATTTATTTAGGTGTTTTATTTATTCAAGACACGCAGAGGATAAAAATTTAAATAAATCCTTGCATCGTTGTAGATGTGCTGGTATATTCCTAACATAAACTAAAACAAGTTATTATGACCTCCGCAACAACCGCCATTTTAAAAAGATCAAAAGACAAGTTACTACATATCCAGCTACCTAGAATCTCGTATCAAGATTACTTACTAAAAAAATGTTTGAGAAGTAAAAAAAATGTTGTCTGTAAAGTCGGTTTACGGACGATAATTTTATGTGATAATGTCGTAGGAAAACTATGAACAATTGAGCTTTTTTATTTCTTCTTTCTTTTTTTTTATTCAGATGAGCGATATTATTATTAAATAAAAGGAACCTGCAAAATTTGAGACTCCTAGCACTTGTAATTTCTGAGATATCGTGATGAGTGAGTCAGTGATTTTCTCTTTTATATATATAAATAGGTACTCTATTTCCTAAGTTATTATGATGCGTCTGGTCATTACCATGACGCATGACGTCACACAATATTACCGTGACACTTTTGTGTGAATGCAGGTGTTACACCAACGTTGTCACGTCAAAAAATGTTTGTGCAAGATTATTTTAAGAAAAAGATTGCAAAAATGGTCGATAGCCGCGAACCGGGTCAGACCGGTCCGCATCCCATGTCACGGACTAGTTTTTGGCACAATAATCGCGCTCGGGAAACTCCGAGTTTTCATTCGCTAGTATCAGGGTGGTTGCCAGAAATAAAGCTGCAGTGCAGTAGCGGCTTGCAACGGCGGCGGTAACTGCGGGTGCTCTCCATTGTCATGTGGGGCTGAGGAGGTCGATACGATAGTCCGCCAGTAACGCCGCGCCTTCCAAACCGCGTGGTCGTTCCCCCAACGCGCAACCCGGTCTAACACAGAGCACTGCGCAACCGGCTCGCAGACACAGTGAAGCTTTTATTTATAAACATTTTTTAATTAAGTGCTTTTAGGACCGCAAGTTTCATTCATGTTTTGACCCATCGAATGTGATTATAATGAGAGGATGTTAGTGAAAATGACGATCATTAAAATTTAATTCGGTAATTAAAACGAGAAAGCTGACGAGGTAAATTATATAAATTGTAATGAGGATTCAGAACGTTTACATTTGGTTGATAACAAAGAAGTTGTCCATAATAATGATAATCTCTTTTATTCTATAGATTGAGTGAAATTACATAGGACATTAGCATAGGTATATAAATTGAAATAAAAATATACTGATTAAAAATAATAAAGACATAAAACGCATG
The DNA here is from genome assembly GCA_907269075.1 of Idaea aversata. Lineage (NCBI taxonomy): Eukaryota > Metazoa > Arthropoda > Insecta > Lepidoptera > Geometridae > Idaea > Idaea aversata. The sequence goes on from OU026101.1 coordinate 6,796,560, forward strand.
AATGTACTTACCTTTCAAATTGGTAATAAACATCAAAGTGGTATCGATCAGTAAGAAAATAAAGAAACCGAAGTGGTTCCTCTGCCTACAGTGATACTAGACGCTAGAACACCCATGAGATTTGTTGTCAACCATAAATATTTCGTTGATGACATGTTTTGTAGTTCTAACACCCACAGAATGATACTTACTATGATCTTTTGATGATGATGACACACAACCAAAATCAATTTTCAAGGTCAACAGGTACCTATTAAATAAAGTAGGTAACTTTCTTATTAGCTTTTGATGAATCTTTCTAATTCTTTGCTAATATAAATTATAAATGTCGTTTATTTATTTTATACTAGCTTTTGCCCGCGACTTCGTCCGCGCAGGAGTCGAAAATAGTTAAAATAGGATTATTTTTTGTTGATTTCAAATTAGATTGAGTTTGAAACATGTGTGTCAAAATAAAATGTACTTACTTAATTTAATCAAAAGCACTAAGGAGTTCGAGTCGAAGTAAATCGCCTAAAATAACTTTCTACTCTTTTTTAAACCCGGTAGGTAATTAATTTCGTAAAATCCTTTCTTATCGGAAGCCTACGTCATACGAAGAACACACCCTACAAGTTTCAGGTTTCTACGATTTAGGCTGTGCGTTGATCCGTCAGTCAGTCAGGACAAAGAATTTTATATGTATAGAGAAGATAGATTTTTGAATGAGATGTATTTTAACTTGGAACACGAAAACCTCGGGTGCACCCAATTCTCTTGGGATGGGATCCAAAATGGGTATACGTCTAAGTACCTAAAGTTCTAAACCAAAAAAATGAATTCTTCTATTTCTGTATTTCTAACACAGAGCCAATAATGCACAAAACTCTACGATTACCACATGAGTAAATCTTTAATCATATCGTGCTAATTAGTAATTACCTATCTATCATAGTCATCTTTTGTGTTTTTAGGGTTCCGTACCTTAAAAGGTAAAAAAGGAACCCTTATAAGATCACTTTCCTGTCCATTTTAAAAATGAAAAAGATGTAAAAGTCCTATTCATTTGTTTAGGTATTTTCGTATTCATAACAAAAGATATTTCTTTTAAATTACTTAATAATTAGTATCTACTAACTTTGGGAACTGTGACTTTTGGCAAATTGTTCAAAATTTTATTATTAGGTAGGGCTGAACAGTTGCGCAGAGAGTAATTTTGGCGTATCCTAATAAAAATATAGAGTTTTAAGTGATTCAGTGGCTATCCTATAACAGTTCTATGTTTTAACAAATATCCCGACTCCGAGATGGTTTAGAAGTTTGGTTAGAAAGCATTATTTGTGCACAGCGCACTTTTGATAAAATCTTAGTCATAACGTTTGGTCAAATACCCCATTTCCGAGACACCTATGAGATTTGGTGTAAAGGCATATTTCATTTGCCGTAATGTCCTCTATCGACAGGTATTAGCAAACGTATCGCGCAAAAAAAAAATACTATGTCAAGTTCCCAGTACTAAATGGCAAGACACCTTTTTTCAGTTCAATGTTCGAAGTTTTCAACCTCTTAGGTTTTACGTTAACGCTGTCAGCTTGAAGTGACGTCTTACCAATCATAGATTAATGAGTATGTTACCAATCTAATCAAAAGCACTAAAGAGTATTGATATCAACTTCGAAGCAAATCACTCCCAAAATAACTTTCTTCCCCTTTTTAACCCCGTTAGGGGATGAATTTCAATAAAATACGAAACACGTGTTCCATTAATTCTGTTAAAGAATGTTTTCGCAAAATTTGAAATAGATTGGACTAAGGAATCACGTCGTCCAATACAAACTTTGCCCCCCTTTTTCATCCCTTTAGGGGTAGAATTTCGGAAAATTCTTTCTTATCGGATGCCTACGTCATACAAAGAACACACCCTCCAAGTTTCAAGTCTCTACGATCAGCGGTTTAGGCTGTGCGATGATCCGTCAGTCAGTCAGGACAAAGGATTTTATATGTATAGAAGAAGATATAGATAAGAAGATAATACATGCATAATATAGCCGTGCAAAGCCGGGGCGGGTCGCTAGTACTTTGATAAAAGAGATCCAATCAAAGAGTATTTAAGTTTTTAATAACCCCAGCACGCCGCTTCATACACATGTTCATACAAAATTGCTGGAGCGTTGTAATGTTCCAAATTCAAAAAACGCTCCTGCATTGGATTTAATTTTCTTTTACCGCGACACTGGCTTTAAGCACGATAGTAATAATGCGAAGCCATAATAAAATTATAAATAAAAAAGAGATGGCGCTAGATGCTTCTTTCCGTATGTCAAACTGACAATTTTGACATCATCCCTACGTTCTGTACGTTTTCATGCAAAAATATTATGGTTTATTTTTTACGCCAAGAAATATCAAATTTTAATTAGTAACATAAATCTACTTGAAATACCTAAACCTCTTCTGATATTTTCTGAACACATTCGTGAAGATTATGTTAAAATCTGTTTCCTAGTTCCCGAAATTAGACTGCACAAACAAAGGTAAACAAATAAAATCAACATTTTCTGAGATGAATGGTAGTTTCGCGAAAACGAAGAGATGGCGCTAGTTACTTGAAATTAAAAAAAATATCTTATTAAATTAATTACTTTATTTTCTAGTTAAAAAATGTGTATATTGCTATGTATTCTTAAAATACATAAGTGTACAAAATTTTTAAGCAGAACAAAAAGAATAATCAACTAATTTGTGATTTTCTAAATTTAAGAAAACCTGAATCGCGCATGCAAGATTTTTTTCTACCGGAGCTATATAAGGTTAGCGAATTCTATAGTGCTAAGATCATTATGGACGTAGAACGCTTACTTCCAAAACTTCGAATTTATTATATGTAGAGATTGCAATAATATTAAAATCGTTGACGTTGTCCTTTTACTTTTAATGGAAAGAGACTTTTGCTCCTTTCCATAATTTTGATCCAATGACTCCAAAGTTTATAGTATAAAAACGGTTGAAAATAATTTTAGGTGTGACTGGAAACAATAGGAAAACGAATTGGATGTTAAACCCAAAAGTCCGAAATTCAATTATAGTCTTCCAAATAGTAGGTTAGTGCCTAGTGGGATGGTAAACCATTAGTTGCGGATCAATGATTATACTGCTACCGTGACAACAATGAGTTTTTTGAACTCTACTGTTAAGTTCATAAAATTTTTGTAAACTTTCCTTTAATCTAAATATGTAGGTAGGTACATAATCGAATTGTCAGAAAAAAAACGACGTAACTTTAAAAACATACGCTAAAATAAATAGTCGTGGGCGTTTCACAAGGAGTTTCGCTAGGTCCGCTTTTACGAAGATTTGGTCAAATTCTATTTAGTTATTATTACTATTTAGTTTTATTTAGTTAATGTATTAAAATTTTAAACTGCTAAATATGGGCTCACTAAAAGTCAATTAAGTGTTCAAACCTTTAAATGTATGAATAGGTTTTATTAATCCCCATATTTAAACAATTCCGTAATTAAGAAGGTATTCTATTTAGAGAAGATCAAGGACAAAAAAATTCATAATAAGTATAGTCAATCAGTTTGGCTAATTTTATTTAAAAAAAGTTTATATACTTAGGTTTTTTTTTTTTTTTTTTTTTTTTTTTTTTTTTTTTTTATTATTAAACATTTACAATAAATAGGTACTAATTTAGGTACTGGGGTATTTATTCGGTATGTCTATGAGATCAGCTATTTATAACATATTGTAAATTTAATTTTGAAAGTGCTTATTGTTTGTCCAAATGCTTTACTGATCTCAAATTCAGACAGCTTTTCTCTATTCTCGATGATGACGAAGAGCTTTAAGATATGCAATCAATCATACAATTTTATTAACCGCTTTATGTTTATTATTTTATACACGAAATTATGGTCGACATACCCGCAGACAAGCCGCATGCCGCCAAATTCACGGTCACTTTTATGACATGAACATCCGGATTGATATTAGACAAAGTTTTATTGAAAATTTATTTGATCGAAGTCTTGGTTCCAGTAATGACCGTAATAAAATAAATAATAGTTACGATGGATAAAACAGCGGATATAATAATTATAATAATAGACGAGTCGAGGATGATACGTGACAATAAAAGTAGAGTTAGTTATTAGTTACTTACTAGCAGTTTACCACGGTTTCACATGTGTAAATTCCGACTCCAAGAAGTAGGTATCCAGTAAAGTACAGCCCTGTCAAACACTGAAGGTTATTTTCCTGTAAATTACAACTGTTACAAGAGGGCTGTTTCCGCAAATTACAGTTTCACAATTAAATATGCAAGGAATAATCAGAGAGCTCTGTCCGAAGCTACAATTTCTTTAATATTTAAAAAGCTGTTTACATTCGGTAGGTATTTATAACTTCAATGTAAATACTTTCTTGGAAAGTTGATTTTATGATGGGGTGATTTTAATTTTCAAGCTTGTCTTTCAGAAGTCTTCGTGCGAGTTTTTATCGATTTATGGAATTGTTGCTATGGTTATGATTGCTTCTTCGAGTTCGTTTAGAATCAATGTGGTTTTCCGGTTTAAGTTGGTTGAACATAAAAACATAAAATATTTACTTCTATCATTATTATTGTATGCGAATCACGATACGCAGTAAGTCGAGATTTTATGCGTCCCAATTTGTCTTGCTAATATGCATCGAAATAATAGTGTTTCCTTATTACTAGGTTTCTTCCTCTCAGTGGGATCACCGCGTTAATCGACCACTTTTTCAAAGAGTAAGAATAATTAAGGTAGGGGTAAACACAAAAGATCTCATTGGGTCGAAGTGTTGCTGGCTATTTGTCAGCTCCCAATATATAAGATAAGATATTACCATCGATAATTTCGTTAATGGTAATACCTAGGTACATAGAACCCAAATCCACGTGTAAAACGTTGAAAAATTTCAAATGTTTGGAGAATTGCCAATTTGCAAATTCATGAACATTCACCAATTTCAAATCTTTATTGTCTTTCATCTGATTCGACATTCCCACAGTTTTATCATAATAATTGATCAAAATGAACTTTTGGATCTTACCACTATCGTAATAATTAGTAAATTCTTTTCATCTTTGTTTAATTTGAAAAATCTAGAGTTCCCTTGAGAAATAAATAATTAGGTCAAATGTTACAAAACAGATTTACTACTGATAGGAAATGTAATTTTAGTAAAGGATAATAAAGATGAATAGGAAGTTCAAACAATTTTTTTTTATATTATTAAAATTGATGCTCTTTATTTATATCTTTAACAGTTGACAAAGGATTATGACACTCCGCTCCACTGCCATAGCTCTTATGTAGGTAGGTAATATCATCTAGTTTCTTACGTCGTGTAATTGGACAATTACCTCAATTACTGATAACAATACTCAGGAAAGTACCAAGGACCTACTTAATTGAAGGTATAGGTTATTTTATTCAAATGAATATTCCTTTTTTTTAAATAATTTAAGATATTAAATAAAAAAAATACGAAACAACAGGATGTTTTATTAGGTATTTTTATCATTGCCGTAACATAAATAGTTAAAGACATTTCTATATAAGTCAAAGGCCGAATTTAGACATTTTGTCTTTGAGGTAAAATGTCAAGGTCATCATTCGATATTTTAGTGTTATTCTGTAGAAAAAATAATTTAAAATTAGGTAAATCTTACGTGGACGAACTCTGTTTATAGCTTTATGGGGAAAAATACTTTAATGTGTCAGTTAAAGACATTGCAAAATAGTTAATTCACTTCGATTATTTCATCATAATAAACAAGTCATTAAAACATGCGATTCTTCATAAAAATCAACGACTTTCATTATATTCATTTGCATTGGGTCAACGAAACCTGTTTCTTACAAAATACAAATTACTTAACAGAGTTGGTAGGTATATTTTTATTTATTTGACAACTAGAGGTCTTCTCAATAACTAGTTTTTTTTATAATTAAAAGGAAAAAATATTAATACATGAGTGATTCCAATAGGTCAAAAAGTCCAAAATTCAATACAGTAGTAATATGTTTTTAATCTTATGGCTTTACTTGATATTTTTCATGAACAGTTGAAAAATAAAATAGCTCGTTTTTATTATTTTAAATATGTACTTAAGAATTTGGTATATAGATTCTATTTTTGTTGGTAATAATAAAAAAATAACTGTGCCATTAAGGCACTAACAGGGAATTGCAATCGCGTAGCTATAGCAGTATAAGTAGAGGAGCTCAAGGAATGCGAGGTCATCCAATCTACGCTTGCCGAAGAAAGAATCCAAAACAATTTTCATGAACAGAAAACGGGAAAGCTGTTTTAAAAATTAATCAGCTTGTTTCTTTTATTGTAAGAAGAAAGCTGGTTTTCGTTTCATAAAACGAGGTTTATTCAGACGAAGTTTTTTTAAGACTACTTTTAATAGGTAGGTAGGTATTTTTCTTACTATTATACCTACGTTATCTATTGCAGATTAGATTTTACCCAGTTTATAACATTTTCGGAATATCAAAATGTAATAAGATCATCTTAATATTGTCTGTCTGCAGCTCGCAGCGGGTGAATACGCAGAAATGTTTTCTTCCATTAACTTTTATGTACAAAACAAACAGAGGCCGCCCCGGTAATTTTGAAGTCACGAACCGGTCCAAATTTTGCTTCCCAATTTACTGCCAAGTTGGTAGAATAATCACTGGAAACTACTTTTTTATCGCGGTATAATAATGCTTATTGGTAGGTAAAATTAACTAATGGTAATGATGATGATGGTGATGACTTAATTCTATTTACTATATTTGCCATTTTACTTATAAATCCGAAAGCATTAAAACTAAAAGAAAATGAGCAAAAAATTAGCGATTGAGATTCGGAATAACACATTAAAGGTCATTGAGATGTGCTAAGTGCTAACTAATTAGCTTGTTTGGGTGTGTATGGCGTAAGCAAGCAATTTGTTTGATTATTATTAGTTGTGAAGCCAGATCAGGAAAATTTTATCTCATGGGTGTGTCCGACGTGTAAATTACTAACCAAGCGTTAAATGTTAATTAAATAATTACAATTACTTAACTATTTTATACAAATATGTATTAGATACGTAGGTAAGTACCTATACGTTCCTACTTGTTACCAGTGAAGCCTAATCTGGCTATTAAAAGTAAATGAATACAAAAAAGATCACAATAAATATTGGTATCACTACATAGTATAAAATAAAGTCACTTTTCGCCGTCCCTCAGTCCCTTTGTATGCTTAGATCTTTAAAACTACGCAACGGATTTTGATGTGGTTTTTTTTAATAGATAAAGTGATTAAAGAGGAAGGTTTATATGCATAAAACATGCATAATATTATAGCCGTGCGAAGCCGGGGTGGGTCGCTAGTAAATAATAAAGAATAATATGTAGGTATCTCTCCTACTCAATTTTAAATCAATTTGCATTAATACTTTATGTTGACTCTACACATTAACCCCACAGTAAAAAATGGTAACGGAACCACTGACACAAATGCGATCCTAATTTAATTTACATTACTGATAGATAATTGCAACAAATTACATACAAAGAATAGGATAAAAAAAAGGAAATGACTGTTACCTTCTGCCATATTGTGTGGCGTTGCTAATGAAAATAACCGCTTTCAATCGTCTGCATCCGTGGTGACATGCACGTCTAATTTTAGACTGGCTATTTTACTCTTATTTTGCAGATATTTTAGATACCTAAATAGCGAAAATAATAGATTATAATTTATGTCATGTAAGAAGCACAAAAATCAAATTTTGGAGCTAGTAGGAAATTTAAAAAATTTGGAGCTAATAGGAAACCTCGGTTATGTCTTATCGTAAAAATATTTTTTTCCATTGCCATTTTCTACTCAAAAATAATTTACTAAGTCGGTAATCAAATTAACTTGTTATCGCTATTGATCGTAATTTTCACTAACCGCGTCATAATTCAACTGTCTCATAGTGATGCAAAACTAACTCAAATGAAGTTATCCAACGGTTAACAAAGTGTATAATTATCTACAATGGCGTTAAATCGGAGGAACGTCAGCATGTTGCGACTCGGAAGGTGTATAGCGTTCCTGGCAGCAGCAGCCTTCTTGCTGCCTTTCACCATACTGCTGATGGTGGCTGATCAGCAGTACAACCTCACTTATAACACGAAACGAGTCTTTTATCAGGAGGTGAGTGATGAAAAGGTGTTGTTTATCTGATGCACTATTGGTAAGCACTTTAGTTAGGTAGGCAAATTGTGTAGCAAAACTTTAAAATAATTCACAAAAGTTAGTGTTATTTTTCATTTCAAATTTTCTTTGGTTTTAACAATCTTGTACTTAGGTACAGTCACATTACCAATTAGCTGAACACCACGTGACCCAGAGCTTACTCGCACTTCAGCTGTAAGGTTGTAAAGTAATGTTACCTGATTCTGTTTTTTTTTTTAACAATATACAATATATAAAAAACAACGAAATAGGTAAATACAATATTTTTACAGATATGCGAATGAGCTCTGGGTCACGTAGAGTTCAGCTAATTGGTAATGTGACTGTACCTACTTCATTTAAAAAAAAATATATAGATATCCATTTACTAAGAATGCCTAAATAAATAAAGTAAAAAGAAACCAATTTAATTTTGGCCCATCCATGAGGAAAACACGCTGGAATTCTCAACCGCGAACCAATACTTGGAATGAAACCAATCAACTTGTTCAAACAAAAAACGCTTCGTTCAAGGACAAGTTAAAAGCCCTACAGGCAAAATGACACATCGAAATACACGCGATAGAATAACATCGCTTTCAATCATTTTATACACATTAGCGTGTTAAAAAATGTCCTACCTACTCTACCTTTTACAATTGTAATTATTACACATTAAAATAAAACATAAACTATAATTTTAATTATAGTGTACTAACATGGAGCCATAAAACAGTAGTAGGCGGTTAAACAATTAAGAAAAATACGACAGTTAAGAGGAAAGGGTACCGGATCTCTCTCCATACAAAAATCGACTGTTTTCTCCTTGGATAATGACACTAGAGTAAATATTTTTGTACAATAAAACTTAAAACTGCCATGACCAGCATGGTCATAATATGTCTCATTATTTTATATATTTTCTTTTTTAAAGACTCTTGTTTCTAAGATAATAAGATAATTAAAAATACCAAGACATAGGGTCATCGTCATGGCAGTTATAGGTTTAATGCTACTAAAATATTTGCTCTAATGTCATTATCCAGGGAGGAAACAGACGACTACGTTTGTGTAAAGAAGAACCGGTACCCTTCCCTCTTAAGAATTTAGTGAATTCCAAATTCAATCTATACTTTATTCAAACACAATACACACAAAAACAAGTGGTTTACACCAAACAATTGGTCGCAATCTCTAATAATGCAAGAGAATCCCCTTCATCCAGACATTTCTTCTTTTACAGAGTGACTTCTATAAAATAAACGGGACATTTTATGCGCCTGCATACACGATAACCACACCTACAATGTTAAGGAATCAGGTAAAGGACAAATCCGTTAAATGTCAGTGTACCTACTTACTAACACCGTGATTGCACTAACGCTTCAAAATTTATAGAGAAACGTATCGAGATTCTTGTGCATCTTACTTACCTACCTACAATTTATTGGAATTCTATGTCATAAAGTTCAATTTAAAAATATTGGTTGTCTGTAAAGTCAGTTAACGGACGATAACTTTACGTGATAACGTCAAAAAATGAGCTTTTTTCCTTTGTTACAAACAAAGGAAAAAAGCTCATTTTTTGTTTTTTTTTTCCTATTTTATTTTGTAAATGGCAAAACAACGTTTGCCGGGACATGTAATAAGTAGATTTTTTTTTGGAAAATATTACATGTCAACGTGACCGGAACGCGATGACATCAAACTTTTTTGTAAGTGCTGCCGGTGTACATCTATTTATTAGACGTTGTCACGTCAATAAACAATTTGTTCTTCTAGACTCTAGGTGTATGCCTAATATTTTTAAATATGTAAGCTTTCTTGATTTACCCTACGTAAGTCCATGTTTATTGTAAACCAATATTGACTTGACTTTTCAAACACATATAAATGTAGAAATAAAGAATAGACCTAAAGACCCAAGTAAAAAAAATAAACACGTTTGCTTTCGAAGCTCTTGATAAAATCTTGGCGGAGCGTACGGGAATAACCTATAGGTACACACAGGGAAAATTGATGCACAAGAATAACAACAGACTATTCGATTCGTTTCATTAAAAAAAGTATGTTTAAAAGTCTAATGACGACTGCAAAGCACAAGCAAACCTAAATTCATTCGAACAAAGCACCTAGACGTGTCGTGTGTCATGTGTTTAGTTTGTTTCTTTATGTGTGGGTAATCGTTGTCAAAGTCAGACTGTATCAGTCTGACTAAACCAGACTGGGTATCAGTCTGACTGATTAAACCATACTGGGTATCAGTCTGACTGACTAAACCATACTGGGTCACTCAACAGTAACAAGTTAACAACCTCATTGAGACGGTTTCCGCAGGCTTTATTCACAAACGCTGGTTACGGGATTCTTGTGAAATTGGTAATAATAAATAAAAACCGCTAATAGTGCTGTTTTCGTAACACTAATTTGTTGTGTCCACACTAACTGTATTTTTTACATAGGGATATATTTTGTCTTAATTTCCATTAACAGGTTTAAAACAATATGAAGAACTTACAGTAAGTATTTGATTGTGGTTGAACTACTTAAGAACTGAATTGTACTTGTCAACAACGGAATTCAATTTCCAAGTATCTCTCCAAGTAGAGATAGGTGGAAAAAAATCCATTCTTACCCACCAGGGGGATATGTTGGTAGGGATTAGTGCACTAGCCCTTTCTCGATTGTGAAAGATAAAAAGCTCAGCGTCTTTCTCCATGAAACCAAAATAATGCTTTCTTTAAATGCGAATGCCTTTAAGTAGTAATCTGACTATTTGGCCGTCTATGATAGGTAAAATCATAACATTTATCTATACATACAAAATGCTTTGTCCTGACTGACTGACGGATCAACGCACAGCCTAAACCGCAAATCGTAGAGACCTGAAACTTGGAGTGTGTATTCTTTGTATGACATAGGCATTTGATAAGAAAGTATTTTCCGGAATTCTACCCCTAGGGGCTTAAAAAAGGGGTGCAAAGTTTGTATGGGACGACTTGGTCCAATTTCGACCTTTATGTGAACGAAGTCGCGAGCAAAAGCTAGTCTCTTATAAAGGCCATAAAAAGATTTAATATGTTATTTACGGCTATTCGGTACATCACGAATAGGAAAACGATCAAACCACAACAAATGCAAGACATAGAAGTGTCAATTCCGCATTCAAAGAATACAAGCACAGCCAGGTCACTGCTAACGGTACAATAGACACACAATAGATACACAAAACAATGGATCGTAGGTACATGCGAAGAAAACTTACATTTCAAACGTTGTGCTTCCGTGACATTACGTTCCGTTTTGTTAAACGTGTTGAATAATTGCGTCTAAAATATTTACCAACTTATAAAAAAATTGTAAACCTTCATAATGTTAAAATGTGTTTTGTCACTTCGCACTTTTACAGATTGACAGGTTAGCGACAGTGTCAAAACACATTATTTTAAATAAAGGTTCAAAAAATGAAATATGGGGGAATCATAGGTGTAATTATCGAAGTTTGAAAAGAATTTCGCAAACTTTGCGTTGCGCGCATTCGGGTAAAAAGGCTCTGTTCCACTCTAACCCATTTAAGGATTTGATTTTACTTTTTGTTTTACTTTAGGTAATCCATTACCACGATGGATTGGATTCCACAGCTTTTTATATTGCGCTCTTATTCATTACCGCGATAGGTTAGATTTCTCTAATATTCAACTGCTTTTTATACCGCCCCATGGCTGAGAGTCCACGGTTTTTTATATTCCACTCTAATCCATTACCGCGATTAGATTCCACTACTTTTTAATTCCGCTCTAATTGATTACCGCGATGGATTGAATTCCACTGCTTTTTATATTCTGCTCTAATCCATTACCGCCATGGATTAGATTCCACTACTTTTTAATTCCGCTCTAATTGATTACCACGATGGATTGAATTCCACTGCTTTTTATATTCTGCTCTAATCCATTACCGCCATGGATTAGATTCCACTACTTTTTAATTCCGCTCTAATTGATTACCGCGATGGATTGAATTCCACTGCTTTTTATATTCTGCTCTAATCCATTACCGCCATGGATTAGATTCCACTACTTTTCAATTCCGCTCTAATTGATTACCGCGATGGATTGAATTCCACTGCTTTTTATATTCTGCTCTAATCCATTACCGCCATGGATTAGATTTCACAATTTTATACAGGGTTATTGGAAATTATACTAGCAAGCCGTTGAGGGCTACTTCTGTGCACCTTAACAAACAACTTTTGTTTAGGTACGACTTTTGAAAATTCGAACATTTTTTCGAAAATTTTGAGGTTAGGTTTATCTGAAAATCAGCTGTTCCTTACACGGAGAGGTCATTAACCTTAAAATTATAAGTACCTATTTTTTAAGTTTTATCTACTGTTCTTAGTCTGAATGAACTTTGTTTTTAAAAAATATGCTGTTTTTCGAATTTACATAACCCCAAAATTTTCATTTTTTTTTTAATTTCCAAAAGTCGTAGAACAAAAGTTGTTTGTTAGGGTGCACAGAAGTAGCCCTCAACGGCTTGCTAGTATAATTTCCAATAACCCTGTAGACTGTTGTAATAAAACAAAATGTAATCAAAGTGTGATTATTAGGGACGGGAAGCTCGGGGATCGGGTCGCTCTGGCACTAACCCTCGATATCTATACTCCAAAAACAAAATACGATCGAAACGGAAACCAAACACGATTGAGAAATAAAAAATCTAGAGTTTACGGATACTTTCCTTTCCGGTATGATCGGACAACAATTATTGGCCCGTTAACCTACAGAAGTGACATTATCATACATGTATTAATGGTAATTAAATAGGGATCATTAAAACGGAACTCAGTAACACGTTCAACGCGTACTTGATCTATTTTATTTGGTCAATCAAGATCATGGTGGAATACTAAATAATAATAGGTACTTTAATGGTAATATATTTAACTAGGTAAATATACATAAGTTCGACATGTAAATGACCACATCAATGTTAGTTATATAGGTACTTCGGAATTGATAAACTCTTATCACTATTTAATATGCTAGTTTGTTTGTTATGACTTCATAGTAATTATTTTTTCCGGGTCTCAATCGCGTATATAGATTTTTTATTTCTCTTACTACGACACATGTCGACTATGTTACAATAGTCATGGTCGCGAGGAGAGACGAAAGAAAAATATAAATACAAGTACACGATTAAAACCCGGGAAAATAATTACAAACGTACCTCTATATTTTTAAGGTAAAACTTAAGAAATGGCTTTTATCAAAAACATTCTACAATCTGAATGAATATTTTGAATCTTAGGTAAAGACTGAATGCTACTTACCTATTCAACTTGAAGTTAACGAACATACGTACTTCTTATAAATTAGCCTTTGCTATTTAGAATTTTACCAATTATTGTACATCCGTAAAGGATAAACTGCTAGGCACTGTATCATGTAAAAACCATAACACCATATTGTACCCAGTTCTTCAATAAATATTTTCTGATTCTGATTCTGATTCTAAAGAAAGTCAGTTAATGAATGCGGCTGAAGAAGAAGTCATTCTTCTTCAGCCGCATTAGCCGCATACTTAAGCACACATACTTTTCATTTGGAGCTCTTGGAAATTAATGTATGGAGAAAAGAGTTTTTGAGAATAGATTTGCAGCGCATATAGAAAGTGCATTAAAACCACGCGTTGATATTACAATCTATACTAATATTATAAAGCTGAAGAGTTTGTTTGTTTGTTTGTTTGAACGCGCTAATCTCAGGAACTACTGGTTCGAATTTTATAATTATTTTTGTGTTGTATAGTCTATTTATTGAGGAAGGCTATAGGCTACTTTTTATCCCGATATTCCCACGGGATCGGGAGTTACGCGGGTGAAACCGCGGGGCGCAGCTAGTTAGATATAGTATAATGCGCTTTGACAAGGGTATATTTTTAAAACGAAAGGGCGAAAGAGCGACAATGACACCCATCAGGCTAAAAACATTTTTTTCTACGATTTTTGAAGATTGGAAAATTATTTTTTCGAAAATGTATGGCTATGTTTAAGTACAGGAAAAACAGCAAACCCAGAATTTTAAAAAATCGTAGAACCTCCCTCTTTTTCATAAATTACCCTCTTCGAAACGCTTACTCGTACGTAGGTATTTACCTACCTACTCGTGAAAAAAAAAACCATTCGTTATCTAATATTTTGACCTAGATCTTACAGTTGGCAACCGAAAAAAAAAACCTAAATATTGGCATAGCAATGCTCCATCAATTGTCGGTAAAGAACGCGCAATGTCATCGGAATTGTTTTTATTTTTATCTCCTCACTCTAAGTAACAAAATGCAGATGTAACATTTCAAAATGACTCATTGCCAAGAAACTGTAACTGAAACCGACGAACTGAAAATGTGATATATGAAGTCAGTTAAAAAGTAATGGCTTCCGTTAAATAAGGATTTTTTATAATTTACTAGCTGTGCCTCTCAGTTTTACTTGCGTTAGAGTCTCTTTAAGAATGAAATTGACCTCCTTACTACGAACTACAAACTTTCCTTTTTACCCCTTAAGAGGAAAGGGTACCGTCTCTCTCTCTCCATACAAACGTAGTCGACTGTTTCCTCCCTGGATAATGACGCTAGAGCACACATTTTTGTAGTATAAACTTATAACTGCCATGACCAATGACCATGTCCCTATGTCTTATTTTTTTATAAGTATATATACCTATTTAGATTTTTTAACTCTTACTTTCTATGATAATTAGAAAATGAAAAAAATCAATATTATAGCATGTTGGCATAGTCATGGGAGTTATAGGTAATGCAATAGGTAAATAGTACATTGCGATACAAGTGTAGAAAATTGATCTTTGCATAGAGGCGGTTTAACACGCGCGAGCGGTACGCGAGTGCGTTTACAAAGCCGAGATGCAAAGATCAATTTAATTAATTAGAATATAATTATGAGAATAATAAGAATATGAGAAAATGACACAGGGGCCAAGTCATGGCAGTTATTAGTTTTATGCAACTAAAATATATGTGCTAGTGTCATTATCCAGGGAGGAAACAGTGGACTACGTTTGTATGGAGAGAGAACCGGGTACCTTTCCTCATAAGAGGTCGAATTTCCTAAAACGTATAAACTATTTTTCGTTCAGAACGACACAATTTTTTCAGTTAGAATAGGAATATTTGATTAAATTATATGTCCTTCCATTCCGAGACCAACTGGAACGAATCAACTCATACTCCTAAAAAATAATCATAAAGTTCTGTTGTTTAGCAATTTGGATGGGTAGTTGCCATAATTATGGGATTCGTGAGTCACCCCATTTTCTTAAAATACTCAGGTTCAAAAGCGCATAATTGCAAATTGTACAGTCACAAACAAAAAGCTTAAGTTCACCGCTTGTCTAACTTAGTTAAGAGAAAAGCTTAGGGTACCGGCTCTCTCTCCACACAAACGTAGTCGACTATTTCCTCCCTGGATAATGACACTAGCACAAATATTGCATAAACCTATAAGTGCCATGACTATGCCCCTATGTCTTGGTTTTTTTTCATATTCTAATAAAACTTATAACTGCCATGACCATTGACCATGCCCCTATGTTTTTTTGTTTGTTTTTGACTCTTAATTTCTATGATAATTATTATCATAGAAATTAAGACTATGATAAGTTTTATGCTAAAAAAATATTTACTCTACTGTCATTATTCAGGGAGGAAACAGTCGACTACGTTTGTGTGAAGAGAGAGCCGGTACCCTTTCCTCTTAAACAAGTCAGACACGCGATGAACTTAAGGTTTTAGTTTGTGACTGTACATTTTGCAATTATGCGCTTTCGGACCTGTGTATTTTATGAAAATGGGGTAACTGACAAATCCCATAATTAAGGTAACTACAAATTACAAATCCAAATTGCTAAGTAACAGAACTTTTTGAATATTTTTTAGGAGTAAGAGTTGATTCCTTGTCCGCTTGTCTAACGTGGTTGAAGTCTAAAATAAGGCCATAGTGGAATCCGCTCGTGACAGTTGGTACAATCACGCTCAGAATTCCGAATCGTGCTCTGCGTGATGTCGCGATACGCATTTATCTTGCACGTAATGTATCAAACGCACCGAACTTGTACCGGTACCTTTTTGATACTATCATACAGGGTTATTGGTAACTAGCGCTCCGCGGTTTCACCCGCGTAACTCCCGATCCCGTGGGAATAGGGGATAAATAGTAGCCTGTTACTCCTAATGAATCAATGTATCCTCATACCAAGTTTTATCTAAATTTCTCAATCTTCGGTTTTAGTGCATATTAGGTATAGTTACAATCAAACAAAAAAAAAACAAATAATTTTTCTCTTTATAATATTAGTATAGAGTTTAGATTATAAAAGAAAGCGGTTGTATACTACTTCTAGTTCTACTTCTTCTCTAGCTACTTCTATGCACTTTTACCATCAACTTTTGTTCTAATAGTTTTGAAAATTCAAACAGTTTTTGAAAATTTTGAAACTTCAAAATTTTTACGGGTAAATCAGCAGTAAACTTACACGGAGAGGTCATAAACCTAAATATACATATTTTTCAAGGTTTTATTGCTTGTTCGAAATCTGAATAGCCTTTACTTATTTAAAAATCAGCTGGTATTCGAATTTACCTTAAAAATTTCCAAAAAATGTTCGAATTTCCAAAAGTTGATTGTAAAGGTACACAGCAATAGCCCTCAGTCGCTTGCTAATATGATTACCGATAACCCTCTATATTTCTGTGCCGGTACCGTTGAATCTAGGTGTTTTTTTGTCTACGATAATTGACAGAGGTTTTAGTTACTGGAACGAATACGGTAGTTTTTGTTTCGATTTCGTGAGAGATACGTTATATGGGTAGGTAAGTTACCTACTTGGTTGTAGGTTAGTAGGTAAACAATAATAAAAAAGTAAAAGTAATGTCGCCTCTGTGAAATAAGGAACGAAATCTTGCTAATGAAAATAGCCTCATATTCGAAAGGTATGTGTGAGAGTCTCTATTTCTTTACTCTACTATCTGTCCCAGCAAACGTTGTTTAAATAAAAGTAAAGGAAAATGATAATTAAAAAATAAATGTTTTTCGATTCTCAGACCTAATGAATTCAGACAAAAAAAATCATACAAATCGGTTCAGCCGTTTAATAGGTGGAGATTAGTATTTACTTATATCGCTACACGAGAATTTTATATTGTTTAATGATAATACTCAATATCACTACATAGTATAAAACAAAGTCGGTTTCTCTGTCCCTATATCCCTTTGTATGCTTATATCTTTAAAACTACGCAATGGATTTTGATGCGGTTTTTGAAGTGAAAACTTCTTATGGCGCGTTGGGCACTTTTGTGGGTGAGCATTTTCAGCCGTTCTCGCGACAGATGAGATTTTACACAGATATACAGTTTTCACTTCTGCCTGCACTCCCGGAGTGCGCTGTTTTTTTTAATAGATAGAGTGATTCAAGAGGAAGGTTTATACATGCATAATATAGCCGTAAGAAGCCGGGGCGGGTCGCTAGTTATCAATATTATAAGAAGGAAAGATTTTTTGTTTGTTTGTAACGAATAGGTTCCGAAACTACTGAACCGATTTAGATTAAACTTGGTATGATTATACATTGATTCATTGGGAGTAACATAGGCTACTTTTATCCCGATATTCCCACGGGATCGGGAGCTACGCGGGTGAAACCGCAAGGTCATGCTATCCTATGTAAAAACAATTGCTAAGAGTATTTTCATCTCTGTAGGTACACGGAAAAAAGGTTTTTTAACTCTCCTAGATAGACACTAGACAAAAATTTCTTGTTTTTAATCGTTGTTTATGAAACTAATAAACAGTATTTATTCTTAATTGAAGAATATTGCATTTAACCAAGAAAATATTCCAAAGCATCTATAGGAAGAGGTTTATTTCTTGCCTCAAGAAACATTTTTTATGTGTAAAGTCACATTACAAATTAGCTGAACCCCACGTGACCTAGAGCTCACTCGCATTTATTTGCAAATCTGTAAGGTTGTAAAGTAATGTTACCTGATTCTGTTTTTTAAACAATATACTATACAACACAATATACAATTTAAAAAAAAGCGAACGCTCGGTCGAGCTACATGTTAGGCGGAGTGGGGGGTGTTAGGTTTTATTTTCGTTACGGAATTTCTTGATTCGGTCGCCGCGCCCAAAGCCCGGGATAAAAGCTATGCAATAGCTTAAATAACAAAATAGGTAAATACTATATTTTCTACAGATATGCGAATGAGCTCTGGCTCACGTGGGGTTCAGCTAATTGGTAATGTGACTGTACTTATAGGTATGTTCAGAGCTTCCAAAAGTATGAAAGTATGAAACTGTATAAAATAACCATTTTCTTAAAAGAAATATTGATAAACTTTTTAAACTCACACGATTTGTATTCATAGTAATTATTTTCCCGGGTCTTAATCGCGTATTTTTTGTTTTTTATTTCTCTTACCTCGACGTTTCGACTATGTTACAATAGTCATGGTCGTGGTCGGCTCCTCGCGACCATGACTATTGTAACATAGTCGAAACGTCGAGGTAAGAGAAATAAAAAACAAAAAATACGCGATTAAGACCCGGGAAAATAATTACTATGAAATATTGATAGGCTAAATAACAAAATATTATCGTAATACATTTACCAAAAATTTACTCACGTCTAAATCTTTGCTAAACAGACATCTACCATGTGTTAAACTGTTTTACGAGTATTCAGAAACATGTTATCTATCATCTTATCGGATAAAAACAACTTCTGCAATAAATGCTTCTCTAAATCTCACACTAAAATCGAGGTTCAAACAACAATCAATCATTTATATCAGTTAGTAGGTGTAGATATTACTCAACATGAACAAACTGCAGATGAATCTAAAAGAAACAATGATTCAGATAAGTAGATACTTTAGGTACAGTCGGAGTCAGAATTGCAGACCCACCGTAGAGTTTACTTTTATTTTAATGTTTTTATTCTAATAATATTTATTTTGTAAAATGTAAATTCATGAGTTACAAGACTATAACAACAACTTAACAACAGGATTTTCCCTAACACGAAACCTGATTTCGAAATAGAAAATAAATAAATATGAATATTGCAGGACATTCTACACATCGCCATCTAGCCCCAAGCTAAGTAACTAGACTTGTGTTATGGGTGCTAGACAACGGATATACTAGGTACTTATCTTTCTTTATCTTATCTTTTCTTTATCTATATTGAATGAGTTATTTGACATTTTAAGTATACCTACTAAAACTCAAACCCCCTTATTCCAAAACGAGGTTTAAGGATAGTCCGAGATGTAGATTTAAACCTTAGATTTCGACACTGATTTACTCGTGCACTATAGTCTAAACACTATCCCTTTAGATTATATGGGGAACTATAGTCTAAACACTATCCCTATCAATAATTTAGGGATAGTGTTTAGACTATAGTTCACGAGTAAATCTGTGTCGAAATCTAAGGTTTAAATCTCGGACTATCCTTAAACCACATCTCGGACTATCCTTAAACCTCGTTTTGGAATAAGGGGGAATTAGTTCCGCAAGTACCTTTACCCTTTACTACTGCTCTCAGCGCCAAAATGGCGAAAATCAAGTGGATTCGAATCAGATCACAATCTCCTTGGTCTTGTCCTATATACTTACCTAAGGACGAATTTGAGGGATCAAACATTGCATTTATTCCATCATTGAACTCATCCCATAAAAAAAATGATAATATTAAGAACTGTCAGAAGCAAAAGTCATTAGAAGTTAGCAATCAAGCAAGAGGGTCCAGGGCAGCAAGCTTTAGGTACAGTCGGCTGCATAATTGCAGCCCCCGGTAGAGTCCGAAAATTACTGTTATTGGAATGTTTTCATTCTAATAATATTTGTTTGATAAATTGATTAGTTAGAATACTTCAAACTTCAACTAAAGTAGGTACCTATAATCTTGCTTGTGTTGAAAACATTCTTATAACAGCCGTTTTGGAGCTCTACGGTGGGTCTGCAATTATGCAGCCGACACCGTACCTAAGTGACCCGTTGCTTTAGGCCCTAGGGTCGCGATCTGTGCCTAATGGAGTTATTTAATATCAAAATGAGATTAGGAAATTAAGGTACTACTAGGCAAATAGCCTTATTCAGCCTAACTAAGCTTTGAGTTCCGTATCCAAAGGGTAAAAACGGAGTCTTAATAATAACCGTTTTTACCCTTTAGGACAGGGTCAGTCCGTCCACCTGTTTGTCTGTCACCTGGCTGTATCTCATGCATGAACCGTGATAGCAACACAGATGAAACTTTAACAGATGATTTAGGTATTTCTGTTGCCGCTAATAGTAACAAATACTTTTAACAGCAAAAAATAATTAAGTTGGGCTCCTATACAAAGTGGTACGGAACCGTTGACAAGTCTGACTCGCAGTTACTCGGTTTTTATGTTACAAAAACCGTCATAATTATCAACACTCAACACCAACAGCTAACAAATGACGGTGTAAATAAACATTATCCTGACTTTTATTACACGCCTGCTTAAGAAATATACTGCTTAATTACCAAGGCGTTTTTCTCACGTGAATTTTGCGTGTTAGTATCCATGTAATTGGGTTATTTTAGTTTTATGTACTTACCTACTTAAAGGTTTCTTCATAATTACATTTTCAAAGACAGTCTGTCTTAATTAAATATTTTGGAACTAGCGACCCGTTCCGGCTTAGCAACGCCTATATTATGCATGTATTATACATATAAACCTTCCTCTTGAATCACTCTATCTATTAAAAAAAACCGCATCAAAATCCGTTGCGTAGTTTTAAAGATTTAAGCATACAATGGGAAATAGGGACAGAGAAAGCGACTTTATTTTATACTATGTAGTGATGATAGAATAGATTTGAAACGACACGACAGCTAATTAGATCAAAAAAAATACTACTTTTTTGGGGTTTGGGGGTAGGTACGGGTGGGACGGGAAACGGGACCCTATTACTAAGACTGCGTAGTCCTTCTTTCTGTCTGTCACCAGGCTATATCTCATGAACCATGATAGCTAGAGAGTTGACATTTTTTTTATTTTTGATTATGCTTTCTAACAGAGTGCGTAATGGCCAAAGTGTCAATGCAAAGTAAAGGAATTAAAACAAAATTATTGTAGAAATTAACGATCTTGGACGATTTGACCTTACTTTTTCTCAGAACTAGGTACACATTAGAAACCGCTTAGATTTACTATACATTTTATCTTGTGAATCTTCACAAAACACTCATATTCTATTTGTACACCGATAGGTACAGTATGGGTCATAAGTAAATGATCAGTTTGCTACAATAACACTATCAACAAGTATTGGAGTTACGACCATACACATTACACACAAACATAAATACTTGAATGAAAAGTACTCAGTGTGATTATTATTTTCAACAGGTTAGCTATGTCTTTAGTTGGCCGAGTAGTATAAGCCGTCACCCGCTTCACCAACCGACGTGGATTCGATCCACAGGTTACGTTATTATAATGTTCAAATAGTGCTGCACAGGATTGTGACCGTTACGGTGGGCAGAGACTTTTGACCGTGGATTGTACGCACGATTAGAGAAAGTTCGCTGGGTAGAATAAAAGCGTAATAAACTTTCCAAAATAATCTCGAAAAAAAGGTGTATTTCTAAAATAAGGGGCAATTCTTCCCTTATGAATGAGATAAAAGTGTAAACTTTCCAAAAAATATCCCGAAAAAAAAAGTATAAGGGGCAGTCCTTCCTTATTAAATAACACCGGATGGTTATAAAAAAACCGAGTGCGAGTTTGACTCTCGCACGAAGTGTTCATTACCATTAGATTCTGTTTTCAGTATTTGTTGTTATAAATAAATAAATAAATATTGCAGGACATTCTACACATCGCCATCTAGCCCCAAGCTAAGTAATTAGACTTGTGTTATGGGTGCTAGACAACGGATATACTACTTATATACTTTTCTTTTGTAAATATATACTTATAATACATAGAGACAACCAGACCACAGACAAATATCTAAGCATAAATACTTGTCTGAGGCGGGAATCGAACCCGCAACCCTGTGTTTGGCAGTCCGGCATGGTGACCATTGTGCCAACTGGGTCGTCAAATATATATCTTAATATATATAAATCTCGTGTCACAATGTTTGTCCTCAATGGACTCCTAAACCACTTAACCGATTATAATAAAATTCGCACACCATGTGCAGTTCGATCCAACTTGAGAGATAGGATAGCTTACATCCCGATATTCCCACGGGATCGGGAGTTACGCGGGTGAAACCGCGGAGGGCAGCTAGTATAATATAAATATATGTTAGAGCGGCAACAGAAATAAATACATCAACTGTGTTAACTGTCTAGCTATGACGGTTCATGAAATAGGTAAATCCTGGTGACAGACATAATATAAGGGTCCCGTTTTTTATTTTTGGTACGGTACCCTAATAACTAATCAATTGTTCAAAGATGACTTCATACAAATTGATGTTGAATTTTTTTATTAGATACACGATAATCGTGAAAATAAACTTATTCATAAAATTGTAAACCACTTCAATACAATAATATAATGTACCTATAGGTATTAAGTAAGTAGCAACTATAGTTTATCTCAATTGAATTGGATTGATCCAATCATTCAATAGAGCGTAACACTGGATTGTCAAGGTTACTTGCATAACTACAAATAGATGTAGGTGGTGCATCCAGAAGGTCAATTCTTTATTGTATAAAATGACATTGCAATACCATTTCGATTGCAAATAGTTAAAACCCTCAAAGTCAGTTTTGACGTGATTTCGTCTAATAAATTGATGGAACACCTGCAGTCACAATAAAAGAGATGACGTCATGCGTCATGTTATAGACAAGGTAACCATGGCAACGTATTATCGTTGCTGTTGCCACATGATTAAACAAGGACCAGGATTGTAAGGTTTCATACAACGCTCTGTGCTAAGTACACTACTCGCGTGTGTCCGTGACTAGGCTTGTCTTATGGTGACGAGTAACGAATAGAAGACTTATTTAAAATAAAAAAATTAAGGAAAAAAAATTAAGTAGAAAAAACAGAAAAAAAAAATTGCAAGAAGCTGACTTTGAGGGTACCTATTTTGAGCTACTTTGAGGGTATTTTTTGTGATCGAGTTGAAATAGAAATGTAATTTGAACAATGTTATTTACGAGAATTAACTCTCTGAACACAATAGCTGGGAACTACTGAGGCGCAACCCACACAATTTTTGTTTGCTAAACTATAAAGGGAAGGTCACTTGACTATTTTAAGTTCGTTAAGTTCAATTAAACTTGTTATAACTTTTGCTCTGTCTATGTATTTTATATTGTCGTTAGCAGATCTATTGTGGAGAATTATGACGTCATAATGTTTTGAACTTTAAAGCTTTGGTTACAAATTATGTTTCATTAAAAGAATTGGCCCAGGACCGAAATGCTTGGAAAGACGCTATGGAGGCATTTGCCCAGCAGTGTGATAATATAGGCTAACAAAAAAAACTATATACTTAATGTCCCTTAAATAGGTACTCATTTGATAGTATGAGCAGTCCATGGACTTAATATTATTTAAGTCAGACACACAACAATTAACAAGAACCTAATGCAATCAAATAGAAATAAGTATAATGTACCCAGTTAAAAGTGGAAAGTACCTACAATCAGTTTGAGACCCAGTAATTTGGTCAAGTCTCAAGCCCCGAAAAGTCCTCAGGACACCGTCAGCCAATTATGTGTACCTACTTACCTACCTATGACATGTTTTAATTATTTTAATAAAACTAATGTCACCTCAGTCTGCTTGTGACCATGAGAACATTAAAGCTTTCAAAACGTCAGGTTTTAACTAAAAAAATAACACGCAAAAATCTAAATTTGGCCGTAATGTCTTTTTTTTATCGTGTTGACTCGGGACCTTGATTTTTACACACCTCACCTAAGTATCTGGTGGTATAAATTTCAACTTGCTAGGTCCACCCGTTCTTGAGAAAATCGGTGGTGTGTTTGTGTCCGTCATCAGTCCGTCGACTGATAGCTTCTATAGACGAATAAGAGAGTGATCTTTTAAGGGTTCTTTTTTACCTTTTGAGGTACGGAATCTACGGAACCCAAAAAAAAACTCGATTAAATTAGCTATTTTAACGGATTTCATTACGAATACATAAACTTAACGGTTAACTAGAATGCAGATGTGTCAACCTTGCATTCTTTCCAAGTTAAAGTAGAAAGGGTACCTGGCGCTCTCTCCATACAAACGTAGTCGACTGTTTCCTCCCTGAATACTGACACTAGAGCAAACATTTTTGTTGCATAAAACTTATAACTGCCACGACCATGCCCCTATGTCTTGTTTGTTTTTTAAGTCTTAATTTCTATGATAATTAGAAAATAAAAAAAAAACAAGACATAGGGGCATAGTCATGGCAGTTTAGGTTTTGCAACAAAAATATTTGTGCTAGTGTCATTATTCAGGGAGGAAACAGTCGACTACGTTGGTACCTATGGAGAGAGCGCCCGGTACCCTTTCACCTTAAATTATATTAAAATCGCATGATCACCTTCATTTTCCCGCATCAACATCAACACATCCGATAACGATTTATAGAAAACTCTATTAAAGTAGAGCGGCCAACGTAATTACCTAACTTTGTTTGTTTATTTGTTAGATCGAACGTATTTCCTGCAGATATGGAAGTTATTTCCTATAAGCTTTCATATCAGACAGCAACAATAGAATGGACGGGATATTAATGTTCCCTCAGGCGGAAGGTTCTGCTGTGGTATTTACAGATCGTGTCAGATTAGGTTAATAGGTAAATAAGTAGGTAAGTACTCACAGTGGCGTAGCTAGACAAGGGCCCCGTAGCATAGCCAAAGAATCGGGCCCTCTTTACGCATAGTATGATAGATAGATAGATAACTTTATTTGTTCAACACAGAAAGAAACAGAACACGATAAACACAAAGTAAAGTAATAGCTAGAAAGTATAAGTTGCACAAATGGGCGGCCTTATCGCTGAAAGCGATTTCTTCCAGGCAACCTTTGGATGGAAAAGAACTGATTCAGCTTTTATGGTAGATTGGGAATAACTTAACTTATGCATGCTTAACTTAGCATGAACTTATATAAGCACTACTCTAGATTTATTTGTTGCGTAGATACAGGTAGTCAAACCGAAACGCAAAAACTCATCGATGGAGTCATTTTCCTAGACTGGTACCGGCTGAAGTGGTGGTCCTGGAGGAAAAGACGTCATTAGAATGATCACATTTACTAAGTAAAATCATTTCATTCATGCTAAGCAAATTTTTGAGTGCAATTCTCAAAAATATGCCTAGGCGACCTGCTCTCTAGCTCTTTTTCTTTTATCCTCTAACCTCAGCTCCTCTAACCTCAGCTTGGAAAAGAGAGGAGAGGATCCTCTCTTTTCCAAGCTGAGGTTAGAGGTACCCCTGCGTTCCGGGACCCTGGGCACTGCACCACCTTGCCCTATGATAGCTACGCCACTGGGTACTCAGACACACTATATTTATCTTTTAACATTACCTTTATCTACACTAATACCTATTCTAAAAAAGGAAAGATGTTTGTTTGTAACGAAGAGGCTCCGAAACTACTGGGCCGATTTTGATGAAACTTGGTATGAGGATACATTGATTCATTGACAGTAACATAGGCTCGTCATTTTATCTCGATATTCTCACGGGATGAGGAGTTACGCGGGTGAAACCGCGGAGCGCTGTTAGTACTATAGATATAGGTTCTTGAAATATTGAGTGTCAGTCATATAAGATAATTATTGCAGCCTGCCTAGCATGAAGACCAAAACACGATACGATAAAGCGATATAACTACATCAACTCTCAAAATATGATAGATAAAGCCGCCATGTTGAATTTTTATCATAATTTTTATCGCAATTTATAATAAAAATTCAACATGGCGGCTTTATCGATCATATTTTGAGAGTAGATGTAGTTATATCGCTTTATCGTATCGTGTTATTGTTTTCATGCTAGGCAGGCAGGTCAATTCACACAGCGCAGTTTAGCACCAAGCTAAGAAACTAGGCTTGTGATATGTTAGCTAGACAACGCGAACGGCTAGAATACTTAAATAAGTACTTTTCTTTTGTAAATATTATTTCACTTAATTAAAGAACCAGACCAGAAACAAACTTTGTAGGTACCTAGTTAGGTACAAAATAGAGGCGAATTATTGTATTCATTATTTATTTGGACATGATATTTAAGTAAAATAAAGCCATCCATAATTCAGCTGAAAAGTTAAGTAAATATACTTTTATAACTACTTACTACAAACCTACCAAATTCGAATTCATTTTCTTTTTGATCAAGTTAAAGGCCATTGTCTAAGCTGTGACCTTCTTGAATATTTTGTACAATTTCAAAGGCCGCAATAACCCGCATTGCAGAAAAACCGGCCAAGTGCGAGTCGGACAAAGGGTTCCGTACCAATAAATATTTTGTTTTTAGTAGGTATTTGTTGTTATAGCGGCAACAGAAAAACATTATCTTTGAAAATTTCAAATATCACATTTTATGAGATACAGTCTGGTGACAAACACACAGACGGACAGTGAACAGTCTTAGTAAAAGGGTCCTGTTTCTACCCTTTGGGTACGGAACCCTAAAAATATGACAAACAATCGCAATTATACGAGATTCCGAGATCTAATTTTCCGCTCAGCTACGGTCAACATTATCTAATGGAAAAACTGTAGTGTACAGTCACATTACCAATTAGCTGAACCCCACGTGACCGAGAGCTCACTCGCAAATCAGTAAGGTTGTAAAGTAATGTTACCTGATTCTGTTTTTTAAATAATATACTATACAATACATTATACAATATAAAAAAATAACAAAATAGGTAAATACTATATATTTTACAAATATGCGACTGAACTCTGGGTCACGTGGGGTTCAGCTAATTGGTAATGTGACTGTACCTACGTTAAGCAAAAACAAAACAAAACCGATTAAACGATTAACACTAAACGATTTTATAGATCTAATGATTAATCCAGTTCTATAAAGAGCTACGAGTATAAGCTATTTAGTCACGGCAAAATTTCAGGCGGAAAATTTAGGCTAATTTTCAAACTGTGGTCTATAAACGTGTTTAAACTTTACAAAGTAATAAAATACTGAAATCATCTGCGATATGGCGATGGATTATGTTTAGCCATGAAGTTACGTACTTCATTTCTCTATTAAAATTTAAGACCGTTATGGTATGAGTCACAAAGTTGAGATGGGTTTTATCTAAGAGCAATTTAAAATAATGATTGATTCAAGAAGTACATTATTAGATTGAGATTTCATATGGCTATTAGGAGTTGCTTTTATGTAGGTACATTTTACACCAGTAATAGGTTTTGGAGTATCTAATGACAGGTTTTGTTCAATGGGGTTCCGTTTTTTCCAGAGTTAGCTGAATGAATATACCTGTCAAACTTTAAAGAATTTCGCGTTATGTACAGTATGGGTCATAAGTAAATGATAAGTTTGCTACAATAATACTATCAACAAGTACCTATTGGAGTTACGACCTTTTTCTAAATAGACGTTACACACAAAGTTAAATACTTGAATTAAAAGTACTCAGTGTGATTATTATTTTCAACATGTTAGCTATGTGTTTAGTTGCGTGAGTGGTATAAGCCACCACCCGCTACACCAACCGACGTGGATTCGATCCACAGGTTACCTTGTTATAAACTTCAAATAGTGCTGCACAGAATTGTAAACGTTACGGTGGGCAGAGACTTTTGACCGTTGATTGTACCTACTCAGAAACGCGGAATCTGATTGCATGACAATACTTGCCTTAATGTTAAAATTGCATACTTAAGAGAATCATGAGTTTTCGATACGGGGCGCGAGTAGGTATTTTCAAAAATGACCCGTATCGTGCGATAGAGAGTTTAAGTTTGGACGTAATTGCCTTCATTTTGCTTTCAAATAATGTTGCGGGCCGTAACGTTTTTACCCCCTTTATCCTTCACAAAATGAAATCAATTTGATCTCATTTAATTCGCTGCATCTTACTCTAGGTTTACCTACTTATATCTTTTTCTTTTTTGGTATTTCAGTTTAGTCTAATAAAACACAACTGAAACGCTCGATGAAGTTAGATATTCAGATACTAATAACTTTTATCTTAGGCAATACTTATTTTAAATAAAAACGGTTAAACCTAGTTTTCCATTAGATCTAGAACATTTTCAAAAATTATCAAAATCGGACTTCGTTTATGGGGGGGAAAAGGTTACCGCTTTTTGTATGGAAATTTACAGCCTCACACTGGTCTTAACCATGCTCTATTCGGCGTTGTAAGTAGTAGATTGGATTGAGTAGGCTTGGACTATACCACCCTCTCCGCTTAGTCGACCATGTCCAGAGGAAAGAACCCGCGGCCTAGTATTGCGGCTTGTTTTGCTTGTCAATACGCTGCCGACGTATTGACAAGCAAAACAAAAAGATTAAAAGAAAATGGTAGAGCCTAACTATATTGTGGTAGAGCACGTAATATATGAGTAGGTACTCTAGGTACCAATATCATGCAAGGTGTAAACTAATTAAAACGAATTACTTGTTTTATATTAAGTAAGTATATTAATTGTACCTAACACGCCTATAATTCATGAAAAGAATCTATACTAATATTATAAAGCTGAAAAGTTTGTTTGTTTGTTAGAACGCGCTAATCTCAGAAACTACTGGTTCGAAATAAAAAAATATTTTTGTGTTGGATAGTCCATTTATCGTGGAAGGCTTTAGGCTATATTACATCACGCTGCGACCAATAGGAGCGAAGAATCAGTGGGAAATGTGGAAAAAACGGGGAAAATTATTCATCTTTGATGGCATCCGTTTTTTGTTAAAACACGCTAATCTTAGGAACTGCTAGATCGAATTGCTTCTTTTTATCCCGATAATCCCACGGGATCGGGACTTACGAGGGTGAAACCGCGGGACGCAGCTAGTATTATAGAATTTGTACTTAATACGCTTATAATTCATGAAAATAATGTTGTTTCGTATTTATTTAATATATTTACATTTATTAGAAACTAGCACAAAACTGTTTAGTTTAGGTTAATTAAATTGAATGGGAATCGATAGCAAGGTTTTAATGCGGGCACAATAAACTAAACGCATCCTTACAAGGGAAAACAAAACGCAGCGGTAACTGCGACAGAGCCGCCATCTTTAACTTTACACATTCTACATCAACCGTCAATGGCGACTAGCTCCTACCGACTAGTGCTTCTAAAAGTCCCATTCTCTTATATTTCTACTCATCACCAAGACGTTTAGAACGCGTGCCAGATAATTAAATTACGTGCCTACGGAGTCCAGCAGAAAGGGGCCCCTATGAATAGCAGCGTTCCTGGATGCTGGTGAGTGTTTGCATTTCTTCCACTAGCTATCGAATTATTCCCCTCAACATATCTTCGAGCCGGATATCACCGTTTGTATCTGGATATTTCATTAAATTCGCGTTCTAATACTGTTTTGTGCTAGCATTTTACAAAATTTCAATCTGATTTGCGTCAAAGGTTAATCTTAATGCGAGACCTACCGTCAGACTATAAACTTCATATCAAGTTTCCAAACATTTAGCGTATTATTTTACGATAATACCGATGTATACAGTGAGATCTCAACGTGCTCTTTCTAATTATATATAGTTTTATATGGTTTCAAGCATTTTTGGTGTAATTACATTGCATCAATTTTTCGTTTTCATAACGAACGGTCGGTAGTACGAGAAACCGCTCGCGCTCGGACGGTGCCACGCAGCGGTGCAGTGATAGGTACATCACGTTAACAATAAGGCTAGTCGCACACGATTTATTAATTAATTTGTATTACATACAAAATAAATTCGTAATTTGTTTTCTCTTGTGCCTGATATATTTTATCAGTTTAAAGGTATTACATACCGAACCCAATTTATTGCGGTCATTGTATTTCATACATTACCCACTTTAGCTGTTCATGTATTTTCGTACTGGACACATTTTTTTTTTGTTATTTAGCATTACATGTTAAATAACCGTAATTTTAAATTTAGTTTGAGACTAATTTTTAAATTTACACCTACCTACTTTCCTCAGTAACAATGGAACTTGACCAATTAGAATTCGAACGTGAGCTAGCCCTAAATAGCATCCAACGTATAGTCGATTGTGCTGAAAATTTATCTGAATTTCGTGTTCGAGTAAAAGAATTAAATGCAATAAAAAAAACGTTCTTCCAAGTGCAAGCTAAAATCGAGAAACTGGCTGCAAAGGGTGGAGAATTTCCAAAAGAAAAACATTTAGCTATTCGTAACCAGTTCGATTCACTGTATTATGAAATTCAAGTAAAGTTGGATGATATTAAGGAAACCCGTAAACAAAGTATCGCGAGTGTGTCGGCGGCCTACGGGTTCGACGCGCACTCACACTGCAGGCCAGAGGCTTCGCATATTCGTTTACCTAAGTTATCATTACAAACGTTTGAAGGGAAACTGACCGAATGGAGTGCCTTCTATGACTTGTATAAATCGCTCGTTCATGAAAATCAATGTTTAACAAACGTCGAAAGGTTTCGTTACTTGTTATTGTCATTAAAAGGTGAGCCATTAAATCTCATAAAATCTATCCCAGTTACTGAGTCGAACTATGAAAACGCCTTACAGGTATTAACTAATCGTTATGAGAATAAACGAATCATAGCAACAAAACATTTCGACAATATTTTTGATGTTGAACCGGTGAACGATAAATGTATTGAACCGAGCTTACGTAACTTGCTAAATACTTATCACGAAAACATTACGGCTCTAAAGTCTTTAGGTTTTCCAGTCACAGAGTGGAGTTTTGTTCTTTTAAATATTCTACTACGAAAAATTACGCCTTATATACGCAGGCGTTTCGAACTGTCATTACATTCGTCCAGCGACATTCCCGCCGTGAGCGATTTAATTGATTTCCTCGACAAGGAATTAGCGGCGTCGGAGGTGATGTCTGCGACCGCGCGCTCAGCGAACGCGCCCACATCAGCAGCGGCGCGCGCGCCTCCGCTAGGCTCGGCTTGCGGCCCGGCCGGCTCGCCCGCTTCAGTGACGTCATCGCGCCATGCGCAAGCTGCGCGACGCGCCTTATCTCGCTCGCGTTCGGATGCTCAGTACGACTCGTCGCGAACTCAAGATACTTCGTTCATGCGTTCCGCGCGAACTATGAGTGTTCACGCTGCAACTTCGGCTGATTATTTAAATAAAAATAAAATTAAATGCGCGTATTGTAAAGACAATTCTCATCCATTATATAAATGTGAAAACTTTCACAAACTAAACTTAGATGAACGCAAACATTTTATTAAAGTAAACAACGTTTGTCACAACTGCATGTTCATCGGTCATGACACAAAAGACTGCAAATCGCGCCACAGCTGCCGCGTTTGCTCCCAGCGGCATCACTCTTCATTACATGAAGGAATGCCCGTGCAAAACGTCACACTGACGACGGAATATTCTTCTTCCCCCGGATTACATTCGGTAGCGGAATTTTCAACGCCCACTCCATCACATGGAGCTACGGGGCTTTCTAATAAACAGAACTGTACGGTTTTGCTTATAACGGCACTGGTAAATGTTCGTTCTATGAACCACGGACCTAACGTACCGCGTCCGGTGCGCGCCCTCGTCGATCAGGGCTCGCAGGTCACTCTTATCACGGAATCGTGCGTTCAACGCCTTAATTTGCCGCGGTACCCCTCTCGGACGAGCACTACGGTTACGGGCATAGGTGACAGCATCGAACAACCGCGTGGCTATGTAGTTTGTGAGGTGACACCCCACAACAGATCGGAACCTAAGTTGTTTATTGAAGCGCTTATTCTACCAAAGTTAACTAGTTACGTTCCAAATATTCCGAGTTCGTTTGAACACATCTCTCACCTTAAAGGTCTTACTTTAGCGGACCCAGAATTACATTCTGCGCGTCCCGTCGAACTCCTGCTGGGGTCGGACTACAGTGATAGCATACTGCTTCACGACACTATTAAAGGCCCACAGGGAACCCCTGTAGCCATCAATAGTATTTTCGGATACCTACTCAACGGTAGAATTTCCCATTCCACTCAAAGACAGGTAAGCACTAACTTGAGTACGTGTCAGTTGGACACTCAACTTCAAAGGTTCTGGGAACTGGAGTCAGTACCAGAACGAACGCACTTATCTAAAGAAGAAGCCAAATGCGAATCGATCTTCGTCGCTACTCACAAACGCGACTCAACTGGAAAATATACGGTTGCTCTTCCCTTCAAGGAGAACGCTCCTCCTCTAGGCGAATCGCGAGGCATTGCCCTCTCTCGTCTAAATAAATTAGAAGTTCGATTAGCGCGTGAACCTGCTTTACGAGCAGAATATAACAAGTGTCTCCAAGAGTACATGGACTTGGGACACATGGAGCCCGTCTCTGCTTCTTCAAACATCGATGCACCTCCTGTTTACCTTCCTCACCACTGCGTGGTAAAGAGGACAGCGGCTACGACAAAGCTTCGGGTCGTTTTCGATGCCTCGTGCAAGACGACATCGGGCCGGTCTCTGAACGACAACCTCCTTACTGGAGAGAAGTTACATCAGGACATAACTGATGTGTTGCTGAAATACAGACTACATAAAATAGTCTTTACAGCCGACATCAAAATGATGTACCGTTTTATAAATATTTGCGAAGAACATCGTGACTTCCAACGAATCCTCTGGAGATTCTCTCCTCACGATCCTGTACAGGAATTCCACCTGTGCACAGTGACCTTTGGCGTCGCTTCTGCACCTTTTCTCGCTTTACGCACGCTTCGTCAGTTAGCAATAGACGAAGCTCACTCATTTCCACTTGCTTCACAAGTGCTCCTCAATGAAGTATTTGTAGATGACGTAGTTTCCGGTGCTGATACACTGGAAGACGCCCTCGAGCTTCAACGTCAGCTCACGTCCATTTGCAAGGCCGGAACCTTCGAACTTCGTAAATGGACCAGTAACAGTCCCGAGTTCTTGTCTCAATTGAACAAGGAGAATTATGTACAAGACGACGCACTTATTCTTTCAGCACTTGACACTGATACGTCTGTTAAGGTCTTAGGACTCAAATGGAATCCCAAATCAGACACCTTCTCCTATCAGACGGATACTCCATCCCGTAAATGTACAAAACGGATTATGCTTGCGGAAATAGCGAAGATATACGATCCTCTCGGGTTTCTTAGTCCCATTACTCTCTTCGCCAAGCATCTTATCCAGCTCTTGTGGGTATCTGGAATAGGGTGGGATGATACTCCTCCTAAGGGTATATGTGATCTTTGGTATCAGCTCATTGACGAACTCCCATTGTTGCAAAACATAGCTTTACCTCGTCATGTGCTTCCTAGTACTAATCAAGTGCAACTTCATGGTTTCTCAGACGCTTCTGAAAAGGGATATTCTGGCTCTGTATATTTGCGTGTCGTCGACCCAAGCGGCGCTATCAGCGTTCATCTCGTTCTTGGCAAAACTAAGGTCGCTCCTCTAAAACGCCTCACAATTCCACGTCTGGAATTGTGTGGGGCTTTGCTTTTATCGAAACTCATCAAAAGGGTCAGTACTGCTTACAGCAATCACGTATCGTTCGACCAGGTTTTCGCTTGGTGCGATTCATCAATAACCCTTGCCTGGCTACGCTCATCTCCTCACAAGTGGCGTACCTACGTGTCTAACCGCATCGCGGAAACGACAAGTAATGTGCCTGCCTCGCAGTGGCATCACATTAAATCAGCGGACAATCCTGCGGATGCCGCGTCCCGAGGGATTCTACCTTCCCAACTAGATCATCAACAATGGTTTCATGGTCCTTCCTGGCTCACAAAACCTCAATCAGAATGGCCGATTTCTAATGTCAACTGTCATACTGACGAAGAACGTTGCAAACATACCCTCGTAATAAGTGATTGCGAACCTAACTTAGGATTCCTCGAGCGATTTTCGTCGCTACCTAAAGCGTTGCGTATTATTTCTCTAATTTTCCGCTTTCACGACAAATGTCGTAAAACAAAGTCGTACTCAACGAACTATGTCACGGTTCCTGAAACCAAATTCGCTCTCAAACGCGTCATTTCGCTTGTTCAAAAGGAACACTTTGCAGAAGACATCTCACGTCTCCAGGATGACGATAGGTGCACCAAACGTCTGCAAAGATTAAAACCTTTCCTGGACGACGCCGGACTGCTCAGGGTCGGCGGCAGGATAAGTCGTGCCAACGTTCCGTACGATGCCAAGCATCAACTTCTGTTACCGAAAAAACATAAATTCACTGACTTACTTATCGATTATTTTCATGCAACGCATTTGCATGTCGGTCCTCAAACGTTACAATATATTCTCGCCCAGACCTACTGGATCCTGAGCGCCCGCGACGCAGTCCGTATGCGCACTCGCCGTTGTGTGCCTTGTTTCCGCGCGCGTCCTGTCGCACCGCAGCCGCCGATGGCTTCACTACCGGCAGCCAGAGTCCGCGCACTCCGCCCATTCCTCCACGTAGCCGTGGACTTCGCTGGGCATTTCAATCTTAAATCTAATAGGTCTAGAAACGCGAAAGTTTTCAAATCATACGTTTGTGTATTCGTGTGCATGTCAACGAAGGCAATCCATTTGGAATTAGTGCCCGATCTCTCTACTGATGCCTTCTTGAACGCTTTACGTAGGTTCATATCCCGTAGAGGGCTATGTACAGATATTTACTCCGACAACGGACGTAATTTCGTCGGATGCGATCGCTATCTATCCGATCTTTACACGTTTCTACGAAACGAATCTAATCAAGCAACCATCAGCAAAAACTTGACTGACCTGTCCATTACATGGCATTTCAACCCTCCTTATGCGTCCCATTTTGGAGGTATTTTTGAAGCAGCGGTGAAAAGCATGAAAACACACCTTCAGCGAGTCATTGGTACACTCATACTAACGCACGACGAATTCTACACACTTCTCTGTCAAATTGAGGCTGTACTAAATTCCAGACCGCTCTGTACACAAAGTAATGATCCCGCGGATCCCTTACCACTTACACCCGGTCACTTTCTTGTCGGGGAACCATTGACTTCGCTGCCTGAGTTCGACTTTACAGGCGATAATCCAAGCCGACTTGTTCGTTGGCAAGTAATCCAGCAAGCTGTCCAACACTTCTGGAAACGCTGGAGCGTAGAGTACCTCCACCAGCTACAACAACGAGGTAAATGGTTCCACGATAAAACACAGACACCCCTCTGTGAGGGTACAGTAGTCGTGTTAATAGATAACACACTACCACCGCTGCAGTGGCGCCTAGCGCGCGTGCATCAGCTGCACCCCGGCACCGACGGTGTTACTCGAGTTGTCACTGTACGCATCGGTAACAAGCTTACCAAGCGGCCTGTTGTAAAGGTCTGCCCATTGCCTCTTGAATAGGCACATCTAACTATTACATTCTTTGTTTTTAGTTATAAGTTAGAATAATTTCTCGTATAGTTTTCTTTGCTATAAAATAAGTGAGTTATTTTATGGTCGGCGGCATGTTTCGTATTTATTTAATATATTTACATTTATTAGAAACTAGCACAAAACTGTTTAGTTTAGGTTAATTAAATTGAATGGGAATCGATAGCAAGGTTTTAATGCGGGCACAATAAACTAAACGCATCCTTACAAGGGAAAACAAAACGCAGCGGTAACTGCGACAGAGCCGCCATCTTTAACTTTACACATTCTACATCAACCGTCAATGGCGACTAGCTCCTACCGACTAGTGCTTCTAAAAGTCCCATTCTCTTATATTTCTACTCATCACCAAGACGTTTAGAACGCGTGCCAGATAATTAAATTACGTGCCTACGGAGTCCAGCAGAAAGGGGCCCCTATGAATAGCAGCGTTCCTGGATGCTGGTGAGTGTTTGCATTTCTTCCACTAGCTATCGAATTATTCCCCTCAACAAATGTCATATTTTATATTTGTCGTTATAACTACTTATTTATTTGAGTGACCTAAATTCCATTGTTATAGTTTAGTGGTTTGTATAATAAATAACGATCCGTAAAATTATAGTTTTGCGTGAGTTTGCAGGATAGTTTTGCTAGTGCGTGTGACTGACAATCATATTTAACCTCAAAGGTAAGGTGATATTAAATTGGTAGGTTACGTAAGTACAAAGTTATGTGTAGGTAGATTGAGCATTATAAAGAGCAGCTAGCCCCGCGCTTAAAGAGTTCATACTGTTTTGTTTCAACTTAAAACTGGGTCCAGGGACCAATTCCGGTTTGATAATTGGCAACTGGGATCACATAAGTTTTCTTTCAGGTGACGATATTTTCAAGGATTTTTAAAAAGTCGGTAAGTACCTAGGCATTAACCACACAAAAACTATAAGCTATGTTTAAAATAAAAATGCCAGACGTTAACTATTCAATATTATATACTAGTAAATAAAGCTAAATATTCGTAGGCGTAGGAGCCAAATGGGTAGGTACAGTATGGGTCATAAGTAAATGATCAGTTTGCTACAATAATACTATCAACGAGTATTGGAGTTACGACCTTCTTCTAATAGACGTTACACACAAACTTAAATACTTGAATTAAAAGTATACTCAGTGTGATTATTATTTTCAACATGTTAGCTATGTCTTTAGTTGGCCGAGAGATATAAGCCGCCACCCGCTACAACAACCGACGTGGTTTCGATCCACAGGTTACGAAGTTATAATGTTTAAATAGTGCTGCACAGGATTGTAAACGTTACGGTGGGCAGAGAATTTTGACCGTGGATTGTACCTCAAAAATAATAAGTATTAAAAATAAACTCATTCCTTTTGGGACCGAGTTGGTAAGCAGTACTTACCATAAAACAATTTTGTAACGGTAAGAGGTCCGAGTTTTTTCGGGACAATTTACAGTATATTTTTTTTTAACCCATTAAGCTGCGGACACACTATGCAGTTGGGCCGGATGCGGTGAACAGTTACCTACGCACTGCGATGTGGCTGCCGTCTGACCGCAGCGAACTGACCAATGACGACGACTGCTGCTCGGACGGTCGCTATAGTACCATACAGCATACAGTTTGCGATAGTGGAACGTGGTTTTTTTTATCAATGACCTAATTATGAGCAATCTTTCAATGCCAGGTACAAGCCGCACTTTTGAGTTTTTTTGGAAAAAAAAAAATTAAAATATAAAAAAATGCGGTAACAAAAAAATAAAGAAAAATTAAAAATAAAAACTTTATAATTTATTTATTTACTTTATTATTTTTTATATTCTCTTTTTTCTACGAAATATAAAATTATTTTTTATACTTAAAAAAAAGTTTTTTAAATTGACACGCGCGGCAGGTGTTCTACTCTGGCATTTATAATGCATTTCTTGATTTATTTAAGCGATAAACAGCATAGGCATAGGGAACAGCTGACCGCATCCGGCCGAACCGCATAGTGCATACGTAGCCTTAGATAACGCAATAACAAAATATGTGACGGTATATTTTACAATTACTCTACCTACTTAGAAGTATGAATTTGGCAATACCTACCTATTGCAATTTGTCAACCTAGAAACTGCCAAGCAGTTATAATAAAATGAAATACTACCAACAAAATTATACTACGAAAGATAAATTTTAGTTTAATAGTCAAGCAATAATAAGTTTAATGGCAAGCAGATGGGTACAAAACACATCTGTAGGCAAATACCTACCTACTAGTAACCTACTAGCTAGGGTATCAAGAACCGGAGACTTTTTTGAGAGACGGGATTTCCCGGGATTTTCGAAACTTTCGTGATTTTGTTCAAAGCTTTGTAAGATTGCTATATTGAGTTCCAAATTTTTTTTAAATAAAATATCTATAGATAGATAGATACATGAATTCTTTATTGTAAACACTAATTTCAAATAACATTAATTAATAATCACTACATAGTATAAAACAAAGTCGCTTTCTCTGTCCCTATATCCCTATGTATGCTTAGATCTTTAAAACTACGCAACGGATTTTGATGCGGTTTTTTTAATAGATAGAGTGATTAAAGAGGAAGGTTTTTAGATATAATACATGCATAATACAGCCGTGCGAAGCCGGGGCGGGACGCTAGTAACTTATAAAAAACGTTTGGTCTAGGTACTTAATTAAAGGAAGAGGCTTATAGCTAAGCAATTCTCGCTGATCGTTTAAGGTCGTGCGGGTTAAGTTGCGCGGTCATTACTTCGATGGGTGGCCAATTAGTAATGTGGCAAAAATGTGTTACCGTGTGCTTCGGAAGGCACGTTAAGCCGTTGGTCCCGGTTGCCACCTCTAGTAGCAGTCTTTAGGTCAAGTTAGAGGCCTTAAGAAGGCCTGAAAAACTCTAACAATAGGTGAGCCACACCAATAAATGAGAAGAAGGTATTTAATTAAAATAGGTAGTTTTCACTACTTAAATAAATCTCCATAATTATAGTACCTACCAATAAAGTAAGGTTAATCAAGTTTAAAGCCATGAACTTGTTTCGTTTTACTTACATAACCGTGTCCGGTTAGTGGCTATAAATCCTTATTCAGAAAACTTATTAGTCAACACTTTGCTAGGTATTTCAATGCCTAGTTTTGTAGGTATACTTAGTAGGTAAATATATTTTTGGTAGTACCATTTTCATCTTTGAAAATTGTTAGCTAGCGTCTATATCATTATATTCAAGACTAACTGCACAGTTTCACCCGCGTAAGTCCCGATTCCGTGGGAAGATCAAAATAAAAAGTAGCCTATAGCCCTCCTCGATTAATGGACTATCTAACACAATAAGAAATTTTCAATTCGAACCAGTAGTTCCTGAGATCACTATTTTCACTACATAGTAAAAAATAAAGTCACTTTTCGCCGTCCCTATGTCCCTTTGTATGCTTAGATCTTTAAAACCACGCAACGGATTTTAATGCGGTTTTTTTAATAGATAGAGTGATTCAAGAGGAAGGTTTATATCTATAATACATGCATAATATAGCCGTGCGAAGCCGGAGCGGGTCGCTAGTATAGTATAAATTGTATAATCAACTGTTGCGCTCCGCGGTTTCTTAATATCTTGGTTTCTTAAATCTTATTTTTTTTTTAAATTTCATCTTTCACTGTACCTCCTCTCTCACGAACATTTCAAAATCAAAATTAGTCAAATCGGTCCAGCCGATCTTGAGTAACTTAACCGACCGAAAAAAAAGGAGGAGGTCCTTAATTCGTAGCGTAAATTTTTATTTATTTAACTAATGGAAGATATTATTGTTTAAAATAATAACCATGTATTAAAAATAGCTATCGCAGTAAAAATCACAATTACGAAAATAACAAGTAGCATTGGTTTAAATCAGCCATGTCAAACATACGGCAAATATGCGGCCCGCAGCCGGAATCTAGATTACAAAAAAATTGGGGTACTTATTTTTTAAATTTCTGAAGGCTAGTTCTGGATCCTCCAGATAAAAAAAACTTCTTACTCTTTTATTATAGAGTAGGTACTCTAGTAGGTAAAAACATATTATTGTGAGTTTAGATACCTAGCTATTGAAAAAGTGCCAACTAAATATAGGTATATTATTTGGGTATAGGTAGGTACCTCACCAAATAAACTTAATAACAATGTACGTATTTAATTTATTTATGTCTGGCCCTCTAACTAACACATCTGCAATTTTAGAAATGGCCCTATAGAAAATCCAGTTTTATATCTCTGGTATACATACTAATTTCTATGCCTTAGTAAGTACTAAGATGAGGTATCTTCTCAGGAATGAGACCTTATTAAGTGCTTGACTGTTGGGAAAGCGTCTCAGTGAAAGTTAGTGCTTGCTACCGGCTTTGTTGACTTGCAATGCCTTTTTATGTGGGTAGATACCTATAATACATATATAACAACGGATATGTTGATGTGTTTGTACCTACTTTTGTTGATAGGACATTCATGTGAATTGATTTAAATATCTACCAAAACTTTAACACTTTTCACTTTTCACAGACGTGCTAGTTAGGATCATTTGAAATTTTCACAGATGAATTATTTCTGTTGCCATTATAACAACAAATACTAAAATCAGAATATACGCACTTGGCCGGTTTTTAGGGTTCCGTAGCTCAAAAGGTAAAAAAAGTACCCTTATACGATCACTTTCTGGTCCGTCTGTCTATCTGTATGTATTTTGTTTAGGCTCTATACGAATAGATTTTCTTTATAAATCACAATAGACCATACGAGGTTCAATTGAAATCTAGTGACCGGCAGGATGGCCAGACCAATACAGATAGAGAACTAATCTATGCCCAATCTACTCAATTATAAAATGTTAAAATATTTGCACCTTTAAGTGAAATCTAATGACCGGCAGGATTGCCAGACCAATCCAGATAGATAAGTAAAATCTATGCCCAATCTACTCAATTATAAATGTTAAAATATTTGCACCTTTAAGTGAAATGTAATGACCGGCAGGATGGCTAGACCACTCGAGATATCAGCACTAAAATATGCCCAATCTACTCACTTATAAATGTTAAATTTTTTACACTTGGTATAAATGTTGCGCCTTAAAGTGAAATCTAGTGATCGGCACGATGGTCGACCTACCAAGATATCAGCACTAAATGCCCAATCAACTCACTTAAAAATATTTGCCAATAAAAGTGAAATCTTAACCGACAGGATATTCAGACCAATCCAGAGATTTGCACTAATATACTTATGCCCAATCTACTCACCTAAAAACATTTGCCAATTAAAGTGAAATCTTAACCGACAGGATAGTCAGACCAATCCAGAGATTTGCGCTAATCTACTTATGCCCAATCTACTCACTTATAAATGTTAAACTTTATTGTGATAGGTATAATTACATAATTAAATACGTAGTGTATGTAACTCTGTGTATATTAAAATCTACTTATGTAAACGTACCCACTTACCTACCTAGTTACTGTAATAATTATAATTAGCTTGTTTAATTAATTTGATAACTTTTGTATAAAACATTAAATCAATTTTAATTAATATCATGATAAAACGTTAATTATTGCATACAAAGTTATTTATAGGTAAGTATGTACCTAATCAATTGTAAAATAAAATAAACTTAGGTGAAATTTATGTTCGTAGGATTAAATAATATATTTTAGATCCGGAATAATATATTTTTTTTTATTTGTAATATTCTGCTTACAAAACTAAAAAGTGGCTAAGAACCAATAAAAAACAGCGCACTCCGGGAGTGCAGGCAGAAGTGAAAACTGTATATCTGTGTAAAATCTCATCTGTCGCGAGAACGGCTGAAAATGCTCACCCACAAAAGTGCCCAACGCGCCATAAGAAGTTTTCACTTCAAAAACATTTCACATTATAAATTAACTACATAATAAACAACTAATTTGGATGTAAAAACAAAAATAAATATTATAAACAGTTAACTGAACTATGAGATTATACCTAACTATGTAATAATTTAGAATAATAATATGCGATAAAATATTAATAGAAGACTG
Organism: Idaea aversata; assembly: GCA_907269075.1. Lineage (NCBI taxonomy): Eukaryota > Metazoa > Arthropoda > Insecta > Lepidoptera > Geometridae > Idaea > Idaea aversata. The sequence goes on from OU026101.1 coordinate 6,838,438, forward strand.
CAAAGAATGTGCGTGTTATTGTATTTTTAGGGTTCCGTAGCCAAATGGCAAAAAACGGAAGCCTTATATATTCGTCATGGCTGTCTGTCTGCCGTATGTCACAGTCACTTTTTTCCGAAACTATAAGAACTATATTGTTGAAACTTGGTAAGTATGTAGATGTATTCTGTGAACCGCATTAAGATTTATGGGTTTCCCATACTTAGAACTGAAACCACAGACTGAAAATAAAAAAAAAACCATACGTGTGGGGTATCTATGGATAGGTCTTCAAAAATAATATTGAGTTATTATTATAATTTTTTTCTAAACTGAAGTTGTTCATAAAGTGCCGGACGGGACGTGACAATTTCTTGACAGCTTTTCATGTAAAAATATCACGTTCCGTCCGGCCCGGGAAAAATCCCGTCACGTATGCAGCGACTTTGACTTAGCTTTACTTAAGACCAGTATGAGGCTGTCAATTTCCATACAAAAAGCGGTAACGATAATTTTTGAAAATGTTCTAGATCTAATGGAAAACTAGATTTAACCGTTTTTATTTAAAATAAGTATTGCCTAAGATAAAAGTTATTAGTAGGTATCTGAATATTTATAATTTTGACTTAAAAACTTCATCGAGCGTTTCAATTGTTTTTTAATAGACTAAACTGAATTACCAAAAAAGAAAAATGTATAAACCTAGAATAAGATGCATTGAATTAAATTAAATGAGACCAAATTTATTTCATTTTGTGAAGGATAAAGGGGGTAAAATCGTTACGGCCCGCAACATTATTTGAAATCAAAATGAAGGCAATTACGTTTGAACTTTAACTCTCTCTATCGCACGATAAGGGTCATTTTTGAAAATTTTTGAAACTCGCGCCGCGTATCGATAACTCATGATCCTCTTAACTACTAGATGTCTTGATATATGTATTTGCGTTCAATTGTTAGGATATCGTTTGTTCCGTTAGACGTCATTTTATACGTATTACAGGTTTTCTATTTTAATTTTAATTGCTAGGCGTGTCTTAATAGGTGCAAATAAAAAATATCAACAACCATTGTTAACACTATCAAACAAAAATAATGGCCGTTAGTTAACATAATTAAAGCACTTACTTAATATTACTAACTTATTCTATTCAATTAGAATTTGAACAATGAAAAGGATGTGAAATTCTTTTGAAAATTTCTTACTTGGGGTCATTTACATCTAACTGTAATGATTGATATTTAGATGATAATCTACAAACATCTACCAAATAAGTAAGTATATAAATCTAATAGGTACCTCTAGGCGTCTACAAATCTTCGACCTAATCTTCGCTTCCTATCAGGTGAGATCAGGTCAAATGAACAAATATTGCATGTCACTCCACACATCGCCATCTAGCTCCAAGCTAAGTAACTAGAGTGCACCGCGTAGGTACTTTTTTATGCAAAAATAAATTACTCTTTTCTCCCATTATTACCCCTTAATATCCCTTTCAGATCTGAGCCAAAACTACAGCGTTTTCGTCAAAAAAAATGCATGGACTAGAGTAATATGGGGTCGGAGATGACGAATTTGAGGTCCATTTCCCATTTTGGAAAATTAGTGGGCGTACAACTGTATGAGTGTAGGCCTTTCATGTGCAAGCTACAGTTGTGTGGGCGCACAATTGTATAAAGCAGAGCCCTAACCGATCAGTTTTCCCGCACAAATATTGTTCAACCGAGAAAGCTATTTAACCAATTTTATTGACATCAATAACATAACATTTTTGTTGCAAACGAAAATGCCATCAAAAAATGTCATTGACACATTGTCATCTATACTAATATTGTAAAGCTGAAGAGTTTGTTTGTTTGAAGGCGCTAATCTTAGGAACTACCTACTTACTGGTTTGAATAGTTGGATGATCTATTATCGAGGAAGGCTATAGGCTACTTTTATTTTGGTATTCTCACGGGATCGGGACTTACGCGGGTGTAACCGCGGAGCGCAGCTAGTAGATATATAAATAGAAATAAATAAGTTTGCTTTTTAAAAGGTACCTATGCCCTAGAATGAAAATTCCATCAAACAATGTCATTGGTACAAAAAAATTACTTAATTCCAAAAAAAACACATTACATTTTTTGGTTTATGGTCCTCTTAAGCTAAGGATACACGACGACACTGACACTCGACACAAATGTCGACACTAGTGTCGATAGCGTCCACACTGTAGCAATTTTTGATGTCGCGGCGGTGGACACTCGTATAGACACTCGATGTATACATCAAGTGTCTAGTGTCAAGTGTCATCGTGTATCCTTAGCTTGAAGTAGGTTTACAGAATGAAAGGTTTAGGTAAATATACTTTTTTCCTTTTTTACTTTAAAAACATTCTATTATAAGCAATTTTAGAACTCTACGGCTATGTCTATACTGTGTATTTATAGTGTAGTTTCCACTTTTGCTAATTGACTATATCTACCTATCTATTTAGTAGGTAGATTGGTATTCACTTATTACTTACCTACCACCACATGAGTATTCTTTACTCATGTGCTACCACTACAATATAGCTATACTTAGGTATGTTTAGGAAAGTATGCCTTTACACACTTAACGTAATTAAATTAATTTAAGTATCTAGTCGTGTCGCGTTAATGTATTAGGTGTTTTCATTTGTACAATATACTCGTACCTACAGTTTAACGTAGGTTATGTAGGTAAATTGGAGGTTACCTACGTAAAAACTTGGAAAAATAAATTAAGTGATTTTTTCCGGCGGCCGCCCCCGGGCGCATACGTACGTTTTCCGCATGCGGTTATCGCATTCGTTTATCGCTTTCTGGTACTCGATACTTCAAATCAGCCAATCAGAACGCAAGAGCTGGCATCCGTGCGGAATATTTTCTGTCCGGGGTAAAAATGCATGTGTGCTGTAGTCAGAGCATTTTGTAAAGATTTAAAGTATCCAAGAACCCGAATGCGTTCCGTATGCGATAATCGAATGGTAACCGCATGCGCCGCGGAAAACGTACGTTGTTTCTGCTTCGTAACAAAATCTTCCCTTTTTTGCTCTAATTGGTAATTCTAGCTAGAACGAAAGTGGTTGACGGCTATTTCTGTGCATTTTAACAATCATCTTTTGTTCTACGTTATTATTATTGTAATTACCAAACCCTGTAAGATGTACTACCTCATTTACGAGTAAATGATGCACTATTATAATAACGACCTACTTATCGACTGTAAAAACTACCAACTTATCTGATTTTCAGTGACACCTCAGAATACAGAACAAAACAAAATTTTGTTCTGTATTCTGAGTATGACAGAAATCTCCTTGTTTTACTTACATGCATCGTGGCGACAAAATGGCCGAGAAAAATAGCGTAGTAGGCGCAGTCAGCAGCAAAAGAGGCTGACACACTTATGCACAGTTATTACTTGCTTAATTTTTCACTAGCAGCTGCTTTTGACGTTGAATTAACTTTTGATAAGTACCTACAATAACAGTTTTGCACTTAGAGAATGGTTTCTTAAAGCAAGAAATAATCCTTTCCATAAAGACCCTAGAGAATTATTTCTTAGTTTTATTTTAATTTAAAAGCAAATTCTTAAATTAAGAACACTGCTTATTATTTTCAGGAACATTGAGTAAGAACCAGAAATTATTCTCTGGTGTCTTTAAGGAAATTATTTTATTTTGTATTTTTTTATTGATGATTATTACCTACTTGCTTCAAGAAACCTTTTTCTATGTGTTTTTATATAAATAAATATTTTGCTGCTGACTACATTTTAACAGTTTTCCGTGTGTTATTTATGTCCACAGGTTTTTTAAGCAATAAATGTCTCTGTATTTGTATTATCCAATATTCAAAATTAACCGAAACTCTCTTTGCAGTACCTCTTCGAAAACGGCACACACGATGAAGGTCTCCTGAATAGAGAGAAATTCATGGAAGTTCACGCTCGGATGACGTTGCGAAGGGACTATTTGAACAGTGAATGTTCCAGACTTAGCTTGAACAGTAACAGTCATAAGGCGAACGCGTGGGAGTACCTCATCAACAGGCAGTACCATGTTATTTGGTAAGATTACGCTCAAATACACTGAAATCAAGTGTCTCTTTAGGTATAAAATATCTTAATATAAAGATGCAGGTACTTACTTGAAACCCCGTAAGACGATTTTAGATATACCTACGTAGGTACATACGAATGATAAGTTAATCGAATATGAAAGATTTGAAATTCTTTTCAAAAATTGAAGGAAGGTCTTCAAATTGTTATCTGTCTTTTGTGCCTTCTCGACAAGTGAATCTCTAATTTATATAATACCTAGTTACAGAGAATTAGTTAATTAAGTTAATAAATAATATTTAACTAAAATTATCGCAAAATATAAAAAATCAGGCACGCGCGTTAGAAAGCGTTAGAATAATCTAGGTTATTGTAATAAAATAATACATAAACATTAACACTAGATAACGCTAGCTAGCTAGATCGATCAGTCAAGCTAAATAAACTCGAATGAACTTAATTAAGAGAATCATGAGTTTTTGTACGCGGCGCGAGTAGGTATTTTCAAAAATGACCCTTATCGTGCGATAGAGGGAGTTTAAGTTCGGACGTAATTGCCTTCATTTTGCATTCAAATAATGTTGCGGGCCGTAACGTTTTTACCCCCTTTATCCTTCACAAAATGAAATAAATTTGGTCTCATTTAATTCACTGCATCTTGTTCTAGGTTTATACGTTTTTCTTTTTTCGTAATTCAGTTTAGTCTATTAAAAAACAATTGAAACGCTCGATGAAGTTTTTAATTTAAAAATATAGATATTCAGATACTAATAACTTTTATCTTAGGCAATATTTCTTTAAAATAAAAACGGTTAAACCTAGTTTTCCATTAGATCTAGAACATTTTCAAAAATGATCAAAATCGGACTTCGTTTATGGGGGGGAAAACGTTACCGCTTTTTGTATGGAAATTTACAGCCTCACACTGGTCTTAAAGTATAATTTTTCAAGATTTTAAAATGTTTACCCATTGCCGATCCTTTAGGTACCTACCTATTTATATTTTTTGCAGTCGCACTTTATAAGTTTGAGTGTTGATTTTTACATGTATAGGTAGGTACCTACCTATCGGTAAAATTATTTATTGAGTAGTAGGCAAATTTGATTAATAGTATTATTTAATTAGCTTTTTCTCACTTATATTCCTTATAGGAATTTCTAACTGCTAAAACTACAAAGCAGGTGAGAAAAATAGTTTCACTAAATCCATTTCTAGAACTTTATAGCACTAGTGAGGAAAACATCTTACTATGTACTAGCTGCATGAAACGTTTCATGATGAAGTCTAACCTAATTACCTTTTTTTAGGGTTCCGTACCCTAAGGGTAAAACCGGGACCCAATTACTAATTTTATTGTCTGTCTGTCCGTCCGTCTGACTATCACCAGGCTGTATAGACAGTTGAAATTTTCACAGATTATGTACCTATACCTAACTATTGCTGCTATAACAACAAAACAAATACTTAAAACAGAAAAATAATAATTTTTAAGTGCATATATACACTGCACGCACTTGGTCGATGTTTTTCATATTATGTAAAATTGTCATTTTCATAACACAGGTGCAACATATTCAAAGCTGCATCGACATCCTGGATGTACAACTTCAACCTGATGGCAAACTACACAGCCGCGTTCCTAGACAAGACCAAAGAGGTCCCATTAGTGTTAGCAAGGAAGAAATACGCGAGGCCTACAGTGGAAATGATAAGGAAAGCACAGGCTGACTCTATATCGTTCCTCATTGTGAGGCATCCGTTAGAAAGACTGGCTTCGGCGTATAACGATAAGATTGTCCATGCTTGGCCTAAATCATTCCATGACAAAATGGGGCATATGATTATCAAGAAGTATAGAAAGGTGAGTTATAAAATTTCAAGGTTATTTTACTAAATATTATCAATATAGGTACACTAATAGGGATAAGAGGAATGATTTTATAAAGGGTTTTTTTTAAGATGTCGCAACACCATTCAACAGGCTCTTGCACAAATGTCGTTACATTTTGTAAATTTCCAAAAATTCTATCTACACTAATATTATAAAGAGAATAGAATTTATGTTTGTTTTTATATCTGTAACGAATAGGGTCCAATACGAATGGACCGATTTTGATACGCGTACGAAGTCGAGAGGAACAGCTAGTAAATAAATAATATTCTATTACAAATAATAAATATAGACCTTGAACTAGGAACCGTTATCTCAAAAGCCGAGAAAATATTAGGTGTACAAGTAAAACTGTTTCCCATTACAAGTAGATTGGTTTATCATTTCTATGTTTGTTGAAAACATATTTCCCGTACAAAATAAGCTAGCTCGTTAACGACAACGCAATACGCACAAACGGATGAATCTTAGAAACATTAGCTTTCCCACGAGAAATGGAATTTCCGTCGTAACATTCAACAATGAATATAACGAGCAAAATAATCAAATGTCCGAGTTATATTAAGGTGAGTATAGACTAGCTAGAGCGTTTCCTCGAGCATTTTAATTAAATGTAACTTACGAATGCACAGACAAAAAGGATTAAAGAGAAGAGAAGGAAGCAAGAAATTCCTCTCCCTAAAGACACTAGAGAATAAGTTCTTTTGTCTTAGCAAAAAAATCTTAAAATTATAAGCAGATTCTTAATTTAAAAGCAATACCTATAGGTACTATTTTCAAGAACATTTACTAAAAACAAGAAATTAGTCTCTGGCGTCTTTAAGGAGAGGATTATTTCTTACTTCATGAAAACTTTTTATCTCTGCGTTTTCAATGTAATATAACGTTTGTTACGAATGGTAGATACAAACAAATGTTCAGCATTACCATATTTTAAAATCAGAAACAAAAGTTCGAAGAACATCGAGCAAGCGCCAATGTTTGATGTTCTGTTAACTACTAGTAAACGCTCTAGTCTATACTCACCTTTACTTTTTTCTAATAATAAGCAAGAATAGATTATTGTTTGTTAACTGAAAGCGTTGAATTACTAGTTGGTAAGTAGATATTTATGACTCATATACGATAGTTAGGTAACATACAGGATTCGAGGTCAAAATTTTCCGCAACAAACAAAACATTGTTTTCGCGTATGAAATAGTGTTAGGTAGGCAGAGTGGCAAAAAATTGCTGGAGATCGAGACACATTAATAGAAATGGGGGAGGCCTTTGCCCAGAAGTAGGGTACAACAGCTAGGTAAAAACAAAAGACTGAGAATTCTCTACAAAATCTGAAGAGTACCCGCTTCTTGCCACGAAAATTCATTATTTATAAATATAGCAAAAAAAAAAATTGCTTGTCTTTTATGGACTTTTTATTTTATTCAAGCAGACCATAAGATGTGTAATCACTAATATGGCAGAAAAAATAGTCAAAATAGTCTTAAGTAGTATGTTATGGAAAAGCAGTAGGCTTAGCTTAGGTAAAAAGCTAGTAGGTGTAGATGGAAAAATAAAAAAAATTAATTACTTACCTAATAAATAATTAACTAATCTAAGGAAAAATTGGAAAAAAAAATTGTGTCTTTTTATTTGTCATGTTCCATAGAACAAATGGGAACTACCTACTCACTTCCACTGTATTTGTTTCAGAACAAGCCAGCACCAACACAAAGCTACCCAGTGTTCGAAGAGTTCATCGCTTACGTTCTGGACGAGTATAGAGCTAAACGTTCTTTGGACATGCATTGGACACCATACAGTACATTCTGCACGCCTTGCAGATTCAGTTTCGACGTCATACTCAAGTTTGAAACTCTTGATGTAAGTATTCAAAGTGAGAGGATACTTTCGTTTTACGAAATGTTTTAGGGTTCCGTAACCAAAGGATCATCATCATCATATCAGCCCATACACGTCCACTGCTGGACATAGGCCTCCCCCATACGACTGACGCCATAAACAGCGGTCCTGACGCGCCTGCATCCACCGAAAGGAAACTTTTCATTGTAATTACCCTTTGGGAAAGTTTTAACCCAAAGGGTAATTACAATGAAAAGTTTTACCCAAAGGGTAATAACAATAAAAAATAAGCGAACGCTCGGCCGAGCTACATGGTAGGCCGAGTGGGGGTGTTAGGTTTTATTTTCGTTACGGAATTTCTTGATTAATTACAATGAAAAGTTTTACCCAAAGGGTAATAACAATAAAAAATAAGCGAACGCTCGGCCGAGCTACATGGTAGGCGGAGTGGGGGTGTTAGGTTTTATTTTCGTTACGGAATCTTGATTCGGTCGCCGCGCTCAAAGCGCGCGATAAAAGCTATGCTATAACTTAAAAATTACAATTTGGGTAATAACAATGAAAAGTTTCTACCTAAGGGGTAATTACAATGAAAAGTTTTTCGCAGTGACGTAGGTATCCCATTACAAACAAACAAACATACAAAGATAGGCGCGAAAACATAACCCTTACCTTGCAGCCAGACAAAACTCTTTTACTAAGAGTCCACTGTCTGTCCGTTATAGACAGTTGAAATTTTCACAGATTACGTATTTCTGTTGCCACTTTAGCAACAAATATTAAAACAGAATAATAATTGCACGAAACCTTTTGTGCGCGTGTTCGACTCGCACTTGGCTGGATTTTAAATGGTAGCAAAAGAAATCGACCTCTTCCCACCTCTTCGTATTGGCTTTCAAATTCGATATCTCAATACCTATTAGATAACGTAATTTTTTAAATGCTCGGTTATTTTCACTATAACTACATAGTCACTACATAGTATAAAACAAAGTCGCTTTCTCTGTCCCTATATCCCTTTGTATGCTTAAATCTTTAAAACTACGCAACGGATTTTGATGCGGTTTTTTTAATAGATAAAGTGATTCAAGAGGAATCACTACATAGTATAAAACAAAGTCGCTTTCTCTGTCCCTATTTCCATATGTATGCTTAAAACTTTAAAACTACGTAACGGATTTTGATGCGGTTTTTTTAATAGATAGAGTGATTCAAGAGGAAGGTTTTTATGTATAATATATGTATAATATAGCCGTGCAAAGCCGGGGCGGGTCGCTAGTATAAAATAAAGTCAGTTTTCGCCGTCCCTATGTCCCTTTGTATGCTTAGATCTTTAAAACTACGCAACGGATTTTGATGCGGTTTTTTTTAATAGATAGAGTGATTAACGAGGAAGGTTTTTAGATATAATACATGATAATACAGCCGTGCGAAGCCGGGGTGGGTCGCTAGTTATAAACATAAAATTAAGTAAGTAGGCCCTTGATGTTGTCATAAAGAGATGGGAGAACATTGCCGGAAAATTAGGATCCGTGTTTCGGAGTGAGGCTCCTTTTTACCAAATCGTGGGTGGGTTCAATTTTTGGCGGCGAGTTTAATTGCAAAATCTGCCAAAAATTGCATTTATTATCAGCATTTCTGTAACCGATAGAGCACAATTCCACAATAGTTTCGCGGTCTCTAGCCACAATTTATTTTGTCTAAGCAAACCGTTATTATTAGGTATCAATATCGTAGTATTGCACAGTTTTAACTAAATTTGTAAATAGCTAACTACTTATATTCTTTACTACTTTACTTTGATTGCAGTAAAATTACGAATAGAAGAATGGATTAATCCGCGTAAAATAGGTTCTTAATTTACATCCAGAGTGTGGAAAATTCAAGATAATTACGTAACGAATTATATTAATTACACCTAAAGTAGCTACATAACAGTTATAAATTAGTTTTTCCTGCAATTAACTGTAACAACTTTCAACGTTCTAATTAACAGTGACATCAGTTCCATTCCCAGGATACCCTCATTGAATTGAATAGGAAAACGTAGGTAAATGGTCTGCAAATGTTTTTGAAGTAAATTAAACGTAACCGAAAGGACAGAACCCGTAATTGGCTTTCCAAAGAACAAAGTGTTTTTAAAGATTATATCATAGAACTAGCGACCCGCCCTGGCTTCGCACGGCTATATTATACATGTATTATACATATAAACCTTCCTCTTGAATCACTCTATCTATTAAAAAAAACCGCATCAAAATCCGTTGCGTAGTTTTAAACATTTAAGCATACAAAGGGAAATAGGGACAGAAAAAGCGACTTTGTTTTATACTATGTAGTGATGATGGCAAGGCAATACTAGAACAAATGGAAAGAAAATATTATGAAATTAAATTGATACTATTTCGTTAACTAGATGTGGTAATAAGCATTTAAATCACGTGTTTTTTTTTTCATTTTCTGTATTAACATCTGACGCGTTGACGACATTATATTTTGTGTTCTAAGTGATCACAGGAAACTGGAATCCAACAAACTCCAATTTGTTTGATCACTTTGTAATAGTTGCGTTGCCATAACTATATCGATTCCAAGTAAGCAATATGAACCGATCAAAACGCAATTGGAACGTAATCGATTCATAGTAAACTAGCTGCGCCCCGCGGTTTCACCCGCGTAAGTCCCGATCCCGTGGTAATATCGAGATAAAAAGTAGCCTATATGTTTATCCAGGTCTTCAGCTATTTAAATACCGAGTTTCATAGCAATCGGTCCAGTAGTTTTTGCGTGAAGGAGTAACAAACATTCACATTTATAATATTAGTAGGATAGGATACGAGTAGGACCATAGATAGCTCATGGAAGTATCTTAGCACTTCAATATTTTACTGTTATGATCCTTGCTGTGCTAGTTATTGAATCTAAATTATGTGTGTATTTGTATGTTTGTTACTTCTTAACGCAAAAACTACTGAACCGATTGCAATGAAAATCGGTATGTAGATAACTAGAGACCTATATTAACATAATATACCTAGACTTTTTATCCCGATATTCCTGCGGGACGTCATAAAAAAATGTTTGAGCTCAATACATATTTTTTTATGGAAGTGGGCATTGTCCTTTTCTAGGCTTTCTTACAAGAGAAAAATGATGCTTCATCCACTGCTTACAAACGAAAGTATATTTGGCTGATAAAATAAGATCTCGTTTATACCTTCGACCAAAACAATTTGGTCGAAGGTTTATACTAAGTTAATTCCAATTAAACGTTGTTATCTTTTCCTTAATGTAATAACGTTAAGTATCTTTAGAAGCTAAAATTGGTAATTATAAGTAGCTATTAGGTATTCATACATACAGGGTTATTGGTAATTATATGTGTGTGTTACATTTAGGGTTATTGGTAATTATATGGGTTTTAATACGTAAGGGGGTTGTTCTAGACGTCTAGGCGAACAACTTTTGTTCTACGACTTTTGGACATTCGAACTTTTATTTTCCATAATACTGAGGGAATTTTACTTGAAGATCAGCTGTTTCATACAAAAACTTCGAACGATTTTTGGAAATTCCAACAAAATGTGTTGGAATTTCCAAAAGTCGTAGAACAAAAGTTTTGTTAGACGTCTAGAACAACCTCCTTACGTATTAAAACCCCTTCGCTGAAACACATTGTAGAATACAGCGGTTGAGGGCCATTTCTGTGTACCTTAACAATCAAAGTTTGTCCTGCGACTTCAGGAAATTCGATATTTTTTTTTTTCGCAAATTTTAAGATTTTGTTTAGCTGAAAATCAGGTCCCTTAAGATTAAGTATAATTAGGTACTCAAGTTTTATCGACTGTTCTAAATCCGAATGACCATTATTTGAAAAAATCAGCTGATTTTCGAATTAACATAATCAACCTCAATTTTTTTTCCAAAAAATGACGAATTTCCAAACGTGTCGTAGAGCAAAAGTTGTTCGTTAAGGTGAACAGAAATAGCCTACAACCGCATAATTTCCAATAACCCTGTATACGAATCATATTGGTCCCAATAGACGCGCCCCTAATAGGAGTGGTAATACGATATTACACCATTCAGTAGGGTAATTCCAAGTAATAGGGTATTGGATATTTATTATCTTGTACTTGAACCTTGTTATTTTCTACCTTGCTATATTTAACAGCTGATATTAAATAGATTGTGTGTCGACTAAAATTGGAACAGAGTTTAATAGCTACGCAAAGTAATTATGAATTATTTATGAGAAAGGAAATTAATAGGAAGTTAATAAACCGTTCCAACGTTTGAGTTGCTGACAGATGCTAAATTTAATATATCAACTCGTAGCTACCTACGTGTTTGGTGTGTGTAAATCGTATATTTTCACATAATTATTATAAATAACTTTTTACCTTTATAGAAGTTTTAAAATTACTAGTTTTAGAACCGGGAACATAATAAATATGAATACAAATCGTGTTATTTTAAATAGTTTATTCTATTAGTTTTTGAGAGTAACCAAAGAGCAGGTTTCTAGGTACCTCGGAGTGCGAATAAACCTTGTCATCCAACGAGGCAACGCAGCCAATCTTTTGGGCATACTTCCTTCCATTGATGACCCAGTTGGCACAATGGTCACCATGCCTGACTGCCAAACACAAGGTTGCGGGTTCGATTCCCGACTCAAACATGTATTTATGCTTAGATATTTGTCTGTGGTCTGGTTGTTTATGTGTATTATAAGTAGGTATATATTTACAAAATAAAAGTATATAAGTAATATATCCGTTGTCTAGCACCCATAACACAAGTCTAGTTACTTAGCTTGAGGCTAGATGGCGATGCAATATTTATTTATTTATTTTATACTACGGATTGTCGTATGACTTCCGGTTCAATAAGCAAGTCGATCAAACAACCCACCCCTTATTTCAGTATCCACATAAACAGTATGTTATATGGGTTTAACAACGAGGGTGGACAACTTCTTTCGGATATACATTATTTATTTACAGAACAGTCACACCGTATTTCCTTTTCTCGTAATGGTAGATTTCAATTATGCTTGTATAATGTTCTTTTTGAAGCCAATACCATTGGATTTTGTGCCCAAAAGTGATTGATCACGTTTTGACGCGTAAAATTGGGGTCACACAAATGTAAATTATGACGTATTTTATAGGTTTTTTTTGCTTTACAAAATAAACTACTAACTTATTAAATATTTTATATAATATCTTAGTAGTTAACTATTTATCTGGTGGCAGGGCACGTATAGTAGTGCCACCGCGAAGCCGGCTGCACGCCCGCTTTCTTTTGCTATGAGGCAGTGTGAAGCGCGCTCACACTGCCTCATAGCAAAAGATCGCTTACTATCCTACCACCACAGAATGTATAATATTTAGTACAAGCTACTTACCAAATCAGGGGTATGTCTGTACGTATGTAAGGTTGTTGTGTTGTCTAGTACTGGCCTCTTTCAATACTATCTTAATATATATAAATCTCGTGTCACAATGTTTGTCCTCAATGGACTCCTAAACCACTTAACCGATTATAATAAAATTCGCACACCATGTGCAGTTCGATCCAACTTGAGAGATAGGATAGCTTACATCCCGATATTCCCACGGGATCGGGAGTTACGCGGGTGAAACCGCGTAGGGCAGCTAGTAATTTTATAAATCTGAAAGTTTGTTTAGGTACCGTCAACCGACCGATTATTTATTATTTATTTATTTATTATGGTGGCTAAATAATGAACCAAATACCTATAATAAGTACAGTTTTATTTTGGTGTAGGTACATATTATGGCGACGTAAACTTCGTTCACCTGAGCTAATTCACGGAAACACTTAGACCACATATAAATATTATCCGTGTTTAAATATTTGTTTAACGCGGGAATCGAATCCGCAACCAGACATCGCAGGCTAGTATTCTCCTGCCGATGCTGAGCCACAGAGGCCATCCAGTGTTCAGTCGGAATACCAATTAGCTGAACCCCACGTGATCCAGAGCTCACTCGCACATCTGTAAAAATGTAGTTATTTACCTATTTTGTTATTTTTTTTTATTGTGTTATTATATTGCATAGTATATTGTTTAAAAAAAAACAGAATCAGGTAACATTACTTTACAACCTTACAGATGTGCGAGTGAGCTCTGGGTCACGTGGGGTTCAGCTAATAGGTATTCCGACTGTACATAGAGTTTAGCATTCATTGTACACAAGAGTACCTAATCCAAGAATACTAAGGTATAAATAAGATTTATCAAAATCGGTTGATAAACTAAGAAGATATGCGCGAACATCCATAAAAAAAAATACATACAACCGAATTGAGAACCTCCTCCTTTTTTATAAGTCGGTTAAAAAATATAGACTTTTTCCCTTACAGGAAGACCAAAAATACCTAATCCAGTTGGCACGCTTACAAGAAATTGTAAAGCCTGAATGGAAAAACAGCGGTAAAGGAGCCAACACGCTTCACAGCATCAATCATCTCTACTCCCGGCTAAAGAAGTCACAGCTAGACGGTCTCCATAAATTGTACAAGTAAGAATCAGATTTCTATCCAAAAGAATGTGCTAGAGATAATGACGTATAAATAAGTTGTTATTGAGGATCCGGTTGCTTGTTAGAGAACTAAACGTGTAAATATACCTACTTGATACTTGAGATTTTAATACTTAATTCTTATATTGTTGGGTTTTTCATTTAATCTAGATAAAAAAAAACCTGTCGGGGGACACGCTTTTGGAACAAAGTTCCTTTCAACAGACAGACAGACATTGGTTTTGATGATTTTGACAGATAATTGGGTATCCAGTCCTTGGTTTTAATAGTTATTACAAACCTTTACAGTTTTTCCTACGGTTTTTAGTTTCACATTTCGTAACGCTCAAATTGGATTTTTTATGAAATATTTCCCGTTGCATCTCGCGACAAGAAACTCGTGCTAGAAAATGGATATCTACCTACTTATATATACTTTTCTTTTGTGAATGTAATATACCTACTTATAAAACATAATACAAGCTCGACGCTCAAACTGGATTAAACTGGATTTTCTAGAAAATACTTAGGTCCCGTCGCAAACCTGCGATAAGAAATTTTGTTCCAAAAAAACTCGCCAATCCGTCTAGAGCCAACTTAGCCGCGGGTTTAAAACGATGTTTTCCTTCATCGAAAGTGCACTGATAATTAGAATGAAAATCGAGGTATTTAACACTAGGCCAAACCCACTCTCAAAACTCAGTTTTTAATTCTTATACCAAGTCATTTGAGACTAATTTCTTTAAAATTAATTTATGACTTATCTTTTGTATCGATGTACGCTAAGTTTAGAAGCGTATGTATGTGTCACCTATTGAATGTTCTTGAGCACATCCTGCCTTACAAACAATGCGAGCTATTAGAATTACATTAGATACATATTTGGAACATTATGGTGTGTAATTAATAATAGGTAATAATTGACGATTATTTATGAACATCACTTTCATTTAAGAGAAAAGGCTACTTATCTTAAGTGGCGAATTAATTGACATTTTTCTGTCATATTTCAATAGGATAGGAGTGTCTTACATATTAAGGGGACCCCTAAACGTTTAAGTATTCGGGGATTTGGCCTGTAATTGAGACATCAATACTTTTTGTTGCAATTTAAAGAATACAAACAACTATGCCCCGGAACAGAAACTCGATAGGTAATAATTAGACGGTTAATTTATGAACACCACTTTCATTTAAGGGGACTTACGCCCGAATATTGAAAGGCTACTTATCTTAAGTGGCGAATTAATTGACATTTAACTGTCATATTTCAATAGGATAAGAGCGTCTTACATATTAAGGGGACTCCTAAACGTTTAAGTATTCGAGGGTTTGGCCTGTAATTGAGACATGAATAACAATAGGTACTTTTTGTTGCAATTTAAAGAATACAAACAGCAATGCCTCGGAATGGAAATTCGATCAAAAAAATATTGGTTTGTGATCCTCTTCATTTGATTTCAGATACGATTTCCAGCTGTTTAACTACACCATAGACAATTATTATGAAATAGTTCAAGACGATAGCAACCACGGATGAACATCGGATAGTGCCAAGAGTTTCATTATCAATCATTCACGAGTGGGATGCTTCGAGAAGGATCAAAGTATCAAAACATAATGTTCGAAGTACATCGATTTATTCGAAGACGGAATGTCCTTGTCAATTTATTTTTGTAGCTGTTTCTAATTTAAGTATAGTTGTTATGTAATGATTTAAGCATTGTTTTTGTTGTTAACTTAAATCTATTATTGTTAAGATGCTTATTGTAAATAATCGCGTCGTAAGAAATGTTGGATTAGGTAAGCATGTTTTGATCGAAGCTTGAAATTAATTTAAATATGAGAAGATTAAAAATATTTCATACATTTTTGAACAATTATAATGAGGTATTCTTTGATTTTCGCTGTTTGATAAATCGGTTTAATCGCTTGTTTTTAAACCTGAAGTTTCGGAAACTTTCAGTCTCCATAGTTAATCACGAATAATCTGACAAAATAATTTAATTAAGTAAGTATTTTCTTAGTAAAAACAAATCAAAAGCATTCCATGATATGATTAGGTAAAATAATTCCAATTTAAATCAAGTTAAAGAAAGATAAATCAAATAATAAATAACAAATGAAAGGTTTTCATATTGAACAATATTATTTAAAAAATATAAGTTCTTACAATTATTTTTGTAAATAAAGTCATTAGGCGCAAAGGAGCCAAAAGCCTTTTGCCAATGACTAAAATTGTTAATTATTTTATGGAAAATTGTAGTAAAATGTGGGTGTGTTTACATTTAACTACAATTTTTAAAACAAGCCTGAATGATTTTTTTCCTATAATTAGGTAATATAGGTAATTAAAAAACTACAATTCCTTGTGGTTGCTAAGCTTATCCAAAGTCGAAAAAAGACGGCATGGGTGTTTTCACTTAGAAAAAACACGGAATGTTTGCTTTAAATTATACTTAAATTTGAGGAAAGAACTCACCTACAACAAACACTTATCAGACAACACAACAGTTTTTCATGAAAACATATTCTATAGACGCGGGTCGCTTCTCCAGTCTTTTGCCTGACCACGATCGGTGTAACTCAATCGTAACGTCGGATAAATATTAAAATAATTAGTAGTTATTACAAGATCGCGACCTGTGTTTATAAAATCAATTTCCATGAAATACTTAATGATTTAAGTTATCGGCGACGGGCATTTTGCGTTTGACCCCTGTATGCGCCTTAAGTAATATTTACGAGTACAATTATTTGTTACATTACTAGTTTTTAGAACAAATTAATATAATATTTGCAATATATTTGCACTGGAGTTACCATTTATTATTAGCACGTTGATTTTGCGTTGTTAAATATTTTATATGTTTTTGATCACCTTTTGTAATTTGATATTTTATTGTAAGATTTTTAATATTAATTGTTGTTTAATAAAATTTGCTGTAAACTGCTTATAGTTTAGAATAACTGGTTAATATTTGATCAGTGTTTTTATGAACAATTTTTTTGTCGACCAATAAATATTTAATGTTAGTACAATATGATATTAATTAGAGTTTCCGAGAATATTTTAACTTCAAAATCAGAAATGATTTTTCACTTTTGTCGTAAAATTTAACATTTGTTCGATATTATTACGATCTATTATAAGATAAGGCAAGGACTACACGTGGTCGGCGTCTTTCTGATGGAAAAAAAAAGGATGGACTTGACCAATCACGGGATTAAAAAGGTGAAGTGAGAACTAAGTTTCTCTGTATATTTAACATTTTAGAGTATCACAAAAAAATAAAAAGATTCAATTTGATTTCATGCGTATATTATGTTTCCAACTAAATAAAGAAATAGTAAGTAATTATTTTCGCTGGTCTTAATCGCGTATTATTTATTTCTCCTCGCAACCAGAAGGCCAATTCTCGTAAATAACATCGTTTAAATTACATTTCAATATCATTCCGATTGCATTTCGATTGCATTTTGATTGCAAAAGAGACCCAAAGTCAGTTCTTTTTTCCAAAAAGCTAACTTTGAGGGTATTTTAAGCTACTTTGAGGGTATTATTTGTGATCGAAATGATATTGAAATGTAATTTGAACAATGTTATTTACGAGAATTGGCCTTCTGGACTATTGTCCAATAGTCGAAACTTCGAGTTAAGAGAAAAAAAAACGCGATAGGGCCAGGGAAAATAATTACTTACTATGATTGTCTGAGTTTAAAAAGTTTATGAATACAAAAATTTTGACTCTGACTTTAAGAATATACAGAGAAACTTTGTGAGATTTGTCCATCTTTTTTGTAGAACAGAAAAAAAAAGAAATTTTGGAGATATCGGAATCTAATATATTTGTTAAATAAACTAGTCGTCATTTTATATCGTTGAGCTTAGATAATTCGCATTTAAGTAGTTTATTAGTTTAGAAGAGATATTACGATTCATAAAATAAGATTGACAAAATACACATTGAATTGAAACTAACCTACTCGTACCTTTAAAATTAAATTCAGATTATTTAAGGCTATTGGTAATTTATTAAACCAATTAAAGACTCCTGCTATACGTCATACACAACAAACAATTATGACGTGGATACGTCTTTAAAATTGCTTCCATAGGGATGCAATTAAAAAACGAATGATAACAAAATATGGATAGAGTATAGTGTAGCAGCTCCATAGCTAATATCATTCACATCCAAATTTTTTCTACAACTTTGAGGGCGACTTGCATGGCATTCTACTTATTAAGCTAAATTATGGCTAAATGCATATAACGGGTAATCTAATTTCTTAAACATATAAAATTCTTTGTCTTGACTGACTGACTGACGGATCAACGCACAGCCTAAACCGCTGATCGTAGAGACCTGAAACTTGGAGGGTGTGTTCTTTGATGACGTAGGCATCCGATAAGAGAGGATTTTCCGAAATTCAACCCCGTAGGGGGTGAAAAAGGGGGGCAAAGTTTGTATGGGACAACGAGATTCCTTGGTCCAATCTACTTCAAATTTTGCATAAACATTCTTACGACTTCTACGCAAAGTCGCTAGTCTAAAATAAAATGCTATTTAAAAAATCACAAGGTTTATAAAATTTAATCAGTTTGACATTTAGACTGTTAATGATCAATTTATATTTTGTTCTGCTAGTGAACATTAATACTGTTTTTCTATGCGAAAATAAAATCATAAACAACTCTATGCAAACTATAAGTCGGTAAAGTATTTAGCCAAGGCGGGAGTCGACCAGTCATCTATGCTAGCGGGAGCCTTGTGCTAATCTTATAAACAAGAAATACTAATATACGCACTACATTTTTTTCTTATCTAACTACAAACTTTATTAGCCCTTTTTAACAGACTTCAATAAAAGGAAGAGGTTCTCAATTCGGATGTATGTATGTTTTTTTATGGATGTTCGCGCATAATATCTTCTTCGTTTATCAACCGATTTTGATGAATCTTTTTTTGTTGGAAAGGGTCTATCTCAAGAGTGGTCCCATACAATTTTGATTAACAGAAATGCACCTCAAAAGCGTTTCAATTTGTATCTGCCGAAACATCTTTTAGACGCCTTCCAAAAAAATATGCACTAAAAGGCTAAAAAATGATGAGGATCTTCGATACAATACAGTAGATTGTTCAGTTTTCGATTAATAGTTAGGTACTTACTAGTAGAAACTTTCAAACAATACATTTTTGGAGGGCTAATTAAAAAAAAAAAAATGTGCACATCTACGTTTAAGGTAGCTTTTCTAGTTTCAGAGATTTCATGACGAGTCTTTTTCTCTTTTAATAGTTTTTTTTTTAAACTTGACATTTCGATAGCTTTGCAGTTCTTTTTGTCTTCAAGTCGAGAAAATCTTTGAAAACTGTTTTTTTTTTCTGGCAAAGTTATGGGATTTCTGTGTAAGACGTGCAGAAGTACAGTCCATAATTGGTTTCATAATTGACTTGGTACCAGTAACCCGTTGTTTAACGTTGGGCATTATTAGAATATTATATTAAATTAGTACCTAGTACCTACAGTACAGCCCTGAGGAAATCCACGGCTTAATCGGGCCTTAAAGTTATTGTTTATAGATGAATGGAAAGGCATTTTGGAGTTACACCTGTGTCTCATTATGATTTTATTATTTTATTTTAAGTTCCAAAAAGGAGCGTTTGTTTTGGACTGTTTAAATTCATTGGTATGAACTGTTGGTTTATGATTTTCTTCTAGCGAGAGCTAAATCAGCCAATAGCGGTGCGCTACGCTGATTCTCGCTACAGAACGGGCCGCGATTGGCTGATAGAGTCTCGTTCTATTATAGTTTCAAATTGCTCGATAGATTGCGCACTCTATAAAAATCATGAGCTCGTGAGCAAGTGAATCTGTTATGTGGTGATGCCATCTAGCGAGGCTAAAGGAAGTAGTCCTTTTTTAATTAAGTATGCCTAACTACAATTGATCTAATTATGTCTTCTTTAAAAAAAATGTAATTTTTACGTGAGTTAAGTAGATCTGAAATTCTTAAAGTTAGAAGTTTTAGAAACTTGTAAGCTATTGCATAGTTTTTATCGTGGGCTTTGAGTGCGGCGACCGAATCAAGAAATTTCGTAACGAAAATAAAACCTCACACCCCCCACTCCGCCTACCATAAAAAATGCTATGAAATAGCTTTACCGCGGCAGTCCCCGAGTTCCACACGTTTTTTTTGTAAATGAAGTGACTCAGGTGTACCCAAATGATAAGACCAAATAAAAAATGGCCTATGAACGTAACCGCATGGTGCTAATAGTCCTAAATATTGATCTCATATCAGTCAGTATATGAGACGAGAGATATGCACAATATTGTTGTTATAGCACTTGCATCTTACGAAGCAACGCGGGGTAAAAAAGTATACGACATATAAATGTATGGGCGCGCCAATTTCTTCATATTGTATCAATGGCCGTATCTTTTGATATGGCCATTGATACAAATAAATGGTGGTTAATTGTTGGTTACAATAAGAAAATATCTATCTATCTATCAAAATTTTCTCAGACCAGGAACTAGCCACATTTAAGGGGGCGCGGCGGGGCGCGCGGCGTCTTTGCCAACTATGGAACTCTTATATACCATGTCAAATATCTGTGGCAGCGGTATTTTAAATTTCCAATTTATTAGCAATTTTAGGGCGTATTGTAGTAAAATTGCAAATAAGTATTTGGTTTTATTAAACCTAGATCTAACATTTTTAAAAGGAAGCTAAAATCAAAATTCAAATTATGTCAAAAATGTGTGGATTTATCTATTATTGTGTGGACTATTATTAGATAAATATAAAACGTTGGCAAAATGGTATCCCCTGTCGACCGCCTCTGCGATGGCCATTTACGTTCACGGACAAATTGACACCGTAGGTATTCTCAATTCCTAACCACAAGTAAATCTCGCGTCGCTTCAGGAGATGCAAGTACATATAATTAGGTACAAAACGTATAGATTCCATCGATGAGAGTCGGTTGTGTAACGTTGAAATTAGTACTTAGAGAGAAATACATGATTTCATATTACTACTGCAGTTTTATTATACCATTAAAACCTTAAACAACTCACGAAGTAATAAACATCCTAATCTTAATTTATCTATTTAAATAAAATTCTCGTGTCGCGGCGGTGTTGCCAAACTCCACCTAAACTGTTGAACCGATTCGTATGAAATATTTTGTGTAAGTATATTCGTTAGGTCTGGGATATAGATATAGAACATTTTTATTTTCTTTTTGGCAAAACTAACGTTTGCCGGTACAGCTAGTCACTATCACTACATATAGTATAAAATAAAGTCACTTTTCGCCGTCCCTATTCCCCTTGTATGCTTAGATCTTTAAAACTACGCAACGGATTTTGATGCGGTTTTTTTTAATAGTTGGAGTGATTCAAGAGGAAGGTTTATATGTATAATACATGCACAATATAGTCGTGCGAAGCCGGAGCGGGTCGCTAGTAATATTATAAATCCGAAAGTCGGTAAGTATATTAAAATTTGTATGATCCGAACGACTGAACCGATTTAGATGAAAATTTGCATAATGGTAGATTAGGATGGAGAAGGACAGCCAGGGATACTTTATATCCCAAAAATTCCACAGGATCGGGATTTACGCGGGTGAAACCGCGGACCCACTAGTACATAAAATGAAATAATCAACGGGTAAACTAAATATCTGAGTATACTAATATTATTAAGCTGAAGAGTTTTTTTAGTTTGAACGCGCTAATCTCAGGAACTCCTAGTTCGAATTGAAAAATTATTTGTGTGTTGGATAGTATTTGTCAAGGAAGGCTATAGGCTACTTTTTATTTCGATATTCTCACGGAATCGGGAGTCACGCGGGAACACTGCTGGTAAAAAAATAAAGTAAGTAATTTTATTAAAACATTTTAATCATACTCACACAACTTATACTTCCATAAATTAAGTAATTAGAATTAATATCTAGATTTTGTAAGTGACTTTTTGTTCACGTGGTTTGGACTAGATGCATCGGGAACTGTGGTAGGTATTCCCTCTTCTCGTGTACTTTGGTTTTGTTCCTGTTAACAAAGTAAATTAACTGAAAATCGATGTTCAAAATGTGGAAACACAAATCTTTGAACCGATTTATGGCTTGCCTAGCACCTATAGCTCTCAGCTTAGTCGGCCGTGTCCAAGTGTCCAAAGGAAAGAGCTTGTCAATACGTCTGGAGCTAATTAAACCGCAGGGAACGAATCACGATGTTTTCTTTCAACGTAAGAACAATGGTAATAGTGAAAATGAATTTTTGGTAAGAAATTGGTGCACGACTCCAGGGATTCGAACATACGACCATCGGAATGAAAGTTTAGGTACTTATCTATCATTAGGCAAACACCACTCCAATAGACTGACCTATGTCAGTCTACCCCTATGGGTCAATCAAATTTATACTTTTTAAGACAATTTTTTACACAAAATAGGCTTGCATTCAAGCTCAAACTCAAAATTTTATATTCAATAGAGTGTCATGCTGTGCATTACATAACTTTGAAACGTCTTAAAAATTAAGATAGGATATGTGCCTTCGGAACGCGCTCACCAATGAGAAGGCACAAGAAACTCATGGGGTATTTTTTCCTTTTTGTGATCATTCGTCATCATTTCTCCTGATGGGAAGCGACGGAAGATGAGGTCGAGGATGTATCATGCTCCCCTTAAAAGAGAACAGCATGCCTAGACAATA
Source organism: Idaea aversata (assembly GCA_907269075.1). Lineage (NCBI taxonomy): Eukaryota > Metazoa > Arthropoda > Insecta > Lepidoptera > Geometridae > Idaea > Idaea aversata. The sequence goes on from OU026101.1 coordinate 6,861,510, forward strand.
TTATGGAACGCAACGAACCACTTGGCACTAAGATTATCCCATCAACCAGCCCAACCTATTTCAACCCATTTTGATCCAATCTCAGGATTTTAACAGATATGTTTTTTGACCTTGAATTAATACTTACTCAGCCTTCCTTTTTCTCTTAGGCTCGTCTAGTATATTGATAGGATCAGTTGTGATAATGACTGGGCGCACTGAACCAAAGAAGTCTGTGATCGGTACTTTACTTGTGTCCCGTTTGAAAAGGTCTTTACGGACACCCACTGTTGATAAGCAAGCGCTTTTTGGACATACTGCCAGCTGAAATAAAAAATAAATAGAGATTTAATAATAAAAGACTAACTAGGTAACGAGATTGCACCCGCAAAGGTCGTGATACCATGGGAATATAAGAATAAAAATCAGCTTATTTCTTCAAAATCTGTCTAGTAGTAATATAATATAGTAAGTATAATATCTTATTAACTACATAGTATAAAACAAAGTCGCTTTATCTGTCCCTATATTCCTTTGTACGCTTAAATCTTTAAAATTACGCAACGGATTTTGATGCGGTTTTTTTAATAGATAGAGTGATTCAACTGGAAGGTTTATACATGCATAATATAGCCGTGCGAAGCCGGTGCGGGTCGCTAGTTATTATATAAAGAGGAAATATTTGATTTTTGTTTGTTTGCATTGAATCCAAAACTAACGGACCGATTTATATGAAACTTGGTATGGGGATACATTGATTCATTGGGAGTGTCATAGGCTTTTTATCCCGATATTCCCACGGGATCGGATGAAAATTATATAGGTATGTAAGGTATGCAACTTCGGTAAGTACTTACATACCTTGAAAAAACTTATACTTAGTTACTTACAAATTCAGTCATAGATCTCTGACTGTTTGGATGAACATCCTCCAAGAATTCAAGCACGTAATATGTGTATCTGTCTATTATGTAAACACCAATTGCTGAATCAACATGATGCTGAAACATAAATTAGGAAACTATACTATTTTTTTTAAATATAAATAAGCGCACAAGTATTAATTAGCTCTCTAGACTAATTTTAGTGCTAACAGTTGGCTGAGGAAATTGGGAAAACTAAAAGAAGCATATTTAAGGTGGACGCAGATTGATCAGAGCCGAAAGCATCGAATTTTTGCCGTCCACGGGAAAAGGTACCATAAATTAATAGAGATAAGGTACATTTATATTTCAGAGTCGGCCGCCTCTGACGATACCTCTAACGGTCGACTCTGATGACGTCATCGGAAATGTAAATGTAGGTACCTTATCTCTATTATTATAAGGTACCTTTTTCCGTGGATGGCAAAAATTCGATTCTTTCGGCTCTGATCAATCTACGTTCACCTTTTCTCCCTTATTGCTTATCCTAATCTACTTTCTGCTCTGCTATTAGACTCCACAAATTTTTACTTTCTTTTTCAAAACATTCAACATTCTAATCGCCTCTCCTATTAAGGAGCCTGGCAGCTACATATTTAAGACAGTTTTTTCAGTAATGGCACTCCAAAGTCCTCAAAAAATTAGCCAAATACTTACAGAGAGTGAATCTTCTCCCACAAGACTGCTGGCAGTGGCAAGAATGTTAGGTGAATAGAATTTCTCATACATCGATGATGCCTGACAAGTATCAATTATGAAGAAAATTTCATTGTATCTGAAACACAAAGAAAATATGTGAAAAAGCTCATAACTGAACTATTAATTAATGACAACTCTAAAACTATATTCTACTTTCAGATAAAGAAACTATGTACAGCCAAATTAGTTCACTTATTTGAGCTGTGGTGGTTCTTAAAGGCACACAGTCACACAAATATTTTATAGGGGTTGAATATCATTCTTCTTTTAGCATGAGTTAAATGCTTAGGTAGAAAGACAGACAGACATAAATTTAAAAAACTATAATTTTGTGTTATGCTGTTACTAGGACTTCTAGAACCAATATTTTTAATTCACTTCCAGTAAGTATATTTAATTTCTTAATAAAAAACTTTCTTAATTTCTTTCTATAAGTATAGATTTGTATGGATTAACTAAGTAACTAATTAATAAGTAAGTACAGACATACAGTAATATAATTATAGAGTTTTCATAATCTCACCTTCTTTTCTGCCACATCTGTTCCAAAGCATCAGCTAACTCCTGGCTGGTGACCTCCTCGGAATCTTGGAACTTTAGAAAACCATCCCCTCCATGCCCAGTTAAATAGATCAGGATATTGCTACCTTCATCTGTGAGCAGGCGTTTGGAACGAGGAGTGTCTGGGGGTACTCGACCGGTTAATAGCCGGACAAAGTTTTCAACTGAGACCTGGAGATTTAAGTAATTATTTGTAGGGTGAAATCTTAAGGGTGGGGTAACCAATACTCAAGGCTAAGTGGTTTGAGATTTAGTTACTAGCTGCACTCCACGGTTTCACCCGCATAAGTTTTGTTCCTGTGAGAATATAAAAATGAAAAATTAAATCCTTGATAAATGGACTATCCAACACAAAAATTTTTTTTCTATTCCTGAGATTAGCACGTTGAAACAAACACAAGCAGCTTTATAATATTATCGATTTTAAGTAGATTTGCATTAAAATTAATAAATAAATAAATATTTCAGGACATATTACACATCGCCATCGAGCCCCAAGCTAAGCAACTTATTGCTTGTGTTATGGGTGCCAGATAACGGATAAACTACTTATATACTTTTTTTTTTGTAAATATATACATATTATACATATAGGAAACACCCAGAACCAGAAACAAGAATTTATGGTCAGCATAAATACTTGTTCCCGGCGGGAATCGAACCCGCAACCTTCTGCGTCGCAGTCGGGTGTTCGCCCGACGCGCCACAGAGGTCGTAATACTTAAGATAAATAAGTATATGTAGTGCAACTGTGGGGCTTCCTGAGCAAACTATGCTACACCCTTTGACCTTGCGCCCAAGCTCTAATAGCTGTACATTGGCTGACCTGATGTCAGCCATAACAATGGGTCAGTCCGCGGTGACGGGTGTGACATTTCAAGTTGTGTTTTGAGTAATAACTTTTAAATTTTTTTAAAAGTTACTTTTAAACTTTTGACCATAGTTATACCATAAATCTGTAGACCTTAATGAAATGTATATATATTGTGAGAATTAAGTTTATCGGTCTATCTATAATATAAAAATGAATCGCAAAATGTGTTGGTAAGCGCATAACTCAACAACGCCTGGACCGATTTCGATCATTCTTTTTTTGTTGTGTTTGTTATTGTCAAGAGAAGGTTTTTATGAAATAAAAAATTAAGAAAATTGCGTAGAAAATAATTACGCGGGTGAAACCGCGGGGCGCAGCTAGTTAGAAATAAAAATATACTTGTTTAAAGCCCTGTGACGGGGGTGACCCCAACTATTGCATGACTTGTCACCTCTGTTAGAAATGTCGATGGTTTAGCGAAAGTATTGAGAGTAGTATAAAATTAATAACATTTTTAAAATACTCAATAAATTCCCTTTTAAGTATTTATAAGATTCAAGTGTGATACAACTTGAATCTTATAAATACCTAATTAATTTATTTAGTTATTACTCCACCAACACTGTGACGGGCGTGACACTAGATTGTGACGGGTGTGACAAGTTGAATAAAAGGATAAAATTTAAATAAAATCAACGTTTTTTAGTGTCTGCTGGCTACATAAACTTATAATAACAACTATTTATTGTTGAAAAACATCAACAAACTCATTATAATGGCAAAACTTCTTCTAATTTCACCTTCTTCCTTCATATAACGGTATCCAACTTTCATCCCAGGAATTTGTACCAAGACAAAGTCACCACTGTTGTACTGGGGTTTAAGTGCAACACTGATTCCTTCTTCTGGGTCAGTGTTGTCCCTATTTATATCTTCCTCATTTTTATTTTCCTCCTCACACTCTCATTCATTCTCTCTTTTCTTGTTATACCTACATCCTTTTCTTTTTCTCACAATATTCAATTTTTCTGTTATCATCGATATTGTTCTCTGAAACATTTTCTTTTTTCACCCTTTTCATCTTTATCCTGAGTTTCTGTCTTGCTATTCCCTTCACCCAAGTAGAACCTTACGCAAAGGGGACCCAACTAAAGAGGTCTGATTGCGGAAAACAGCCCGTATACAAGTACAAGTACAAGTTCCCTTCACCCAATTTTGTGACGGGTGTGATTTGTGACGGGCGTGACAATAAATAAAAGCTCAAATATATCAAAATGAAGCCTTTTTTAAACTGCAAAACTATTTCCACCCATTGCCCCTACACATAGCCTTACTTTCACAAAACGGTACAACATTATAACTCGTATAGCTCATACAATCATAACTTTTATATGTATTTTGTGACGGGCGTGACACAAATACATGCTCATCATTAAACGTAAATAAAATCCTTAGTAATTACCTGAAACAATCCGTATTTTCACAGCAAACAAACAACTTCTCTTGCAATAAGTTAATATAAAAAACGGTGGGTTATCAGTTTAATTGACGTATAAAAAGTGTTCCTTTTTTCGCGTTATTTCTTACTACCAGTGGGAGCTTGATATTGTCTATGTTTGTATGAAGATATCGTAAGAATTTGGTAAAAAAGTCGGAATATTCTATCGGTTTATGAAAATGTATGATTTATAGCCCAGGTATTTTATATATTAGTGATTGTTTAAGTAAATAATTTATTTGGTTATCTGGTATCGATTACCGCGGACTGAGCCCAATGTCAAAGATCTAGAAGCACACTGGAGTGGACGGCTCTGACCCTACCTTAGAATTTCCCCTCTTTAATTTCTGCTATCAATATGAAGAAGTACGTACAAACCTCATAGCCTCTGTAATCCACTTCAACATCATCACCATAGACATTAATCTGCTCATGTGCATTGTTAAAAATAGTCGCAGGCCTCGGGTTCCGTGGATTACACGCCATATCGTCAGATATCATCAGGATAATCTGACTGTCCGGTATGCCTAACCGCTTGACACTGCGGTAAATTGATAATACATTCGCCACATGACGGTAATTGAACCAAAAACGAGACGTATCTACTAGTACTGCCCAGTTATTCGTATGGTTCGACTTTTGGAAGGCTTCTGGTATCTGAAATCAAAGAAAAGTCGTTGTAAATAAATGTAAACAAATGAGAAATAGGTGTGGAGGTTAGGTAGTTCTGTTTACCTCTATGCCGAGACCAAAAGAAGGTGTGGTGATAATGGTGATAAATAAACATAGAAAATATTTTGCAGACATTTTACAGTTTCTAATTCTGAATATCACATCACAATGAAAGAAACATCTGATCACAGAGAAAATTAAAAAGGAAATCCGATTCCGATTCATGAAAAATGAAAATAATCTTTGACATTGACTGACACTTGACAGTAAAACGAAACATACCACAGACTAAAAAAAATATTTTTTAATAAACCCGTAGATAGGGAAGTACAGCCCACATACAGCCATAATTAATCCAGCCTTGTTAAAGCAGCCTTGTCAATGCATTATTTAATGTAGAAAGGGCTGTTTAAGCTAAACGCCTTTTTTCTGTATCTTCAAGGGTTTACCAGAGGTTTTGGCGGGAACGAGCCAACAACATGTCGTGCTGCAGTTTTATTTACACGAAACTTAGTTGTAAACCGAGTTAAATTGTATAATTCCGGTGGAAAGTTATCTAATTTAGTTCTGTGAAAGTGCACAAGTGTAGTGAAAGTAAAAATCAGTGTCAAACATGGACTTTTCTCGTTGCCTCCAAAATCTCCTACAAGGTTATAGTAAAGTAGCCACCGCTTTACTATGACCCCTGACTTGACAAACTGTGACTTGACGACTTGACCATCTTGAAACACTTTGAGCCCGATTTCTGTAAATCGGGCCATAACTTGATGCAAAATATTACTTGTCACTGGCTATATGCACAAACCGTGCGAAGCAATTCAATTCAATTCAATTCTTGATTAATGGCGATTCTGCCCACATTGCGTTGCAATTCCGCCAATGTCCAGTGAATAAAGAAATTAACGAAGGAGATTGGCCGGTTACAAGGAGATTGATCGGTGATTTATGCAACTGGATCATCTAAAACAAACAGAAACAACACAGGACGTTCACAAAATATATAAAAGACTACGAATATAACCCAAAACCAGATAACATCACATTAAATAAATAAAATATATATATAAAAGGAGAAATATAATACTTTTTATGAATATAATAAATTATAGCTTTATATTATTAGTATATATAAATTTGCCTAACGTGTAAGCAAAAGGAGTAGATACAAGGGAGAGGAGAGATTTCAAATTGATAGCATAACTGAAGAAAAAAAAAAGGGTTTACCAAAATAGAAATGTCACTAATGTCAGCAGTCACATTTGTCTAGTGTCCTGTCAAAAAGAAAAACGTAAACAGTGGAGTTGCAGTGGAGTTTAATTTAATTTCAGCAAATAAAATAAACTAAAAACATGAGTAACCGTAATCCTAATACATTAATGAGCGTACCAGACGAACAATTCGATTATCTATTCAAAATAGTGCTTATCGGCGATTGTGGGACAGGAAAAACATGTATCGTGCAACGATTGAAATCCGGGAATTTCATAGAAAGACACGGAAACACGATAGGCGTAGACTTTTCAATGAAAACGCTCATCGTAGATGGAAAGAGAGTCAAGGTTAGTGTAATTCAAGAGTCAGTAAGAGTCAAGGTTTGACGACCTCTGTGGCGCGTCGGGCGAACACCCGACTGCGACGCAGAAGGTTGCGGGTTCGATTCCCGCCGGGAACAAGTATTTATGCTGACCATAAATTCTTGTTTCTGATTCTGGGTGTTTCCTATATGTATAATATGTATATATTTACAAAAAAAAAAAAGTATATAAGTAGTTTATCCGTTATCTGGCACCCATAACACAAGCATTAAGTTGCTTAGCTTGGGGCTGGATGGCGATGTGTAATATGTCCTGAAATATTTATTTATTTATTTAATTAGATTATTTAATTCTAATAGTATACTAGGAAAGTTTAATACTTATAAGCTGTTTATCACTTTAAAATTTCTTTTATCAGTAGTTATTATGAGCTCAATTCTACCTGTATTCTCACTTCTATCGAAGACACGCTTTTCCTGGCATTAATTTTAATGATGTTAGAATAGACAATTTTTAGCCTAACCTGTGAAAAATCGTGATTTTGATTTGTTTATTTCAGCTACAAATCTGGGACACAGCTGGTCAAGAGAGGTTTAGAACAATAACACAAAGCTATTACCGTTCTGCTAATGGAGTTATAATAGGTAAGCACTGTTTAACATGCCTAATATTAATAAATAATAATGGGTTTTACGTCTAATCTAAATAATTATGAAAGTACAACACTAGCAACTTCTAATCCATGTGATTCAGGGCGCTGTTGTGTTTAAGATATATGTTAAGACAGAATAAAATGGTAAAATAGACCTAGGAATTGCGTGATCCCATACAAACATTGCCCCTCTTTTTCACCCCCTTAGAGGTAGAATTTCGAAAAATACTTTCTTATCCAATGCCTATGTCATACAAAGAATACACACTCCAAGTTTCAGGTCTCTACGATCAGCCGTTTAGGCTGTGCGTTGATCCGTCAGTCAGTCAGGATTTTATATGTATAGATTACCAAAAATAAAATTCTCAAGATTACCAAGAGCTGATTTTGATGTTATTTTGAGCTACTTAGAGAGTATTTTTTTGTATTTGAAACACATGTAAAGATTGTAATAAATAAATAAATGTTATTTATGAGAATTGGCCTTCTGGACATCCAAATCCCATCACTACATAGTATAAAACAAAGTCGCTTTCCCTGTCCCTAAATCCCTATGTATGCTTAAATCTTTAAAACTACGCAACGGATTTTGATGCGGTTTTTTTAGATAGAGTGATTCAAGACAAGTGTATATGTAAATACCTGCATAATATAGCCGTGCGAAGCCGGGATGGGTCGCTAGTTAACTATATGACCTAAAGAAGTAATCTAATTTTGCATTTGGGTTTTACAATTATTCGTAACATAACATTGAGATGAGTGTGTTTTAATGACTCACATGCTATTAACATTCATTCTTATCATTTATCTGTAATAATATGTTTACATTCGAGTTAATTATTATGTTAAATAGTTTTGTGTTTTTATTAGATTTCACACTATTAATATTAATGAGGTAGCCATGCATGCAATCTATCAATCTTTTAATGTAGGTTTTAATCTGTTTTTGTTGAAATATGTCACTTGTAAAAGATAAACAAAAACTACAGGCGAAACTAATATTATAGATATTTTTAATTAGATAATACTAGCTGTGTCCCACGGTTTCCCCCGCGTGAGTCTCAATCCTGTGGGAATATCTGAATAAAAAGTAGCTTATAAGTAACCAATGGCTATGCGCCTTTTAACTCAGTGATTTTAGGCACCACTACGGTACAAATCATGCCGAGGCATTGGATTTTCGAAAAGTGTTTTGATTTTCGTATAAATTGTCTTATATTAGGTACTTGATTAGTAAACAGTGACTCACGTTATGATATTGTGTAGTTACACTGTGTGAAATGAGTCTGTGTTTAAAATAGTGCTGCACAAAATTTTAAATGTTACGCTGGTAGTGGACTTTTAAAAGTGTATTTTATTTTTCCGCTTTCAGTGTACGACATAACAAAAAGATCAACATTCTTGTCCCTACAAAAGTGGATAGAAGAAGTTCGAAGGTACACCTCATCCAACGTAATAGTTTCACTAATCGGTAACAAGTGTGATCTAACGGAGCAGAGGGAAGTAGAGCCTGAAGAGCCGCAGTCCTTCTGCAGGTACATTCCTGAGATCATGTTCGTTATGGAGACCTCGGCTAAGGATAATACTAATGTAGAAGATACATTCCGCAGTTTGGCTACTGAATTAAAGGTAATTATTTAACAATCCATTGTTTGTTGAGATCATAGGTAAGGTACGAAAGGCTTAAATTTTTCTTAAGAAAAATCTATTGGTCATGACTTGGCCGGGATTCGAACCCACGACCTTCAGAATGAATGTCGAGGTATCTCCCACTAAGCCAACACCGTTCCTAATTGCGATGTAAAGTACACTACGACCTTCCTAGAAAAATAGATCTGTTCAATATTTCAAATCCTATATTTCAATAGGTTTATTAGTTTTACTGCATATGCAACAGAGGGACATACAGACGTTTTTATATTAACTGATAATTTTATTTTATTTGTAAAATAAAAGTAAATACAGGCTTTGTGCTTTCTCCCTTTATTATAAGTATAGAAAAAGATATAGATATAAAGCATCGCACAAGAGATAACAACATCCAAGATAAGATGATTATAAAATATTTATTTTATTTATTTTTAGAGACAACACGACAACAGCGAAGGTCCGCCCGCAGACTCAGACGCCGTAGTCCTGGGAGAGAGCCACTCCATCGGCCGGTGTCAACCTTGCCGCGCTTCATAGAGATCTATAACCAAAGTTAACTTGACTGTCCACATTAAGTGATGTTCAACGTTGTTTTATCCTTTGGTTTGAAATATGCCTGTTTTCATCATTTTTAAATGCATGGAACTTAGTTTTGCGCAACTAAAGTAAGTACTATGGTGCTGTTTAGTTAATTTGAGTTTTCAAATGCAAGATTTATCGAATGGGCAAAAAAATCAATGTAAAAAGTAAATAAGGTTATTTTCGAATCTCGTTCTCATCTCAGTATCTTTAATCTGATCTTATTGTTTCAAGTAAATTAACTCTTGTTCGTTTAAAACTTGATTAAGACGAAAGGGTACCGGTGCTCTCTCCATACAAACGTAGTCGACTGTTTCCTCCCTGGATAATGACACTAGCACAAAATTAATTTTTTGTTGCCTAAAACCTATAACTTCCATAACTATGCCTCTATGTCTTGGTTTTTTTCATTTTCTAATTATCATAGATAGTAAGACATAGAGGCATGGTCATGGCAGTTATAAGTTTTATGCTACAAAAATATTTGTGCTAGTGTCATTATCCAGGGAGGAAACAGTCGACTACGTTTGTTTGGAGAGAGCGCCGGTACCCTTGCCTCTTAATATTGTTTTATCTTCCCAAGGGATAAGGACAATAACATCTTTTGGTGCTTTCGTCACAATATTGTTGACATTTTATTGCTATGAACAACAAGGCGCAAAAATCAATAAACCATTGGTAATTACGTCTTGTACAAGTATACTTTATTCGATTTCTAACTACGTACAGTCGGAATACCAATTAGCTGAACCTCACGTGACCCAGAGCTCACTCGCACATCTGTAAGGTTGTAAAGTACCTAATGTTACATGATTCTATTATTTTTTTAAACAATATAATATACAATATAAAAAATAACAAAATAGGTATAAATACTACATTTTTACAGATGTGCGAGTGAGCTTTGGGTCACGTGGGGTTCGGCTGATTGGTATTCCGACTGTACATTATGTGCGCAGCAGTCGAATTCCGAACTTAAAATGTATCTAGTCTATTAAACATTACCTTGTAAAGTGAGTAAGTATAGACTAGACCATTTACAATGAAAAAAAGAAAAGAAAGAAAAGTATTTTTTTCAGTACAAACACAGGAATTAAGAAATGAACATGACTAAGGAAAAAAAAAACAAAAAAGTGACATAAAAAGGAACATAAAAGAGGAGTTGTGTGCTAACCCAAAAGGGTAACTAACAGAACTTAGAGCATTCGCTGTTTCGCTCTATATTTTATTACAATTTAATTTTAAAAACCGTTTAAAGGTACACATATCAATTTGGAAAAGGATTGTCACCGTATCGCCTCGCCGTCAACCTAACGTAAGTGCGATACCAAGCGATCAGCAGCTCCGAATCAACGAGAACGGCAAGTCGACCACGCACCGTACCGCGGTTCGTGAACTTGTCCCGAGGTGAGGCAATTACGTTACGATTCCGATTAGTGTAGGGAGTTTCATACAAAGAATACTGAACTGCTCGAATTGATATGTGTGCTACGACCTTAAAACATGTAATGATAATGCTGAACATTTATCATTTGTATTGTACCATCCTTAAGACCGTTGCATTACATTGAAATGCTCTACGAAAATGATCTAGTCTATACTCACCTTTAAGTGAACTCATGCACATGCAATTCTCTATGGTAAGTACTTACTGTTTCAGTGATGCATGAAATGCACTAGTTTTAAGTGCAACTCAATCATGTAAAACGATTTAAAAGCCTATAATTAAATGTTAGGGAATGTCTAGAAATAAATTTAACTATATCTACTACTAGCTGCGCCCCGCGGTTTCACCCGCGTAACTCCCGATCCCGTGGGAATATCGGGATAAAAAGTAGCCTATAGCCTTCCTCGATAAATGGACTATCCGACACAAAAATAATTTTTCAATTCGAACCAGTAGTTCCTGAGATTAGCGCGTTCAAACAAACAAACTCTTCAGCTTTATAATATTAGTATAGATTAATTTGGTAGAAAACGGTGTAACTATACTGGCCGGCAAAAAATCGATTACACACCCCTTCGTATCGTTTTAGAATTTGATATCTTGAGTACCTATTCTATTTATAACGTAATTCATTTTTTATACTTATTTTAAGTCTCATTTTACAAGAGCTATGAAGCCCCGGACTTTTGGAAGGCGTGCGTAGAGGACCCTTGACAATAACAAACCACGTGAGGTCCTAAACAATAACAATTTTAATAATAACTAGCTACGCTCGGCTGTTTCACCCGCGTAACTCCCAATCCCGTGGGAATATCAAAATGAAAAGTAGCCTATAGCCTTCCTAGATAAATGGACTATCCAACACAAAAATATTTTTTGAATTCGAACCAGTAGTTCCTGAGATTAGCGCGTTCAAACAAACAAACAAACTCTTCAGCTTTATAATATTAGTAAAGACTAGCAGCGCTCCGCGATTTCATCCGCGTAACTCCCGATCCCGTGGGAATATCGAGATAAAAAGTACCCTATAGCCTTCCTTGATAAATGGACTATCCAACACAAAAATATTTTTTCAATTCGAACCAGTAGTTCCTGAGATTAGCGCGTTCAAACAAACAAACTCTTCAGCTTTATATTATTAGTTTAGATTTTAGTCAGAGGTTGTCCGTCCATGGCTGCATATAGTGCATATTGCAATGCAGACAGAAATAATCGCCAGTTTAGTGTTTTTTTAAATTTTTGAATACATAATTATATTTACGAGAATTGGCCTTCTTCTTCTTCTTCTTCTCGTATAGTGGTGTGGCTCACCTATTGTAAGAGTTTCCAGATCGCCTTAAGGCCTTTAACTTGATCTAACGACTGCTACTAGAGGTAGCAATCGGGACCAACGACTTAACGTGCCTTCCGAAGCACGGAGGGGCTCACGAAAACAAATTTTTGCCACATTACTAATTGGCCACCCATCGAAGTAATGAACGTGCTAGGCGTCGCTTAACCCGCACGACCGTAAACGATCAGTGAGCGTCGCTAAGCTGTGAGCCTCTTCCTCCTTCTGAAAGAAAAGGAAGAATTTCGGGTCCCTTTTCAACAAATCCGTGAATGTTTCGATCTCTTGGCGGCCAGTATAAATAATATGAGATTAGTTCATTACCTATTACTTTAAGTATTAAATAGTATCTACTGTCTAACATACGAGAATCCGATTCTTATCGTCGGTAAATAAATAAGATGTCTAATAATGTCTATATTAGTTAATAGAATAATAGAGTTCTGTAGTAAGTAGTAGAATCTCCTTTTTAATTTTGTAGATCGCCATCGCCAGTACGATCACAAAACAATTATGTAGTTAATTTAAGTGAATCAGTAAGGGTCATAGAATGGATGGTTTTACTTGATTTGATTAAAAAATGTACCTTAGATACCTTAAAGATACCCTTCGCTATATTTTTTTGTAACTAAGACTGATTTGTTCTTTGAAAAAAAAAAACTTTTTTTCGAAAATTGCCACTTTTCTCTGTAACTGTACAGTAAGAAAAGGACTGAGGGTACCATGTGCATATTTTAAAGTTTTTTTTAAAGCGGTTCAATAATTTTTGGTTATTTTGCGTGAAATAACTAACACTTCGGAAGCTTTAGTGATATCAAGCAGAATAATTAACAAAAAAATACTGAACCTTTCTTGATAAAATTAAAACTTTAAAATATACACCTAGTACAGTCAGTCATCACCTTACGTACCAAATTACAAAATATGATATCCAAATGTTAAATATTTAAAAAATAATTAAGGGTCTCTATAGAACATTTTCTCGTAGCTACATCGACGACTTCTAGGACCTACCCTTAATGACCCACTCAAATTAACCACCCTGTAAATACACGTTACGTATAATTAAATTAAAATCACTCTAATTTAATCTGTTAAATAAAATCGAGACTGATTAATTGAGCCATAATACCTACCTATTGGAACCTACCTATTACATAAAAGAATACTTTATACCGTGTTACATAAAGTGCTATATTTATTTACTTACCTCATAAAACCAACGTATAATTATTTATACTATTTAATAATAACGATTTTATGCCAAATACATAATTCGCTCCATGACAGTTTTTCAGTATTTTAAAAAGTCGCAAATGTTTTTTATAAATCTCTTAGAATTTTATTGTCTTTTTACCGAAAAAAAATTAATGTCTTTTTTTTCTTCATTAATTTTAATTGTCGCGTCGATGGCGTCACAGGTTATGTGTGAAGGCTCTCTCCATGGAGGTTGTATATATTTTTTCCGGTTAAATTTACTGCAAGGAAACATCGCAACGCGTTTCGTGTCTTGTAATCAACAGACAAGTAATCGGATATTTATTTTACAAAAATCAAACATTTGCAATTTATTTTAAGCAAAATAAAAAAATATTTCAAAGTTTTTGTTGACCTATTAACTACCATTTTAATCATATTTCATTAGCTGCGCCCCGCGATTTCACTCACGTCGTCCGTGAAGCAAACAAACAAATAAACATACTTTTGGATTTATAATATTAATTTATAAAACTGTCAAGTACCGATTTGTATTTGCAATAATCATATAGCATTTGCTCATAACGTATGATGATAACATCTAGTACTCAACTCGAATAAATAATATGCCACTAAACTAATAAGTTTTAAATGTAAGTTAATAGTCCATTGATATCATAGACCCCCAACAGATTCCGCAAAATAGCACAAGTTCAATACGGTTTATAACTGAAGCTGAAGAAGTTCTATATGCGGCATATATTTGGGTAATCTATGTTTGTTGGGTAATCTATGATTGACATAGTATGTTTGTTAGCACAGTCAGCAAAGGAAAGAGGGTAACAGGTGCATATTTTAAAATTTTAATTTCTTGAATAACGATTCAGTAATTGTTAATTATTCTGCTTGTTATCACTAAAACTTTCGAAGTGTTAGTTATTTCACTCAGAATAACCAAAAATTATTGAATCGTCATTAAAAAAATTAAAACTATATTATGCACCTGTTACCCTCAGTCGTTTGCTGACTGTACAAGTGTACACCAATGTTATAAGTACCTAGTTATATTTATACATATATTATTTAAAAAAATGTATTGAAAGCAAACGATATGCCTTCATTAGATCTGGTATATTTAGGGTTCATACCTGTAGGGGCCAAACGCAAAATGCCGTCGCTGTTAACTAAAATTGACGATGATTGCTCGGAAAAATATTGTCAAAAATACAAATCAAATCAATACAAGTCACCAGGGGCCTAAGTCTGCTAACACAATCGTGTTACAATAGTGTGTCGATATAATCGTAATAGAAATTTAATGTCAAAAATATGACATTACATGTCAAATTGGTATTCTCCTAACGTTGACTATTCTATCGAGACACCACTGACACACCACTGACACACTTTTGTATTTTGCGCTACAATCGTGGCATAATGGAATCTCGATAGTTGTCAAAACGGTATATTGCTTAGCAACATATACCATGTTGCTAGGCAACACCTGCAAGGTAAATATTACCATACCATTGAGACTCCATAGTGATTATATTGCGATGTTATTAAAACTTTAGCAGAATACCAAATAAAGTCACATTCTCGATATAATAACAATAGAGTCTCGATATAATGACAATGGTTGGCCAAATAGCAGAATAAGGCCCCAGGCTGTAACTTATGAACCATGATAGCTAGACAGTTGAAATTTTCACAGATGATGTATTTCTGTTGCCGCTGTAACAACAAATACTAAATACAAAAAATATATATTTAAGTGGGGCTGCCATACAACTGGTACGGAACCATGTCGGACTGCCAAACACGTTTGCCGGTTCGATTCCCGCCTCAGACAAGTATTTATGCTTAGATATTTGTGTGTGGTCTAGTTGTTTCTATCTTCTTAATATATATAAATCTCGTGTCACAATGTTTGTCCTCAATGGACTCCTAAACCACTTAACCGATTATAATAAAATTCGCACACCATGTGCAGTTCGATCCAACTTGAGAGATAGGATAGCTTACATCCCGATATTCCCACGGGATCGGGAGTTACGCGGGTGAAACCGCGGAGGGCAGCTAGTATATTATAAGTATATATATTATTTACAAAAGACAAGTATATAAGTAGTATATTCGTTGTCTAGCACCCATAACACAAGTCTAGTTACTTAGTTTGGGGCTAGAGGCCATGTGTGGAATGTCCTGCAATATTTATTTATTAACCCTTCGTCCTACTAGCATTGACCGGTTTTTGAAGTTATACTTCTTTAGCCGCGTGATGTGATGAGTGAATGTTTATGATGCGCGCGCACCGTGACACGGAAAATTCACATGCTGAAGTTGTCCGCAAACCGCAAGATGACAGCTGTCATAAAACCATGTTGAAGTTGTCCGCAAACCGCAAGATGACAGCTGTCATAAAACCATGTTGAAGTTGTCCGCAAACCGCAAGATGACAGCTGTCATAAAACCATGTTGAAGTTGTCCGCAAACCGCAAGATGACAGCTGTCATAAAACCAAATAACTACCTACGTGAAACTGAAAATGAGGTTAGTTCAAAGAGGACTACTACATAATTATTTTAATGTAATTATTTATTTAAATATTATGTGACTGGAAAATTATTTCTTAATGATGCCAAAGAAGTACCTATAACTTCTCACGCGCGTACATAAGTACACGCACCCAATTTTTTATTCATTTAAGCTTAGCAAAAATGTCACTTACGAACAATTTTCCGTGCATTAATTGAAAATTTTAGTTAATATTTGAAAAGGCATTTTGTATAAGGCGCGCCTAATTTATAGAAGGTTTAAAATACTAGCTACGTGTCGCGGTTTCACCCGCGTTAAATAATAAGATTTAGATCATAAAATATGAATGTATTTATTTATAATGGAATTGTAGATTGTGGCGTCCAGTAGATAAATTATTATTGTATAAATGTTCACATAAAATTAATAAGTAAATAATACAATGTATGTAAATAATAAATAAATAATAATACAATTTGTTCCAACGCCGGGAGGTATTGTAATGTTCTAGAGTTCTAAAAGTCGAAGGACAACTTTTGTTCTAAGACTTGAAAATTCTAACTTTTTTTGGATAATTATTGAGGACTAACTCCCCGCGGTTTCACGTAAGTCCCGATCCCATGGGAATATCAAAATGAAAAGTAGCCTATAGCCTTTCTCGATAAATGGACTATCCAACACAAAAATAATTTTTCAATTCGATCCATTCGTTTCTGATATTAGCGCGTTCAAACAAACAAACAAACTCTTCAGCTTTATAATATAGTATAGATTTATATGTAACATTATTTAAATGTAATATTTAACATTATTATAATGTCAATATTTCTTATAAGTTTAACTTTAGGTACATATAATATAATAAATAATTAAAACATAATACTTTTTGTATGGATTTATAGTATCGATAGGTATATGTTTTTGGAAATAAACAGCTGTTATTGAAAATACCTAAGTATTTAAAATAGAACAAATAAAACTCCAAGATCATTGACTCCAAAAAACACATGATATTCGAGTAAGTAAACATAGCCTCGAAATATACAAAAATAAGTTAGAATTTTCAAAACTCGTAAAACAAAAGTTGGACCAGTTGGAGTTGGTTGGAAAAGTTGGCCTGGAACGTCTTGAACAACCCTTTTTCGTTGGAACTTATTTGTTGTATAATGTTCATTTTACTAACAACTAAGTTAGAATAAAGTGAGGCTTATTGAAATATTAATAAAATAACTCATTATGCCATTAGATTTAACCGATTATAAATGAAATAGGCGTTGAAATCTGCCTTAATCGACTAACCGCTAGTATTGAACAGATCTTTAATTTGGTTACGGCTAAAATGTGTAACCTTATCTGACTTACTTCAGTCGGTCGCGGAATTCTTTTCTGTTATTTTTACGTCTGAAGGCTGCACTTAGGCGTTGTCCTAGTTGAATGACATAGGTACGCGATATACAGGCTGAATTTTTTATAGGGTCTTTTAGGTCACTCTGAATGCCCTGATTAAAAATACAAAGTTTAAAATGTACTTAATATTCAGTTTAAATTTTTGTCACGCAACTTTCAGCATTTTTCGATATTTCTTATAGCTTAGAAAATGGCTCTGAAGGCCCATTTAAAAAAATCAGCCTGTATATTGCGTCGAATCGCGTCGCGTTGCCGCATTTGTCGTTCACCGAAGACGTCCTAGGACAACGGGTAACAGTGTTATGTAGCGTAAGGCGTACTGAAAAGATGCGCATGCGCGCGTGTCAGATAATAATATCATTATCTATTATCAAATAAAAATAAAAAAAAATAAAAACTGATAAATAGACTCAATAATAGATTTGATGTACATTTATTTCTCCATTCATTTTATCAAGTATTTGAATCAAATATACATATATTTAATTTTTGTATATTGTTTCCACACCGAAATAAAACATTGTTAAATTTATATTAATATCTTTTATTATAATTAGCAATAACTAATTTTATACATTATTTACCCGCGTAAGTCCCGATCCCGCGGGAATATAGGGATAAAAAGTAGCCTATATATTAATCCAGCCCTCTAGCTATCTACCTACATACCGAGTTTCATCGCAATCGGAGGAGTAACAAACACACCTACATACACACACACACAAACTTTTACATCACTATCACTACATAGTATAAAACAAAGTCGCTTTCTCTGTCCCTATATCCCTATGTATGTTTAAATCTTTAAAACTACGCAACGGATTTTGATGCGTTTTTTTTAATAGATAGAGTGATTTAAGAGGAAGGTTTATATGTATAATACATGCATAATATAGCCGTGCGAAGCCGGGGCGGGGCGCTAGTTTATAATATAGTAGGATGCATTACCAGTCTAAGTTATCTACAGTTTTTATTACATTGTTGAATTTATACGGGCATTATGCTTAATTCCCATTAGATTGCCCCCTAACACTTTTTTTGTGTCAAATTAATCTAGATCTAAACTAAGAACGACTTTTAGCGAAATACGTTTAGTAAAAATCTAAATTTTGCAAGTGGTCCTAATTCTCGACTCACTTATGTACGGTTGGCAGCATAATTGCAGACCCACCGTAGAGGTCAAAAACTATTATTGGAATGATATTTCATTCTAATAATGTTTTTTTTGATTGATATTCATGAGCTAGAAGACTTTAAACTTCACCTAAAACAGGTGCCTAGAATATTGCTTGTGTCAAAACATTCTTTTATCAGCCGTTTTGGAGCTCTACAGTGGGTTTGCAATTATGCAGCCGACCGTACATAAGTGAGGCTAAGTACGTTATTTTAAATTCTAGTTAACTTTTCAAAAAAAGTTAACAGAATGATTTTTCGTATCACATATAATAATATCCAATTGCTTCGTCACATGTATGCCAGATATCCATCCAAATTTGCCAGGCTGCGTTCCCAACCCTCCAAACACCCTAACCAACTGTCCATTAGGCTTAAACACTTGAACCCTACAATTACCTGAATCACCAACTAAAATATAACCTAACGGATCCACTGTTAATACTTCAGGCTGGCGAAATTGACCCTTCCTTTGACCAAGAGACCCGAATTCAAGTATTTTCGACTTATCCTGTTTATTATAGACTTTAACGCGTCGGTTTCCGCTGTCTAGTACTATGACTCGGTCGGCTGTGACTGCTACGCTGGTGGGTGCGTTCAGTTCTGTGCAAACGATCTCTTTCGTCTCCCAGAAAGTAGCGTTGCTGTGGTGATGTTGCTGTTTTGTCGCTACGCCGATTTGGTCAACGTATTTGCCGTCTGGTTGGAGAATCTGTAAGCAAAATATAAGAAAGGTTTAAATTACTGTCCCGGCAAACGTTGTTATGCCAAATACAAAAAAATTAGATGTTCGATTCTCAGACCTAACGAATATACACAAAAAATTTCATACAAATCGGTTCAGCCGCTTAGGTGGAATTTGGCAATTAACATCGCGACACGAGGATTTTCATCACTACATCGTATAAAATAAAGTCACTTTTCGCCGTCCCTATGTCCCTTTGTATGCTTAGATCTTTAAAACTACGCAACGGATTTTGATGCGGTTTTTGATGTGAAACATCTATAGCCGCACGTAAAACCGATTTCTGGCGTGGCGACGCATGCCGTGGCACGCACGCGTCGCCACGCTATATGATGGTATATATATACAGTCTATATGCAGTAGTGTGTACGGTTTGGCGACGCGTCGCCATGCGCAATCGACTGTGCGATTCTATCACAATCTGTTCTTTTCTGCATATTACTTTTACAAAATAATGTCGATGTTTAACATATGCCAGGCGTCCCTTGACAGCTCACATTTTTTTTAATAGATAGAGTGATTAAAGAGGAAGGTTTTTAGATATAATACATGCATAATACAGCCGTGCGAAGCCGGGGCGGGTATATATTAAAGATAGTATATATATAGCTAGTATATATTAAAGAGAAAAGATTATAAAGAGGAAAGATTTGATTGTTTGAATGGAATAGACTCCGAAACTACTGGACCGATATTGATGAAACTTGGAAGGAGCGAAGCGTTATAGGCTTCTTTTATCTCGATATTCCCACGGGATCAGGAGTTACGCGGGTGAAACCGCGGAGCGCTGCTAGTGGTGTATAATATTTTGATAGTTAATTTCAAGTCCTTTTCCTCCTGAATTTTTTTATTTGTTGGTTGTTTTTTACTCCTTAACGCAAAAACTACTGGATCGATTGCCATGAAACTTTTTATGTAAGATAGCTGAAAACATGTATTTTTTTATCCCGGGACTCGGACGCGGGTGAAACCGCGGGGCGCAGCTAGTATAATAATTATAAGTATAAAATGTATTTAACCTGCACTCTATCATTGCCAGTATCAACAACATATATGAGGTTGTTAGCAGTATCAGCTGCGATGCCCTCCGGCGACCGAAGCATGCCATTTCTACTGCCCTTCTGACCGATACTCCTCAGGTACTGGCCCTCTTTCGAGAACACGTGGATGCAATGCTTCCATTTGTCTGGAAATTACAGATTACAAATCTATAATAATATCAGAAACTGCTGCTGAAGAGTTTGTTTGTTTGAACACGTAATCTCAGGAACTACAGGTTCGAATTGATAAATTCTTTTTGTGTTGGATATGGTCCATTATCGTGGCAAATCAAAGGAAATAGCTTATTTTTTGTAGTTTTCTGTTATTTTCATACTACTGTCGCTGCAAAAAAAGGTAGTGAGGAGGTATGACTGATGACGTAACAAACTGTTGCACAAAAAACAATAACTGTTTTTCTTTTACAATTTTTAAGTAATGTAGAGAATTTAGAACATTTTTTAAAAGGTTAGAAGAATACTTCTTCCCTTCTATGCCTCACGCTTTTATTTTGCAAGAAACGGAAAGATGAAAATTGTAAAAAAGCTACAAAAAAGCTATTTCCTTTGATTTGCCATACTTTGTTTGTTCCAAGAATTGATCTCTATCAGCAAGACTATCGATTGGTATAAAAATATAGGATGATTATTTTAAATCAACATGTTCCTATCAGCAAGACTATCGATTGGTATAAAAATATAGGATGATTATTTTAAATCAACATGTTCCTATCAGCAAGACTATCGATAGGTATAAAAATATAGGATGATTATTTTAAATCAACATGTTCCTATCAGCAAGACTATCGATTGGTATAAAAATAAAGGATGATTATTTTAAATCAACATGTTCCTATTAGCAAGACTATCGATTGGTATAAAAATATAGGATGATTATTTTAAATCAACATGTTCCTATCAGCAAGACTATCGATTGGTATAAAAATATAGGATGATTATTTTAAATCAACATGTTCCTATCAGCAAGACTATCGATTGGTATAAAAATTTATTAGGATGATTATTTTTTTTGCAAATATCTAATTATGCAGTTTAAAGTTTTGTCAAAATCGGGCACGCAACTCCTTTCAGCATTTTTCGCTAACTCTTATGGTTTAGAATATAGCACTGAATGCCTACATAAAAAATTCACCCTGTACCTACCTATATAAAAAAAATGAATCATTATATTCCTTGGTCACGGCATCACGCGTGAACGGCTAGACCGATTTCGCTAATTCTTTTTTGTTGTGTTTGTTATTGTCAGAAGGTTCATAAGAAAGAAAACATTAAGAAATTATTATAAGGCGCAGCTAGTACAGGCAACTAACCAGTAACATACACCTCTCCCAAACTCTTCAAGAACGTAACATGAACGGGGCACAGCATCTCATCATATGATAGCCTGGTGACTATCTTTGCATGGGTCCGTTCTACCACGATCACGCTGTGGCTGTCCATGCCGCAGATGTACAGGTGATTCTCCCAGGGGCTGAGCCCGATGCCGCAAGGGCGCGAGGTCTTACGCCATACGTAGTGGGGGACGAAGTTTCGTGACCTGAAGTACAGAATTACTAATAATAAATATCACAGGCTGCTATTGAGCCCCAATATAGACGAGGGCAAGAGAGGCAGAGGTCGTCCACCAACTACCTGGACTAGAACCATCACCAAGTATATGACGATGCTAGGCTTAACGCCAGCAGTGACTCAAGATCGCAATATGTGGCGATCAAGTATCAGGAGGGCCGACCCCAAATAGGGAATGCGCCAGGGGATTGATTGATGCTATTGAGCCCCAAGATAAGCAACTAGGCTTGTGTTATGGTGGCCAGACAACGGATATAGAACACTTATAGGTATACGTTTTATTGTAATCTTTTTATTTAAACATACAAATAAAATGCTTTGTCCTGAATAACTGACTGACTGACTGAAGGATCAACGCACAGCCTAAACCGCTGATCGTAGACTTGAAACTTGGAGGGTGTGTTCTTTGTATGACATAGGCATCCGACACCAAAAGGAAAATGGGAGGCAAAGTTTGTATGGGACAACGCGTGATTCCTTGGTCCAATCTACTTCAAATATTGCCTCTTTGGAAACAGTCAGAATATGGTCTAATTATAGTCTAGTCAAATATGAATCTACTATACCTACTCAACGTTAGGGCTGCTGAGATTCTGGCAACCAATCTAAACCTATTCAGAAACCGAACAAAAAAGAAACATTTTTTCAGATTATGACCTAAATGATCTTCAGAATGAAAGTTGAGGTATTAACCACTAACCCAACACAACAAAACTCACCTGTAATGTAAAGCAAGAGACTCCTCGTTCTCCAACGGGTTGTTCTGCTTGGCTCCCTCCGGTACGGGATCATCGGATTCCGCGTCAAATGGTGTAGCGTTATCCATTTCTATTGCAAAGTTCTCTTTGTCGAATACGAATCTATCTGTGTCCCATTTTGATATGTCTGTTAGGAGTTGTACTGCGTTCTGGTGGAGGTTCACGAAGGTTGTTACCTATAGGGGAATTTAAAGGTTTTAGTTCGTAATTGGGTTCCATACCCAAAGGGTGAAAAAACCGGTCAAGTGGGAGTCGTAGTCGCGTGTCCAGGGTTCCTAACATTAATTTCTTTCTTTCTTTACCCTTGTAGTGATCAGGTTCAGGTTGACCTCTATTTCGTTTGGGCGACCATACAATGTAGGTAAGGGTCAAGTTAAAGTGGTCCAACTAATGTATGTATGGGTCTGACAGCACAAGTAAAGGGAAAATTCCAAAACATAAAAAAAAGTGGAAATTAAGGTAAATTTTGTTACTTAATACAAGTTTTTACAACAAGTTTTAATAGGGATTAAAGACCTCAGTATCTGGTATTAATTTCAACTTGCTTTATCTATCCGTTTCTGAGAAAATCGGTAGTGACACACGGACAGACAGACAGACGGACAAGAAAGGTGATCTTATAAAGGCTCTTATAAGGGTTCCTTTCTTTACCTTTTCAGGTACGGAACCCTAAAAATGGGAATCTTTTACTCCACTGTCCGTCTGTTTGTCTGTCTTTGAACAGGCTGTATTTTATGAACCGTGATAGATAAAAAGTTGAAATTTTCACAGATTGATTTCAGTTGTCGCTATAACAACAAATACTAAAAATACATTACTTTTAAGTGGGCCGTACCGGGGGCTCTTTCCATACAAACTATTACAAACGTAGTTGACTGTTTTCTCCCTGGATAATGACACTAGAGCAAATATTTTTGGTGCATAAAACTTATAACTGCCATGACTATGCCCCTATTTTTGGTTTTTTTTTTTAAATTGTTTTAATCTTAATTTCTATGATAATAAGAAAATGAAAAAAGAACAAAACATAGGGGCATATATAGATAGTCATGGCAGTTATAGGTTTTATGGCACAAAAATATTTGTGCTAGTGTCATTATCCAGGGATGAAACAGTCGACTACGTTTGTATGGAGAGAGCGCGGGTACCCTTTCACCTTAATGGTATACAGGGTTATTGGAAATTAATTGACACGGCGTTAAGGGCTTCTTCTGTGCACCTTAACGATCAACTTTTGTTCTACGACTTTTGGAAATTCATTATAAAAATATTCCATACAAAAATAAAAAATTAAATCCAACAGTTCAAATAATACTCAACTCTACGTCTACGTCACAGAATCAATCATAGTAGGTATGGTACAACCCGATCGCGCGCGCGCACTTGCCACATAGACATAGAAAATTACCAGACAATACGAGAAACACTTAAATATTTTTTTTGGGATATGTATTAGGTTTCGTCAAAAGTCGTAGAACAAAAGTTGTTTGTTAAGGTGCACAGAAGAAGCCCTTAACGCAGTGTCAATTAATTTCCAATAACCCTGTATATGGAACCCTTCGTGAGCGAATCCGACTCCTACTTGGCCGGTTTTTTTCACAATGTATATACGAAAACGTGCTTTAGCATGAGGTACGTTCACAAAAATTCTAAAGTTTTTCGTAAAAATAGCGATATTCATATTATCCCCCATAACTTTAAGACGGCTGAAAAGATTTCGATCAAGTGTGTGAGCTGTTTTAAATAAATAAATAAATAAAAAATAAAATAAATCAAACATAGCTAAGAACACTCCCGACTAATTGCCTCGCCTTTGCCTTGTTGTCGTGTGCCTGTACCAAATAAATGATTTTATTTCTTTCTTTCGTAATTTACCTTTCAAACAAAAAAAAACTAAATCAAATTCGGTTTATCCGTTCGGGAGACACGTCAAACTTATAACACCCGGAGCCCTATTTTTGAATCGTTCGCCCCGCGTCGAGCGCTCGATTTCTACTGATATTCGTTCGACATCGGAAATTCGCTATTTTTGAATCGCTCCATCGTAACGAGTGGTCTCCACCACTCGTCGCCGACAGGCGAGTAGTAGAATAAACATCAAACAATCATAGTCAAACATTCGGAAACGGTCTTTGAAAAATATTTATATCTTTTGGGATAATTTCGGTTGTCCGCTGGTAATTACCGCTTTTCAAATAACTGCGTAAAACGAATAAAAATTGACATTTTAAATTTCGACGACGAACGATTCAAAAATACAGTAAATTTGTGTCATGCGACTTGGAAGTCGAGCGTGACTTGTAGGCGTATACGACGAAGCTTTGTCACACGAGCGATTCAAAAATAGAGCCCCCGGTCGTTTTTGCGTCGGGGGTTAGGATGATCTGACCATGCCCGGTAGTTGGCTATTATGTTTCTAATATTGACCTTTGTGAGCATGATCACAAAAAAAACCCCATGAGTTTCTTGTGCTTCTTCTCATTTGTGGGCGCGTTCCGAAAGCACACATCCTAACTTAGTTTTTAGGGCTTTGCAATGTGATTTCATGCATATTATATAATTTCATGAGTGTTGACCTTGAGCCAGTCTGGTGTCGCTTTATGGCGAAAAATGCTACTCCCAATGGGTATCATAGATATTTTAAACTATTATGGTGTTTGAAACAATATCGAAATATCGAGCTCCAAAAAACAAAAATATGACCATATTTTAATTCCTCACCCTTTCAGAATCGTTAACATCAACAGCTACCTCCATCGACTTGGTGGCAACTGCTTTGGCATCTTCCAATGAAGTCTTAAGCGCCAAAGCGGAGAGGTCACCATTTTTCTGAAGGCTTGCCGTTTCTTTCAACATTGCTTCCTTTGTTTCTATTATGGCATTTATTTTCTCGTCTGCAGCTATGTTTATTTGCTCTACTATGCGTTCGCAGCGGTCCTGGAAAATTCGAAAACCCAAAAATTAAATATTAATTCAAGAAATATTGCAGGATATTCCACACATCGCCATCTAGCCTCAAGCTAAGTAACTAGACTTGTGTTATGGGTGCAAGAAAACGGATATACCTTCTACTTATACAATTTTCTTTTGTAAATATTTACTTCACTATCACTACATAGTATAAAACAAAGTCGCTTTCTCTGTCCCTATTTCCCTTTGACCGCTTAAATCTTTAAAACTACGCAACGGATTTTGATGCGGTTTTTTTAATAGATAGAGTGATTCAAGAGGAAGGTTTATATGTATAATACATGCATAATATAGCCGTGCGAAGCCGGGGCGGGTCGCTAGTATAATACAAAGAAACAATAGACTAATAGAATAATATAATAGAATAATAATAATGGTGTTTTAGGTGTGTTTCTGATAAAAAGCTTAACCTGATAGGCTGGAAGGAACGACGTAAAAGAAGATAAACCCGTACCTAGATGATATAATTTTCTGAATGAGTCAACGAACTTATTATCTAGATCTACCCATTTAGGTATAAATGGTATAATCTACGTTCACTAGCAGCGTAACCAATCCTGTACAGCACTATTTTAAACACATACAGACAGACGCACTCCATACAGTGCATCAATGCAATGGGCACGTTTGTTAGCAGCTTAAACCACTCGGCCAACTAAAGACATAGCTAACATTTTGAAAATAATAATCACACTGAGTATAGATCTGTTCACTCACGAAGGCGCGCCCCTCCAGGGTAAATTTTCTCGGTGTGCATTAATATGAGTGTCACACGTGCTAACAATCTATCAGTAGAGACAGCATACAACAGAGATAGAATTATATATACAGACTAGCTGTCCCGGCAAACGTTGTTTTGCTATTTAAAAAAAAAAAAAAAAAAAAAAAAGTAGATGTTGGCCGATTCTCAGACCTACTGAATATGCTTACAAAATTTCATTTCAAAGCCGTTTCGGAGGAGTTCAAGTTCGAACCCCGTGACACAAGAATTTTATATATATAGAGATTATGTTTACAACAACATTCATAAGGTGTGGAAGGGCGCGCCTTCGTGAGTGAACAGATCTGTACTTAGGTAGTAGGTATTTATGTTTATGTGTAACGTCTATTAAAAGAAGGTCGTAAGTCCAATACTTGTTTATAGTATTTTAGCACACTGAGAGTGTACTTATGACGCATACTGTACATTAAATTGCTTTTACACAAATAAACATGTATTTTTACCTTAAAATGTTCCATTTTATGTTCAAGCTTGTTGGCGGCCGAGTCTAATTGCTTCACTATAGAGCTTATTTGAATTCTCATATCATCCAAGTGTTGGGACCAGCATACTCGGCAGAATTTCTGCAAAACAACAACCAAATTACCCGTTTTACTATACAAATGAACTGTTGTGTGCTGAATTTAAAACGTGTGGTTACAATGACATTTATTATTTACTAGTTCTAGAAAGGTACGAAAGTCAAATTTTATGTAGAAGGCACAAAGTCGTCTAAATGGAAATTCACAAATAATTCGCTTTCAAATACGTGTGACATTATATAAGAGACAACTTTAGAACTCACTTCAGCTTTTCAAGATATACTTAGTAGGTATATCTACAGATAAACTCTTCATTGTAGCTACCATATTAAACCTTAGTTCTAACATATATTTCTGCTAAAAAATATAACTAAACAATATGACACAATGGGCGGCCTTATCGCTAAAAGCGATCTTTTCCAGGCAACCTTTGGATGAACAAGAATTAAAGAAGGTGTGGGTGGGGATGGATGGGTTGTACATAATGTGATAGTATAAGGAGGAGAATAATCAATTAAAGAAAATATCTTATAACTTAGAGTACGAACTACGAACATGTCAAAGATGCCTCGCACTTCAAAGTAGGTGCGTGTAAGAGCTAACGGCTATGCCACAGAGCAGGGGCCTAAGTCTGCTAATACAATCGTGTTTGAATAGTGTGTCGATATAATCGTAATAGAAATTTAATGTCAAAAATATGACATTACATGTCAAATTGGTATTCTGCTAACGTTGACTATTCTATCGAGACACCACTGACACACCACTGACTCACTTTTTTATTCTGCTCTACAATCGTGGCTTAATGGAATCTCGATAGTTGTCAAAACGGTATATTGCTTAGCAACATATACCATGTTGCTAGGCAACACCTGCAAGGTAATTACCATACCATTGAGACTCCATAGTGATTATATTGCGATGTTATTAAAACTTTAGCAGAATACCAAATAAAGTCACAATCTCGATATAATATCTATAGAGTCTCGATATAATGACAATGGTTGGCCAAATAGCAGAATAAGGCCCCAGGTCATCTGCTCTGTGGTGTGTCATACCAAGTTTCATCAAAAAGGGTCCAGTTGTTTCGGAGCCTATTCAATGCACACAAACAATCTGATAAAGATACAACAAAATTGTTTTATTAAGAATGGAATCAAAAATTCATACAATCATTATAAAGATGTATAGGTAGATAGAAGATAGTAAGATTATAGATAGCAAAGTACCTACTTATACCAAAATACTATTGCATGCTTAGAATGGGCAAGTTCCTGTAAAGATCCTTGTGTACACAACTTCACAATAACTGTCTTAATTTCTAGAAATACGTCAGTTAAAATTAAAGTTTTGTGAAGTAAAAGATGCTCTATTTATTACTCTATAACTTAATTATCTTTGCAAGCAGTTTAACTTACGAGTTTACAATGTCCGCAACAAGTTATATCTGAGCCATCGCACATAGTTTTGCAATGAGCGCATCTTATACCAGCAGCGAATAGATCAACATTTTGGACACCCGGTGTACCAGGAGTGCCAACCGATGGTGTGGCTGGTGGTGTTGATGTTCTTTTAGCTGATGTCTTTACTCCTACTAATTGGAGGAGAGAGTCTATGTATAGGTTTGAGGGGAGATCGTTCACGAAGTTCGGTCCTGTGACGTTTATCCTTGTTCTACATAGAGGACAGTCGATTACTGATTGATCTGAAAGAACCAGGTGATATACTTATTTTAGTTTTAAGAAAATGTATTCTCTTCTACCTTTCTTAGGGTTTCGTACCCAAAGGGTAAAAACGGAAAAACAAAAGGGAAAAAACTTATTACTTCACTGTCCGTCCGTCTGTCATCAGGCTTTATCTCATAAACCATAATAGATACTTAGTTGAAAGTTTCACAGATTACGTACTCTGTTGCCGCTATAACAACAAATATACTACATGGTACGGAACCTTCGTGCGCAAATTTTTATAGCGGCAACAGAAATACATCATCTGTGAAAATTTCAACCGTCTAGCTATCACGGTTCATGAGATACAGTCTGGTGACTAACAGACTGACGGACAGTGGAGTCTTAGTACAAGGGTCCCGTTTTACCCTATAAGTACGGAACCCTAAAAATAATTCCTCCTTTATAGATATTAACACAAGTAACTATAAACAAACCTGCAATATAAACAGTCAAACACGCTAAACAGAACGTATGCTGGCACGGCAACATCTTCGGATTGTGCAGGGTTTCCAGACATAGAGCACATTGCACAAGTTCTTTGAGACCACCTGCTGAAAACCTGTTTCAAAGATATACATTTAGACTTAGGTATACAGTAGGTAGTGTATATACCTGTGATTGCTTTGAATACGAAAACAATTGATAAATAACCGCATCAATATCATCTGAAGTCGGGCAGTTTTACGTTCCATTTTGTAATTCGGCTGCCCGATTGTTATTGATGTTGTTGTGGTTATTTTTCCATTTTTTTTAGTCCGTTTATTTTATTTCGGTCATTTTTAGTGCATATTTCTACTGTCTCTGAGAATTCCACTCGATATCAGGCAAAAGTGACAATTTTTTTCAATTGTAACCTAAGCAATTTATGCGCAATAATTGACTATGAGCAGAGCTAGAGGTCTTGTTTTCATGCTAGATCAATGAACAGTTCATAGTGCTAGGGCTGATTGCAGATGCTTC
The DNA here is from genome assembly GCA_907269075.1 of Idaea aversata. Classification (NCBI taxonomy): domain Eukaryota; kingdom Metazoa; phylum Arthropoda; class Insecta; order Lepidoptera; family Geometridae; genus Idaea; species Idaea aversata. The sequence continues at coordinate 6,891,256 of OU026101.1, forward strand.
CAGAAAGAAAGAAAAAATGCGATAGATTGCCAAAGAGCAGGGCAACATTTTTACCTAGCTATAAGCCTATAACCGAACTAGAAGTTTAAATTGGTCGATTATCTGTAACCATAAAATCTGTGGACCATTTAGGTCTTTAGTTTGTATTTGCTCCATTGACTGTTTGATGATATTGAGCGCAAAATACGACTTCAAAAATAGCGTTTATTCCAAAACTTTTTATGGAAACCACACCTTTATTAAGATACAAAAGTCACTCTGGACTTTGTTTGTCGATAGTTTGTGTTAATTTCTTAGTAATCTACACTTTTTTTTAATCTACACGATTTTTTTTGTTTGTTTGTAACGAATTCCTAAGCCTATTCGTTACAAACAACTGCCCCGGTTACAAACAAACAATCAAAACACAATCAAAATCTGCCTGGACCGATTCTGATGACACTTGGTATGAGGATACATTGATTCATATTTTATATTTATACTGTACTAGCGACCCGCCCCGGCTTCGCATGGCTGTATTATGCATGTATTATATCTAAAAACCTTCCTCGTTAATCACTCTATCTATTAAAAAAAACCGCATTTAAATCCGTTGCGTAGTTTTAAAGATCTAAGCATATGTCCCTATATCCCTTTGGATATAGGGACATAGGGACGGCGAAAAGTGACTTTATTCTATACTATGTAGTGATAGTGATATTTATACTGTATTACGCTTGAGACACGTCAAGTGGACCTACTAAGGCCCTGATAGACTAATTACTAACCTTATATTTCGCGAAGCCATTATTAGAAACACTTTACACTTGATTCTCCTAATTTAATAAGTAAAAACGATACTTTTTTCAAAAAAATATTGAAATCGATGAATCAATTCTTTCATAACTATTTTACGGTTTAATTGTTTCCTTTACAAAATACTTGTTAGTATCTTTCCAACGTAGTATCTTATCGGTATAAGATTATAGATATTTGCACCTACAGTGTGAAAAGAAAACCCTGAGCCTAATCCCTCTACATAGAAAAAAAAAGTTTATTTGAAGCAAGAAATGAACTTCTCCCAATATTTTTTATGGTTTAAAATCTTAACATGATAGGCAGTATTCTTAATTTAAAAGCAATACTCTTCAATTAAGAATACTGCTTAGTACCTATTTTAAAGAAAATTCACTGAAAACAAGAAACAATTCTCTAGGTTCTATAGGGAGAGCACTATTTCTTGCTTTAAGAAACCTTTTTCTGTGTAAGGTAATAAATCTTACTTATTTAACTTTATTTTGAAGAAAATTTCCTCAATTTATTCAAGTTTTAGGAACTTTGGGAACAAAATGCGATAACACCATTACCTACTGGCTCTTTGCAATAATGGTATATTGCCACACCTTGAAAACTCCATAAACTTTCAGTCTTCAAGTTTCAACTTTATTCAGTATACTTTACTCCCGTCTTCCGAACTTCCGATTCTCCCGAATTTATAATTTATTTATTTTAATTTAATTTGCAAAAATATTCATTTGTATATTTTACAGTAATGTCCTAGGTTTACCTACAAGTACCTAAGAGGATTTTTCTTACACACTGTATAATACAGTATGTACCTTGTATTGTACTTACTTTCTTGGTTTGTCCGTTATTGAATTCGACCGCGAAGTAGGAATATTTGACTTAAAATAAAACCCATCCTGGACTTGTACCGGCGTTGAGGCCGTGTTCGCAGTTTGCGGTGGAGACCTCTGTTCTTCATCGAATTTCACTGTCAAATTATTCCATCTTTTCATCGTAAAAAACGGACGTTTCTTATTCTTTTCAGACATCTTTACTACGCGACTAATTAAAGACTAAAGAAACTAATTAAGGCAAACACAAATATCTAATTTATTATTTTATCATAATTATCTGATTAAGCACTAAATAATGTACTGATTTAATCATGGAAATGATAAAGTATCTTATACTTAGCAATAGTAATTATTCAAAGTAATGCTAAGGTGTTTATTTAATTTTAAAATCTGCACTCATTTATAAAAAGGAAATATTTTGCTTGTTTTTATTCGTGGAGCTTGATATTTCAAAAAAAATAAAAATAATAAACATGGTATTTTTTACATTTGCATTTGACCTCAACTCATTTGATGGGAAGCGATTAAATCGAGGATGTAGCATGCTCGCCTACAACGTAATGTGTCTGACCGTTTGTTTGTGTCTCTGTCACTTATGCAAACAATGCTAAACCAATTGTAATTGATTCATTATTGGATAGCTCTATTTTCGAGGAAGGTGTGGTATACTTCAGTGGCTAGTCCAGTTGCCAGTTGGTTTTTCAAGTCGCAAATGAACAAGTATCTCCATCACCTACCATCTGGCAGGTGTGATAGTGGTCAAACGCTGACCTATCATTTGTAATAAAAAAAATATCAAAAGATCATAAAATCGAAAAAAACCAGGTGAACACGAAAGTAAAACTGGTAATGTTCATAACAATTTATATACAAATAAAGTCCTTTGCATACCTACCATCAAATAAGTAATACCTATGTCCCTACTTATTATGAGAAAGTTATCAAAATATATGTAGGATTCGAGGTTGCCATATTTTAGGGGAGGCCAATTCAATAACGGTAAAGACAAGTGATGTAAACTCGCTTCCTTGCCGAATTCGGTCACTTGCAAACCTGAGGTCTTACAAAAACTCGTTGACGTTTCAATCAAATGTATTCGCAAAACTTAAAGAAAATATATAAATATTTAGGTATAAGACAATTTACACAACTCCAGTCCCAAACTGAGCAACTAGGCTTGTGTTTTGGGGACCAGACAACGGAAATAATAGTATTTTTTTGTGAATACCTTTATAGATATTATGATGCAGAAACACCTAGACCAGAAAGAAATAAAAATACTTAACTAAGTATGTTTTGATTTGTATTTTCCAAGAAACACATAGATTCAACTGATGTAATGTCCGAAAGCGGACAATCAGTGAATCGAAATAAATGGCCTTAAACAGTATCTCTGTCTCTGTCCAAACATTAAAATTCTGTGTAGATATAGACGGAGCGACAGAAGCAGAGATACTGTTTAGGCTATTTGTCTCGGCTCGCGTATTGACCGCTCTTGTGTGTATTCCAGTTGTATCTCTCAAAATTTGAGCAAATGGGGGTATATTGCACCGACTGAGGAGCAATGCGAGTGTGGAACCTCGTCGCATTCCATGGTGCACCTACTCCAATGCCCACTGTGCCCTAATACCTGCATATTGGTAGCTGGACCTGGACCTGGTAGAGGCCAACACTGCTGCAGTTGCAGTGGCTAACTACTGGGTAGGAATTTGACTGGTCGAACGTCACTGACTCGAAAAGAAGTTGTATCTCTAAGTTTCGAAAGATGCGTTAACGACACGTGGTAAGGTCTCTGTTCACTTTGTCATTGCATAGGTTTTCTATTTTTACGAGTTTTTACTGATTGAGCTTATCTACGTAATATCGTAAGTCTAGCTGCGGCTATCCTTTCGCTAGTCTTCAATTTAAAACTAGCTCCTATAAAAAGTTGAAACAATGAATTTTAAGCGCTTTTTTTCTTATTACCTACATTATGACGAAACTCAAGAGTGCAAGTGTAAAATTTACACAAGAATAATTCATAAAACAACTCATAAAATTATCCAAAATATATCATTTTGGATAATTTTATGAGTTACTTTATCCTTGTATGATTGTAAGATGCAACGTGCTTTCCACTTTCCAATTTTAATTGATCTTAGAAAGATATAGTTCTAAATGATTTGACAAATGAAATATATAGTCGATTAAAATTAAATTTACGATCTAAGACGCGTAGCAACAAGTTAACCGTGTTAAGTAAAGTTTATCGGTGTTAAAAGCTTGAGCTTTTCCGGGAAAATATAGCTTATATACAGGGTGAAGGGAGAATACAGGCCTTTAGGGCTATATCCTAAACTTTATGAGATACAAATTAGCTATTTCCTTTGATTTGCCATACTATGTTTGTTTCCAAGAATTAATCTCTATCAGCAATACTATCAATTGGTATAAAAATTGGATTATTTTATTTGCAAAAACAACAGGTTCCATTCCCGGTGAGGGTTTGACTTTTCAAAAATCTAATGATGCAGTTTTAGTTTTTGTCAAAATCGGGCATGCAACTTCTTTCAGCATTTTCAGCTATCTCTTATAGTTTAGAATATAGCCCTGGTATAAAATACACCCGGTATATGAATACTACTTCGAGAGTTAAGTGAAATACTAAAAAGATAAAAAACAGAATTTATTATCAGAAAGACCTAAGTTTTACACAAAGGTGGACAGTTAAACATTCCGTAAATAAACTAAGAACACGAGTAACATGATTCTTCAAAGTCGGTCAAACACAGTCACCTCAAAACCAATTGTATAGCTAATTTTCCGATGCATACACGGAAAACCTATGTCTTAAAGTTTAACTAAACAATAAACAATAGTTTTGAAGACCCAACTTCACTTAAACTGACTTCTTAAAATGCTGTAACTCATGAAATATATGGTTTCCTTGTGAATCTGTGCCACTCAGTGAACTGGTCACGAACGGAATTTCACCCTCTATGTGTGCCAAATTAATTACCATGACAATACTTCAGTCAAATGCATTATTTATATACAGGAGACGTTTTCTACTTACATTTGTTTAAATTAACGACGCATTTGCTCATCAACAAACAAACATATAAGAAGTGAAGTATGCTAATTTGTTGAAAGTTTTATTTTAGGAAAATCTTTTCTAATTGCTTGTTGGGGTACGTTAAGACATCTAATTCAGAAATATCAATAGTTGGGAACCTTTTATATTTAAAATAACCCGTGGAAATATCGGGATAAAAAGTAGCATATGTTACTCCCAATGAATCATCATACCAAATTTCAATAAAATCAGTCCATTAGTTTCGGAGCCTATTCGTTACAAATAAACAAAAAAATATTTGCTCTTTATATTAAAACTAGCGACCCGCCCCGGCTTTGCACGGCTGTATTATATCTAAAAACCTTCCCCTTTAATCTATCTATATTAAAAAAAACCGCATCAAAATCCGTTGCGTAGTTTTAAAGATCTAAGCATACATAGGGACATAGGGACGGCGAAAAGTGACTTTATTTTATACTATGTAGTGACTATGTAGTGAAGATAAAAATAAAGTACCAATCTAAAGTAAGTAAGTATAGATATTTTGGAGATAATATATTGGATTAATTTTGGCATATTGGATTAATCATTGAAATTAATTTTCAGCTAAATCAACTAAACATACGAGATATGACACTGATTTATACGTCACTAAGTCAAAAGAAAATTTGCGATGTTCAGCAGATTTATCTAACTTCGCGGTCGAGAGCGTCTCTAACTACGAAGTTATTATAACTGGTATTGAACTACTTTACTATAATATAATACTGCGTAACACTGCGTTCCTCACGATTGTTCCAACCCAGTTCAGTTATACAATCTAACTCCCCAACTAGCAACTGTAACTGAAGATCTAATGGATTACGTTTAATACTCGTACAGCTTCGCTTTCATTGTTATTGCATAAATCGGTATAATTCAAGTATCTATCTATTTTGGTAGACTTTTGATACAATTCTCCAATTAATCAAGCACTTATGCAGTGTTGGAAAAGCTTTTGTTGATTGCCGTAGTATCTCATAAAACAGTAAGAACCAGTTTGCGAACATATTAAAAAGAACAATTTCGGTTGCACCATTGATATAGTGATAAGACGTTAAATAAAATTCGCAAGGTAACATGTTTGTTTTCATTGAGGCTACTTTTTCCAAACAGGTTCCGAGCAGATTCACTTAATGTATGTTACCTATTAAAGAAGCAAAGCAAGAAAAGGAACGCAGCTAACCCAGTGGCCAACTGGCGAGGCGACGTCGGGCGATTACACCCGGTCGGGGCTCCATTCCGTACCGGTATCGCAGCCGCACCGCTCGCAAACTGATACTTAACTGGCTCTCATAATTGAGCGGGTCTCTAACGACCGACCTGCCAATGCTAGCTCCTTAAATGATGAGCCTTACCATAACCCCGGGGTGGTGCGCTCTATTGGTTTACAATGCGGAAAGCGGACGTCGTGAACCGCATCACAATTAGCAAAGAGAGTTTTGTCGACATGTGAATACTAAGTCGTAGTCGACAACGCGCCGGCCAAAAAAATTAGTCGAAGGAACACAGGACGAACGTGGCGACGCAACACGGACATTACTCAAGGAACTGTCGATCGTAAATGAAAATGATTATAATTTTAGTGAAGTGTTTGTAATGCGCGAGGACTGCCGAAAGTTTGTGAAATTTTGGCAACAGGACGATCGCGTGCGCACGTTGTACAGAATCGGAAGCTACATCTGGCGATGATCGCTGGCTAAAACTACTGTGTGATTGATACCAGCTGATTGTTAGCAAGTACCAACGCTCGTGTGATTTGTGCGGTGCATTTTGATGATAATAATATAAGATAATATTTCTAACAATTTGTGATAACTATAGGTGAGTTGGTTTTTAATGCTACTAAACGTGTGTTGCCTGCAATTATTGGTGTTAATATTAGACTTGGTAAGTAGTTTTACTAGACCCAATATTTATAAGTGTCCTCGATAACAGCTATCTATAGCTATAATCTCCTTTGTGACAAGTGTTTAGCATATTCATAATGTAACTAGAAAATAATGATAAATAGTAGGTACATTGAATAGGAAGATTAAGCATATCAACGATTAAATTGACTTTAATAAATAAATATCTACTAAATCAATTGCCTGTACATGATAGTCTATGTTAAGTAGCGTGAGCTTTTGGGAATATTTAATAGAAAGATTTTATTCTGTGTACTAAATAAAGATTTTATAAATAATATGGTTCCAACAGATTACTCATTTCAAGCATACAATATTAAAAACATAGGTGCTTAACTTAGATAACTAATTATACTAAATTATTATAGAAACATACCTAATAAATGGTAATCTATTATTTTTGGTAATTTTTGAAACATTTCAAAATATTAAAAAAAAAAATTAAATAATAACCAAGATTTCTATCAACCAAGACCAAGATTTTGAAGTGAACGAACTCAAATAAAGCACATAAATTCATGTAAAAGGGCACAGTGCATAGAGCACAGAAGATTTATATCGTAACTTTGAAACCACAGCGGTACTAAATAAGGTTAAAGCTAGTAATAAACATACATCGGTGCTATAAATAAAACGGTTCACGAAAACAATAACTTTAGATGAAATGGTACAAATTCGAATGTTTTGAAGTTCTGTGGTTTAAACGCTAACGGTAAAAACGTAAGTTTTAAAATAAAGTCAGATGCTCTTCTATCTATACATTTAAAATGCTTTGTCCGGACTGACTGACTGACGGATTAACGCACAGCCTAAGCCGCTGATCGTAGAGAACTGAAACTTTGGACGGTGTTTTCTTTGTATGACGTAGGTATCCGGAAACAAAGGATGTTCCGAAATTCTACCATTTAGGGGGTGAAAAAGAGGGGCAAAATTTGTATGGTACAACGTGATTTCTTGGTCTAATCTACTTCAAATTTTGGTTTAACATTATTAAAAATCCTATAAGAACCATGAAAATGTATGAATCGATCATAACGAGGTCGATTCTTTTTATTTATTTAATTTTTTCATTTAAAGTGTAATTTTTCATAAACTTAAATTCATTTAAATAAGTATATTTTAATGACATTTTAATTATGCATATCTATTGTATGACAATTTACTAATTTAATGCGCAGGCGCGTGTAGTTAGAGATAACAATGGCTTAGAAGCCTTACATAATTTTTTATTGATTACTTTCACACTCGTAATTTTAATATTATTTAAATTTCTCGTAACTTGTAACCTATCTATATCTACTTATATTATGGTAATACAATTGCTTACACCTATTCGGACTTTAATGTTAGACGGAAGTGATCGTCTAGAAAAGCAGGGCAACTTATTTTAACTGTGCCGCCCTTGGGAAACTGCCATATTGTTGCGACGCCCTCGCCTTTTTGCCATACATTTACCTACTAGTTGCAGTTCTAGCCTAATAATAATTTAACTTCAAATAGCAAATAAAATTATAACAAAAAAAAAACACTTAGGAGTATTGGATATCAACTTTGAAATCGTCTTTTTTTCGTTATGATCGCCTTTTTTTAACCACTTAGTTGAGTAGTTTGACTACGAGGAAATTTATTCCTTTTGGACAAACTAATTTGATCAGCAGGAAGGTACCGAAATAAATTACATAAGTACAAAATAACTTTGTATAGACAAGTACGAGGTAAGAATATAAAATTTATATATTTTTGTATAATAACATACAGAATATGTTTGACCTTCCATGTTCGGTCAAATATGTGATTTGTATACCGACAAGTAAGAATTTTTGCAAGAAATTGGCAATTTAACTTTCAGCAAATATGTTTCGGTCTATATAACCTAAGCAGATCCTTCAAGATAGAGTTAGGATTCTTATTTATCTAAACGACCTACGAAACCATTTAAATGTTAATAAAGCTATAAAAGATCTAAAAAATTCGAGTAGAATATTTAAATACTCAGCGGAATTCTCATACAGGAAATGACCACCAACTAATAAAAAAAACGATACTAGCGACCCACCTTGGCTTTGCACGGGTAGCACAGGAAAATCCGTCTAGTAGTCTTAAACTTCATTTTGAATCAATCAGACCATATTGGTGGAAACCGTATGAGAATCGGTTTAATAGTTTTTATACGGTTGAATAATAAAATCTTACCACATGTAACTACATAGAGTAAAGTCTGACACCACACAACTTAATAAGTACGAAGTTTTTCCTTAAAATTACCTCCAAGAACTATTTTCTTATGTTCACCAACTAACTATATTGATGTGAAATTGTTAACATCAGAAAGGAGATATATAATTGGAACGATATAAATTATTATTATAATAATCACCACAGAAAATTAGCAACATTGAAATATACTATCAATAGCATCAAATAGTTTCAATTATTCCTGATTTTAAATCTCTGCTTAACATTCCCGCGAGCGCGGTATCTATACAGGTATATAAAATGCTTTGTCCTAAGTTAGGACACAGTTAGGACTCCTAACTGTCAGTTAAGACTCCTAACTGACTGACGGATCAACGCACAGCCTAAACCGCTGATCGTAGAAACCTAAAACTTGGAGGGTGTGTTCTTTGTATAACGTATTAGTAGGCATCCTATAATAAAGGATTTTCCGAAATTCTACCCCTTAGGGAGTGAAACAGAGGGGCAAAGATTTTTATGGGACAACGTTATTCCTTGGTCTATTTTTGACTTTTACGCGGACGAAGTCGCGAGCAAAAGCTAGTCTATACATATAAAATGCTTTGTCCTGACTGACTGACTAACTGACGGATCAACGCACAGCCTAAACCGCTGATCGTAAAGACCTAAAACTTAGACGGTGTGTTCTTTGTATGACGTAGGCATCCGATAAGAAAGGATTTTCCGAAATTCTACGAAAAAGGGAGGCAAAGTTTGTATGAGACACCGCGTGATTCCTTGGTCCAGTTTCGACTTTTACGCGGACGAAGTCGCGGGCAAAAGCTAGTCTATACATATATAAAATGCTTTGTCCTGACTGACTGACTGACGGATCAACGCACAGCCTAAACCGCTGATCGTAGAGACCTAAAACTTGCCTACGTCAGTCATACAAAGAACACACCCTGTGTTCTTTGTATGACTGACGTAGGCTTCCGATAAGAAAGGATTTTCCGAATTTCTACGAAAAAGGGAGGCAAAGTTTGTTTAAGACACCGTGATTCCTTGGTCCAGTTTCGACTTCTACGCGGGTAAAAGCTAGTAAATAAAAAAAATATTTCGGTGGGAGCGGTGTTGGCCTTTCATTCCGAAGGTAGTAGGTTCGAAACCCGGCCTGCCTTGCATCAATGGATTCTTCTTAAGAAAAAAATATGTACCTAATTAAAAAATTAACTGACATTGCTCTTACGGTAAAGGAAAACATCGTGATGAAACCCGCGGCTTAGTTGGCTCCAGAAGTATTGACAAGTTCTTTCCTTTGGACACGGTCAGCTGCTGAGAGAGTAGTAGGTGTTAGGCAAGCCAACTCCATCACGCAAAAATGACCCACTAAAGAGGTCTGCGGAAAACAGCCCGTATACAAGTAGGTACAAGTCAACACTAATATTCTAAAAGATTTTCTTCTTTGTTTCTATGTTTGTAACGAATAAGCTCCGAAACTACTGGACCGATTTTGATGAAACTAGGTATGAGGATACATTAATTAATTGGGAATAATATAGGTTACCTTTTATCCCGATATTCCCACTGGATCGGGAATTACACGGGTGAAACCGCGGAGCGCTGTTAGTAGGTAAATGTAATATGTAGATGTTGATCTAATGTCATTACTGATGAGATAATCTTACTAGCGGTATTTAGATTTGAGTTCAACATCGTTAGTAACCGGCACACAGAAAAAAAAGGGTTTTTTAAGCAAGAAATGATTCTCTCCCTATAGACACTAGAATTTTACGAAGAAAGAATTTAGAAATTTACGGACGATAATTTCGTATTTCGATAATCGTCCGTAAGCCGACACCAACGACAACTCTTTTGTTTCGTTGTCTTTACCTTTTTGCATACTTCGTACGTTGCTATGGTTACCTTGTCAATAACATGACGTTGCTATGGAACGGTCCTTTCAATAACATAACGTTGCTATGGAACGGTCCTTGTCAATAACATGACGTTGCTAACCCGATGACGTCATTTTTTTTGTGAATGCAGGTGTTCCATCATTTTATTAGACGTTATTAGTCAAAAATCTTTAAATGATAAGCAGTATTCTTAATTTAAAAGCAATATTCTTAAAACAAGACACTGTTTATTATTTTCAAGAACATTTACGAATAACAAGAAATTATTCTCTAACGTCTATAGAGTAAGTATTATTTCTAGCTTCAAGAAACCTTTTTTTCTATACATGTATGTTCTAAACTTATGTTCTAGAAAAATGTCCATTCCGAATCTTTTTAGACCAACGTTTCGTTTTAGGTCACGCTGTTAGAATGAGGGTTTCAAGATTGCCTTTTTTTACAAAGCTTGTTCTGAATTACCTACTTTGTAGCAGACCTTCTTATAGCCACCATTGTCTCAGGATAAAGAGAAAAGTATGTTTTTTAATTTTCCCTAAAAGAAGAAGGCAAAGCCTGCTGTGAGTGAGCTCATACAGCCTTGTTTTACAAACTTTGTTTTTACATCTTTCAGTTTGTTTTACTTTTCTTGATTCAAAGTCTTATTTATTATTTATTAAGAGCCTAAACTGTCCCACTGCAGGGCAAAGGCCTCTCTACCTTTCTTCCATTGATCACGATCTGTCGCCGTTGCACACCAATCATTCCTATAGGAGTCAAAATCATCTCGCCATCGTCGCTTTGGTCTGCCGCGTGGTCGTATCCCTATGGGGGACCATTCTGTTGATATTTTAGCCCATCGTTCATCTGACATGCGGCAAACATGTCCCAGTCGTATTTTAGCTTAGCGGCTTTCTGGGAGACGTCAGCAATGCGAGTTCTGGAGCGCAGGTTCGTGTTTCTGATGCGATCGGTTAATTTAACCCCCAGCATGCTGCGCTCCATACCTCTCTGACTCACCCCGAGGGCGGACCTCTGTTTTTTAGTCAAAGACCACGTTTGGGCACCATATGTGAAGACGGGGAGGATACACATGTCCATGAGCTTACGCTTTAAAGATATTGGTGCGTCGCCTTTCATGAGGTGTTTAAAGGACCAATAGCTTCTCCAGGCGCTTTCCGTGCGTCGAGCAACCTCCTTTTCTTGACGCGCCTGGAAGGAGACTAACTGTCCCAGATAGACGTACTCATGAACATGCTCAACCTCGACATTGCCCACACACACTTTGTGCTTGACGCTGTTCGTCATTAACTTGGTCTTATCCATATTCATACGAAGACCGACCTCGAGGCTAGCTGTTCTTAGGGCTTCTAGCATTTCTCCCATTTCGGTGGCAGAGTTAGCAAATAAGACAATGTCGTCGGCAAATCGAAGATTAGTTAATCTCTTTCCACCAACGACAATGCCTTGATTAAAAGTCTTGACTAATTTATTTATATATTACTTGTACACTTGTATACGGGCAATTAGACCATGTTAGATCCTTTTTGCGTGAGGATGGAGTAGGCTTGCCCAGCACCTACTACCCTCTCAGCTTAGTCGACCATGTCCAGTGGAGAGAATATTATAAAGTGAAAAGTACATTTTAAAGTTATTAATAAGGTAAGTCTAACCCTGTTAAGAGAATTATGAGTTTTCGATACGCGGCGCGAGTAGGTATTTTCAAAAATGACCCGTATCGTGCGACAGAGAGTTTAAGTTCGGACGTAATTGCCTTCATTTTGCTTTCAAATAATGTTGCGGGCCGTAACGCTTTTACCCCCTTTATCCTTCACAAAATGAAATAAATTTGGTCTCATTTAATTCACTGCATCTTATTCTAGGTTTATACGTTTTTCTATTTTTTGGTAATTCAGTTTAGTCTATTAAAAAACAATTGAAACGCTCGATAAAGTTTTTAAGTCAAAAATATAGATATTCAGATACTAATAACTTTTATCTTAGGCAATATTTCTTTAAAATAAAAACGGTTAAACCTAGTTTTCCATTAGATCTAGAACATTTTCAAAAATTATCAAAATCGGACTTCGTTTATGGGGGGGAAAACGTTACCGCTTTTTGTATGGAAATTTACAGCCTTACACTGGTCTTAAGAGTTTCCTTACATGAAAAGATTAAAGATCAGTTAAAGCCAATAACTAGGTATAAAATACCATGACATCGTTTTGCAAGATTTCTACATCAGGAATTTCAAACTTACTTTAATCAAATCTCTTTGCATTTCTATAGTTCTTAGAAAAAGATACGTTTTAGTCATGGATATAAAACTTATTGTAAAAGCTTTTCCTTTTGATGATTTCAAAAGTTATATACCTATAGTATTTGGTGCAAAGACGACCTTTGCATCGTAGTATAATTTATTTCATGACAAAATAAATAAATAAATATTGTAGGACATTCCACACATCGCCATCTAGCCCCAAGCTAAGTAACTAAACTTGTGTTATGGGTGCTACACAACGGATATACTACTCATATACTTTTATTTTGTAAATACATACATAATAATACTTACATAGAAACGACTAGACAACAAACAAATATCTAAACATAAATACTTGTCTGAGGCGGGTATAGAACCCGCAACCCTGTGTTTGGCAGTCAGGCATGGTGACCATTGTGCCAACTGGGTCATCATAAACGAAATAAACATACAATGTGTTTTATTGTGAGCGTAATTTGAAAGCTATTTGCGTTCCGAATGCTAATTTGTTGACAAGAATCGAATCGATGATACAAAATCGATTAGTTTTCTATCGAGGTACTCGTACGTATCTACATGTTTGCGTACTTTCAGGACACTAAAGAATATTTATTTTTTAAAGTAGTCTAACTAAAAATACAGGGTTATTGGAAATTAATTGACACGGCGTTAAGGGCTTCTTCTGTGCACCTTAACGATCAACTTTTGTTCGGGGCTATATGGCGATGTGTGGAATGTCCTGCAATATTTATTTATTATTATAAATTTCCATTGATAGAAATACTGGGACAGGGTTCTCCTACTGTTTCCATTGCTGACGGTGGCGATAAAAAAACCGCTAGTTTTCCCATTGCTGTTCTCAGATCTCTTTAAAATTTTAATTATCAGTAACTAGCGACCCGCTCCGGCTTCGCACGGCTATATTATGCATGTATTATACATATAAACCTTCCTCTTGAATCACTCTATCTATTAAAAAAAACCGCATCAAAATCCGTTACGTAGTTTTAAAGATCTAAGCATACAAAGGGACATAGGGACGGCGAAAAGGGACTTTATTTTATACTATGTAGTGATTTTTCAGGCCGCACTATAACGCGAACTGCGTTTTTCTTTTGCCGCAATGAAAATAATGGGATATTATTTGGAAAAAACACTTGTCCCACTTTTTCCATTTTGTATTTCCATGGGATATATACACGCAAATTAAGTTATGTAGCATAAAATTTTAATGAATATATTGTGAAATATATTTATTTAATTAACTTTGAACATCTAAAAATAGCACTAACAGACCATATTTTCAAAATCAATATTAATTTTTAAGCATAGCGAATTATATTAAGTCATTCAATATATAAAAATCAGGTCCGACTTTGCGTAGGCTGTAGGTATTGTTTATTTGAAACAAAACTAAATATATTTTAAAGTTTACGGCATATTACACAAAATAATTGTAACCCCATAATCGAATGATCCAATACATTTTAACATCTGATGATTTTAACGCATAACAGATGTCGTTTTATCGAGTCTCTGTGATTTATAATCGATTGTCACTAAAAACAGGTTTGATACAAGTATCGAGCAGCGTGTCTGGCCCCGGCCGGGGATATTATGCGGGTTCAGGCAATCAACTCAGTTGACCCGTAACACATACAAGTGGGCCAATTTAACAGGTTTATCCTTTCCTGAACTACATTCCGTAGAAGTTGTCATTGCGCTTGCGCTTGCTAATTTAGCTCTGAATACATTCAAATATGCTGTACAAGTTAAGTCCATGTAGGTGATAAACCACGATTTTTGTGTTTGTGTCTTGGAGTAGAGTCCTTAAAATATTTTTCGTTGTAATATCTTTTAAATTCAAAAGCACACGGTGCTACTATCTCGTAGAACGCAGGTGGAATATGTGTATAAACAGTGTGATTACCACTATATAATATTTTCACGGTAAAAAACGCCAAATCGTCTGTTACGTTCTTGATTAAAAAAGATCTAGTACAAAATCTAACAATAACAGGTCCACTCGATAAAGGGTGAACTACTAGTTCCGAAGGAGAAACTTCGAAAATCTTTCTCATTTTTGTAGTCAATTTTACTTTGATATAGACCGGATAAATTCTGTGATTGTTGTAAAAAACGATTTTGTCTTCGACGAAACCATGTGTTACTACAGCGGTAGCCGACATATCTAAAATTGTTGGGAATATTGAAACGGGATGCGGCAAAACCTCGGCACGTACTTGAACTGTTTTCCTCATCAGTACATCGCGTGAGTTGAGATCGTATACATCAACGTCATAAAAGCACTGATGATATCCAATGTACTCATTTTTTATAAAACAAACAGTGATTGTTTCTTTAGAATACGGTTTCAGTTCTAAATTTTTACGATCAATGGTAAATGAATCTAATGCGGTGCTTACGATTTCTTCAATTATGAGAAAAACAATATCTCTACATTCCTTAGCTTTTAAGTTTCGCATTTCAATTTCTTTCTCTTTTTTTAGATCTACACTTGTTGCACTTTTTGCACTTTTTCCACTTTTTGTGCTTTTTGTACTCTTTGTGCTTTTTGTTCCTGAGAACACTTGATGTTCTTCTATTTGATTGTCTTTTTTTCTTTCTTGGACACTGTCTGTATCCAAAGACACAGCTTGTACGGACAGTTCAGATTCCACAGGTTCTTTATCATATTCCAAAGCCCTTTTAGTTATTTGAATTTCATAACTGTACGGATCTTCACACAATATGTTTATGGTTCCTGTTGGATAACCTATAGAACCACTTATGTGCCAGGGGTATGCAGCTGGTAGGTCAACAATGTCTGTAATAGTAACCGATCTTGGTACCAGTTTCCTTTTAATTGGAATCAATAAAGCTTCGCCTGGCATATCCAAGATAACGTTTTGTCCTATTCTAAAGAAAAGAGCTGAAGTAAATTCCTCGGTGTTCTGAAGGAGCTTGAATTTTAAGCAGTAATGCACTGATATTCCTGGAATCAATTTTACTGGATAAAGAGGTGAGATTTTAATATACTTAAACTGGGATGTATCTGTGACTTTGACAAATCTTATGTGCTTGTATGTAGTGCCACAGTTAACTATGGATAATAGTATCTTTTGTTCCTTCATAGAGCTGCCAATAATGAATAATTCAGCAGGACGAGATTGTATACTCGTGGTGTGCTCTATGAACAGCCACTCCTTAAATTCCTTCTCAGATAACAAGTCATTTCCCTTCTGAGACCGATAACTCAAACGACTGTCTTTCGAATTGAAAGGAGAGATCATTGCGTGTTTGTTAACGTACACAACAGCGGGTAAGCATGATTCCGCAGCAGTTTCTGTTACTGTATCAATTTTACCTTTTGTTGCAGTAATAACGTCTTCTTCTATAATCTCAGAATTTGGATGTGCTGTTAAATCTTCATTAGTTATTGTTTCTTCAACATTTTCAGTTATATTCTCTTGCTCAAATGTTATTAAAGATTTCTTTTTAGTTCTTGTTTTGGTTTTTATTTTCTCCCAAACTTTGTGAGTTCTACTTAAGTTTTCTGTTAACTCAAATGGGGACATTCTCGTAGCTTGTATTAATATTTTGTCAAGGATAAGCCTTTTTCTTTCCTTAGATGCGTGTACTGCTCTTTTATAATCAGTGGTATTGTGATGAAGTAAGTCAACTAACTCTTTCCATTGGGGTAGATCCCTCACGTCTTTCTTGTATTTATTCTCGATATATTTTATAAAATCAGCTACGTTCATTCCATTTTGATTAAAATTTCTCACACGTATGTGACTGCAATGAGTCATATTGATAACCTAATTAGTGAAAAAATTATCAAAACTTAAAATTATTATAGCAAACAAAATTCTCTACAATTTTTAAACGCCTGCTTGAGTGATGGATGATCACTGACATGACACTGACAATAATTTAATGAGCTCTAGTGTCGTTGCATGGAAACTCTTTGGACAAAGATTTGTCGTGGGCCTTGCTTGAGGATGGTCGAAGATGCCAATCGATAGAGGGCATTACAGTCATAGATTACAGTGAACAAATTATGTCTTCATACCAAAGCGTCTCGGAAACGGGATATTTAACAAAACGTGTTGTCCTATAATTTTATTCAAAAATGCGTGGTGCATATGACTTATTCGTATCGATAAAGGACATTACGGCGAACAAAGAATGCCTTCACACCGAACTTCTAAACCATCTCAGAAACGCGATAATGCCCTCTATCAATAGGTATGGGTCTTAAAAGCACCTCTTGTATCTAAAGGCCTTATTTAACTGCAATCAACGAAATATAATGATGGAGAATTTCGTAAACTCTTAAGCCGAACCACACCAAAGGGAATGGAATCAGTTGCCTGTGTCTGTCTTTCCTGACGTGTACAGTTTTGGAGTCTTCGCGTGTGAAAAGTATCTTCTAGGAAAGTGTGCTCCATCTTAGGCCGCATTGTCACCTGCCGTCAGGCGGGTGTAATAGTGGTCAAACGCTGAGCTATCAAATGAAAAAAAATGGTTGTCTGTAAAGTCGGTTTACGAAAAAAAACATTAATGAAATAATACGTTGGTTACCTACCATGTCAACAGAAATTTGGCATACTTCAATACGTTGCTATGGTTAGCTTGTCAATAACGTAACATGAGCGATGACGTCTCACTTTTTTGTGAGTACATTCCTAGAAAAGACGTTATCACGACAAAAAAAATACAATATTTTGTTTAACATTGTCAACAGGTCGGAGATGGACACAACAGTGCCAAAAGTACTTCTAAGCTTAGCATTAGCGGTGTTCCTCCCAATGGCGTCACCAAACGGACTTTCCAAAGAGAACGTTCCACATTCCAGACAGAAGAGGGTACTATGGATTACAAACGACGGAAGACTAGCTCTACCTCCTGGCACTACGATGTCTATCAGTCCTTCAGTCTCGATGCCATTGGTTAGACATCCTCCAGAAGGTTTCCTTTCTAACTTGACAGTCGCATTTCCTTTTACAAGTAAGTATTACTATTGATTAATTAAATTATACTAAGATCGAAGAACAGCGAATGCTTTATATGAAAAAATAAGCGCAGATATTCCTATTGTGTGCAACGTGATTTGCAAATCTTAGTTATAATAATAAGTTTATAGATTCATGTTTTAATTGATAAGTAACATAATTATTTTTGCGAATATTAAACGAAATTAAAAATTCATAAATTGAATACATCTTCCATTTTCGAGGCATTGTCCCCAAAAGGCTGGCGACATTTCCTTTCTGCTTAGTCAGACTCGCCCTTTGAGTGAAGAAGTCCTCAACCCTTCAGTCCCCCCGAGACAACAGGTCTTAAAAAAAGCATTTTTTAATCATGTTTTGGTTTTCCCAATAATTTACAGGTACGCAGACATACTCAGTGAATTTCAATAGTCAGTATAGATAAGTTCTATTTTATTAGTAGATATTTTGTATTCTACTAAAAATTACGTAGTTAGAGCTATTTTAAACTTTAGGTTTTAATAGCAAGTAGTTTTAGTTATTTAACACTAGGTATTTAGTAATAGTTTATAATACATATTTCTTACTAATTTAGATCAGTTTTAAGTAATACTAGACAAATACCCCCTTATTCCAAAACGAGGTTTAAGGATAGTCCGAGATGTGGATTTAAACCTTAGATTTAGACACAGATTTACTCGTGAACTATAGTCTAAACACTATCCATAATAATCTATGGGGATAGTGTTTAGACTATAGTTCCCTATTTAATTTATAGGGATAGTGTTTAGACTATATAGTTTACGAGTAAATCTGTGTCTAAATCTAAGGTTTAAATCCACATCTCGGACTATCCCTAAACCTCGTTTTGGAATAAGGGGGATATAGTTTAAAAATAAGTAGGTAATTAACAGTAGGTACCTATTAAGTTAATCTCGGCATTAAAAATGTAGGTGTATCGAAAGTTGTATCAGTAATTTATGTAAATAGAGTTAGTATAATTATAAATGTAGATAATTAGTAATTAATTTATTGATTTATAAATATTCTCACACTTATATCAAAATTCCCTAAATGTTACGAATATTTTCGATGTTTGTATGTCCAAATTGACAAATGGGGACATTTAGGCCCGTATTAATAAATCGATCTCAATATCGATCTTGAGTGCGTATCAATCGAGTGAGTCTTGAGATGGGGTCACTATCTTAAGTTAGGCGTTAATTAATAGATAAAACTCAAGTTTTAACCAGGCTGATATCGCTCTTGAGATTTGAGACTGATCTTGAGAGCGACCTTGAATGACAGTAACGCTTTGTTCTTACCTTGAATGATATGTTCTTACCCTATGGTAGGTAGTGTCGTCATATTTTGCTGTCAACTTGTTTTAATGTGAAAATATTTTACAAAATGTAAGATTTGTATGACCCGCAATCAGACTTGAGTTCACGAAACAACATCTTGAGATATATCTTGAGAGCTGAGTTTGATTAATTAATACGGTATGACTCAAGTGATACGTCGCTCTTTAATCGCGTCTTAAGATAGATTAATCAGCGCAACAACTCGAGAGCAAACTCAAAATTGAAATCTATATTGAGTTCGGTTTATTAATACGGACCTTAGTGCAGTGGTTTCCCGTAGCTACTGCACCAGACATTTTTAGGGTTATTTTTTCCTCAAGGGTACTGTTACCTCTTCTGACCGGTTGCCCAATCGGGGGTATGGTAATAATTGCCATGGCTCGGTCGCAAGAATATTCTAAAGATTGACAACAAACTTTTAAATAAATAAATATAAATATTGCAGGACATTCTACACATCGCCATCTAGCCCCAAGCTAAGTAACTAGACTTGTGTTATGGGTGCTAGACAACGGAGACTACTTATATACTTTTTCTTTCCTTTTATCTTTTTTTTTTCTTTTTTTTTTACTTTTTAAATCAAGCAAATCCATCCAATCCATTGTAAAGGATCAAGCTAATTCCTTTAATATTAACTAGAGATTAATATGAATTAATGTTTATATCATTACGATAAACGAACGATAAATGTTCTAATCTTAAAAACGACGTCATGAAATTATAATGATGATTGATAATGTTTAAGTAATGCATTAAAATAAAAACAACAACTAAAAGTACTATCATCTACTTGGGCACTATACAAAAAACATGTCTATTGACGACCCAGTTGGCACAATGGTCACCATGCCGGACTGCCAAACATAGGGTTGCGGGTTCGATTCCCGCCACAGACAAGTATTTATGCTTAGATATTTGTCTGTGGTCTGGGTGTCTGTATGTATATTAAGTATATATTTACAAAAGAAAAGTATATAAGTAGTATAATAATATCCGTTGTCTAGCACCCATAACACAAGTCTAGTTACTTAGCTTGGGGCTAGATGGCGATGTGTGGAATGTCCTGCAATATTTATTTATTGTTGTTATAGGTACTTCACGAATTAAAATTGAAAAGAAACCCGAATTTTTGCCGCATAACTTTCAGTCGGCTAAGCCGATTTCGATCAAATATAGCTAAGAGCACTTCCAACTAATTCACCTTTCAAACAATAGAAAAAAATCAAAATCGACTCTTCCATTCGGGAGCTACTAGATGCCATAGACATACACACACACAGACACGTCAAACTTATAATACGCCGTCGTTTCTGCGTCGCGGGTTAAAAGGAAACTGACGTTTCGAAAACTTTACAGCTCTCACGCTTTCGTCATTATATCCTTTAAAATAATTTCATTATGAGTTAAAATCGCGAAAACCTTAGAAAATACTATGAAAACCTTAAAAAAATACTTAGAAAACAGCGAACGTATAAAAACTTTCAGCGAAGTAATTTCAAACACATACCTATCAATATTAGAGTCAGACTAATCTAATTAAAATTTCCAGTTGATTTCGACAAACTCGGCCTGACTGACAATGAGAATCCCTACGGAGATTTCCCATCGATTCTCTCCAGATCAATGGGACGAGCTGCTGTCTCCATGATGTCTGATTACGTAGGAAAATACTTGGAGAGGCGGAGAGGGAAAAGAGACGTTCATATACCTCCGGAAGTCGAGGTCGCAGCTTGGCAGAAAATGCAAGGAGGTGAAAGGTGGGTGGGCTATCGACCTCTTTAACACAAGTTGTAAGCATTTTATTGATACCTATTTATAGTTCACGGGTAAGTGATATTATCTGCGTACTTGCTATAACGTTTCATACTAAGCTATCTAATAGTAAACATTTCTGCCACCCTTATTAAGTTAATCGATAGGCCTTTTATGCGTTTCGGCGATCATGAATTAGGTAAGTGCCTCCACGTCAATCAACAACTCGTCCATCAAACTGCACGTGGTTCTAGCTGTCAATAACTTTCACCTTCGACGAAAGACGATCTGAAATTCCGTTCACGAATGGAAATGGCTGCAGGAAGTATCTTGCAGTGTCATTGAAATTCTAGTAGTGATTCGAAAACCGGCGCCGATTGCATAATGAAAAAGAAATAGTTTAGAGTTTAATCGGTGTTTCATATTTGGTGTAATGTCAAGTGCCTTTGACACAGTCTCAGAACATTTACTTTAGAAAAACTTAACGATTCTGAAGCTTTATTTGTACGTATTGCTCGCGTCCGTGAGATTTAGCACTAGATGACTCAGTGACCCCTGGGTGGTGCTAAAGAAGCAATCTCCTGGTGGGAGGCTTCCGATTGCGATGAAACTCGGTATGTAGATAGCTAGTGTCCTGGATAACCACATAGGCTACTTTTTATCCCGATATTCTCACGGGATTTAAAGTTACACGGGCGAAACTGCGAGGTGCAGCTAGTAATTTCATAAATTCCCAACACAAGTATTTCATACTTAACGGGGGTGCATACTGCATACGGCAACGACCTTGGTACACAGCCTACTAAATAGTTACTACTGGCACCGGTCGCCTTTGTTGGTAAAAATTGTTAATTGTTACGAATGTGTTTTGTTTTTCTCAAAAGTGCTGAGATGGAATCGTAGGTGAGATTTTTACCGACATTTTGGTGTGATTTTGAGTCAAAAACTTCTTATAGTTTTGAAACTATCCTAAAATTAAGATTTAAAACTAGTCTAGCTTTGAAATGACAAAGAATTTTCGCCTCGAAATTACCCTAAAATATCGGTAAAAATTTCACCTACAATTCCATCTCAGCACTTTTGAGAAAAACAAAACACATTCGTTACAATCAACAATGTTAGTTGTAAGCGACGGGTATTTCCGGCGCGTTGCGTTTGGCAACATAAGCAGCAAGAAAGTGGGTCTCCCACGATTATGTAATTAGGAAATAAGTTTTATGGTTATTGTAATAAACTAATTATTTATTATTTCATAAATTTACACCCTCAGAGCGCTGATGTACACAATAGCAGAAGATATCCTAGCAAATTTCGGTCTAGCAGGAAAGGAATGTTTCCTCCGAGCCATATGTGAAATACAAGCGCATCCGCTCCAAAACTTCGGCTTTTTCGGTGAAGTCATGAAGTTATTCTTCACGTGAGTAATGTTCATTAATTATATTATATATCGTGTATTTTGTTAATTACCGCTTATTTAACTACCTAGACTGGAACGGATCGTGTAGAGAAGCAGTTAGGTGACATGATCTAATAAGACACATAAGTGAGAGTTGTCTAGAGATATCGAAAAACAGAGAGGAGGCAAATGCAAGGAAATTATTACAATTAAGTTATTAAAACAATAACAAAAATAATTATCCATGATACCTATACCTACGTTAGAAACTTTTAAGACAATAATGATTTGGGAAAACTCACATAAATATATAATTTTTTTTCAGTCCGACAAAGTCGCAGTACGCGAATTTATTACCAGAGTATGTAAAGGCCCAAAAAGCGGGTGAATTAGGAGAGTGCTGGCCTTACTATCGACACTGTCCTAAGAGCATGTTCCTACCATCGTCACCTAATAAATACACGTAAGTTCATAAGAATATACAAAATATATACCTACACTACACAGAAAAAAAAAGGTTGCTTGAACCAAGAAATAGGTAGGTAATCCTCTTCATATTAAGGACGCTAGAGAATAATTTCTTGGTTTTAGTAAAAAATCTTATAATGATATGCAGTATTCTTAAATTAGGAATACCTACTGCTTCAAGAAACCTTTTTTTTCTATGGAATATTAAAGTTCCGTAACTCAATTTATAAAAATTCCATGTTTAGTGTAAGTATGTGTGTAGGCCAAAACATGTGTTACAGGAAAAAATTATAACCAAATTTCAATTCGATGACATAAAATACAGAAAATTATTAATACTTATTTCAGGAAAGATGCAGAAAATGCACATAAAAGACAAGAGGAAGACGCCATCGACAACACAATTGATGAAATACGCGCCATGTAGGATAGCATCCCTTTCTTTCTAATGTAGGAAGACAGAGACGAAAACAATTCCAAAATCAGTAGTGGTAGTTCCGACCAAAGCTCGATGTAGTTTTATAAAAAATATTTATTTTCTAATTTAAGTGCCATTCTATCGATTCTGTTAATTCTATTGTAAAATTTAGCTCCTAATTTTTTCAATCATATAAATCAATTTAAATCTTCTTTGTATTTAGGTTAGTTTAATGATGCATTTTCTTTGTATAAATGCCTGTCCTAGTTAGTAAGTAATTTTTGTAAAATAAATTATTTATTAGTATTTTAACGTAATAAAAAAAATTAATATATGACGTCGCTTTTAATTTGTTAGCGTTAAAAAATGTTAAGCATTAATAAAAACTCATAAACACATTGAATAATCAACTAAGAAATATTCAAAAGATCCTAAGTATTCGATAGCTTTAAGAATGTCGATAATGAAGCGCGAGACACGGAAAAGCGACGGCACTAGATAAACGCTCTGGAAAATCTCGATAAACCTCCGTAAGGGGGCGTGAAATGAAAGGTTTTCGTGCCAGATTATTTAATATATTTAGACCAAAACCCTGATATGATTAAGGTAAGAGCCTTTAGCCCTTCTTTATCAAATATTTACGCGTGTATTTTGTGAAAACTGTGAATGAAAACGTTGTTTTAGGTTCAATATGTAATGTTTGCAATGATGCTTTTATTTGGAGCGATGCCGATCGGTACGAAGACTAAAAGAAGCCATTCGGATCAATCTGTGAGAGGATACATTACTGAGGTATATACAAAAACATATTAAGTAACTTATCTAGTGATATAGTTTATGTTATTACACAATTATTTGTGTTTTAGAGGACATGTTGGTGGAATGAAGTGTGCAAGGAGGAGTTTCAGATACTATTCAGATGTAAATGTCCATCGTGGTCTTACTGCAGGAGTCCGGGTAGATATTACAACGCTGTGTGTTCTATGACTGAGACAGGATACATCTGGGATCAGCCGAACTCAGAATGGCGAGGACAGTAAATAGAAAGAAAACCAACCCCTAGAGGTTATAGTATCCCATTATTTAGCTTTACTTAAAGTATGTCTAACGGAAAATGTGCCAAAATTCATAACAACGATGTATATTTCGAGACTGATTGTTAAAGAAATGAAATTTCGTCTTATATTTTCGTACTTAGAATTATAAAGATAACTTTCTCTTTTAATTCTACAATACGATGTCATAATTCATGAGAGTAATGTTAGAACAATTCGTAATGCTTATTCGAGTTGCGTGTGATTGATTAAATATATGTTTACTCATTATATTTGTATTATTTTTATATGTTCTATATTGTTTGACCTTGGGGATAACTGCGAAGGCTCTCGATATACGCATGCGTACAACAGAGACCCTAGTTGAATCAATATCCTCTTCAGTATACAGCAAAAGGCTTTCGACAATACCGTGATCATATAATAACAAATATATCGTTAAAATGTTGCGGTTTTTTCTATTCATATTTATTTTCGGTGCAATTCACTGTGAACCGGAAACGGTAAGAGAAAATTTCGATTATTTCAATTATGGCGCGAATGAGGATGTTCTGAAGAATTTGGATTTGCATTTGGTAACTAAGTATTTTAATAAATTAATTACGTATCAGACTTTTTTAACGTCAAGTTAATTTTATAATTCACTTTCTAGCCAAAAGATGAAGTTGTTCTGAGGCCACAAGAAGTGAAGGACTGGCCTCAGCAGTCGTTGAATGTCGGTCAAATAACTGCTGTTTCTATCAATTCTTTGGGACAACCAGTAATTTTCCATCGAGCTGAAAGGATCTGGGACGAGAGGTAAACTATAGAAAATCTGCTATAACTCTAGAGAAAATAAATGAACTTTCTTTATCGTAATATTTCAGCACTTTCAACGAATCAAACGTTTACCAAAATCTAGACAAAGGACCAATCATTGAAGACACTATTCTAGTCCTCGACCCTCATACCGGATCAGTTCTTCATAGCTGGGGAGCATATGCCTTCTACATGCCACACGGATTGACGGTCGACCATCATGATAACGTTTGGGTCACGGACGTGGCAAAACACCAAGTGTTCAAGGTAAGTTTTTTAACCTTGAGAGCATTAAATTGTACCTAACAACTAGGTTGAGTGCTAAGCTATAATAGCTACACACGCCAAGAATGATTGCCTTCGAGAATTAATTGGAAGCTACCTACTTTCTAAGGCTTCCTACGTTTGGAAATAAGTAGAATTTAGCAGGGCAGTTTATGGTTATCGTGTATTTTTAATCCACGACGCAAAAACGACGGCGTGTTATAAGTTTGATGTGTCAGCGTGTTTTGTGGCATAGTAGCTCCCGAACGGATCAATTCATTTTGAATTTGTTTGGTGCATTAGTCGGGACTGTTCTAAGCTATGTTTGATCGAAATCGGTTCAGCCGTCTATAAGTTATGGGGGATAAAGGTCGGAGGTATTTTTAAATTCTAAATTATGGTTTTTTTCTAGTTTATATTTTGTTCTGAATTATGAAATTAATGAAACGTTCATAATTTCAGTACACGCCAAACAACCACAAATACCCAAGTCTGACAATAGGCGAAGCGTTCACTGCAGGTTTTCCATACCGACGCCGCGTATTGCTATGTATGCCTACATCAGTTGCCATCGCTACGACAGGAGAAATTTTCGTAGCAGACGGTTATTGCAACAACCAGATACTGAAATTCAACGCCGCTGGTATCTTGCTAATGGCAATACCGAACCATTCTGATACATTGACTTTGAATCTGCCGCACAGTGTGACTCTACTTGAACATTTAGACATGGTGTGCATTGCTGATAGAGAGAATATGAGAATTGTTTGCCCTAAAGCCGGATTGAAGACCTACGTCGACCTGCTAGACCCACCAACTGTGATTGAAGATCCTACTTTGGGAAGGGTGTTTGCTGTAGCGTCCCATGGGGATACAATTTACGCTGTCAACGGTCCTACATCTCAGAATATTGCTGTGCGAGGTTTTACTGTAAACGCTGTATATGGAAACATTTTGGATACTTGGGAACCTGGCACCGTAAGTATTAATTTTCCCTTTAATTTAACATCGACGATTTATACGAACTGCCTAAATATTGTTTTTTTATTTTATTTACAGGGATTTACCAACCCTCACTCTCTTGCCGTTACCAGAAACGGATCTCACCTCTACGTAACAGAAATAGGACCAAACAAAATCTGGAAATTCGAACTAACAGACGTATACGATAAGAAATAAAACCCAAATTAGAACAAAATAATTTCTGGCCGAGAATTCCTGTTTTGTAAAGCGTACGTCATTGTTATTGATGAAAGACTCGCTATTCTTACCATGCATCTTGTAAACCGTCAGATGTCGTATGCATATTTTATAGTACACGTCCACACAAGCGTACAAACAAGTTAAACGTATGTGTGCGTGCATTCATACGGCCATTCATCACGTAGGCTTTACAACAGTAACCTCTCGGTCTAGTCAAATGGAATGAAAATTATAAGAATGTAAGTTCGAATTTGATTCGTATATTACTGTTTTTTAATGTGTTGTTAAACATCAAGAGATTTATCTTAGGTTCTCGGTTTCAATACCGAAGTAAAAAAAACCCTGTACCAAAAACAAGAGGGGAAAAGGATGAATGGTAGTATTAAATATTAGTAAATTATTATACCAATAAGAAATATTAATCAGCTTCACACGTCAATAAATTATGTGGCTTTTAAAATATTTGCTATGTTGCGAAAAAAAAAGATCACGCCACATTATTAGCAAGATCACGATAGATCTGAGTATTTTTTTCCCATATTTTTCGTCCACAAAACGAAAATTTAATCGTGGATTCAATTGCGCGCATATACTAACTTACGCAGAAAATTCTAAATGGGTTTGTTTTGTCAATCAAACGTTGCATTATAATAACTGTTATCTTTATACGCATTTATGTAAGTAAAACATGCGTTGAATGTGAGAGAAATAGCTTATAACCATTATTATAATGACAAGGGCTTGCATATTATACCTATACGAAAAAAAAAATCGAATACTTACTTAAGTTATAAGTAGGTACTTACCTAATTTATTTTTATAAAATAAATGTATTTATTTAATATAAGTACCTAATGATATTGTTTACAAAATTAAAACTTTTAACACTACAACGAAAATAATTAAAATCACGCGCAACCATAATTATATTGTTATAAAGATTTTGACGTTATTTTAAAATTCGATTATGTATCGCTTATTATTTTTCTTGTTACTTATCGTTTATTCGGACTAAGTCAGTATTCGAATGCAAGCCCTTATTATGTAGGCACGTATAAAAATTAGAATAGAATTTAGAATAAAAAAAATACATATTATACCTATAATATATTTTCAATATTCCTACGCTTTAAAATATAATATATTAAAATATAAATAACTTAATCCCTGCATAATTATGTAGAACTATTGATAGGTATTCTATAATTAACATGTACTTAATAAATAACTAAATATATACTTATAATTAAAGAAATATTGAAACATCGAGGTCCAGTGAAAATCACGCACAGTGACATAAAAAGGTTAAATGCAGGAAGAAATTGAATGAGAAACACGACTAGGGAAATGTTTAGATTTTAGTAATTTATAGCGCAAAATATTCAATCAATCTACAGCCTAAACCGCTGATCGTAGAGACCTGAAACTTGGAGAGTGTGTTTTTTGTATGACGTAGGCCTCCGATAAGAATCGATTTTTCGAAATTCTACCCTTAAGAGGGTAAGAAAGGAGGGCAAAGTTTGTATGGGACAACGTGATTTCTTGGTCCATTTTCGACTTTTACGCAGACGAAGTCGCGGGCAAAAGCTAGTTAACAATAAGTACTTCAAGATAACAACCAACATTTTTACTCACTTCAAAAAAAGTAAAGGCTAAAATATTTTTCATACATTTTAGAAAATCTGGTGATGGTGACTTCATTCAGGCAAAAATATACCAATTTATTTTAATAATGTTTATTCCATACGTAAATGAAATACTTATAATACAGATAAATATAAATAATAATAATAAACACTTATAATATTGTTAAAATCACAGAAATAAAGTGTCGCAGCGGGGTTTATACTGTTACAGTTCATAAAAATTATGCTAATATTTTGTTTAAATAATACAAAGTATAGGTACTTATTAGTGTAAATCACCCTTTGCTTAATTAAATGTAGAATACCGCATACAATATTGTAGTTATTTATAAAACATTGAATAAATAAAATAAACTTGCATACCATTACGAGTCGTATTTTCTTTTCTTCATTACTTTCATAAAGAGAACCATATCTGAAACAGCGAAATAATTTTAATGATATCGGGTAACTCAGTAGATTCCTAGGGAATTGTGGAGTGCTAAGGTATATCCAATATATTTGGTATAAGATGTATCTCATGAACCATGATAGCTAGAGAGTTGAAATTTTCACAGCTGATGTGTATTTCTGTTGCCAGTATAACAACACAAATACTAAAAACAGAAAAAGTAAATGTTTTTGAGTGATTTTATTTTTTAGCAATATTTTTTTGTTAATTAACCCCCCAAAAGAGCAGACAAAAGACTTTTAACTTATACAGCCTCGTCTGACATACAATATTTTTAGGGTTTTTTGCATTTGTTTTTGCGTCGGGACTTAAACATAGAATATCTAATGGTATGAAACACTTCGTGCGCGAGTCCGACTCGCACTTAGCCGGTTTTATTTATATTAGTTGCGGTTTTAGAGATTAAAAGACTTACTTATAAAAATAACCATGACAACTGCAAGCATGATCCAAAGCCAACATTTCCAAGCACTCCGACTGTGTTCCTGAAGCCTTTCAGACTCCTTTTTCAGTGAAATCATGTTACGGTCTGTGAGGTCCGACGATTTTTTCAGTGTCTGTAAAAAGAAAGAATTATGGATTATGTGGATTTAGACTGAGGCAAGATTCGCGATCTGAATGCATGGAGCCTTCCTATTTATCTATCAAAATCCTAACACAGTGGGTGGATAAGATTACGTGGCCCAATCTTGGTAATGTCTTATGCATTTAAAGATAAGTTGATAATCAGTACACCAAACGCCTTTTAAAAGTTAGCACAATTTTGATCAGTAGGTACTCTAATGACCTAAGAAAAAGGTTTATGTGGGTTAGGCAATAAATAAATAAAATAAATAAATAAATATTGTAGGACATTCCACACATCGCCATCTAGCCCCAAGCTAAGTAACTAGACTTGTGTAATGGGTGCTAGACAACGGATATACTACTTATATACTTTTCTTTTGTAAATATATACTTAAAATACATAGAAACAACCAGACCACAGACAAATATCTAAGCATAAATACTTGTCTGAGGCGGGAATCGAACCCGCAACCCTATGTTTAGCAGTCCGGCATGGTGACCATTGTGCCAACTGGGTCGAAATTAATTGTTATGGGTAATAATTTTATTATTATCAATTTATTACCTCTGTATCATTCCTTATAATAGTACTAGCGATCTGGGATTGCTCCTTCAAACTCTTCGTTAACATGACCATGTTTTCAGCCACCTTCTCCTGCATGTTCTGATGGTATTTGATCAGAGAATCAATGTCTTCTTCACTTGTTGTGGTAGTTGTGAAGTTTGGTGCCTTTATTATGTTACGTTTGCGGAGTGTATCATCGGTGTCATCTGGAAGAGGATTATGAGAAATATTTGTAGCAATTATGGGGAATGGCAATGTAATATCACTTTGTATCCCGAATCCCGGCCGGCCGTGCACTGATTGATTTTTCTTAAGCAAAATTTATGTGCGCTAATTGACATTGCTCTTACGGTGAAGGAAAACATCGTGATGAAACCCACGGCTTAGTTGGCTCCAGAAGTATTGACAAGTTCTCTCCTCTGGACATGGTCGAGAGGGTAGTAGGTGCTGGTTGCTACTCCATCCTCACGCAAAAAGGACCCAATTAAAAAGAGTCGAATTGCGGAAAAACAGTATTTTCGTTTATTTACATTGTTGTCAGTCTTTCAAGTTCGTTTGGCTTTCTTTAGGGAGTTGGAACGGTTCAAGTTTGTTAACTCGACAACTGAGTATTAAGGTGTACTCAGATGTTGAGTTGTAGAAACTAAACCGATAACAACAACGCAATACAAAAAAATCCATTATATAAGCTGGCAGAAAAACCGCCAGGTGGTTTCTTCATTCATTTTTAATATGGCGCAATCTGGCTGCCAGTTGATTAATTATCAGTCAGCATTCAGCCCACCTCAAAAAACTTCTTTTAACTTATTTGTATTAAATTAATTCTTCAAGTTTTAGCTGTTCTAAAGTTATCAATACTTAAGGTTGTTGTAGAATAACTTACCCAAAC
Organism: Idaea aversata; assembly: GCA_907269075.1. Taxonomy (NCBI): domain Eukaryota; kingdom Metazoa; phylum Arthropoda; class Insecta; order Lepidoptera; family Geometridae; genus Idaea; species Idaea aversata. The sequence goes on from OU026101.1 coordinate 6,922,042, forward strand.
CAAAGAGTTCAGATCTAAGTTCCACACCATATTTGACAACAGTCTTCTGATGAATCTCTTGAGCTGATGCATCAGCGGTTAGAGTTGCAGCTCCATGAGATAGTTGCTGTACTGCTTCTAACTGAAACAAGATAATGGAGGTGTTCAATCTTATCCTTTAGGGCTTCATACCTTATTATACCTCTTCTTTATTGAATAAGCAGTATAAAGGACTAGCTATTTTAACCAAATCTGAGCGTAAGGTTACATAAATATAAAGGCACATATCATCAGAACATATTTTATTTTAATCCTATAAATTACATACCCATCGGCGTTATTTACTACAACGCCTAATCCACTCACTAAAAGGTATTAAACTAATAAACTCAAATAAATTGTGCGACCATGAAAAGGTTCAGGCATCATGAAGCTACTGCGACAGAATGAACCACTTCATTTTATTCCTATTTATAGACACAAAACAGTCAAGATGACGGCGCCCTGACGTATACATCAAATGAAGCACTGTATTGTTGACTTCCTTCAGTCGTTTTTGTTTTGTTACTGACAGCAGATGGTTCCTGAACCCAATGTTAAGTAGAATTTTGCATTTAACAATACAAAAGTAATAAAGAGGTTAATTAACTGTTAAGTTTGTGTGTGTAATCTTCAGAAATACTGATCTGATTTTGACATAACTTGATATTTGAGAATACAACAACTCTTTAGATTTAACATTTAGGCTACTTTTAGGGTTCCACACCTCAAAAGGTAGAAAAAGAACCCTTATAAGATCATTCTCTTATCCATCTGTGAGTGTGTTGCCACCAATTTTTTTATCTTCATATTGCAACAGGATTGGGACTTATGGGAGTGAATTATTTTATCAAGGATTTTGTATTTTCAGGAGGAGAGACAATAAAAACTAATACTTAACTAGTATCATTTAATTTTTTACTTACTTTCTCTATGGGGCTGTTAAGAGTAGCTGTTTGAATCACACCTTTCAAAAAGGCTGCTCTTTTTGTGTATTCACCTATGACATCCTTCGATGGTTTACTGTATAAAAGAAACGGTAGGTAAGTAGGTATTTCAATAGAATAATATAAAGAGTTTAGAGGGATGTCTGAAAGGGACTATAAAACGGTTTTATTTCTCTTTGACATAAGTAACATAATGAAAGCTATGTTTGCGAAAAGAGGCTACAAAACTGCTAAACCAATTTTGGGGATATTTTAGTAAAACAGCAAGGCACAGCTGGACTATCATCACTACATAGTATAAAACAAAGTCGCTTTCTCTGTCCCTATATCCCTTTGTATGCTTAAATCTTTAAAACTACGCAACGGATTTTGATGCGGTTTTTTTAAATAGATAGAGTGAAAAAGGAAGTGAGTTCCAGAGGAAGGTTTATATGTATAATACATGCATAATATAGCCGTGCGAAGCCGGAGCGGGTCGCTAGTAAAATAATAATAGACTAATACAATCCTAACTATTATTATAAATCCGAAAGTTTGTTTGTATGTTATTTCTTCACGGACAAATGACTGGACTGATTTGGATGAAAATTGGCATCGTGGTAGTTTAGAGGATGGAGAAGGACATAGGATACTTTAGATCCCGCGGGATCGGGGCGCAGCTAGTAATTATAAACTACGAAATATGGGTATCAAGAAAGTAGTAACAACACGGACAAGATTGCTAGCAGTATCTCTACTTACTCTGGCCCCGTTTTAAGCTCCGTAATCATGTCACTTAAAGACTCCACAAACTTCTTCAACCTCCAGTTTCCATCAATCGATTCTTCTTTGGCAATCAGCTCGCATTTATTGAGCAACTGCCGAACGTTCATTTCTAATCTAGATTTCTTCGGAATATTCGTTGAAGGTAATGATTTAGGCTTTTCTATCGCCATGGCCGTATTTACAATTGTAAAGCTATTCTAATTAGACTCTGTTTTGTCGAAATATGCATAAAAATTTCAAGTTTCGTTGATTTTCTGCGTGGAGCTGGAGCAAGCCAACAAAATAAAAACAAATTGATGACATTGACAGATTCAACTGTTGCTTTTTGTTATCGAAGGGACAGGCAAAAGGACATAACGTAATACGGCATCAGTTTGGTTGGCGCTTTGGCGATACTAATGCCATCTAGATTTGAATAGTGTAAGTTACTAAGCATTTTGTATTTTTACAATGTTGGCATAACAAGGCTTGCGAAAGAGCGCCATCTAGAGGAACAAGTAAAAATAATAATATTCGAACGAATTATTACATAGATGAATATTATAGATAATTTAATAAAATGTAGGTTCATTTTATTATCTTTGTAGTATCTCTACGTCTGTGATGTAGTTATTTTAGAAAGAATACTGCACAATTATATTTTTAAAGCCTAAATTAAATAAAGTACTAGGTAAATAGAAAGTAAAATAGTTTTTATTATAAGAAACAGAGCACAATACTTATTCCAATCAGATAAATAATTATGACTTGGGTTGTTTCTTAGCGGCCTCTGCTTCAGCCTCGCTTTTCTCGAAATTAGCAATCAGCTTCTCTACCTCAGTGCTGGATAACACTCGGATTATGGTCTGATTGTCTTTACGTGTGAGGGATGCCATCTCCACTGGAACCAAACAAGAATGCATTATTAACTTTAGGTCTAAAGCAACTTCATGGAGCTTTGCAAAGGTACAAATTGGCGCCTCCAAGATGCGTGATTTAAGGGGTAGGATTGCACCCAATATTTTGTTGTTGCGGCCAATTGTAGACCATTTAGATTTTAATTTTTACTGACCCACAAACACAGACAAAAAAATATTTTAAATGCGAAAGTGTTTAAGAATATTTGTTATTTCTTTATGAAAAAACTACTGACCAACAGAAACTTCTACGCTGGAGTCTCAAAGGCTAATTTTTATCTGACTATGGCAAAGCCGAAAGGCTTCAGTTTTATTCTGGTGTTCCTACGAGTTCTGGATTCAGTTCTAAGTAAATGGGGTAGAAAGTTAGTTACCTTTTTCAGGGGTAAGCTTGGTCATATCAAGTGTCTTGCTGAGCACCTTGATGGCTAAAGCTTGTGCTTCGGCTAGAGTTGTCTCATTCTCCTTGTACTCTTGTTTCAGACTTGATACAGCCGCCTGAATAAAGGATAATCATGTAAAAGAAAGTTACAGTAGCTCGCCCATACATATGAGTAACGGACAATCAGGAATGATTTTTCTAATTCACAAGCCAGATTTTCACATGCTCACTTATGTAAAAGACGTAATTTATCATGAAAATTAGGAGTATTTAAAGTTTTTCCTTTCAAGTAATGGCTTTGTTATTTATGGTGCTTAAAGCCAGCATCAATTAAAAAATATGTGCATCAATTTGTAGCCCAATGCTTCTAATTTTTTAGAGCTGCAGAATTACATGGAACTATAAATATTATTGAATGTACTTAATGGTTTTGTATTATTTATGGTGCTTATTTGGAACCAGCTTCAATAAAGAATATTTACATCAATTTGTAGCCCAATGCTTCTAATTTTTTTAGGGCCTACATGATTCACATGGAACTAAAATTTTATGAATGAAGATTTCATGATTTTTGAATGAGGCTTGTCTTTACTAATATTTTAAAAAGATTTGATTTTTTTTTTATATTGCAGGACATTTCACACATCGCCATCTAGCCCCAAAATAAGTAACTAGACTTGTGTTATGGGTGCTAGACAACGGATATATACTTACTACTTATATACTTTTCTTTTGTAAATATATACTTATAATACATAGAAACAACCAGACCACAGACAAATATCTAAGCATAAATACTTGTCTGAGGCGGGAATCGAACCCGCGACCCTGTGTTTGGCAGTCCGGCATGATGACTATTATTGGTGACTATTATTTAGTATTCAATAGGCTCCAAAACTGCTGTTAAGATTTGATGAAGCTTGGTATGAGGATACATTGATTAATTGGAAGTGTTATAGGCTACTATTAATCCCGCATTACGGGGAGTTATGCGGATAAAATAAGTAATAATCCTATTATGTTTAAATGTACTCACAGCACTATTATTTCCGATGCAAGTTGCCTTCCATCCTCCATAGTTTCCACTGGGATCTGATTGGTACAGTTGGTAGCCATAGTGTTTGTCCCAACCCATGTACAGGATTGACACACCGAATGGTCTCTTACCTAAATCATAATGGAAATTATAAAAGGACATTGTAAATGATTGTAAGAGTGTTGTCAATGGTCACCATTTTGTAAACTCTTGTTGCATGATCTATATATTTAGATAGAGGGCACATAGACCAGACCAAAAATATTCTAACACACGAAAGTGTCATGTTTGGGAGATATGAGCCAATAAAATTTTAAAATAAAATGGTCCAGTGATTTCATAGGACAACAGTATGTGAAAATTTGTGGCTTAGCATGTAGAATGCCTATCTAGAAGTTTACTTGTGACTTCAAGTTGAATGTCTGATTCGATTTATGGTGTGGATAAGGAATGATGAGGTAAAATAATTTGATCTCAGATTTTAATAACATGGTAATTTGGTCAACATTGGGAGAGTGGATGCATTATTAAACTACTAGCTGCGCCTCGCGGTTTCACTCGCGTAAGTGCCGATCCCGTGGGAATATCGGGATTAAAAGTAGCCTATATGTTAATCCGGGTCTCTAGCTATCTACATACTGAATTTCATTGGAATCAGTTTAATAGTCTTAGCATGAAGGAGTAACAAACACACACACAAACTTTCACATTTATAATATTAGTAGGATTTCTAGCAACATGTTAAAACTTTATCTCACCTCCGTACTGAGTGTAAGCCTGTTTAACATCACAAAGCCACGACACCAACTGTTCACAAGGAATAGATTCTCCATAGTTCAAAAGATACCTCTGAGCGATCAATCTAAGCTCGTTTGTCAATACATTCGCGTCAGATGTTATTCCGGCGACTGAACAAACCATATCATCGTTTAACTTGTAGATTTTCTCAGAGAAAAACACCTCATCAAGGAGTTTATTAGTGTTTCTGCGTTCAGCAGCTAATAAGATCCCGTCGGTAGCCAAAATGCCGAGGGAAGTACCAGCATGACTGATTGCTTCCATTGCATACTCGACTTGGTACAAACGCCCTGTAAAAAAAGAATATTAGTTAAAACATTGATGCAAAAGGAACTTTAGTTGACGAAGTTTGTATTAATTACCTTCAGGCGAGAATATAGTTGTGCGGGTATCATAACGCCGAGCCTAGAAAAAGAAACATTTTATTGTTTTGAGCTTCGATGACCAAGCAAGAAGTCGCTTGGTCGCTAACCTATAAAGCAAGTTTTAATTACTTCCTCTGAAATAATATAGGTTCGAATTACTCACCATGTTTTTATTTGCTTAAAAATGTACTATGAAACGGCCAAATTGATTAAATTTCTAATTTATTTACAGCAAATCGAATACTTTTGCCGGATTCACACAAATCAACCGAACCAAACTCATAGAATGACATTGACAATTGACGGATAGTTTTGCATGATCATTTTTTGAATTTGACGTAAATGTTCCAGTATTTTTGTGTAGTACAAAGTTCAGCATGACGGCTCAATGGCCGAAGCATTCGTGGCCCAAGTAAGCAGTTAACGATTATTGGCCACTTTGAAAAATGACTGGCTGAAAATGGATTTAAAAATGTATTAGAAAGAAATAAAAAGATAAAAGTGATTTCCGGTTCTAGTAGTCATGATGACGTGGCGCGAAATTTGAAAAAATCCGAATCGATGTTTTTCAAGTGAAGAAAGCGCACAGCCATTTATCTTCGGTCTGCGACCGAAAAAAGAAGTAGGTAATCTCAAAAGACAAAGATATACGATTTCAACACTCTTTAATATAATTTGAAGTGTTAAAATTGAAAATGAAAATTTTATTTAGATAGTTATATTATAGACTATTGCCTCTTATATTAATTTTATCTTTGTGCTTCTAGCTTGTGTCGTAGAGTGAGCACTTCTAGTTACGAGACAAACTGTATTTAGATACCTACGTCTACCTATTAGGTCTGCCTATCTAATACTAATATTATAAAGCTGAAGAGTTTGTTTGTTTGAACGCGCTAATCTCAGGAACTACTGGTTCGAATTGAAAAAATATTTTTGGGTTGTATAGTCCATTTATCGAGGAATGCTTTAGGCTTCTTTTAATTTTGATATTCCCACGGGATCCTGACTTACGCGGGTGAAACCGTGGTGCGCAGCTAGTCTTAAATATACCTACGTAGTAGGTTCAATGTAGGAATATATTTCTCCTTAGAAAAAACTTCAATTTTTATAGAAATGTAACATTTATTAATCTTAAAATTGCCTATTTTATATAAAATGAACTAAACAATAATAATGAATTTGCAAGTACTTACAAAATTGCACATATCAATCACACATTGACGTCTAATATCTACATTATATTATTAAAACAAAATAACACAAGTAGAAAAAAAAACAATAGAAAAAAATAAGTAAAAGTACAATAATTTCAAGGAAATTTAACTTAGTAAGTACTACAATAGGTGCTTACTCATAATAATATAAATAGAAATAAATTCGATTTTTATACGTAACAGTTATTTACGCATAAAAATTTGTGTTTCAAATGGCATCAATTGTTCTCACTCAATGAATTATTAACTTTCTATGACATAAGTACTTATAAGTTAGTTTTTAACCTAGTAGGTTGGTTGCTTAGCTAAAAATAAAGAAGAAAGCAGGGTATTATCAGGGGACAAAATGCACCACCGTGTTAGGTTAGAAGTGATCTAAAGTTGACAATTTGGTACGTATAGGTACGTATAATAATTATAAACCTATTATAAACTAGCTGTTGCCCGCGACTTAATACGCGTGGTAGTTTTGTTTTATGTACCAAAATCTTCTTCTTAAATCCTTCTACCCTATCTATTAAAAAAAACCGCATCAAAATCCGTTGCGTAATCTTAAAGGTCTAAGCATACATAGGGACAGACAGCGGGAAGTGACATTGTTTTATACTATGTAATGATAAGTGACGATGGTTTAGCAATTTTGGTCACTGATAATACAAAAATCGGTGGTGACACACAGACAGACAGAGAGACAAGAAAGTGGTCTTATAAGGGTTCCTTTTTACCTTTTGAGGTACGAAATCTTAAAAATACGGAAGGCATGTGATTTAAAATCTTTACTTAAATACCAAAACATAACTGAAAAAATTAGCCTAATCTTACGCTGTGCTATCACCATCAGTAGATCCTGGGACATCAACTAGTCACAGTTGGTTCCTCGTTGTAGAAACCAAATCAACGACAGGTTGTACTACCACGTAAGCCAAAATGATAACCACGAAAACTATCAAAGCAGTGGATAAACCACCTTCTGACGTCGTAAACACTGGCATATTGAACCCTATCGCCATGGTAACAAGGCCCATGCTGATTGCAAATAATCCAACGGAAATGTGTAGGATCTTCACCGGTCCACTCTTGATCATCAGGCGAATTTTCGCAGAGAATAACGCAACGAGTCCAGAAATGAAGCTTAGGAGTGAGAATGCCAATGCTATTACACCTGGAAATAAGTATCGTTATCAATTTTTATTTAAGTTGGTTTTAGATATCAAGAAAAAATGTTATGATATAAGTAGGTACCTATGAATGACTAAGCCAGAAATATGTTTAATGTAGGTACAGTCGGCTGCATAATTGCAGCCCTCGGTAGAGTTCGAAAATTACTATTATTGGAATGTTTACATTCTAAAAAAAATTACTTGATTAATTGATGAGTTAGAAGACTTTAAACTTCACCTAAAGCAGGTGTCTAGAATCTTGCTCGTGTTGAAAACATTCATAAAACAGCCGTTTTGGACCTCTGCGGTGGGTCTGCAATTATGCAGCCGACCATACATAGTACCCGATCATTTACTATTGATAAATATCAGTAGGTAAGTAGGTAACCGATATTTGGTTCAGTAAGTAACTACTAGGTAGGTAACTGATTTTTGGTTCAGTAAGCAACTAGGGGCCTAGCCAAAATACTGTAAAAAAATCTTTAACACGGTATCTTAATCCTATGACTCTATACTTAATATATTTTTACTGTACTCAGTATTATCCGATCATTCACTATTGATAAATATCAGTAGGTAGGTAACTGATTTTTGGTTCAGTAAGCAACTAGGGACCTAGGCAAAATACTGTAGATAATTTAAACACGGTATCTTAATCCTATGACTCTATTATATATTTTTACTGTACTTACTTAGTATCATCAGATCATTCACTATTGATTATCAGTAGGTAAGTAACCGATTTTTGGTTCAGTAAGCAACTAGGGACATTGGCAAAATACTGTAGAAAATTTCAACACGATATCTTAATCCATTGAGGAGTTTTATCATGAGAAGGTGGTTCCTGGTCAAAATCTATTGGAGTTGTATTGTATAAAACACGTTTTCACTGGTAGTAATGAGAATTTTAATGCACTCTGAGGAGTGTGATTTTTTTATCACTCCGAAGATTCTCAACTATGGAACCAATTTGGAGCCAATTTGGAGGAGAAAAAATAAAAACTTTAATATTGGACTTCATATTACGGCTTAAACATCACTAAAACATAACACATACGCGTTGAATTAAGAACCTTCTACTTTTTTGAAGTTGGTTAAAAATTACATTAGGCTGGCGAACTTACCACAAATCCCATGGGCCGTATTAATTGTCATCTCAGCCTCCGCTAATCCTAGGAAGGAGCCGGCGATCACGAAAATGCCTCCAATAAGCTGCAGGCACCCGTGGACTATACGCTTCGCATCCTTCGAAAGCTGAGAGGACCAGGAGTTATGTCGGTGCAGAGTCAGCACTGCTTCTACCAGGAACAGCTGATACTGAAATAAATTCAAACCAAATCCATGAGCCTACCTAGTCGTTGTCAAGCCAAGTCATAGTGCTATTCGCTTCAGGGTGCGTTCCCACTTTGTTGAGACGACAAATGATCGTATATAAATTTATTGTTGTCTACGACTTTTCTCGCGGTGACGACAATTTCTCGTGATAATGGGTATAATGGGAACAGCTAGACAATAGCCGTCCAACTATAAATTGACACAGTGGGGACGCGCTCTTAGGCTAACTTTAGAAAATAGTTCACATGTAGAATCTTCACACACTAATACATACACCAGTTCCCGCAAAAATCATGTGCAGTTGCATATTAGTAATCTGTCCATTCTGTGCTGAAGTCAGAGCAAAGCGCCAAATACAGAACACGACTATCGCTATCTGCATATGTTGAATTAGGTTGAACAACTGGCAGATGGCTTTCCAAGCGGAGTCCCAGTTCGTATCATAAACGTCTCCGCTTTCTTGGTCGTAAGCTCCTGGAGCTCTTGTGAGTTCAGCCTGGTAGGGCACATGTTCTCGTACTTCGAACATCTCCACTTTGTCCACAGACTGCTGACTCGTGCTAGGTCTATCCATCTTGGTTCGTTCCCACACAGAATAGACCCCACGAACCGTTTTTGGACTTTCTGGACGTCCGTTCGATACTAAACTACGAATGGTGATAGTACCTACTTAGTGATAAAGAAAATCTCTCTATCATTGGCATTTTGAGATTACAATCTTGCGTAACATATTGATAGCGGATGATGTTGGCTATTGGATATTTGGTAGATTAATCTCGTTTATCTCGTTCTAAGAGGAATGTCGAAATTTCATTTTTCATACTTTTGACGAAGTGTTTGCAATGTTGTAGGTATGTGACCCAAATAGTTTTACTGATAGGGAAAACGGCAAGTTGAATTTGTAAATTGGTAAGATTTTTGAAAAATACCTTAGATCTGTGGTAAGGGATTTAGTTGTTGAGTTCTTGTTACCACCCTAAATTATAGTATTTTTTGTCTTGGCAGGTCGTGAATACTTACTAGCTAAATTGATAAACACCTTCATTGAATTTTCATCAAAAAAGGCTACTTTTCTTAAGTGGCGATTAAATTGACATTTAAGTAAGTGTCATGTTTAAATTGGATAAAAGCGTCTTAATATATTAGGGTTAAATATTTAGCTAAACGTATTCAATGAATTAGTGAAAGAGTATTTGGGCATAAGCTTCACATTTTTATTATTTTTACCGCAAGAGCCACCTGGTGTAGAAATAAAATATAACATTCATTGCACACAGAAACTTTCGTTACTTTCCGGTAGATGACGTTACTAGTAAAAAAAAATGAAATTAAAAAATCGGTATTTGGACAAATTCAAGAAATCGGTTTCTTGAAAAAGTAATTCGTAATCAATAAAACTAAATAATTAGGTTAGGTAAAAAAAGCCGGCTAAGCACCTTGATATTCTGTTTTTAGTAAGTATTTGTTGTTATAGCGGCAACAGAAAAATATCATCTGTAAAAATTTCAACTGCCTCTATCACGGTTCACGAGATACAGCCTGGTGCCAGACAGACAGACGGGCTGTGTAGTCTTAGTAAAAAGGCCCTGTTTTTACCCTTTGGGTGCGGATCCCTAAAAATCAAGTTAGTAAGTCAGAGAACCATGCAAAAACCCGATTAACACTAAAATAACATAAAGTTCGGCCAATCGAACTAGGGGGACAAAAAGAAAATAAAAATGGTAGTCTGTAAAGTCGGTTTACGGACGATAATTTTACGTAATAACGTCATAAGAATACGATGAAAAATTTAGAAATTTTCCCAATTTTTTTTCTAATCAGGTACCAACCTAATCCAATAAGTCCTTAAAAAGTCCTAACATATTCTACCTACTTACTTAATTGTTATTTTTTGTTCTCTAACATCATAGGAACCGCCATCTAATTAATAAAGGAATTAATGAATTCCTCTAAGGGCCAGCGGGTGGATCGGGAAGACAGGGCAGACTAAGGCGTAACCCATTTGTCACACTGGCACCTGATAACGGGAGGCGAAGACAAAGGACCTGATAAATCTTTTCATGCTCTTAGGCTTGGGGTACAATGAGATTAAGACAATCGTCATGTGGATATTTTAAGGAACTTTTTGTCTAATTCATGATTAAATTATTTTGAACTGTGCATTATAAGGGTAAGTTACTATTGTATTTGGAGCTTTGGTGGAATTGGAATTGTTGAGATTATTATCTAAGTGGAGGTGGTGGGATTATTATCAATTTATTTATCTATTTAATTTGTTACGTGTCCCTTATCACGGCGCAATGGAGCCCCGGAGCTCTACTTTTGAATCACTCGTGTGATTAAAAAATACGCTATTTTTTAATTTTAAGCGATTTAAAAACAGCGAATTTCCGATGTCGAACGAATATTAGTTGTAATCGAGCGCTCGACGCGGGGCGAACTATTAAAAAAAAGCCCCCGGACTCCGGACAATTGGAAGGCATTCGCGGAGCCGAAACTTTCCAATAACAAGGCTATTATGACGTAGGCATCACATCAAAAGTTACCTGCCATTATATCGCTGTTTTGATCGTTTTTTTTGTTCGATCATCTTTTGTTTCCGTTTAGATCGTTTATTGTTTCCGTTTAGATCATCTTTTGTTTCCGTTTAGATCGTTTTTTGTTTTATTTTAAACCGAGGAAGTAATAAATAAATAATTGAAATTAACATTATTGATTGTGGTCATGATTGTACTGTAACCTCATACTTTTAAATACAGGATGTAGGTACACAACAATGGGACCACGAGAAATAGTTCTCCCTCGTGGTCCCATTAATGGGACAAAATCGTGGGACCACGAGAAAACAGCGAAAATGATTCAGAAAATTTAAACTCCTATGCGGACAAAGTCGTGGGTTCAAGCTTGTTTATAAATAGTCTTATAGCCTTGCTATTTGGCGTAACTTTCTTTTTAAGTTTCATAGGTTTATTTTCGTAAGCTAAATAAAAAGCTTTCAAAAGTTTTCCAAACTTGTTATCGTTGGCGCGGTATGCAACAAGCCTTATACGTTGATAATGCGGCTTCCTTTCTCTATTATAATTTGTTGTGAGATAAATAAAAGATAGTCAAGTAAAGACGTAGTTACTTGCTTGTACTTTATAAGAGTTATGACACTTTTGTATCTAATGTTTTTGTTATTGTTTTCTATCGAAACATGGAACACGAAGTTGGGGTAGTTTGTCATAGTTATCTACGTAATTATATTTATGTTGGATGAGTACTTAATTACTTTCTGTATTTTTATGTAGGTAATAAAGTTAATGGAGTATAAGTTGCCTAATTAATTAATAGGTAATCAACTTAGTTAGCGTTAGCTAGCTAAGTTAGTGCGTACGTCTTCTTCCGTCGCGCGTCGTTCTCTCAAATCTGAGGATCATGACTCCCCTGGTGCTGTCCATCTACTGTCTTCCTCCAATAGATTTGAACCGGCGGCGTCTGTTGCTGTTCGGATAACGACCGGTCCATCATTTAGGGCTTCGCCTTTGCGGTCTTTTACCCTCAACCTTCCCTGTCACCATTTAGGCGCTCGAGATTGTCCGAGCAGTATTGCAAAACACGTTTTAAGCATATGGTGGACAGCAAAGGTTCTCAACGTGGGCGGTATCGATCCCTAGTGGGCGCTGGCTTTTCGTTAAGGCGGTGGCAGGTAAAAAGGCAAATCACTATCACTATCACTACATAGTATAAAATAAAGTCACTTTTCGCCGTCCCTATGTCCCTATGTCCCTTTGTATGCTTAGATCTTTAAAACTGCGCAACGTATTTTGATGCGGTTTTTTTAAATAGATAGAGTGTTTCAAGAGGAAGGTTTTAGTTTGAAAACGAGACTACCACGCGTACAATAAGTCGCGGGCAACAGCTAGTGATGAACTAAATTAAAAATCGACATATTTGTTAACCTCTACATTTGCAAGCGGATGCCGATTTTTAATTTAGTTCATCACTAGCTAGTGTTAAAAATCACCAGCCTCAATCATCCCCTTCTTCGCTTTGCTATTGCTTTTTTATTTAAAAAAATACGTTTTCTTTGTTTTTGTAAAGTGTGCCAATGCGGGGTGCTCGCATTGTCTTGTCAAGTATTTGTTGGTTGACATATAAAATCTTATCAATATGTAGGTAAACGTTTTTTTTTTCTTGTAAAGGGGGCAGTAGTCCATAAGAAGTTGGGAACATATGGTAGAGAGTCTCGGTGTAAGTTAGTGTAGGTTCCTGCATAATTTCTTATAATAAACCTGAACCAGTTTGTCTATATGTTTTTTTTACTTATAGCGTGTGACCCCACGAGACACGATTATCAACAGGTTCGATCGTCTCGCAGACTTCCCGACTCTGATCGATTATAAATCGATCGTTCTCGATTATAAACGATTATTGGTAGATTTATTATGAGCGCATGCGGTCTGGCTAGCAAGCATCGTTATCCTGGTTTGAAGGAGGTAGAGTCTGTTCAGAGAGAAGGATAAACAACGCATCTGTCTACATCAAACTAAGCAAAAAAAAGGTTATTTTTTTAGAAATCATTTTTTACATTTTCTACATTAATATTATAAAGAGGAAATATTTTTTTGTATTTTGGTTTGTTTTTATGTGTTAACGAATAGGCTCCAAAACTGCCGTATTGATTTTGATAATACTTGGTATGAGGATACATTGATTCATTGGAAATAACATATGCTACTTTTTATCCCGATATTCGCAAGGGATCGAAAGTTACGGGGGTGCAACCGCGGAGCGCTGCTATTACGGTGTAAAATTACAGGTTGGATATTTACGATAAACGTTTTAAACTTACACGATTTGTATTCATAGTAACTATTTCCGAGTCTTATTAGTCGAAACCTCGACCTATGAGAAATAAAAAATAGTACATTGCGATACAAGTGTGGAAAGTTGATCATTCCATAGAGGCGGTTTATGACGCGCGAGCGGAACGCGAGCGTGGCAAAAGCCGAGATGGAATGATCATTCCTCACGTGTATCGTACGACGTTTTTTATCACAGTTACGAATAACAAAAAAAGACTTGTTAAAATAATAAAAAGTTTTTAGGAATTTTAGGTTATGTTTACTATTTTTTGTTAATTACACTCCCGAAAGGCTAGGCAAAAGATCTATACAGCCTCGTCTGACATACAATATTTTTTTTAGGGTTTTTTTTCATTTGTTTTTGCGTCGGCGATTAAAAACAGAATATAATGGTAAGGAAAAAATATATTTAAGTACCTAAAGAAAAAACAAAACTCAATTTTTAATTATTTTCAAAGACGTTATCACGTAAAATTATCGTTCGTTATCAGACTTTAGAGACAACCTTTTGAAACGAAGAAAAAAGGTACCAACAAAGAGTTTTAAGCCAGCAAGGCTTAAAAACTCTTTGATGGTACCTACCTTTTTTCTATAAGTACATCAAAACAGTATAACCCAGATAAATTAAGAATGTTTCATCTACCTAACATGTAATTAGCAGTAAGATAGGTACGTATTTAACTTATCGGGATAACGTATTATTTTAGCACTAGTTGGATTAAAAAGAACTTTGGATACCCATTGTTATTTTCGTCAATAACATTGTTAAAAATTACATTTCAGATTACGATTGCGATTGGTTTTCAGTTTTGTTTTTGTCAAAAAGCGGAGTTTGAGGGTATTTCGAGCTACTACACTGAAAAAAATAAATAACAAAACTACTTCAGTTAATTCACTTTTAACCATAAATTGGTTATTAGGCATCAAAGTTTGATTGAAATAATAAAAGAGGAGTATTTACTAAACACAAAACTGGTTTGGTTATTTTCAGTTTGCTTATTTAAAGCCAAACTTTGAGTAATTATTAACCATAATTATTTAAACAAACCGAAGTGGTAATATGTAACAAAATCGGTTAATTCAATGTATACTATTTGAGTGACTATATGTTACTAAAACATTGCTTTCCTAGTAGACAATCATTTTTGTTGAGTTAAAGTTTTGTGTTAACAAAAGTTTTGCTAGTAATACTTAATAAAGTTTGACTATTTTAAAAGAATAAATTCTAACAAATTAGCCATTTTTTTAGCTACTTACGACAAACAGGAATTCTGTTATTGCTAACAAAGCTAACCTTTGAGCACTAACCAAACGTTCTCTTAAGGCAGTCATATTTCGTTTATATGAAATCCAAATGTTTGTTTATGCGTAGTCTAACTACCCTCCTCCCCAAGCCCCGCATCTTGCCTCGTGTTTTGGCTGGCACACGTTCGTCGTCGCCTAGATTCCTGTCCACTTTCTTACTTGCTAGCTTGACGGATGCTTACGCGCTTTGAAGATAAAACGAGAATGACTCCTTTACATGGTGTTTGTGAAACTATTAAAAGACTCCAGGGCAAAAGGAATGGGTACATAGCCCGCTACCGCTCAGGAACCTCCAGATCCTCTGGTAGATTCAAAGGTAAGTGCCTAATTAGTTTTTATTTATTTTTTAACAGGAAAAAAACATACCTTCTGAATCAAGAGTTAATTTTATGATGAGTTTTAACCGGAAACATTTCTTTAATTTATAGTACTAGGTAGGTATAAAATCAAAACCTTTATTGTACCTAACTATGATCTATTTTTTCAGAACAAGCTTTAAAGACGCTTCCAATGCGTTGGGAAAAACTCGGCTCTAAACAATGGCTCTAAAATAAATTTTAAGCAACATAGAAAACAGTAAGTTTACTCTAACTAATTATTTTGTAAGCTTTGTAGGTTATTATATTATTTTTTTTATTTTAGTTGTGTTTTATGTTTTTTACAGATAGCGAGGAAATTCTCAATGTGGTTTTATGACCTCGCCATTTTTGATGACAACTTCTATTATCAAAAATGAAAAAACAAATATACAATGGATACCATCTAAATATGAAGTTCTACAGAGCTTTCTGTCACTTGAACAGTGCAACAGAAATAGAAGAAACTATACAAAGACGCAAAGCAAAGCTGGAAGAACTGGATATGACTCTTCAATCTTTTATTGTTGTGGTAGTAAGTAATTTAGTTTAGGATGGGATTTTTTAATTTGAATTAAATATATTTTTGTGTATAAGTGAATTTTATTTTCTACCGTTTTTATAGCTACTAGTAACTAAAAATGTGATGCACACAACATAACAGATTAGCTACACACAACAAAACTAATGGCACCATTTAATCAAACAAGTGCAGCTTAAATAAGCAATAACTTTTGTTAATATTACAAAAGTATAGGGTTGTAAGGAAAATAAGAATCTGGTTATTCAATACCAAGTTAATTGATCAACGTTAACAAAACAGATTGACTAAATTAAATTACAGTTAACAAAAAGTTAGCTTACTAGCAACATAGTAAGAAATTTGACAATAACTAAAAGTTGAGAAAGAAGTAACAAAAATAAGCTCGGCTACAACCAAACACGTTCGTCAAACTTAGACTAAATAGTTTTGAGATTATTACAAAACATTTTCGGTTATAAAATTAACTGAACTACTTTTTGTTACGTATTGCCATAGTTTTGTAGTCACTTTTTTTATGTTACGCATAAACAAAAGTTCAGCTACACACAACAAGCTATTTTTTTCAGTGTAAGAATGTATTTTTTTGCAATTTAAATGCAATCGGAATGATATTTGAATGTAATTTCAACAATGTTAAGTATTTACGAGAATCGGCCTTGATCTTACAGTAGGTACTTCGTCTTTCTCATTCCTCCTTTCCATAGAGCAGCATTCTACGGAACGTTGGTCACGGTGCTCTAAGCCTAGTTAGCTTAAAACGTGAATGATTTATTTCTTACTAGTGACAATCTGATTTATCCATTTCTAAGTGACAATCTAACAAAACACTTGATTAGCTAAGCAACAACTTACAAATCTTGCGTCTATTTTATGAGATAGTCACAGTTTGACAATCAACTAATACTTACCTACAATTTTTATGTTTTATGTAGTGTTTTAGGGTATTTTGAGACCAAAGGATGAAAGTTCTAGATGTCAAAGCGAACTACGTTGGTTCTAAGACTTTTAAAAATTCGAAGTTTTGTTTCTAAAATGTTGAGGATGTTTCACTCGATATCAGCTGTTTAATGGAGTTAGAGGTCATTAACGTGTGCGTTATGTATTTTTTGAGTTTGGACTACTATTATAAACCTAATTTAATAAGTTAAAAAAACCATCTGATTTTCCTGTAAACATTTTCAAAAACAACTTTCGTATCTTTAAAAGCTCTAAAATAAAAGTCGTTCAGTTCTTCTTTTCGTATAGTGGTGTGGCTCACCTATTGTTAGAGTTTTCAGATCGCCTTAAGTCCTCTAACTTGACCTAACGACTGCTACTAGAGGTAGCAACCGGGACCAACGGCTTAACGTGCCTTCCGAAGAACGGAGGGGCTCACTAAAACACATTTTTGCCACACTACTAATTGGCCACCCATCGAAGTAATGACCGTGCCAGGCGTCGCTTAACCCGCACAACCGTAAAAGATCAACGAGCGTCGCTTAGCTGTCGAGACCTAAAATACCCTCTATCGTCTTAAAACACATTTTATAACGTTTAATCAGAAATATTTACCTATTTCGATGTTAAATCGATGGTAAATCACCGGATCGCACGCCGCCCGTCATTCCCATGGTTGTTAATTATTATAAATTGATGTAGACTTCGTCTGCGCTCGTCGAATGCACTCGATTATCGAGATTTATCATGGGTTGCCGTTGCCGATGTCTGCGGCGTCGTCGCCAGCGCAGGTCGAAGCTGAGGTGGATGCATGAGTCACTTGCAATGTTTTTGTTGACGGTCAGTTTAGAATTAAGGACTAGCAACACCTTGCATAGTCTTGTTCTAAGTTCCGATTCCTTGGGAATATGAGCAAAAACGAGTCTAGTAAATATTTTCCTTGGTCATAAATCATAATTGTGTATTTTTAACCGACTTCATTAAAAGGAGTCTCATTACCTCGACGTTTTGGCTATGTTGCAATAGTTATGGCACGTTATGGTCGTGATGAGACTGGAGCAGTGGCAAGCGTTTACTTATTAAAATAAATGAAATTGTTTGAGTTTAAAAACTGGTACCTATATTGCTCCAGCTATCTACATTTTAAACATCGCATCGGTTACTTATATGTTGTTTTTGCGTAAAGAAATAAAAAAACATGCACACACTTACAAACTTTTTCATTTTAATGTGGAATGATAAAGATATACGGACATACGATAAAGATTTTGTATAAAGGTGTAGATAACTTTTGTTGTTAAGTAAATAGGTTTGTATCTTACTTAGTAACCTTTGTGAGAACATTGATACAGTGTTTAAGTACCAAATTAAATTAAAAAAATATACCAAATTGAATTCCATTCACATTTCATATGAAGCTTTATAGCACGCCCATAACTCTCAAAATCATTAACACAATAATAACCTGTCACACAGCATTTTATAGCAAAGTAATGACTAAGATAAAGCCCTTAAAGCTTCTAAACTTTACTGTTTGCGTCAGTTCTAATCACACCATTAAAGATAGACCGCTTTTTATTTGAAAGTGTGATTTAATACATTAAAGTTGTGTACATTCAAATGTCATCCTTGGAGCTATTTTGTGTCTGTTAACTTTCTATGGTAAAATGTTGAAAAGTTGAAATAGAACCACAAAGTATTACCTAGATATAAGCAGAATTGCTTATAGTTAGATGGAATATGGTGTGAAATATTAACTGACTATTTTATTAGACACCAATTATTACAAGTAAGCATTGTCAGTTGACATACGCTTAATCTGAAAAGCGATGTCCAACATGAGATATACATAGTATTCGATTGTTTTTTTTTTCTAGCTTTTGACCGTGACTTCCTTCGCGTAGAAGTCTAAAATGGTTCTAATAGGATTGGACCAAGAAATCACGATGGCCCATACAAACTCCCCCAGAAATGGGAGTTTGTATGGGCAAAAGGTAGAATTTCGGAAAATACTTTCATATCGAATGCCTACGTCATATAAAGAACGTTGGTAAGGTAACGCGTTGATCCGTCAGTCAATCAGTCAGTCAGGACAAAGCTTTTTTAAAAAACATTAAACAATAAATAGAAAGATATGAAATTTTTTACGAAATGAAACGGTGATTATGCGAAACGGAATGGTGATTTCACGAAACGGAATGCTGATTTCACGAAACGGAATGCTGATTTCACGAAACGGAATGCTGATTTCGCGAAATGGAATGCTGATTTAACGAAACGGAATGCTGATTTCACGAAACGGGATGCTGATTTCGCTAGCCAGAATAACATTCCGCGTGCCTTCTGGATCAATTTGAGCACTGATAACAACTCATTGTATCTTTTAGAAATAAAATGGGCCGTTGTTTAATACTCTACTTTAGTAATAAGACACGTCCTTAATCGTATTCATTCCTAAACAGAACTCTGTCAAACTACAATAACTTTCAATTTACTATGACTCTATCATCGTTCTCAAAGAACACGCAATTACTCAAGAAAATAAATAAAATACAGTAAATTACAGCAGAACGGAGTGTGGTATTAATTCGCCGTTTGCAGCCAGTAGTTAATATCTTAATAAGAAAGCAATAGAGATTACTGAGCGCAGGGTGGGCTCGGATAATAGGTACCTTTGTAACTATTATATAATCTATAGCCCCAGGTATGTGTGGTCCTGTCGAGGCTGTGGATGTCGATAAATACGCTGGTAAGTATCGATGCACTAGTTTCTTGTTAGTTATATCGGTTAACATCAAAAAGTAGGTAGGTAAAGCAAAGAAATTAGAAAATAAGTACAGTGAAAATGCTAAATACTTAATGCTTTTCGACTAGTGTATTTTAATGACCAAAGGGTATAGTGTGATGATGAGTGAGAGTGTGTTTATGTAAAAATCAGCTGCTTTTAGAGTTAGAGGTCATTGACCTTGGGAATTTATTTCTTCATTGAATTTGGACCAAAGGGTTCTAGATGTCTAAAAGACCAACTTTTATTCTACGACTTTAAAAAAAGAGTTTTTTTTTGTGATGATTAGTGAGAGTGTGTTTACAGCTGCTTTTGGAGTTAGAGGTTATTGACCTGGGGAATTTATTTCTTTATTGAATTTGGACCAAAGGGTTCTAGATGTCTAGAAGACCAACTTTTGTTCTACGACTTTTAAAAAAGAGATTTTTTTTGTGATGATTAGTGAGAGTGTGTTTACAGCTGCTTTTGGAGTTAGAGGTCATTGACCTGGGGAATTTATTTCTTTATTGAATTTGGACCAAAGGGTTCTAGATGTCTAGAAGACCAACTTTTGTTCTACGACTTTTAAAAAAGAGTTTTTTTTTTGTGATGATTAGTGAGAGTGTGTTTACAGCTGCTTTTGGAGTTAGAGGTCATTGACCTGGGGAATTTATTTCTTTTTTAAGTATGGACTACTATTTTAACATTAATGGTCTTAATATTATTATCCAGAAACAGAGGATTTTTCTGTAAACATAACGTGAAAATTTTCGAAAAGCTATTGAATCTTCTGAAGTTTTTTGCTTAGACGTCCAAAACAACCCACTTTCATCATAATATACCCTAGTTAGAACACATTGTATAGCTTAGTTATAGGGTCACATCTTCTAGAGATCCTAGGTTACTTATTTACCCATCAAACAGTGAAAGTAAGTAATAATGTTTCTGAGAAAATTTTTGTTTGAATTTTGGAAGTGTGAAGAGCTTTTTAATTCAAGTTATGTGAATCGCAAAAGCCACTTTTTATTTTCGTAGTGAAAAATTCTACGATTTTCATTTTCCACAGAGATTGAATACAGTCAATACAGTGGTAATCAAATATTTTTCAACGACTGGAATCGAACTCGCGATTCGTTGAAAAATATTTGATTACCATTTGTGTAGTAGATAATAATACACACGAATAAGTATTTATGTGGCGTTCACTTTATATGTAAAAGGAATAAAACATTTGTAACATAATATTTGTTTACGAAATTACCGCCTACTCTTTGGGGGCAGTACTATCAATGCGATAACTTTTTTTTAGTTCAGTATTAACAAGGGGCAATATTCTTCTGGTTGCCTCGCCAAGTCACACAAAAAGAAATAAAACAGACGGACAGACGGACAAGAGAGTGATCTTATAATGGTTCTTTTCTTCCCTGTTGAGGTGCGGAACCCTAAAAAGAGAGATTATAACTTGACGCTGGCTTCTGTCGTTAGACAAGCACGGCCAGAATTCGGTTTCAACCGAGAAAAAAAATGGCGTAGTTTACTTTTTTACAGGAACACTCAATCGACAACCAATATCTTCAGATGATACAAATATTATGGCAGGAATCAAACCCGCAGGCTTCTGATTCGCGCACTCCATCAGAGGTTGTCATAAATAATACATAATCCCATAAAAATGGCATTAAAATACCTGGTATGGCTATAAACTGCTCTGATAACAGACTAATGGCCAAACATGGAACGTTCGCAGCTTCCTCAATATTATGGTTTTATCATATACAGTGTGTTTTAACAAATACAGTGTGTTTTAACACACATTCAGTTTGTTTTTAACCGACTTCAAAAAAGGAGGAGGTTCTCAATTCGTCGCGTATATATATATATATATTTTTTTTTGTTTAAAACCCTGCAATCCCTTTTAGGAGTAGGTATAGTCGGCAACATAATTGTAGACCTACCGTAGAGGTTCATAAATTGCTATAAATTACTATATCGTTCCGAACTTAAACTAAATCATGATGATAGGACTCTATACTTGAGTTGACAAAACATTCTAATACTAAACAAAAACATCCTTCCTTTTTATAATATACAAACAAATAAATAAATATTGCAGGACATTCCACACATCGCCATCTAGCCCCAAACTAAGTAACTGGACTTGTGTTATGGGTGCTAGACAACGGATATACTACTTATATACTTTTCTTTTTTGTAAACATATACAACCACAACCAGACCACAGACCAATATTTAAGCATAAATACTTGTCTGAGGCGAGAATCGTACCCGCAACCCTATGTTTGGCAGTCCGGCATAATCGTCAAATAAATAAACTTTCGGATTTATAATAGCATATTTAGTTATAGTAAGGTGTAGACAGGAATGCATATGGGTAAAGGTTTGAGTAGGAAATGCAAAGTGAAATTGTAGAGTCGATATAAGTATATTGATGGTCATTTTATAGTACTCCTTTCCAGATACATAGTTACCTATAGGTGAATTAAATGTAATAATACTAAATCTAATGATTCCACATCCTAGATGTCCCGTGGCGAATGAATAAATGCGAGTACAGTGCAGCTAGGAAACGTACAGCGGAATTTGACGGGATAAAGTCCACGGCGCCATTATCTATAATAAATCATATTATCACTGATTCAGCGAGGAAATTTTCATTATTATTTTATTGATTTTTTTACTTACAAAAAAATTCAGAAAGACATTGATAAAAATAACAATGTGTGGTAGCTCCGGTTTAAGTTTATAAAACTTGTGTTCTGTATAACTTACTAATAGCTTCGAAGAAAAATATGTAGTAACCTACTTATTTATTATGTGTGCCTAGTAGGTACTTAATATTTAGGTATACAGTTTTACAGGAACGTGGTGTAGTAAAATATTATAACAAGAACTTTTACTCGTTAATAGTTTTCCATACCATAACGTTATGACCGAGTTCCTAGAGCAAGCCCTTTTTCAAACAGTCGAAAGCCGACAAGTAAGGTGCGCGCGCGCCGGCTTAGGTGAAAACACGGTGATTAGGAAATACGAAGTTTAAGTTCAAGAAAGTTACAAAAGTTTAAAGTTTATATAGACATTGGAAAAATTACGTATTCTCGGTTTGTCATTCGTATTGGTAAGTGTTATGTAATCTTTTTTTTTTTAATTTTCTTATTTTCGCGCTATTTGTTTTTTTTGTTCATTTTCGTTCAAAAAGTTCATAATGTTGCACAATATTGTATGTTGCTGAAGTGTGGTTGAATTAGATTCAATATCACTTCACTACATAGTATAAAACAAAGTCGCTTTCTCTGTCCCTATGTCCCATGTCCCTATATCCCATTGTAAGCTTAAATCTTTAAAACTACGCAACGAATTTTGATGCGGTTTAATAGATAGAGTGATTCAAGAGGAAGGTTTATAGGTATAATACATGCATAATATAACCGTGCTAAGCCGGGGCGGGTCGCTAGTAGTATAATATAGATAATATTTAAAATACTGATAGAACATTTTATAGTGTTGACCATTCGTGGCTTTAGAAATGATTTACCATTTCATTCGAGCAACTAGTCCATTGGTAAGTACATTATATAAATACTTTAAGACCAACATACATCTATAAAAGAAAAGAAGTTTGTTAATAATAGCCTAAGACTTTTCTAATAGATATGATTTTAATATAAGCTATTCCATTTTCAAACACTATTAATTTCTTCGTTGAAAGTCCGCGGAAACGACAGAGCACAGACAGAGCATCAGTCGAGGTGCAAATAGCAGTTCGGAATTCAAACCGCAAACGCCTTGAGGATGATGTCCAGGCATGACTCTTCCTAGTCCACATAGCTGCGCAAGAGAGATATGAGTGTGTGCGATAAGTTAAACCAGTGTTCAACCTTCTTGAAAACGCGACCCCTTTACAAGTAAAATAAATCTAGCGACCCCCTAGGGCCGTGATATTTTTTCATTTTTTATTATTTTGGTTAACCCGTTTGGCTATTGTTATTAGCATTTTTTCCAGCTGATCTTTTTAGCCACCTGAATATATTAAACTAGAGCGAGAAGGGAGAGGAAAAAACACTCTCACAGCTAAGCATAAAATTAAAGGTGATTTAGATCATGGTCAACATACTTGCAAAAAAAATTGAGTCAACAAGTGCTCAAAAAGTTTTTGTAGTACCTAGTATTTTATTGTTTATTGTAGTGTTTTTATTCCTATAGCCGCGACCCCCCGATTAAGGCTTTGAGGCCCACAGGTTGAAAAACACTGAACTAAACGATCATTTTGTCGGATGTTGTCGAATCTATAATACTTATACCTACTCATTATTGTCTACTGTATGCTGTTTATTAGGCATATGATTAACTACCATTTACTACTATCCTACTATGGGTAATTTATAACTTTGATAGTGTTTGTTAGGCGTTTAGTATTAACTCATTTGATAGCATTCAGCATAATTTGTTTATGTAGCCCGAGAGATGAGCGCCTAAAGTTGAAACTACATACTTAGTTGCAATTTCTTAGGGCGTTCACGCGTAAGTAGACGCTGTGCTTTCTTATATCGGTGATTGACGGCATTTAGTACCTACACTACCTACTTGTTTTTGACGTGATAACGTTTTATAAATTGCTGAACATTGCTGAGCAATCTCAAAAAAGTGTGACGTCACGCGTCGTTACTGGAACGCCTCATGTTATTGACAAGGTAACTATAGCAACGTTTTATCGTTGCCATGGTTACCATTAATGTTTTCTTATGACGTTATCACGTAAAATTATCGTCCGGAAACAGACTTACAGACAACCATTTTTTTTTGAAGGACTTTACAGGGCTATTAGAAATTAGTTGAGAAAGTCGTTCAGGGCTACTTGTGTGCACCTCAACAAAAACTTTAGTTCTACGACTTTTGAAAATTCGAATATTTTTTAGAGGATATATGTGCATTGTGCATCGAAAATCAATTTTCGTAGCTTATTATTTAAACCCTGTATACTGTTAGATAGGATAATATTATCCACAAATGTAACAAACTAAAACAAAACATTTTAGAATGTATGGTTGCAATTTTAGGCGTTCATCTCTTGGGTTTAAGTGCTATTAGTTGCATGTAAGTTTGTGAGAACATCGCGTCGCGTTCGGTATGTTTGTACGATGCGCCACGTGCACGATAACAGGTTATTCAGCCTAAGATAGGGTTTACAATCATGAGCGGAGCGAGAAAACACTACATTACCGGACTGCAAGGAAAGGGTCAGGTTTTTCGCGCCTATCTTTGTATGTTTGTAATTTACTTTACATCATTACTGCTCGGTAAGTAGGATTTACTAGTATGGTAAGAGACTGTGTAAGTTGTCATTTACAATACAGTGCATTGTTTAGATGGAACGTTCCATTTTCAAATCACTTTACCATTCAAGCATAGGGTGAATGCTTGAATTGTAAAGTTCACTTTACCATTCAAGCTATGTCAAACTCCTTGGTTAACCAATCTCTTTTCTTAAAAAAATGACGAAACTTTTTACTGAAAAAAAAAACGATTAAAATGGCGGCATTTTATTTCAGTTCAAGCTATGCAAAACTCCTTGGTCAATTTTTTTTTATTCATAAAATGATTTTTACTGTAAAAAAATGAAAATGACGGCATTTCATTTGAACTAAATGTTTGTTCACTTGCGACGACTGTATTAAAATTAAAAAAAACAACATACAAGTTTATGCTAGTTCATCATGTCAAGTATTCGTCTGATGAATAAGTGGTCGGCACGCCTGATTTTTGTCATCTTGAAGCCGAAGATGTCGTACAAAAATGTTTTATTTACCTCGCATGAATGATGTAAAGTAGTATACCTACCTCGGTTGTAAGTAGCAATTACACCCTCGAACTATATTCGCCCTCGCTCGCTTCGCTCGCTCGTGCGTCTAAATATCTCGGGTGCACTCGATCCATAGCGCCCTTTGCGAGCTGCGCTCGCACGGGCGCCATATTGGATCTTGTTCTGTAATAGCTCACTTACATACCTTGTGTAGTAAACTACTATTACTTATTTAGTAAGTAGGTATCAATGTTGTGAATTTAGGTAGGTAAGTATAAACTTCAGTGTGAAAATTTCTAGACAGATAATTATTAATGGCGTATAGCACAGCGTATGGTGTAAACATAAACTATAACATAGTTGCATAACAAATCACTACAAAGGCGTAATTGTTTGTGTGAACTCTTTTCAGTGGAATAATAAAAAAGTGAAATGGTACAATTTTGGGGAAGACCAGAAGATACCAATCTTCTAGAAAGCGTTGTACGTCTTCGGCCGCATCGGGACATAACGTCAGGGAGGTGTGATAGAGGTCAAACGCTAATATGTAAAAAAATATATTGAACTTTGGGAAGACATGGTTCGGCTATTACATGTTTTAAGTCATCCATGGTCCTGTTGGTCTAGTCTAGGTGGCTGGTAGTGCCTAAAGCCTACCTTCTAGTAACAATGATTCACGGTTATGACGATTTCTTATAGAATATGGTATAAAATCACTACATAGTATAAAATAAAGTCACTTTTCGCCGTACCTATGTCCCTATGTCCCTTTGTATGCTTAGATCTTTAAAACTACGCAACGGATTTTGATGCAGTTTTTTTAATAGATAGAGTGATTCAAGAGGAAGGTTTATATGTATAATACATGCATAATATAGCCGTGCGAAGCCGGGGCGGGTCGCTAGTTTTATTATATACTAGCGACCCGCTCCGGCTTCGCACGGCTATATTATGCATGTATTATACATATTAGAGATCTAAGCATACAAAGGGAAATAGGGACAGAGAACGACTTTGTTTTATACTATGTAGTGAATAGGTAAAGTCTAGCGTCAATAAAGTAGCTTTTGGTCGAGCATGCTTCATCCTCAACGTCATCTTCGCTCACCAATCAGGGGAGAGGAGGTAAAGCAAGCCTATTTATTTTATGCAAAAAATAATAATAATTGAAAACTAAAACTTTTTAAAGCTCACCATAGACGCACCCTAACATACATCGCTACACCTGTACCAGATAAACCAATTTCTGTGACATGCTTCCTTCTCACTAAATTAATAGCTCATAGACACTATAATATTATCCTAGTGATTATTTTATCTATCAATAAGTAATATTGAACATGATTTTAGCAACGGTAACAATTTTATAACGTAGAGCTACTGGTTCATAATATTTTATAGTCATATACCTACTCTCGTAAAAATAACTTCGGTACTTACCGAAATATAGTATGGAAAATCACTTAATATGGAGAAATTAATGATTCTTAAAAAATACCCAGGAAATCTAAACAAGTTATTGTGTTAGAACAAATGTTTAAAACGTTTTGTCCTTCACGTGCTATAATTTAAAATAAGGTATTTTTATACGACTAAAAATTTATAAACACTTATGGGAAGTTTTACTACAACATTGCACGTTGCCATTACACAGAAAAATCGGTTTCCTAAGGCCAGAAATAATCCTCTCTTTTAACCGACTTCAAAAAAGGAGGAGGTTCTCAATTCGGTTGTGTATGTTTTTTTTATGGATGTTCGCGCATATCTTCTTCGTTTATCAAGCGATTTTGATGAATCTTTTTCTGTTGTATACTTAACTATGTATTCCGCGGTTTCTCCCGCGTAAGTTCCGATCCCGTGGGAATATCAAAATAAAAAGTAGCCTATAGCCTTCCTCGATAAATGGACTATCCAACACGAAAATATTTTTTTTCAATTCGAACCAGTAGTTCCTGAGATTAGGGCGTTCAAACATACAAATAAACAAACTCTTCGATCTCTGTGTCACTTAGAAGGTTGAAGGTTTGATTTAAAGTTTAAGTATATTTAATAACAAGTCAGTGCATTAATGTTAGGTTAGTTCTGTCCGTGAGAGCAACAGAATAGAACTTAACACCGACATACGGTTGGATATGCGATGTTTTTATTGTCCATACGTTTAGTGTTACGCACTAAGATCGCTTTTAAAACAATTCAAAATTAAACGTTGAACGTTAAGATCGAGACAGTGTCTGGTTACCTAGAAGATTGCTCGAGTCCAGAGACTGATATTTAATTCTACAACTTCTTGAGACATACTATAGGACACACTAAATTACTTGTACGTAGATTCAGGCCGAGAACGAGTGATTTTTTTTTCTATAAGCGGCTTTACTAAATACAAAACCACAGAATATAATTATAAATAGCAATTAATTAAATTATGTACAAGAAATTAAAAAAAAAAAGATAATTAAAAAGACTACTAAAAAAATTTAAAAATGAAAATATTACAAAGTACCTACAACTTAATAAATTATACCTAAATAGATAATAAAAAAATAATAAGAAATTATAAATAATAAATTATTGTTATAAATAGTACAAGGTTTAACTTTAACAAAAACTTTAGCATCATTAATTGAACAAAATGGTTCCTAATTGACAAAAGTTTAGGCCGAAAGATGACAAATAAATCTAAATGATTTCTACAGTATTAGTAACTTTAAGCTTATTTGAATACAGTTACTTATAAAAGCACTACAACGCGCTGTAGTGTCTGGGACAGCGCGTTTAACGTTAAATTGAGAATATACTTAGCATAAAGGTCGGTCGCTGCATACGGCCGACCTTTATGCTCTTTATGCTATCAAAATCAAGTTACGTATGTTTAAAGACCACAAACACTTTAGGAACGATGCACGTCACGTCCCCGTCCCGTCCGAGGTTTTATCCCGTTACGTATGCAACAATAAATAAATCAAAGTACGAAAGGCTCTCCCACGTAGTCTACAATTAAACTATTCCATGAAACATCAGCATTAATTTTCCAATAAACGTTGACGAAACGTCAATCGTTAGCAATGATGGATGCTATAATATTAGAAACTGGTACAATACATCTATTTTGAAAGTTCAAGAGCGCCATTTTATGTAATTGGAGCCTCGGGTATATCAGTATTAATTTATACAGGGTTATTGGAAATTATACTAGCAAGCCGTTGAGGGCTACTTCTGTGCACCTTAACAAAGAACTTTTGTTTTACGACTTTTGGAAATTCGAAAAAAAAAATGAAAATTTTAAGGTTATGTAAATTCGAAAAACATCTGATTTTTAAAACAAATGTCACTCAAACTCAGAACAGTACATAAAACATAAAAAATAAGTAAAATTTTAAGGTTAATGACCTCCCCATGTAAGGAACAGCTGATTTTCAGGTAAACCTAACCTCAAAATTTTCCATTTTTTTTTTCGAATTTCCAATAGTCGTAGAACATAAGTTGTTTGTTAAGGTGCACAGAAGTAGCCCTCAACGACTTGCTAGTATAATTTCCAATAACCCTGTATAACAATAAATATTTTATGACAAGAAAAGCTCCAAATAATATTTTACCGGAAGAAATTGTAATGAAATATGTTTTTAATGAATTATGAAAGTTTGTCGGAGTTGTGTGCCTTTGCTTTCATTTGTTTATTTGAAACTAATTTAATTTGGTTCAACATTGATTTTGTCTCGAAGGTCTCTCGTTTATTTAGGGGACATTGAGTCAAGAGCGTAAAGGTATCTTCTAGGAAAGCGTGCTTCATTTATCATCCGTATCATCACTTTTCATCGTGTGAGAAAGTTGCCAAATCTGACCTATTTCTATTATTAAAAAGCAACCCATATATTTTTATCATGTTGACTCAGGACCTTGATTTTTTTTATACCTAAAGACCTCAGTATCTGGTATAAACTTCAACTTGCTAGGTCCGCCCGTCCCTGAGAAAATCGATGGTGACACACGGACAGACGGACAAGAGAGAGATCTTATAAGGAATTCTAAAAGTACTTACCTAATACAAAAAGTTGAAAATATAGAGCGTCCGAGTAGCAGAAAAGTTGAAGATTATTCAGAAGAAAAACGTGTAACAAAAAATGTATAAACCTTTTATACATTTTTTGTTACACCTTTTTCTTCTGACCTTTTTCTTTTTCTTCCTTTAATCTTCAACTTTTCTGCTACTTAACCAACTCTTTCTGTAATTCTATACGATTCTTGATTGACTACCGCATAGTAAGTGTGTAATCGAGCATTATATTCGCGAAGCCAGTTTCATAGTCTCTCAGGTAACAACCGGTACTTAAGTCTTGATTATTATCTCATAAGAGCTTTTAACATTATTCAAATACAATAATTAATCATTCGTGAACAAGAACTTGTGATCCTTTAAAATTGTTTTAAGTGAAGAATAAACACCAAGAAAAAAATAATCACGGTTTTTTCACTTTGCGTTGTCTATCGAAATTTGAAAGATAAAGTTAAATGAACTTGTTTGTGTTTTTTAACCTATATGTGCAGATTTTTAAATGTTACTAGCTGCCCTACGCGGTTTCACCCGCGTAACTCCCGATCCCGTGGGAATATCGGGATGTAAGCTATCCTATCTCTCAAGTTGGATCGAACTGCACATGGTGTGCGAATTTTATTATAATCGGTTAAGTGGTTTAGGAGTCCATTGAGGACAAACATTGTGACACGAGATTTATATATATTAAGATAGCTGCGCTCCGCGGTTTCACCCGGGTAACTCCCGATCCCGTGGGAATATTGGGATAAATTAAAATGTAAGCTATCCTATCTCTCAAGTTGGATCGAACTGCACATGGTGTGCGAATTTTATTATAATCGGTTAAGTGGTTTAGGAGTCCATTGAGGACAAACATTGTGACACGAGATTTATATATATTAAGATTAAGATTTCATAATAAAGTACGCTCCAACACAAAAAGTCATGTGTTTAGATCAACATTTAATTATCTATTATCTAAATATAATTTAAAAGTTCAACTTGTGTCCAATGACATTATTATTAAGTTACATGAAGACATACTTAAGTCTCCAAAAGTGATTTTAATGGGTAAGCTAAGACCATGACTTTAATCCTTTACGGAAGTGGAAATAGGTCGATGTAGTTTGAATTTACATCTATAACCATGAATTTCGGCATGAATTAGGAAAATTTCAAGTCTATTTAGGAATTATTAACGCCGAAAAATAAATTTTAAGTAAACTTGTTCATGGATACGTATTGATACGCATTACTGCCCACGATTGGTCGTAAACAGCTTTTCACAGTGAGATAATTGGAAACGAAAAATGTAAACATTAGGTTTAAAAAGCTATTTGGGGTTATAAACTTATTCAAATTAGGTATTTAACCACAGGAAATAATTTGACAAACCAATTAAAAACACGTACTTTTACTAAAGATCAAATTGTTCAACGACCCATATCGTCAATAAATTTAAAACTTGCACTAATTTATTTAATAGAATTTTCCGTTACACTTAATTTGAGTTATGTGAATGCATTTTTTGTTAGCTTGTTCAATTTCCATATTAAACAGAGGTTTTGTTAACTTAATACGTCATTGTTAGTGCAGTCACGATATGACCCGATCTCGAATGATGTGTGGTTTTATTTGCTCTCCTCATACGATAGAACCGTTGGAGTCTGGATTTATTTTGATTGACAAAACTATCAATGAAAGTAACGGTTAGAGGTTAAGTTTGCATTAAAACGTCCGGAGCATAATGTATTTTCTAGGTACGTAGGTTAAGTAAATAGGTATTTGACGATATTGGCGGAAAAATAAATTATAATATTATCTATAGGTATGTCTGTAAAGTAGTTATCTATTTTATATGGGTCTGTACTTATTTTTAAGGCTGTTACATGATTAAATTAATTTAACGGATATACTTGCGTTATTTTTTTTATTTTAAATTATTTATTTATTTATTATTTTATTTTATTAAAACCAGACGTTTCGGGAACTGTGGTCACAGGTAGACTGCAAAGTTGCAGGTCGCGAAAGCCTTAGAAATTACTATGCTGTAACATGAAATAGATGATTAATATTATATTTTTTTATTGTAATGCTTCGTCATTGGTAATCGATAAAGTTTTGTTGGACTACACACATATCCAACAAAACTTTATCGATATAAGCTAATGAAGAAACTACAAACATACCTGACGTCTTTATCTAAATAAAGATTGAAGTATGCAGATAATGGGACATGAGACATTTCACTTATAGCCATCTCGTATCAAACGAATTAAGTTGATAGACGAAATGGTTTGTACAATCAAAGATTAATAATTAAGTTTGTACTTTCACCTGTTGTGAAGCCTTCCGATAGAGCACTTGGTTAGAGAAAAAATGTAAATATTATTATTGCTAATTTATATACTTAACCATTGAATGACAAAAAAACTTGAGACGTGTCAAGGGACACCTCCACCAACGAAGTTCCTTTCGATTAATTAGTGAAGGAATTGTAATTTTTTTTTTGTAAATAATCTGTTCAAGGCGAAATAGAAAGACGAAACGAAAATAACTGGCTTGCTTTCTATGAGAGGGAAAGAGAGAGAGACAGACAGAGAAACACGCGCACGCCGCACGGCTTACAACTATAGCAAAAAGTGTCGTTACAACTTTTGGTCTTAATTTTTTCCGTCTAGCCCCCTTTCGCAACGCGCGATAAGGAACTTTCGTTCCAAAAGTTTTATCTCACCTAATGGGAAGCGACGATGAGGTCGAGGTTGTAGTATGTTTGCCTAGAAGGAGAACAGCATGCCTGGACAACATGATGGAACGCGAGGAGTCACTTGGCATCACGACTTTGACTACTACTTTGACTGCCCAGTGCCCACCACCGGTTAATTGTCTGCTCTTATTGCACCACCCGATGGTCACATGTAGAACATCAAGGGCTAAATCCTACGGACAAGATCAGCAAACCTGAACCCACAAAAGTTAGACCAAAAGGTGTCTGTGTATGTAGCATCATCTTTTGTTTCTATTTAGAGTAAGGTTCTAAACTATTATGTCCTTTGGTGGTAGACATCAATTAAATATTGATATTTAATATATGGAAGGCATGATACCATATTTTTGGAGGCATGAGATCAAGCCTATTCTGCGTGTTGCTTTTTTGCCTCTAGGAGTCCACACGCATTTATAGATAGATAGATAAACACTTTATTGCACCATAAAAACAAAAAACAAAATTATAAAGAGAAATAAAGAAAAAAGGGTTATGAGATGTCTTTAACGAAATGTTCTTGTTTTCATGTCAATGCAAGCGCCCTTAGATTTGATATGCCCCCAGTTCGAACGTGAGTGAAGGATTTTAACTGAGATGAACGGA
The DNA here is from genome assembly GCA_907269075.1 of Idaea aversata. Classification (NCBI taxonomy): domain Eukaryota; kingdom Metazoa; phylum Arthropoda; class Insecta; order Lepidoptera; family Geometridae; genus Idaea; species Idaea aversata. The sequence goes on from OU026101.1 coordinate 6,954,928, forward strand.
TATTGATGGTACTTGGAAGTTGAAAGATAGAAGGAGATGTGTAATAAATTATTTTATTGCTTAATTTGAGAAGATTTTTTGTACCTACGTAGATTGATGATGTAACTGAAGTTATTTTTGACAATCATAAGTAGGTATGCATGTTGTATGCATATTATTACTCCTTAGTTTTTGTTGAAGGTGTGACATACACCGAGACAGTCCATCTGTTAGTTTATTACCAACAAGGAAACAATTGCAGCGCGTGCGCAGTGCGTGCGTGCCACCGGCCTGGCATGACACGAGTCGTTGACCCGCTGAAATCACGGGTGTTCTATTCACTAGTTATATCATTATACAGTAAGTTGCCGATCATTCTCGCCTGTTGACCCCCCGACTCCCGACAACTAGCCTGTTCCTATCCATTTATCGACCACTTCAATTATTTAGCATTTGTCATTGTCCTTGATAAGTATATTGTCGTAAAATTTTACATTGATATATTTATTGTCAAGCATTCTAAATTGGCGTCGAATATTTGACGGTCGAATACCTAGACTATTAAAATATAAAATATTATGACTTATTTAAATGAAAACTATGTTTGAATTGGCATACCAATTAGATTCGGACATGGTCAATCAAAAAGCTATGTATAGAGACCAGTGACCACCAACGACGTGGTATGTAGAGCGACAAATATATAAAAATAATAGTCTCTACAACAGATTTTACCATGATAGCGTCCTTGAATAATTAGTCTATGAAATTCCCCATGCAAACCCTCAATCATAAACTAAATATATTCATAAATTAGAGATAAAATTTTACCGATATTTATTCGCCTCTAGCATGTTAGATATATCAAGTTAGAATATAGAAAAAAGTACTGAATCCACATAGGTAGAGGCAAGCAAACAAGGCTCAAGGGAGTACATTCCAGATTAATAGCAGTAGATTGGCCTGGTGCTTACATAGAGCTTTGTTTTCCTCAATCGTGCTAAAGAGATGTGTCTACAATGGAAGTTTCACACGTACCATTTATTTAATTATTAACATAATTTAAATATATAAATACTAATTTAACATAAGGAATTAGAAGGAAACTTAAACAATCTATGTGTTACTATAGTATTGCTAAAGTAACTAGAAATGTTCAGCATTCCCTGCACTAAGCAAAGCTTGCATCGCAGGACACAAAGCGATTTGACAATTAGAAAAATCTCGGAAATAACAATCCTAAAATAATTAAAGTTTTCTCAAACTAATTTAAACTGGCGTATTAAATATTTAACGATATTTGTATATCTTATCTTAAAACTTTTATCATTTTATTTCAAGAAATAAATAAAAGAGATTTGTTTTGATAGTTTTATTTCTTATAGTGTGATGTTTCAGATAATAATGATTTTTATTGTAAAGTTTAGATTGAAAATGTTATGGAAAAAGAAATCGTTCTTCGTTATTGCCGTTTATTGCATAACACTTTACATTTTTCTGAGCTATGTAGGTAACTATTTTGTAGTGTTTTTGTATGAGCTTTTTTAAAGCTTCGACAATTTTGTAAATTTTTAGATAAATAAATTCGTCTACATTTTCTTATTTGTTTTACATACAGTAAAAACATGTTTCTTATGTTAAAATTTAGAAAATCATGTAGGTAAGATTGATTTACATTGCAATTTTTTTCATAGCAAGGTACTACCTTAATTAAAAACTAAATATTTCGTAAAAAGAAGGAAAATACTTAAACTCAAGTTATTGCTTTATTGTCAATCTGAAAAACAATTCATTTTGTTTATTTTCTTGTTACTTTGTCACCAATAAAAAAACCTGGTACGGTATTATTTATTTATGACATTACCCTATGCCCGTAACTTTATTCAAAGGCTATTGATATTATGTGCTTTTTGCCACTTAACCAAGCGATTTAATACCTGATGCATAGATGCTTTAAAGCTTACTAGAGTCGGTTAGGCAGGAGAAATATTATTTTACGATATTGTTTTAACGGTATTTTGTACTGGTGATAACGATTAATGCGATTTTTTTCTTGTTAATTAGGTATACACGAGTTGGTGAGACTCGTATCTAAACTACATTGGGTTTTTGTATGAGTTTAAATAAGTATTAGCAGCTCTCTGCTGTTTCACCCGCGTAACGTAAAAATTAGCCTAATTAATCAATGTATCCTCATACAAAGTTTCATCAAAATACATATACACAAAAAAAGTTCATCTTTATAATATTAGTGTAGATTCGTGTTTCTCGACTGACCGACGCAAAAATATTTTTGATTAATGAAATAATGTAAATAAATCCGTAAAATCGAAAAAAAAAACTAATTTGCCCATATGCCAAAATTTTATGGGCAAATTCGCCGACTATCTTCTGACTTTTAAGAATGGAAATATGCACTCCCACACCTTTTTCAACCACTTCATAATTCAAACCAATTTACGTCTCTTATTCTGCTCACTGTGCACATTTTTTTACGAAGCTAATAGGAACCAACTAGTCGTTAATTATTATTTTTTTAAATAAAAATGTTTATAGCTCTTGGGAACCAATCTGTCACCAGACTGTATCTCATGAACCGTGATAGCTAGACAGTTCAAATTTTCATAGATAAATAAATATTGCAGGACATTCCACACATCGCTATCTAGCCCCAAGCTAAGTAACTAGACTAGTGTTATGGGTGCTTGACAACGGATATACTACTTATATATTTTTCTTTTAAAAATACATACTTATAATACATAGAAACAACCAGACCACAGACAAATATCTAAGCATATAAATACTTATCGAACCCGCAGCCCTGGTTTGGCAGTCCTGCATGGTGACTATTGTGCCAACTGGGTCCTCATGCCATATGATGGATGATGTGTTTCTGTTGCTGCTATCTAACAACAAATAAGTACTTATAAAACTGAATCTAATGGTACGGAACCTTAGTCACTTGTAAGTTCAATCACAATCGTGCAAACAATTAGTCACAAACGCATCATGTAGGTCACTGTATCGGCCTTTCGAGAGGTCAGCGAAGGTGGGTGTCCTTAGAAAGGGCTCGCTAACGGCCACTAAATGGTAACCTAACTTGCACCGCTCATCTTACTAATTCAAACGTGTTTGGACAAAGTGTTACATTACGCTAACATTTTCCGCCATTTTTTGTGAATAAAATGCAGCAGTGACAAAATTAACAAATCGATTTCAGAATAGAAAAAAATTATGATCTAAGGCCAGACAAAACCACCATTTTTATCTTGTCTCTCATTTTAGCCCTTTTGAGTCTTTTATTTGACTTTTTCCTAATCTGACCCGAACACGTTTTCAGATCAGCCAGCGGCAACCCGGTAGCGGGTTAGATTAGGAACGGCAAAAAAAAAGATTTTTTTAACTGAGGTTAAAATCCACTGTTTTACATCCATTGTTTCCACTTTGAGATATGAACACTTTGAACACTATTTCAGGTGAGCCTGAAATGGTGTTCAAAGTGTTCATATCTCAAAGTGGAAACAAAAGTTTACACATGTACTAAAAAGTTTTAATACTTTAATAGATTGAAAGAAATTAAGTAGAATATTATAAATTGACAATCCAGTTAGCACAATGGTCACCATGCCGGACTGCCAAACACAGGGTTGCGGGTTCGATTCCCGCCTCAGACATGTATTTATGTCTGTGGTCTGGTTGTTTATATGTATTATAAGTATTTATTTACAAAAGAAAAGTATGTTTGTAGTATATCCGTTGTCTAGCACCCATAACACAAGTCTAGTTACTTAGCTTGGGGCTAGATAGCGATGTGTGGAATGTCCTGCAATATTTATTATTTATTTATTTATTGTTTACTTAGGGAACTTTTCTTATTTTTATAGATTGCTCTATCACATAATTATCTACACAAGCATAATAATTTGCTGATTCTCTTTTTCCAACCAAAGTGCTAAGACACAAGTGCCTATTTCTGTCCCCAGTGGTCAGTGTAAAAGTCCCTAGTTCTACAGGACTTAAAGCAAACCCCAACAGAGGGTAATCAAGTAATGGACCAACGAGCGGTCTCAAGTGTAATAACTTACCTAATCAATGAAAACATGTAACAAACTATTGTTTTAAGGTATTTTAGTAATGTCACTAATGGTGTAAACAAAGTGAAGGACAATAAAATCTTATCAGGATTGGTCGATGTTTATTTCGTAGTCAATGAAATGTGGGTGACAGGTGACAGCAGACCACCAAAGTCGATTCCAACTTACATGGCTTTGAAGATGTCGAACCAGTAAAGTCTTGCGAAGAATTTTACACTAACATTTACCTGTATCTAAAAAGTTGGTGTAATAAATACTTCTAAAGTAGGTATAAGATGGCAGAAATCGGCTTATAGAAGAGATAATAATATAAAGTAAATTAATAGAAAAGTTACCTGCGGATAATAAATAATCTGCCACCATGATTAAAAACTAAATCATTACATAGTATAAAACAAAGTCGCTTCCCGCTGTCTATGCCTACGTATGCTTATATCTTTAAAACTACGCAACGGATTTTGATGCGGTTTAATAGATAGAGTGATTCAAGAGGAAGGTTTATATGCACCCCCTTATTCCAAAACGAGGTTTAAGGATAGTCCGAGATGTGGATTTAAACCTTAGATTTAGACACAGATTTACTCGTGAACTATACTGCCGCGCAAATTTAAAATGCAGTACGCAAAAAAATCGTATTTTTTATTATTACTGATTCTAAGGTTTTGCAATGTGCTCTTTTCAAATCAAAGACCCGTTTTTTTCTATCTAGTCTAGAAGTGTGTAAAACAAAAAGTCAAAACGCAGTTCGTCATTGTTTCATTGATATCTGGTAAGCTAAAACGCAGTTAATATAGTTACTGCGTAGAATTTTGTCCAACAATTAGCTTGTTCATATCAAAGGCTTAACATAAACGCAGTTGGTATGTTTACTGCGTTTATCACTAGGAATCCGTAAAATTTGAGTAAATGAATGGTAGTAAAAAGTGCAGCAGAACTATCTACTGCGTTTTTACTTATAAATAATATTTAAACAAAATAAACCATCTCCAAATTTCAATGCAGTACGCGCAGACCTACTGCGTTTATGACTAGGTGCAACTGAAATATGTGGCGCAACGGTTATAGGTCGTACTTGGATTGGTAGTATCTTGATGTGAATGGTTGTTGGAGGTGTCAGTTGTTAATATTATGAATAAAACAATGATTGATGTTGGAGCGGAATCTTTATTTTTATACTTGAAATCATTTAAAAGATTGGCGAAATGAACTTTGGAAAAGTATTAGAATGATTGGCTTTGTGGCCTCCTACACCGTGGAATCCTAAGAGTGGGGAAAACGGAAGAAATAAAATAGGAAAGCGGCTTCTGCGGCCTAGAAGGGGTCGGTTGGGAGGTTCCCTTGCTTGGTCGGAGGTCGGTGAGGGCTGGCACTAATCAATGGAATTAGGCAGGTTTTTATTTTCGATTATCAGCGGCAAATGTTTTTGTGTTATGCCCGGTTTACGTTGTTCCAGTTCAGCGATCAAATCCAGCGCTGGATTGCTTCCTACTGGAAAAATATAAACCCACACTGAAATGCTTAAGATCTAGTGAGCAATCCAATTCAGAAACTGGATTTGGCGGTCTACTTTTGATTCCAGTACGACCATTCCAGCGCAATTGGAATAATGTAGACAGCCAATCCAGTGCCATTCTAGTGCTGACAGAACAATTTTACAGAAACACGATTCGACAGCTTTTAAATGACGAGTATCATGTAGACGATACCTCCAGTCTATTCGAGTCCAGCGCTACTAAGTGACTAGACTGGAGCAGTGTAAATCGGACATTTTGTCAGACTTTTTGGCTGTGCAAATTCCTCTAGGAATGGACTTCCTTTCTGCTGTGAGAGGTTTTGCGTCTTAATGTGCTTTGACAGGGGAGGATCCAGAGAAGCCTCAGTTTGATCATTGTGATGCAGCTTATATTTTGATATGAAATTTCCCCTTTTAGCTTTGATATGGACAGAGTCTTTCGTAAGTGCGTGGGGCTCATGTTTGCTGGGGCGGGTTGTGAAGGTAGGTCCCGATATTTGTAGAAGTCAGTTATTGTCATGACATGTGCGAAGTTTTTGGTCGAATTAGGCTATTTCACTGCATATCGGCAGGGTCAATGAGGTCATAAATGTTGCCTTTTCATCGCAGTGTTAGTTCCACCTGATGATGGAAACTGTCGGGCGGCAGACATAAATGAATGGCCGTGTTCAAAATATTTAAATTCGATGGTTTCTGTTGCAATCAAATAACTGATACTGCGACGAATGGGTGAAGTTTGTGACTTTGATAATTTGGTTAATGCAGTGAAATTGTAGAATTCGACTAAACATTCTGTACATGTCATGGCAATGGCTGATTTTTGCAGATTTCGCGACTTGTTTTCACAAGCCCGCCTCCGCAAACATGGGCCTCGTGTATTTATGAAGGGCATCGTCTATATTAAAGCTGAAGGAAGAAGTTTTATGTTATAGTGTAGGGTGCATTATGGTGATCGAGCTGAGCTGAGCATTTTTTGGAGTTTTTCTTGTTGAATTGCATTGGGATGTAGAAGCTTCTTACGGTAGAGTCGAGGTCCATTCCTGAAGAAATTTGCATGACCAGAAAGTACGAAATAATACAAAGGCTTTGAGTGCCTGAGAGTGGAGATAAATTTTGGCTTGACTTGCTTGTTTTCTTTCATGAGTGTTCGTTTTTGTCGACCTCTCCTAAGTTGGGTGGCCACCTAGCCGACTTTTTTGGACCGCGGAAACTGCTTTCCTATATATTTTTTCTTGTTTTCTCATTCTTGGGATTCTGCGGTTCGAAGGGCCCAGAAGGGCCACTGAGCTGTTTTATTATTGGTTTTGATACTTGTTGGAAGTTCATTTTGCTAATTTTTTAATAGTTTTAGGTACAAAGGTGAACATTTTGCATCAATATTAATCATTGTTTTATTTAAATTACTAATAACTGACACTTCCAACAATTATTTATAACAAGATACTGCTAATTTAAGTACCGTAACCATTTTATTGATCTATTTTATCTACAATAAATAGCAGTTGGTCGACCTACTGCGTTCTTCCGTTGTTGACCATGTCAAAAATTGAGAGATTTTTAGGTATAAATGCTTTTTTGGCTAAAAATGTACTAAATCTTAATTTATTTTGTATTTTTGTTAGCACATCATCAACTACAATGTATTTTTCATATAAAAAGTCATATCATATAAGCAAAACTTAAACGAGGTGGGCATGGCAGCAAATTTTCGATTCAAAACTTTAAACGCGTTTTTCTCAAAACGTCTAAAATGCCGTACTGCACTTTTAATTTGCGCGGCAGTATAGTCTAAACACTATCCCTATTATTTTCTAGGGGTACTATAGTTCCTAATAGATCATATAGAGATAGTGTTTAGACTATAGTTCATGAGTGAATCTGTCTCTAAATCTAAGGTTTAAATCCATATCTCGGACTATCCCCAAACCTCGTTTTGGAATAAGTGGGGCATAGTTTAGCCACAAACACAAATAATTTGTCTATGTTATATTTTGTCATTCATATCAAGGTTTTTAAAAACCTTTTAATGACCAATTACTCGCAGGTACCTTATTTGGTGCAAAATATGCAATGCATGGCATTATAAATTATCGTGTACTTAATATTTTCTTTTAAATACAATCAAAAATACCTACTATACTTTAATTATTGCTGTCGCATTAACTGCAATAATAATGTATGTACAGTTATATGCTCTTATGTGAAAAGACTACTTACCGTAAGCTTAGTTCAAAACGAAACTTACAACTTAGTTTACTATTTCCATTAATCTGTCTCAACATTAGTAGTAACAAGCTTTGTAAATGCCTCATTGCATTGTGGCTCGCAAACGTATGTCTTGACCAATAATATGACCACGCTTGATCGATGCAGACACTAATGCTTCTTTTCAATTATTGAATGATAAACGGCAATTTGAAGCTATGTTTATTTACTAAATAGATGCGCTATCGATTTGCAATAGACTTTAATAAATATCTATTTGGTATGAAAACTATTTCATGTTTAGGTAAGCAACCTTTTTTAACGCAACTTTTTGGTTAAAAGCCTTTTATGGGCATAGATTGTTTCGTCTATTAATGAATTAAACTAGGCGACTATCGTGTCGGTTCATTAGTTAATTTTATTTTGGTATTCATTGATGATGGAATGCGTTCCCTTGCCAGGAATTTCCACGTTTGAAGTAGGTACCTACTTTCCATTCCTCTTCGATAGCCATGGAATGGTCCAGTGTCCAGTCTGCTAAAAGCAACACGGTCGGCTATACATCGGGCACCGCGCATGCCCGATCCCGCCCTTAGAGTGCGCGTCAAATATTTAAATTTCGAACTGGAAGTGTTCGACCTTTTTCGTTATTTGATTGAATAGAAACTTTTTATTAAAAACTTTTTAACGTTTAAGAAAATATTTTTCAGAAAAATAAGTTTGTTGAAATAATTATCTGGTGATAAGTAGGTAAGTCTGTTAAAAATAAACAAGTTCGTCCGAAAAAGGAATTAGGTATTATACCTATGCCTATATTGCCCATGCATCACGTAGCTACCTAACCTACGAGTATGTCAATCGAACTCGAAAAATTCACCCACCCAAATTCAGGGCTATATCCTAAACTATAAGAGATAGCAAAAAATGCTAAAAGGAGTTGCGTGCCCGATTTACACAAAAACTAAAAGTGCGACTTCAAATATTTGAAAAAGTCATTACCCTAGCCAGGAATCGAACCTATTAATTTTCCAAAAAAATAATTACTATCCTATGATTTTTTACTGATCGATAATGTTGCTGATAGAGATCAATTCCTGGAAACAAACATAGTAGGTATGGCGAGCTCCCTCTTTTGTTTCTACATCTTTTAGTCCTTAAGAGGAAAGGGTACCGGCTCTCTCTCCATACAAACGTAGTCGATTGTTTCCTCCCTGGATAATGAATCTAGAGCAAATATATTTTTTAGCATAAAACTTATAACTGCCATGACCATGCCCCTATTTTATTTTCTGTTTTTTTTACTCTTACTTTCTATGATAATTAGAATATGAAACCAAGACATAGGGGAATAGTCATGGCAGTTATAGGTTTAACGCAACAAAAATATTTGTGCTAGTGTCATTATTCAGGGAGGAAAGACTACGTTTGTATGGAGAGAAAGCCGGGTACCTTTCCTCTTGATAGTTTAATGGGAAACTTTCTCGTATCCCAAAACATAAGTTACTAAATTGTATCTATGCGTTTGTTTGCACTGATAACAGGTTATCCATAGCACAGTGACACACTGCCGTGTGTCGTAATAGTTTCGTAAATACATGTACCCACGCTGCACTCTGCAAATATTTACCTTTTTTCATTTACTTTGCTCTCATGATAAGTTGTGCGTGCGAATAATTACTTGTATGTTAATGTATTATAAAATTGTTTATACTAGTATTAAATAACTAGTTAGTAGCAAGTAGTAAGGTAGTTAGTTGTTTAGTAAAAAAAAACAAAAACAAGGGCCACCTGCCACCTTAATTAAAAACTAAATGTTTCGTAAAAATAGAAAAAAGTACTTAAAAATAGGTCAATAGATAAATATTTGCATTAATTTCAATCTGAAAAACAATTCATTTGTTTATTTTATAAAGAGAATCATGAGTTTTCGATACGCGGCGCGAGTAGGTATTTTCAAAAATGACCCGTATCGTGCGAGAGAGTTTAATTTCGGACGTAATTGCCTTCATTTTGCTTTTAAATAATGTTGCGGGCCGTAACGTTTTTACCCTCTTTATCCTTCACAAAATGAAATAAATTTGGTCTCATTTAGTTCACTGCATCTTATTCTAGGTTTATACGTTTTTCTTTTTTGGTAATTGAGTTTAGTCTATTAAGTACAATTGAAACGCTCGATGAAGTTTTTAAGTCAAAATTTATAGATATTCAGATACTAATAACTTTTATCTTAGGCAATATTTCTTTATAATAAAAACGGTTAAACCTAGTTTTCCATTAGATATAGAACATTTTCAAAAATTATCACAATCGGACTTCGTTTATGGGGGGAAAACGTTATCGCTTTTTATATGGAAAACAGCCTCACACAGGCCTTAAACCCTAAAATCAAGGGTTTTAAAAAAACCTTTTAGTGACCCTTTTTACTTTTACTTGTATACAGGTTGTTTTTCCGCAACTCGTTCTCTTTTGACGATGGAGTAGGCTTACCTGCACCTACTAGCAGTTTAGTACCGTGTCCAGAGGAGAGAACTTGTCAATACTTTTGGACCCAGCTAAGCCGCGGGTTTCACGATGTTTTACTTCACCGTAAGAGCAATGTTATGTATTAAATTACAGAACTTGGAATTAATAGTCATAAAGTGAGAGGTTCCGTCATGATAGAAGAGGATTGCGTGAGGAAGGATATGGGGGAAAGGAGAGTAATCGCAGACTTGACGGGGAATAGAGTGGAGTGGAAAAGGCTAGCCCCACATCATCTCACCATAATGATAGAAGAGGTGGAGTAATTGGGTGTGGGAGGATATGGGAGAAAGGAGAATAAACGAGGACTTGACGGGGACAAAACTGACCCCACATAGTGGGAAAAGGGAAGGAAGAAGAAGATTATGATCAGTTATAGTTAAAGAGGATGTTCTACATTCTCTGATTATATCATCTCTTTACACTTCCAAAAATTTCCTTTGAAGTTTGCGCAGGCGCATCGCCCCTTCTTTAAGGCTTGTTCGCTTTAGAATATATCTAACCAGCAACTAGGACCAATAGTTCAAGTAGCTTTACCAAAGTGGAACCATAAAGATTGTAAATTTTCAATCGGAAATGAAAGTATAATCCCTAACGTGTAATATATACATTTTCCATCAAATTGTTGCCAGGCTGTATTAACACGATCCAGATTCGTAAATGAGTCATATTTCACAAGTATGAGTAGATAGGTAGGTATAGTACTTGTTGAGCTGTAATGTTTGCGCCTTATCTAGTCACTTCCGGTTTACACGCCGTAATGGCATTGCTTCTTATAAACCCGTGAGAAGCTTTATTGACTGAAGTTTGGATGGGTCTGTCCCTTGATTTTAGGAACTAAAGTGCGGTAAGGATCTTGATGAATGTATCGACTATGAAAATTAATTTGATATTGTCTTGGTTTAAGTTAAAGTTGGGTTAGTTATATTGTTGACTAGCTGCGTTTTGTGGCGGAAAATCAAGAAAAATAGTGCCAGCGGCGGTTGCAGTGCTTCGTTAATAATTCAGTTATTTATAAAGTGGATTTTGATGTAATGTGTACCACTACTTTTTTTTAGAAAATAACGCTATTTCAGCAGTAAAAACCAAATTCTAAATAGGTTGAGTAGTTTTTAAAGACAAAAGTGACAAACAGACAGATGATTTTTAATGAATTCGTCTTATTCTAAGACCTCTTGTCTCGATTTTTTTAAATTTGCCTTCAAGTACAGGTTTTTTTATTGATTCACACGTTTGTTAAATCCTTGTGGCAATGTACAGTCAGCTGCATAATTGCAGCCCCAGCCCGGTAAAGTTCGATAATTACTATATTATAGGAATATTTCATTTTGATAATTTTTGTTTGATAAATTGATGAGTTAGAAGACTTTAAACTTCAACTAAAGCAAGGCGCCTAGAATCTTGCTTGTGTTGAAATAGTACATTGCGATACAAGTGTGGAAAATTGATCTTTGCATAGAGGCGGTTTAACACGCGCGACCGGTACGCGAGTGCGTTTAACAAAGCCGAGATACAAAGATCAATCCACACGTTTATCGTACGACGTTTTTTATCACAGTTACGAATAAGAAAAAGACTTGTTAAAATAATAAACCTCGTCTGACATACAATATTTTTTAGGGTTTTTTCCATTTGTTTTTGCGTCATCACGTAAAATTTTACGTCAACCACTTTTGCTAGCTTAAAACCTCTTTGTTGGTACCTACCTTTTTTATACATCATAACTGTATAACCCAGATAAATTAAGAATGTTTCATCTACCTAACGTGTAATTAGCAGTGGGATACGTATTTAACTTATCGGAATAACGTTTTAGCACTAGTTGGTTATTCATAATACATACATAACTCACGCGTGCATAAAACGTTGCATTATGAGCCTAAAAGCGGTTTAATAAGATCCACTTTATGAGCAACAGTGATAAAAAAATTCTTATAACAGCCGTTTCGTAGCTCTACCATACAGTTATCTAGGTACCTTACCAAGTAGGTATACTTATACACCTAAAATCTAACACTATGTAAATACGTACGTACTAATTCCTAAATCTGTTTGTTCCAGGAAGTTATCAAGGAAATATGAAACTGCAGCATTCGCGATGCTCAAAATTTCCGGTGCTGTGACGTAACATCACATAAATAAACCTGTATTTAATTATATACATAATGGATAATTTTTATGTGTCATAAACATAACATAAACAAAGTTAACATAAAATGAAAAGAGTCAAGTTTAGATCGAAGAAGTAATTGGTATAAGTAAAATGGAGGAAAGACACTTTCTCTGGAAGATATTTTTATGGTAAGTGTGTTAGATTATTTTAATTAAAGTTTATAGATTGTTAGAGTAAATGTAACAAAGAATTAAGTCAGAATTATGTGGGCAGGTATTTTAAGAACCAACAACCCACGGTTTTGATCGCGTAAAGCCCGGTACTTGGAAATATCGGGATAAAAAGCAGCTTATTACTAGTACTTAGTACTTTGTTAGAATTAATTTTGTGTTTTGTTTTTATGGTACAATAAAGTGTTTTATCTATCTATCTATCTTATTTTTTCTAAGTTTTAACTTAGAGAACTTTTATTATGCAATAATTAATTTATAAATACCGTCAGTTACAAAACACTTGTAAAACTAAACAGTAATTTATTTGTAAAGTCTATTATTTCGTCCATAAATTTAGATTTTAAGACCTATCAAGTCATAAATTCATAAATCAAACTGATTATATGAAATTTTGCGTCTAGGTTGAGGCTGTAAAAGTGTTTTAATCGGCCTGAAACATGTATAGTGTCTTAGAAACGGTACATTTATCGATAAATAAGTATTTTGATTTGCAATTTTGACATATATTCCAACTAGATAAGATGTTATAATTAATAATATGTTTTGTTATAGTCGCAAAAAATACAAATAGATAGATAGATAGATAACTTTATTTGTACAACACAAGAGTAAACAGAACGCGATATACACAAAGTAAAGTAATAGCTAGAAAGTATAAGTTGCACAAATGGGCGGCCTTATCGCTGAAAGCGATTTCTTCCAGGCAACCTTTGGATGGAAAAGAACTGATTTAGCTTTGATGGTAGGTTGTGAATTTACACAAGCAAGATACCAAACATAATCTTATAATAAGTGATAAGTAGTACAAAGTACTTACATAATTATTACTTAAAAATATCAAAATATACTCATAACTAATACATACCAATATTTATTTATGTACACAGATACATACAAATAAATACATAAATAAAAATAATTTAATTCGTGACTACAATGTGCCTACTAATTACGCTTACACCGTTAAACAAACATTTTTATAAAGCCGTTTATTGAGTATGTGAACAATGCCTTATAAAAGATTCCTTTAAGAGCAAAAAATAACAAAAATTATACGGTTTATTGAAAAAAAGTGTCCAGTCATGGTAAAAAGAGGTCAAGTACATAGTGTCTGAAGGTAGAGTGTCCTTTGTAGTTTGGAAGCTAACGGCTGTCGAGGTGGGTAAACAACTGAAGATGAACTTCGGACATAGTCCTATTAGTTTAAAATAAATAAGTTAGTTGTGACCTGTCAATCATTAAATAACTCACAAAGAGTCAGTTAAATTTATTCTTTGTTAACTTCTTAGTCAAAGACCTACATTTCTGAAAATAAAATCGAATAACTTTGCGTGACTTTACTCTACTAAATACAGTTTAAAATTTGCATGATTGATTAAATATGGCGTGACTTGGTGACATCTGTAGTCTTTGTAGTCTGAAGCTTTCCAGTTTAGTCCATTCCAGCGACAACTATGGCTTGAATCTTAGTTGACCTTACCGACTGGTCATAAATGTCGGTTTTGTCGCATAAATGACCAAAAATACATACATTTTTGGCGTATTGCGGTATTAAAATCCGTCAATTCGTAAAAGCAATAACAGTCCAGGGGTTTCACCCAATAAGTAGGTATAATTTTAAAACAGCAAACCGCAAACATCTATCTACCCTAGGGTTGCCAACTGCAAACTTAGAAATCCAGAAAGAAATACCAGGACATTTCGGTTTTAAGACAGGACTATAATATAATATATAATGCAGTACCTAATTGTTTTATGCACTAAATAAAACAACTAATAGCAATCACATATTTTTATTGGTGTGTTTTTTATTGTCAAATTAAATGGATAAATTATGTTTTTAATCATAAATATAAATCATTACTACCTTTCTAAGTAAGTCCTGTAATAGGACAAATTTTTACGTCTTATCTTTATTTTTATGGTATTTTTAACCACAGAAATGTCGCTTAACATTTGTGGTTGTCTTAACAAATAATCATAAAACTTTTCACAGTTCATATCCATGTTGTAGATAATTTAGATTATTGCAGCAACTGTTGCTGGAAGTAACCGATTTCTCTCTTTTGACCACTGTGTATTTATAAGTGAACTTTTCTACATTAGCATTGTGCCCCGGAATACAGAAAACATATTCAACCGCCTTCCGTAATTCTGCGTACTGTTCCTCGGACACGCACTGTTTGAAATATTGGAGACACAAGAAGTTTAAGGTGTTTTCTTTTTATGTAGAATCTAAGTTATGACTCAAGTTGCGCGTGAAATTTAAAGCATAGATCCTTAACAGGACTTTTTAAAAACTCAGGACGATGCTTATAAACTATCCAAGACAGCCCAGGATACCCCAGAAAGCAGGACATGTTCTGGGAAAATAGGACGGTTGGCAACCCTAATCTACCCCTCATTACTCCGCCTCTATCGCTAAATTAGTTTGTACCTGCTGTTCAAAAGCATTCATGTTTATAGTCCACTATACGAGGAAATTAAGTTTGTTTTATTACTATAAACGGTATAAATAACGTGACCATATGTTCCGTTTTGGGCGGGACAATCCCGCTTTCAAACTATGTGTCCCGCTGTTCCCGGCAAGGGAAGAAATGTCCCGCTTTCATAATATAAAGTGTCCCTAAACATTGTGATGACTTTCGGGGAAATCAATGCAGAACCGAAGATCTATACCAATTTGAACTGTTGGAAACATGAAAAATTACTTGGCTTAGTTCTACGAAAGTTAGGTTAGAAGTTCTATAATAACCTAACTTAACCCACTTTCCTGGGCTGGGTATATAACATCATTGCCGGCAATTAATTTGGTACAAATATTACAATATTCTTTCGTTTACAATAATATAGCTCAACATTTTCTTTGAACAAATTCTGTAGTTGTCCCGCTCTGTCTATAGAAAATTATGGTCACGTTAGGTACAAAGCAACATAGTTAAAGCCGTTCCATTCCACTGGTGTCATGATAGTGGTAACAACCAATATCCTGAGGCAGCGACTTAACTGAGTGCTTATAACTGTTTATAGCAGTGTTAAATCGTAACCATTCATATTTCGCATTGGACCTATCATTTTCTTATTGCTGTTTGTTTGGTGAATGTTATTTGTCGATCGTAAACTTTACCTTTGTTTTGACAATATTTAAATACTCTTAGAGTACTACTGATTTATTGTTAACGATAATATTACAGTTCGTTCAATTATATTGTAAGGTAGACACTTACATAATATATTCATATAATTGCAAGCTAAGCATGACGTTATAAATTAATAAAAAATGAACATCATTCCAAGTAAAAAAAAATAACAAATAAGGTTTTAAATCTTATTGAAAAAATTTCATAGGATTAGTCAAGTATTTCGTCTTCATCAAAATATCTCAGTCCAAATAAATACGGTCGATCTATATAGCTTTGTTAAGCACGTGGAGTTCCTAAATGTAATTCTTTATGTCTTCATTTGCTTATTTATTTTTCATTAAACCTTATATGTAAGTAAAGCCTTTTAAGCGGACATTGCTTTGAATATATTTAATAGCCAAAGGTCCCATACTTGCTTTTAATTAACGTAGTGTTAAAATACCTTTAAACTGTAATTTTAACTCGTTTTGATTGAAATTTTCTCTTTAATGGTGGCATTGGGGTAAATACAAGTCAAAACGATTAAATTTCTCTTTATATCTTTACTCTTGCAACTCTATATGTTATTAGTATAGTTATAATCTATAAATAGAGAGTGAGAACTGACAAAATTACTTAACGTATTAAAAAGGTTATTTCAAACAGAGAGCTTTTCAAGAAGTGGAACATTGTAATTATCTATGGATATTAAAATCGTGTCAAACAAGTAAATGGCAGAGGGATAAATAAATAAACATCGTATTTTGGTAATGTTTGTCTATCAATTTGTTTAATAGTGCTTCAATCTTAAACACATTTGCAATGCACTGGTTAATATTTACAAACAATTCGTGATTAAACGTTTGAATGTGGTAATATATCGCTGCGTGATCTGCTCTCTATCGTAGACCGCTGACTGCTGCCTAAGGCCAAACGTAAATCCAATTAGTACTACTGACATGTTTATCTTTCATTTTATTATCTTGACTCTTAGCACTTTTTGTTGGATTTCCATTGATTGTTATTTATTTAGACAATTATTTGCCTTGTTATTTGTCATGAGCGGCCAATAAAAGCTTTCTCAGACGTCTCGTTATTGTTATGAATGGCAACTATTGCTTGTTCAATCAAAGTGACAGACATAAAACGGCATAAGTTTTCATTCTGAACGATCTCGTAGTGATTTTACATAAAAATAATTGGTATCGCCACTTAATAAACCACTTAAGATGTTCATTAGGTCAGTTTACGTTCGTCGTTCCATCGTTTGATCGTTTTAATGTAGTATAGTAGTACTGTAGAGATGCACCACATCTCCATCGAACGCCGGACGTCTAATGGAGTTGTCAGCTTGCGCAACTCGGTCACAGATTAGGTTATAGGTAGTTGGTTAAAAATGCAGTGAGAACGGCGTGGGTGCCGACTGCTGACCCTCCAGGGCTGTCAACGAGAGATAACAACTACTGCTTCCCGATAAATCGACAGTCATAAAATGCGCCAAAACTATTTAATGGTGTAGCTCCTTGAGAACCAAATCGTGAACGTGGAATCGATACAAGAGCGGATATATAACCAACGCTATCAAACTACTTACGAATACAAGTTGTAAATTTTTTTGTAATAAAGTTTCTAGGCTCAATATCGGATTCAATAGTCAAGCAGTTTCGTTTATTATCACGTAATTGAAGTCAAACTTTAATAATAAAACTTACAACCCCACCAGCCCATTTAGCCTGTAGTTTATTAATAGTTCTATGCAAACCGGAAGTAGTCCTTGACAGGGATAATCGCCGGTTTGGTGTCCACATCACACTTTGGTATTAAACATGTTATTTTAAAGGACCTCTACTTAGGTGTTGGCTTCGGCTCCACGCAAGTTTTCCAAAGGTTCGGGGCTCCATACCCTCGTGACACGGGAAACTCACAGCCCTATCCTAATCAAATCTACTCTAAATCGGGAAAGTGGAAAGACAAAGTGAACACTGTTCACCCACAACTGACCATATACATCCGAAGACAAACGTTACCTAGCATTTGTTAGTTGAAGGGTAAAGTGGACGTTGTTAGAGCTCGTCTATCCATTTCGTTGTAAATCGTGTGAGTCTGTGAAGCTTACATCGGGGTAAACTGACAAATTGTTAGTACAGCGAAGATGATAATTGCAGTTGTTACCTTGTTAAAGTGACTCCTATCTCCGTATTCTTGTTTTATTAGATAGATGGATTGGTTTAAAGGGATGAGATCAGTCAGTCATATTTAGTGTTTACTAATTACTTATTATATCAATGCAATGAATATGAATAATAGGGCACCACTCTTAATTATTTTTAACTTTCGTTCCCAGGGTTGGTGTAATAGTTCAAATTGTAATGTCAACTGCTTCTGTTTCTATTTCTGCAAACTTGACGACGACGGAGTCACCAGCTGCACTTCAACCCCAGGTATCTTATGAAATTATTATATTTTCGTTGTAATTTTTAATTAATCTCTAAGTTTATCTTGAATTCCTAAATAAGCGTTTAGATGGTTAACAACATCGCGTTGATCATTATCAGTTTAATTGTTTGTAATACCTAAGTAAGTAAGTACTTACTCTCGCGCAGAATTGTGGGGATTGAAAGAAAATAAGAGAGACCTTCGCTGCTGCAGTAGGCCACTATAAAAAATGACTTACTCGTATTCACGAGTAAAATGTTAGTATTTATTCAAATGTTAGGTAAATTCTTTCAGATAATAGAAGATGCGTCACCGACGGGATACGCGTGGAGTTCTTGGAGTAGCTGGAGTTTGTGTTCGAGGACTTGCGGTGGAGGAGTGGCAACGCAGGAACGACTATGTTTGCCAAGGTATTCACGATTAACAAAACTTTACCTATAAACTTAGTCTCCATATACCTACACTAAATCTATTGATGAACATGTGGTGACGCTTCACATCACCACCAACAGCTGGCGCAACTAAGCCGATCGTAGATCCTAGATCGCGCAAGCAAAGTTTTTCTGAAGATAAACTCATATACAAGTTCCAACGAAACATCGTCGTAGGACCGCGGCCTACTGGGTATAACACCTGCCCGGTGGAAGATTTTCCCTTTATATACAGTTTTTATAGTATTGATAGATAGATGGATAGATAAACATTTTATTTGTACAACACACAAAACATTCAAAATAACAAAAAAGGACGAGAAAGCTTATTAACTACGAAATTGTACAAACAGGCGACCTTATCGCTTAAAGCGATTTCTTACAGGGACCTTAAGGGGACTTACCTTAGGATGGACAGGGTCTGTATTGAAACCACATAAAATAAAATACAATTAAAAATCAAACAAAATCAAATTAGGATCAAATATATTTGAACACTTACCTTGATCCAATTCTGTAGTAACTTAATGCAGTAGGTACGCAAAAAGTGAATTATGAAGAAATATAAAAGAATTTATAGTTCAACTTTCACTCCATAAAATAACGTCTTTTCACTTTTTAAAAAACAACCAGCTGCCACCTTAAATGCCCTTTGATACTATTCGGGCATCATATTTACAAACATCCATTAAATCTATATCATCGTTAACTCGATTACTTTCTCTTTAACGAACCAAAACAACAAATTTTCAAATAAATTGTTTCCGACATTCATGCCGACACGTTAAACATGTGTTGCTATTGTACCTAATATGAGGGCGAAACTTAACCGTCGATAATTTAACACGCCTTTTAAAGTAATTCTTTAAAGTGTTTTATGTTTAGAGACGCGTGAACGTTTTCAGACATGGTTTGAAACTAGTACTTAGGTTTTAAGGCAAGTAGAGAAAGCACTGAATGTTATTCAAGCAAAACAAGAACTAGGTATAAGTACATCACTATCACTACATAGTATAAAATAAAGTTACTTTTCGCCGTCCCTATATCCCTATGTCCCTGTGTCCCTTTGCATGCCTAGATCTTTAAAACTACGCAACGGATTTTGATGCAGTTTTTTTAAATAGATAGAGTGATTCAAGAGGAAGGTTTTTATGTATAATACATGCATAATATAGCCGTGCGAAGCCGGAGCGGGTCGCTAGTAACCTAATAAGCATCATAATTATTGTTGTCAACATCATTATTTCATTATAGATTATCATTAATTTAAGCTTACACGAATTTCACACGTTGTGTGAGATCCAGACGCGACTACCGACGCTACTCAATGAATAGGTAATAGTTACCTGCAATTTCGACCACATAGGATTTGAAATCCTTTCATAATGGATGGTTATGTGTAAGTATGCCAAATAGCCCGATCAGACCATTAGTAACTGAGCTGAGCAATCAGGATTTTGTATTTTATATTTATAAATATGTAGGTAGGTATATAGTATATAGTTACAACAAAATTAGAAACCCATAGCTCAAAGGCAAAACTTTTACTCCATTCATTCTCACTTTAATAATATTTAAAACTGTACAATAAGACATAATTACACGGCTAAAACCAGTTATAGAAAAGAAAATCCGATGAATTATGTTGTAAGCAACAGTAAGTTATAATTTGATTGAACACGACACGACTTCGGTGGCATTTTGGATGTCATTGTAAATTATCGCCGGTTCGTTTGCGTTTATCAAGTTGTTGACGTGTGCGATTTAGTGTTTGTTGATTATTCTATTGATAGACTTGCTAGCTGCTATGGGTGGTCTAAAGTTTAGATCTAACTTGTGTCCCTGACATTGTGTAGCTACGCTTTTAAGACTTTGACGACATAAGAAGTTTCGTTTGATGTTTTGAGAAGCAATCTTCATATAGTCTGATTAAATATGGAGACACTTATTATAATACTAAAATAAGTATCTGTAAAACTAAAAAAAAAAATAACAAATCTAATTCATTGAAATGATGATCTAAATCTTTTAGATGAAAATGCCATATTTTTTTAGTTTTAAAACTATTTAACTTAACTGGTAGGTATGACCAAACAGTGCTAGTTAAATTCAGTAAGGTAGAGTTTCTCAAAGCATTTGTCTATTCTCATAATTGTCTTAAAATGTAATGTACTTAGGTAGATAATATTTCTTTGGCAAAAATCTAGCTCTGATTTTATTCCCGTAAAAAACACTTCGGCTTTTCCGTAATATTGTAATCGCAATTAAACTATAACATCACACACAAACTCCATAATCTTACTTTCACGTTAAAATCTTGTAAGTATAACATTTTAAAATCCCATAACATTTCAAATTGGCTTTAAAATAAGTATTTTCACGATAATTTCGCTAACGTAAAGCGTTCTTAACATAGGTCAGAGGTTAAATATGCCCTAGCGACCCGGCGTACCGTTTTTATCAGGTAAATTAGGTAATGGAAACCCCGTAGCGAGCGGAGGTTGTAACAACTTGTTATTGTGCGTTTAAGCATTGATTGCTTGCGCTCTAGCATGTTGATTGACATGCATCAGCTCCGATATAGCTGGTAATGAGCATGCGATTACAGCCCATTACACAAACAACACAAATAATATTTTCGGGAACACGTTTCACTAATGAGATATATTGATGCGACGTGACGGGAATGCATGTTCAGCTTTTGTACATGTGCTGTTTTCACGTTTATAATCGTTCATCTACACGTTTATCGTGCAATAGTTTTGTTTATTCAAACACTTAACTGTTAATATATTTTATGTTTTATATGTCAGCAATTTATCCTAGCTATAAAACGCTACTAAAGGGCTATTAAAGTAACTGAGGACACTTCACTCAGTGCCATCTAGCCCCAATTAGGCTTATGTTATGGTTGCCAGATAACAGATAGAATACTAATTTACTTTTATTTTGTAAAATACTTTGAATGAAAGATTCGTTTTAAATATTTTTCTTCGAAATACGTCCAGAATTGAAGTTCAAATTTTTAGGACTTCAAGTAACGCCTCAATACTAATCTATTTACTGAATTGCTTTCGAGCGGACGGAGTGTTGGGAGACCAGCTCGCTGTTTGTGGCGTCGTATGGCCAGCAGTGGACGTGTATGGACTGATATGATGATGATGATGAATTTCTTTCGGATTCATTGTCTACTGGCATGTCATATTCTCATTTTTTTTACTACCTAATTTGACGTCGTGTTTGTTTAAAGTGTGTTTGTCATGGTTTGCGATTCTTAGGGTGAACATAAACTACTACCACATTGGAAAGTAACCAAGTTGTTAACTAACTATGTTGCTGCATACTAACTAATTTTAAATATGCAGTTTGAGTTTGCCCTTACAGTGACTGGATTAGATTTATGTTTAAATTTACAATTGGAAGTCATTTTTGGCAACGTTTTAACGCTTCTTCAATTTTAATCACATGCAAAATAAGAAAATAATTTTCTGTCCTAATAAAAAAAGTAAATTTCCAAATTGTTGTTTCTTTAATGACACTCGTTGATGTCTTTTCTATGACAGATTTTGATGATCGATCGATGTTTTTAGATTAAGTGACCTTTTTTCCATGTTATTTTTTTCAACATACAAGCTAGTATTTTTCAGTAGATCCATGATGGATCTGGGAAGAAACCGATTAAGAAAGAAAAATCTTAGTAGATCCACTATTTGAAATCTGGATCTGGATCCATCCTAGATCTGGCAAATGAATCTTCTGAGAATGACCCTTTTCAAAAGATCAGAAGCAACTTGGACACCGTATATATTAACTCACACCCTATAATTAATAGACAACATCAATTCTCAATTTGAAAATTCATTAACCGTCTTTTCCTGCGCAGGATTACTTTAGATTACAGGCGCCAGGGCATGTAATACAAATCTGAGATAACAAATCGTTAATTCTACTAACTAATCGATATGTCCGTTATACCCTTATACCGAAACTAGTCGTGTACAAATGAATGTTCTGGAGATAATTGTAACGATCCGTGAGTTCAGGATTATTATGGATAGATACAGAGTCCTGTTATGTAGATAAGTAGGTAATCAAAATGCAGTCATTCTTAATTAGTTAGGGTGCCGGCGGCGGCTACAGAGTTTTCTTTATCGATTAACTTAGTATTTGAAGGATAATATTTAATAATTTTCAATTAAAGGCTTGTTTAAATAGTAAGTAGTGTTTTATTAACTGACTCATGTCACACTAAGTTGCGTCGATTATTCTTGGGATTCCCGGTTCTCAAAACATCCCTATAAATAAAATTCTCGTGTCGCGGTGTTAGTTATCTATGTCCACCTAAACGGCTGAACCGATTTGTATGATTTTATTGTGTATATTCGTTAGGTCTGAGAATCGAACAACATTTGTTTTTTCTTTTTTTTATATACGGCAACGTTAGTCGAGACAGCATTTTAGTCAAAATCTATTTATTCTTTTTCGACTTGATTATGAGCAATGTTCATTGGGCATCCTGCTGACATCTTGTCATAAAACATGGTCGACAAATTACGACGAACTCCATTTGTCATAGCCACAGAACACATTTCATAACCCCACCAATAAAGGGACGTGAAATATTGTCTTCTACGCTGTCAGGACACGAGCATTATAATTGAGAAATGTATTACGATACTTGGGGCGATGTTTTTATTAGTTATTGACTTTTTAAAAGGATTTTTCTTTATCCTTATTTTTTATTTACCTTTTAATTCAGGGAACTAGGCCCATTACAAAAATACCATAAAAATTAACATTATATACCATCACTATCACTACATAGTATAAAACAAAGTCGCTTTTTCTGTCCCTATTTCCCTTTGTATGCTTAGATCTTTAAAACTACGCAACGGATTTTGATGCGGTTTTTTTAATAGATAGAGTGATTCAAAAGAAAGGTTTATATGAATTATACATGCATAATAAGGCCGTGCGAAGCCGGAGCGGGTCGCTAGTAATTTATAAAATCTCCATTCTTTCGTCATACAACCAGGCAGACTGATATGCGACACCGATTCATGGTAGATATTTGATATTTTTTGACGTGTACAATTTGGGCCTTCAATTTGTGAGTGTACTGGTTGTCTAGGAAAGTGTGCTACGTTTTAGACCGCATCGTTACCTACCATCAGGCAGGTGTGATAGTGATGAATCTATAACCTATCATTTGAAAAAAAAAAAAAAAATGTTATTATTAGTCTAAAGACTATGTTAGTATCATTTACAGTATAATAATGTCTACGAGTAGGTGTGTTCTTATAGAATTTGTTCCTCGAAAGCGTACGAGTTTTGGTTTGTGGTATAAAGTTATAAACATAAAAAAGGTTAGTTCAGTCTACTTAGTTTGTAGATATTTATTTATTTTATGTTACACGAAAAGTACAGCTAAAATTTTAACAAAATATATAAATAATTAGTTATAGAAAGCGAATTACAGATAATCACAAACAAAAACAGACGAAGATAATGTAAGTAAAGAATAGAAAGTCAAATTAAAAAAAAAAACGAATTGTTTTAGCATAATATCAAAACCTAAATCTTTTATCTAAATCATTGGACTAATAAGTAATTAGGTATAAAAGAGTCACATTATGAATATTTAAAAAATAAAAGACAAAACTAAAGGCACAAGACACTTTAAAGCCAATTTTTTCAAAAAACCCGATGCTTCAATTAGTCGTAAAACGCAATTAATACATTTTGAACGCAAACAAAACGACAAGAAGAAATTGCATAGAAAATAATAAATAGATAAACGCGTAAGTACGCGATATCGGCGTAAATATGTATACAAATGTACAACTAAACAAACAACGGAAATTAGTTACCTATCTCTATGAGACATCTCAAACAATATCTTGCCGACAGTTATTTGTATACACCCAACACCCCATTACAATATTTCATATTTGATCACACCTATAATTAATTTTACACTAAGCTTATGCAGAAACTTTAAGATATCATCTCTAATGGCGCCAAGAAATGTAATGATGCTGTCTATTGGAATCTGTTCCATGATAAATGTGGATAGCAGGATCAGATCTTTCAATGTTAATGAATATTCATAGTCAAATGTATGCATTACTTACACTAATGTAAACTAATATACTGGACTGTTATGAAGGAAGATTTGTTAAGGCACAAAATAACAAGATAGGATAATATATCAGTGTTTTTATTTTTTGACTAAATTAGATTAACGCGTAAAGAGCTATTTGTTAGTGTGTCGTTGATTTCATTAGGAGCTTTGGTGTTGCCGCGTCTTCGGATTCTGTTTTATTTGGTTTTATGATTTACTGTGGTTCCAATTAGAGAATCTTTACTTATTAATTAATAAGGGAAATTTACAGGGTTATTGGAAAATATTTAAGAAAGCGTTTGGGGGTTACTTTTGTGCAACCTAACAATAATTTTTTGCTTCACGACTTTTGGAAATCCAAACATTTTTCAATTTCTTGAGATAAGTTAATTAAAAAATCAGCTGATTTTTAACCCCCGACGCAAAAAGAGGGGTGTTGTAAGTTTGACGTGTCTCTCTGTGTATATCTTTCTATTGCATCGTAGCTCTAGAACGGATGAACTGATTTTGTATTTCTTTTTTATTATAATAATTCAGACTTAGAACAGTCGCTGAAAGGTTGCCTGGAAGAGATTGCTTTTAGCGATAAGGCCGCCCATTGTGCCATATATTTTTTCATATTTAGTTTTTATAATTTTTTAATTTTTATTTACTTTTTTTTTTAATATTATGTAGGTACTTACCTGAGTACTTTGTTAGAATTAATTTTGTGTTTTGTTTTAATGGTGCAATAAAATATGACGACCTCTGTGGCGCATCGGGCGAACACCCGACTGCGACGCAGAAGGTTGCGGGTTCGATTCCCGCCGGGAACAAGTATTTATGCTGACCATAAATTCTTGTTTCTGGTTCTGGGTGTTTCCTATATGTATAATATGTATATTTTACAAAAAAAAAAAGTATATAAGTAGTTTATCCGTTATCTGGCACCCATAACACAAGCATTAAGTTGCTTAGCTTGGGGCTGGATGGCGATGTGTAATATGTCCTGAAATATTTATTATTATTTATTTATTATTATTATCTAACTAAAACTTCAAAATAGAAGTATAATCTTAAGGCTAATGATTTCTTTATATAAGGAAATAACAGTGGTAACAGCTGATTATCGGGTAGGTAAACATAACCTCAATTTTGACGTGACAACGTTTTATAAATTGGTTTGCCGGGTGACACTTCAAGAAACTGCGTTACGCTCCGCTGACGTTATGCGCTCACAATGAGAGCGAGTGAGAGGCACGCGGGCATGGTTAGCCCGCCTAAGAGCGAGAGAGACAGACATAAAAAGTGAAAGGCACGCGTCCCTTCCACTCGAGCACAGTTGTTGTCACGTAAAACTTTCGCCCGTATACCGACTTTACAGGCAACCAGTTTTGTGTCATAAAACCTATAACTGCTATGACTATGCCCCCATCTTTTTTTCGAAATTTTTGTAAATTTCCAAAACTTGTAAAACAAAAGTTGATTGTTAAGATGTCAACCACTTGCTTAAATTGCTTATATAATAAACAATAACCCTGTAGAAGTGGATGGAAGAAAAGTAACTGAGTGCAAATAGCTTTTTGAAGAATACATTTAGATTCGTTTGACCTGTTTCCGCACTTAGCCTCTTTATTTGGGCCTTATGATGATTAATAATTATTTTATTTGTTGTTACAGAAGCTCTGATGTATCTGTAAATGGAACTCTACCACCCCCAGTGATCACAGTGAGGGTGACTCGGCAAACGCATAGTCAAGACTGCTCAGGAGTAGCGAAACGATATCGAGAATGCAATACTCAGGTAATTAATTTAATCTACTTATTTTACTTATAAATAAATATAAAAAAATATATATAAAAATCTAATATTATAAATGTGAAAGTTTGTGTATGTATGTGTGTTTGTTACTCCTTCACGCAAAAACTACTGGACCTATTGCGATGAAATTCGGTAAGTATGTAGATAGCTGGAGGTCTGGATTAACATATAGGCTACTTTTAATATCGATATTATCATGGGATCGGGACTTACGCGGGTGAAACCGCGGGGCGCAGCTAGTAAAACTTTATATAAAGGTTTAATCAAATTTTATTGTAAGCATTTGGTTGTTTTAGCCGTGTTCTGCCGAACCAAAGAGTCTTAGAGCGGAACAATGCGCAGGGTATGATAGAAGACCATTCAGAGGACGGTTTTATACGTGGGTGCCATACATTGATGGTGAGTTAATATTTGTAGCTCCTAAAAGGCTGAACAGCGCCATCTGTTATTGAGTAGCCGTAACCAAATATGTTTTAGTGTTTCTACTCCTACTATATTTTTAACCGACGAAAAAAACGGAGGATGTTCTCAAGGCGACACATAGATTTAATTATTATTGTCATAAAGACGTCTTATAAATTGGTAAACACCTGCACTCTCAACAAAGTGTGACGTCATGCGTTATTGACAAGTAACCTTACAAACGTTATTGACAAGTAACCATAGAAACGTTATTGACAAGTAACCATAGAAACGTTATTGACAAGTAACCATAGAAACGTTATTGACTAGTTACCATAGAAACTTTTTATTGACTAGTAACCATAGCAACGTATTGAAGTAAGTACTTATGCAAAATGGTAATGTCAACGATATAAAAGAGTTCTTAAGACGTTATCACGTAAAATTATAGTCCGTAAACCGACTTTACAGACAACAATTTTCATTTTTTATTTTTATGTATGATCACCGATTATACTCAAAAAGGTTCAACCTATTAAGATGATTCTTTTCTTCTGCTATTAAGATTACTGCTTATTATTTAAGCAGGTAAGTATGTTAACGGAATGTATAATAGTTAGGTAACTGGAGTTGACAAATTATCACCTTTGTAGCGTGCCAACATTCACCGCACATCGTCTAACTTACCAATGATCTGCCAAGTCCCTACTTACAAGGACATTTTTACCATCACGTCCACTTAAACGGTGAATAGGTTAAGCAAAATGATGACTACGGAAATCCAAACATTTGCTTTAAGACTACAAAAACTTTTTTTATTTCTTACGAAGGCAAGAAATGTTTGCGGCTCACCTTGGCCAGAGACAAAAAAAAATCTATATATTTACGATAATAACGACTTGGAACGATGATGTAGCTTGAAATGAACATAGGTACATATAAAATACGCGACGAATTATTATTGTTCTTAATTCGTCGCGTATTTTATAGTAGGTACTTATGTGTATTTCATTCATGGTCCTTTTTTGAAGTCGTTAATTTATTTTTCAAAAATAAGTTCACAGGTTGTTACTTTAAAGTGTTATTAAACCTAGACAAGGGAATTTTAATGGTTTCCAAAAATCGTTGTCCCCAGTGGGATTAGAACATAACATTCCCTGCTTCACCTAAATAAATTTTCCTTTAACATTTGTGTCGTTAACCAGGCAACTCTCCTTGCACGTTGAATTGTCGTCCTCTCGGGCAGCAGTTTTACGCGTCGCTTGCTTGGGTCGCCGATGGGACTCCCTGCACGAAGCCTGGACACCGGGCCATCTGCGTACAAGGCACTTGCAAGGTATGTCTTTATAACTAATACTTTTTTACTATTTTTTGAAAACGTCTAATAAATTGGTGGAACACCGGCATTCACAATAAAATTTACATGTTCCGGTACCATGTCGCCGTCATGTTCCTTGCCATCATGTTCCGGTACCATGACGGCGTCATGGTAAACATTATCTTATCTTATCTTGTATATCGAGGGCTGACAAATAGCCAGCAACACTTCGACCCATTGGGATCTTTTGTGTTTACCCCTACCTTAATGTTTCTTACTCTTTGAAGAAGTGGTCGATTAACGCGGTGATCCCACTAAGAGGAAGAAACCTATATTCCTCCAGTTTAGGATACGCATTCCCAAGGAGGCTCAAGCGCTTCGCTGCTAAGACGTCGCATTCACATAGTATGTGCTCCATAGTTTCCCTGATATCACCGCAGGCTCTGCAGTCATTATTTGAAGTTACCTTCAGTTTTAAAAGCATGTCATGGTAAACGTTACGCGCCTCGTGTTTGTGTAACAACAATATCGCACATCTGGGCCTGTGTTATGGTGACGAATAGAAGACTTATATACTTAAAGGAAAAAAAATCAAAGAAAAAAAAAACCTCAATTTTTTTAAAGTTTCTTATGACGTTATGACGTAAAATTATCATTCGTTAACCGACTTTACAGACAACCATTTGTTTTTACTTTATTTACAACGTTTATACCTACTAGCACTTAAAATAATTAAAGAACTTATAATAAGACATTCAGTTCCAATCTCTCACAAAATTACATACATACCAAAACTAAGGGTACCTACCGATCACATTATTTTATACTTATAAGTTACTATACCCAGTTATACTTTATACCCAGTTATAGTAAGATAGCAGTTCCTCTTAACGGCCTCTATGGAACAGAAACTATGGAGCACATACTGTGTGAATGCGACGTCTTAGCAGCGAAGCGAATGTGGGAATGCGTATCCCAAACCGGAGGAATATAGGTTTCTTCCTTTTAGTGGGATCACCGCGTTAATCGACCACTTCTTTAATCAGTAAGAAACATTAAAGGAGTAAACACAAAAGATCCCACTGGGTCGAAGTGTTGCTGGCTCTGTCAGCCCCCGATATTAAGATAAGAGATAAGATAACGGTCTCAATGCATCTGCCAAAAACGGCAGCACATTCCCTAGAACTGTAATACAAAATCATACCTTTCGTCTAGGGTCTGAACGGTCTTTTGCCTATCAAAACCCTATGTCTCTTTTATTAGTTATTTCTGCTCGTCGCTGGTTCCCCTAAACTACAACCTTGGAATCTTCCAATGAATAGGTACAATCAACGGTCAAAAGTCTCTGCCCACCGTAACGTTTACAATCCTGTGCAGCACTATTTGAACATTATAACAACGTAACCTGTGGATCGAACCCACGTCGGTTGGTGTAGCGGGTGACGGCTTATACCACTCGGCCAACTAAAGACATAACTAACATGTTGAAAATAATAATCACACGGAGTATTTTTAATTCAAGTAACTAGTTCGAGTAGTTAGTGTGTAACGTCTAATAGAAGAAGGTCGTAATGGACTTACGACTTGTTGATAGTATTATTGTAGCAAACTGATCATTTACTTATGACCGATACTGTACCTTCTAGGCGAGCATGTTACATCGCCCTTGTATGTACAACAAAGTCTGTACCTACTAGGAAACTTTCTCAGTGCATATTCCATGGTACTGAGGCTAGAGGCTGTCAGTTCTGCGAACAATGTGTCCCGCCTACCGGCACCTCTACTTGACCATTCGATGAACCTTGATTTACAACGTTTTATTCACAACGAGTCACGTACGAGTTATGTCTAGATTTTGTATGCAAAAATAATATAAACATCGAAATACAATAATGTTGGTTGAGTATTATTTGAGAACATTAAAAAATAAAGAAGTGATCTGGGTAGGTCAGCAAATTCGACCACATTTGCTTATGGACGTAGATTAACCCATATCATAAGACGATTTGGCTTGGAAACCACTTGTGTTCTCTAAGATTCATCCCCCGGAATAAAAGCTTTAGATAGATGCCCATTAGCTCCCCGGTATATGAGACCAGTCAATGTTAATTTAACTTACCTCTTGTGTATTTAAATGTCATCGCATTTATATGTTCTAATCATAGAAATAGGAATAAAAGTACTTACTTACATCGTCCTTGGTTCTACCTTTATTCCTACTTAATCTAGAAACCTTGTTTTGAGTTAAGCAATGACATAATACAAACATTTCAGTAAATGATAAATCTGCTATAAATCTAGCTTGTTCCGTAACCTATTATTATTTCAAATAACAGACCATGTAGAAAACAAAACATATGTTACGCTTACGCATCCTCAATTCACAATATTAAATCAAAGCTCCCATCCGTCGTGGTCTTGGCATATCCTTGACTAGAACAAGCGCAAATTGGCCTATTAATTGTACCACAATCTGTGGATATAGTAGAATTTATACAGACCTAGATACATAACTATAAATGAGATCATATCTAGGTATTTTATATCTTATTGTTATATACTTGTTTTCAACTGTGACTTCGTCCGCGTAGGATTTGATTTTTCCAAAATTGCTTAATAGGTTGCCTGGAAGAGATCGCTTTGAGCGATAAGGCCAACCTTTGTAACACTTAGACTTAAGCTTTGTTTTTATATTTTACGTAATTTAAATGTGGTGTTTGCAATAAATAATTTATCCATCTATCTATCTTAATTGCAAAATTCCTTGAGGATGCCTACGTCTATCTGTGTGCCAAATTTTAGCCCGATCGATGCGTCCATTTGCTTGAGCTGTGCGATGATATATTAATTAATCAGGACTTTTTTATAGATTACCTATCCTACTCCAATACGTACAAATCGATTAAACAGTGTGTATGTACGGTCGGCAGCATAATTACAGACCCATTGTCCTATTATTGCGTTATTACGTTTTCATTGTAATAATTTTTGTTTAATAAATTCTGAGGTTAAAGCAGGTTCTTACAATCTTGCTTTTGTTGAAAACATTTTTATAATAGCTGTTTTGGAGTTCTACGGTGGGTCTGCAACGGTACAGCCGACCGTACATATTATATAAAATCAGTAGAATTATATCAATCAATCCATAATAATATTCATTATCACATTTTGAGCGAGAACTCCAAAGTTTCCAACTGCCTTTTAAACATTTTTTCAAAACCATGTAAGTACCTATGAAATATCGCCACTAACCTCAATATGTTTGATAGTTTACATGCCCTTGGTCATCGAAATAGATGTTATCTTTACTAATCTGTTTATTGAACACCTTTGATGGGAATCGGGAAATAAACATAATATTTGATGCATTACCACTTTAACAATGCCAATCGATCTAAATTGATATTAATACTCTCGTCTGATACAAACCAACAATATACATTTATTGTATGCATATAATATTAAGAATACCTATAATATGCTGAAATGAAAAATAATTCATTAAAACAAATAGCGTTTTGTTTTTATTTTGCAGGTTCAATTAAAGACGTTCTTTAATGTGACTAATAACACAGCAAAATTTCAAATACATCTTAAAATATAGTAGGCACAACATACCTACTTAAGAAATTAAAATTCAAAGACACAACAAATATTTAGTGGAAAATCCAAGACGGCAAACATACAGTTTTTGTTTAAAGCAAGTTTGCATAACCGCTAACCAAACGCAGAAAGAGAGAGATTTGCAAAGAAACAAACATGTATTTTGTATGACACATCGTTACTTACAACTTACAACAAAATGTACCTACACAATACTGCAGAAACAAAGCCGAAATTGGCCATTATTCATATAAGGCATTATCAATGCCCGATTGTCAGACTCAACGTTGTCACCCATATAATCAAACTACATTGACTGTAGTCTATTAAATACAAAATGACTTACAACATAGATTTGAGTAATCTACGAACAAGTCTTCTTCTCTATACATATAATAAAATACTTTGTCCTGACTGACTGACTCACGGATCAATGCACAGCCTAAACCGCTGACAGTAGAGCAGATGTCTACTATCAGCGGTTTATTAGGAAGATGTATTCCTCTTCCTAAACCGCAGTACGCATGACGTAGGCATCCAATAAGAAAGGATTTTCCGAAATTCTATCCCTTTGGGTGTGAAAAAGGGGACTAAAGTTTGTATGGGACAACAGACAACGCGATACCTTCTTAGATTGGAGCAAAGAGGTCCAATCTAAGTAGGTACACTATTGGTCATAGGTAAATGATCAGTTTGCTACAATAATACTATCAACAAGTATTGGACTTACGACCTTCTTCTAATAGACGTTACACACAAACTTAAATACTTGAATTAAAAATACTCAGTGTGATTATTATTTTCAACATGTTAGCTATGTCTTTAGTTGTGTGAGTGGTATAAGCCGCCACCCGCTACACCAACCGACGTGGGATCGATTTACAGGTTACGTTATTATTAAGTTTAAATAGAGCTGCGCAGGATTGTAAACGTTACGATGGGCAGAGACTTTTGACCGTGGATTGTACATACTTCAAATGTATGATATTTTCTGGAAGACGTGCTTCGTATTTTGTTGAAATTCAACCCCTTTCAATTGAAGTTTTTTGGGGGTGATTAGCTTCGAAGTTGATATTATCAATACTATTCTCAGCTTTTGATTTAAGTTACATTTTATTTTGACACATGTCTAAAAACTCAATCCAAAAACAAATCTTAATAGAACCATTTTAAAATTCTACGTTAACGAAGTCGCGGGCAAAAGCTAACCATATTATAAATTTTCAAACTGGTAGTTAAGGGAAACTTACGTAACTTAACTATACCTTAAAATTATTCAAATTTCCGATTCCCTATTGTTTCTCTTATATTATTACTGTGATAATGGCCTGCTGGTTTGGTCGTTAACATGTTTACAACATGCACTTTGCACCTAGTTGTTGTAGCTGTAGGTAAAACACTTGTTAGGTGGTTTTCAAGTCTCGCAAGTGGCATCCTATTGTGTCTTTTATGATTAACTAAATTTGAAAGTGTTTTTTTTTGTGCACAGTAGTTTTATTACACTCATACTATAATCAAAGATCCCTTTAAGACCGACCTTCATCAAGCTGTTTAATGGATGAAGTATTTAATATATCAAATTAAATAGGTCCATAAATATATTGCAAATGAGTTTTCTAAAAAAAATCAGTCCAGAATATGAGATTTTTTTTTGTTTTTTAAACCTTTCACTGGTTTGTTTAAGAGAAAAATTCCATACCAATAGAAGGTATGAAGTCAACAGAATATGCAAATGTTTGGTTGACTATTTTTTCCCGGCACAACTCTTGGGTAGGCAGGTAAATCGATACTAGTCATCATTTGCACTGCTCTGGTTAATGAATTAAAGTTAAGTTAAAATAAAGATTATGACAAAGATTATTGTATTTCATTGGCATGGAAATTGTCTATGAACCAACCAGAGAAAAACCATTTTTTTTCTTAAATTAATAATTCTGGACTGAAACTTTTTAAGTAACCCATTTTGCAACCCATTTGGCCTATTTAATTTTATATAAAATGCATTTAATCCATAAAACTGCTCGATGAAGGTCTTAAACGGATCCTGTGCTATAATGTAGGTATTCTAAAATCTAGGGGCTTACTGTAACTATATTGAAAATAATATATATCAATAATCATTTTTAGCTGTACAAGTGCCTATTTATTCGTACTGTTTGATTAATCTTGTTAAACTACACAAAGCTATATAGCATCAACACAATACTACCTAAAAACTATCCTGAGTCACAGTTCTAACATTCATAATGACCCACCCATGGCGCCAGTCCGCAAAATAGTTGTTGACTTAGCAATAAATACAAAGAACCATCCTTATAAATACAATTAACACCTTCGACAGTATCCTAACCTTAGCTCTTTGGTGAATTCAAATAATTACTTTAGGTAAAGGTGGAAGCAGACTACAGATTTTTCTGTCCGCCGACAGCTCACCGCCTGCGACTGTTCAGTGTAAAAGTGTTTTCAATAAGTGAACCATATTCTCTCTATGAATGTAAATATTTTTACCCGTTTCTTGTATATTTTTTGTTATAATCCGTAGTTTTTATTATAAAGTACAGTCGTAAATAAAATAAAAACAAAAATACTTATTGATAACAATTTTTGGTTACTGAGCTACTGTAATTTTACATTGTTAATGGTACGTTAGAATAACAAGACAAGTTAAAAAAAAGCTTTTGAAAACAATAGGTGATCGAAATTGTAAACAAAAACATCAAAACAAACCAAAACAAAAGATGATCGAAACTGAAAATAAAAGGCAAACGTTTGGTTGTTTCATACTATCCACTATCGGCTGACCGAAAGTCTGAAGTCAGCTTTTATTCTAACCTAAGACTCCGGATCTGTCTTTGATGTAAACGGTCTATTGACTACTTCAATTTTCATTATTATAAAGGCAAAAGCTATAAATTAAAATGATCAATTTTATTATTAAATCCTTTGAAGATCGATCTTTATTGTTATTATCATTTAATTTGAAATGTATCAATGAAGCTTTTCAATTATTATTTCGTAATTTTAACGAAATTGTTTTTTTCGCATTCATTTCATTCTTGTAAAAGCACTATAAAAATTCGCAACTGTGATAAAAACGTCGTACGATACGCGTATGGAATTGATCTTTGTATCTCGGCTTTGTAAACGCACTCGCGTACCGCTCGCGCGTGTTAAACCGCCTCTATGCAAAGATCAATTTTCCACACTTGTATCGTAATATACTATTGTATCTGCTTATCAATCAAAATTTGACTTTAGATCAATAAAAATTAACTTTTATAATGTCATGGACTGTACATGTTCTGTCCAGCTGCGAATCTGTCCAGCTGAGAATCTGTCCAGTTGCGAATCCGTCCAGTTGCGATGGAGGGAAAATAATTTGTTGTTGAATCAGTTTATCTCAACGCCAGAAAAGGCGTGACATCTAAATCTCCCTATTTAAATCCAGACAAGTTTCTAGTTTCTCTCTTAGAAAATTACGGAGTCTGATCTAAGCCTAATAAAGTACGTGAGTCGGACGGTGAGTGACAGAGGCGCCCGCGCCGCGCCGTCAAGGCATGCGCAGGAGATCACCGATAGTAACTACCACCCACTGTACTGCCCCGGGGTCGATTAACGGACTTATTAAAACATATTCTCTTGTTATAACCATAAATCTTAAATTAAGTCTAGTTTCGTTTAAATTTTCATTTTATTATATATCTACCTATTTAAAAATATAGGAAAATAGAATTTTAGTGATTTATAATACCTACCAATATGTGTTCAAAATCAGCGTGTCTACTTACATAACAGGTTTTTTAGTCAAAAATTAAATATAATGCAATTTCATGCTTATTTGGTACAAGTAATTTGGAGTACAGTTAGAAAGAAGAAAGAAGAAATAAAACTTTATTTTCTGAACACAAAAAAATAGACACGTAAAAAAGCACAAGAAAAAAAGTAGAACAGCGCCCAGAAAAAAGGTTTCGTCGGTAGTTAGACGATTTTTAGTGATTATCTTACAGCATTGATTTAATTTTTTAAATATTTTATAAAATTAAAAAATAAAATCCTGACTGGCTGATAATAAATCAACGCACAGCTTAAACCGCGGCTAGTCCTAAGACATGAAATTTGGAAGGTGTGTTCTTTATAAATAATTAAATAAAATAATTTATGAAACGTAAGCATCTATAAAAAATATAAATTGAATGAATACTCATTACAATATAACATTAGTTTTCCAATATCTCACTCAATATTGTACAATCGACGCTCAAAAGTCCACCGCCACCGTATCCCTTACAATCCGCTGCAGCACTATATGAACAACGTAATCTGTGGATCGAACCCACGTCTCGGTTGGTGTAGCGGATGGCAGCTTATACCACTCGGCCAACTAAAGACATAGCTAACATGTTGAAAATAATAATCACACTGAGTACTTTTAATTCAAGTATTTATGTTTGTGTGTAACATCTATTAGAAGAAGATCGTAAGTCCAATACTTGTAAATAGTATTATTGTAGCAAACAGATAGTGGAGTTATGACGCCTAATGTACCTATTTTGTGCAGATAATAATCATACAAGAAAAGTATTAACTACAGTCATTCATAATAATATGTATAAAGCTTGAAGAATATTTGAATCGTGATCAGAGTTAAATTTCCTTAGGTAATTAAACCCACAAGGTATTACCTTGACACTAGTAAATGGTGTTTGTGAACAATTCTATCACGATATTTAATTACGGGTTATCTGGACACTTGCTCTGAGATACGGCCTGAAGCGAAGAATCGTATTTATGAATATTATTGTATATTTTATACTGTTTAATGTTATTTGTTTTAAGTTAGTAAGGAAATTTGTAGTAATTAAAATTTTGTAATAAATGTAATATATAAAAAAACTAGCGACCCGCTCCGGCTTCGCACGGCTATATTAAGCATGTATTATACATATAAACCTTCCTCTTGAATCACTCTATCTATTAAAAAAAACCACATCAAAATCCGTTGCGTAGTTTTAAAGATCTAAGCATACAAAGGGACATAGGGATATAGGGACGGCGAAAAGTGACTTTATTTTATAATATGTAGTGATAAGCAAAAATATATTTGGGATATGATTTTGAACATGATAGATGAAGCATCTTACCTCACATTTGGTAAGAATTGATAATTTTTTATACAACATTTTGAACGAACTGCTAACAAATCACTAATTGTACAAATTCAGAATTTGAACGGATAGCGATGCTCAAGAACTAGCTCTATTTGTCTATGACATTTTAAGAGCGCCTTGCATGAGATTGTTCTTATACAAAAGCTAAATTCTAGCTAAATGCATTAAATGGGTAATCTAAAATTAAATTCTATTAAGTATTTTTTCTTTTAAATTCTATTTAGATTATCTATCTAGTAACGTTATTATTATTTAATCAGTTTGACACTCATGACATTTGGTTAATCATATTTAAGTCTAAAACACTTTTAATTTTTGCCTTAATGCCTAAGAAATCTTTAAAATGAGTTCTACGAGTATTCGTATTTAATTTATCTTTATTTTTCTCTGTTTAGTAAATTGAAACGTCATTTATTCTGTTAATGTCGATGTAATGAATGACATAAGAATCTTCTTCATTCTGAACAAAAGGTTAACGAGCTTTTTTATATCAAAGCGACAGATATAAAACAAACAACAACATATGTAGGTAAATTATTACGTAAATACACTATTACATTCTAATTTAAGCTTTCCTATTGTCGTATAGGAATTAAAATATCAGTAAAACAGTACTACAGGTATTTGGGAACATAGCTTTATTTTATTGTTGTGACACTGCCAAACAAAAAAAATATCACATAGTATTTGAAAGAAAAACTAGTCCTAGACAAAACACAATAAACTCGTATTTGTTTCATGTTATTGTCACTTTATTATTGGCCTTATAGATGATCTATGCAGCGCCAGCAGCTTTAATCACTATGTAGTATAAAAAACAAAGTCGCTTTTTCTGTCCCTATATCCCTATGTATGCTTAAATCTTTAAAACTACGCAACGGATTTTGATGCCGTTTTTTTAATAGTTAGAGTGATTATAGAGGAAGGTTTTAAGTATAATACATGCATAATATAGCCGTGCGAAGTCGGGACGGGTCGCTAGTTCATGATATTCAGGACGCCGTAGTGCATTACATTGAACTATTGACTTGCCCAGCTGTACCACCCTCTCAGCTTTAGTCGACCGTTTTCAGAGGAAAGAATTCGTCGACTAAGCCGCGTTTTTCATCATGATATTTTCTTTCACCGTAAGATTAATTTTAATTGGCACTATTTTCAGGACTTCCATTCCGTACAACGAAACCGGCCAAAAAAACGGATCAATTTCTTTTATCGTAAGAAAAATCCACTAGGTCAACAACGCTCTTAGGTTTGTTAGTTACTAGAATAGTAAGATACCTATAGTATTATCACTTCACTATCACTACATAGTATAAAACAAAGTCGCTTTCTCTGTCCCTGTGTCCCTATATCCCTTTGTATGCTTAAATCTTTAAAACTACGCAACGGATTTTGATGCGGTTTTTTTTAATAGATAGAGTGATTCAAGAGGAAGGTTTATATCTATAATACTTGCACAATATAGCCGTGCGAAGCCGGGACGGGTCGCTAGTCTGTAATACGAGAATCAGAGAGGTAATTCTAAACGTTTATAGTCCGTAACCTTTTAGACAACCAAGTAAACGTTGACGTCAAATATTTGACAGTAGCTTTAATAAACTTTACATTGAATTAACATAATGTGACAGAATTATAGTTTGTTATGGTCTACAGTGAAATCATTTTATCAGATTCTTGCGTGGAGTCGATAATATTATAAATCAAAATGATCTTTTAATTTATTTGTATGGATGATAGATAGTCAATGGTTGTTTTTGACATGAAGTAGGCGTTTATGGTGATCATATGGATTATACAATTTTATAAAGTAGAGATGTGGAAATGTTATAATGTTTATTCCTACTAATATTTAAAATTAAATTAAAGAGCTCTACTGTAAAAATGGTAGCTTACAATTACAATACATCAATAAAAGACCATGAGTTGATATTTAGAAATATTGATTACAAATAGAAAGAGAAAAAAACATCAATTTAGGAGAACATAACAATTGGTAATTAATATTAGTAAAGATTTTTTAGTAACAAAAAATTCTTCTAAACTACAGGACCGACTTTGATGAAACTTGGTATGGGGATACATTTATTTTAATATTATGATTAATAAAAGCTACTTTTCATCCCAATATTCTCATAGCATTGTTAGTTGCTGATGTTGATATAGCAAAAAAATAAATCAAAAGGAAATCGTCTGCGTCTGTAGAAGATGCTCGGGTTACAAATTTCGAGATGACTTTCACACAATATCTAGAGTGGTTTAAATATGTTCCATAATATTATCAAATGTGTTTTGTGTTCCAGTAACTGATGTTGATCAATTGATATCGTTAAATTCGACCGGGAGCTTTACGAAATTGAATCTGTGAACCCGGTGTGACGTCCGTCCAATGCATTAGCGTTCAGCTGGTGACACAACGGGACTTACTCTATTGTTATTTTAACCGGTAGATATTTTTTCATTGCTGGAATAATGGAAGGATGATGTTTTTTTATGTCAAGTCTCCTACTGTTTTGTTTAGGTATCGTTTATTGTACGGATTTAATTTTAGACAAAATCTCTATTTTGTAGGTTGACCTGTATTCTATGTCGATAGTTATTATTTTTTGTGTATTTTACGGGGTTTTTCGTATATTTGTCATAAAATTTACATAACGGTGAAGTTTATAATTTTTCACATGAAAATTTAAAATGAGTGAAAATCGTGTAACTTTAAAAATAAGATATTTATCATGTTGAAAAAAAACACATTTATAAAGTTTGTTTGAATATTTCTACAGGTGTTTTCCGTTTACCTATATTTTAGTGGAAAACAATATATCTGTCTTATTTTCTAGACCAGGTTATACAAAAGTAAACCCGGTCGCTTTTAGAATGGGATTTCAAAATTAATACCTATGCTCTACTTCGCAAACAATGCAAATCTGTGTAAGGCAAATTAAAATAAAAATGGTCCTTTTTCAGCATAATCTTAACATCCTTAGATGTCATTAAAACACTATATTTAGAATAACTAGACCATACGACTTTTACTGCTAAAGAAGTAGCACTATAATTTAAAACTCGATTTTTATCGGGTTTAGTCTTTGACTCATGTGTACTCTAAAGTGAACGTATGATGAAACTCTCCTGGTATGCCTCTGGTATAAGACGTCCAAAGTTTGTCGATTTTCCACATACAAATGCGCGGGAGTAGGTTCAATGCTGCGCGCCAGTATTGTACCGCACGCGGCGCGCGATCAAGCGCACCATCGGATCACGGAAAACGCACGATAGCAAAGCTTTCGGATAAACTTTTAAAAGTTCTAATTTATTTATCCTTTTAATTGTGTGTGATTTTCTTCTTATTATTCATAATACCGAGTCCAGAATTTCTTAATGCATTAGTAAATTATAAATAAGCAAATGAGATTTTAAAAAGCTCTTATCGTCAGCAATTATAGTGGTTCTAGTTGAGTGCAGTAACTATCGGTCAATGACAATTCGATTTTAATTTAATGGCTGTCAAAATTTTGTGTTGAGTGGATTGGGCCCATAATTCTTGGGATGTTAGTACATTATCAGTGGGTATTTAACATGTGGTTAGGAAATTAATAAGCAACGTTACTCAATCGGAGAGTTCTTTCTCATGGAGAAGAGAAATGCATTTTAATGCACCAAATTCTACGAGCAATTAATTTAGTTGCACTAAAAAATTCTGACAGTTTTTTTGTGTTTTGAATTACTAGTTATTGAGAATATACAACTGTCAATTTTAGGTAAATTCTTTATATTTTGGATTTAGTGTAAGATAATTCGGCTAGCCGTACCACTTAGTTTTTTATGTGTTTATCAAACAGATGCTTTTATGATATAGAAAAATATCTCGAGGAAACTGACATGCTTTAAGAACCGAAATAAAAACAATACAAAATATTGTAAACAACGAGTCGATATTATGTAAATTTTATGACACAGTGTACTAAAACTTATAATAAAAAGGATGGATCGTATACGTCTCCTCTGGAGTAGAGGAGCCAGAGGCCAGAATTCATATAAATCCTGTTGTCTTCCCAAAAGGAGAGTAGGATACGAGGGATACACTTAATTTTAAGTTTTGAGAACTCTTTTGGACTAGTGGACACAATAGGAATTAAAAAACCCGATATCTCAAAGAAGCCTCCAGACTGTATTCTGTAAAATCTTTAGCGTAAAATGATGTTCGTTTTGTACAATAAATATTTTTAACTGCGAGCGTAATGAATGATCTAATGACCTACAGATTAATTAGCAGGTAGTAGTTAATTTTCATCAGTATGATGTACTTACCTACCTGTAATACGAGAAAGCATAAACTGCACTAAATCAATCAATTTGCTCTTATTTATTTAAGTCTTCCTGTTTCTTGATTTCGCATCTTACTGTTACTTGATTAGAGTGTTATAGGTCAGGTATTTCGACACGTTTTAGTGTGTCTTATATTATTTAAATAATGTTAAATTTCTACTCGTCGTGCCTATTTATTTTAATGGCAAAGAAAATTAGTTTTCTGACTGTTTTATGTTAAAATAACTCGGTGTAGGTTAATCTAAAGTAATTGAAAAGGGATTAGGGCACGAAAAATACAAGACAGAACTCATAACGTTCAACGATTTCACCGCTCCACGCTCTTTAAAAATATTTCAAATTAATCCTTAATCTGTTTTCGCAGCACTTTAATCGTCTCGCTTCTTAATTGCTGCAGTATAAATTCAACTGATGCGTAAGTCCATCTTTTTATGTTTTAATTAATCTTGTAGACTATCGGAATTGTCAACAAATCCGCCGCGTCATTCGCGACACTAGTCCGCGTTAATTTTTCGTCGAGATTATCAAAAGACCGACACAAACAACTAATTGGGGTGCCCCAAGGTCGATTAACATCTGCTGGTAGGGTTGCCATGCTTAATTGAAGATTTATGAATGTAACTAATTGTGGTTAACTTTTTTCAAGGTAGATAACCTACTGGATAAAATCCTCTGTAAATGTCTTCAAACTTTGAGATATTCATAAAATTTAAGGTCAAATTGTTCATTGTAGGTATTTGGAGATAATCTCGTAAAATATCTCAATAAATGTAAAAAGCCTTCGTTTAGTACTAAAGTGTTAAGAACATCTTTTATACTATCATTTATTATAAAAAAAACCATTAATTACAATAAATTCAAAATAACAATTTTGATTTTGACATAATAATTAAAATAATAATTTTGACCAAATTGACTTGCTTGACATTGCTTTTTTTTGGAATTTTGACATTTTATTTGTTTTAATTATTTTATAAGTACTTAGATGTAATAATCAGGTTTATGATGATCAAATAATATGATAATTATCAATTTCTCTACATTTAATGTTTATATGGTCAAATTGGTCAACCCTGATAAAACCATAGAATCACCATTGATTGTCACATCTCTATTTCAAAATATCGCTACTCATCATAGCATATAACTACCAACCTAGTAATTCTATGAAATCTGTAACGGTTCGTCATATTGTGCTACTATAAAATTTCAATTTATTTTAACGATGTTCTTGTTACATACCATCAGTTGGTTTTATAGTAGTACCTACTGTTATTTTCATAGGATTCGTTTTACCGAATCATAATGGCCATGAAAATATTACTCATAGCCCTGAGTACATTATTATTATTATTCTCTTTGATACAAACACGATAAGCTTAAAAATAACAGAGGAGACCTCTTTTAATTGCACCTAAAACTAACTTTCTTCACTTTAGGATCTAAAAAAGGCAGTAGGTAACCAATATTTTGTTAAACAGCACACGCTTTCCTCAACACAAAATACAATCAGTAATTCAAAGTCCTGACTAAACTGACTGTTATATCAATGGACAGCTTAGGTTTCTTCTAGGACATAGTGTTACAATTAGGCCGTATCGTCACCTGCCACCAGGTATGTGTGATAGTGGTCAAACGCTGACCTATAATATGTAAAAAAGCTAAGTCCTAAAGACGTGAAATTTAAAGGGTGTGTTGTTTTTGTTTTGAAGTGTAGGGGTAGCTACCTACACTTCAAAACAAAATCAACACACTAAGAAAAGGTTTTCCGAAATTCCACCCCTAAAGAGGTTCAAATGGCGGACATCATTTTCATAATAAAATAAATCACAATTCCAACGTCACAAGAATAAAGTACGTACCAATTATCCGTTTAATGCTACCCCTATAAATCAACACCGAAGTTAAGTTTGATTTTCTAATAGACCACGTTGAGACAGCAATAATATCATAATCACAATAAT
The DNA here is from genome assembly GCA_907269075.1 of Idaea aversata. Classification (NCBI taxonomy): domain Eukaryota; kingdom Metazoa; phylum Arthropoda; class Insecta; order Lepidoptera; family Geometridae; genus Idaea; species Idaea aversata. Next base: position 6,998,280 of record OU026101.1, read on the forward strand.
TGAAATATTTAATGGGGACACGCGATCCTGGTTAACTCGGTTACATCGTGATTTATGGGCTCAATAAAACTTTTTAACGTGTCGATTTTATTTGTTGATCCTAAAATATGCGTTTAGGGTGATAGTGTCAAGTAGGGAAAATGATAAATGGATAACCAACTCACTAACAACACAAGAATGAATCACCCTACTGATAAATAGTAAGTACCTAATAACCATCCACAAATCTGTACTTTAATATTATAAAGAGGAAGGATTTTTTTTGTTTGTTTGTAACGAATAGGCTCCGAAACTACTGGACTGATTTTCATGAAACTTTGTATGAGAATACATTGATTTATTGGGAATAATATTGGCTACTTCTCGATATTCCCACGGTATCGGGAGTTACGTGAAACCGCGGTGCGCTGCTAGTTATTTAAATTCTAACGAAAATTTAAGCTGTTCCGTTAAGTATTATTTTAGAATGAAGTAAATCCGATCTCTTAGCGACTTTAAAAGGATCATTTACTAAAATATATTAATTTGAAACATGTCCTTTAGGTATTAGTAATTTTACTGTAGGTAATTTAAAAATAGTTCTCAAACATCCTTGCCAATCAGATTCAATCTCCAAATGAATATTATATTTTATTGCCAGTAGGTAACTGCCAGATACAGCTGTAGAAAATAACATTTTATTAATAAATTGACCTTATGTTGACTAAAAGCTTTATATAAAAAGCTCTGTAAATATTGTTACAGTAGCACTCGATATAAATCACTCGTGTGCTGTAAAACAGTGTTTCAGCGAATATAAATTTGCATGCATTAAATCACCGATGACAAATCGTCCTCGCGAGGAGATAAATGCGTAAACAATATTATTATCATTCAGTTTATTTTAAATGCTTGGTACTAAAACTTTTGAGTGAAACACATTGCGTACCGAAACGAAATAACCAAATAATATTTTCTAATTGTTTAATTTTTACTATGTCAGAAATTTCTTACCGTTTTGTTGTTTTGTGCTGTGCAGATGTAGTTTCTTGTAGGCGGTCTTGCTTCTACCAAAAATCGAAGTTATTACAAAATGTAAGAATCTATGTCATTATGGTAAAAGTATGTATCGCTACTTGCCGTCATCGCTCGCGCTGGCTCTAAGCCATTAGACACTATACGAGAATCACGAGATCTGGATATGTCGTACCACAATTAGTATGCGGTGAGAGAATCTCAGGAAATAGGACGACGATGTTAGGAATGCAGTCAAAACAATCTTGATTGCTCCTGTGGAACATGAGATGGATGCGCTATAGCAGTTTATGCCAACATAATTGCTGTAATGGCTATAAATAAAAATGTGTCATTCTTATTCTATAATTAGCCAATTTTGATGACTTTTTGTTTAGAAATGTTCATGAACTCTTTACTTAAAATGTCATCAAAACGGAATGAAAGAAAAACAATATGATTCCTTTATATCTACACCGATCTCATGCCTAAAGCTACTCGTAATATAATTTTTAAATTAAACCTCATTTTTTCATTATTTTGGCAACAAAGTTTGTTCTAGACCACCTTGTTTATATTTAAACGGGATTGGACATAAAACAGGGACGCAATTAAGCCTCTGTAATCTTGAATTACGACAAATGTTCAGAAATGTGAATTTAGAGATACGAATATTGTCGACTACATTGTAATAAAATTTAATTACGTAAATCTTGTTCTAGTTCTAGCAGGTAGGTCGCCGCAGAAGTAGAAATAAAATAAATATCAATAGGGATTTAGCAATCAACATTTAAATTCTGTTCAATTGATGCATCGAGATCAAAGCGCCATTCTGTTGGCAAGTCGATCACAAGCAAACAATAAAGAAATTCAACATTTGGGACTGAGTAATTGCTACGGTTAAATATGATGTTGAAATTTTGGCTCATATCATTGAGGCTTCGAGGATATTAATTTAATTTATGGCAGGAATGAGTTCTGTTCCATTTATTTTATGCACGTTTTAGTAGGACGTTCCATTAACCGAGTTCACTTGATATTGTTGCCTTTGACATAAACCTTGATTGTTGAAATTAAAGTCGTTTCACTTATATCCATTTTGTATTTCAATGATGTTATTGGATTTTAAAATGGAGCACATGTAATAAAGACCTTACTTTATTTTGATAGCTGGTTCTGGACTCGGTAAATATTATATTTTATTTTGCATAACTTGGTAGGTATAAATAACACCTTATCTGTCTTTAGGCGTGTAATTTTATAGTTTGTTTTGTAGTTAATCTCAAAAGCAGCGAGAAATTAGATCAGTGACTTATGGTACTTTGTCACAAGGAATTAAAAGAAACATACACATTCACTTTAGGCCCAATAAAAAACTCTGATTTTGAAAAAGACTTTGTTTCGATTTCAAGTTATTAGTAAAGAAGTGGTAGATACTGTTTATAAACTGTTAATATAAAACATATCTCTACAAGACAAAAGACAAAATGATGTGTTGTCTATGATGATAGTCATAAATCAACCTACAGTAAAGTGTCAGTGTGTGTAAATCATTATCTACATCTAGAAGTTATCTATATTGACAACGAGATGGTGTCTGCTTCCGCTCTACTTTATGTTTGCCTCATCTTTGTAAGTATTAATTATGTACTTTACCTAGTTTAATGACAATGCTGAAGATTTCACATTCTTTCTTTTGAACAAACTTGCAGTTCACAAGTTCAATATACTATTCATAACAGTAACTCTATGATTCTGTTTTCTTATTTAGAAATACTGAAATACTTACTGAATAATAATGTTTCTAAATAGTAAACAGCTTATAAATAAAAATGCTTTTTCGATCATTTTTTGTTATAATGGGTGATGTTTTCATCTTCTTCTTATCGTATTAAAAATAAAAAAAAATATTTTTATGGTTTAATACTTCAAAAGGTAAAAAGGAACCCTTATAAGAACACTCTCTTGTCCGTCTGTCCGTTTGTCTGTCCAAGTGTCACTACCGATTTTCTCAGTAGGTGGACCTAGTTTTTGCTAAATTTGCCCAGGACCATGCACTAGCCAAAAAAGCGGCGTCTATAGCTCCCATCATTTCTCTCTTGTGCAAGTATTTTTATGTTTTCATACAAGTACCTACTTGTTTCATCAAGAAGAAGGCACAGGCCTAGCATATCCCTATAAATAAAGACAGATCCGCGTCTATATAGACGGTGACACTAAGTTATACTACTAGCGATTCAATTCAAGACGTAAATCAAACAATTAGGCAAATGCAAAGGATCGTTAGTTGACGTGATATTTATTGCATTTCTTGCTTTGATTTATAGATGATTGTCTTTTGTGAGCGAGCCGAGACAAGATTCTAATCAGTGCAGTCCAAGAAAGGAGGTTGCCGTATTAATTGATTTATAAGCACACATTACGACCAATTAAACTTTTCTGACCAATTACATGGACAGTTTATGTGGGCGCTGCCTTTATTATGTTAAGTTAACGCCATACGTTATTTAAGTTGTCGCTTTCAGTGGCATGACGCATTTGTTCGAATAATGTTATATCGTTTCTGAGAATCACTAATTGATTCATTGGATCATCGCTGTCATGTTAACGGTAGTACCTAATGTGCTTATTTATTTTCATTTATGACGGTTTTTTTTATCTGAGCAGGTTCTTTTTCCCGTGCAGATTTTATTATTTAGAAATATTGAAAGAAATGAACTCAAAGATATAGGTTTGATTAGAAGTATATGTATTTACATTTGTTCAAGCTAAAGCTCAAGAAACTTTATTAAAAGCCCTCTGTTAGAAGTATTAAAGTTCAAAGCGGCCTCACCGTCTTGACGACAGGTGATCAATTAACTCACACTTAATCCTAATTAATTGTCTGTTAACACACGTATTCAATTATCTTGACGGTATGTGTACGTAGATTTATAACTCTAGGAAAGTATTTTAGATGGTATAATTTATTGTGGGTTGTTATATGTATTTTATTGATATTTAATAGCTAATTTATAGCCATAAATGTATTCATCGAAAGCATTTGTAACTAGATCTATAAAATGGATAATGAATACCATAAAAATGGTTTTCAAAATTTCGTGTTTCTTAAGTGGCACAAACTGATACACGAAGTTATAGCCCATTCAAGAATAAACACATTAAGAAAACATTAATATAAGAAATTATGTAAATTAAACCAGCATTAATAATATTAGTTACAAATAAGCGAATCATTTTCTGTGTGGTCCCTTTGAAATATACCTATACCTTTTGGTAAGTTTTAATATTTCAACCACCTACTTTTCTATAGGTATTCTAATATTCAAAGTATTTGCGGTACAATCATAAATTCTAACTGATATAAAAAGCACATAAAAATACCGTTTAGTAAACTTTACTATATCTGCGAATAGGATTGTCTTACTGGCGCCTTTTTATCATAAAGCGAGAGTTCACTAGGCTGTTTACATTTCAATAAAGCTATTTACGGCAAAAATAAAAACGATAAAGGCTTATAAGGGTATTTCTTAAGTATAGCGCTAACAAAAGTTGTTTTTGTTAATCGAACAGAGACATTAAAGTAATATAGGCCGCTTTGCGAACCTTTAAATGTAACATTATCATAAATTATTTTTATTGCCCTCTCCGCTTAGCTAACAATATCCATGTGGGCAGCTGTAGGTACATTCTTCGTTACATATTAATTTTTCTTCTGTGATGAAATGCTAGAAACAACAATAAATACATTGATTTAGACTGTTCACTTGAATATCACTACATAGTATAAAACAAAGTCGCTTTCTCTGTCCCTATATCCCTTTGTATGCTTAAATCTTTAAAACTACGCAACGGATTTTGATGCGGTTTTTTAAATAGATAGAGTGATTCAAGGAGAAGGTTTATATGTATAATACATGCATAATATAGCTGTGCAAAGCCGGGGCGGGTCGCTAGTATTATTATAAATGCGATTTCAAATTACTTGTTAAACTATTTTAAGCCTTTCAAATAAACAGTAAGAGTAAATGAAAATAGATATAAACGATAACTTGTCGTGATAAAATATTAATAAAGACACTTTGCTTGTAAGTGGTTTGGTGTGTCTATATAAGAATTTTTAGTATTAAGTTTAAAATATCCTAGATCCAGTTTTCTAAAGGGTTTCTTTCGTATTTACGCTGCTACATATTAGTTTTATTGTCTTGATACTCGCTTCATAACATACAGGAATAAACGTTAAGGTGGATGGGCATTAGAATTCCCAAGTACTAACAAAATGGTATAAAGTGCCTTATTGGAGTTCTTCATTACATTCCATGACAGCCGACCAACGTTTGCATATTTATATTACGAGCAAGCTTCGTTCCGACATCATAATCTTATTCGCTACGATCTGCCCGTCTGTTAGACATCAAGAATTACTGCTATAAAATATCCTGCTTCCTCATAACTACTAAGTAATGTTGAAATGAGATTTTGAATATTATTCTGTGTATTAAATTTCTAATCAGGCTCATAAATGAGACTTTGTTGTCGTCTGTTGGCGAAGCTATAGGTGATTTCAGTGGTGCGGACAAGCTTCTGAACAATATGTCATAGAATAGCCATTACGAGCGAGGACTATTGTTGCGTATAATGTGCTCTTCGCGTATCGTTGGCGACAAACAGTCGCCTCGTAAACTTTCCTGGTAATTGTGTTATGACATTGTGTCTTATTAGATTTTAGGACAAAGGACTGGTAAAGGTGTTGAAACACTTGACACCTTTTTATGATGCTTAATCTGCTGTTTAATCTTTCTAGGTAGTAGGTAGAGAAACAGTACTAGCGGGTCCCGGATCGCAAGAGCTACGCTGCGGTCGACGGCTTGTGTCGGGGCTGTTCTCGAGGCCACGGCTGCCGCTCGGCTACACGTACGTAACGACTGTACCCCGCGGCGCCTGCAAGCTCAACGTTTCTGAACTAAACATCAGCGAAAACTACATAGGCAAGTCCTCAAACATTTTACATGTTAGAGCGATAAAAATCATTGTAGGTAGCTAAACTGTTTCTGGGATAGAAATACCCACTAAATTAATGTTCAATTTCACATTGGTGTGCATTATTTAAAAATCAATTTCAGCATCGTTCAATACTAAGTGATTTACCATAATGTCTATTTGCTAAAATAATAAATAATAGCTATATTCTACATATTTTTACGATTTACGAGAAACCAATGACCGCAAGGTAAACACAGACCGACGAATTTCAATTTTCTAATTTATGTTGTCTATTACAGCTCTGAAAATATCAAACGGCTCATATATTATGAATGGAGAATTTGCCGTGAGTGTACCGGGCACTTATGACGCAGCAGGAGCTCGCTTTCTCTACACTAGAACGGCTGGTCTTGATCATGTATTTACAGCTGGACCGATTCTACATCCCATCGATATTATGGTAAGCACATTGGACGAGATAATGGTCAAATGTTGACTTATTTTCCGTTAAAAAAAACGTTAATGTTGTTTTTAAATTTATTTTTCAGATACTTTATACCAAACCGAATCCAAGTATAAAGTATGAATATTTCACAGATTCATTGAATTATGAGACGGAATCGAAACGTTCAGATTTACCTGAAGTTCCTTTTATATCTAGCAAACATAATCGAAGACATCATAACTTTGATTCGTATAGACCATTCGTTGCTCCGAGATATCCAGAATATAGCGTTTCCAAAGATGACGGGATCGACGATAACTATTATACTGTAGGAAGCGAAGAGCAATCGGATCAGAATATTGTTGGAGATAGAAAATTTATGTGGAAAATATTATCGTACACGCAATGTACGAGAACTTGTGGTGGTGGAATTCAGGTAGATGTCTTTAGAATTCACCTATATAGGTACAGTCGGCTGCATAATTGCAGTCCTCGGTAGAGTTCGAAAATTACTATTATTGAAATGTTTCCATTCTATTAATTTTGTTTGATAAATTAAAAAGTTAGAAGACTTTAAACTTCAACTAAAGCAAAGTCTAGAATCTTGCTTGTGTTGAAAACATTCTTATAACATCCGATTTGGAGCTCTACGGTGGGTCTGCAATTATGCAGCCGACCGTACATACCTACTTAAGCTTTTTGATCATATACGATCTGGTAGATATAGTAAATCAAAATTTGATTAGATTACATTTGTTTCTCTGTGCTTTTAGAATAAGGCTATCTATCTACCCCATGATAAATAAAACCCCATTAGTTTCTTGTGCCTTCTCATTGGTGGGCACGTTCCGAAGGCACACATCCTAACTTAGTTTTTAAAGACGATTTTAAGTGGTCTTTATACAAATTTTAATGTATTAAGCATCCAAAGAAATATTTTTTTTTTACTTTTGACTAGTAGATTTGTTAAAATGCGATTTATCTCTCAGTTAGGTAAATACAGATGCATAGAATCAAGCATGACTGCTGACAGGGAGGTATCGTCAGTCCACTGCAGTGGTTCCCCTCCAGTAGGAAGGAGACGTCGTTGTGGCAACACACCCTGCCCTCCAAGATGGAGAGCAGCTGCTTGGTCTACTTGCCCTAAATGCGGACCTGCAGTTAAAACCAGAATCGTTGGTTGTGTTCAGGATCATTCCAGAGGAATAACTAAGGTAAAATATTAAAAGAAAATTCTAATATGAAATTTTTTAAAAATTAAAAGAAAATTCTAATATGAAATTTTTTAAAAATTAAAATAAATATAATAATAATTTGTAATTTTTTCCTAGATAAGTGATCAAAAATGTCCTCCCATGAAACCATTAACAACTGAAGCGTGCAATATTCCAAATTGCGAAGACATCACAAACGAAGTTCGACACATAGAACCGAAGAGAGTAAAGCACCGTGAACACACTGACAACTTCAGAGGCGGTCCGGTTTATACAGTGGTCGTTAATAATACGGATGATGATGTAGGACCGGAGTATAGTTTTAGTGCTGCTGGTTGGCTTTATACGGAATGGTCTGAGGTTAGTGGCAAAATATGAACCTAGGCCTATTAGAGCTATATATATTGCGTAAATCTAATATGACTGTATAAAGCATGTCATTGTATTAATATATGGCTATAAATATAGTTATACCGCCCTGTAAAATTCTTCTTACTTTTTCCAGTGTGTAGGCTGGTGTGTAGGAACAGGTGTTCAAACTCGCAGTGTTCGGTGCGCCGATCCTTCGGGTTGCGCTCCTCGAAAAGCACCCGATGCTCACAGAACTTGCCATCCAAAAATTCATTGCGAAGCTCAAGAAGGAGACTGGTTTGTAGGTGAGCTTGAAATTAGGTGTAGGTGACCATACAAAAACAAAAATTGACTTGTCGATCTTACTCAATCTTCTAATTTTCCGTTTGTAAGTTACCCCTTTAAAGTGAAACCGGGATGGATACATATCATTCCAGTATAGAGCCAGAGATAATTTCACGGGTCGAAGCTATAAAAGCTAATTGTTATTATTATTTTTTTGCGTCAGGTGAATGGTCTCGATGTTCTTCTAACTGTGGAGGAAAGCAAGTTCGAGGAGTCCTTTGTATCGGAGGCACGGGAAGGCATCTCAAAGATTCTGCTTGTAAGGCACCCAGACCAGAACACGAGCGGAACTGCGGCGATGATAATTGTGTGCCGACTTGGTATTTTAGCGGTTGGGGTAAGGTAAGTAAATACATTGACTTAGGTACTTACCATGAATAATATCTTAAATGATTATTATAATCACACAATATTAACTTATAGAAAGCAAGTTTCATTTAAAAAATGATAAGAAATAATGAAACTAACACAATCAATAGACGTACTCGTAGTTTAAAATTAGTGACAGTGCATTCTTTGCAAATGTGATTTTCTGCTTTGAATTCTATTGAGAAACCAATCTCTCTAATATTTTTTCCAAACAATTAGATAAAAGTAAACGGTTCCAGTCCAGAAAATATCTAGTGAAGTACGTGGTATTAATTGATGTGTCTCTCTAGTGTGATTAATATCCTAATTAACGGGCAACATTGTCTCGGTCACGCCCACCTATTAGACGAATACTTCTTGTTAATTCATTGACATATTTAGAATTTCTTTCTAAAACGTTTCTTCTGTACAGTTTGGAATATTTAATTTTTGAGCCCAATCTCTATCGTGATAGGTACCACGATTGTTGTTAATTGTATCACTTAATTTTTTTTATTACATATTTAAAAAAAATTATCCTGTTAATTTTTTTTTTTTGTTTCAACTAGGTCGGATTAAAGCTTCTTAATTTTAGTAATGATGGAAAAAATACTTGTATGGATTGGTATCTCCTTAAAAATGCAGGATGACTAACTTTTTATTTTCAGATTATGTCCTCAGTTGACTTGTATAAGGTCACTCTGCGTTACTATGTAATACTGTTCTTGACTTACACTTTATTAGTCCAGTTTATATCTGAAAGTAATAAAATATAGCGCAAGATAACCTTTATAATTAATTTACTCTTACATAATGAGGCTAAAGATTAACTGTTGTCTTTAAATATAGGTCTTTGCCATCTAAAATTATATTATGATTATCTAATTGTTGTCATTTATGTGGCATCTTGAGATGAATGGAATTCCTTGGAGCGATATCAAACTTTGTTGGGTCAGAGGTTGACAATTTGTTAAAATATTATTCAATTCGTTTGGGCAGTTACTGCATAATTAATTAATGTATTGCAGAATTTTAATGTGCTCAGATTCTTGTAGTGACCTATCACATTAATATTATTGGAAATACAACAGTACCTAATTCATAAACTTCAGAATATAATGCTTATCTTGCAATAATTTTAGTGATTTTATAAAAACCTGTCTTTTGGAGACTTTACATTTTTACGGTCACATGGATTTTCCTATTCTTTCCTATTACTTCATTTTTAGGGTTCCGCACCTCAAAAGGTAAAAAAGGAACCCTTATAAGATTACTTTCTTTTCCGTCTGTGTGTCTGTCTTTCTGTCCGTGTGTCACCACCGATTTTCTCAAGAATGAGTTCCCTAGCAAATTGAAATTCATACCAGATACTGAGGTCAATAGTCCCTATTAGTGTATAGAAATCAAGGTCCTGAGTCAACACGATAAAAATATATGGGCAAATTTATTTTTTTACAAATTAATATTAATATGCAGCACGCTTTACTAGAAAATACCTATTCACTCGCATCTTGAATACCCCCAAATTGCACACGTCAGAAAAGACAGACGCAGGCAACTGATTCCATTAAATTGTTAAGTGTCCAGCAATCTATTCAGTTGTTATTGCAGTTATATTATATTTTTCTCTAGTGTACAAGTAACTGCACAGCCATCCCTCAAACGGGTGCACAACGTCGTTCAGTTGTGTGCGCGAGACATTCCGGCGCTGAAGGCGGCGTCAGCGACGAAGACTGTACCGGAGAGAAGCCGCTTGAGCATCGAACCTGCGAACCAAGTTGCAACAAAGATACTCTACCCACCGATCTTGTTATTGGTAAACATTTTTATACATGTTTTTAAACTTATTGGTATTTGATGAGTTAATCATATATAATTAGGTAATAAGTATATAATTATTTAAATCTAAGTTTTAATTGAAATATCACTATCACTACATAGTATAAAACAAAGTTGCTTTCTATGTCCCTATATCCCTATGTATGCTTAACTCTTTAAAAGTACGCAACGGATTTTGATGCGGTTTTTTTAATAGATAGAGTGATTCAAGAGGAAGGTTTATAATGTATAATACATGCATAATATAGCCGTGCGAAGCCGGGGCGGGTCGCTAGTATGATATAATACTAGCTGTCCCGGCAAACTTTGTATTGCCATTAACAAAAAAAAGTAACAAAATGATCCGCCATTTATTGAATTCATTTGTTACAAAAAATGTGATAAATGAAGAACCGCTCGACCAATTTTGTGCAAACTTCACATAAACCATCTACTAAATAGTCCGAACAAAGCTTAAACATTCATTTTTATATATTACTAGCGACCCGTCCCGGCTTCGCACGGCTATTATATGCATGTATTATACATATAAACCTTCCTCTTGAATCACTCTATCTATTGAACCGCATCAAAATCCGTTGCGTAGTTTTAAAGATTTAAGCATACAAAGGGAAATAGGGACAGAGAAAGCGACTTTATGTTATACTATGTAGTGACTAGCGACCCGCTCCGGCTTCGCACGGCTATATTATGCATGTATTATACATATAAACCTTACTCTTAAATCACTCTATCTACTAAAAAAAACCGCATCAAAATTCGTTGCGTAGTTTTAAAGATCTAAGCATACAAAGGGACATAGGGATATAGGGACGGCGAAAAGTGACTTTATTTTATACTATGTAGTGATAGACAATAGATGAAATAGTATCCAAGTCTAGTTTACATTACTAATTTGGTACATTAACCCCTGAATACTGAAAAGCTACTTAATCTTAAGTGGCGTTTAAATTGACGTTAAGTGTATGCTTTCTATTGAAGCCTACACTTAAATTTCAATTTAAACGCCACTTAAGATTAAGTAGCGTTTCAGTATTCGGGGGTAAATTACTAAAAAGGTATAACTAAAAAAATATATATTTTTTTTAGTTATACCATTTGTAATAAAATCAGTAACACCTTTTTACTCACGCCGGAACGGAAGCCGGTAAATACATTTAGTCAGACGGTGTTTATGCACTAAAATGTTCCCATATATTAAAAAAAACAGCTGAACCGATTTAGATTCGGTTTTCTATAAAATGTCTGTGATTCATTGACGACATAGTTCGTTAACAATATTATAGCGATTACTCACCAGAAGGCGCCGCAATTTACATTTTATCGCAAAACCATGTTGTTATTTATTACTTACAGAGTCTCAAAAGTCATCGCAATCATTTGAATATGACACGACTTCTATATCTACAACTACTGAAAGTGTTACAGTAGTGGTTAGAGAAAGCGAGTCTAAAGGTAAGTGCATCAATCATAAAATCAGTTCTCGATTTATTTGCGGTTTGCAACAAACTTTCTGTAGAATATTCATCTATCGTCACTGTTACGAAATAAAATAATATATTGGTTGTTGTCTACCGTCGCATTTTTTTGGTGTGGCTTCAAAAGAAAGAGCTTCTGTTTTTCTCTGCAAAGTAGTAGGTAATAGGTATCTATCTATATAATCGGTACCCTGCGACGCCAAAGATTGTGGGTTCAATTCCCACCTCGAACAAAAATAAATGTTCAGATATTTGTTTCTGGTCTTGATGTTTCTGTATGTTTATGTCAATTATATTTACAAAAGAAAATTATACCTACATTATATCCCTTGTTTGACCACCATAACACAAGCCTAGTTGCTTAATTTGGGGCCAGATGGCACTGTGTAAAATGTCCTACAATATTAATTTATTTGTTTTATACGTTTTTATGTAAAACAAAAAGTAAATATTTTTCAATATAAACTTACACAAAGGTAAAGGAACTCAGAAATAGGATTCAAGAAACGTTATTAAATAACAAATGAAAAAAATAACCATTAAACTTTTTTACTCTAAAAACTAAAGAAAAACTCGTTTAGTTCTACTATTCTGAAAGAATACAAAACCATCAATATTGCACCTAAGTAAAAGTATATAGCAAATAACCTAGCGTCTTGGTTTTTCTAAAAGCAAGGAGACAGATTTTCAAGTCACGTTTTTTTTTTCAGGTTGTGAAGACAAACTTCCTAATTGTTCTTTGGCAGTGCGAGCTCGCCTTTGTCACTACAATTACTACATACAAAACTGTTGCGATTCTTGCAAAGGTCGATAGATCTAATAAACACTGATTTTAAACTAAAATACGTTGTGAATATTTATTATAATCTAGCTTTGAGGCATTAGTATCTCTTTTCTCCAAAACCGCTGAGTACCTAAAACGCAGTCTGTCAATTTCGCGTTATGCCTAGACCTAACGAGAGATTGTGAATCTGCTTAAGGTAAAGGGTACCTGCGCTCTCTCCATACAAACGTAGTCGACAAAATAGGGGCATGGTCATATTGGTCATGGCAGTTATAAGTTTTATGCACCAAAAATATTTGCTCTAGTGTCATTATCCAGGGAGAAAATAGTCGACTACGTTTGTAATAGTTTGTATGGAGAAAGCCCCCGGTACCTTTTCCTCTTAGGCAGTATGAATGATATTATTTATTTCACTCATTACAGCAATTCCGATTTTAATTTTTTTCTATTTTTACCTACCTACATCATTCAGGATTAGATTATTTCAAAATACAATAAAGTCCATGAATTAAAACTCATTTGCAATTTGTATTTTAAAAGGGAATATATATTAAATTGATTATTCTTCGGTGTGATATTTAAGTGTAAGTTTAAAATTATAATTAATCTTAAATTGAATCATGCATGACTCATTATTTTATAAACTTATGTTAAGAATTGAGTGTCTTTAAGGTATTATGTAAATATAATAGATTTTATGAAAGTGATAAATAAAATTTATATTTAAACTTTTAATTTTGAAGTTGTATTATTGTATTAGGGACTAAGAATAAATAAATGTCTCTTTAAATATAGATGTCTTATAATAAATTTGATTTAAATATCTAAATATATTAATGAATTTGTATTAATGTACAAGGAAAACTATTTACCTACCACTAAAATTAAAATAGATGACAATGTGTAATTCAATTACGACTTTGCTGTGCCTCAAAGAAGTATTAAATAAGACAATTTTAAATGATATGAGTTAATAATAACTTTAGAAAAACAATTTGCAATATACAAATTTTTCGAAGTTTTGCTTCTGTAATATGTAAATATAAATTAAAATTAATTTCTTCTCTTAATTTAATTCAATCAACCCACCTTTTGTAAATTCTCGTCAGACTTGCTATCAACAGACCGACTAAAGCAACCACAGTAGCAATTATTGCTATAATAGCACTATTATCAGTTACACGCACATCAGAGAACGCTATACAAAGTGCTATAAAAGCTATAGTTAAAGTAAGAGAACCGAGACAACCGTGACATGTGCTGTATAGTTTTGTGTTGGCTTGATTAGGAAATACTAAGTGCACTAAACCGCCAAGTAAACTCAACCCAGTTAGAACAGTTGCAACCAATCCTGAAACAAAAAATAAGAAACTAAAAGAATATATATAGTCCAGAGCAAAGCATGGAACGCGTTTCGATACCTACTCTATTATCTAATCTAATAGATATAAGCGACTAGAGAGGTTCTTAGTATGTGCGTAATAATACACATTTAGAGAAAAATAACACAGTTTTCGAAATTTACACAAAAAGATATGCTCTTGAATGTATTTGCAAAACAGGAAATGGTAATGCAAATCCTACTATCCTACTAATATTAAAAATGTGAAAGTTTGTGTGTTACTCCTTCACGCAGAAACTACCGAACCGATTGCGTTGAAACTCGGTATGCTGGAGACTTTTAATCGCGATATTCCCACGGGATCGGGATTCTTCGGGTGAAGCTATGGGGCGCAGCTAGAACTTTCATATTTGCAATTTCCTATCATACCCTTTTTTAAATTACTATGTCTTAATAATCTTACCTGTAATCCCATGGGCAGATTCAAGATTGACACCATCAACGAGCTTCACTATGGCTCCAGTTATAGCCAGTATCGATCCTAGAACCTGCATCACCCAGTGAACTAATTTCTTATCAGGATACTTTAGAGTGCTGGCCCATCCGGCGTGAGGATTCAAAGTTAGGACAGCTTGACTCATCAATATCACATACTGAAAAATTACAATCGTCGTTTAATAGCACATGTGTGTAGTTACCTAAATTCGTATAGTAATATTACATGTCTATTAATTTCCTTTTCCTTTCTGCTCATAACATTTTTTTGTAATATTAACATGTTCAATTCTTGACTTTGCTATCTGATAACTCCCCAAGCCACTATGGTCTGAACTTCATAATTGAATATCTTTCATAACTGTGTTGGAGGCATGCACTAAGTTATTTTCAGCTTTTATAAAATCACGAAGTTCTGGTGGTGGGCGGGCTCTTACTCTATACTATAATGGATTTGATTAATTTGTCATTCCATCTTTAATGGAATAAAAGTCAAGGAAGGAAACCACTTACCCCGGTAACACACAAATATACATGTTGAGCGTAAGCTGCACTAAGCAGCCAAGGTGCAGCAGTATTCAACACACTAGCTATGATGAAAGCACTCATCACCACTGCACCAAGCGCCAAATGTGTCAGCGTGTTAATAACGTTCATCGTCACTATGTAAGAATGAGGAATGGGTTTTCTGTCGTACGTGTTGTACTGTCCATTACCACCATTAGCTTCCACGAAATGTGGTCCATGGACGGGCGGCATCGGTGGGGGCGGTGGTGGCGACATTTTTTAATCCTTATATATTTTTTTCTTATATTTAGTCTCACTAACTGACCGAGAGTCTGTCGTATATTGAAAAATGTAATCTGATAGAGATGTATTTCTGATGATTAGATTAGCTATTTATCTACTATACCTCACCTGTCGCATTGAGATTTAGTGACAAAACATAATGGTAAAGTACCACGATAACCGCGTTTTTCTGCAGTATATATGAAACTGAACAAGATTAATTAGCAACATAATATATTTAAGTATTAAAGAAACAGGAAATTGGCTACATCCCAACTCTACCCGATCCCATCTCTACCCGATTTTAAAATACCTAACAAAAAATCCCAACTCTACCCGATTTCATTTTTTCATATAGATAAAAGTAAGAGTACAGTTAACATGAAAAGTTGTAAACCTTTTAGCTATACAAAAAAATGTTACAATCAATATAATAGTAATCATAAGATTGGTCTTGGGATGAACACTTGCGTTTTAAATAAAATGATCATTGTTGCAAGCTGCACTGGCGAAGTAAAACCAGTAGAATTTATTTTCTTGGATCTTTTTTAGAATTCCTGAAGAATTTAAATGTTGTTTACTGCTTGATATATTATTATGAGAAGATGGAAACAGAAAATTTGTTTTTGCATCTAGGACTGAGATAAATGTCGATTGTTGTGATTGGTGATAAATATGCTGATGATTTAAGGTCGTAGCACACCATCAACTAGTAATCGGAACGTAAACGTATATCAATTCGAGCAGTTTAGTATTCTTTGTATGAAACTCCCTACAGAAACGCACACTAATCGGAGGCTCACAGCTAAGCGACGCTCGCTAATCGTTTACGGTCGTGTGGGTTAAGCGACGCCTGGCGCGGTCATTACTTCGATGGGCGGCCAATTAGTAGTGCGGCAAGAATGTTAAGCCGTTGGTCCCGGTTGCTACCTCTAGTAGCAGTCGTTAGGTCAAGTTAGAGGCCTTAAGGCGATCTGAAAACTCTAACAATAAGTGAGCCACACCACTTTACGAGAAGAAGAAGAAGACTCATCGGAATCGTTACGTAATTGCCTCGCCTCGAGACAAGCTCACGAACCGCGGTACGGTGCGTGGTCGACTTGCCGTTCCCGCGCTTACGTCTCACTGTACGCTATCTTACGACTCTCCGTACCCTAGCTTCCGTATCTTTATCTACAGTCTACACTTTAAGTTCGGATACTAACTAACCGCGCGGCGCGGCGGCACCCCGCCTAGCCGAGTTAATTCGGAGCTGCTGATCGCTTGGCATCGCGCTTACTTTAGGTTGACGGCGCGGGCGAGGCGATACGGTGACGAACCTTTCCGGATTTGATATATTGTGTGCTACGACCTTAGATCATTTTTATATCGTTTAAATGTTTTTGATTTTGACTGTACTTTTTATCATATCAGGTAGAGTTGGGAGTTTTTGTTAGGTATTTTAAAATCGGGTAGAGATGGGATCGGGTAGAGTCGGGATGTAGCCGGCAAATTATTTGTAACTAAAAAACTAAGATAAATGAAAAAAAAATTAATCTAAAAAATTATCAAACACTATTGCGCAGCCTCATTCCAATCGCGATCCAAAAATCAAGCGCAACAAACAATGTAAATAACCAAGTAACAAATATCAAAACTTCAACAGAAGTGTGATTCTTCATCCAAAATTCAAATATTACATATTGTAAGCCAGTTGTTAAAGCAGCCGATGATAGAACCAGAGAAGAGACTCCGGTAAAGAAGTGGAGAAACTTAACCCAATAGTTAATGGGTTTGGTTAGCTTATACGCGTAATGTGCCAGGCCTCCGTTTAGGATGCTTACAATACTAATTATTAAAGCACATAAACCTGAAAAAAAGGGAAAATGGAACTCAGTAACCTTGCTAAATATATTAAAAACACTACATATTATAAAACATAGTCCTCCGCCGCGTCTGTCTGTCTCTCTGATCGCTATAATATCAAAAACTTCTGCACCGATTTTTATGCTGTTTTTACCAATGGATAAAGTGGTTCGTAAAAAATAAAGCAGAGGATTTATAGGAGTATATTTTAACTTTCCCTATTCTTCATGTTTTAAATTTATCAATGATTTTACCTGCGTAAGTCCCGTTCCTGTGGATATATGGGGATAAAAAGTCTATGTTACTTTCAAGAATTTAATGTATTTCATCAAAATCGGTCCTGCAGTTTTAGAGCTTAACCGTTACAAACAAGAAATATTTCCTCTGTATAATATTAGTTTAGATTTTTTTTTACGTAGATTCATATGTATTGAGTATATTTTTATCATGGATAAGATGTTGCCGGAAGTACAAGTATTTAGAATGTACCTAAAGATAACTCCAGACACATTAAATAATATAAATTTCAACTCTCTAGCTATCATGGTTCATGAGATACAGCCTGGTGACAGACGGACGGAAGTAGGGTCCCGTTTTTTTTGGGTACGGAACCCAATCAATAGATTCTTACCAAGAGAACCATGCGTCGTACTAAATAGCTTGGTCTTCCCATTTATCATAACGCACGTGCCAACTGCAGCAACAATGAATCCCATCAGCTGTAGCACTATATGGCAATGTCTTCGTCTATGTCTGCTGAGGTACATTGACCAACTGTTATACCTTGATAATACTAGTATTCCTTGACACATGAAGAACTGATACTAAAATGATAATAAAGTTGAATTTAATTGTGATATTACAAAAGAGATATTTGACTCTTTTAATGAGTAGTGAGTGATGGTCCAACTATTCTGTCCAATTATTTTAATTTTTTTTAACTCGAACTCTAGTTTGAGGCCCGAGTGTGGGGTGGTGGTCTAACTATTTTTCAAACAGAAACAAAAGACGATAAAAACAAAAAGACTTTGACTCGCAATAGTCCATTGAAAAGTTACATTTGGATTGCATTTGTCAGAGGATGCTATTTTATTTTTTAGATATCAAGGGGGGTTCAGCTTAAAGTTGACTCCAAGTTTGAGGAATTGTAGCTCTTGTCCGACCATCTTGAAACTTGACAGTTTGGTTGTAGCTTTAACCGTTTTCATAAAAAATGCAAACGAACCTCTAATTTGGCACACAAAAGGGGGAAAGGGGAGAAACCAATCGCCATTTGACTTATTTCTATATCTTATTATCTATGTAATAGCTACATGCATGCCAATATTCATGCTTTCAGCCAGATGGGACCGTAATAGCTAAGGAAACTGAGTAAAAGATTTTCGCATAAAACTTTTTTTTTGGTTTACGACTAAAAGTTACTAGACAAAAGTTGTAGATAATTTTATTGGCAATAAAAAATGCCAATTAATATTTTTTGTGAGACCTATAGTTTGTCAGATAAACCATAAAAACCGTTTAAATTCCTTTTTCCAAGATGGCGCCCGAGGGACAAGGGCTACAATCCCTTAATCTTGGATTAAACTTTAAACTGATCCCCCTTGATTTTAAAAAATATCCTCAGACAATTTATTTATTTATTTAAAGTCAATTATCACGATTATAAAACCAATTACAGCAATTGACTAATTAGGACAAATCATTCATACATTTCTCTCGCAAAAATCCAAACACACTGACAATATCGATCTCCATTCGTCCGCAAACAGATCAGTTTCAGCACTTGCATCCAGGAGAGCGTTAATCGCATTGATGCTACGGAGAATAGGAGACTTAGAATGCGAGACCGTGTGAGATGCCGGCACCGCCAGAAGGTGATGTTTGCGGCCTCGGACATATTTATTCGGGCAGAACAGTCTGCAAATTACCGCGTTCAAATCAGAATCAACGATATCGCGAAGGATCTTCAAGCACGTTACAATCTGATCATAGGCGCGGCGAACCTCTAAGGAATTGTACCCGAGACAACCTAAGAGAAATTGAGTAGGGTACATATATGGATAGTATCCATGCGTTCGCTTATATAGGTACCGGAGGAAGGCTTTTTGAACTTTCTCAAGAGAAAGGGCGTAAGAAGATTCGTGTGGGTTCCAAATGCAGGCCGCTGTCTCAAGTTTGCTCCGAACTAGTGCGCTAAATAAAAGTTTAATCACACTTAAGTCGCTAAAGTCGCGAGCATTCCTGAGAACGAAACCCAAACGCCTGTATGACTCCTTCGCCAACGCAGTTATGTGAGGATTAAAGGTAAGTTTAGCGTCGAAGGTGACTCCTAGATCTTTGACATCATTCCTTCTAGTAATGCTTGTGTTGTTAAGTTGGTAATCAAATATTATTGGATGCTGCATTCTACCGAAAGTCATCACACAGCATTTAGCCACATTAAACTCCATATTGTTAACAACACTCCATTCGAAGACCGCATTGATGTCTTTTTGGAGTGCCTCGCAGTCAGACTCAGACCGTATGTTGGAGAACAACTTGAGGTCGTCTGCGTAGAGGAGACATTTGGCGGCATCAACGACGGTAGGAAGATCGTTAACCATTATGAGAAAGAGAAGAGGTCCAAGTATTGAACCCTGACTCACACCGGATCGCGTGTGGTAGGACTGGGATTCATACAAGCCAAGCCTGACATATTGCTGGCGATCGCGGAGGTAGTCTGCTAGTAAATGAACCATTTTCGGTGCAAATCCTATATCGACCAGCTTTTTCAGCAATATATCGTTATCCACCCTATCGAACGCTTTCCGAAAATCAAAGTATAGGACGTCAACTTGCGTCGCTCTATCGAGCTGAGAGGAAATGTGATGCACGAGGGTCAACAAATTTGTATTAACAGATCGCTTGCTTCTGAAGCCGTGCTGTTCATTACAAAGATATTTATTTACTTGTACATAAATGTATTTATGCAGAATGCTTTCAAACACCTTAGCTGGAGCCGACATTATAGCAATTGGTCTATATTCCTCTACAAGTGACTTGTTTGTACTCTTCGGAATCGGAGTAACCCTGGATGTTTTCCAAGGTTCAGGATATATCCCTGATTCTAAAGCAAGGTTAAAAATGTGCCGTAAGGGAGTACATAGTTGAAATTTTGCCCGTTTTAATAACGTAGAGGGTACACTATCAGGCCCAACCGAATTACTCGGTTTTAACTTTTTGAGGCCGAACAGCACGTCAGCCTGAGTAAATGTGCTTATGTCGATAGTGTTGCTATTTTTAGTGGAGTCCGACGCTAAAGCTAGGTCGGCGTCCAGCTGTGGAACCCTCGACAGAAACACACTACCGAAGAAAACAGCAAAAGCCTCCGCTGCCCTAGATCCAGAGAAATGTTCACCTTCATATGAAACGATAGACTCAAATCCACCCTTGGTTCTAAGAGCCGAAATATGCCGCCAAAATTCGCGCGGGTTAGCTTTTATATTACACTCAATACGCTTGGTATAGTCTACATACGCCCGAGCCGCGCGGATTTTTAGGTCTGCTCTAACCCGAGAAAACTCTTGATACGCTTTGTCACATTTTGTACGTTTCCAGGTTTTATGCAGCTTTAGCTTAACTTTCATATCATTGATAATATCATGCGTAAACCACACCGGATAACACCTAGTCGTACTCGCGGTTCGACGTTTTTTCGGCACACAGTGATCAAATATGTTGTACATAATAGAGTAAAACTTTTGAATGGCGTTATGAACATCTGTAGCAGCGAGAACATCGCTCCAGGAAGCAATAGACAGCCAATAGTATACCTGGTCCCAGTCACATCGTTTGAAGTTCCAGTCTTTATCAGGGCTTATATTGCTAGGTTCCAATACTACATTCTGTCGACAAGATGTGTTGATTCCTACCTCTATGTCGAGTGGTGGGTGATAGAGATCGATTTTGACCAAACCCTCAGTGGCCGCCACCGACACCTCACGTTCGTTGGCGCTCTCCTGGATCAAGACAACATCTAGTATACCGCCATACTCATTCTTCACCTCATTCACAAATGTACGCTAAGCTCAAAAAAAATTTAACATTTCAATGGACTACAACCACAAACCACATGAGATAATCACAACCGTATACAAAACAAATGACGATCGAGTAATAACAAAGATAAAGGCGATTTCATAATTTGATTTTCGATCGTCTTTTGTTTCAGTTCCACTACCACCTTCTTTACTCATGTGCCACACCACACACCACCCCGCATTCGGGTCTCCAACAGGGGTTTGTGGGTCACCATCCCGCACTCCTTTTATTAACATTTAAAATATTCGTAGACATCGACGCAGTACAGTATTCTAAAAAATCTAAGTTTACAAAAGACCTTTCATGATTTAGAAAATGTTAATGATTATCAATAATAATTGTTAAAATAATGAAATATTTAAATATCTTACCCCTAAAACACAAAGTATAATATGCCAATGAAATTCAGTTATTTTGTCAAAACTGCAAGCAAACCACACACACAAAAACACAGTAACACACAATAAAACATTAGTTATTGTGTTTATGGATAGTCGTATCGTTTTTAAGAAAACACTTCTATCAGAATCAGGTTTGATAAGATCTGAATCCATTTCTTCAGCCATTCTTCTAAGTAGTAAGGAGAAAATGTGTGAGCATCATTGTTTTATATCTTCGTTATAATTAGGTTGAAAACACATTGAAGACACTGCTGAATAAAACCTTTTCTTTGCTTCAAGATCACCTTTTTGATGAGTTTACCAGAAGTGCAGGTAGTTGCTAGCAAAGAACTTGGTGTTCTAAAGACACCTAAAGTATAGTTAAGTTCTGTGTGTTTAAAATTTCACGCTTATTTTTAAGATTTTTCTCTCTTTGTCCCTCTCCTGTTCAATTATCAATCCCATCTGAGAGTGGGTAGAGTCTGCCTTTCTGGTTTTCTCCCCCTACTTTGCTCTATCTGACACATCATCGTCTGGTTAGTCGTTTAAGATACACCCTTCAACTCATTTAAAAATAGTGAAGGCAATGACATGATTAAATAACTTTCAGACGGCTAAACCGATTTCAATCAAACAGCTATTTGTAATGTACGAATCATGCCCTTTCATTTGATACCCCACTCGAGCATATCTACTTACATTCGGTTTTTAATCCTGACTTGTATCCCCCCCCATAACTTTCAGACGGCTAAACCGATTTTGGTCAAACATAGCTAAAAACACTCCCGACTAATTACCTTTCAAACAAAAAAACTAAATCAAAATCGGTTCATCCGTTCGGGAGCTACGATGCCACAGAGACACACACACACAGACACATCAAACTTATAACACCCCGTCTTTTTTGCGTCGGGGGTTAAAAATAGGATATTAACGTAACTATGGACTCAAATTATTTTCAGTATTCTTCTTATGAGCTGAATCTCTAAAACTGTTTTCAGGGATCAGGTAAAATTTTGAAAAAAAAAAATGTCTTGTCAAATGGTGCAACCATTTGACAAGACATTTTTTTTTTTGCAGCAGTATTAATAGAAATGGCGACTTTGGAGGACACTTATTTTAGTACCAAATGCTGCCAGTAGAATTTTGGTCAACGAAAAACGAACGAACGACGAAAAACGAAAAATCAACGACCAACGAAAAATCAATGAATTAATATTGGTTGATTATATCAACCAATATTAATAAACGAATGATTGTTTCGTTTATAATCAACTTAAATATTTTTACCACTTTAACACTAAAATGCGATAATTTCACAATTGACGTACTTGACCGTGTGGTGCAATTGGAATCGCACTTGTACTGTATGCAATTTTCGGAAACACATTTTTCCTTGCATCATTGTATTTTGCTCTCAGTGTGTACTACTAAACATTGATTGACACTTAGGTTTATGATTATAACACTCGATTTAAGTTGAATTAATAGTATCTACCTACTTACCTACAGTGAAGTAGTAATGAAGATAATATCTCGAAAGATGTGTGATTGATCACGTAAGGGGTGAAAGAGATCAGATTAATCAGATTTCAATATTGTTGTACATGTTGATTTATTATTTTTTACAAGAAATCAGTCGAAAATTAGCACATTTGTTTTGTAGCGCTAAGGCTGAGCCGATTTCCGTTTTGTATTCAATAAGTTTGTTTTTGGTTATTATTAAACATCCCGCACCGGCTTCGCACGGCTATATTATGCATGTATTATACATATAAACCTTCTTCTTGAATCACTCTATCTATTAAAAAACCGCATCAAAATCCGTTGCGTAGTTTTAAAGATTTAAGCATACATAGGGACAGAGAAAGCGACTTTGTTTTATACTATGTAGTGATAGTGATTTTTCTTTCTTTCTTTGTTGCAACTAATTCCGAATATGGTCAAAGCGTCGTGTCTTCTGGAAGTTCCGGTAAGCACTTTTGCTTGTGCTACAACGGAATCAAGTAGAATAATAATATTACGATTTTTAATGTTCAGAATATCCTTTTTGCTTATTATATTTCTTCCTATTCTACCTAATTATATTTATCTCTCTCAAAAATATAACTGATTGATAGTGGCCGTGCGTAGCCTGCAAAAGAGTGAGTATTAAAAAAGGGAAAAAAAAATTGTAGCGTTTTCTTCTTCATCTACATGTCCTATATCCCAATTTATTTGGAGTTGGTGCAGTATGCTTTCTTTATTAATATTGAGGAAGACTACTACTATGATAATATTTTTACGGCCGGCCGCCTGCCTGACACCCTTAGGAATGGTTAACCTTCCGCCTGCCTCGCGGAGGATCCAAGGTTCGATAGTCTGCATTAAGTCTTCAAATCCCTTAGTCGCCTTCTACGATACCCACGAGAAGAAATGGGATAGTCCTATCCTATGCCAGGGCTACTCAACTAGCATTTTGTTCTGTTGTTCTTATTATTTCTTCACTCAAAAGGTAGTACCTAAACTTTACTTTTTTTGTTTGAGACGAATAGGCTCCGAAAATACTGGACCGATTTTGATGAAATGTATAAAGATATATTGATTAATTGGGAGTGACTTGCTACTTTTAAAGGTGAACGCACACCGAGCCGCACCGCACGCACAGTCTGCAGACTGCAGTCTCCGCATTTGTATTCTTTATATGAAGTTGTATGTATGTATGAAAACGTCATCAGCAGCGGCTTGGGGAATTCCGTCGCTGCGGCGACTGTGGTGCGTGTTATGCGACTAGGTGTGCGTTCACCTTTATCCTGATATTCTTACGGGATCGGGAGTTACGCGGGCAAAACCGCGGAGTGCTACTAGTAATCAATGAAACACAAGTTTACGTGTTTAAAGCTTATTATTTTTTTGTACAATGTTATAATATGCATCAATGTTAAACGTTAAAGTAGGTAAACAGTTAATTTTTAGCAAAAATCTGCACATTATTGTGATGAGATAATCTACTAATGTATGTATAAATACTTAACAGCCAGTAAATAAATGCACTATACAATAAAAACTATTTACAAATAAACTTTCTATTCTGAAGTTTAAGTAGGTACAATAAGTTATTTTGGCATTTTATTATTAATTTATACTACAATCAAAATTACTTACAGACAGAATCAATAATCTAATCTATCTTACTTGCTGCAATCAGTCGTAGATATAATTTCTAAAACTTTTAAGCAAAGGTCCGAAATGCACATACCTAATATAGTCGCGCCGCCGCCGTAAGAATTTTCAGTACGCTCGCGCTAGTTAGCTATTCATTCAATTCGGACCGCAATTTTCACATAGTCGTGAAAATGACAGAAAATATATCCGCGGTCAACTAAAGTAGTGTTTCTCAACCTGTGGGTCGCACCCCCAGGTGGGTCGCAAAGCCTTACTCGGGGGGTCGCGGCTAAAGGAATAAAAACACTACAATAAAATACTACTACAAAGACTTTTTGAGCACTTGTTGACTCAAAATTATTCTTTTGCAAGGAAGGATTCATTTTATGCTTAGCTGTTAGAATGTTGTCTCTTCTCCCTTCTCGCTATAGTTTAATATCTTCAGGTGGCTAAAAAGATCAGCGGGAAATGCTAATTTTAAAACCCAAAAAGAGTCACCAAAATATAAAAAAAAACGTTTTATTACGGCCGTAGGGTGTCGCTAGATTGTTTTTACTTGTAATGGGGTCGCGTTTTCAAGAAGGTTGAAAAACACTGCTAAAGCAAGTAAGATAGGATTATTGATTTCAACTGTAAGACGTCAATAATAATACAAAAGGCTGCATCTACAGACAACAAAATACCAATAAACTTATCGTACAGAACAAAAGTTACTAAGTAATAGAATCATAAAATAAATTATATGAACACTTGTCATAGTTCTAATATAAAAACATACCTAATAAACTATAGTACTATTTATTTCATAGGGAATACTATTTTGTTCTTAATCTATAACATAGCCTATTTATTGCGTAAGTATAATCTCTAATATTACAAAAAACGAGAAAATATTACAAAGTGTTTAAAGAGAAAACATTATTTAATTAGCTAACAGTGCTCATAAAATTAACGTGCTGAATTTCAAGAATGATTTTTTAAGCAATAGATTTGTTTTCTTTGAGTGCTTCCCGTTTGCCCCACCAAGCTGCCCCACAGTGGGGCACAGTGGAATCGTCACTCCATAGGTTACCAACCCAGTTACATTTATCACAACTGAAATTTGAAATGGAGATCTTGTCCATATTATTTAATGTTGCTAACATAACATAATAAACTTGCTAACATAGCTGTTTCGAGATTATGGCACCACAAGTAACTTATGTCTGCATGTTTAAGTGTAATTTGTAACATACAGTGATGGTTCATAACTTTGGAGATGACACGAAAATTCTCAAACTCTCAACAAGGTGCCAACCCTGATGGGCAGAATCATATTAGTGGGGCAAACGACACTACAAAATTTTAACAATTCCACTTTGCCCCACTGTAGGGCAGCTTGGTGAGGCAAACAGGAAGCACTCGTTTTCTTTATATCAACAGTTTTGCATGCTAACATTCATTATTAATTAATACTTTACAAAAACATTCACACATTTTTTTTTTGTTTATAATGAAAAATATATCGAAATAATTTATAGTAATTACGAGGTTTTGTATTGGTAAAAGTATACAGTAGTTAGTATTACAAATTGATTGAGTCAGGTGATTCTTTTCGGAACTTATCAATTACGGTAGAATTAATGTTCAGACACTTAGGGGGATTTACATCTCGGGAAGCAACGTCGTATCTAACGTTTGTCGCCCTAACAACGCTGTCGGGGTTAATTTCTAGAGGTGTAGACGTGAAACACTTGTCGAGTGGTTTATGAAGGGTGTCAATAACACTATTAATTGCATTGCCTAATTGCAAAATTTATGAAAAACCAAATACAAAAATATGAAATCTATTAATTAATAAAAAGTATTAATACTCTGAATCGACACGCAAAGGATAAGGTGCCTTATTAGGTGGGAGGTTGGTGCACAGTGCATCTCGTGTTTTGACACTAGACTCAGAACTAAAAACTAAATATTAATTCTACCGTAATTATAGTACTACACTCAACTCCATAGCTCGACTAAAACGTAGAGATCACGAAACTATTCTTAATACTAGATAGACAAACGTACATAGCGCTCACACAATATCATCGATATAAATAAAATACTAACCTTTATAATAAATACAATGAAATTATGCGTTTATTATTAAAACTTAAATTGGTTATGCGCTAGGTTTTGCCCTTCTGTTTTGTATAATCAAGTCATTTTCATAAAGTAATAAATAATAAATGGGCAATGCGTGCTCTTCACTCGTCATCCACCTTGAGATGACATAGCTCATAAAAACTATTATACAGGGCTATTGGTAATTATACTACAAGCCGTTGCGGGCTACTTCTGTGCACCGTAACAAACATCTTTTGTTCTACGACTTTCGGAAATTCGAAAAAAAAAAAAGAAAAATTTTTAAAAACAAAGGTCATTCAAACTAAGAATAGTAAATAAAACTTAAAAAATAAGTCAAATTTTAAGGTTAATGACCTATCCGTGTAAGGAACAGCCGATTTTCAGGTAAACCCAAAATCAAAATTTTCTAATTTTTATTTTATTTTCCAAAAGTCGTAAAACAAAAGTTGTTTAATTAGATGCACAGCAGTATCCCTCAACGACTTGCTAGTATAATTACCAATAACCCTGTAGACAATAAGTATCGAATTAAATATAAGTCTTGATGCTATATTCCGCCACAGGTATTTTTTACCATGGTTAATATGAATCATTGAATAACTAAATGCTTGAAACTATATTTTATTCTATTAAATGCCTATTTACAATTTTATATGCTTGTATTTAAATTTTAAACGTCTCTTTTATGTGGGTGTTGTCAATTTGAATAAAGAAAATATAAAAACTGAGCCCATTAACAGTAACTCAGATATTTTGAGAATCATCTTTATTTTATTCAAAACAGCCGGTTTTATTTTGTGGATGTATTATGACTGTACCTCTTTCAGGGTGAAAACGCAATTAAAACTAAACCTTTAGTTTCTTTTAAAGTTACTAACAGAAAACGGAAATTTTACTGGCTTCAGATTCTTTTAAATTGTACTTATACATCATATTTGCATAGAACACAGTTGTATATTTTTTATTTACAGACTTATACCTTCTGATTGTCATTTTAGTCAATTACCAAGTCTGGAGGGCATTATACTGCAAATAAGATCTATTTTAGACAAGTACAATTTATCGCCTTGTCACATTAATATCTATTTAGTGAAAAGTAACAAACAATGTTCAATGAAAAACTCATCATATAAGGACAACACTCAGAGTATTTTTTTGGTTGCATTTTTTTTCTTAAAACATCCATTATATACGAATACCAATTCAGTGAAAAGTAGCAAACAATGTTCAATGAAAAACTCATCATAATAGGACAACACTCAGGGCATATTTTTGCATATCTTTCCAAAAATAGCCTTTGAAAATGTATGTTTTCAAAACAGAAGGGCATTCCGTATCTCACTAATGTACGATATCACAAGGTGGTATCTACCGTCCGTGACAGGAGTGGCAGCAGTACTCCGCGTAGTAAGGGTAATGGCAGAGTCTCGCTTGGACTGCGAGCATGCAGTTGCTCAATTTGTCTGCGCACCCGCCTAGAAAAAAACCATAAAACATAAGAAAATGTTGACAACATCTGAACTTTAAGACTTTATTAACAATCAAATTTTCGAAAAATATTACAAACTGATGAAATAATTTTATTAACTAGACTGGTCAAGAACAATAGATATTATTACGATGGAAATAATATCCAACATCAGAAATAAACCATTTATAGAAGAATTATTTTATGTTTCCAACAATCAACAATGGTTGATTATTATTTTTCTGGATTAAGACGCTTTAAGGTGAGCGCACACCTAGCCGCATTAGAATAATAGCTATTATTTCAAAGACAATAAGTTAACGAGATTGGTGTCATACAAACGTAATTCAAAACAATGAGCTCACCCTTAGAATAAGATCTCTCTTTGTTCAGCAAGTTATGGCTTTGGTGTCGTGTCACCCTTTGCTGTGGATCTGAAACTAAGGAAAAACGAAAAATTAAAGCAAGTATAGATCAGTTTAGACCCATGGCGTCGTCGGTCCAAAGTAAACATGTCGCGGTTTGGAAACAAATCAAGACCTGTGCAGGCTAAGGTCTCCCTGTATAATTAGAGATGTAAAGACAGAATGCTAGTAGGAAAATCTTACTATTGTAAGTACCTGAAGCAACAGGGCTGAGTACTTGAGGTTTGGTAGCCGGCCTACTGCTGCAGCGCGCCGGTACGCAGCTCTTCTTCGCAGGCGGACGCACGCCGGGGCAGTCTGCATCGCGCGCTGCGCCAGCTGCGCCTTCGATGCCTCCGCGACCACACCACACTGTCCGAGACTGGATTCCGGCTTCGCAAGGGCCTTGACACTAGAGAGCCAAAAAAAGTAATTTAACATATTACTTACTTAAAGGATCATTTTCACTTGCCCCGAGTTTCATCAGCATCAACAAATAAATACACAAATAAATGTGTGTACGAAACCCTCAGTATGCGAGCCTGACTAGCCCTTGACCAGTTTTTTGAAGTTAAGGTCTCTTAGCTTATTGAATTTTTGGGTTGGGTTTTATTGTTAACTATTGTTTTAGAGTTTTTTTAATATAAATTCTCAGTCTAAAACTCACCTCACTCCAATCGCTAAGATACCACGATGGATTACATTTCTCTCCACAGGGCCGCTCTTGCTCCGGTTTCAGTTTGGTACAGAAGGTGTCTCTCAATCTCCTTCCGTTCCCTCCAACACAGATCACTCCACGTACTTGGCGGCCGCCACATTGAGCTGAACATTGGGACCATTCGCCTACAAATAATAAGAAACCAAATAATATAAAAATACTAAGAGGTTAAAATATCACATTCCTGACCTCTTTCTTTCCTACTAGCCAAAGAGTATTACAATATAGCGATATTTAGGTCAATCAGTTTATCCGTTCTAGTTTATTTCACTTAAAATTATTTACCGGTAAACCATTGCGCTTCGCATTGCTTGCGAACGCTGCAAGTTTGAGTGGATTCTGGAACACGATGAGTGGCGCAGCCGCTAGGGTCAGCGCAGCGTACACCCCGAGATTGGACACCACCACCCACGCACCAACCTACACACTGCAATCAGATAGATGTTACTAAATCCTTGAGTGAGATAAAATTGAGCTTAATGAAGAATTGTTAAAGGTATGCTACGAACCTCAGACCATTCCGTATACAACCATCCACCAGCAGCGCTAAAACTGTAGTTAGGAGTTGGTGTGGGAGCTATATCGTCAGTAATGTTTGACGAGAGTGTAATCACTGGGCCTTGTCTGAATGTTTCTGTGTTGTCTTTTGGTCTGACTTGACGCCTCGCATCGAGGCGAGGTATGCTTGGTGCAGTAGCTGATCGGTCACAGTTGGGTATCTCGCAGGGTTCACTGCTAGGTGGCATTGGGAGAGGGCATTTTTGATCACTGATCTGAAAATAAAATTACGCGCAGGTAAATCGTAATATAACTACTAATTTATAATAAAGGCCTCAGAAATTATAGTTATATGTAATTATTACCTTTGTAATCCCTCGGGCATGATCTTGGACACAGCCTACAATGCGTGTTCTCTGCGCTGGTCCGCATACAGGGCAAGGACCCCATGCTGCTGCTCTCCATCGAGGTGGACATGGCGCGCCTCCACATCTTCTACGACGAGATGGTGGAGGAGGCCCTGAACAATGGATTGGGGAAACTTCCTTGTCTTTTCCATTTCCAAAAAGTTCAACGCATCGGAATTTGCCAATCTGCAAACCACCACCACAAGTTCGAGAGCATTTTGTAAACGACACAATTTTCCAAACAAATTTTCTATCGCCAATGATGTTGCTCTCGATTTGTGATTGACTCTCCAAATTACTGTAATCTGGTTGCTTCGATAAAGAAGTACTAGATTTCGAATGTTCTAGATCTCTCAAGTGGGATTCTGAGTTGTGGTGGCGATGATGTCTTGGCATCTGGTGATGGAGCGGGCTTACTGTCGGTATGTCATTGCTTGTTTCGTCTGGAATTGTGTCGGTGAGATATTCGTATTTAATGTTCGGATTCGGTTTTGTGTACAATATCTGAAAGAAAAAAAATACATCAGAGAGTAGGCACTTACACACACAGTACTAACAATTTTAAAACATTTTACTTATATACTATTTATACGACAATATTTTAACACGTACCATTATATCAATAGCATGATGTATTGGTCCATGAGCAATAATAGTGTCAAGTCCAGAAACTCTTGTGTATAAAAACCGAGTACCAGCCGCATCATAAGTGCCCGGTGCACTCACAGCAAATTCACCATTCATGATGTAAGAACCATTGGTCACTTTCAATGCTGAAACAAAAAATATGGATGAGCAACTAAAACAGAGGTTTAATAAGAGCATTCAATAAATTACTTGCTTGAACTAAATTGTTACCGGCTGCGTCATGCAAATAATTAACCATCAATTGCGCAGCCGGCTACCTCCATTTATCTCACAATTTGTGGCGTAGGCGCCTCTATTGAAGAGTAGTGCCGGCGCGGTGCGCATGTGCAATTCCGATTAATCGATTCGACATCGATCTTTGCACTAGCAAACACTTCATTTTTTGATTAAGACCCGCGTCTGCGGTCTACTATTTAATGTAGATCACGTTTTCATGAAAGATCGATATTGACATCATTATGATATTTAAAGTGTGTAACAAGGTCGTTTGAACTATTGTGCGAATGTATTCATAATTCCTAATTAGCTCCCGTTTCGATGATTGGTCTATTTGGTGAAGTGGGTCAGTGGTTCTTCAAGTAATTGAACTGCATCTCTAAAAACCTAATAGCTTAATAATTTATTGACCACAGCGCCGATTGATCAATCTAATAAAAGTATACTTTTTTCGTTTACTGGATAGGTAGGTACTTGTCTAACTTGCCTATATAATTTTCGCTGTGCTGTAGTTCGGAGACGTTAAGCCTGCAGGCACCGCGTGGTACAGTCGTCACATAGGTGTAGCCGAGCGGCAGTCGCGGTCTCGAAAACAGCCCCGACACTAGTCGTCGGCCACATCGCAGCTCTTGAGTATCTGACGAAGCCAAAACTCCTTCTCTACCAACCACCTGCGCAAAACAAGATTTAAATATTAAATAGACTGATTTTGAAAAAAAAATATAGGTACCTATCATATTTTTAAATTTTATGAACATTCACCAGCGTCTGAATTGAAACCAGTTCCAGTGGATCATAATTTCGGAATAAAATTCAATCACTTCATATTAAATTGCTAAGTATGTGTTTTATGAATGCATTCGTGTTTAATTTGGGTTCCCGTTCTATTAAAGTGAGTCTTATATGCAATAAAATATCCAATTGCAGATAACGAAAGGGGTTTTATTGAAACGAAATGATATAAGGGGCAATGAAGTGGTATATTAGTCACGCAAATGAGCGCAAAGTGTGATGAGTTGCTCTCCATACATTATGTTGTCGGGAAATTTTCACGGTGGCGGTATTAAGACTTGAAGGATGATTCGCTTCATTCTATGTTATTGTCAGTATCTTAAGAGAATCATGAGTTTTTGATACGCGGCCCGAGTAGGTATTTTCAAAAATGACCCGTATCGTGCGATAGAGAGAGTTTAAGATCGGACGTAATTGCCTTCATTTTGCTTTCAAATAATGTTGTGGGCCGTAACGTTTTTACCCCCTTTATCCTTAACGAAATGAAATAAATTTGGTCTTATTTAATTTACTGCATGTTTTTCTAAGTTTATACGTTTTTCTTTTTTGGTAATTCAGTTTAGTCTATTAAAAAACAATTGAAACGCTCGATGAAGTTTTTAATTCAAAAATATAGATATTCAGATACTAATAACTTTCTTTCTTTAAAATAAAAACGGTTAAACCTAGTTTTCCATTAGATTTAGAACATTTTAAAAAAATATCAAAATCGGACTTCGTTTATTGGGGGGAAAACGTTACCGCTTTTTGTATGGAAATTTACAGCCTCACACTGGTCTTAAGATTTTGTAGGTGAAGAAGGAAAGCGCCTATCTATTTTTAGGACTGGATCTAAAAACGTACGTATACATTTTAGAGTGTCTCTAAAAATATATTCTCCTAATCACTTTCGGTCTTGTATTCGTATGACCTACAAAGTGTATCTCACAGTAATTAAATTTACTATACCATAATGTGCTGTTTATGACCAAAGTGTTAGATAAATCTTTTTTTATTTATGGCATACGAGTATATAAAGCTAGCTTTTACACTATGAGATGTAAATTTTTTGTCAATGTCTTTACTTGCAGTCTTGCAAAAAATAAAGTCGCGACTCTTTATACTTATTATAAAGAGTCGCGACTATAGTAGGGTTATTGGTAATTATACTAGCAAGCCGCTGAGGGCTACTTCTGTGCACCTAAACAAACAACTTTTGTTCTGCAACTATTGGAAATTCGAACATTTTTGAAAATGTTGAGGTTAGGTTTACCTGAAAATCAGCTGTTCTATACACGGTAAGGTCATTAACCTTAAAATTTTACTTATTTTTTAAGTTTTATCTACTGTTTTTAGTCTGAATGGCGTTTGTTTTAAAAAATCTGCTGTTTTTCGAATTTATGTTACCTCAAAATGTTCATATTTTTTTCAAATTTCCAAAAGTCGTAGAATAAATGTTGTTTGCAGGTGCACAGAAGTAGCCCTCAACGGCTTGCTAGTATAATTACCAATAACCCTGTATATACACGCACAATGGCCCAAATAATGAGGCTAAGTGCGGAAACAGCCCCGTAAAACTAAACTAAACCCTGTATATACGGTACATGAAAACTATCACGGTTAATTACACCATTTAAAAACGTTATTAATAACGGAATATTTACCATGTTTATCGCTCTACAAAATAAAAACAATAACTATGATAAATATCCAGTTTTCAAAAGCCTAACGTTATTTTTCGTATTCAACATAAGTACCTACAGTAGATGACGTATATTATCCCCAAATAGTTAATCATATAACACAAATACTTATATCGAATTACGTAACGAAGGTACCTACTACTTATATTCTCCCTAAATTGCAACATACAAAGGACCTAAGTTATCGCATTATGAATCATTTTATGGAGCAATGATTCAATCTGCCCTTTGTTTGATACAGCTTAATCATATTACTTCGGTAGATTTTCTACTTACCAAGTAAAGTGCTTAACGAGAACTGAATAAGATTTGTAATGTGGGGTTGTTATTTGCCAAGAATGCACTTTGCGAATTTTATGTTGCTCTATACTTAGATATCATAGGAATTGGATGGAAAAAATATACAGTGTGATTGCTTTCATTTTAAAATAATTCTTATACTTGCCTAAATTTGACCAAAATCCTAACTTTTGTGAACATGGTCACTGGAAATCATCATCATCACTTCACTACATAGTATAAAACAAAGTCGCTTTCTCTGTCCCTATGTCCCTATATCCCTTTGTATGCTTAAATCTATGCAACGGATTTTGATGTGGTTTGTTTAATAGATAGAGTGATTCAAGAGGAAGGTTAATATGTATAATACATGCATAATATAGCCGTGCGAAGCCGGGGCGGGTCGGGTCGCTAGTAATAATAATTTTTTTGGTGTAACTTCGCATTGGAGGTCATGTTTCAAAACCGGAAAACCTAACTTAATATTTTAAGATATCTATTGACTCTTACTGCCACTAATTTATTTTTCATCTTAAGTTGGTGAAATTATATTTTCATAAGACTGTCGACCGTCGAGAAACGTAAAAAAAATTCTAAGCAAAAATTAAAATCAGTGATTCACAGAAAACACCAATTAATTTGTTATTCAATAGCATTGCTGGAATCGTGGCCTTTATTGTTATGGGAGGCCACCATTTAGTTAATGAAACAAAAATGCTTGTACAATTTAACTCCCCTAAAAGATCTGCTCTGAAATCGGTCTACTAGTTAAATGTATAAAATATGTGTGATGTCAGTTCATCATATAATGACCACAGTGGACGCCATGTGGTCAATAAAAATTCTTCAACACCAATTTGAGACATTACTTGAATGTTTCGACACATTTACATTGTTTCTGTTGTTAATTTGACACGTAAGCGTTATGATGTGATAAAAACGAATTGCTTTTTGGGGTGACACTCTAAATATCTTTAATCTGAATATTCATTTCTTGTTTTCTCACGTTCTTCTTCGGGAATTCGTATTTGTGAATCATGAAAAAACTAAATAACTTCTTTGTGACAAAATAGTCAAAAATAGGCATATTTATTTATTTAAGTTTACTTTGTATTGTTAATTTAAAATTTGATGTTAGCGTCTTATAATTATTATTCTCTTATTAATGGGCATAAAACAGCATGGGGATGGGAAAAATTCTTTTCTGAACCGTTTGAATCACACTCGTAAAATCTTGTTAACATAATTTTTGATGATCTGTCTATCAAAATTTTCATACAAATTTTAATGTTCGAATTTCCAAAAGTCGTAGAACATAAATTGTTTGTGTAGCTGCTCAGAAGTGGCCCTTAACCGCTTGCTAATATAGTTACCAATACTTCTGTATACAAAGATCTGTATCTAAATGGGCATGACATTTTTAAATTCACCTGAAAGGGATTCTGTATATAAGTTGTACTATCTCACTTGACCAAACTTAATCGTAAGTAAAGATCCGGCGCCCATAACAAGATCTGCTCTAAACTTTATTATAAATAAAATGTAGTATGTAGTTACCTGTGAAATCACGGGGCAGCTTACCTATGCATCTTATCTAAAGTTAGAACGTCATC
The DNA here is from genome assembly GCA_907269075.1 of Idaea aversata. Classification (NCBI taxonomy): domain Eukaryota; kingdom Metazoa; phylum Arthropoda; class Insecta; order Lepidoptera; family Geometridae; genus Idaea; species Idaea aversata. Next base: position 7,033,972 of record OU026101.1, read on the forward strand.
GCTTCAATTATTTTAAAACCTAGCTCGGTCTCAATATCTAGTCAGTTTATTACTTACAATTATCTGCCGTTTATGTCACTAGAAAGATAGACAGGCAAGGACGAAACTGTTAGCGGGTGCAATATTTTATTACAGCATTTATTATCTAACCACTAACGAATTTCTACAATAATCAAAGAAGTTTGTCTGAAAATAAGTAATCTACAATAATCAAAAACGTTTGTCTAAAAATAAGTATTCTTTGCTTGTGAACTGCATTATATTTCATCTATTGTCTGAATTAAGGCTGTTGACTTTTCATTATAATACTCTATGAGGCCGTCTAATTAAAACTATGATGAATACATCATCACGTCTATTTTACGCCGTAACAAGAACCAGGAATTCCCAGGAGATGTAGAGCGGACAACTTCTAACCAGACTCATTTCATTATGCACTGGAAGTTTAACAAGTCACGAGAACTAAGTCACAAAGGGGCTGATGGTTCGTCTCCATCCAACTAAATTAGGACCGAACGCCCGGCTGCTCTCACAGACGCGCTCATGGCTCATCCTTGATTTAATCCTGACACGAATGCTTTATTTCAGGGATAAGCTGTCCAGACATTATCGATGGCGTACGAAACAAAGACAATGGAATTCCTCGCGATTATGACGCGGACTTGTAATTTATAGAGTCGAATATTAAGGTCGGATGAGCATCTGAATCAGATAAGTAATTGTAAATTAGCCATTCAGACATAGACAGACAGTAACTAAAACAAAGGTGGCTAGGGAGTGCGACGAACCGACCGACTACTCAAACACCCATATGCACCGCAAGATCGCAACTGGGTCGCGAACATTTATCGCGAACATAATACCTCTTATTCAATATGAATAAATACAGCAATCTACAAAACAAATACTAGAACGGCAAACAATTCTGTCGTTTAACATTATTCAAATTATATTGTAAACGTTTAAACTATTGGATATGTTTAAAATAAACTTCAATAATGATGAAGTCGTTCAAACAAAAAACTCGTGAGTCGACAATTTGGAAGTTTACATTGAAGGTACGTGATATCCGTTTGTCAAATCAAATAGGTTTTGGGTTGGTCGGGGCGCCTGTGATCGCGTCGCGCCTGCTTGCCGCTAACATTCCACGAACCGATCGCAGAATTCCTTTGTACACACAAGATGATCTCTCATTCATCACCGAATATCTAATAGTTGATCAATGTTCCATAACTAAGCTGAATTTTTCATCATTCGTTTCCTGAGTGTAAATTCGAGCAAACGTTTTCAATGTCAAGTTTTACGAGTTGCAAATGAAATAACGCGTAGAATCTTTTTGAAGAATTTGAGGTATGCCTTTTATCTTGTTTTTAACTTGTTTATGAGACAGTGATATCACAGGGAAAATAGTAGATACTAACGCACATGAAAACGAAAATACACAAGCTGTCAAAGTATTGTGAATGAACAAAAAAATCATTCAGTAGCGTTCGTAATTACGCTTAAAAATACTTACCGCAACGATGATCGAAATCACTGCCACTGACCACTTCCACATTTTCAGTTCTTAATATTGTTGACCCAATAATTATTTCACTTTTTACACTTCACAAATTAATATTTTGTTAGCAAAAAAGGTCTCACCTAAAACAACATTGATTTTATTTTAATAAAGATTTAGACTAGTTACATTTACCTACATTTTAATCTGAGTGATACTGACTGATTATTCTATTCATTTATCAATAACCACAAATAAATAACGTTTAGATTAAACAGACTTATTATTTAATAGTACCTAAAGGTAATGCGGGTTATCATATCATCTAGCATTACAATTTGTTTTTCATTGATGAATCGAAAGTCGGTATTTCAAACAGAATTTGTCATTTGTGCTGTGTTTTAGTAAGTATAATATTGCGTAACTGAACATTAGTACAACATCCAATTAAAAGATTAGTATCTACTTATATTTTGCGGGTGTGATATATTTATTATCCTCCGCAGCGGCAGCGATCCACCGGCATGGAAAGGGAAAGGGTTACTGTTGCATTATTTTATAAGTACGCCTAAACAACAAGTGAGTCTTGGCGAGCCACTAAATCTCTAATAGGTTTGATTGATTAATCTGATGGCCCTAAGCGAGATTGCATTCACACACGCAATAATTATCAAAATAAATAAAAGGTGTTTTTCGCGGATGTATTTTTCTTGTCGAAGCCAAAGGTGATCCCAGATCTGGGTATTTCTTGAAGCAAAGTGAGTTAGTTTTGCTGTTCGAAGAGGAAAGCCACTACCTTCTTGTGGACAAAAACTGTCGCCGCGCGCCGACGCGGTCGTCTCTCCTTTATATTAGGTTATTGTGTATTTTAGTTTTGTAATTTTTCATTTTGTTAGCTCTATTTATTCAAAGCTTGTAAGTTCAAAAAAATAGAACAATTTAGGTGGAGGTAAATTAAAAGTAGGATATTGATAAAAGTACAACCTATCAAATGTGCATTGGCATTGGCCGATAACATATATGTATGTACAATAATGTAACCGATTTGATTAAATTATGCACATGTTGTTTTTCATTCGTTACATGACGGAACAGATAAATTCGTTTCGCTATTAATAACCGGGAATCTAGGGCTTATTATAGATTATAGCTCTCTAAAAGAAAAATAAATAATATGGGTTTATTATAAATATATATATATATTTTTTAATAGAATTCGTTCTTTAACATAAAGTACTAATTCTTGGCCTATAAATTATCCCTATTGAAAAATACCATACGCATAGTTTTACGTAAAAGATATCACAGATTGTTTACAGACATGTAATGTCTATGAAAAATACCATTCCACGCAAAAGAATGTGGAAACTTTCATAAATATTCCTTGGAAAAGTTCATGCTTTCGAAGTAGGTTAAGCACGAGAACTTGATTTCTGTATTGACGCAGTTAGTTTTTTTTTTTTTTTTAGAATTTTAACTATTTAAGAGTACTTAAATAGTTAAAATTCTTTGTGATTCATGCCACAGAACAATGTTGGTGGTATCGAATGAATTTATTTAGCTAGTTCTAAAAGCTGATTAGATAAAGAAAACAAAAATAAATTAAACAAAGGAGGTAAAGTGGACATACGTAGTCAAAATATCTATAAAAAGAAGGCTGCGATTTCCAGATGATGCACCAGAACGAACAAATTGAAGGGAGAAGACTAGAAAGGCAGAACCCACCTTCAGATAGAAGATAGAAAAAAGCTTTCCTGTCACATCTATTCACTTTACCTTTTATGTTTAGTTTATTTTTTAAGCTCTTAAAGCTACTTATTGTCGAAATTAAGTCGTATCGGAGATCGATTATGTTTGAGTAAAGTCTTGTCAAATTAGAGTTTGTCCGAGTTCAGCGATGTGGTTCTGTTTTTACCTCCTAAATTAGAAGTAGGTAGGTACGGTCGGCTGCATAATTGCAGACCCACCGTAGAGCTTCAAAACGGCTGTTATAAAAATGCTTTCAACACGAGCACGATTCTAGACACCTGCTTTAGGTGAAGTTTAAAGTCTTCTAACTCATCAATAATCAAACAAAAATTATTAGAATTAAAACATTCCAATAATAGTAATTTTCGAACTCTACCGAGGGTTGCAATTATGCAGCCGACTGTACGTGTGACTTGTTCAATACCTTTAGTTAACTTCTATCTTGCTCTTTTTATTTATTTTTAACAGACTTTTAAAACAAGGAGGAGGTTCTCAATTCGATTGCATAATTTTTCATATATTTGTATTTTGAGTTAGTAACATAAATATATTTTTAAAATCAATAGCACACATTCCGGTATGAAAAAATAGACGGTTACGAAACATCAATCAAATCTTGACTTTTATACGCCACAAATCACATTCTGTATTTTCGTAAAGGTTATAAATACAGGAGCTAATTTTACGATAGTTAGTATCTACATTTACTAACACGAGCATTTTATTCATGTCAGTGATAAAGTATTTTGGATCTACCTATCGCAACACAATATAGAAAGAAATATCAGTTAGTTTACACATTTAGAGACTAAAGCTGAAGTAACTTCTAATACTATTTGGTCTAAAAACCCTTACCTATTGCATTTAGTAAATTACGATTAGGAGTGAATCAAAAAAGAAGACATACTGCGCTGACCCTAAATAGGCAAAAGAAAAGTAAATTGCGACTAAAGGCTAAAAAACCAGAGTCAACCATTTCTACACTTATTTAGTAAAGAGGAAAGATTTTTTAGTTTTTTTGTTTGTTACAAAGAGGCTCCGGCACTACTGAACCGATTTTGATGAAACTAGGTATGAAGATACATTGAATCATTAGAAGTAACATAGGCTACGTTTTATACCGAGATTCCCACGGAGTTACGCGGGTGAAACCGCGTAGCACTGCTTGGCATTGATAATATAGATACAGCATGTAAACCAGAAAACCAGGCTGTTTCTTGTGGTTCGTGTTTGATCTTTAAACTTTTATCGACTCTAATTATTTGCTCGATAGTATACGTTCCGTTAACCCTTTCAAGGACAAGGAACAGTTAAACAAACATTGTTTACAGCTGAAGCAAATCGAGATAGATACGGATATCATTGGTAATGAAGTTTTTGCGTCACTGCTTTTATTTTTAGTTTAATTCATACGTCTTTATACAAGGTTAAAAGTTTGAAATAATTTCTTTAATTAAGCTCTGCACGATGATTAACAACATGTATTAGAGATAAAAGTTAATCAAGCATATTTTAAGAACACTAAATTGCATTCTCGTTTGAAGTGTTACAGCTGCAGACATAAGAAAAAAATAACACAGCCGTAAAAATTTATAAAGAAGTTTTAACTTCAAAATACAACTTAATATTAAACTTCGGGTGACCAAAGGGTTGGCTTCTACCCCGGATTACCCACTACCCAACAAGACACCGCAACCACCCTTTTCAGTGACTTTGAATTAATTATTATTAAATGTAGTCATAACTACTGTACTTATACCTACTTAACTTAATAAATTATGCTTAATTAAGGTTTTTATTATTTAATTGTTGTAAGTATTTTTCTTTTTTAGTTAGACCCAGAGAGCATGCGACCGATCTCTCTGAAAGTCTTTGGGGGAGGTTCGCTGCTGAACATAGTTCAACAGCGAACGTTCTGTGACTGATGATGAAGTATTTTCTTTTCAATAAAATAAATTAGTTACAAGTTGAAAGTAAGTAGGTACCTACTTACTCATATTTTATACAAATGTTATTTCTCTGTACCAAGTTCATAGCAAACTTATTAGTTGGAAATAAAAAATCTCGTTAGTCAGCGTATTGTAAAGTGAGGTAAAAGAGAAAATACAAAAGAAGAATAGTTTATGTAAACTTTAGTATAGGTATTTTCCTTTGCCGTATTATGAATGGTGTTACTGAATGAGCACTATGCCATACACTTTGGCTCTCCGCCAAACGATGATTACTTTGTTCCTCAGTTTACAACATTTTTTGTATCGAAGTGAATTCTTTTGGAAACACATAAATCAGTTCGAGAAGATGGCACGTTAAAACCATTGTAACTTTTTCAGTATTTTTAATGTTGGCATAATCGTAAAATTATTTTGATGTGGTCGGCGGAACCGTTCAGATTTTTGTAACAAATGCATTATTATAGGTATGGACCTAATGGTTGATGTTTCTTTTACGACTTGTTTTTATCTTTAGTTGTCAAGAGGTTAAATTTATTAGAATTTTTACATAAGTAACAATTTCGTAAGACAAAGAAAAAAAATTGGTCACAAAGTTGGGAAAACAATGAATTTTGGTTGTTATGCTGTCAGTTGTTCCAATTCCTTTCGGGATTGTTTAACTCGGTAATTGACGTGGCTTCTGTAAATTGTCAAAACACTGATAGGTATTTTGTTAATTTACTCCGATTGCGTCATTAATCGCATAGCTTTGATAAAGCTATAATCTTACTTTCACTAAAGCAATTTTAAATCAAATCCCAATAAATAATTATGTAATAATAAAATGTACCTACATAGTACTTGTTACTTCTATTTCTTAAAATTAAAGTGCTACCAATACTATTAACGATACTAAAAAGTGTTACCCAGATGTACCCATTAAATAAAAACAACGACCAAATGTATAGAGATAATCATAATTAACAACTTCGCGGCTATTTAATATCCACCACAGAAAACATTATCCAACATTTCTCGACTTATACCCGTTATAAAAACCAACTTTATATAGCTAAATATAGAGTTTACATTCGTTTGTCTTGTTTTAAGACAGAGTAAAATAATGTTGTGGCCCAGAGGCGTTAATTGGCGTGTCGATGCCTCAGATGTTTGATGATAATATTGAGATAGGTGTGGTCTGATACAAATTATCTGAGCTTTTACATTGTTACGATGTTTGGCAGTGTGACAAGAGGAAATAATTTAACTTCCATATTTTATATTCAAAATGTGTAGAAATACCTGTTACCTTAAATTAAAAGAGAAAACCGGTCAAGTGCGAGTCGGACTCGCGAACGAAGGGTTCCTTACCATTATCATCACATAATAATAAAAAATAGATGGTGCTAGTGGTAGAAATCCTTTAGACGCAAAACACCATAAACGCGAAACACCAACTCGAGGTTTTGTGGTACATGAATGAAGGGTAAATGGCGGTTTACATTTTTTGCCATTTGGCTGCGAAACCCTAAAAAAGAAGAGATCTCAGCAACTACAAGAGGTTCGAGACTGAAACTTTGCGTGGGATGTCCTTTTAGGATGAAGGGGGGAGCACAAAAAGTATTTTCAAAAATGGCTGTTATAGTTTGTAATTTGTACTCGTAGTATCTATTATGTATTCTGTCTTTGTAGGAAATTAATATCACTATTAAAGAGATGCCAGCGCGGGTAAAACCGCAGTACGCAGCTAGTTTCTAGCATTTGATACAAAATAAAGGTAAGTAGGTAATCATTTTAACTGAATGTCACTGAAATGAGAATTTTACACTGGACCCGAAGGCGTTACATACTGGAACTTACAAATTACTTTTACCTAAATCGTCTCCTCCTTGGGTATGGTATCCACCACCAGCTATAGGTTAACCTAGAGCTCGTGGTAGACCGTCAAAAGTGGACGGCCACCATTAATGAAGGTCTGAAAAATTCTGACTTATCGACCAAGAAGACCCAGGAGGGAGCGTCCTGGCAAAGAGTAACTAGGGAACCCGACCCCAATTAATATGATTAAGTTTATAATCAGAAAAGAAGGAAAAGAGAAAGGATATAAATTTGAGCTGGTAAAAACAAACAATTTAACAATTCGCAAGAAAAAGAAAGGAAAACCAATGAAATTTTATGAGCTAAACTATAACTTCAAGAAATTATTATAAAAGTTCATGAAATAAAACTTGTCTATTAAAAATATCGTGTCGTTTTGTATAAATGTCTTTGTAACCCGAACTGCGAAACTATCTAGATAGCCACGATCGTTTAAAATAATGGTTTCAGATATAAACATTTGTTTTATTGATATTACATTACATTTAGATACCTACAATTCAGGGCACAATCCCAAATGCTATTATTAATAATTAGGCACAATGATAAGATAAAAATTCCTACTAATTATAAATGCGAAAGTAATTTTGTCTGTTACGTCACGATTAAACCGCTGAACGAATGTTCATGGATTTTTTTTAGAAAGGACATAGGCTAATTTATCGATCATGGCAGGTGAAACCGCAGAGCTAGAATGGCCTTTATTCAGTTCAGCTATTTCTAGACTACTTCCAAATCACTCGATAGATTGCTGGCTCTATATTCACCATGATTTCTGTTCAAGAGAATAAGGAAATGATAATAACTATTGCATTGAGTAAGCTTGTTTGGGGGTTCGTATTACTCACATCCTTAAGAACCCTAGATGTCCCAAACGTGACCCCTAGGTGGTGCTAAAGGAGCAATTTTCGGCTTCGGCCGTGGTTTGTTACCTGTCGTGTCGCCCCAAGACTTGTCCGTGTTTTGATAAGTACGTAGCTCAGTGCAGCTACAAAAAGAGGTCGGAAGTTTTTGTTACACTGCTTTCTTCCTACCTTCACTCGCGTCCCCCGAAGGCCCTCCCTCGTTAATTTGAGGGGCTTTCAGGCACGAGCGTATACAGGTATCTTCTAGGAAAGCGTGCTACTTCTCAGACCGCATCGTCGCTTTCCATCGTGTAAGACAGTGGTCAAACGCTGACCTATTTGCTTTATAAAAAACTAGCGACCCGCCCCGGCTTCGCACGGCTATATTATGCATGTTTTATACATATAAACCTTCCTCTTGAATCACTCTATCTATTAAAAAAAACCGCATCAAAATGCGTTGCGTAGTTTTAAAGATTTAAGCATACATACATAGGGACAGAGAAACGACTTTGTTTTATACTATGTAGTGATATTATTATCTGATAATGGTAGCTTCCTATTGGTGAAAGATTTTTTGAAATCGGATGAGTAATTTCGGAGCCTATTCGTTAAAAACAAAAAAATCTTTCTTCTTTATAATATTAATGTAGGTGTGTGATTATTAGATTTATTCCGGTTGTATCCCCTGGATCTGATACCCTGGGGGATCAGTTTTATTTTAATATATTTAATTTTTAAAACTATTCCGGTCTGATCCACCGTGCATGGGATCACAAATAAATTTAAATATTTTATTCCCTGCACGGTGGATCAGACCGGAATAGTTTTAAAAATTAAATATTTTAAAATAAAACTGATCCCCCAGGGTATCAGATCCAGGGGATTCGACCGAATAAATCGATTATTAGAGTATCATCATTTTGGCAAAAATTCAGTTTCTTGACAAAATGTTTCATTAATCATGTCAAGAGTGATAATGAAGTCATAATTACACTACTAGGTATTTAATTTTAAACAACGGCAAGTTGAAAACAATCTTCTTGATAAAGTTGTTAAACAACTTACTTAAGTGTTTTCGCATATCTCTCTAATATTTGTTAACTGATTTTACGTTGTAAATGACTAATTAACATTTAAATTTAAAATATTAAACGGTTTGAATACAAATTAATTGACTTGGGTGTTTTAAAATATGTCAGAACGTTCAGTTAATCGATAATAATGGAGATATTTAACAAATTTATTGAGCTTTAATTTGTTATTAAAATGCAATTTCTGATAGATACCGATCAACTAGAAACACACCTTTTTAATTGAAAAATTAGCAAATTTAACATACTACTTATCTACCTAGCTTTTTAACTACTCTGTCCAAATTAAATAATGACAGTGGATCTGTAGTTAACTTATAGTATTTAAAAGTAACTTGATGTGCTTAAAATCAAGTAAAAATAAAAGATACACTCGTAAAAGCACTTTTTAATCTTTATCGACTTCACACCTTGAATTATTGCCACCAAATCTTTACGGTTTCTTCTGTATAATTAAAACTTTATTGCTTTGGGAGGAGAAAGGATTTTAATCAACTAAATCTAATGAATCAGGATTTTTTATAAGAATAGTAACCATTGATGACGATTAGTTGATTTTTTATAATCAATTGAGCTAAGAGTGCTTGCTGAAGATTTTATTTTATGACCACATTGATCTATAATTATTATAGTATGACAGAGGGTCAAAAGAACTGCAATCTACTAGCGCCTATAAAACTATGAAAGTAACCTAATCATAGCGGGATTGGATTAGGTTAAAGTTCTAAGAAACTTACCGCAAAATATTGCCTTTGAATCTTGTCATAATGCAATATCAAATAAACAGTAACCCTTCCTACTATCTGTCGGTTTTCAGACAACTCTAACAAGTTCTATGAAAATAGCAGAGTCGTAGGACAGTCTGCCTGTTAGGGTTCTAAGTCTGAATAGTATGAAGTCGGTTAAAAATACTTTTCTTATAAACACTACAACCGTATTATAGCAGTAAATATCAGTGATCGAATAGGCAGATCTATTAAAATTCCTGTCCCATGAACTAAAATTAGTAAGTGCTTCGTTTATAATATCTCTGTTGAGACTGTCCATACATAATTTTCGAATAAAAATGTAAGTTTTATGTTTTGCAAATGACATGCGAAGATGTTAGTGAAATAATGAGGGTTTTAATTAAAGAGAATGCTAGGCATTGAATTGATTAGAATCGAAATTATTTTTTCTGTTTATCTACTTTATTAGCATCGTATCAGCTACATCCACTGCTGAACATAGGCCTTCCCAAACGACTTCCAGAGCGATCGTCGCATGCATATTTTATCTACTTAGTTTAAATCAAAATAGGCAGATATCTCTAACATTAACTACAAGCAGGTCCACGGAACCTGCGTTATCATCTTTTCAATGATTATTCATATTAGGTGTGCGTATTTAGCACTGAAAATTAGCCGTAGAGAATAATATCTGTGTAACATTATGATGTAGGTTAGTGAAAATCGAGCTAAACTTATACAATATCTAGTCAAATTGACACAGCGAGATAACGCGCCGCGGTCCCTACGCTACGTACTAATTTAGGGCGAACAAACTGTTATGTTTTAGGGCGTTGAGGACGCACTATGTAAACTTACCTTTATTTATTATATTTTGTAATTGGCCCATTTTTCGAGAGATTTTTTATCTAGCCCTGTCATAGATTAAATAATAAATGATGTAGATAAAATTGCAACACTGTAGAAGCGGTATTTCTATTCTACGCCGCGTCTCGTCCAAGATAATTTACTTTTTAAATTAACTTCTGAGTAAACTACTAACAACTAAATTAAGGCCTCTTACATTTTTTCTGATATCACTTAGTTTAGTACCTAGATGACATTATTATGTTTGATACCTTTAATGTCCAATATGCCCTAACACCAGCACATTGACGACCTCTGTGGCCCGCTTGCGACGCAGAAGATAGCGGGTTCGATTTCCGCCTTAAATAAATATTTATGCCATAGATATCTGTTTCAGGTCTGTATTAAGTATATATTTACAACAATAAAAAAGTCTATATGTATTCTGTCCGTTATCAAGCCCATAATACAAATCTAATTGGTTAGCTTGGGGGTAGATGGCGCTGTGTAAAATTTTCTACAATATTTGACGACCTTTCCAATGATACTGCCGTTGGTATAGCAAGCTATTGGTCAGACAAAATTAATTAAATTATCTGAACCTCTGACACAAAAAGGAGAAGAAAGTATGTACTACAAAGTAAACCTGCTACTGCCTTGAGAACTGTTTAAGAATGCTAGGTCACTGGTACCTATCGTTAAATCATCAAACAGATTAGGTACCGATAAGACAAAGATTAATAATGTCTTTACGAATCATTTGCGGGCGGACGTGGGATCAATTTTCAACGTTAATTGGCCTGCAAACAATATTCAATTGGTCCGCACATTTCACGGTACATCAATTGAACGACTAACATTAATTTGTACTGTAACTCGATGCTAGGTGTGTTGATTAATAGAAACAAGGATCAAGAACAAGGACATTTCTAGGAATTCTAGGTTAGGTTAATAATGGGTTTGATTGGTGTTGTGGTTTGAAATTGCTTAGGTATTCGTGATCAGAGCTTTAAGCTGCATAAAGTACTTGTCTCACTTACCTGGGCATTCATATATATAATTACAATATATCCATACTATCTTTTAGATATTAAGGTGATATGAAAAAATAATTCAGTCTCAATTTATACTAGAGAATTTCATCCCGCTATAATATCTCAATTCAGCACAAATTAGTCTTCTTAATTTATTTGCAATTAGCAACATAATTTGTGCCCACTGTTGAGTTCTAAAATTACTAATATTGGAATGTTTTTAAAGACTTTAAACTTCAACTTAAGCGGGACCTCAGAATTAATATCAGTTTTTGAGCTTTACGGTGAGTCAGTAATTTTGTTGCCTGATTGTACCTTAATAATTACAATGTTCATTCATTCATTAGTTTCATATTCTATACTAGGTACGGAAAATTATATTATATTATTTAATTGTAAAATCTCAACTAAAACAAGGAAAATAATAGATGATGTACTGTATTCTACGGAAATATAATAGTCATGTTAAATTAGGCATAATAATATTTCTAATATTGTTACATACGTAGTTTGTCATACATACATATTATTTGCCTTTAGGTTTATACAACAAACAAAATTTTCTCATGCAAATGGGCATCTAACGCGTGTGACCTAGTTAGGAATTCTATGAAGATAACACGAATTGGATATACTGATAACGTTACCTACGATGACTTTGGTATGACCTTGAAACTGATATTTACCTAATGTGTCTAAGTATCTTAGATGAACAAAATCAATAAGACGAGACCATTTGTAAAAAATACAGATAAAATGTAAAGTATAAGAGAAATATTTTGTACTATTCTGACATTGTAAAATCACGAAATGTTGAATTCTAACCTGTAAAAATCTACTACCCAGACCTCCATCTATAATATTATGACAAAAGGGCATTCTATGAAAAGGACTTTCTGAGAAAGGGACATTTTGAAAAAGGACATTCCAAAATCAAATAAAAAACATCAGATCAGCAAAGAGATCAGCACATAGAGGTATCACTGGTCGAAGGATCAGCACCATGTCATCATTGCATGCGATTTACACATGTATGCAAAATTTCAGCTCAATTGGTAACCGGGAAGTGGATCAAAATTACGTTGCAAGATTTCACCCGAACATACATACATTGCAAGTTAAAAAAAGGCATCACAATAACTCATAATAGATGTCCTGTAACATTTACCTATGCGGTAAACCAAAGCGCATAAATTAAAAGATAAACTAATTGTTAGAAAACTAAAACTGACTGTATGAGTAACTCGATACGTCAGAACTTCCATACATCAACTAGAGGATTTGTTACTCAAATATTATTGAAGTACATCGATGGGTTTAAAACATGACTCAGTATGAGTATTGTGACTATTGTGAGAAATCTATTTGGGAATTCTGATTTAAGTAATATATAATTATTATTTATCCTCGATTTATAATAATTCAAAGATTTATTGGACTTTGTTTGACTGTAGGTACGTTTTGGATGGGAACGGTTCACGCGAAAAACGTAAATTCAAATTTAAAAAATATATAATACTAGCGACCCGTCCCGGCTTCGCACGGCTATATTATGCATGTATTATACATATAAACCTTCCTCCTGAATCACTCTATCTATTAAAAAAACCGCATCAAAATCCGTTGCGTAATTTTAAAGATTTAAGGTGAAAGGGTACCTGCGCTCGCTCCATACAAACGTAGTCGACTGTTTCCTCCCTGGATAATGACACTAGCACAAATATTTTTGGGCCATAAAACCTATAACTGCCATGATTATGCCCCTATGTTTTGTTTTTTTTTTTCATTTTCTAATTATCATAGAAATTAAAATTTAAAAAATTTAAAAATTAAAAAAAAAAACAAAAAATAGGGGGGCATGGTCATGGCAGTTATAAGTTTTATGCACCAAAAATATTTGCTGTAGTGTCATTATCCAGGGAGAAAACAGTCGACTACGTTTGTAATAGTTTGTATGGAGAAAGCCCCCGGTACCCTTTCCTCTTAATCATACATAGGGATATAGGGACAGAGAGAGCGACTTTGTTTTATATACTATGTAGTGATTTGTATACTGACGCTATACGGAGGCAGATCGAAGATAGAGGACCCTAAAACTTAATTATTGATATGTACTTTAATATGGGTCTGGACTTATTTTAAAGTCTGTATAATTAATTCACAAAAAAAATTATATATGCGATGAATTGAGAACCTTTTTTTGGAATACAATTCAAAAAAGTAGCATCGAATCACTTTAGAGTTTAAAGTAGTAACTTCCTCTTTATAATGAAGGTGTCCAAATTCCTAAGTAACCATACTTAACCTAGGGAATTTGAACGAACATAGCCCTTCTAAGCCTACATTAGGATCAGAAGGCCAATTCTCGTAAATAATATTGTTTAAATTACATTTCAATATCATCCCGATTGCATTTCGATTGCAAAAGATACCTTCAAAGTCAGTTTTTTTTTACAAAAAGCTAATTTTGAGGGTGTTTTGAGCTACTTTGAGGGTATTATTCGTGATCGAAATGCAATCGAAATGATATTGAAATGTGATTTGAACAATGTTATTTACGAGAATTGGCCTTCTGAGCAGGTAATTTAACTAAGGAATTACTTACTCACTTATCATCATCAATAATTCTTATTTTATGGTTTTTATTTTTCATTTTTGTTATTTTCCTTTTTAATAAGCTTTTCATTTTTGTTTCTTTTCAATGTTTTTGTGTGTTGTACAAATAATGTGTTTATCTATCCATCTCCTCCACAAGAAAAACTACGTCATAACGACTAGTTAATATTAAGAGGGTTATTCTCGGAGTACATAAATTTTATTATGATGGACTTTCAAACAATACGGTCGTGAAAAATGGAAGCTCTGCGGTTGCAACAAACACGTAAAATATTGGTTTATATTTACGTACCTTTGAGGTTATTTTTTCTATTATTAGTTATCTTAAAAGTAGTTCAAGGTTAAAATATTTTTTAAATTAACGGTGAGATTATAAACTAGCGGTTGTCCGCGGTTTCACATGCGTAAGTTCCTGTTAAGATATGGGAATAAAAAGTAACCTAAGGATTCAACAAACAAAATATTTCCCCATTTCAGTAATATAATAAACTAGCTGTTGCATGCGACTTCGTACGGTAGTTTTGTTTTATTTAGAACTAGCGACCCGCTCCGGCTTCGCACGGCTATATTATGCATGTATTATACATATAAACCTTTCTCTTGAATCACTCTATCTATTAAAAAAACCGCATTAAAATCCGTTGCGTAGTTTTAAAGATCTAAGCGTACAAAGGGATATATCCTTATCTATCTATCTATCTATCTATAGGACAGAGAAAGCGACTTTGTTTTATACTATGTAGTGATAGTGATTAGCGACCCGCCCCGGCTTCGCACAGCTATATTTTCTATGTTCTATACATGTATCATGTATCAGTCAGTTAGTCAGTCAGTCTAAACTTTGAATTTTATATTTATATATAAGAAAGAAAGAAAGAAAGACTATTTATTTGGTACAGGCACATGACAACTTTTAAATTAACACACACAAAGAAATAGGTATCCTACACAAAGAAGTAATACAGAAAAAACATACATTAAACTTAAGAATATTTAAGGATAGCTACATGTGCTGCCCCAAATGGGTTGACCTTAGCTGTAAGCCACAGTCAAGCGTAACTTGGCTGCGGCGCTGGTCTTCCGGCCAGACTATAGCAGATACCCTATACCTACCTAAAACCATGAAACTTACACAATAAAATGCCGCTACCGTTTTGAAATATCTAACTAGATTTTTCCGCAGATTTCGTTTGAAATCAATAGTGGGAGATTTCATTAGTTAGATTATCGCGTAGTTAATCTTTGTTAGATAAGATAAATTAATTGGATTAAGCAGAACCTTTATCAAGTGATGGTGTGATAGAAGCTACTGACCTAGATTTCTATAGTTAGATGTCAGATTTGCCCTTAATTATTTTCCCCATTATACATACATACCTCACAATATTGTTTAAATTCTTTAAACTTCACTACACAGTATAAAACAAAGTCGCTTTCTCTGTCCCTATGTCCCTATATCTCTATGTATGCTTAAATCTTTAAAACTACGCAACGGATTTCGATGCGGTTTTTTTAATAGATAGAGTGATTCAAGAGGAAGGTTTATATGTATATTACAAGCATAATATAGCCGTACGAAGCCGGGGCGGGTCGCTAGTATTAAATAAAATGAAAATTAAAAGCCTTTATTTATCGTTCCTTTTTATTACAATTCTTACCTTTTTGAAAAAAAACAAAATAATAATAAAATAAGTACTAGGTATTAATCTATTCTTTAAAGAAAATTTATATTTATTTTTACACGACTTTATGATGAAAAAAACCAAGTCGGGTAAAAAGGACAACTAATTAAGTTTTATTTGCTCTGAAACTACTTGACTGATTTTGATGAAACTTGATATGAAAATACATTGATTAATTTTTGGTTAAATGGCAATTTTATTAATTGAATAGAGTCACATTTAGAAGATACTAGCTGTCCCGGCAAACGTCGTTTTGCCATATAAAAAAATGTGATAAATGAAGAAAATAAAATACCGCTCGAGAAAACCCCCCGGTCGATCGCCTTACAACAAAGACGAACGTCACAGAATAGACAATAGTGTAGCATACTTTTATCCCGATATTCCCACGGGAGATCGGGACTTATGCGGGCTTATATGCCTTATATAATTCGTATATTTAATTTCACCCGCGTAAGTCCCAATCTCGTTTGAATATCGAAAAAAAAAAAAAATAAGTATCCTATGTCCTTCTCCTGGTTCTAAGCTACCTCTCCATCAATTTTCAGCCAAATCGGTTCAGTCGTTCTCGAGTTATAAATAGTGTAACTAACAAGACTTTTTTTTATAAATAGAAAGATAATATGTAGGTACAAACGTAAAAACACATAGGTTACTTTTAATTTTTAATAAAACGGTTCGAATATGAATATTTTGAAAATTACTTCGACATTTCGTTAGAGTTACAATTGCCGTGATCACGAGTAGATCCAGGATACTTTTCTCTATAATTCCACCTGATCGGGACTTATACAAGTAAAACCGCAAAGTATAGCTAATAATTTCATAATCAGGAACCAATTTGCATACCACAGAGAGAACGTAAATAAGTACTACAATTTTAACTGATACTAGGGGCTCTATTTTTGAATCGCTCGTGTGACATAGCTTCGTCGTATACGCCTACAAGTCATGCTCGACTTCCAAGTCGCATGACACCAATTTTCTGTATTTTTGAATCGTTCGTCGTCTAAATTTGAAATGTCCATTTTTATTCGTTTTACTCAGATAATTAAGAAACCGGTAATTACCGACGCACGTCCTAAATAATCCCAAAAGATATACCTACTTAAATATTTTTTGAAAGATCCTTTCCGAATGTTTGACTTTGATTGTTTGACGTTTATTCTACCACTCGCCTGTCGGCGACGAGTGGTGGAGACCACTCGTTACGATCGAGCGATTCAAAAATAGCGAATTTCCGATGTCGAACGAATATCAGTAGAAATCGAGCGCTCGACGCGGGGCGAACGATTCAAAAATAGGGCTCCTGGTCTGTTATTTGTTTAATGATAGCCGGCTTTCTTAAACACAGTTTTATCAAAGAGCCTTGGTATTCTTTTAAATTATTTCTGTTATTCACATTTTTTAGGAGTGACGATGTGGTCTGAGATGTAACACGCTTACCTAGATACCTCTCACTCGCGACTTGAAGACCCCCAAAATGTACACGTCAGGAAAGATAGACGCAGGCATTCCCTTGCAGTGGGTAGGTACGACTAATGAATAATTAAGCATAATTTGCCTAGGTAGGTACCTAATAATTTTAACTTATGGTAAAATACAGAGGTTTTTTATTAAATCCTTAGAGAAATAATCACTTAGATTTTGATTAGGTATTTCAGATCAATTTTATTATTTATCTTTAACCGACTTACCATAAACGCAGTTTTTTTTAAACTTAACCGGCATTTCCTTTTTTTTTTTTTAATTTTTTTTTATAGATATAAGTCTCACTAATTCAGGGCCAATGCTGAAAAGAAAAATAATCCTAACAAATGACAACTCGTTAGCGTAGTCAAAACATAACGTAATATATCGTAGACACGTGTCTTTAAAGATTTTTCTGTTAAACTGTTGATAAACGACTAACGATTCAACAAATCCCTTCATTTTGATTTATTATTAACGCCTAAACGTAAAATATTTGATAAAATTATTTAATAGTTTCACTCAGATTAAAAAACTTCATTTATTTATGTAAACCTTATTTCTTTTTAAACGCAGAAACACTTCACATAAAGTCCTGGCAGTCGAGAAAAACTGTATCGGTTTAAATAACTTTAAGTTGACAGTTCGTCATTTTCGCGCCAATTTTCCGGTCGCGCGGGAACCTCGAGCGAGTCCGCGCTCTCACTGCGTACTGTGTCGTAGACGGTGCGAACCGCATCTTACAACCTCACCGATTTATGTGCGTGACGCAAAAATGTACAAAATAGGTACACGGACGTTACTGTTCCACCTAATTGGTACTTATTTATTTGAACTGATTGATTTTGGATAGTTCTTCTTGTTTTTGTGTCGATTCGAATATCACTATCCTTACTATAGAACAATCTCGCTTCCCGTCTGTCTCTGCTTAGTTAAAAATACGCAACGGATTTTTAAAGTGATAACTTCATTTAGGGCGGTACCATATTTTTAGATGAGATAAAATCCCCGAATTCGCGACACCGTTACGAGACGCAGCTACAGTGTCTGCATATACGCACGTACAATATATTTTGTAGTTGTTTAGTAAATAAGTTTTTATTTTTATTTTTTTAAGTTAAAGTTTTTTTTATATATTTTTTATAAGTTTTCACTTCTGTCGGCACTCCCGGGGTGCAACCGTTTTCTTTTTTAATAGATAGAGTGATTCAAGGGGAAGGTTTTAGTAAATAAAACAATACAGCTAGTAATATAATGATTAAAGATTTTTGGACTCCGAAATTATTGGACTGATATTGATTAAACTTGGTATGTGATTTGGACATTGATTAATTGGCAATAACATAGTCGGGTGAAACCGCGGAGCGCTGCTAGTATTTTATATCCAGTTTGGATCGTTTAAATCCTGAAATAGATCAAACTTTAGAAGATGTTTTGGCATATTTTTTATATAAATAATTCAATGCTTCTTTTAAAGGCTACCTTTTAAGAAATAAATAGGTACTATGAATTTATTTATTTCATCATTTTTCATTTCATTCTTTAATTATAGGTTAGATTTTCACAACTTCTTAGCGATTGGATCTTTTTGTAAAGGCCTTTTAAGAAATAAATGCCCAGAATACTATCAATTTATTTATTTCACTATTTTAACATAGATTTCTTTATTTGAAATTCCCGATTTATTTATGATTATGACGGTTACTTTTAAAGGTTACCTAAAGTAATAAATGTCTAGCTAGACCATATATTTCTTAATTTTTAATTTGATTTTCACGATTTCTTTTTGATTTTGACTGCACATAAAATGCAAGACATTCTACTGTTTTATTGTAAATCGACGACGGACGACGTGTTTCAAATATAGAAAGCTTATATTTCTAGTAAATTGCTTTAGCGTGAGAGAACAGATTAGTTCAACTAGACCACTTTTATGGTGGTTTTGAATAAAAAAACGGATGTGGTAGCTTTAAATAATTAAGAGATTATTTTTCTGGGCTTATAATAAAATCTATATTAATTTTTAATTATTATTTTATGGTCATAAAATATATTGGCAAAATTAATAGCAGTGCTTTGCTGTTTTACTCGCGTAACTCCCGAGCAAATGGGAATATCAGGATAAAAAGTAAATTATATTATTTCCAATGAATAAATTTATCATCCTACCAAGTTTCATCAAAATTGGTCCAGTAGTTTCGGAGCCTATTCGTTACAAACAAAAAATCTTTCCTATTTAAACTATTATCTTCTATAATATAAAAATGAATCGCAAAATGTGTTGGTAAGCGCATAACTCAACAACGCCTGGACCAATTTGGCCAATTCTTTTTTTAGAATATTCCATATGGTACGAGGATGGTTCTTACGGAGAGAATTTTTTTAAAAATTGCCTGAAAATGTCTAAAAACAACACTTTTCTATACTCCATACCATACAAACGATTCGTAATAATACAAGTCAATAAGAACTTTAATACCATAACATAAAGTTCAAGTTTTAATGGAGAAGTGCCGGGAAGGCAAAACAATTGAGTGACGTATAAATAATGATGTCAATCGTGCCGCGGTGTTAGTTGCCAAACTACACCTAAACGGCTGAACCGATTTGTATGATTTTTAACCCCCGACGCAAAAACGACGGGGTGTTATAAGTTTAACGTGTCTGTGTGTGTGTGTCTGTCTGTGGCATCGTAGCTCCCGAACGGCTGAACCGATTTTGATTTAGTTTTTTTTATATGGCAAAACAACGTTTGCCGGGACAGCTAGTTATAAAATAAATATAGAAAAATTAATACTGAATGAATACTAGTTCTCTGCGGTGTATTGTAGATTATCGAATTCCTAATATTTGTAGAAATCAAGAAAACACAAATAGTCGTGTGGTTTGAAATCCTAATTTGAATGTACCTACGCTTAAAGCATACAATTAAACCTTTCTTTATCCAACTCTGAATGTGATGACGTCATCGGAATTGTTATTGATGATTAGATAAAACTCTTGATAGTTGGTAATATCCCAAAACCTTGTTGATAAACTACAGTAGGTATAAAGGTACATTGACATTTAGCTACAATACTGTAGAAATTTCACGAAGTAAGTACCTCATAAAAACAAAGACTGAAAAAGAAAGTTTATTAAAAACAGAGAAAAAAACGCGACGAATTGAGAACCTCCTTGTGGAAGTCAAAAAAAAACGTAGTTTCAGAGAACAAACAAGAAACTTCTAAAAATAACAAGAGCTATGAGACTTTTAGGAATAAGGCACCCGCAAAAAGACGATCTTGGAAATTCTACCCCTAAAGGTGTTAAAAAGGCTGATGCGTGTAAAATTGCACAGTGCAGTTAATATCACCGGCGCTCTCTCCATACAAACATAGTCGACTGTTTCCTCCCTGGATAACACTACACAAATATTTTTGTTGCATAAAACCTATAACTGCCATGACTATGCCCCTATGTCTTGGTTTTTTTTTCATTTTCTAATTATCATAGAAATTAAGATTTAAAAAACTAAAAATGTCATGGCAGTTATAAGTTTTATGCTAAAAAAATATTTGCTCTAGTGTCAGTATTCAGGTAGGAAACAGTCGACTACGTTTGTATGGAAGAAGCGCCCGGTACCCTTTCCTCTTAATACATCTCTTTTATTAGAGACATTATAATATTATAGTAAAAGTTATGCAATTGATTGTTAATTAATTAACAATCAATTTCATCACTATGTAAGAAACATCTTTATTTAATACAAAAAGACCGTGTCTGTTCATTAATTAATTTAATTTATGCATTTCGCAATTCAATTTAACCACTTAGGTTAGATGTAATCGCAAATACAGGAACGAATTAAGAACAATTATAATGGATAGGTAGATTACCTAACAATAAATCTTTTTGTTAGAACAATATTAATGACTTGCAGCTCTCCGCGTAACTCCTGATCCTGTGGGAATATCGGTGCTGCTATGGAAGCGAGCATGCGCAGGTGCGGGCGAGATTTTGAGAGTAAAAAAGCCTTAGTCTGTACCTAACTGTTCATTCCTATACGTTTTTTTCTTTATATTATATTTTTTCCTTTATTTTTCCTTTATATATTTTTTTCTTTATTTATCCACCTTTACACGGTGACGAGTGACGAATAGATGACTTACTTCTTTTCGTCACTCGTCACCATACCACAATCCAAGATGAGCGATATCCTATCCTACTAATATTATAAATGTGAAAGTTTGTGTGTGCGCGTGTGTATGTATGTTTGTTACTCCTTCACGCAAAAACTTCTGGACCGATTGCGATGAAACTCGGAACGTAGATATATAGCTGGAGACCTGGATTAACACAACGGCTTCTTTTTATCCCGATATTACTACGGGATCGGGACTTACCCGGGTGAAGGCGCAACTACTACAATATAAAACAAACACTTTTTTGTGAATGCAGGTGTTCATCAATTTATTAGACGTTATCACGTCAAAAAAGGAAAGGGGAAGGTGGAGGCGGAAAAAGGTGGTTCCTGTATTGTAACGTCGCTGTAGTTACAACAGGAGCCGAAAAGATATTAGTTCTTCTTTTGTAAATGGGCACATAAGGCGGGCGAAATGAGTTTTTCTATCTTTTGAACCTTAGTCCGTCCAGAAGGGCATCACCGTCGTCTAAACATCGTTGTTTACTCAACACTGATCAACGTTATCACTATCACCCTTTCCATTTGCTAGCCCAGACCTGCACCGGCTAATTACACCTGTCTGTCAAATATACTATCAGTACGGCTTTATCGTCCACTTACCTACCTTACCTTCCCGGGACGCCATTCATTATTTATTCAAATATCAGATATAGAATAATGCGAGTGATTATGTCCTATTAGATTACTGCGGTCAAGTTTGTACTCGATAGAGACCCTTACAGAATAAATTTATATAGTTGTTTGTGGACTTACGGTACTTGGTTTAAGCCTGTTTTCGATGTAGTACGATATGAGTGTGTTTTATACATGCCCCTGGAACTACAGCGCTGTAAATAGCATAAATAAAAGTTGCTTATGTTGTATAAATCTCCAGATAAGATGTTAAAGATCAATATTGTAAGTACGAAACAATAAATAAATATTGCAGGACATTCCACACATCGCCATCTAGCCCTAAACTAAGTAGGTAATTATATAGACTTGTGTTATACTTATTGGTGCTAGACAACTGATAGGCACACTACTTTAATACTTTTATTTTGTAAATATATACTTTTATTACATAGAAACAACCAGAACACAGCATAGATACTTGTCTGAGGAGGGAATCGTACCCGCAACCCTGTGTTTGGCAGTCCGGCATGGTGAACATTGTGCCAACTGGGTCGTCAAACAATGACGTACAAGAAACTTAATGTTGTTTCAGTATTTTTTGCTGTTAATGGGTAGTTTTTGAGCACTATATCACCAATGAAATAGGGTGTTTTTACATAACTTGTGTTCAATTTGAAGATTTATTTTATTCGCTCGAATAGAATTGTCTTACTTAGAGGTTACTGATTTTTAGATATTTTATGATTTAATTAATTTATTTTATTAATATTGATCATTGATTTTAACTTAGTATTTATGATGTATCAATCATCATCATTCTCCTAGTCGATTTCGACTTCGGCGACTGGTATTTGCTAAAAGAACCCTTAGCCTTAGGGGTTCGAATGTTTAGCCCTTTGGTGACTTAATTATGTAACCTATCTTGTTAACAAAAGTTCGGCTGCAGAAAGCACACGCCAGAACTCCGTTAGCATAGTTGTAAACAATGGCAGAAGGTTTTTATTACTTTTTTTTACTTTATTTATTTATAAGGAATATAAGAAAATTATTACTAAAGATACTTAGGCAATTTTAACGAGTCTAAATAGATGATATTATGTATTATGCGATACAAAAGTCAATATAGACGAACTTGTCGTTAAAACAATGGTTATAGTTAAGTTAAATGTCTCGTACTAAACCCAGAGATATTTGCAAATATATGATAAACCAAACAATATGACACCGAAACGCTAATAGACCTTGACAATTGGGAGAATTTTAGCACGAACAAATAGGTGTTAGAGTAGGTACAATCAACGTTCAAAAGTATGTACACCGGCACCGTAACGTTTACCAATTCTGTGCAGCACTATTTGAACATTATAACAACGTAACCTGTAAATCGATCCCACGTCGTCGTCGGTTGGTGTAGCGGGTGGTGACTTATGGAATAAAACAAAAAACTTAACGAAAATATATATTTACCAAATACTTTCGTTCAGAAAAATATATTTATGCAATCTTTTAGCAAACTGATAACAGTGATTACACAATGCATTCCTCGACTATGTAATTAGTGTCAGGTATTTTCATGAATATTTTCAACAATTTATAACGCACTACACTATGCAAGAATGCCTCAAAGTAAACATTTACTGAAACCTTGAAGAGCGCTTAAAATTCTTCATTTTATATTGCAGTTTCTTAATTATATACATTTTAGACATCAAAGATCTCCGAAATTTAAAAATATTTTTCAGTTATCATTACTTTTAGTTTAGCCTTGTTGAGTTAAAAGGAATTACCATAGGTGTCAGTCTACATCCTATTGGATAATAGTAGGTAGGTATAGTAGTAGAGTCACATTACCAATTAGCTGAACCCAACGTGACCTAGAGCTCACTCGCAAATCTGTAAGGTTGTAAAGTAAAGTTAAGTACCTGATTCTGTATATTTTAAACAATATACTAAACAATACTATATACAAAATAACAAAAACTAACTCATTTTAACTTAAAATTCATTATTATAATTACATTAAATACTAATATACATATAAATACAATTAAAAATTACATTAATAAAAAAACTGGTTGCCTGTAAAGTCGGTATACGGGCGAAAGTTTTACGTGACAACAACTGTGCTCGAGTGGAAGGGACGCGTGCCTTTCACTTTTTATGTCTGTCTCTCTCGCTCTTAGGCGGGCTAACCATGCCCGCGTGCCTCTCACTCGCTCTCATTGTGGGCGCATAACGTCAGCGGAGCGTAACGCAGTTTCTTGAAGTGTCACCCGGCAAACCAATTTATAAGACGTTGTCACGTCAAAAACGAATAAAGTACTTAAATCTAAACATACAATTAAACTACACACAAAAATAGAAAAACTAACCCTATAAATAGAATAACAAAATGGGTAAGTATACTTTACATTTTACAGATATGCGATTGAGCTCTGGGTCACGTGGGGTTCAGCTAGTTGGTAATGTAACTGTATATGAATATCTTAGATATTATGCAAGACGCAAAAGTACTCATATAATTTGCAGATAATGGCTAAACTATAAGGCCACCAGGTATCTAGTCATATTGAGACGTAGACCTAAAGATCCCAACCCTCTAGGTCCTAATGCTTTCCAAGTTATAATCACTCCAGGTATAGACCTAGTATTTTGTGATAGTAGTCAAACGCTGACCTATCATAATATGTTTAAAAAATGTTTTGAATATTTAAACTTTGTATTTTTTTCAATGAACTATTTATTTATATAACGTAGAGCCAAAATTTTATTATTACTACGAAAGCCAATAAATTAATTTTTCACACCTGCAGCACTTTAATCAAGGATTAAAGCCCTATTAACGTCAACTTAAAGCAAGACTTTATTTCCAAGGGAGATAATGTTGTATGAAACTCCCAAGGGAAAAAAGTGATTTGAATTTGGAACGTTGAAATTCGTGTGAAAATTCTTGATTTTAATTTTGAAGGTCTCAGCAAATAGGTTTTATTTATAATATGTAATTTGATTGGTCTACAAAAATCTAGCAGGCCACGATTTATGTTTTTTTTTTATTGTTACGTTAGGTCTAAGCAAATAGGTTTTGCCTATAATACCTACCAAATATTTACCATCATGCTACCATATCATTGCAATTGCCCCATTTTTTTTAAAGTGGAGTTTTTTAAAGTGGTCAGGGAACTGGCCACCACAAGAATTTAAAAAAAAATTGGACTGACGGTATGAAAAGTAGAGTATGCACCTCGGGATAAAGCATGTCTTCGTCTTGGGCGGCTTGAACCCCTCGCTTCACTCAGGACTCTACTTAACTTTAAATTAATATGCCACCCACAACATAAGACATTGATTTACGCCCTTGATGCATAATCTACTATTATAGTACAGGTACAATCAATATTATAAAATAAAAAAATATAAAATTATATTTTCTTTGAAATTTCCATGAGATGTTATAAATAAATAAACTCCCTTTCTATTTAAAGATTCAAGTACGTTCAACACTTTGTAAATAGGTGACCTGTAAAATTAATGCAAAAGACTCATACATGCGTTAAAAAAGCTATATTTATATATTACCTACCTATATTTATTATATTATTATTATTATTCGTTTATTTCGGATAATTAAGAATCCATAGCTTGTTAGTAACAACCTTAAAATGTATGTTAGTAAAAAATAAAAATTAGATGCAAATTATAAATGAAAAAATGAAATAAAATAAAATATGATGTAAATT
Source organism: Idaea aversata (assembly GCA_907269075.1). NCBI lineage: Eukaryota > Metazoa > Arthropoda > Insecta > Lepidoptera > Geometridae > Idaea > Idaea aversata. The sequence goes on from OU026101.1 coordinate 7,059,884, forward strand.
ATAAAAGAAAAATGAAATAAAATTAAGAAAAATATAAATTAAAATTATCCAACTGAAATTAAAATTAAATTGAGTCAAAAATTAAATGAAAATCAAAATTAAATGGAATTTAATTTTTTTTAGGTTATAATCACAATAATAATAAATGTCAAAAAATTAAAAACATACACATTATCATGAGCTAGACGACGCTCATCATTGCTTATCGGAGCGTCCAACGTGGACACTTATCCAGTGTTTCCACATCGGACAGTCCGGTCTATCAGCAAACACACCTAGGATGCTGTTGACGCTCCCGCGCACACGCCGCATCAGGGAGGCTATTCTTTTCCTCAATATGGCGTGGAAGCCATCTATCACAGCTTCTGCAAACATGCCTGACGCGCTGCAATAACGCGGAAGCCCCACCAGCATCCTATATGAATTATTATATTGTGTGCACAATGTCCTCAAGGAGGTCTTTGAATATGTGGTCCACAAGCTGCACGTGTAAAACGACTGACAATATGCTCTGAAAAGGGTTCTCTTTACTGTCGTCTTACAACGCGCAAACTTGCTCGCCAACATATGAGCCCTCACCGACAAGGCTCTCCTCTCTCTCTCAATGTCAGCGTCGTCCGACAAGTCGCTGGTGACCCAGTGACCCAGGTACTTGAATTGCTGAACTAACTTAAGAGGATTGTTGTCTAGTGACACCGAGGGAACCTCTTCGATTTTGTGCGGACCGCGGGGTTGAAAAACCAAGAGTTCGCTCTTTTTCGCATTGTACCTGAGTCCATGGATCACCGCATACTCTTCACAAACAGCCAGCAGCTTTCTGACCGCACTGACTGAGGGACAAAGCAAAACCATGTCGTCAGCGTAACTGATATTATTGATATTTATACCGTCTATTGAGCAACCGACCATGGCCCTGCTGAGTCCCACAATCAGACGGTTCACAAACAGATTAAAGAGATTTGGGGACGACAGTCCGCCCTGTCTCACTCCGCACCTCAACCTGTACTCGTCAGAATAGCAACCAGCCCACCTCACACAATTAGTCTGATTCTCATACCAAAATTTAAACATGTCAACTATCTCGGAAGGAAGATCCGTCTCACCACGAAGTTTTTGCCAAAGAATATCGTAAGGCACCAGATCGAATGCCTTTGAAAGATCCAGAAAGCACGCGTATACTGGTGTACTTCTGTCAGTATAGTAACGAACAGTCTGCTTCAGGCACATTACTGCAGCTTCAGTTGAGTGTCCAGCCTTAAAACCGAACTGTGCGTCACTAATCTGGAGATGTTTAGTTAACATACTATTTAAGAAACTATCTAAAACTTTGGCAATGATGGTTGCCAATGATATTGGCCTATAATTCGATAGGTCAGACGGATCACCAGTCTTATTCTTACAAAGAGGCACCACAATAGTCTTCATCATGGATGCCGGAAGATATGCATGCCGAATACACATATTGAAAAACATTGACAGAACCCTAGGTAGGTGAACGCCAGCATGCTGGAGGTGCTCGACACTAAGTCCGTCATGTCCCGGAGATTTTCCTCTCGTCATTTTCCTAATTATATTGGTAACATCTTTAGTTGAAATTGAGACAGGACAATCCGGCTGTTCAGCCTCAGGCACCCCCAACACACCAGACCCAGGTCGCAGTGGAGGCTCGACTTTAAAGTGTTCCTTGAAAAGATTCGCTATATGTCCCGGTTCACTACAGTTATTAACTTTATCCGGAATATTTGATTTATAGTTAGACTTTTTAACATGTTTCCAGAACTTACCAAAATGTTTACCTGAATGATGGGAGGCCAACATATCCATTTGAATCTGATCTTTATTTTTTTGGCACCATTTTAGTTTAGATTTGAAAACTCTTCTGGATTCTACCATACGATCATACCACTGCCCACACGTGGGCCTGCCATACATTGTCCAAAGTTCGAAATGACGCCTAGCCTCACAATGCGCCTGTCTCACATGTTTGTTCCAGCCCACCACTACATGCTTTTTGAAATTCGACCTTTGACCGGTCCTAGCTGCGCGAGATAAACTAGAAACAATGTTGTCATATATTTTGTCAATTACCGAGGTGTGACTTTTGTCAGAACACATATTGTCACCACACTGTTGCATTTCCTCGGGGAAATGAATTTGTCTAAGTAATTGGTTACATTCCTTAGTATACGCTTGTATCTGTGAAATATCTCTAGAACCCCAAATTACTCCATTAACACTGTCAACCTTGATTTCCTTCTTAGGTCTAAGTACATCAATGTTACAAGTCATTTGTAGGGGAAAATGGTCAGACCAGTATGTACCGTACAACACATTAATTTTAGATATAGATCTAACCGCTGCTTCTGTTGTCACACAGTGATCTAACCATCTTCTACAACCATGAGATTCACTTATAAATGTATAACTATCGCCGTTCAACAAATCTAAGTCCGCGCATACCCAACTTTGATCGATACAGAATGTCATTAGTTCATTATAAAATAACTCGTTAGGGTGTGAATTAAAATCTCCCAACATAAACACGGAGTCAATATCACTGTCTTCTATTGTGGCATGCAACTCACTCAGACACTCAGTAAACTCCGGCAGGTTGTCCAAACCGTTTGTAGGCATATAGACCGAAAACACTAAAAACGTTCTGGCGCCTACCGAAACTTTAATAGCAACTAAACGCGCACTGTTGCACCTTATCACCGACACTGAATCGAAAGCACCCTTTCTCCACAGCAACGCCACACCACCGTGCGGTCTCCCCCGCAGCGGACCGGCCGTCGTGTCAATCGCCGATGCTCCCATGTAGCTAAAACCGCTATCTATTGTGCCCAGGTACGGGAGGTCGTGCGGCATCAGCCACGTCTCCTGAAGGGCTATAATATCAGCTGTTTTACATAGTGACCTGACACATTCTACTGAACGTACCACATTCTTACAGTTAAAACTGACGAGTACACATGACCGATTTGTCACTGTACTATTATTATATACTTGTGTACTATTATACGAAGTCATTATGTGTTATTGTTATTAACTCTCTGTCCGAAGTCTATATATCGTCTAAACGACACACCCTCTGGCCAAAAGTCATTCTGCATAAATACAGTAAATTTATGTTTTGGTATAAAAATCTTAAAAGAGTGGTAGTTTTTATCCTGCTTCACTCTTACTTTTTCTACAGATAACTTCAAACCAGTCTTCATCTCGATATATTCCGCAATGTCATTCTGTGTAACTTGTGTGTCAACATTGTAAATAAACAAAGGGATTTTTATATCTGCTGCCTTGAACCTGCACTCTGGCTTTGTCAATGCATTTCCGGTCATACCCACAAATCTGTTTCTTAGTCTCTTTCTTTGTATTTCAATCCACTCATTGTCTTTCTTTTCATTTTTCCAAACATTATTATTCGAATGCAACACCTCTGCATACGATTTACGCTCATGACAAATAGTCAACAATGATGAGTCATTACGCCTCACACCTCTGTCACCCACCGCCGCCGCCGCCGACCGCTCACTCGTGCAGTTTACGTTCGGAACCTCAGTACTCGGGGTCCGCTCTGCCTGCGTGGACGCACGGGCTTGTGCATTCTCATGTAAGCTTTCCGCCACCTCTGCAGTCGATTTACCGTTCAAAAACGAAGTTGCAAATGCACCGACCTCTCCTCGCATGTCGTCGTTAGGTGCAACAGAGACAACTGCTTTGTTATTTAGTTCGGATGATATAGCTATATTTATCGTAGCCGGCCGCATCGGTACCTTCTCAGCGTCAGCTGTTGCGCTAAGCAGGTCGGTCACTGACCCCACCGCAGCTGCGGCGGGATCAGGCGTGGGCATTGCTACCCCCGACTGCCTGCATTCTTGGATAAGAATATTTGGAGTTTCTAGTTCGGATGTGTCAAAAACGTCAGTGCAATGCGATAGACCAACAGGACCGCTATCGAGTAGGAAAGCTCCTCTTTTCCGAGTATTAACATGGGGATTTACCATCGAGGTTAGCTTTAAATTTTCTAGGTCCATTTGAACACTACGAACCAAATCACTTGTTGCATATCTTTCTTTAATCTGCGATATGTCTGCTTTCAACATCAAAATGTCTTTCAGTAATTTTGTGACATCTACATGGTCAAACGTTACAGGTGGTAGTTTCTGGAGGTCTTTTGCAACAAAAACCGGTATCAGCTCCGGGTCAATTTGTTTCAAAAGACTAATCACATCTTCTAGGTCTCTCTGCTTTTTATTCGTGCGTCGAGACTTTTTCTTCTGTTTTGTAGGTAAGGATTCAAATAGTAACGACTTCGCTTCGTCGATTTCTAGCTCCGAAAAAGATGTAACACAGATCCTGATTAAGCTTTCATTGTCCATTACTTCATGTTTATTTTGCACAAACGCTAACAATTCACTTATAACAATATTACATGAACTACACTTTATTTTATTAGCCATTTTATTTCACTTCGTCACCGTTACGCATACCGTACGCAAGCAGAGACCGCGAGAGACTGAGACTAGAGACTATACTTATATAATATTATGTCTACATCGTGTGGGGACCATTTATGATAAAAGTTAAAAGTTTTTTACTAAAAGCTTCTTTGCTAGTGGTGTGGTGGCTTTCAAAAACCACTTTTAAGAGTAAATTCGGCCCTTTACCAAGTTAACGTGATAATTTAATGTAAAATAAGTTTAAAAGTAAAACAAGAGCAGCGAAATGCCTAAATATGTACTACATAGGTATATTTTTACCTAAAATATTACAATAAACAAAGGTGAGTAAAATAGGAGCGGATGTTCCGGCAGCACTGAATTCCTAAATAGTTTTTTTTAGATCGTTTCCATAACTCTTTATCGTTGAGCACTTACTTACGTTTACAAGGTATTTATAGGTAACCTGGTTAAAACTGTTTGTTAGATAGTGCTCTAGCAGACGGACGGCAAGGACTGCATATCAGGCAGCAGCTAGGCAGCAAACAGGTTACGGCGTAGCAAAGGGTAATACTTTTTTGGGGGGTTGGTGTTGTAATAACACATTCCATTTCATTCATCCATTTCCAATAATGTTCAAACATATTTGTTATCTTGACCTATAAGAGCATGATCACAAAAAAGAAAAACCCCTATAGTTTCTTGTGAATTCTTCTCATTGGTGGGCGCATTCGGAAGGCACACATTCTAAACTTTTCAAAATACCTAACAAAAACTCCCAACTCTATCCGATTTCATTCTTGCATATAGAAAGGCTATTGACTGTGCATGCGCCCGAATGGTATCCATCAACGTTATAAAGGTGAGCGCACACCTAGCCGCACCGCACGCGCCGCAGCGAAAGAAATCCCTAAGGCCGATGCTGATGACGTCACCAAACCCAGGCGCTGCCTACGCGCATACAAATGGAGACTGCGGCGCCTTATGTCAGACTGCCAGACAAATACCGTCCTGTCGTCCGTCTGCTAGAGCTCTTAGGTTTTACAAATGTTTCCGTTACGTCTGCTCTTGTAATTTAATCGGCTGATTAAATAATGGGTAGGTAATTAATGTTTCTTTTATAAAGAAATTAAACAATTTCTTTTGTGAATATAATGCATTTAGCGTAAATGGTTTTATTTTATGTAAAGAAATGTGTTATTAGGGCAAATTAATGTCAAAAATGTGACATTAATTCTGCAACATTTAATACCTAATTTTGGAATGAAAAGAAAAAAATTTAAGATGTGTAAAACTTATTTATACCTATGTGATAAATACAATACGTAATACGTAGTAGGTACGTTTATGAGCGCTAATTGACATTGCTCTTACGGTGAAGAAAAACATCGTGATGAAACTCACGGCTTAGTTGGCACCAGAAGTATTGACGTGTTTTTTCTTCTGAACGCGATCGACTAAGCTGAGATGGTAATATAGGTGCTCCGTGCTGGGCAAGGTCACTTCATCCTCACACAAAAAGGGCCCAACTATTATAAAAGTAGCTTCATTTCGATCGTCTTTTGTTTTTCATTTCAAGCGTCTTTTGTTTTCATCTCGATCGTCTTTTGTTCCTATTTCGATCGTGTTTTGTTTTTTTGGCCGATTGTCTTTTTTTATGTTTTCTTTGGAGTAGGTTACGATGAGATTGAACAAATGTTGACAGTCAGCTGTTTTTTAATGTCTCCCCAAAGACCCTCCCATTAAATTTTAAGTTGAGGGGGGAGGGGATTTGTTAGAGGAAACGTTCAGAGTCAACCCTATAAAATTATGTAATAGCTAAATACCACAGTTAGCAAACTGTAAACATTGTAGCTAAATAAAAGAAATTGTAACATTAAATAAGCACCATATGCCACTAGCACTGACTACCAACTATTACATGGTGTCATTACCACTGCGGTCAGTGTGAACATTACCCGTAAATGGTTCGCTAACAGTTGCTCTACTCATAAATCATTTTATTGTGACGCCATCGCCATGCGCGATTCAAACTTTTTTCACACCGTAGAGTTAGGAACATTTAGAATTGCTGCATATTTTACTAAATACCATATACAATAACGTTATGCTGCTGCAAAGTCTTTAGAAGTGTTAATTTTTTTATAATCGATCATAAGAGTAGGAGCTCACTTACAAAAACTAAATGACGGATAAGTTACTATGTTGTAGGTAACAGATGTTTCTAATCCAACCTATTTGAGTAATTAAAAGTTGCATTGCATTAAAATGAGAATTATTTGGATTAACAAAGATTTTGTCACTGTGGCTGTGACAAACTTTCTGTCTTATTATTTTTTATTGAAATTTGTTTACTTTCTTTCTTTATTTTCTTTACTTTCTTACTTATTATGTCGGCAAAACCAAAGATCAGTCGGCAAATTAAAAATCGACTTGTTTCTGAAGATGTGACTTTCTGATGATTTATTTCGTAAATGTTCAGAAACGAAATGATCGATCGATTTATTCATAAATAAGTAAAAAATTACTCGCTGGCTTTATAATGCCATATTAGGTAATCGCCGTGTGATGATTATTACAGGTTGAAAGGTTAACTTATAATAAAAATAAAGCTATTGATTTCAAATTAATATTGACTTACCTACATTTTTAGGGTTCCGTACCGCAAAAGGTAAAAAAAGGAATCCTTATAAGATCACATTCTTGTTCCTCTGTCTGTTTCAGCTGATTTTCCAGTAAACATAACCTCAAAATTTTCAAATAAGTTCGAATTTTCAAAAGTTTTAGAATAAAATGTGTTCGCCTTGACGTCGTCTAAAATAATCCCCTTTCGTATTACAATGCCTTTGCAAAATACATTGTAGATAATGTATAGTTTGTTTTTATACCTTTTATATTTAATTTTTTTTGCTCTGTCTATTCAATTTCATCAGTAAGATCTACATTGATTGATAAGTTAGCCATGCCATGATAGTATTACGGTGACTACGGTGTCATTCCCTTTACGGTAGCACGATGAACCCGCGACCTTGGTCCGAAATACTCTAACGAATTTACCCAAAACAGCACTCTCAATATTTACAGCTCACTCGTCTTCTAAGCAAACAATTAAGACATTATTCATTGGACACTGATCGAGTAGTTTCCCATGCGTTGATAATCGGTTAATTAATCTGTTGGTAATTTTAAAAAGGGCATTTACCTTGTGTTTGCTGAAGGGAGAAGGGAGGGAGCTTCATATTTTCAAATTTCTTTTATTTTTGTTTTAGTTTACACAGCAGAATTATAATAATCACTATTTCAAAATTACTAGTTTTAGCTTCGGGTGACCAAAGGGCTGGCTCCTACTTCGTACAACGGATAAGCATCGCCATCCAACGCTGCCAGCCTTTTGGGCACACTTCCTAGGGACCATTTAGACTTTTAATTTAGTATAATAAGTAAAATAGGTATAGTTTATATAATTAATTTACAACTGATTTTCAGGTACAACCTAATCTCAAAAATTTCAAAAAAATGTTCGAATTTCCAAATGTCGTAGAACAAAACTTTGTTTATAGGTGCTCAACGGCTTGCTATTATAATTACCAATAACCCTACCTACGTAGAAAAATTTATATTATTGATTCGCCCACATTTTTTATGTAAATGTGTATTTTTATTCATATTATTGTTTCTTCCTTATGATATTTTATGATTCATCGTTGCTTAAAATATATTTAAAATCTGCAGATTTTACCGACATTCTTTCCATTGTTTATGGATTAAGATTTTTTAATCCACACATGGTATTGTTACAGATTTAAAATTAGGCTAAATTTTGTTGTTAATCAACTGGGGATGCGTCATACTCGTACACACGACTGTTCTGTGGGTTCGATATTAGTCTTTTATGAACAATGATGAGTAACTAAGTGTTAGTTAAGTGTCTGCTATATGTCTGTTTAGGACCGCAATTTATGGGACAGATATTGGGTTTGTACATGATATGTACCATAAAGGTTTTGTACATTATTATGTACGTTTTTTTTTTACCTCATTAGTGTTTGACCGCTATCTCACACGATGGTAAGTGACGATGCGGTCTAAGATGTAGCACGCATTCATAGAAAATACTTATACGCTCGTGACTTAAAGACCCCCAAATAAACGGAGGCCTTCGGCCAGACGGTAGTGGAACCAAAACTAATCCGACCCGTTCTTCTTTTGTGGCTGGCTACCGAAACAAATAAAACTGAAAAGACAAGGATGACAAAACGTCATAAGTCGCTTGAGTGAAAGAGAAGCAAATTTTTTTTTCGTTTCGGCTGCCTTCCGACTGTTTGTGAATCAGGGGGCAGAACACGGACAAGTTCGCTAAGCGATACGACTTAGACCGGTGGGTAATAACAAGCTGCGGCCAAAGCCTCTCACCAGGAGATTGCTCCTTTAGCACTAACTAGGGGACTAGGTGAGCGCACACCTAGCCGCACTGCACGCGTCGCAGCAAAAGAAATCCCCAAGGCCTGGGGCGCTGCGCGCATACACCGGAGACTGCGGCGCGTGCGGTGGGACTAGGTGTGCGTTCACCTTAAATCGCACGGGCGCGAACGATACGAACCCCAAAAAACTGTCTTTACTAAATGAATACCGAATCTATTAGATTTCATTAATCTATAGTATGTGTAAACTGTAAGATATCTCAAGAATGTTAAGTAAGTCAATGTGTAATCGTGAATATATTCGGTCAATGTGCGAACATGTGCGAAACATAGGTAGGTAATCTAGGTACCTACTTTACTACCTACCGCGCCAAGACTCGCGGAATTTCTTTATCTCGGTACCTACTTAGCTAATGCACACAGCGAACTAAATGTTTTGATATCTTAATCATAGTTTCATACTATTTTGTTGGTCTGTTGCATTATCGCAGATATAGAATTAAATAAGTTTTTAAGTGTCTTGTTTGTCTCCATAGTAATTATTTTGATGTGATTATAAAGTTATAGCAATAAATATGTTTGTATTATGGAATATGTAGCAATAACGCTAGGTATGTACCAATTTTAGAATGTCATTAATTGTACAACTGTAAGAAACAAATTAACAGTACCTAATGCAATTAAGAAAGTCGGGCGTCTTTTTTCGCGCAACTTAGATTGTTTAAATTTTTTAAAAATTAAGGAATGGTTAAGAACATGTTATAGTGGTAGTAGTTTTAATTTCTATGATAATAAGTAAATGAAAAAACCCATTAAGACATAGGGGCATATTCATGGCAGTTATAGGTTTTATGTAATAAAAATACTTATTTGCTCTAGTGTCATTATCCAGGGAGGACGTTTGTATGGAGAGAGCGCCGGTAGTCTTCCACCTTAATACCCCATCAACAAACATACACACAGACCATACACTATAAACACATTACCACTCTTTTGCGTCGCGTAGTCGGGTAAAAATACCTACTAGCCATGCCAAATAAAATACAAGATCTTTTATCAAATAGAGAACAGCCTGAAATGAAACTGCACGGTATTTGTTATCTCGACATGTTATGAAAACGAAACTAATACACATTTTAGCGTTTATCTAATCAAATTGTGCATTTGTCACATCATTTAAATAATGTCTCAGTGGTGTAAAATATACCGCATTCAATAAATTACAATTATGTCGGTTTAAGGTTCTCCAGTGGCGGCCGCGATGCAACGCGAAACGGAGTGTTGGGAGACCAGCTGCCCGGTAGACCGACGACATTGTAGCGGTCGCGGGTAGTGGTGAATGGAGGCGGTTCTGGACCGCTGTTTGTGGCGTCATATGGGGGAGGCCTATGTCCAGCAGTGGACGTGTATGGGCTGACAAGATGATGATGATGTCGGTTTACACTACACCAAAATTCGATCACCAAATTCGTTAAAAAAGTAAACCAAAACAAACGTATGAACGAACAAACGTAGTTTTTAGGGTTCCGTGCCCAAAGAGTAAAAACGGGACCCTTGTACTAAGACTCCACTATTCGTCTGTCTTGCTGCCTGTCTGTCACCAGAAGGCCAATTCTCGTAAATAACATTGTTCAAATTACATTTCAATATCATTTCGATTGCATTTCGATCACAAATAATACCCTCAAAGTAGCTCAAAATACCCTCAAAGTTAGCTTTTTGTATAAAAAAAACTGACTTTGAAGGTAAGTATATTTTGCAATCGAAATGCAATCGGGATGATATTGAAATGTAATTTAAACAATATTATTTACGAGAATTGGCCTTCTGGTTGTGAGTAACTCATGATCCGTGATAGCTAGATAGTTGAAATTTTAACAGATGATGTTTTTTTTGTTGCCGCTATAACAACAAAACAGAATATAATGGTACGGAACCCTTCAAGCGCGAGTTCGACTCGCACTTTCAACTATAAAACTCGTAGAGTCAACAAGCAAAGGAAATCGGTAAAGCATGACACCTAATGCCGCCTCCCCGGTAAAAATATCTACTGAAAAAAATAGTACAACGTAAATAACATGGTTAAACAATATTTATGGCCAAAAACCCTAAATTTGATATTCTAATTTATTAAAGCCAAATTTATGCAAGATTTACCAACACTTTTACATTTTGCGTTCAACGAGATTTACATTAAATATTTAAGGGGTGAACAACATCCGGACCGTGGTTAAACTTTAAACTAGCCTAGATTATTTAGGTACGTAACCTTGGCGAAATACCTTTACAAAGTTATTTTAGAATTCAGCCAGTTATTTACCGAGCTGTTCGTCTGAAAAAGATTACAACAATGAACGCAAGTTGACGTGATAACGACTAATAAATTGATGGAACACCTGCATTCACAAAAAAGTGTCTGACGAAATATCGTGTGACGGCATGCGTCCCGTTCCCGATGTGTGACGTCAAGCGTCATGGTAACATTAGGAAACAGAGTATTTAATAATAATATTGCTCATCTGGGCTTGTGTTATGGTGACGAGTGACGGAAAGAAGACCTATATAAAGGAAAAAAATATATAAAGGAAACAATAAAAAACTTCTACATAATTATTAAGGAGTTACAAACAAAAATCTAAATTTTTCATCGTTTTCTTATGACGTTATCACGTAAAATTAACGTCCGTAAACCGACTTTACAGACAACCATTTGTTTTTTTTAATATACTTTTAAACGAACATTACCTCGCTTTTGGATTTATTGGTAATCAATACATATAAATCCCAATATACATAGATAAAAATCTCGTGTCGCGGTGTTAGTTGCCAATCTCACTTACACAGCTTACTTGTATGAATTTTTTTGTATAGTTAATATTATATACAAAAAAAAATCAAAATTTATTACAAAAAATCGAAAGACATCTATTTTTTGTCCTATTTTTGTATACTAGCGACCCGTCCCGCTTTCGCACGGCTATATTATGCAATAATAAACCTTCCTCTTGAATCACTCTATCTATTTAAAAAAACCGCATCAAAATCCGTTGCGTAGTTTTAAAGATTTAAGCATACATAAGCATACATACAAAAAGAGGTCGGAAGTTTTTGTTACACTGCTGTCTTCCTACCTTCACTCGCGTCCTCCGAAGGCCCTCGTTTATTTGGGGGTCTTTCACGCACGAGCGTATACAGGTATCTTCTAAGAAAGCGTGCTACATCTTAGACCACATCGTCGCTTTCCATCATGTGACAGTGGTCAAACGCTGACCTATTTGCTTTAAAAAAATACTAGCGACCCGCTCCGGCTTCGCACGGCTATATTATGCATGTATTATACATATAAACCTTCCTCTTGACTTACAAAAAAATGCGTTGCGTAGTTTTAAAGATTTAAGCATACATAGGGACATAGGGACAGAGAAAGCGACTTTGTTTTATACTATGTATGATAGTGATAGTGATTATGGCAAAACAACGTTTACCGGGACAGCTAGTTTAGAATAATAATAAAATGCTTAGTCCTTCCGGCAAAAAAATGTTATCACTAAAGATATTTCCAATTAGCTAACTAATACTAAATTGTGTTGCAAACCGATCCTGAACTATTTCCACTGAAGAATGCGGATTTTGCAACTTTAAAAGCTCTCGCTGACTGATACGTGTCATTTGCTGTTGTTTTTCCATCACTTCACCGTTCTTCAATATGATGTTTCTAAGCTGTTCTAATATCATTTCAAAATATTAACCGTTAACTATTAAAATGTAATAAAAAACAAAACATTGTTAAGAGGAATGGTACCCGGCTCTCTCCCCATACAAACGTAGTCGCCTGCTTCCTCCCTGGATATGGATAATGACACTAGCACCAATATTTTTGTTGCATAAAACTAATTACTACCATGACTATTATATTGCCATGATATTACAGGGTTCCGGGTTCGATTCCCGCCTCAGACAAGTATTTATGGTTAGATATTTGTCTGTGGTCTGGTTGTTTCTATGTATTATAAGTATATATTTACAAAAGAAAAGTATATAAGTAGTATATCCGTTGTCTAGCTATAACACAAGTCTAGTTACTTAACTTGGGGCTCGATGGCGATGTGTGGAATGTCCTGCAATATTTATTTATTTATTATTATTATGCCCCTATGTCTTGGTTTGTTTTATAATCTAATTATCAAAGAAAATAAGAGTAAAAAAACAATATTATAAAAAATATAAGACATAGGGGCATAGGGGCATGGTCAATTGGTCATGGAAGTTATGAGTTTTATGCTACAAAAATATTTGCTATAGTGTCATTATCCAGGGAGGAAACAGTCGACTTCGTTTGTATGGAGAGAGAGCCGGTACCCTTTCCTCTTAACATTTGGTGACATGAAGAGAATTTTTATATAGTATTTTAACTTCATTAACTGATTGTCAATGTAAATGCAAGATCACGTTCATTTTTTAGTAACGTGGGAACTTAAGTGTTTAAAACAACATTTCTGATAAGCCTTCTTAACAAAATTATCCGTCTTTCTCCATTTTGTTAGAGAATGGATTTGGTTTATGATTTTAGGTGTTATTTTTTAAAACTAATTTACGTAGATTGAAAAAAGCAAGGTTATATTTATGGACATGAGTGTCAATGTTTATAAGATTTTACTTTGTAGATTGTTTGACGTTAAGATAATTGAATATACCACATTGCCTACCTTTTGGCAGGCATAGCAGGAGAAGCTAGGCATCAGCCTCGAACTAGTGGAACTGGAATCCCAAAGGAAGACTAACTTAAGTCCTACGTGCTCCGGATTCCAGCGACGCTAAAGGACATGTTCTTCTCGGCAGATTTCTGGCCCGCCGGCATTGTATACCGACGCTATAGGGAGGCGAGACCGAAGGCAGAAAACCTTAAAACTTACCTTAAATTTAATAAAATCTTATCTATATGTATGTTAGTCTGTAAGGTATCTATTTCATATGGGTCTGTACCTACTTATTTATAAGGCTGTTACCTGAAATAAATGATTTATAATATTATTATAGCGTTTTGTAAAGTAGAGTAGGCAAATTTCGTTTAAATTTGCAGTTTCTTCTAAAACACATCTAGAACAATGCTAGAACACGAGAAATAATGAGATAAACTGTACCTACTTTTTAGGTTTCGTACCCGAAGGGTAAACGGTAACCTATTACTAAGACTTCACTGTCTGTCTCGCTATCTGTCCGCCTGTCCGTCTGTCTGTCACCAGGCTATATCTCATGAACCATGATAGCTAGACAGTTGAAATCACAGATGATGTATTTCTGTTGCCGCTATAACAACAAATAAAAAAAACAGCGCACTCCGGGAGTGCAGGCAGAAGTGAAAACAATAAACTTGTTATTTCTCATAGAATATTTCTTGAAACGATCTGCTACTGCCATCTATTAGCACTCACTTAAACAAATATAGTTTATTTTTTATTCGCTAGATGGCAGTAAAAAATTTAAATCAGCGCCATCTACATTCGAATAGCGGTCTTTCTAGAAACTAAGTTTCTCAATTTGTGTAATAGATGGCAGTATAAGTTAAACAAAAAGACTAACACAAATAAAATCTCATCTGTCGCGTCAAAATCTGTCGCGAGAACGGCTGAAAATGCTCACCCACAAAAGTGCCCAACGCGCCATAAGAAGTTTTCACTTCAAAAATATATATTTAAGGGAACCCCCTTTAAATATTTATTTTCCTAATGTTACGGAACCCTTCGTGCTCGAGGTCAACTCTCACTTGGCCGGTTTTTAAAAAACTTTTTATTTTACCTAATTTTCCAATCACAGAAAAAATACCGCCAAAAATCGTAATAAATAGCTGTCAGTTAAAAAAAAACAATGTAAAAGAGGTTGTTATCTTCAATGAGTTATTGCTGGTTATTGCGTACACAAAGCTATTCGGGAACGAATGTAACGCGTTTAATTCAAAATTATTTTAAAATATTTTTGCATATTTGAGTAATTTATGACTCAGCTCGACTGTATTCCGGGCTTTGTTTGTGTCAGGGTTGTAATCGCAACGGAAAATTTCACAAAAATATTAATGAGGTGACGAGCATCTTGATAGGTAAATGAAACACATGTTATTCGGAAACATACTATTTACTTCTCTGGCTCAGCGACCCAAAGTGGATCTTTCTTGGCCTCCAAAACGAGAGTTTTACATCGCTCTCTGTTCTGCGCTATTTCTTGCTAAATAAAATATCTTGGCGAAATCAAGGCGCAGCGTCTTCGCTGACTTGGCCATCTTGAGCGAATGAGAGAATATCAAAGCGATAAGATTCGGAAAAATGCACAATTTTATTGTTAACTCTTTTTATTTCACTACTAGATGTAGAGCCCAAGAGACAATTTTTTTTTCGATCGTCTCTCTATTGGTTTTTTTTTCGATATTCTTTTGTTTTCGTTATGTTCATCTTTTGTTTCCACTTTGAGTTAGGAACACAATTCCTCTTCTTTTTTTCGAGTCAGTGACGCTAATTTTTATCTGCCATTGGAAATTGGGCCAACACTGCTGCAATTAAAGTGGCTAACTATTGAGATACTTTCGGCTAACTATTGAGACAGCCACTTTTGAACTGCAGCAGCGTTGGCCTTCATCACGTCCTCCAAGATGGAGATATTAGCAACACAATTTGAATCAAGTTGAAAAGAGGATTACGTTGGAAAATGAAAATAAACATTTTTTTACCTAACCTAATCCGCTACCGGATTACGTTTTCAAGACAAGTTTTAAGAAACTATTCCATTTTATAACGAGAGGTAATCTAACTACCTACCCTACATATGTGCTTATTCTTTTTGTTTGAGTAGGTATAGGTGTATAAGTAGGTATTTTTTACTGACATGAATAAACAATTATTTTATTCATTAGATTCACGGCGTACTTTATTACCTATTTGATATCTCTTTCGATTGTCTATACAAGATTTATGTTCACAGATTTTCTTGGAATTTGAACTGTTTTACGACTTCATTAGTAAAATAGTTTATTATTATTTCACACCATAAGGCCGGAACATGGTTATAATTCATTATTAGTGCGGTGATCTCATATTGTCTGTTATTGAATCTAATCGAATTGCCGTGGAATTCCTCATGAAGATATTCAACACGTAACATTTAGCACCATAAGTCTGATGACCTCATGGCGTTCAGTGTTCTATGGGGATCCGACCCATAAGTCCAATAATTCCATGGAAAAATTAAACTTTGGTGCTTTCATAAAAAAGTTAATAAACTTAGCTTTATTTTAGCGAACAGTATAAAAAATATATACTTACACCACCTTACACGTTAAGCGAACGCTCGGCCGAGCTACATGGTAGGCGGAGTGGGGGGTGTTAGGTTTTATGATTGATTCGGTCGCCGTGCTCAAAGCCCACGATAAAAGCTATGCAATAGCTTAATACTAGCGAAATATAATCGCTGTCATCGCTCAATGATATTTTACACCAATGTTTATTATTATTTTCGCCAAAAAACTTTTTGTAACGTTCCATTTTCCCAGTTTCATTTTTGGTTATTGAGGCAGATTAATGTGTTTTACTCTATACGTATATAACAAGATTGCATATAGCAAGTTAAGTTCAGGTTTTAAGGCCAATTTTTTCACGTAGATGCAAGTGTTGATTACATCACCCGACACTGCATAGTTAATCTATGTCTGACCAAAAGCTCAAAACCTTCTTGAAATCTTGTGGGTTTACCAAGTATATCGACCAAACTTTGGCGCGATGCAATCAATATAACATCGAATCAACAAGAAAAATCCCAATAAAACGCCATGAAATAATCAGATTAAAAAGAAACTACTGTAGCTACAGTAATGATTACGTTAAAACCTGGTAGTCAATAAATTAAAACTCGTTCTGGCGTTGGATTCGGCCTTAGGGTGTATTTACACAGGCCGGTCGACGAATTAATTGCACCTCGGTCGTAACCTAATGACAAGTCGGTACTGCCTCTTTATGCGAGCCCGATATGACGAGTTATGCCTGCTTTACGGTTCTTACTGATTGATAGATATTGTTTGTATCATCTCAAGGTGTATTTATATTTTAAGTGGTTTCCGTAATATGTATGAAAATTGGCCAGTCAAATTTTCCCTGCCACTGTCTGCTGCAGTTACAGTGGCTAACTATTAAGATTTGACTAACTGAGATGAGATTAACTATTGAGCTAACTATTGACGAGTTATGCCTGCTTTACGGTTCTTACTGATTGATAGATATTGTTTGCAACATCTCAAGGTGTATTTATATTAAGTGGTTTGCGTAATATGTATTAAAATTGACGAGTCAAATTTTCCCTGCCACTGCCTGCTGCAGTCACAGTGGCTAACTATTGAGATTTGACTAACTAAGATGATATTAACTATTGAGCTAACTATTGACGAGTTATGCCTGCTTTACGGTTCTTACTGATTGATAGATATTGTTTGTAACTTCTCAAGGTGTATATAGTGGTTTGCGTAATATAGGTATATGAAAATTGAGTAAAAATAACATATTTTCTTAATTTTTATTAATAATATACCTAAATAATTACCGGAAATAAAGAGCAGACACTTCGGTCATCTACTCTTCTTCAAATTCAACTAAAATGAAGTTTATCTTACGATAAAAGAAGTGCTTTTTATATTGTTTGACGCATAAATCGCGACTAATATTGCGAACATGTGATTACAATTTTGAAAAATCTCGTAAGTAAGGTTGTTTGATTTTAAATGCGAAAACCCGAAAAAGGAGTTTCATCAGATGTTTTATCGATTTAATCGTTTTTTAGTGTTCAATTTTATGAATGTCTGTCTATTTACTATTAAAAAAAAAGCTTTATTCAATAGAACATGAGTGAGTAAGTGCGTGTTGTCGTAGTAACTTAACCGTATATAATATTCGTAAAGCAATTCGTAATCAAAAGACCAGCAGCACACTAGTACCTAGGCTACCCTTTAATTTACTCCATGAATTAACCACTAGTCTGTCACTTTCTTAACTAACTTGTTAGTATTTCACTTTGATTGAGCTTAGAATAACCACAGAAATTTATACTAGTCGATATCGTGTTAAGGTGTACGCTTACTGTACCGTATCATACTAGAATTAGCTCAGTATTTTACGTAATAATATGTGTCTTTTCGGTATTCTTTTAACCTGTATTTTATACTCAATATGTTATTGCGTCAATCGGAGCCGATTTACTGAATCTTTATCTACCTCAAAAACTTATACTTAGGTTATTTTTGTTTATTTATTTACAAACAAAAATAAACTTAAAAAACATAATGCAGGCCAAAAATAGCAGTGATTTGTCTGGCGTGCTGATATAGGTATGTAGTTAAGTTTGGTTAAACTACTCCTTACGTTTGGAGCATTATCAAGTCCCGCAAATAACTGAATTTCCAATGATGAGATTAATTTGCGGATTGTAATATTTTTGGCAAGTTAACGGTCTACCACACAACAAAAACACAAAAAACACACACACACACAGACACACGGTCACATTTAATAAAACTGTGAGTTGTATGGACACCTTTCAAACCTATGGAAATGTATTTTGGAAAATAATACAAACCACAAATGTTATGATATTTGATGTCAATTTTTTTTTATTTGCCACTTAACAGGCAAACCTGACACTTTACGAAAAATTGTTATTTGTATAAATATTATCTGAAAATTGCCACAAATATAAACCTGGGGCCTTATTCTGCTATTTGGCCAACCATTGTCATTATATCGAGACTCTATTGATATTATATCGAGATTGTGACTTTATTTGGTATTCTGCTAAAGTTTTAATAACATCGCAATATAATCACTATGGAGTCTCAATGGTATGGTAATATTTACCTTGCAGGTGTTGCCTAGCAACATGGTATATGTTGCTAAGCAATATACCGTTTTGACAACTATCGAGATTCCATTAAGCCACGATTGTAGAGCAGAACACAAAAGTGAGTCAGTGGTGTGTCAGTGGTGTCTCAGTGGTGTCTCGATAGAATAGTCAACGTTAGGAGAATACGAATTTGACATGTAATGTCATAAATATGTTTGATTTCATACGCCTTTACAGGCAGGTGGCGGCTGGACTATACTGTATATGCAATATAATTATTAATTGTAACAACACCTTGATGTACCCAAAATCTATGAAATAAATTTTCTTATTCTTATTCATATTTTTGACATTAAATTTCTATTACGATTATATCGACACACTCTATTGAAATACAATTGTGTTAGCAGACTTAGGCCCCTGGCCGCTTAATGTTCTCTCAACATTTAGACAAAATCCGGCTCAAAAAAAAAACAGAAGTTAGAGGCAATTCAGTCTCCATACTTAACAATTAATTTTCCAAACCAAATAAGACATTAAAGTAGCCGTTATCAAAACCGATTTCCTAAAGCAATATAAATCCGCAGTCATATTATTATGTTTGTAAACCAATAAATATCATTTGTAGTCACTGATTACTGTCAATTGGTTTTAGCATAAAATGACCGGTATTCTATGTAGAGAGATTGATAGAAACTGGCCAATTATCCAGTCGGAACACTTAGCTAAGGCAAGTTTGTAGAGTCTGCGTAGTTATGAAAATAAATAGATTTAGGTTATGTTTATGTTTTGGGAAAGTTTTGGCGACGATGATATGACACGAATGTTTGTTTGAAGGAAAGAAAGTTAGGGGGTTCAAATTGCTCGCGTTTGTGGGATTAAACCGTTCTGTGGGCCAATCGCCGTATTCTTATGCAGCGTGTCTTGACTGCGTTTGCGTCATAACTAAATATTTCGTATTATAATACTGTAATTTTTTAAGAAGCACACGTCACGCAAACCTAAACGTCGCGCGCTCGCCGTATTATATCGCGCTAAATTTTGACGTGACATTTATTTCAAATTAATTGTCAACTAGGAAGATTAGTAAAAAATTGGCCAAGCCCACCAGTCCGTGTTGCAACCACAAAAAAGACGGGTCCGAAAAGTTTTCGTTCTACCGTACTACGACTAAACATATTATTATACTAGCTGCCCTCCGCGGTTTCACCCGCGTAACTCCCGATCCCTTGGGAATATCGGGATGTAAGCTATCCTATCTCTCAAGTTGGATCGAACTGCACATGGTGTGCGAATTTTATTATAATCGGTTAAGTGGTTTAGGAGTCCATTGAGGACAAACATTGTGACACGAGATTTATATATATTAAGATTATCTTCTAGGTAAACTTATGCTTAGCAAAAAAAATGGTTGTCTGTAAAGTCGGTTTACGGACAATAATTTTACGTGATAACGTCAAGGAAACTTCTAGGTAACCATAGCAACGTATTATCGTTACCTTGTCTTGTCAATAACTCACATTTCCGGAACGTGAGTGACGTTGCTATGGTTGGTCAATAACGGAACGTGAGCGATGACGTCACACTTTTTTGTGAGTGCCGGTGTTCATCGATTTATAAGACGTTATAACGTCAAAACCTGTGCACATTTTCTGTACCTCTTTATAAGTTTTGCCAACGCTACGGTTTGTATAATTTGCATTTGAAAACTGAAAATATGTTTACTATAGATTTTGCTGATCAATTTGATGCAATTTTCTCCGACAATCACTAGCAGGTAGGTTGTAGATATGCGAGTGACCGTAACACCGTTGATTTGCTGCAATCTATGACAATTACTGTCAAAACAATGGTATCCGACAGTGCCTATACCGTTACACTTTGTAGCCTGTGGCACTCGACTACTTTTGACTTTAGATGGTTTATATTAGATCCACTTTATGGCAGGTTAATCTAATACTAATATTATGGAGCTGAAGAGTTTGTGTGTTTGTTTGAACGCGCTAACCTCAGGAACTACTGGTTCGAATTGATTTTTTTTGTGTTGGATAGTCCATTTATCGAGTAAGGTTATAGGCTACTTTTTATCCCGATATTCCCACGGGATCGGGAGTTACGCGGGTGAAACCGCGGAGCGCAGCTAGTTATAAATACTCTTATTATCAACTCTGTTAATGTTTACCTAGTAACGTATGCCTGCCTGTGTAAGGCTTTCTCGCTCTATAAGTTTAGTAGAACAAGCTCCTTAAGCATATTTATTTAGCACTTATGTATAGGCTACTTTTTATCCCGATATTCCCACGGGATCGGGAGTTACGCGGGTGAATCCGCGGAGCGCAGCTAGTTATAAATACTCTTATTATCAACTCTGTTAATGTTTACCTAGTAACGTATGCCTGCCTGTGTGTAAGGCTTTCTCGCTCTATTATTCCCACGGGATCGGGACTTACGCGGGTGAAACCGCGGAGCGCTGCTAGTCTATACTAATTTTATAGAGCTGAAGAGTTTGTTTGTTTGTTTGAACGCGCTAATCTCAGGAATATTTTTTTAATTCTCTCACAAAGGCCAAGATTTTATATTTTTGAAGGTATTTATTTTTTTGACATTTAATTTACCAAATGGACATTTTATTTTATTTTGTTTTTAAAAATGTGTGTTTTATTCTGATTGACATGATTAACTTATGTAATTTGATTTGTTTGTATTGACTAGCTATTGACTTAGAATATATCCCGTGACTATTGAATGATTTGATTCATTTCATTTAAAAACTTGGAATAATATCATAATAATATCATATTATTCAATTATCTTATTATTGCAGTTGCCTGAATAAAGATTTATTTAATTTAATTTAGTTAAAATTAGGAATATCGCTATTTTTGCGAAAAATATCAAAAATTTTATAAACGTACCTAAAGCAGATTTTCGTAAATATTTTGTGAATAGACTATTAGTATATTATTGCTTTAAATTATTTTTCATTACTCATACTCCGAAAGTAGGTCTAAAGATGCATGAAGAGCGTGTAGAAAATAAAATTTCCAGCCCTAGGGCTTTTCTCTTTCACTGACAGCTGTCATGTCAAATTATGGCTTCGCACGACTTGGGCAATGTGCATGTAGCCAGTATCAGTAACATTACGCATAAGGAACTTTAAAAACCTAACCTCCTTGCTTTAAGTAACACCAAAGAATAACACTACATGTATATAACCTCTTTGGTCCCAACCTTGTAAGAGGATCAGGTAGTATGGAGTCTCTCATTCACTCTCGTTGTTAGGAAGAATTTTATGTATTATTCGTAATGAAAAGCACAGTGTTTACCTCGGGTGAAAGACTCATTAAGTCCCTCGAACTATTAGCGCCCTCGCTACGCTCGGGCGCCAAACTCCGTCTCGGGACTTGTAATGAGTGACTTTCACACCTAGGATAACAATGTACTATTTCATTACTCATACTCCGAAAGTAGGTCTAAATATGCCTGAAGAGCGTGTAGAAAATAAAATTTCCAGCCCTAGGGCTTTTCACTTTCACTGACAGCTGTCATGTCAAATTATGGCTTCGCACGACTTGTGCAATCTGCATGTAGCCAGTTTCAGTATCATTACGCATTAGGAACTTCAAAAACCTAACCTCCTTGCTTTTTTTTTTACACCAAAGAATAATAATTATGGCTTGGCACGGCTCATGCATACTGCCAGAGTTTAGTACAAGGAACTATTTTATCTTATTTTATTATGTTTTTGTGTTAAGTTTAATCTGGTTTTTCATTTATGATTGTGTATTTTTTGTAAATAACATTTTCTAGACAAACCGTGTTACAAAAACTGTAAGTTAAATCTACGGACTTCGCGTCATTTCCCAATGTTGGATTAACTCATTAATAAAAACTTCTTCGGCAAGTAGGTACCGCCGTATTTAAGTATTGAATACAAATAGCAGAAACCTAAAAAAACACTACATAATGTATAACCTCTTTGGTCCCAACCTTGTAAGAGGATCAGGTAGTATATGGGTAGTATGGACACATGAGTACCTACCCATGTGGTATGGAGTCTCATAGTCTCATTCACTCTCGTTGTTATGAAGAATTTTATGTATTATTCGTAATGAAAAGCACAGTGTTTACCTCGGGTGAAAGACTCATTAAGTCCCTCGAACTATTAGCGCCCTCGCTACGCTCGGGCGCCAAACTCCGTCTCGGGACTTGTAATGAGTGACTTTCACACCTAGGATAACAATGTACTATTGATCAGACATAGGCCTGTGGTGTGGCATAAGAAATATGGATTCTTCACAAGCATTTTTGTTCCTATTGGTGTTGTATCGGCTTACCGTTTAAGAAAAATCAACCCTCGCCACTGGTACCTAGGTGCATCTCGTTAAATGAAAGTAACCAATTAATTAAAAGCCGCTCTGATATAACGAGCATAGACAGATTGATCGGTCGGACTAAGTAGCCTCAGTTAGGGCGCGTTCACATGACATGCGTTGACCACGCGCCCACCACGCGCAACACACGCGTTTACCACGCGTTGAACACGCGTTGAAATTTGTTCTATATGTAATTTGAGTCTTATGACACATCAATAGATCTCAAATTGCATTTATCAAGTCCACCCGCTCACGCCACGCGCCCGCCCCGCGCCCGCCACGCCCACACTCCGCGCCCGCCCCGCCCCCGCCCCGCGCACGCCTCGCGCACGCCCTTGCTTGCAGAAATGCAATTTGAGATCTATTGATGTGTCATAAGACTCAAATTATGTATAGAGCAAATTTCAACGCGTGTTCAACGCGTGTTCAACGCGTGTTCAACGCGTGGTCAACGCGTGTGATGCGCGTGGTGGGCGCGTGGTCAACGCGTGTCATCTGAACGCGCCCTTAGGGAAAGTTAACGATCTTAAATTATAAGACTATCGCAGATCTGGTGGAACAGGGTTCGGAGTCTAGATTCTGATAATTCTGATATAAGTAAGCTGTCGTGTCAGAATATTTCAAAATATTTCATAATGATTATGTACCAAAAGTACCTAGTTTTCCATAAAGTAATAGTAAGTTTAAGTTAATCAATCCAAAACCCGAGTCTCATGTTTTCACATAAGTACTTAGATCATAATTCTTACTCTAGTGCCATGATTAGGTAAAAAAGTTCCTAGTGATTCTACCAGCCTGCCTAGCATGAAGACCAAAACACGATACGATAAAGCGATTTAACTACATCAACTCTCAAAATATGATCGATAAAGCCGCCGCCATGTTGAATTTTTATCGAAAGTTGCGATAAAATTGATGATAAAAATTCAAAATGGCGGCTTTATCTATAATATTTTGAGAGTTGATGTAGTTATATCGCTTTATCGTATCGTGTTTTGGTCTTCATGCTAGGCAGGCAGGAACGTTGCTCTATCAGCAACTCTACTATGCCATTACCATGCTCTCTCCATAATATACCGCTCGATTTAAAAGCACGAGAAACACTCTTAAAACAAAACTTACCTGATCTAATCCTATACAAAAATCCTAATAATTTGATGAATGCCATAATTTCCACGATATCTAACATATTAAAACAACATACGTCGATTATAAAAATTCCTAAGTCGAAACGAATAATAAAACCTTGGATGACTCTGGGCTTAATTCGATGTATTAAAATTAGGAATTCCCTACAAAAGCAACTTAAACTAGATAAACACAACGAAATTCTTTTAATCACCTTTAAGAGATACCGTAATTATTGTACCAACAATATTAAGAAAGTAAAACGCAAATACGAACAACAATTAATCAAAAAATCAGCTAAAACACCAAAGACCTTATGGAAGGCTATAAATAACGTAACTAACTATAAACCACAAAAAACAACCAATAATGAACTAACACTAATTAAAAATACACCAGAAGAGTCCCTTAACCACATCAATAATTATTTCGCGCATATCGGCAAGGAATTAGCTGAAGAGGTTAAAAATAAAAGCAATCATAATAATAGCGATGTTAAATTTACAATTGATTCTCATGTGTCATCTTTTGTGTTGTTGGACACAGACTGTGATGAAGTACGTAGTATTATTATGAGCCTCAAAACGGACAGCTCACCAGGTTGGGATAATATCCCCACTAATTTTATAAAGATGACATGTGACATTCTTAGTCCAATACTAGTGCATTTAGTCAACCTTTGTTTTAGTAAAGGGATTTTTCCCACAGCACTTAAAATTTCAAATATAATTCCTATTTTTAAAGGTGGTAAAAAAGAAAATATCGAGAATTACAGGCCCATATCAATATTACCGGCATTATCAAAAATTGTAGAAAAACTTATAAATTTTAGACTTATTAATTATCTAAATAAAATGAATATATTATCTAAGCAACAATTTGGTTTTAGGAGAGGTATGTCAACTGAAGACGCTGTTATAGGGCTTGCTTCACATGTGACTAAAATAGTAGATTCAAATCAGAAATGTATAACGGTGTTCATAGATTTAAAAAAGGCTTTTGACACGGTCTCAATTCCTATATTGTTAAGTAGGCTCGAAAGCATCGGAATAAGAGATATAGCACTAAAACTATTTGAGAGTTATCTTAGTGGCAGGAAACAACGAATAAAGGTAGGTTCATTCGAGAGTTCTGAACTTGAAATAGCGTATGGCGTTCCGCAAGGAAGCATACTGGGTCCTACGCTGTTTCTCATTTATATCAACTCACTCTGCAACCTCAAAATAGACCATGGTCAAATATTCTCATATGCTGACGACACAGCTGTAGTCTTTTCAGGTAAAACATGGGAAGCTGCTAGGACCAATGCTGAAAAGGGGCTAGCTATTATTGCGGAGTGGCTTGAAATAAATCTTCTGACACTCAATATAAGTAAAACTAACTATATCTGTTACTCTAAAACGGCCCGAGGTCAACCAAAATCCACTTTCAACATCAAGATCCATAACTGTGATGAATCTCGTAGTTGTGCTTGCCCTACATTAAATAAAGTCATGACTACCAAATACCTTGGAGTCGTGATAGATCACAGGTTGTCCTGGCATAACCATATTGACGTCCTTAAAAATAGAATCCGCAAACTGCTATATATTTTTGTTAAACTGAGATATATCATGACTCCAATGCTATTGAAACAAATCTATATATCGCTAAGTCAATCAGTGTTAATTTATTGTATACCTGTATGGGGTGGAGCTACTAAATCGAAATTTCTGGAAATAGAAAGAGTACAGAGAGCTTTGTTGAAACTTATGTACTTCAAATCCAACAGATTCCCGACGGAGGAATTGTACAGGATATCAGAAACTTTAACAGTAAGAAAACTTTTTATTCTTCAAGCAATATTAAGACTACATAAAAATCTACCTTATACTACATCTAATGTACAGAAACGAAGAAAAGATATTGTTGCCAAAAGTAATTCTGTTAAGAGTGCATTTGCTTTTAGACAATTTGATAAACAGGCTACTCGATTGTATAATTATTTTAACCAAGATAATAACATCTTTCAAATGAAATATAGAGAATGTAAGAAAGTGGTGGTAAAACTATTACAAGGGTTAAACTACAACGAAACGGAGATGTTGTTAATAACTGTATCCTAATAAAGTATTGTTCTGGTGAACTGCATGTGTCATCTAATAAATATAAAAATTTGTATTTGATGAAATTATAAATAAATTAATATTTTGATTAGATTTGAAATTATATAACTTTGAAGTACTTACATCTTACTTTAAATAAGTCTAAACTATATTATATAAGTGATGGAAGGGCGAAAGCACTTGTTACAAGTACCCCCATTAGGTGCTTAAAAAGTGCTTTCATAAGTATAAAATTGTAAATTTAGATTAAGAAATTGAAATAAATATTTTTATTATTATTATTATTTATTTGAACCAACAATTTCAGAACCATTGCGTGGTTCTCTTTTGTAAAGTATGCGTTGCGTCTACTCGACAACAGATGGCGCTGTTTTAAATTTTTACAAAAACACGCGTTCTGTTTCATCGTTCGGTTTATGCATTATTGCCCAAAACCTAGCATATCTGGTAATTATTAGGTACCTAATTGCTAGGTACATTAATGTACTTACCTTGCATTCTCCTTGGACGCAGATGGCTCTGTATCCTGGCTTGGTGCAGGATGTGCCGTCGGTGACCAGCGCAAGAGACGCGTAGAACTGCTGACCACGCGGACGACAGTTGAGGGTGCAGGGTGCTTCTCCTGAGAACATTAAAAGAAACTTGATAACACAAGATCAAGATTTTAAAGAAAGACAAAATAAGTTCTTACTTCAGGTACAACTAAAGGTTTTCGAAATACAAATAAGTTCAAAATTAAGATGAGTATTGGTATTAACAAACAGAGGCGAAAATTAAGATAATGACATTTAGTATTATCGAATCTACTACCTGTACTACCTGAATGTATCTACTCATTTGGCTTATTTGTTAAACTAGCGTCCCGCTCCAGCATCGCACGGCTATACTATGCATCTTTTATACATATAAACCTTCCTCTTGAATCACTCTATCTATTAAAAAAAACCGCATCAAAATCCGTTGCGTAGTTTTAAAGATACAAAGGGAAATAGGGACTTAGGGACGGCGAAAAGTGACTTTATTGACTTTATTTCATACTATGTAGTGATTACTAAAGAACATTATTATCATATAATTATTAGATTAAAGATCAACAAAATATACCAAAATTAAAGTAAATTGCAAACAGAAAGTAGTTCGGGCATAATATGTATTAAGCTTGCTTTGTATTTCCAAATAAATAAATAAGTAAGTTATTTAAATCTGGGGACATTACCATCGATATAAGGCACCCAAGTAAAGAATCGTCCTCGGAACGGTCTCCGGTCGTAGATCGAGCATTGTTCTGCCCGATGATCTCTCGCTATGCCGGGGCACGGCTGTAACAAAAATTAGAACATTGATTACCAGAATCAGTAGCAAAACTTAGCAAAAATAGGTAAAACTAAATAAGAGTCGAAGTATAGAGAACAATAGACAGCACGGCAACCGCAGATGTTGTCGATATCACTACGTAGTCGCTAATATCAGTGGAAGAGCTGCCGAATCGTTTAAGGCAACGACCTTGGTACACAGCCTAATAAATAGTTACTACTGGCACCGGTCGCCTTCGTTGGTGAAAATTGGTGATTGTTACGAATGTGTTGTGTTTTTCTATAAAGTGCTGAGATGGAATTGTAGGTAAGCTTTTTACCGACATTTTGGTGTGATTTTGAGCCAAAAATTTCCTATAGTTTGAAGCTATCCTAAAATTAAGATTTAAAACTAGTCTAGCTTTGAAATGACAAGGAATTTTCGCCTCAAAATTACCCCAAAATATCGGTAAAAATTTCACCTACAATTCCATCTCAGCACTTTTGAGATAAACAAAACACATTCGTTACAATCAACAATGTTAGTTGTAAGCTATGGGTATTTCTGGCGCGTTGCGTTTGGCAGCATAAGCATAAGCAGCCTTAATGGTCTTAGTCTTAGCGCCAGACCAAAAGTAACATGACAAATAGAAATCTCTTTCACTCCACTTTCCACACTCCACTACACTTCATTCACTGGTGGGGCAGTGACTACACTGTTTTATTTTATTTAAAGTTTTAAAGTTCTATTTCTTTCTTTCTTTCACTATTTTGACTACAAAATAGTGAAAGAAAGAAATAAAACTTTATTTTCTGAACACAAATAGACACGTAAAAAAATCACAAGAAAGAAGTAGAACAGCGCCCAGAAAAAAGGTTTCGTCCTCAGCACGATGCTAAAGCTAGAAGCCTCAGCGCTGATTTTCAGTACGAACCTTATTGAGTGGATACATGCCTTGCTATTCAGTCGTTTCGGTCATGTGTTCTAACTCGAACATCCTAGTTTCTAAACTTACCGAAGTATTGCACTCGTGGTACCGGCGAGCTAGCCCGGGACAGTCTGGGACCGACTCCTGGGCTGTCTGCGTACTACGAGAAACGCTTCGACTTCGTCTCACCAAATCCGTACTGCGTGACAACTTCCTTCTCTTTCTGCTTCGACGTAATCTGGAACATTAACATAAAACTTACTTTATTTAATAAAAGTGTTTGTTTGTGTTAGGGGAGTGCAGGTATCAGTTGGTTGGGGTTCAAGCAGCCTTAGCTTGGCTTCTAACGTTAATTTTCAGTTAAATGCAAGGAACAAGTATTTATGCTGACCATAAATTCTTGTTTCTGGTTCTGGGTGTTTCCTATATGTATAGGTAATATGTATATATTTACAAAAAAAAAAAAAGTATATAAGTAGTTTATCCGTTATCTGGCACCGTTGCTTAGCTTGGGGCTGGATGGCGATGTGTAATATGTCCTGAAATATTTTATTTATTTATTTTTTAAATCCCTTTCTTTTGTGTCTTTCAGATCTAAGGAGCTGCATAGGGAGCCATGTATCTTCCTTAGGAATTAAACAGACGCGGTTTGTCCGCTAAAAATGGTTCCAATGATGACGGCAAAAAGTTCTGCGTCTCTATCGAGAGTTTAGCGGTTTCAGCTATCCATTTTTGCTACTATGCCAATCTGCTCATAGAAATTTATTCAAAACAAAACATTAAATTAATTAATAATAAATATTGCAGGCATTCCACACATCGCCATGTAGCCCCAAGCTAAGTAACTAGACTTGTGTTATGGGTGCTAGACAACGGATACTTATATACTTTTAATACATAGTTTAAACAACCAGACCACAGACAAATATCTGAGCATAAATACATGTATGAGGCGGAAATTGAACCCGCGACCCTGTGTTTGGAAGGCTGGCATGGTGACCATTGAATTAGGCTAAATACAACGGGCTTTTTAGCAAGAAAGCGTAAAGTAAATGAATCGTTGTATATTATATAAGTAGATACATTTTGATTGACGTTACACAAATACCATTATTGTAGCGCATAGCATGGCACGTATCTTGCATTGCAACAAACACAAGATAAAATCAGAGATCAATTTCATTGCTATAATTTATTTATTAATCTAAAGGCATGCGGTATCTTTCTATCAACATTTCATAATAAAACATCCCACACGTTGGTAATGAAATATCATTGTTTCATCGTTCATTACGGCGTATAGGTGGCGCTGCGGGGCGCCACAGTACTTTTGTCTTGTAATTAAAATATAGAATATTGGTATGCGGCGATGTTTCATCGTGTTACATGTGTTTATCGATAAATCGATGTAGATTCGATAGTTTTTAGTCTATTGAATCTAAAATCATTTGAAGCTTGAGGATTTGAATATAATAGACATTTATTTCAAAAGAGCCCAACGACAAGAAAATAGAATAATAAAATAGGAACTTACATAATTAGAAAAAATGAAAATAAAACAGACAGAATTAGAAAACAATCATAAAAAAGATGGCACCAAAGCTATAGCCAAATTTCGCTATTGTCTGAATTTCATAACTGCTTACGAGGAAAGGGTACCAAATGCTCTCTCCATACGAGTACAAACGTAGTCGACTTTTTTCTCCCTGGATAATGACACTAGAGCAAATATTTTTGTTGCGTAAAACTTACCTATAACTGCCATGTCCATGCCCCTATGTTTTGTTTTATTTTTTTTGTTTTTTGAATCTTAATTTCTATGATAATTAGAAAATTTAAAAAACCAAGACATATGGGCAGTTATAGGTTTTATGCAACAAAAATATTTGTGCTAGTGTCATTATTCAAGGAGGAAACAGTCGACTACGTTGGTATGGAGAGAGCGCCGGTACCCTTTAACCTTAAGGGATTTTATTGCACTTTCCTAATATTAGTATATAAATTTTAGTATTTCATATGTTGGTAGATAATAAGTTTTTGCCTAGTGTTCGGTTTTTATGGTGCAATAAAGTGTTCATCTATCTATCTATGTGATACTATTTAGGTATACCCACTTTTAAGAAAAAAATGAGGTAACAAAATCAAAACTCAATATATTCCTAGTAAACCATATTTTGATACTCATAACTGTTTACGCGTTTCTCAATAGGGCGGCGTTTTCAAAGAGAATCATTTCATGCGCACGCGCAGTCGTTATGGAAGTATCGTAAAACGGTAGCGGGAACCGGATTATTATAGGTAACTATCGAATAGGAAGTAAGCTTTGTTGATCATCTAATCTTCTTAATATATATAAATCTCGTGTCACAATGTTTGTCCTCAATAGACTCCTAAACCACTTAACCGATTATAATAAAATTCGCACACCATGTGCAGTTCGATCCAACTTGAGAGATAGGATAGCTTACATCCCGATATTCCCACGGGATCGGGAGTTACGCGGGTGAAACTAGCTAGTTACTATATAGATTTTATTGTATTGATTATAATACGCACGAGTAATATTTTGAGTAACAAATTATTATAAAATATGTTGTTTCTTTCCATCATTGAAAGAAAATACCAGCATAAGCTGGGTCTTGGGTAGGCTCACCCTACGAGCACTTATCCTACGGGGTGAGCTTACGATGACAAATTTTGAATAGGTAAGGCTCGCCCTATGGACTAATTTGAATAAAAAAATGAATTAAAGTGCCATAGAGTTATCTACTAAAAGAGATGTCAGTTTCTAAAATAGTATTAAATGGTACATAAAAAAGCTCCTATGAAAAAATTGAGGAACCAAAAAGCGAGCAAGATTCTTGAATTTAATAGTAACTCTTCAAGTATTTATGAAGAAGAAAAACGAAAAAAAAAACCATTGGGATCTTGTAACCCGGTTGGTGTTTTCAAAAAATTCAGAATATAATGACGTAGACAAAAATAAAACTTAATATACATATTGTACAATTTATAACTTATATACAATATAATATACCTATAACTTAAATAAAACTCGTTCGTTAGATCTTGTAACCCGAATAGTGTTTTCAATAAAATCTGGTTATATACCTATACCTGCTTGAAAGTTTACAAGACTAATGACTTAATCAAGCCAGCAAAGTACCTTAGAACCAGTAGGTACATTAACACACAATACATTTTAACACGTCGAATAATGGAAGCGATTCTGATCTCCACGACACGGAGATAAGTCTGAACTCATAGAATTGGTAAACGACATGCCGATGTCGCCGTGAGATGTCCCGTGAAAGCTAAGTTTCGATTTAATTATAGAAACTAGTGATTTGTGACGAATTTACATTAGCTGATCAAAAATAGGAACGTAGACAACGATTCGTCGTAAAATATGGAACTAGAAGTATAAATCTATACTAATATTATAAAGCTGAAAAGTTTGTTTGTTTGAACGCGCTAATCTCAGAAACTACTGGTTTGAATAGAATGTTTTTTTTGTGTTGAATATTTATTTATTTTTATTTATTTATTTATTTTAAAGGAAAGTCTACAGCTAAGTTTAACATAATAAAACAGAAGAAATAGAAACAGAAAGCCAATTACAGACAATCACAAATAGAAATATACTAAAAATACAAAAAACAGCGTATCGAAAAATAGAAAGTTAGAAATATAACAAAATAAATTCAGAACGCACACAACGACAAGAAGGATTCGAAGAAATAATATAAATACATATAACACATAAACAAGACTAGTAATCAGCGACAGATAAGTCAGATTCGAAGAAGAGCTGACTGAGCACGCGCCTGAGACTTCTGAAGTCTGTATTAAAAAGATCGACACCAGCAATCCCCCTACAAATCCTATTAAACCTACTGCTCGCTCGGTAGAGAAGAAATATAGTCTCTTTATCGAGGAAGGCTAGGCTACTTTTAATATTGATATTCCCACGGGATCGGGACTTATGCGCGTGAATCCGCGGGGCGCAGCTAGTAAATAAAATATTGCGGGATATTTTTACACAGCGCTATCTAGTATGTTAGAAAGACAACGAATAGAATACTTAAACACTTTTTCTTTTGTAAATACATACAGAAACATTTTAGACAATAAACAAATAACTCCAGACAAATATTTGTTTGAGAATAGAAAATATGAATTAAATTGATTTACCTAATAATTACTTTTGGCCATTATTTTATGACAACTGACATAGCTATATAAGCGAGACCTTACTAACAAAATTTGAGGCGGAAAATGAACCTGCAACCTTCTGTTTCCCAGGCGGGTATCCGAGATCGTCCGCGACGTGATATTTTATAATTATATGCACAGCAAGAGCTTTTGAGCGATAAGGCCGCCCTTTGTAGCTTGGTTTTTATTTAATGTTATTTGAAAATGGTGTTATAATAAAGAATTTATCAATCAATCAAGAATAATAATTAAAAAGTTTATTTTCTGTGTTACGTGGCTCCTTTAGTTTTAAAATATTAGGTCGCCTTAAGGCGATTAATCAATTATGTAATCGACTATAAACACTTCACAATAGTCACGAATATTGTAACCTCGAACTTGACTCTTGAATATTGCCTCAATTCGACACATCGATGCTAACACAGCCGGGGTCACTACTTGTTCGGTCCTCACCTTTGACCTTACTCGCTAAATGCTATCAAAATATTGATTTAGTAGTCTTGAATGATCTTGATTTATTTAATTTATTTTTGGTTTAGATTAACAGTTAGACAAATAGACATAAATGGTTTAAATTCACTTTTATAGTATTCAAGAATCGAATTATATTATTAAATGAACAATACAAATGCAATTTCTAACCAAAAAGACAAGCCATTAAACCTAGTATTAGTGATTAGACCCAATTTGAGACCTTAATTAGATCGACACAATAAGCTACAACAATACTTTAAATAGAATAAAATATAATGGTGTGTGTGTAACGAAACACATGAAAAATATAGTTGCAGAAGAAAAAGACACAAAAATTGCCAAGGATATAAAAGAACATTAAAATAAAAGGAAGTATATAGCCCCCGAATACTCAACCGTTTAGGAGTTCCCTTTTAATGCGTAAGATGCTCTTACCCTATTGAAATATGACACTTAAATGTCAATTATTTTCAGTATTCAAGAAAAGCAAGACAAGCCGTGTGCTAGATTTGTCAACCTCAGGTATGAGCCACAGTCCAGCATGCTTGGCTGTGGCACTGATAAAGAAGATGCCAAATGGCACAATAAATTAATTAATCATCATTAACGATACAATTTCCATCCAGATTGCATTGATCTTGATCCTCAATTCAATACGTGTTTGATCTCGCGATCAAAAACAACTGCACTCCGATTGCATTACTCGTTTGTCATCGTCCACCCTTTGTGTTAATATCTGCTTGATCGTAATAGTATGCAGATTAATATTAATGATACTATTAAGAAAATGGCTTACCAAGTGCATTTACGTATATTTATTTAAAAAAAGAAGTGTTTTAATTTCAGATCTTGAGGGAATTTAGTTCGATATAGCGTACGATGCGCATTATTATGAATTGAATTAAAAATATAAAGCAAAATTGTTACAGGCACTTCTGTGTCTAGTTTAGTACCTACAATAATCTTGATAGTGTATAATCTAATAGACCAGAGACAAAATTGTGTACTTCTAGCATTTACTATGCTCTCCATAATATAAGATTTTATCTAATGAAATGAACTAACCACGTTTTGTAAAGTCGTCAAACGTCATCCAAACAAAGTCACATTTAATAAAGATTTAGCATTCCTTTACGGGAACTCCCGCGGTGGTCAGACGTTGATCGGCGTATCATTAGCTTTCATTGTGACCGTGATTGGTGCAAGGGCTGACACCACGGAGGTTAGGTTGTACCATCCAGATTTATTAGATGAAGTGTTCGAAGTTCGTTTGTGATTCGAAAGCTTCTGTGTACTGATACGCCTATCTAACATAATATTACTGATATTAGTGCAAGTTTTCTTTAAAGACTTCAATGTACAGTGTGTTTCGTACATGGTAGGTCAATTTGACATATGTGGTAAAAGAGTCTTCCTCGTACCTGCTGGCCTTTGTTTATTAGAGTCACACCCGTAGCTGTGGTGTTTTGCCACGTTTACATTTTTCGTCAATATTTCCAGAATCTAGTACTGAAAGTTGAAGTCATTCAGAACTTTGGATGACGATAAATAGAGAGTAAAATGTGGCAAACTTTATCAATTAATTAGATGAAGACTACATTCATGATCAAATATCTGAACCAATATTGCTGAAAGATGTAATATACATTTTCGTTTTATTTTACTTTGGGTATCAAATTGTAAAAATATGAGACTTAACTAAGTCGGATACCAACTAAACAAAGACCAGCAGGTAGGAGGAAGACTCTTCTGTCCCACCATATACCAAATACCTTGCATATAACAATATCTCTGGTATTATAATAATTGGTATTCAACTTCAAGAATTGTTACTTCAAGAATTATATTATTGGAAAGGCTAAATAAAGACATAATAACTATAAAGCCTTAACTGTTACCATAAAACCAATGGATCTAAAATCTAAACTAATGCATAATTTGTTGACAATGTGCAAGACAATTTTAGCTTACTATAACTATGCAAAATTATTAGAAACATGTGAATTGTGAAATCAATAATCGTTCATTTCTAATCATGGTAACTACAGACCTATATAATATATATCTCTGTGATGGTAACTTTCTATTGTAAATTTTCGAATAAAAAATCAAAAAGCGATAGAATAAAGTTCATCAGAATGAAAGTATGAAAGAGTTGTATATCTGGATTATATAAAACTTACCTACACTAATATAATAAGGATTTTTTTTTGTAACGAATAGGCTCCGAAATTACTTTACCGATTTTGATAAAACTTGGTATGAGGATACAATATTAGGAATAGAATGGGCTACTTTTTATCCCGATATTTCCGCGGGATCGGGAGTTACGTGGGTGAAACCGCGGAGCGCTGCTAGTTCGTTATATTACAACACATAATATCATCATAATATATTGATACAAATATTTTTAACAATTTTTAAAGCGGTATTATATAGATATATTATATTAAATCTTAGGCGAAAGTCGAGCCGTTTTCAACTCAAAGCACGGCATTTACATGTAAGATTTCAACCACACCACGGTTTTATGGACTCTTCGCTTATATAGTTATAAATCTTCTTCACCTATCTTTTTTCTGTTTGTTTGATTTTTGGACAAGATTATTGTCTTTGTTTGAAACATTCTGTGGTAATAAATCTGTCTTATCCTTTTGTATCATTGATTTAGGAGTTTTATCATTTTCAGTCATTATTTTTGTAAGAGACGTGTAACAACTTATTTTGAGATTGTACATTGAACCATGTTTTGAGTTTTACGTTATCTTCGCATTTTAAGAACTAAAATGGATACACGAAAATGAGTAGAGTCAAAACTTTTCAATATTATTTTAGTAAACCGCCTGCTATTTTAATAACACCATTAAATTGAAATTCCGCTGTTTCAAAACAGCAGCGTTTTAAAATAACTAATGTCAATCAAATGTTTAAAAATAAATAACGATTATTTGTGTTATGGCTAAAGAAAACGCGTTGAAATAGCAAAGGAATTTATGTAAAGATTCTGTCTCCACGTTATGAGAACGGGCTGGTGCTTCCGATTGACTTTTGCATTTCAGTCATGCTACGAATCTCAGTGATCTGAACTCTAACCTTCCTTTGAATTGTTCTTCCTTTGTTTGTTGTAGTTTGTTTGTTTGTTGTCATATTATTTGTGGTAGGTATAACCATGTGGTTATTGTACAGGGTTATTAGAGTAACTATTTAAGCAAGCGGTTGAGGGCCACTTATGTGCATCTAAACAAACAAAATTAAAATTTGTTTTACGACTTTTGAAAATTCGGGATTTTTTTTTTAAATTTTCGGCATATATAACCATGTGGTTATTAAACAGGGTTGTTGGTAACTATTTAGCAAGCGATTGAGGGATACTTCTATGCACACAAACTTTTATTCTACGTTCTTGATTATATTATGATTCATGTTATTTACCTGAAAATCAGTTGTTTCTTACACGGAGAGGTCTTTAACCTTAAGATTATACTTATTTTTTAGGTTTTATCTACTGTTCTTAGTTTGAATGACCTTTTTTTAAAAAAAAAACTGATGATATGGAATTTACATAAAATCAAAATTTTCAAAAAAATGGGTACACAGAAGTAGCCCATGTATTTGATATTAATTACCTGGAAGGATCTCTAGGTAGACAATGTCGCTCCTGTATTGATACTCCACCCCCACATGTCCTGGAGCATGGACTCCACTTGCCCCAGGAAGTCCACGCGTACGCAGGCGCGGTCGTGTTCGTTCGTATCGCTTGTGCTTGCACCTGGAATCATTATTAAAATGCCTTTAAACAAAACATATACCTAAATACATTTTTTCTTAATATTGATTTAAGTTTGTATATTTATGTATCTGGTTAAATGTTTTTGCGATAGTTATGTTATAGTTATAGAATATTGTATTTTTTATCTATCTTAAGTCGATGGCACTGACGTCCGGCAAAACTCTAATGAGTTTATGTGGCGTCTTTATTGCATAATTTTATGTATTTTGTTTATTGCATATTAATAAAAAATATAAAAAAATATGAGACTGGCACCGTAGTCACCTTAATCTTTTGAGTTTTATTATTTTGAACCGCCACCTTTTAAAACTATGGATATATACATAGAGGATATTAATACAAACAACGAATTCTCGTAAAGTGACTGTTATTCGATGTCAAAGAAATATTTAAAAGTTTTTTTTTGTTTTACCAGAGAACAGGAAAACCTGATATATTACAAAATTTCGTTAGATGCCGTTTGTTCCATTAATTTTGGAAGATCGCCGCGCAACTAAAAAAGAACGAAAATTTACCCCTTGCCTAATTGCCTAAGCACTGCTATCCTACATTTTATTCAAAAATAAGTATATCAAACAATAAATAATAAGGAATGAGGATCAATAGAAATGGTTTCCACATCTATTTTATTACTTTAAGAAGAAAGGTACCCCGGTCGCTTCTCCATACAAACGTAGTCGACTGTTTCCTCCCTGGATAATGACTCTAGAGCAAATATTTTTGGGCCATAAAACCTATTACTGCCATGACCATGTCCCCTATGTCTCCGTTTTTTATATTCTAATTAATATAGGAAGTAAGAATCTTAAAAAACAAAAAATATGTAAAAGTAAGACATAGGGGCATGATCATGGCAGTTTTAGGTTTTATGTCACAAAAATATTTGCTCAGTGTCATTATCCAGGGAGGAAACAGTCGACTACGTTTGTATAGAGAAGCGACCGGGACCGTACCTTTCGTCTTAAGTGAATCTGTATCATAGACGAGTAAGTCTGAATTGTTTTATTGTTTCAAACGAGCATTTCTATTAAATAAACGGTAAATAGATTGATGTGCTATTGACGTCGTCTCAAATATTCCACAATTCAAATTGCCGTAACAGGTCTTGCTCTATTGTGTTCAGCTGTTCGGGGCATAATGAGATTGGTCTACTTTCTTGAAAATTTTAATAGGTTTGACTGCTGACCAGGCATCGATTTCTGGGGTATATGTGTTAGGCACCAAGTGATTAAAATTAGGGCATTAAACCTACATAATGTCTGGGCATTTTGGTACTAGCTACATCGGGCAGAGTGATTATTTTTATTATCTAACTAAACTTTAATATTTATCACATTATCTGGGCATTATGACTAATGCTACGATCGTCGGGCAAACTGTTAATAGACATAAATTGTTGACAGACATTATGTATAATGCCCGGGTAATTTTATTATTTTAGTAGTTATACTCACATTGCACTCTCATTTGGTCTTTTCTTATAATGCCCGAGCATTATGTATAATGTACAAATATCACTTGGCCCATAACATATCTTTCAATACGCAGTTAGTCTGTGGTTTGTGTTTTAATTTGTCTTTCTGCCCAAAGACAAAATACGTAGGTAGTACTAGAAGCCAAGTTGTCACGGCTTAATTTGTCTGTTTATAACACGTTTATAATAACAACAACGTAATCGGCTTAATCTTGTACAAAGGTTTACTGTCATCGAGACAAGTGTGATATATTTATTAATATCTATGTTCATTAAGAGGATCACATAGCAGTGACATTTTTTGACGGAATTTTCATTTCATGGCGTAACAGTTTTCATCTTTTGAATTGGCCCAAAATGTTATGTTATTGATGTCAAATTCTTGAATAGTTTCTAGGTTTAGGTACATCACTATCACTATCACTACATAGTATAAATCAAAGTCGGTTTCTCTGTCCCTATGTCACTATGTCCCTATATCCCTTTGTATGCTTAAACCTTTAAAACTACGCAACGGATTTTGATGCGGTTTTTTAATAGATAGAATGATTCAAGAGGAAGGTTTATACATGCATAATATAGTAGTAATAGTAGTAAAAGTAAAGGCTAGTAATTAAATAAAAAAGAATCAAATAGGATCACAAATAACTAAATTATTGTCGAAAAGCAAAAAAATATATATTATACAATCGAATTGTGATCCCTATCTTTTTTGAAGGGTGTAACTACTAAGCGTAGTTTACCTACCTATAATTAATTAATAACCCAAAAATAATAAAGGAAATAACGAAATTACAGGAGATTTTTTATTGGAGATTTTTTTTCGTATAGTAAAGTAGGCTTTAACGCCTCTGTACATTTAATATATTAGGTATAATAAAATATGGATTTTATATTTATTTTTCGGGTGCAATCGCAACCACATAGAAGTTTATTTTTCGGGTCAAAAACGCAACTGGGGAATAACGCAACAAACCCGGTATGTTGTCCTCTTAATCGTTTATTTAACTAATACGTTTTGAAGTTACACGGAAGTTGTCTAACATAATATCGATATTCGTCTACGAGTTGTGTTCACGAAGTATTGAGTTACAAGACATAATCGAAAAGTTAGACATGTCAATTCATATTAATCAACTTTCTTTCGGTCTTAATTTATTTTGACGTGTTTGTCTAGTCAGATTATGCTATTTAGAAAGAATTTTAAGACCAAGACAAATGTAAAATGACGAAAAAATATTTTAGTTGTAAGTTTCGTCTGCACATTTTTGAATTTGATGTAAAAACTAGCAAATTTTTGCTATTTTTTTTCTTTTAAATAGCTCTTGTCCTGACAATAACGAACATAAAAGAAAAGGTTTTTCCAATTTGGTGCAGTCGTTCGGAAGTTATGCGCGTATATGCATTTTTGCGATACATTTTTATTTATAACTACCGACCCGCCCCGGCTTCGCACGGCTGTACATTATCCATATAAACCTACCTCTTGAGTCACTTTATCTATTTAAAAAACTGCATCAAAATCCGTTGCGTACCTAGTTTTAAAGATCTAAGCATACATAGGGACAGACAGAAAAAGCGACTTTGTTTTATAATTTGTAATGATAACTTCCCCAAACTTCCATAAATACTGTTAAGGAATGTTTATGCAAAATGAAGTAGATCGAACCAAGGAATCATGTAAGAACATAATCTTCAAGTTTTAGGTCTCTACGACAAGCGGTTTAGGCTGTGCGTTGATCCGTCAGTCAGTCAATCAGTCGTTAAAAACAAAGCACTTTTCAAGGTATAGAAGATAAGAAACCTAAGTAAACATTTTTGTTTTTTAAATATACTTACCGGTTGTTTTACTTCAGTAGTTGGTTCTGCGTTTGTAAGTGTGCTTGAACACGCCAGAATTCTGCAACAATTAGAAAAAAATACAATAAACTTTTCATAGAGATAAAAGTTATTATACCAATGTAGCTCTTATTTTTTCGAGTTTACTTCTCATTTCCAATTAACTACTATTTGTATGAGACGCCAACCATAACAATATTTTGACAGACAAATGTAAATGGAATTCTTATGAAAATAGCCCTATTTTCTACAATATTTTAGTCCATTTCTGTAAAATGTGGTTAAGTTTATTTTTAATTGACGTTGATTAAGTATACTTTTTTTGTAAACTTTCGTTGAAATTCAACGTACTGGGTTAATTACTACCAAGTATGATTTTTCTCAAGAGATCTCGAATTTTTAAATTAAATGTAGGTAGGTAAATACCTAACAATAAAAATACACACTACGTATTGTTTTCCAAACTTTCTTTTTCATTGTTCTTACTCTATAAAAAAAACCCAAAATATTTTAATATTTTACAAATGTAAAGACAAGTTTACCTATACTCAAAACCATCTCAAAAGAAAATAGACAGACGGACGGACGGGCGGACGGACATCAAAGTGATCCTATAAGGGTTCCATTTTTTTCTTTCGAGTTACGGAACCCTAAGACCTAAGACAAAAGATTGTTCTAGGGTTTCGTAACAACCTCTTTTTTCCGTAGTTGTAAAATAACTTTAACATAATGTATTTTTATATACAATCACTACATAGTATAAAACAAAGTCGCTTTTTCTGTCCCTATTTCCCTTTGTATGCTTAAATCTTTAAAACTACGCAACGGATTTTTATGCGGTTTTTTTAATAGATAGAGTGATTCAAGAGGAAGGTTTATATGTATAATACATGCATAATATAGCCGTGCGAAGCCGGGGCGGGTCGCTAGTTTATCAATAAAATAAACAAGGAGGCCCTATTTTATCTAGTGGTGTTAAACAATTATAATTTCTATCACAATCGGCGCCTGCGCTTTATTCAGCCGAATGGTAACCAAACGGAATACAAATGAAGAGATAACATCGGAAAGGGCTTCGGTACACCAAATGCCAAACTGTTTTACAATAAAATTATGGACAGATTAGTTGATGAGGTGTTTCGCTGTGTATCTGATTACATATTCAAATACTATTCTATATTTAGTATATGTTTCATGTTTAAAAAATAAATAACTATCAGTACATATAAAATGCTGTATTCTGAATGATGGACTGACGGATCAACGCACACGTAGAGACCTGAAACTTGGAGGGTGTGGTCATTTAATGTCGTAGGCATCCGATAAGAATTTTTGAAAAAAGGCTATTGGGACTTTTAGACCCGATTGCCACCAGGTGGCAATCCATGTGGGGGCGACTGGGATTATACGACCCTACACGGATGAAGTCGCGGGCGAAAGCTAGTCTCTAATAAGTCAGAAAAAAATATGAATAAAAAAATGAAGCTTAATGGATTTTCATAGTAACTTATTAACAAGCCATATTTTAACAGTTCTTCTGTCTGAATAATTCGCATTAGAACAAATCAAAATAAGTTTTACCGTTTCCCTATATTTTGAACTCCGACAAGATTAGACAGTTTGAAATATTAGCAACACGAGTTAAAGGGAGTACCATGACCATTAAAATTTATTGTTAGACCGCAATGTTTGCACGAACTTCCGTCGGTTTTGCGTGGTTTAGCTTCCCTGTGTAAAGCCGGCGAACCTTTCTTTGACCACTCGCATAGAGGAAAATTATAGTCTTTTATAATCAGAAAATTACCGCTTTTATTATGTCTTCTGTTCGAAGCTTTAAATCAATTTCTGCTACATCAGCACCCTTTGATACTACGTATGCACGTGGATCACAATGTAATGTGACTCGGGTACATGAGAGACGCATGTTATGCTGTTCACTTGCAATTTAATTACTGATTGTTTTGTACAGTATTTTATGATTCATAGCTTGTATAAGTACCTTTTGATTTATAAATCGATGGAGAGATTTTTTAAATAATTACCAATGGAAACAGCGCTAAATGAAACAATGTTTTACATAAGTCAGCGATTGACCACTATCACACCTGCCTGATGGTTGGTGACGATGCGGTCTAAGGTCCGTATTAATAAACCAAACTCAATATCGATTTCAATCTTGAGTTTGCTCTTGAGTTGTTGCGCTGATTAATAAACCTATCTTAAGACGCGATTAAAGAGCAACGTATCACTTGAGACATACCGTATTAATAAATCAAACTCAGCTCTCAAGATATGTCTCAAGATGTAGTTTCATGAACTCAAGTCTGATTGCGGGCCATACAAATCTTACATTTTTTTAAATATTTTCACATTAAAAACAAGTTGACGGCAAAATATGACGACACTTCCTACCATAGGGTAAGAACATATCATTCAAGGTAAGAACAAAGCGTTATATTTAAAGTCGCTCTCAAGATCAGTCTCAAATCTCAAGAGCGATATCAGCCTTTAAGGTTAAAACTTGAGTTTTATCTATTAATTAACGCCTAACTTAAGATAGTGACCAAATCTCAAGACTCACTCGACTGATACGCACTCAAGATCGATATTGAAAGCGATTTATTAATACGGGCCTAAGACGTAGTACGCTTACCTAGAAGATAATAAATAAAATATATAAATTTTGCAGGACATTCCACACATCCATCTAGCCAAAAGCTAAGCGATTAGACTTTTATACATTTTTTTTTTGTAAAATATACTTATAATACACAGCAACAACCAGACCACAGACAAATATCTAAGCATAAATATATGTCTGAGGCGGGAATCGAACCCGCAACCTTGTGTTTGT
Source organism: Idaea aversata (assembly GCA_907269075.1). Classification (NCBI taxonomy): domain Eukaryota; kingdom Metazoa; phylum Arthropoda; class Insecta; order Lepidoptera; family Geometridae; genus Idaea; species Idaea aversata. The sequence goes on from OU026101.1 coordinate 7,103,093, forward strand.
CAGTCCGGCATGGTAACCATTGTGCCAACTGGGTTGACAAATCCCTATTCACTCGCGCCTTGAAGACCTCTAAATTGTACACGTAAAAAAACGTTAAATTAAATTCTTTACTTTGGAATTCTATGTTCTCCGTTTATCTTAAAACGGACCATATTAAGCGATTATTACATTAAACATGAAACTTTCTTTGTGTGCCACACAAAAGATATAGATCACGGCTACAATGCAGCGCGGCCTAAAATCCGTGAATACAAAGCAAAATTTAGATGTACTTATCTGACACTGAACTCCATTTATAGTCTCCCAAGCCATTTGAAATGGATCTGGATAACCCGAGAATTGTGTTAACGAATCTTAATTTTAAATAAACAGTGCGAGTGCCATTTAGTGGGCGTGCGTCATGTCATTGGCATTGGCATCTTTTACTTGACACGCACTTCGAGTTTTAAGGTGCACGCAGATTGATACGCGCCGAACGCAACGAATTTTTGCCGTCCACGGAAAAAGGTACCTTATAATAATAAAGATTAGGTATCTACATTTATATTTCCGATGACGTCATCAGAGTCATCGGCATCGTCAGAGGCGGCCGACTCTGAAATAAATAAATGAATAAATGTACCTTATCTCTATTGTCATAAGGTACTTTTTTCCGTGGACGGCAAAAATTCGATTCGTTCGGCGCGTATCAATGTGCGACCACCATTAGAATCCTTTTATCTTTGGCAAAACGATATTAAGTTAAGGGAATTTGGCTATAAACGCAAATTGCGTTTTAGACTCTGTACAACTTTGGTAAACTTAGTTTAAAGTATGTTCCCATTCAGGCATTTTACGTCTTAGGTGTTTCAATTCTTAGGCAATGTGAGATGAATGCATTTAACTTATCAGGCATATTTTATGTCCGTACCAACTCAAACAGTCAGTACTGCTGTTTCAGTATTTCAGTTTCAGTAACTGGTGTTACTTTCAGGCCAATCCAATATAATTGTTCCTTATTTTATCCATACAAAGGTCTTCAAACTAGTTCTCTTTTATTTTGTTTTTCAAAATAATAAACAATTATATCTACTACGAAAATCAAATGAGAATTCAGTAACAATTTGGCAATGTGTATCAGAGATATGGGTCACATAGGTAGAAGGAGTGTTCGGTCCAGTCACGGGCGACTGAGTACTTGCGTCACCGATACTGCCGTGTCGTAAATCACTCGATCCCGGATCGGAATGAGATCATGGACCAGGGCTAGCAATTAATCAGATTTTTCCAGAACAAAACTCTGAAACGAACTTGAAAGCTTTATTAAATACCTATTTTTTCGTAAATAAAATTGTTCAAATTAGGTAAATACATTTCAGTATCATTCAGATTGCATTTCGATTACAAAAAATATTCTTTTGAATACCAAAAGCTGACTTTGAGGGTATGTTGAGCTACTTTGAGCGTATTTTTGTAATCGAAATTCAATCGGAATGATATCGCAATGTAATTTGAAGAATGTTATTTACTTGGTCTACAGAATATGCTGTGCTTCAGACCAATTACTATGTCTAAGAACAGCGCAGGCAGCTTCAATCTTAGTGACTAAGGTCCGTATTAATAAACCGAACTCAATATCGATTTCAATCTTGAGTTTGCTCTTGAGTTGTTGCGCTGATTAATAAACCTATCTTAAGACGCGATTAAAGAGCAACGTATCACTTGAGACATACCGTATTAATAAATCAAACTCAGCTCTCAAGATATGTCTCAAGATGTAGTTTCATGAACTCAAGTCTGATTGCGGGCCATACAAATCTTACATTTTTTTAAATATTTTCACATTAAAAACAAGTTGACGGCAAAATATGACGACACTTCCTACCATAGGGTAAGAACATATCATTCAAGGTAAGAACAAAGCGTTATATTCAAAGTCGCTCTCAAGATCAGTCTCAAATCTCAAGAGCGATATCAGCCTGGTTAAAACTTGAGTTTTATCTATTAATTAACGCCTAACTTAAGATAGTGACCAAATCTCAAGACTCACTCGACTGATACGCACTCAAGATCGATATTGAGAGCGATTTATTAATACGGGCCTTAAACTTCTTTATAGAGCCTCTCAGCTGGCAGAAAACCGCCTGGCGGTTTCTTCATACATTTTTAATATGGCGCCATCTATCTGCCAGTTGATGAATTAATAAAATAAATCAAAGAAAAATGATCTTCATATCATATCTGTCAAGACGCGGTGGGCGAATACCCGCCTGCGGTGCAGAAGGTAGTGGGTTTGATCCCAGCCTCAAACAAGTATTTATGTACCTACCTACAGATATTTGTTTTTCGTCTGAAGTATGTATATTAAATAGGTATTTAATCGGTATATAGATAAAACATATATTTACAAAAGAAATTGGGATAAGGGCAGGAAGATGATGATGATGATATTTGTAAAAGAAAAATTGGTAAATAATGTGTATTACATCCGTTATCTGGCCACCATAACACAAGCCTAGTTGCTTATCTTAGGGCTAGATGACGCTGTGTGGAATGTCATACAATATTTATTAATTAAACGTTTTAGTTTAATAAAATATTATGCCTTCAACAACATGTTTTTTTCTGTTCAGTTGGCAGCCCTATATCTCACATGAGATGAGATGCGCATGCGACTAATTGTAATGCCATACGACATTGATTTGTGACAGTGTCATTGATTAGACCCAGTAACGACACCATTTTCGAAAATATTGAGTCGACGATAGTTTTATAAGTTATTTCATCTGTAGCTAATTTGTTAGCAGTTGATTAATTTGTTTGGTTATAATTGCTTTACTTTGCTATTCTGCTAACTTTTTCTTTTTCAGTGATATGTATGAAGAAATATTTTACTGAAATAAAACAAGTACCTTTACGTTACAAGTACGAGTCGGTTTCGCGCACGAAGGGTTCTATACAATTATTTTCTGTTTAAGTATTTGTTGTTATAGCGGCAACAGAAATACATCATCTGTGCAAAGGACATCATTCAAATCGTACCCAAAATTAAGGTGCCGGCCAGTAAAAAAAAAAGTTTCTATCTTGTAGAGAATAACATTTTAAACAATGTTTACTAAGGCAACAAAGAGCTACAATCAACCATCGTTGAGTTATTTTACATTGAAAACCTAAAAAAATGCATTTTATAGATATCCGTTTGACCACTTTTAAGATATTACGACAGAAAAAATATAAAAATAAGTAGTAAATGGATAAGCTTTGTCTGTTTTTATTATATTTATATACATAGGTATATCCAATTTTATTGTCTAAGGTACTAATACTATCATAGTAGGTAGGTACTAATTGTAAATCGCTAATCCCACTAAAACTTCTGAAAGGGTTATTGGATATAAGTACCTATGTATATAAATATAATAAAAACAGACAAAGCTTATCCAATTACCTACTACTTATTTTTATATTTTTTCTGTATTAATATCTTAAAAGTGGTCAAACGGATCTCTATAAAATGCATTTTTTGAGTTTTCAATGTAAAATAACTCAACGATGGTTGATTGTAGCTCTTTGTTGCCTTAGTAAACATTGTTTAAAATGTTATTCTCTACAAGATAGAAACATTTTTATTACTGGCCGGCATTTTTTTTTGTGGGTATTTTTTGTTAGAAACATGAATGATCTCCTTTCCACTGACTTGTTATAACGGATGTGATAGTGGAGTCTTAGTAATTGCATTTTTGCCCTTTGGGTACGGAACCCCAAAAAGAAAGGTCTTGCGGTCTTGACACTTCTCGCATATTATACACCTTATTTTTAAACATCATTCATTTTCATTCAATTATTGTTATAAAATATGTATGTTAGTCTATAAGGTATGTATCTATGGGCCTTTGTAGCCTGAAATAAATGATTTATTTATTTATTTTATTTAAACATTTCAAACTTTTCATGGCTATTCTTGAGTTGTTAGGTAACTCGTTCGCAATAAAGTCTTTATTTTAGATTGGTTGAGTAACTCACACACCATAAGTTTGCTCGTACGTAGGTATGAGTTACTGACAATCAAATCAGATTATTATCCTAACGTCTAGCTAAGTATCTTTTGAAAACAAATTAAATACCTATAAATGTTCTTTAGTTACTTATCCGCTTAAAACTAGAAACCAAAATCACTGAATCATACTTAACTCCAGACACTGATTGAATCCAGAATCTTCGAGTAAGAACACTCAAAGTACTTAGATACCTATTTTATCTCAAACTAATGAGCTAATGAGTGATAAATAAAATCAATCTTACTTTGTATGCTCTGTGTGTGGTAGAGACTGTTCGAACATTTACAAAATCTGTAAAATTGTTTTTTGATTCCGCCTCATTGATTCTAGTTTAGCAATGAGGAATAGGTACTAGTTTTGCTTATTTTTATACTAGGTAGTTCAGAATCGCTCGATAAATAATTTAGACAGGTAAATTTTCTAAACAATCATTTATATACAGGGTTATTGGTAATTATACTAGCAAGCCGTTGAGGGCTACTTCTCTGCACCTAAACAAACAACTTTTGTTCTACGACTTTTGGAAATTTGAACATTTTTTGTAAATTTTGAGGTTAGGTTTACCTGAAAATCAGCTGTTTCATATACGGAGAGGTCATTGACCTTATAATTTTACCTTTTTTTTATCTACTGTTCTTAGTCTGAATGACCTTTGTTTTAAAGAATCAGCTGTTTTTCGAATTTCCAAAAGTCGTAAAACAAAAGTTGTTTGTTTAGGTGTACAGAAGCAGCCCTCAATGACTTGCTAGTATAATTACCAATAACCCTGTATAAAAACAAAAAAAACTAAATCAAAATCGGTTCATCCGTTCGGGAGCTATACGATGCCACATACAGACACACACACAGACACACACACAGAGAGACACGTCAACTTATAACTTTTATCACCCCGTCGTTTTTGCGTCGGGGGTTAAAAAGAAGGCAAAAAACAACAGTAACAAAGTAAATGTTCATTTTCATAGTGGCGCTACGGTTAGAACGACACAATATTAACCCAAAAAAGGCGAAAGAAAGGCGTTTCTTTCTCACCCATTTAATTAATATGCAATCAGAACAAAAGCTACAATTTACTAAAAAAGGTCAATTAAAAAAGACAAATGAAAGATCTATGTTCGGTATAAATTACAATAGCCAATTAAAAGAATGCAGACAAATCGTAACCAATAAAACGGAACGTTCCCAATTTAAACTTGACAATAACTAATGTCAGCTCTAATTATACCTGCACACAGTAAATATTGAAAAAGCTCAATTTAATTAGAATGTTAACTTTTAAGTTAATTTACGAGTTAAATATGCAAATACTGCCCGCACGGTAGTTAAATCAAATTATTAATTTGTTGGTTAATCGGCCCTTTGTGGAAAAAAGCTATAAAAATAATTGGAAGTAATTTGTTTCAATCGCATTGTGTTAATTGGGTTAGGTAGTATACTTAAGTGCTAAATAAATATGCTTAAGGAAAGCTCCTTAAGCTCTCTATAAGTTTAGTAGAACAAGCGTTCTACTAAACTTATAGAGCGAGAAAGCCTTAATAAATAAATAAATAAATATTTCAGGACATATTACACATCGCCATCCAGCCCCAAGCTAAGCAACTTAATGCTTGTGTTATGGGTGCCAGATAACGGATAAACTACTTATATACTTTTTTTTTTTGTAAATATATACATATTATACATATAGGAAACACCCAGAACCAGAAACAAGAATTTATGGTCAGCATAAATACTTGTTCCCGGCGGGAATCGAACCCGCAACCTTCTGCGTCGCAGTCGGGTGTTCGCCCGACGCGCCACAGAGGTCGTCAACAGAGGTCGACAGCCTTACACAGGCAGGCATACGTTACTAGGTAAACATTAACAGAGTCACTACATAGTATAAAACAAAGTCGCTTTTACTGTCCCTATTTCCCTTTGTATGCTTAGATCTTTAAAACTACGCAACCGATTTTGATGCGGTTTTTTTAATAGATAGAGTAATTCAAGAGGAAGGTTTATATGTGTAATACATGCATAATATAGCCGTGCGAAACCGGAGCGGGTCGCTAGTTGATAATAAGAGTATTTATAATACGTAGTCCTATAGCTTTAATAGGCAAATTAGTATTTGTTGATATAGCGGCAACAGAAATATATAATCTGTGAATTTCGACTGTCTAGTTATCACGGTTCATAAGATACAGCTAGGAGTCAGACAGACTGACAGACGGCTGGATATTGATGTCTTACTTTTTTCCATTTTTACCCTTTTGGGTACGGCAGTTAAAAATTGTTTGATATTGACATAAGTCAACAAAAAATCACGTGGTCTTGAGTTAGGAAAAAAAATGGTATACAAGTTTCACCTTTTTTTTTTAATTAGCCTGTTGTATCCCACTGCTGGGCAAAGGCCTCCCCCATTTCCCTCCATGTGTCCCGATCTCCAGCTAATTTTGGCCACTCTGCGTCGAATGCATCCAACTCGTCGTGCCATCGTTTTTTGGGTCTACCTCGAAGTTTCACCTTCATAAATAAATAAATATTGCAGGACATTCCACACATCGCCATCTAACCCCAAGCTAAGTATAATTAGACTTGTGTTATGGGTGCTAGACAACGGATATACTACTTACATACTTTTCTTTTGTAAATATATACTTATAATCACAGATATAGATATCTATGTCTGTGCTTATAATACATAGAAACAACCAGACCACAAACAAATATCTAAGCATAAATACTTGTCTAAGGCGGGAATCGAACCCGCAACCCTGTGTTTGGCAGGCGGGCATGGTGACCATTGTGCCAACTGGGTCGTCAAACAAAAGAAATCTGTCGATTGTCGATATTGATAATGGAAAGTAATCTTGTCTAAGAAGGCAGGATGGGACTGGTCCTCGGGCCTTATTTTGAGCAGAACAATTCGCAAATAGACCACTTATTCGGTCGCTTATAATCAGTACAGTTCTTACTTGGGTTATTATCTTACAATATTGTAGCCACTCCTATAGCAACAAACGAAAATCTATCTCAATTGCTATTGTCTGTAATTACTAATTGCAGTAAATGTAGCTCAGTCTTTATATTTCAGGTCAATTGGTGAATATTATGATGATGGAGTATTGTCTAGAGTCTAGACTTGGCATGGATATTATTGCTACTTAAAAAATATTGCAATACAGCCTGGTGACAGACAGATAGACGGACAGTGGGCGTCTTTTATAGTAAAAGAGTCTTGTTTTTAACCGTTGGGTACGGAACCTAAAAATCGGGAATTATATATTATGCATGTATTATACATATTACATATACCTTCCTCTTAAATCAATCTATCTATTTAAAAAAACCGCATCAAAATCCGTTGCGTAGTTTTAAAGATTTAAGCATACTAAGGGATATAGGGACAGAGAAAGCGACTTTGTTTTATACTATGTAGTGATTTGTGAATATTTTTTTTATCCAACATTTCTATGTTTAATATTTCTATTTTATCGTAGTATATTTTTTATTATTTTAAATCTTCTAGTTATTGAGACCTGTACCGAAAGTCGGTCTATTTTCATAGTTTTTGCGGGAAGAGGCTACGGAAAACTGTTATTTTTTGTATTAAACGTAAATTATTTTGAAATTATTTTTATACATTCTACAGATAAGTGTTGTCTGATTTATTTGGTATTTTTAAAATATGTAAAACTTTGACGAAGAAACTGGAAAATGAACCGGAACCCAGCTATACTTTACTAACATTTTGACACTTACACGTAAATATGCTGAACCGCGGAAAGCCTTGTATTTCTTCATCATAACTTATCTTTGTTATTAATGTTAATTTCAAGTATTACCAACTCAGTGTAAACTTTCTTTTTAAATTATTTTATTTAATTTTCTGGAATTTCTAGTAATAAATCTCTTTTGATACTTTTCAATAATATGCTTGGTTTCATTTCGTTATGCCTCTAGCTGTATAATGCTGTATTTCAACCGAGTACCAACTGTTTTAAACCACTTTGGTTATTGTCTATATACTTAATAAAAAAAAATGTGTCATAGTTTTAGTGTTTATTCTTCTCCGAAACGGCTTGACCAATTTTGATGAAATTTTAATTTTTATTTACACCGGGTTCAACCCGATTAGGTGAAATCTCCACAATACTACACTATAATATTACAAAGAGGAAAGATTTGTTTAAGTTTTGTTTTTTTTATAACAAAACTAGCGACCCGCGGCGGCTTCGCACGGCTATATTATGCATGTATAAACCTTCCTCTCAAATCACTCTATTTATAAAAAAAAACCGCATCAAAATCCGTTGCGTAGTTTTAAAGATCTAAGCGTACAAAGGGAAATAGGGACAGAAAAAGCGACTTTGTTTTATACTATGTAGTGATAGTGAAGACACCGAAATTACTGGACCGATTTTGATGAAACTTGGTATGAGGATACATTATAAATTAAAAAAAAATTAAAAAATATTTCAGGACATATTACACATCGCCATCCAGCCCCAAGCTAAGCTACTTAATGCATGTGTTATGGGTGCCAGATAACGGATAAACTACTTATATACTTTTTTTTTTTTGTAAATATATACATATTTATACATATAGGAAACACCCAGAACCAGAAACAAGAATTTATGGTCAGCATAAATACTTGTTCCCGGCGGGAATCGAACCCGCAACCTTCTGCGTCGCAGTCGGGTGTTCACCCGACGCGCCACAGAGGTCGTCATTGGGAGTGTAATAGGCTACTTTTTTTATCTTTATATTCCCACGAGACCGGGAGTTACGCGGGTGAAACCGCGAGGTTTTGCTAGTCATTACTAAAGTTTTTTAAAATGGGACATTTCTGTGTTTTTATTTTGGAGTGTTCCACATTTCTATGCTGTCGATGAGGTACTTACACTTGTTTTGATTTGATCCAAGTCATTGTTAATTAGATCAAAAACTGTGCTCGAGTGGAAGGGACGCGTGCCTTTTACTTTTTATGTCTGTCTCTCTCGCTCTTAGGCGGGCTAACCATGCCCGCGTGCCTCTCACTCGCTCTCATTGTGAGCGCATAACGTCAGCGGAGCGTAACGCAGTTTCTTGAAGTGTCACCCGGCAAACCAATTTATAAAACGTTGTCACGTCAAAACAAACACAAAATAAGCAGACGTTATAAACTAATATCCTATCCTATTTTCTACTTTATATCCTATTAATATTTAATTAAAACTACCTTCTTACATTTATTAAAAACGAGCTGCGCCCCGCGTATTTTTCTACGTAATTTTCTTATTTTTTTTCTTTCTTAAGAACCTTTTCCTGACAATAACACATTCAGCGATTAATTTTTATATTATAGAAGATTAAAAGTCTTAGGAAATGTGCCCAAAAACCTGGCTGCGTTACCACGTGTACGAGCCATAGCCGGTCACCCGAAGCTAAAAAAAATAATTTTGATTCAAGTTATTTACGTCTAATGTTGAAAAATATCTAGTAAGTATTCTTATTTCATAAACATAATAACAAAATAAAGTAATAATTTCTAGGAAATCGACGGTAAACAATATTCTTTATGTAGCTAGGTACAGGTATAAAGGCTAAATCAAAGGCATTCTGTGTTTTAGTATTTAACATAAACACTGAAAAAATAATGGGTCTAGTCTAGAATAATAGTGTTTGTTTCGAATCTAGAAAAAGGTCGTTGAAACTAACTACAAAGCAACTCTTTCACATAAAAGTTGTTTTGGGAAAAAGTTTTTTAGACGCGTTCACGCCTACCAGTTGAATAGAAATACCTAGGTGTTTTTTTCCGCAAAAAAGTTAAAATATGATTGAAAAAGACTTTACTGATCTTTCTCGTACCTACTGTTCGTGATTTCATTTCGAAAATCACGATCAGTAATTATTAATAGGTTCCTAATTAATGGAAATTCTTGTATTTTATTTTTAAATTCTTGTATTTTTGTAAGTTATTTAAAATACTTGTATTTCATTGTTATTACTTGTAAGTATACCGAAAACTACAACTGAATAAACATAAAATATAAGTAGGTATCTGTCTGGGTCAAATCTATAAATATAAAATTTTAACTTCTGACTTACTTACTAACTGACTGATTATAAACGCACAGCCTAAACTAATACACGGAACGGGCAAAAATTTCTGTTTTAAGAACATAGACATCCGTATAAGAAAGGATTCTTAGTTCAAACCCTATGCGGATGAAGTCGGCTTATATGTTTACAGATGTTTAAAAAGGTCGTCTACAGGTTATTATACTGTCCGGCATATTTTTCGTCGTATACTTTGTCGATCTTCTTTCGATGAGTATACTCATGTCACCAGAAATGTGAAGGACTTGGAAGTAAATGGTCGTACGAGAGGACGGCCAAAAAAGAGGTGGAGGGACTTGACGGGGAATAGAGTGGAGTGGACGACATGTTGCTCAGACCCCACATAGTGGGAACAAGGAAAGGAATAAGAAGACGACTTTGTCAATATTCTTATGTGGTTGTTAAGTAATGTTTTTACACAAATGTTTGTGCCGCGCTGCTGATGGTGGTGGTTAAATGAGCGGTATTCGTGCAAGCAAGGGGTAGAGCCGTAGAGCATAACTTCGAAGACCTAAAGCTTCAATTTAAACACCTTGTATGCGGGCCCCAAAGCCTACTTCAAATTCGTAATTAAAATAAAGAAGGCTTTGTGGCCCGCGGGCCCGAGGCCCAAAGTCTACCGACCCTATACTGCGATGGTAACCGCCGATGCAATAGGTATAACCAATTTTGAATGCAGTAATTGCACTCCCAATACAGATGCGTTGAATTCTAATCATAAACCGCTAGATTTATTTGCAGTGTACATTCACAGCATGCAATCTGGCGCCACAGGTCCCTTAATGGGTTATCACGGCATTTTCGTGTCCTCACTCGAATACTATGGGCCCTTTTAACCTAGTACCATATTTGATGTGGTAATATCATAGTTCGAAAACTATGCCTTTTTGACGGCTAGAGTAGTTACGAAACTATAGCTTAAGGAAAGGGTACCAGCGCGCTCTCCATACAAACGTAGTCGACTGTTTCCTCCCTGGAAAATGACACTAGTACAAATATTTTTGTGCCACAAAATCTATAACTGCCATGACCATGCCCCTATGTTTTTTTTTTTTTGATATTCTAATTATCATAGAAATTATAATTAAAAAAATTAAAAAATTTAAAAACATGGTCATGGCAATTATAAGTTTTATCAAAAATATTTGCTCTAGTGTCAATATCCAGGGGCCTAAGTCTGCTAACACAATTGTATTTCAATAGTGTGTCGATATAATCGTAATAGAAATTTAATGTCAAAAATATGACATTACATGTCAAATTCGTATTCTCCTAACGTTGACTATTCTATCGAGACACTACTGACACACCACTGACTCACTTTTGTGTTCTGCTCTACAATCGTGGCTTAATGGAATCTCGATAGTTGTCAAAACGGTATATTGCTTAGCAACATATACCATGTTGCTAGGCAACACCTGTAAGGTAAATATTACCATACCATTGAGACTCCATAGTGATTATATTGCGATGTTATTAAAACTTTAGCAGAATACCAAATAAAGTCACAATCTCGATATAATATCAATAGAGTCTCGATATAATGACAATGGTTGGTCAAATAGCAGAATAAGGCCCCAGGAAAACAGTCGACTACGTTTGTAATTGTTTGTATGCAAAGAGCCCTTTCCTCATATAATATTATGGTTTAAAGTAACTATTAGATTTCTCACACACATTTCAGCCAAACCTCATAGGGTTTTTTTAACCCGGATTTTAATTTTATTTACCCGGACTTTTGAAATATTATCTATTCTGTGCTTTTAGAGCTATTAATTTTAATACAAATTATTGTAATTCAAATTAGAAAAACTTTATCGGATTTCATCTAAATGTCGTCAGATACTAAAATCCACGAATAACATGTTTTTGCAAATTCATTGATCTAATAAAAAAAAAAAATTAATTTAAAAGACTAATGTTGTAGAATGTGATATAATCTTCGGAGGAACTGGTTTTATTTCCTCCTTTTTCTGATAGAAAACGAAGATACGTTTTCTCCTATCAGTTCAGTCACATTCCGATATATATACGTATTTATCGGAATCCGAACTATTTGAAAAAGGTGCTAAGCATTCAAGATCTTGAATGACCAATTAACCTTTAGAACTTTCTTGTAGACTCGCTTTTTCAGAGTTAGATTTGGTGCTTAACCTTGTTTTTCTGTACTCGGCTGCGGCGTCTCTGTAATAATCCTATCCATGGAAGCCAAGATTTATTTTCAAATAAATCACAAAAGCAAACATAAAACTAATTGTTATTTTTGGCCAAACAAACAACGAAACGGTTTTGATCGCACGGCGGCGCCAGCGCCGGACAAAAAAGCAGTTCGGTGGTTGAAACTCAATTCAACTGCAGTAATAAAATTGTCTCAACGAGCCGTATTACGCCAGCCAATTAAACAAGGACGATATGAATATGAAATGGAATCATAGATCTAAGAAGGAAATATTGTTATTAAATATGAAAGGAATTCAAAATTTTCTTCAAGTTTTGTATTTTAAAGCTTAAACCTTAAAAAATACAAAAAGAGGGTGTTATTTATTTATATTAAAAATTATTTTTATTATACCAACAAAAGAAGCATAACAAATAACTTGATAGCGCAACCAATAAATTGTAAAATAGATATGAAATCACTGGATTTTGATATCTATTTTGCTATTGACTGCAATGGCTATACTACATTTTCAATATTTAACTACCAAAAACTACAATACCTGTCTATGTAATTTAAGGCAGTCTATTTGATTTATTACTCTACACGGATCGAATTCCTAACTAAATGGTCGCAGTCATTAATTTTGCAAATCACTTCTGCTTCTCCTTGTGTGGCGTCTCACTTCTACCGCTTGTGATAATTGAGAATGACTAAGTAATTTCACAATTTTCAAGAAGAATAATAAAATAAAATTTATTCCGTCGTATACCTGCTCGTAATAATGGTAAGTCAATTGTACAAGCCCACTTAGATATGGTAATTTCCATTTGAGGTTTACTACAAGAAAATATGTTGCACTCGCGTGTTCAGTCACCTAGGTCTTTTGTCTGCCTTTCTATTTTTCAAATAGGTGAAAGCCTAATGTACCTATTTCCAATTCAAGTTTGCTCCAATAAGATTAGTGGGCGACATTCATTGATCTAATGGTACCTAAGTAGAGGTACAATATGGGTCATAAGTCTACTATCAGTTTGCTACAATAATACTATAAACAAGTATTGGACTTACGTACTTACTTATTACCTTCTTGTAACAGACGGTACACACAAACACAAATACTCGAATTAAAAGCACTCAGTGTGATTATTATTTTCAACATAACGTTAGCTATGTCTTTAGTTAGCCGAGTGGTATAAGCCGCCACCCGCTACACCAACCGACGTGGGTTCGATCGGTTACGTTGTTATAATGTTCTAATAGTGCTGCACAGGATTGTAAACGTTACAGCGGGCAGAGACTTATGACCGTTGGTTGTACCTTCTTGGCATTGATTTTAGTGTCTCTATTGAACGAACAAATTAAGAAATATAAAAGATTTAAAATAAAACCATGCTCCCTTCCCCCCGACTCCCGCTTAACCATAGCGGTGCTCTGACCAGCTACCTCATTTCAGAGAAATCATGCGACCGATCTGGAAGTATTTTGAGGAGGCCTATGTTGTAGATTGGAACCCCATCGCTAGCATGGAATTTTTGAAAATGTTCCCAATTTTTTAATTTACCTCATTCGCCATCTGTTAACATATAAAAATTGATAAAATACATCTGCTTCTGATGCCTTCAACTTCCTTGCCTTCGTCTTTTGTAGCTATAGGTACTTACCTAACTTTTATTTTTGCTTCGATCACTGTTATTATATTTTTTATTGACGTCATACCAGTATAAAATTACGTATTCCAAATAATCCGGTAGGTATCATCGTGAACAGAAGTGACAGAATAACAGCAAGCCTTTGTGTCGCCGACGACGACGCAACGGCCAACGAGAGCGCAACGTTTCGGATCATCACGTCCAAAATTGGGACACGTTTCATTCATGTCCAATATCCTGATTGACATTTTATGCTGCAATTATTCGTTGCAGTGAATCGGAAATGATTCGCATTGTTTTTTTTTTGTGTCATCTAATTGGAACAGGGTCAAGGCAACAACGGACAAAAAGCAGACATTATATTATTGATAATAACATAAATAATAGTTCAGCGAACAGAAGAGCTCGCAAGCACAAAAACATTGAAGAGTTTTGTGTGAGAAAGTGGTCAAGTGCTCCATCAATTTCTACCTAAAAGGGCCGATTCTACTGGTAGATATTTTTTGAACGAAGTTCCTTATCGCGCGTTGTGAAAGGGGGCTAGACGGAAAAAAAAGACCAAAAGTTGTAACGACACTTTTTGCATAGAAAGCAAGCCAGTTATTTCGTTTCGTCTTTCTATTTCGCATTGAACAGTGTGGTGTCGCGACGATTATTTACAAAAAAAGAAAAAAAAAGTCACTTGACACCTCTCGAGTTTTTTTTTGTTAGCATATTATATTGTCCCACTGCTGGGCAAAAGCCTCCCTAACATCTTTTCAAGCATTTCGATATTGGGCTAAGTTTAGCCAGTATGTGTCAAATGCATCGACATCGTCACGCCATCGTTTACGGGGTCTGCCTCGATTTCGACGTCCGTCCTCCGGTTATATTTTACTAGCGACCTGCTCCGGCTTCGCACGGCTATATTATGCATGTATTATACATAATATAAACCTTCCACTTGAATCACTCTATCAATTAAAAAAAACGGCATCAAAATCCGTTGTGTAGTTTTAAAGATCTAAGCATACAACGGGAAATAGGGACATAGGGACGGCGAAAAGTGACTTTATTATATATAGCTGTTGCCCGCGACTTCGTTCGCGTTGTGGTTTTGCTTTATTTAGAATACCTAGCATTTTCCCGCACAAATACTATTTATTTTTCGGTGTAAGTTATAATAACAAAATAGCTACCTATACCTACATTGTTTTTAAACTATATTATTTTATAGATTTGGCAAATGTATATAAATGGATGGGTATTTAAATATTTGTATTTATTTATTGACTTTACACAAATAGGACATAGGTATTATTACCTACACACACACCCTTATAAGCCAAAACTAAACCAATTCCAATTTTCACAAAGTGTAGTGATGATAGTGATATTTCATATTTTAAAGTAAGTTAATTAAACTGCATTTTGTGACAGAGGATAGCGAAGTTTTCTAGACTGAACCAGATACACTTTACTCGCTCAAAAACAATTAGGTACAGTCGGCTACATAATAGCAGACCCACCTATCTATCCCATATGACCCATCTATCTACAAAATGGGCCCCAGGGAATCACTTAGAGAAAAATTTAAAGAGATAAATATATTAACGCTCTATTCACAATATATCTACGAAAACTTGCTGTACGTTCACAAAAATCCTGATATTTTCCGTAAAAACAGCGATATTCATAATTTCAATTTAAGAAATAAGGGTGAACTTACCGTGCCCGGTAGTAGGCTCCGGAAAATAAACAGGTCGTTTAATAGTACATGTGTGCTCTATTATAATAAATTACCTAAAGATGTATATGACATGTCCATTAACAGGTTCAAAACTTTTATAAAGCATAGATTGTGCAGTAAGGCATACTATGATACTTCGTCTTATCTTAATGATAAGAACCCATGGACATGACTTTAGTTGCTCCATTTCAAATAATACTTTCAAATACTGTAATATTGTCCTTTGTGAGCGTGACCACATGAAAAAAAAAAAAAAAAACCCCATGAGTTTCTTGTGCCTTCTTCTCATTGGTGGGCGCGTTCCGAAGGCACACATCCTAACTTAGTTTTTAAGACGATTTTACGTGGTCCTGTATACTTTTAAGTATTAAGCATCCAAAGAAATAAAGATTTTTTGATTTTGATTTTGATTTTGACCGTAGAGCTCTAAAACGGCTGTTATAAGAATGTTTTCATCACAAGCAAGATTCCAGGCACCTGCTTTAGTTGAAGTTTAAAGTCATCAATTAAACTCATCAATTTATCAAACAATAAAATTATTAGAATGAAAACATTCCAATAATAGTAATTTTCGAACTCTACCGGGGGCTGCAATTATGCAGCCGACTGTACCTAAGTTTTGTTTTATCTGTCTGAAAAACGTAGCTGTAATATGATGTAAATACACAAGCTGCATCTTCAAAAAAGGATAGGTTAATCTCCGGTTAATCCATCATACGTCTACCATTAATACATATTACAAAACATGGGCACGTGTCGTGTCGTTGTATTGAAATGTCAACACTAAAGATCGGCTTAGCGGTGTCTGAATAATGTTAGGATTATGCTAGTTTATGACTGATATGTCTACTTTTTATTGCTAGTTATTGAAGCTAGATGGTAAAGAAGACTTGAATCTAATGGTATGAGTAGGTAAAGGAAGTATTTAGACGCTTTCCCTTCTTCGGTGCAAGAATAGAAACATTCTGCAAAACATTTTACGGATAAAAAATCACCTTAACCACAATGACATCTGGGGGCTGCTAGATTTCATTGTGGTTAAGGTGATTTTTAACCGACTTCAAAAAAGGAGGAGGTTCTCAATTCGTCGCGTATATATAATAATATTTTTTTTTATGTATGTTCGCGGATAACTCGAAAACGCCTAGACCGATTTGGAAAATTGTTTTTTTGTTTGAAAGGGAATAACTAACAGGTGGTCCCATAAAATTTGGATGAAGATCTGATAAGGATCTTCGGAGTGATGAACAGAATTACACCTCGAGAGTGCAGCAAATTGCTCAGTTTTCGGTTTCCACCAGTAGAATTAGGCCATAAACTAATATAATAGTTACCGATAAATGGAATATCTGAAACCACCTTCTCATCAGACAACTCTTCAATCGGTTACGATTACAGGTTACAATTTGAAGAATTTTGTCGAATTTTGTCGCCGGCCTAGGTTTGTATGAATGTTGTTTATTAAGCTATTGCATAGCTTTTATCGCGGGCTTTGAGCGCGACGACCGAATCAAGAAATTCCGTAACGAAAATAAAACCTAACACCCCCTACTCCGCCTACCATAAAAAAATGCTATGCAATAGATTTACCACGGCAGTCCCCGAGTGCCACAATTTTTTTTTTAATATTTTATATCACCTATCTAAAGAACACTTGGAGTAATGGTATGAATCTACTATAAAAACGAAACCTTAATTAAAGAAATACATAGAGTGACTTAAAATAAATATATACAAACAAACATACAAAAATAGGCACAAAAAACATAACCCTTTCCTTGCAATCGGGTAAAAAAGTCGAAGAGAAGATATAGTTTTTTGACACCAGCATAAAAATATTTCAACTACAATCAACTTACCATAAAACGTCAAAAAGTGATAGAAAATCGAAACAGAAACGTACAAAGAAACATAAAATAAATTCCCAACAAGAATGTCCGAATTCACTCAAAAATTTACGAGATAGACACTAGACAGCTCTACGAACGTTTCTTCACGTAGTTTTATTTCTATCAAAATGACTTCGTAAACACAAGCTTTTCTTTGATAAAGAGCTAAATACTTTGCACCGATATAAAAGCTATAAAATGTTTATAAGGTAATGCAATAGTGATAATGGTTGAGATAAAGATTTCGTAATAATTGTTTTAGTATTGAGCCAGAGTGGCGCGTGGCAAGTGATTCATATTTATGTTTACATTTTGCGTTCAATATTTGCGTTGGTATATTTTTGCTGTAGACTTATGATTTTGACGTGACAACGTTTTATAAATTGGTTTGCCGGGTGACACTTCAAGAAACTGCGTTACGCTCCGCTGACGTTATGCGCTCACAATGAGAGCGAGTGAGAGGCACGCGGGCATGGTTAGCCCGCCTAAGAGCGAGAGAGACAGACATAAAAAGTGAAAGGCACGCGTCCCTTCCACTCGAGCACAGTTGTTGTCACGTAAAACTTTCGCCCGTATACCAACTTTACAGGCAACCAGTTTTTTTTTGATTTAGTAAATATACTTATTACCTATTCATCTGGCTGTTTTTTTTATAAACGATGCCGTGCTAGCAATGTCAAATGCCATTTAGACCATTGGTTCTAGAAATGACTCACTATAATGTAAATAAATATTAAATTTAAAAAAAACATGTGTCTTTCATCCGCATTTCATACTGTTTTTCCGGGATTCAAAGGGTATCACTGTAATCCTATTGATACGTCTACTCTGTCTAGTGAAATCGGGTCACGCGCCGGCACAATGAAGCCGTGTGATTGACTGCATGGAATGTAACACTCGCCAAACATACATAAACTGACAAATATTATTAAAATATCCGTTTGTGGCTATTTTGGAGATTTTTAGTTTAAAAAAGTAGAGTTTTTTTCTAGAGCACTTAAGTATGATACGTATTCTTTAACTCTCATATTAGGTAGGTATATCAAGGTATACTTTTATTTAGTTTCATATCTAGTTGAAAATAATAGTAATAATTTATCAGTTATTGACTATTTTGTAGATTCTTGGATTAAAAAGTAGAGTTTTTTTCTAGAGTACTTTAGATGCGTATTCTTTAACTCTCCTATTAGGTATATCAAGGTATACTTTTATCTAGTTGATCTCTAGTTGAAACTATTAATAATAATTTATCCGTTTGTGACTATTTTGTAGATTTTTTGATTAAAAAGGAGAGTTAATTTTCTAGAGCAACCTTTGACTCTCATCTTATGTGTTGGTATAGGTTACTATTATTATTAGGATATACTATTATATATTTGATCTTAAACATAAACTGAGAAATAATAAAACAGCTAGTTTATTATAGCGCTCCGCGGTTTCACCCGCGTAATAATTTTTTGGTGACTTTCTTACTTTTTTCTTTCGTAAGATCCTTCTCTTGACAATAACAAACACAACAAAAAATGAATTGGCCAAATTGGTCCAGGCGTTGTTGAGTTATGCGCTTACCAACACATTTTGCGATTCATTTTTATATTATAGATAAATTATACGTTTGTGACTGTTTTGTTGATTTTTAGTTTAAAAAGTAAAGTTTTTTTCTAGGTCACCTAAGATGCCTATCCTTTAGCTGTCCTATAAAATATGTCTAGGTATAAGTTTGCGTAGTATAGTAAGTGAGGCATAAATTTCAATAGAAAGGATTTCAAAACCATCTTTGACAACGCCTCAAGCCCCCAAGGGAGTAATTGAGATTTTTCCGACACACAAAATTCTCTTGAGAATTTATCATCAATATAAATCTCACGAGGAATTTTGTATTGTTTTATTAACAAACATCTTGGCTTAGATAGGTACCAAATATGTTAGCCAGCACCAAACAACTGAGTCATATTTTAGTAAAAACGTGTCAATGTTTACTCAACAGCTACTAGGTAATAATAACTTCATAACCATGACGTTGACCTTTGCGATTTTTTCCACAGATTCTGTCATGGAGTCAATGGCCTCGATTAGTTTTACTTACACAATATTTCTGGCTCCAAAATAGTTATACATAAGAATATAATCGAACACATGAACGAAGATGACACTGATTTATTTTAAAGCTTTTGTTTCGTAGATTTTTACATTGTCCATTTTTACATTGGCAATGATGATTATGGTAAAATTATGCTAAAACATTGGGAAGTATAATTTTAGCAATAATTCAAAGGTCATCCTGTCAAAACTTTAAGAAACAGAGAACAAAGATTTTGCAATTTAATTCCGTAATTCTCCGTATACACTCATCCTAATTTAACGAAACTGATAAATGTGTACATTACCTTAAATTACCAATCTAAAACAGTGATATAAGAAAATTTTAAGTGTGACAGAAGTGCATTGAAATACTGGTCCAGTGAACATATTTTAAATTCTATCCAGTACAATTTGCGTTGATTTTGACCAGACAAACATTTGCAATAAAATCAATCGAGATGCCATGTTCGCACGCCTCATTGGCTACACTATGCTCAGGCTCACTACATAGTTTGTAGTGTTTCCTTATTGAAAGTTAATTTGTTTGTTTGCTATCCTTGTACAGACGAGTGTAAAAGATTTATAAATCAATTCGCTCGCTCATGAACGGTGAGGTTATTTTTGTTAGTGACTATGTATATTGCTATATTGCCCCATGACTTCTAAAGATTTCGAAAAGTTTGGCGACTATGTCGAAAATAAATAATGATGAGAAATAATGATGTTGAATATTAATTATATAGAAATAGGGTTAAAAACGACCCGTTTTCTTGTTGGAACGATAGTTCCCGCGCGTTATGAATGAGGGCTAGACGGAAAAAATTCTTACGAAAAAATTGTCACGACACTTTTTGCTATAGTAAGCTATTGTAAGCTGTGCGGCGTCGCATGTTTCTCTGTCTGTCTCTCTCTCTCTTATAGAAAGCAAGCCAGATATTTTCATTTCTATTTCGCATTGAACAGTGTGGTGTCGCGACTCATTAAAAATGTCGTTACAACTTTTGGTCTTAAAAATGTCGTTACAACTTTTGGTCTTAAAAGTGTCGTTACAACTTTTGGTCTTAAAAATGTCGTTACAACTTTTGGTCTTAAAAGTGGCGTTACAACTTTTGGTCTTAAAAGTGTCGTTACAACTTTTAGTCTTAAAAGTGGCGTTACAACTTTTGGTCTTAAAAGTGTCGTTACAACTTTTAGTCTTAAAAGTGTCGTTACAACTTTTGGTCTTAAAAGTGTCGTTACAACTTTTGGTCTTAAAAGTGTCGTTACAACTTTTGGTCTTAAAAATGTCGTTACAACTTTTGGTCTTAAAAGTGTCGTTACAACTTTTGGTCTTAAAAGTGTCGTTACAACTTTTGGTCTTAAAAATGTCGAAAGGAACTTCGTTCCATCCCGGTGTCCCTTGACACCTCTATAGTTATTGTTAAAAAAAGGTGTAAGTATTTAAAATGCGTGCTAAGAAAGTGTTCAGTTTTATTACAGAAACAAAATCAAAAGACAGATATTAAGAAAACTTTATCCGGTGGTTGTTCGCATCGAAGCTCTCAACAGCAAGAACTGTTAAGTGTAAAATTATTTGTATTTCAATCACTTTTCAAAACATATATCTGTAGCGATTATTATCCTACTTCCTTAGATAAAGCCCCCTATTCGATCTATTCTCATAAAATATAGCCCTACATTTAAATAAATCTATTCTTACGGTACAAAGGTACTAGGCAGGCACGAAAGCATGGAGGTACGAGTAAACAAAATATTGGCGTAGCGCTGACCTTAGAGTTACCAAGTTTTATCGTTATTACTGAATTTTATTTGCAACATTCAATGATTTTAATGTCAGTACAAGTTACGGAGCCCGTTTGTATTGTTTGTTATCGACCGCTTTCCTGGTTGCAGATTTAATGTGGAACCAACCATTTGCAATGTGCCCTAGCTACATAACGGAATATTTTTTAACTGTGCCATAAAGGTCAGTTAGGAACAGCTTAGTATTTCAGTAAATGCTTAACTTCATTAATCTAGTAAAAATATTTTTGTAGAGCCCTTTTTTTCAGCTGAAACTTTAATTGCAAGTAAACATCAACGGTTATTTAGATAAGTTTTCTAACGATCTTCGTCTAGATTATCTGATTAGTCCTGCCACTATGTTTAAAGCCTTACATAGCCTAGCTATGGGATGTTGTAATGACTTTACAATTTTGAAAGTTAACCTGATTTTCAAAATAAACATGGATTTTGGTGAATTTGGGTGAATTTCTCCTTTCGTATTCGTAATACAGGAATTAGATCATAATCAGTAAGTGCGCAATCCAGATTAATAACTGCGGCCTTTGTTATAAACTAATCAAGATGCAGTTTACTTCATTAACGCCACAGCATTGTTTTCACTACAACCGGATGGTACTATTCGAGAATATGTTACTCAAACATATAGACTAAGAAAATATAATTTATATAAAGCTCCATGCTCCATCTCCACTTTTGCTGTATTGGGACAATGAATTTATGTGCGAATTTTATTTCTACCTTTTTAGTATGTAGTTCTTCTTTATGTTTTTTATTGCTTTATCGTCTGTTTTCGTCTCTATAACGGGTTTAACAGTTTTTAATTTATCTACACTAAACTTTATTTATATTGATAAATTGTATCCTACCTATCGTCCATTCCAAACATTCTTTATTAATTGATTATCATTTATTGAATTTAAATAATGAACGTCTATTAATTAGAGTGGCGCTATTTAATTAAATGGTCAATAAATTTGGTTACGCGTTGTATAAATTAATTCAAAATGATGATAATTTCTTACTTTCATATACCTATGTACAATGTACATACCTATCATTAATCAAACTTACACCTTACCATGTGAATTGATTGAAATTATCATTGAATCTAATTACATAATATTATCAATTTTGTGGTGTTGAACAACCTAGAATTCCATTGATATTCGATTTATAACTTTATCTTTAAATATTATGTCAGTTTTTCGTAGTTCATACATAGTTTATATTTATAAGTGTATGTTTAAAAGTAAATATTTATTGAAGTTTACCTACCGAATGAAATTAATGATGTGATTTACCAAGAATCTCTTTTACAAGATGCACCTTTGCTACTGAATACTACTGATATTAGGGAAGCTAAGGTACTGATGCTTTTTAATATGTAGCTATTATAAAGGCAAGTTGATTCTTAATTAGTTTGACATACAACCTGCTTGTTGATAATTGTTGGCTACTTTAAATATAAATATTTTGACGACCTCTATAAATATTTTGACGACCTCTGTGGCGCGTCGGGCGAACACCCGACTGCGACGCAGAAGGTTGCGGGTTCGATTCCCGCCGGGAACAAGTATTTATGCTGACCATAAATTCTTGTTTCTGGATCTAAGTGGTTCCTATATGTATAATATGTATGTATATATTTACAAAAAAAAAAAAAGTATATAAGTAGTTTATCCGTTATCTGGCACCCATAACACAAGCATTAAGTTGCTTAGCTTGGGGCTGGATGGCGATGTGTAATATGTCCTGAAATATTTATTTATTTATTTATAAATATTGTAGGAAACTTCACCCAGCGCCATCTAGCCTTGTGCAACTAGGCTTGTGTTATAGTAACCAAACAACGGATAGAATACTCATAAAGATACGTGTTTCTTGTAAATATAACACCAATACCAGGAACAAATGACTGAACATTATTTATTCTGCGTCAGTTTAAGTTTTATCTAGATTTCGATAGTTAATAAATAATTAAATTTTTGTACAAAGTGTTATCTAATAATGTCTCTAGTAAACATTTCTTCTTCCTACATGTAAACTAGGAAACCGTTATACGTACTTAACTGTTTTCAATAAAGTTAATATATAACCTAGCACAAACAACTAAATCAATCACAGTGTAACACAATGTACCTAAGCCTTAACAGTCCCCGATAATCTATCGATAAAGATTCCTAAACCATTAATTCAATTATCATTTCCTCTACAGAGAGGATTGCTAACACTTTACAATCGAATCCTCCGTCACAACACTAGCCATTATTATCAATAGATCGCCAAACAGAACACAAAGCTATTAAATGTACAGGAAATTTAATCAATTACCTAATAATATAGCATTGCAGTGTGTCATTTGTCATGCATTGTAGTGTAATCGATTCTGCGAATTCAATCGATACTTTTAGTGATGAAGCAAATAAATCTATCGACAAACAATCGGCTGTAACCTTGATAAGAGCACAATAAAACAATATCGAATTGAAAAAAAATAGAACAAATTACTCGAATCTAATCTCGATTGTGCCGAAATTTAGACTACACGGTGACATTCTTCCGTTCCACCCACATGAATAGATAATGTTTTAACAATTAATGAATTATGCTAACGTCATGACATTGTCTATCCTGTTGGACTTTTAAAGCAGTGGAAGATAGAAGTAAAGGATTTATCATATAATATACTAACTCCCGATCCCGTGGGAATATCGGGATGTAAGCTATCCTATCTCTCAAGTTGGATCGAACTGCACATGGTGTGCGAATTTTATTATAATCGGTTAAGTGGTTTAGGAGTCCATTGAGGACAAACATTGTGACACGAGATTTATATATATTAAGACTAGCGACCCGCTCCGGCTTCGCACGGCTATATTATGCATGTATTATACATATAAACCTTCCTCTTTAATCACTCTATCTATTAAAAAAACCGCATCAAAATCCGTTGCGCAGTTTTAAAGATCTAAGCATACAAAGGGACATAGGGATATAGGGACGGCGAAAAGTGACTTTATTTTATACTATGTAGTGATGATTTAACGACGCAAATGTACGAATATATTGTAAGAAACGTAGAAAAGGTAAATCCAAATATATGGAAGACAAATGTTAAGATCGATAAAGAATCAAATTTCGTTTAGATAAAGAGTTCCTGAGTTGATCCGTTTATAAAACGTATCCACATGATTTACGAATCAATATAATAATACTATTGAATTTTACGATATTTTCAACCAATAGTTTTTATTTACTCTGTTAGGTCTGCAAAAAGTTACTCAGATGATGCTATATTTCCAGAAACAAGTCATTGTTGTACTATTAGCGGCTTATTTGGCTCCGGACAAGTTCTTTTCTTTGGAAACCTTCGACTAAGTTGAGAGGGTAGTAGGTTCCGGGCAAGTCTATACTCTATCCTTACGCACAAAGAATGCATCTAAATCAATACATATACAACATTATGGTAATTGTTTTTAGTTTGTCCAGCGCGTTATTCCATCTATGTTCCCATGTAGGAAGCAGCATTATTATATAAGCCCTAGGCAACTGGTTGTCTTAGAACAAATTTATATTAATACCACTTAGGATTGGATACATATAACAAGTCTACGAGATTATTTACTCTCTACGCCCACTGTTTGATACGAATAACAGTAGCATTGATTAGGGGCCGGTTACAAACGCCTATCTAATAGTTAATCTTAATGATAAGTATCGAATATTCATTTCGTTACTTGTAAAGTTAAAGGTCAGCATTAATCTTGGTATTTGAGTACTAACTGTCGTTGTTTAATGTCTTTATTTTGGTTTGAGATGTCAATTTAATGTTTTGTTTGACTTTACGTTTCTATAGCTAGTTACCTTCGATATTTCCTGTAATTCTCATGAGTAATGATTACAGGTTAAAGCTATCGTGAATTATAGGTTAAGACCTATTTTCACAATAAATTACCTGGAATATTCAATATTTAAATGTACTTATTTAAAGTTCTTAGTACATTAATAAGGTTTATGCCTGAAGTATTTTGCCGCTAAGCTAAAATGGCAGTTCCTCCCTATATTTTATTTTTAATTACTGAAATTTAATCATTTCGTTCATTCATATTATGGGTCACAATTTTATTGTTGACGCCAAAAAACTTTACGCCGAGGTTTCATTAGAGATTGTTTGTGTGGTTTTAGCTAAACAAAAAGATGAAAGAAATATAGAAGATGGACATAGAAAACTGAATCTTTGCATTCAGTTTTTAGTTTACTACTGGCAATATGTACAAATCGTGGAAAGCCAAGGAAGGGAAAAATACTTAGGTATACCTTAAGAGGTTCTCAATACCTAGGTAGGTAATTTATTTGTTTCGAACATCTTAAAACTTTTCTTATCTATTGAAGTAGGTAAGTAGGTACTACATCTACTAGTTCCTTGAATATATCATTCATAAGTCCGTTTATTACCGTTTCCACGGTCGAACCATGACAAATCCTCTCGTAATCTGATAGTGTGAAGGTGTCTTATTAGCAACATCGCTAATAGCTCCAACTGTGGACTTCCTTAGCTGACACCTAGTTTAGTTAATAACTGCAATATTTTGAAGTGTGGAATACACTGGAGATCAGAAAATTGAGATCTTTCATGATCGCAATAATAAGGCAAGAAAAAATTGTCTATGGTCAATCTCAGTTCACCTGGTCCATAGTCTACCCAAGTGGACCACAACCTCAGCCAGATATTTTTATAAATATACTAGCTGCCCTCCGCGGTTTCACCCGCGTAACTCCCGATCCCGTGGGAATATCGGGATGTAAGCTATCCTATCTCTCAAGATGGATCGAACTGCACATGGTGTGCAAATTTTATTATAATCGGTTAAGTGGTTTAGGAGTCCATTGAGGACAAACATTGTGACACGAGATTTATATATATTAAAAAAAATAAGTTACGTCTTTTACGATACTTAATCTTTTTTATGGTTACTTGTACAATATGGCTTAGTAAGACTTGTCCATCAATGTCCATTGTCCATATATATATATATTGTATTTGTAGGTATAGCTAGTGTCAAATAAAGAAATACTTAGCTTCTAAAATGTTAAAAAAAATAAAACAGCAGCTAACAGAAGTTTGAAAAGTGTTGTAAAGAAATAAATTTTAACGCATCGAGTCAAATACAACTTCAATGTCAAATGCTAGAGCTTGAATTAGACTGACTTTTCAATTGATGTTCAAGATGTTTCCGATCTAAATACAGTGGTCACAAGTAGTAATCTCTGTTGAGAAAGATACTGGTCTGTGGTGACATAGAATACCGGTGGTTCTCGATCGCCCACAGAACCTCGCCATTCATAAATATAGCAAAGCAATTACGCAATTTAGATTAACACCCAGTAATGGTGTACTGAATTAAAACACGCGAGATAGTGCGGAAATATTTCTGGATATAAACCATAACTGCCCGTTTTCATAATAACGACCTTAACATACCACAAATAGAATTCTAAATAGAATACCGCAACAACATCGATAATGGTAAATAGAGCGCAGTCATAAGTGTAAAATGATATAAAGCTATGAGAAACGTTTCAGATCAAGATAAAATAGTGCAGTTGCTTTTATTAACTAGTTATCGGGTTTTTAGTTTTCTGTTAAAAGGCTATAAAATTAGTTGTAACTTGAAATTGAACAACTGGAGGTAATTTATTATTGTGAGACAAATTAAGAATGGGTGTAACCTGAGGTTGCTTGTAACTATTTAAAAGGGATCAAATTCCAATAGCACCTGCCTACTCATAGGTAGATGTGGGTTAAAACAGTGAGATGTTCGTACACGTTCATAAAGTTAAAATTTGTCTTTATTTTAAACCGACTTCACAATAAGAGGAGGTTCTCAATTCTGTGTGGATGTAATAATATTTTTTTATTTTATTAAGGTTTTTCGATTACTCGAAGACGGTTCAACTGAAAGGATTCTTTTTGTGTTATTTGTATTCTTATTTGTGACCTGCTATCAGGGATTGCATTCGTGACAAACTTACTCCAGTTAAAATCTGTACGTAATCCACTCTAATCTCCTTAGATAAGTGTGCCATCAATAAAAATCTAACCCAAGAATCATTACACACCAAAATTACAATATTTCACTGAGAAACAACTGTAAAATCAACTCAAACGAGATGCAACTTAATTTATCAACTCAAAAAATATCTAAATTCAATTTGCCAAACACGATAACTCGTTACGGGTATTACAGGTTCTGATAAATCGTATTTATGATCATAAACCACTTTATCAATTTGATTAGACGGATTCCGATCGTAAAATAAATCTTTGGAACAATAAGCAAAGGCGTCAGTTGACAGCATCGTATCTGTTAACAACTAAAGTAGACTACAGACTAATCTGATAGCTTGTCAGCCATTCCCATTTAAATGTTATTGTTGAGGAGAGCCAGGAGGCTCAATGGTAACGATGAACTTGTCAACAAAAGGTTCGTCGCAGGATGGCAAACTTGTCGGTCTCTTTTTTTTTGCCATCTTTATAATTTCGTCATACAACTAGGCAAACTAATATGCCGTACCTATTCATGGTGAAAATAAGACACGTCCGCACTAAGCGTTTTGCTTCGTCATTCCTTATTCGTACCGCAAGGGAATGGAATCGGTTGCTTGCGTCTGTCTTTTCTGGTCTGAACAATTTAGGGGTCTTCAAGTCGCGAGTGAATAGCTATCTTCTAGGAAAGCGTACTACATCTTAAACTGCAATAAAAATAAAAAAGTGTAGTCTGCGTGGTTACGTATCATAATAACTAAGTTCAATATAACTATGTTCGAAATAACTACGGTCGATTCACATAAGTTCATAATACCTAACGGTCGATTGGGCTACACATTATAATAACTAAGTTCAATATAACTATGTTCGAAATAACTAACGGTCATAATACCTACAGTTTAAAATACCTAATGGTCGAAATACCTAATGGACGAAACACCTACGGTTAATTTAACTACAATTAATTCAACTACGGTTTTTCACCTGCGCGTGCGGTTTAAAAAAATCAATTTTATAAAATCCCTAACCAAGTAAAATGGGTAGAATTCGCTTCTAGCACTCGCCGGCCGCTACCGCGGCACCGCTCGCTTCGCTCACTCGGCTCGTGCGTTGTGGTCGCAGTTCTAACATAAACCTAACCTATCCATGTCGGTTCTGGGTTGGGAGTTTTCCGGGTGGGTTTTTATATGCTGCCTTTATCACGCAACTAGAGACGAATTTTACCTATTTGACTTGATTAGGGAAGCATATAAAGACCCATCCGGAACACCCCCTACCCAGAACCGACATGGATAGGTTAGGTTTATGTTAGAACTGCGACCACAACGCACGAGCCGAGCGAGCGAAGCGAGCGGTGCCGCGGCAGCGGCCGGCGAGTGCTAGAAGCGAATTCTACCCATTTTACTTGGTTAGGGATTTTATAAAATTGATTTTTTTAAACCGCAGGTGAAAAACCGTAGTTGAATTAATTGTAGTTAAATTAACCGTAGGTGTATTTTATAAAATTGATTTTTTTTAACCGCAGGTGAAAACCCGTAGTTGAATTAATTGTGGTTAAATTAACCGTAGGTGTTTCGTCCATTAGGTATTTCGAAAATATGCCAAACAACCATTAGGTATTTTAAACAGTAGGTATTATGACCGTAGTTATTTCGAACATAGTTATAATGAACGTAGGTAAATTAACCGTAGGTATTTCGTCCATTAGGTATTTCGTTCATTAGTTATTTCAAAAATATGTGAAACAACCATTAGGTATTTTGAACAGTAGGCATTATGACCGTAGTTATTTCGAACATAGTTATATTGAACTTAGTTATTTTGATATGTAACCGTCTGCGTAACCCTTTACAGCGGTTACTAAATTTTATTGGTTTCGTAAATTCATAATTAAACTGTTTTTTTAGACGTGGTCAAGTTTTTTATTCGTCTATTGACCTTGTGGGTAGTATCACGATTATTGTTACGGTTTTAAAACAATTAAAAATATTTCTTTATTTGTATAAGGGTCCTTATCATCTGCATAGCTTATGTTCCAAAACTAAGGAGAAATTTTGGATTGCGTGCTACATCTAAAATGAATAGCTAAACGTCAAAGGTACTTTGTTTAACTTTGTAAAACTTGTATGAATCATGTTATTTTGACATTGATCTAAATCCAATATCTGTGTTACTATTCTTATAAAATTTTAATCTTTAGAATCAACACATAAATAAACACATTATGATTTATGATTTAAAACATAAAAAATCCAAAATTATCAAGTGCGTAGAATTTACGTCAAGCGAATTTTCATCTATTACAAACTTCGTGTGAAGTAGATGTAGGTAGTAGTAAACTTAAGAAGCTAGGTAATAATGTTCACACTACCTTCGCCTACTGTTTGTAAACATACTATAGTAAAGGCCTTCCCGCAATATACCGGACTATACCCTTTTCTCCACTATTCTTTGCCTTTTCCATTATCTATGCTCTGATTCAACGCCCATGTTTATTTTGTAACTATGGTTATTTAATATCTAAACTTAGTTTGATATTCCTACGAGCTTGGGACAGCACCGCTGGGCGCAGCTTCTTAATGTTATATTTATTACTTACATGAATGTGTATATCAAAGGTCCTTGAAACTTCATCGTGTTGACACTATCGACTTTCACGATCACCATCACCAAATATCACCTCTCGTAAATCCGCTAGACATAGTATCTCACTGAGTCACACTTTTTACCATTTGCTTCGAAAAAATCGAGCATTCATTCGATTGAGTGTTTTTAGGCAACTCGATTATATCGATTAATTGTTCCATAACCGATTATTGTCTTCACGTAACTCCGATGTTGTTCATCTTTGATACGGCAACTGCAAAAGAGAACAAGTAAATTATTCATGAAGCAGAAAAAACATGACGGCTTAAACGTCTGCCATCTTTTCTGGGACAGCCATGGCGCCGTTGGGTAAACATTTGATATTATGAAATGTACTTTGTGAATGAAACTGTTAAGAGAATGGTTAAATTACGATTTTTGAGAGAAAGATGATGGGGTTTACGGTGTTAGTGAGGCTAACTAATATTTATGTAAGTCAGTAATGGTTATCAAACGAACAAACCTCAAGTACTATATTTTACAAGAGAGAAATATTGGCGTAATTGGCAATATCTTCGTCCGTTACATCATAATTATCATGCTAGGAGCTAAGGAATCGGAGCCGACGAATTAAATAAAAACATCGCGAGTCATTGACAAAAGAAAACCAAGAAGAAGTACGGTGATAAATATTATGGACCAAGATTATTACTGTTATTTTTGAGGAACCAATGCCGGGGTATTTTAAAAGGATGTTCCATTCGCTGTTCTAGTTTAGAGCCCCACTCTTAAAGAAATATAAGTATTTATACCATATCTTAAAAGTATTAAATAAATCTATGGTATGCTAAAGTAATAATAACGGCCGAATGATCGATCAAACAGTGACGTAAAACAAACAGACAAGTGTTTATAAATCGTGCATGAATTGACTTGTTCGACATGACTTCCCACACTTGTTAGATAGAACGCTAGATTTGAAAGGGTATACGTATATACATAGCCTTCTATTTATCCCTTGAATATTAAAACTACTTATAAAACATGCATCATAATAAACTAACATTACTATAAGTATATTGAAAAGAAATATACTAAATCTAGTGTGAAAATTAAATTTTCCGTTATTCAAGGATCTTTTTTTGAGTAAAGGCCTCCTCCATAGCTTTCCAATTGTCTCTATTCTGTGCTTTAGTTATCCAATCTTTTCTCGCTATTTTTTTTATTTTGTCTCCCCATCTCTCTGCCGGTCTAACTCTGTTCCTTTTCCCTAACGGTCATCTCTTGGTCCACTTTTTGTTTGTCGTTCTGGCTACATACGTATATATGTGTATCTAAATAATTATACGATTTTGACTTCTACCTATAGGAATGACTAGTATGCTACAGTTTGCGATCTATGAAGGAAAGGTAAGGAGGCTTTTGCCTTACAGTGGGACAGTGTGGACTCTAAATAAATAAATCAATCATGCAAAGACCAAAGGGTATTTATTGCAAGCGATAATCAGTGGATACGTCTTTGCAAAAGTAAAACAATTCACTCATAATCCCTAGGGTGTTTTCGCATATTGCATAAAGTTACGTCAAATTATTGTGTTAAGTACAATAGAGGAATGCGAAGTTCGTAGATAACCACTCTATAACTATAACATCTCATTGGTATGCGATAAAAGGGAAAACCTGAAATTGGACTGTCGAATTTTGAATGGTGACTCTACCTACTAAACCTACTAGTGAATATTTCGTATTAGGCACCCTAGTTATGTAACTCAAATTCTCAAACAAAGTTAACCGTAGCCGCAGCAGTTATGCAAAGGCGGCCATATCCACTTTTATTAAAATGTTTAATTGTCACGATTAATTGACTAATTCAAAATAAGCAGAAGTGAGCTGGACTCACGGGTTAATATCAAGCGAGATTAGTCTACCGAAGATTGACCAAAGACCTTAAAAAGTCTTTGGTCCATAAATCTTGTCATCAAAAAGTCTCTGGCATTTAAATTATCGTCCAGTTTGATAGCTCCAGTTATCATGACAATAAATTTCGTAAATTGAAAACAAATTGGCAAAAAAAATCTATTACCATTCAATCAATCGCTATAAATAAAAGTCTATTCTTTTTCGAATATACCTACTTACTATCAAACAATAGATGGTTTTATACACACGGACTAATCCCGTAAAAAATCAACAGAAACAATCATACGCTATTATACAATTTATTTCTACAAGAAATTGAGTTCACTTGTGCCTTCGCTTTTATCAATCTCATTTTAATCAATAAAGTTTTGTATCTTATTATAATTTCGCGTGGAAGAACGGGCGTGTAAAACTAGATACTTACTAGATATAGATAACCAGTTGTCTTTAATAGATAGAGCAAAAAAGTTAAATAAATAAAAAGACACATACATAAAAAGCATTTGTTGAGATGTAACTTTTTACTGTAAACCACTTACAGAAAATTTTAATATCAAGCATCAACGTTTGAGGACACACCTATGGTGAATCATATGGTTAGATATTGTAGGTAGTACCTACTAGAAAATCTGTAGAAAATAGATCACATAAAAACATTACCGGTAGCTTTTACAGACGGTTATCGATGAATATTTGATTGACATCTTGACTTTAAAATATGAACAGACAGGTAAAAAAGATGTTGTTGAACAAGTTATTATCAAGGAACTAAATGAATATAGGTCCCAGGCAAAATATTATAGATTATTATACTCTGGTGATTTGACCAGACTGTATTATGCTAAATGATAATTGCAGAGATCGTGTTATTTAGGAAAACATTAATAGAAAATAATACATTTCACTGTCGATATTTTTTTTAGTCTTCGGGACTGTTTTCAACCTAGCTTATAATTAGTTCACTGTTAGATATAGGTCTCCTCTAAAGATATGACCTTAACTCCCATAAAGTAGAGTAGATCTCTACTCACGATGATATTATTACTAGATGGCTCCGCGGTTTCACCTGCGTAAATCCCGATCCCGCGGGAATTTCAGGATCAAAAGAATCCTATGTTCTTTTCCATTCCCTAAACAACAAATCTGCCGATTTTTACCCAAATCGGTCTCGACGTTTAACCGTAGAGCAACAAAGAAACAAACTAATTAGTTAGGATATGTTTTCCCAGAGTCTTATATCAGGTTTTTTGCAAATAAATAAGTAAATCTCTGTCACCTATTCTCGCCAAAGTACCATCAGAAGTAACATTACGCAGATAAAATTCCTCAAATACATCTTTGTGACACCCTAACACATAGTCCAGATGTCCAGCGACCGGCGTGATCAGACGAGATGTGTCAGTACGCCAGTCATTCTATTCCTGGTTTAATATTGCTGTGAAATTCCAATTTCTTTAGTGCCTACATTCCCAAGTGGGTGGTCATTAGTCGGCCACTCGTTGCTGATTTTATACGCTTAATTATTTTTATAAGCCTGTGGTGTCCCACTCCAAGCAAAGGCTTCACTGCTCTCCTTCTACTGTTCACGATCTTTTACGACAGATCAGCAAAAAAATTATATATAAATTTATAAAATTTATCCATCTGGATAAATTTCTTGCTGATCTGTCGTAAAAGATCTCGCTCCTTCTCTCGCTTTGATGGGGTCTGCTGGGTAGTCGTCTTCCGTTGGTTGGGGTCCAAAGCGTTGTTTTGACGTAATCCATCCGGCATGCGGTTGACATGGCGGGCCTAATTCTAATTTAATGTGACGCTTAATTGTGATTTTTTTTATAATGTAATATATGTTAGTGCCATCAATATGAGGCTTATTATAGATCTTGAAATCTTAGAACCTATTGTTATTTAATAGACAGGTATTTCCTGATTAGTCAAATTACTTTGTAATAATATTCATCAACACGTATCTCATATTTAACTTATTTTGATACTGTGTCGGCTATTTGTATTCAAATAACGTCAATAATACATTCTTGAATCATTTATTAGAGAATATCCTTATAAAAATCTGATCTATTTCGTTATTAAAGGTACTAATAAATATATCTTATCAAAATATTATAATATTACCAGTTTTTTCCATAACAGTTTTCATAAAAAAATATTTAAGTCGATTTCGGCCCACGCGCAAAATTGACATAATCATAAATATTGTCTGTAATGAGTTCGGACTATATCTCTTCGAATGTCATAGATAAATCCTTGATTTATTATAAATGGTGTTACTATTTAATGTTAGAGTGTGACTATAGTTTATAACGTGTAAGAGTGGGTTAACATAGTCAAATTGTATTGAAGAAAGCATTTATATGTTAATTTGAGGCAATATTAAAATTCAACATCAATTCCACGTGTTCCTTGTAAAATACGTGCGTGAACTTTTTAAAAGAATTTAGTTTAGTTTATTGAATGAAATAGACGTTGATTGATATTGCAGGTTAAGTAATTAAATTATTTTTTTGAGTTAAGGTGAAAGGGTACCTGCGCTCCATCCATACAAACGTAGTCGTCTATTTCCTCCCTGGATAATGACACTAGCACAAATATTTTTGTTGCATAGAACCTATAACTGCCATGACTATGCCCCTATTTTTTGTTTATTTTTTTCATTTTCTAATTATCATAGAAATTAAGATTTAAAAAAATAAAAAATAGTGGTCATGCCAGTTTTAAGTTTTATGCACCAAAAGTATTTGCTCTGGTGTCATTATCCAGGGAGAAAACAGTCGACTACGTTTGTAATAGTTTGTATGGAGAAGGCCCCTGGTACCCTTTCCTCTTAAATTGTGCAAAAAGGCGTGGGTAGGAAGGAACTACGATTCGCCATCTTAAAACCCATGATTTGAATCGCTCATGTCCATACTAATGAAGTCGGTTAAAAATACCTATTACTCAGAAAAAATACCGTGACTTTATGGCTTATCTACTCATTACAGTGCGCGTTCTGAAATACCATTGGCTTAGTTTTTAAGACGCATTAAAAATGACATGTGTAAAATCTGCGTACTCAATAAAATAAATCTTTATTCTTTATCGCTAACGTGAATTAGGAGTGCGGATAGTCCTTTACTTCCTACTAACTTCAAAGTAAAAGAGATATAAACAAATGCCATTCAAATATTTGGATCGTGTTGCGTTATTAATGCCGAACGATGTCATGTGCACAGGCCCTTAACATCAAAAGAATTTTATTCCCGTGACCTTAAGGCGTTGAAACAAATCAATATATTTGACGTTTCAATTTATATATTGACACGTTTTTAATCTTCACCATTGTTTATATGTTCAGAAGCCGTATAAAGTTTGTCTTAATAAATATATCTTGCTCGTAATGTAATACAAGAACCTTTGTAAGTAATGAACATAAATCTTTGGCTGTCGTTAGCTTTATTTTTCTTTTGATGTGTGTATCAAAGGTCCGTCGAGTATAATATTATTAATCAAGTCATAGTAGGTGTGGAGATAATAATATTGATTCTATTAGATAGGTTGGTTTTTGAATATTTAAAGTTAGAAAAAACATTTGTTATCACTACATAGTATAAAACAAAGTCGCTTTTTCTGTCCCTATTTCCTTTTGTACGCTTAAATCTTTAAAACTACGCAACGGATTTTGATGCGGTTTTTTTTATAGATAGAGTGATTCAAGAGGAAGGTTTATATGTATAATACATGCATAATATAGCCGTGCGAAGCCTGGGCGGGTCGCTAGTAATATTTAAATAACACACGTAACATGTATGTCAAGGAACAATAACTAACTTCGATTAGACCTCAGTTTATTTCCATAACTACACAAACCTACGCGTGGAACTACAATTGACACAATATTTGATAACTTTCCTAATATTAGGATTGTATATTATTAAGATGGCGCTTACGAAATTTTATTAAAATGTCTTTTGAATTACCCTGACCGGTAGAGAGGAAATTATGTCAAATGTAGACACAATTGTATGAGCTATGGGCGATTGTATAGGAAAAAAAAACAGCGAACGTTAAGTCTCTGATCGAATAGTCAAGAATAAACGTCCGCCTTCTTGACTATTCGTTATGGTTATGAGACAGTTGCTTCCAAATTGTGTAGAGATAACTTTAAAATAGTAGTAAAATAGTGTTTGTAAAGTGGGTGAAAGAAAATTCCTTTTGTTCCAGTTCGCTTACAGTAATTTTGAATGGATTTAAAATATGCTAGCAAGCAACTTTGCTATTTCTTAACTTCGACAATTATAATTGTTAAGAAATATACAAATTAAAAGAATGAATTGGGTACCTCTACCAGTAGGTGGTACATTTTTTTTTTGGTAGGTATCTTAGCCCACTACCTTAGCGACACTCGAAAGCCGACAAAGGCTTTCGATTGTCTTTCGGTGACTTTCGAGGCCTTTGCGACTTGAAAACGATGATGGCGCGACGATCTTCATAAATTTGACGGAGACTGGCCAAACCTAACTCATGACCGAAACACAATCAAATAAGAAAAGTATAATACAAATATTGTAAATAACTATTTTTCCCTATACCAGCACCCTGTAGCTCTACAACTGTGCAAATACAAGCTGCCATGAACCAATTTACACTTAATATACGACTATTTAAAGAAGGCCCATATAGAATGAGAAATAGCAGTGACACTCGTGTCGATAGTGTTACGTTACGCAATCGTAGAAACGTAAAAATAGTCTGTTGTTGTATAGTTTTTACCCGATATCGAAAGAGGGTTTTATTAATTGAAAACTTATAGATTTTTGTTTAGGAATTTTGTAATAATCATGTTAAAAAACTTCGAATAAAGTAGGTAAGGTAATATAATCACAACAAGCTGCACTTTTGTCATTATTCGTTTTACCAATTTTCTTATTTACCCATATGTAGGTTATTTTTACTAAGACTCTACTGTCCGTCCTTGTGTCTAGCTGTCACCAGGCTGTATTCATAAACCGTGATAACTAGACAGTTGAATCACAGATGATGTATTTCTGTTGTCGCTTTAAAAACAAAAACTAAATACCTCATTTGTTGAATTAATAGTAAGTAGTTTTGAAGTTAGGTGGGAACAGATGAACATACATACATACATACTTACATACATACATACAGGTCAAATACATAACCCTCCCTTTTGGCTTCGCCGTAGTCGGGTAAAAACAGAATATATTGGTACAAAACCCTTCGTGTCAGAATCCGATTTGCCTTTGGATAGGTTTTAAAGAAATTTTTCTAAAGAAACCCTTTTATAGGTAAAAAAATGTCAAAACTAACGTAAGTAAGTAGGTATATAACTTTTAAAGAAATACTTACTCTATTACTATTCAGTGCAAGGCGATAAGGGCTCGTAATTGGGTTATCTTAGTGTTGCCCATCTCATAACCAAATAGATTGTTAGAAAAATGTACCTCAGTTGGTAGGAAGCCGCGTTTCGCAATAGATAATACCTACCTACTGGTAATACTTGCGTACAAAAAATATAAATTGTAACTCTACCTCCATATTTTTATTTAAATTACAGATATTTATTATTAGAAAACGAAGACTTTCAAAATATCACATTTTGACGTGATAACGACATCGCTCACGTCCCGTCATTGACAAGGTAACCATAGTAACGTATTATCGTTGCTATGGTTACCATCAATGTTTCCTTATACGTTGTCACGTAAAATTATCGTCCGTATACCGACTTTACAGACAACCAGTAGTTTTTTTGTAGCTTTTTTACTAAGTATAAAATTACAAAGTCTAGTTTGACGTTTGTGTTATACGCAGAAGCGTTACACTGCGCAAAAAAATAAAAACTAAAAACAACGATCCTTACCTCTAAGGACAATAATTAATAAGGTGTCCTAACACCTTATTAATTCGACGACAACGACAAAATGTTTTTTGAAAAATGTCCTAATGTCATCTCTTTTAAAAAAATATTCTTTCTGTTTAAATATTCACAATTAGCCGTATTATAGGTCAAAAGGAAAACATCATTCGTCATTAATTAAAAGCAGAAGCGATGTCGAAAAAGTTCTTTGACAAAAAAATGACAGGTGAAACTTGATTGACAACTGCATGCAAATTACCCAACTTCCTGATAAAAACAGCCCATTACTTACGTAGCTAGTTTTTTTTTCTTTCTATCACACGTAAGGTTATTTCTGATATTTATATCAAAAATAACTGTAATATCACTTATAAAATTGGCCTCATATATCTTGATGAATAATAATTGTAACTTGATCTAAAACTATAATCCATGCTTTTTAAGAAACTGTACTACCTTTTACGTGCTTAGTTTGTATCTTGACAATTAAATATTTTGGGATTCAACATTTTAGCAATATCAACATAATGAGAATTCAACATTTTTGCAAATTCAACTTTATGAACCTGAATGGTTTGACGAGTTAATTTCTAGGGACACAGTCAACTCATAATGTTCCTTATCTAATATCACAGGTAACATAGGAAATGCTCACAGGTAGCTATATTATTATCTCACAAGTACTAATTTAAAACCGTATGTCGTTTGAAAGTAGAAAAGCAATCAAAATACAATACCTTATCTGTAGAAAAACGCTAGTTTTTGTCATACTTTCCAAAGAACCGAGTATGATATCAACCAATAATATCGTTCAGCTAATTTTATAACGTCCGAATCAAACAATCCTATTAGTTGATTTTCAAAATCGCATAAAATAATTAGGTAAAACAGAAAAATTGCATACCTAAATAAAAGTCGTATACCTGGTCCTAAAATAATTAACCACTTTGAAACACTATAAGTTAAAATAAAGATTATGTATTTCATTGGTATGAAATTTGTCTACTAACCAAACCAGTGAAATTTCTACAAAATAATTTAATAATTAACTCATCATTCTGGACTATTCGAGTCAATCCGTTTGCAAATATTTATTGACCTATTAAATCACTACATAGTATAAAACAAAGTCGCTTTTTCTGTCCCTATTTCCTTTTGTATGCTTAAATCTTTAAAATTACGCAACGGATTTTGATGCGGTTTTTTTTATTAGATAGAGTGATTCAAGGAAAGGTTTATATGTATAATACATGCATAATATAGCCGTGCGAAGCCGGGACGGGTCGCTAGTTTAATTTAAAATACTTCTCATCTAATGTACAGCTCGGTGAAGGTCGTTCTTGAAGGGATCCTATACTATAAAACCGAGTACACCGATAACATTAAACCGGATAATTTAACCAATATGCTGTGATTTTCGTATAAAACATGTATTTAGGTCGAGTGAGTACCATCGCGGTGATAGTCAGAATTGATTGTTTAGTTTACGTAACTTTGAATTGACATTTTTTTATTAACAAAATGTAAATAAAAACAAACGTAAGCATGAGATATATTAAACGAGATTGCTTTTTTAGATACAGTCAGAACTATATTGCGTTTTGCGCAGACCCCGCGGTTTAACCGGCGCGGCCGTATATTAGTCTGTTTTTAAACACAAATATTTTGTTAACTTTTTATTATTATAACAAGTCTTTTCTTTTATTCGCAACTGTGGTAAAAACGTCGTACGATACACGTGGGGGTTAATCATTGCATCTCGGCTTAATAAACGCGCTCGCGGAATATCGGGATAAAAAGTAACCTACATACAGGGTGGCTCTAAAATACGTTGACAAACAGTTTTATGAATAACTTTATTGTTTATATTGATACAGTGCTGTGAGTTCTAAATAATAAAAATATAGTATTATTATATCTTGAATATTTATTAGTTTTACAAATAACCGCCTTTTGCTTGGATACACAGGGTTAAACGTTTTCTGAAATTTACACCGATTTTCCGCACCTCCTCTTTAGACATTTTATCCCACGCGTGAATAAGTGTTGCCTTCAGCGGGTCTATATTTCTAATCGCAAAAATGATAGAATTTACTCTTCTAGCCGCCCTGGAGCCGCAGCAGTTGTCTCTTATCGCCAAAAACCGGATTCAGTTATGGTTTGGGGCCGTATTTGCTCAACAGGCAAAACATCCCTAGTTTTCGTCGAAAAAGGTGTGAAAATGAACCAAGAAATATACCGACGGGATATTTTAGAGGGTGTAGTTCTTCCTTGGAGCCAGCAGCATTTCGGCGACCAACCGTGAAGTTTTCAACAGGACTCTGCTCCATCTCACAGGACCTTAAGCGTGTAGCAGTGGTGTATGGTAAACTTTCCTGGGTTCATAAGTTCAAGGGAA
Source organism: Idaea aversata (assembly GCA_907269075.1). Lineage (NCBI taxonomy): Eukaryota > Metazoa > Arthropoda > Insecta > Lepidoptera > Geometridae > Idaea > Idaea aversata. The sequence continues at coordinate 7,143,337 of OU026101.1, forward strand.
TGGCCTCCGTATTCACTGGACTTAAACCCGATGGATTACAGTGTGTGGTCTATCTAAGAGGCGAGGGTCTGTGCGACTACTCCCACAAGTATAGACGCGCTGAAGGCAACACTTATTCATGAGTGGGATAAAGTATCTGAAAAGGAGGTGCGGAAAATCGTTGAAAATTTCAGAAAACGTTTAACCCTGTGTATCCAAGCAAAAGGCGGTTATTTTGAAAACTAATAAATATTTAAGATAAAAAAAATACTATATTTTTATTATTTAGAACTCACAGCACTGTATCAATATAAACAATAAAATTATTCCTAAAACTGTTTGTCAACGTATTTAAGAGCCACCCTGTATTAATCCAGGTTTTTAGCTATTATCTAGGTACACATTTTGCCTTTTGTAACACTTTAGACGCTTGTTTTTTTATATTTAATGTACTTATACAATAATTAAAGAATTGATCTATGTAAATAATATCTACATTATGGATACTGAATTTTATCACAATCGGTGTAGTAGTTTTTTAAACGACTTCAAAAAAGGAGGAGGTTCTCAATTCGGTTGTATGTATTTTTTTTGTAAAGTTATACCTTTAACAAAAACAGTAACTTTCAGATTCATAATATCAGTAGGACCAATATATTGTATATTATGATGTAACAATTGTATTTGTATTGGTAAATGTGTTTTATGAGTTTCAAAGTATGTTGTATGCATTGAACCGCATACCGATGGACACCGATAAGCAATAAACGCATTCCCGACTGTTTTACTACTTACCCAGATTATACTCACTGTAAAAAGCGATAAATATATATCGTGAAAAGTTTTTAAAGTGAAACCGTAAGGTTAGTAAGTTCGAGAATATTAAAGTGTTTTTATTAAATAACTAACTGCGTTTCGTGGTTTCACCCGCGTAAGTCCCGATCCCGTGGGAATATCAAAATGAAAAGTAGCCTATAGCCTTCCTCGATAAATGGACTATCCAACACAAAAAGAATTTTTCAATTCGAACCAAGTAGTTCTTGAGATTAGCGCGTCAAACAAACAAACTCTTCAGCTTTATAATATTACCAGCTGCGCTCCGCGGTTTCACCCGCGAAAGTTCTAAAGTTTAAAAATAAAAAGTAGCCTATAGGTTCAATTCAAAGCAGTAGTTTCTGAGATTAGCGCGTTCAAACAAACAAACAAACTCTTCAGCTTTTATAATATTAGTATAAATTTATCTACTTACTCTATACGTAGGTATAGGTTTATATTAAAAGGAATAAACTATATTACTAAACTATAACAAAAATAACATGAAATGTAACTCGGCTTTAATAAAATACAATTTATCAATCAATAGAGATAATCAAAATGAAGCCATAACAAAAAATCGAACCGACATGCACACCAATCACATGTCAGCGTTTTGATAAGTCTCTTGCATAAATTATTATTTATTATATTTTAATCGACTAATAAAAATAAGGGTCTCCGCCCATATCACCATTTTCACCGACCCATGATTAGTAAGAAAGAAAAAACGTCAATCAATGAACTAAAAAAAAATGGGTGCGTGTACTTATGTACGCGCGTGAGAAGTTATACTTCTTTGGCATTATTAAAAAAAAAAAAAAAAAAAAAAAAAAAAAAAAAAAAAAAAAATAGTTTTTAATTGCATGCAAATAATTAATTACAATAAAAGGACTGGAAAAGGATTGTCAACACAATCAATAAAGTTCAATTTAGATTTAAACAACTTCTCCCGTGAGAATTTTGTGTGACGCTGTGCGCGCGCATCGTAAAATTTCACTCTCATCATTTTTTCATAACGCGCCTAAAGAAGTATAACTTCAAAAATGAGCTAAGAACTACGAACGACAAAGTTCTCAGTGTGCTTTGGTATAATGGGCAGAGACCTTAAAACGTTCGATTAATTAATTATAATTAATACTAACTTTAAAAAATCTACCGTATTTTATTTTAAATCAAATTAGGAAATAATAATTGAATTAAATAATTTCATAATTGGATCGTAGATGTATAACCTAGATTATTATTATTAGATCAAATAAATACATTTTAGGCATCATTTCTCAAAGAAACATAAAACTACAGGTCTATCAGTAAACGTACACAAGAACAGACAGACGGACAAGAAACTGATCTTATAAGGGTTCCTTTTTTATCTTTTAAGGTACTCTAAAAACGCAGACTTCTGGCTTGGAATCGATCGATAGTTGATAGCGATTATATACAATCGCTCAGCTATCCGCCAACTGTTTAGTCTCAACTCTGAGACAGCTGTTTTTAAATATCCCATAGAATCGACATTCACACTTCGGTACGTTTATAAAATTATTATACGGAACCATTGTACCTGAGTAGAGTCAACCTTAAAACTAGAGCTGTCATCAAACCGGTTATTATGGCAGCGGCATGGCAATGATCGCATAAATGGAAGTTATCAGTTATCTATTAGTAATTGGCGTATTTTCTTATCTATCTTGTTTTTTTAGTACCTACCAATAAAGTTGACAAGAAAATATATTGAAAGAAAAAAAAGAGGAAAGGTACCTGGCTCTCTCTAAAACAAAATATATAAAAAATAAGATATTATAGGGGCATAGTCAATTATAGTCATGGCAGTTATAAGTTTTATGCTACAAAAATATTTGCTATATGTACCTAGGTAGAAATACTTTTTAGAAGTACTTTTTCTCGTTAATCCACACGTGTGACTTTACCGTTTTATGAAATTAATATTTATTAATCATTCTTTAAGTTTCATTCATTAATACGTTTCTTACAATACTTAAATGGTTCTATAATACAGTGCAATCAATTTCTTCGCTGCGATTGCTTTATCAATAAAACTTTGTTAGAACAACTTATCGACAATAAATAACATTAAAAAGTAATAGACCACCCAAAATGCTCTAGTGTACTTTAAACTACGGGTTAAAATTTAACTTGAACTTAACCTAAGTACGTACATCCGCTTGCAATCACAAACTCATTGATTGATGTAACGAATTATTACATATTCCGTAACAAATCAATACTTCCTTAAACACAATTAATACCAACCTTAAACTGTGAAGTCACAAAAATATTCACTATGTACCTTTTTAAGTATTTACGTAAAATGTTTTCAAGAAAAACTTTTATAACTGTCAATAAATAAAAAATAAAATACAACAAAACTCCGTTCAAAAAAGTTCTCTTGAAAATTAAATGTTTGTTTTTCCGTTTTTCGCAATTCCGAACGTAAAGTTTACGAACCGCGTGCTAATTCGAAGTTGTAATCGCGCGGCGCGTGCGACCGCGGTCGCGCCTTGCAATGGACTATAGCCGACACTTATAGTGATCCTCTACTATTGTGCTAGTAGTTTACCTAGTATACGAAAAAAGTAATTAATCCCCTTTACAGTTTATACACATTAACGTTGTTAATGGTGGACATTAATATAGAAATTCGTTTGAAAAGGACTTTAAGTTTTAAACTAAAAGTAAGGTACCTACGTTATACTATTCCACAGAGGGAATTGAGTTTTATTAATCCATAATGTTCACAGTATGTAATCACGTTGTGTTTAAGTACATATTAAAGTATGATATCTAAGAAAATTTTCCTCCATATTTTTATAGGTCCCCCATACGTATAGTAAAAAAAATAAAAAAGTAAAGGGGAAAAGGAAAAAACGTTAAATAAAAGTTCGATTCTCAGACTTAGGTCTGAGAATCACAAAAAATTTCATACAAATCGGTTCGGCCATTTAAGTGGAGATTGGCACGACACGAGAATTTTATATTTATAGAGATTTGGGATTATTATAGCTTTTACTCACGACTTCATCCGCGTAAGTTAACATTTTCCAAAATATATACCTATGTAATAGCTATATATATGCAAACTATTAGTCCAATCAGTCTAAAAGTTTGGGCTGTGCGTTGATTTTTAGTCAGTAAGTCACGACTTTAAATTTTATATTAATAGATAGGTATTTTAAAACGGTAGGTAATGGGAAACCGGAACACCAGCATGTATTAAAAAACTATTAACCGAATTAATTAATAGTTCAATATGTACTTCGTATTCATTACACATATCGTATGTAAGCGCATTTTTGGACCTTTCTATTGTAGTATTGATGAAAGGGCCTGTCACAATGGACATTTATACTTTCAAAACTGTGATATTAGAACCTACTCAGACGTGATCTGGGTCGCGGAATATCATGAAACCTAAGAACGTTACGGGAAATGTCAAAAAAGAAAGTTAATGGTAACGCTCTAATCAGCCTTGCACAGGTAAATAAAAATAAACAAATAATTTATATATTTTTTTATTTAATTTTAGTTAGTGTATAAATCGTTTGTATTTTAATTATTGTTTTTTATCATAAGAATGTTATTCTGTTGACCCATATAAATTATTCTCCGAGCAGCGCCATCTGCCAGTTGATGAAATAATGTATTTTTCGTTTCATATTTGATCTACTTTGTAAAATTTGAAAGAAAATCTCAAAACTTTACCACATTTCAAATTCTCCTACCCATATTCTCGTGGTACTTACCTATATTTATCACGGAACTACGTTAATTCGACCTTTGAGACAAACTTCAAAGCGTGTCACCTAATTTGCGATAGGCAAATTGAAACCTTCACCCTGAGGTCTAAATGTCAGTTAAGATTTTCGAGATTAGAATCATTGAATTAGCGTTGTTCCTAATTAGGTGTTTTATTTTATTTTGATATTTACTATTTTTATATTTTTGTATTTTTTATTTATACGGTTAATGCTATGTATGTATACTGTGTGTTCCATACAGTATTTAAAAGCCATAGCTATAGTAGGTTAGATACTCCATAAATATTATTTTTATAGTGTGCTTCTACATCAGTCTATTGTCTATTGTCGTATGCTTATCCAAATTAATGTCTTATAATAAACCCTACCTTTTTATTATAGAAGTGAAAACTTATTTTAGCGCGGTACGCATATTTTTAGATGAGATAAAATCTCTGAACCCGCGACACCGTTACGAGACGCAGCTACAATGTATGCACATATGCATGTACATTTTTTGTAGTTGTTTAGTAAATAAGTTTAATTTTTTTTTAATTTAAAGGTTTTTTTATAAGTTTTCACTCCCGGAGTGCAACCGTTTTTGTTATTTTATTTTTTATTTACGGTAGTTTATTAATTTTACTGTAGAATCAGACCTTAGCGTGGCCATTTTCACACATTTGATTTAACACTCCATAAAAGTTATTTGAATGTAGGTAGGTATTCTCGAAATTATTTCGATTAATTGTGCACCATATTAAAAATTTCACGCCTCTATTCTTAGCTTGGCTGACAATTTCTGTATAGAGTTTAATAAAATCTCGTAATCATAAAGTCAAAGGCATTCCAAAAATGACAAGCCATAAATATAGGGTGTTAAAATTTGAAGAAAAAAAGTACCTAGGTATAGTATGGGATCCCTTTGAGGACGATCTTAGGTTACTACTTTATGTTAGAATTTTGAAATTTCAGGCTGAATTATTATCTGTCAAATCTCCTTTTCAATGTTATCCCTTTAAGGACAATCTTAGGTTACTGCGCTCTATGGTTAAGATTATGAAATTATAAGTTAAAATATTATACTTATCTGTCATCTGTTTTCAATAGCATGTGGAAAAAAGGAGCTTTAGAAAATAAGTTAAATCAAAACTAAATTAAATCTGCTTCTTAAAGTATAGGACGACTTTTTGAAATAAAAAAATATTTATTTCAAAGTCGTCTTACTCTATGATTTTTAACTCGGTACAATAATATGGAATCAGATTATATGAAAAGTTTGCATACTTATTAAAATAGTCATTTGAAAATAAACCTGAACTTTGATGCAGTTATGGGTCCGTCAGTATAACATTTTGGTCTATTTTGATATTCTATGTTGTTTAAATTCTGGCTTCCTAATTAGGGAAGTGGTTTTGAATTAAGCCTACATACACACAATGTTGCCTTGAACTTACGCACTTACGGAATCCATACCATTTGTGGGCCTGCCTTATTCGGTCCCCTTTTAAGGCTGCTTATGCTGCCAAACGCAACGCGCCAGAAATACCCGTCCCTTACAACTAATATTGTTGATTGTAACGAATGTATCCTGTTTTTCTCAAAAGTGCTGAGATGGAATTGAAGGTGAAATTTTTACCGATATTTTGGGGTAATTTTCAGGCGAAAATTTCTTGTCATTTCAAAGCTAGACTAGTTTTAATTCTTAATTTTAGGATAGCTTCAAAACTATGGGAATTTTTGGCTCAAAATCACACCAAAATGTCGGTAAAAATCTTACCTACAATTCCATCTCAGCACTTTATAGAAAAACAAACACATTCGTAAAAATCAACAGTTTTCGCCAACGAAGGCGACCGGTGCCGGTAACAACTATTAGTAGGCTGTGTACCAGGGTCGTTGGCGTATGAACTCCCCTTTAGTACTAACATTATAATATCAATAACGTTATGTATAAGTATGACAGTTAAGTTGGGTTATCTGAATGACTTTTTTTAAGGTGGTGAAAATACGCCGGTCCCAGGGGGAGCAGCGATGGAAGGTATGTGCTATATTTGGTCTGAAGTTGGAAAGCAACCAGAGGTTTACCTACTTAAATCTCCACCGATTCCACACTCGCCTGGATGTCGGGAGGTATCTAAACACCGAACTATCTATTTAAGTACAGATATTACATTTTTTGATTGCCTATAGGTCAGATTATGAAGTGCCTATCCAGAGCTTTAATTCGATTTATTGAAATGAATAAGCGTAGCGATCTATTTTAATTACGTAGATATAGATCTGTACAGTCACATTATTAATTAGCTGAACCCCACGTGACCCAGAGCTCATTCGCATATCTGTAAAAATATAGTATTTACCTATTTTACCTATTTGACGACCCAGTTGGCACAATGTTGCACAGGGTTGCGGGTTCGATTCCCGCCACAGACAAGTATTTATGCTTAGATATTTGTCTGTGGTATGGTTGTTTCTATGTATTATAAGTATATATTTACAAAAGAAAAGTATATAAGTAGTATATCCGTTGTCTAGCACCCATAGCACAAGTCTAGTTACTTAGCTTGGGGCTAGATGGCGATGTGTGGAAGGTCCTGCAATATTTATTTATTTATTATTAATTTTATATTGCATGTATTGAATAGTATATTATTGTTTAAATAGAAACAGAATCAGGTAACATTACTTTACAACCTTACAGATTTGCGAGAGAGCTTTGGGTCACGTGGGGTTCAGCTAATTGGTAATGTAACTGTACCTATCCGCGTTTTTACTTAAAGAAATTTCTCAATTTTCACAGAAACGTCGCAGTAAAACAATATCAGAGGAAAGCGATCAAGTTTATTTGGACTCATTATTTGGTCACAATAATTGATTGTCACTCGATACGTGAGCGGGGAAATAGACAGGCGCGTTTCATGATTTAAAGAAAGACTGTTCCAGTTGGATCTGATGTTATGATCCTATTATTTAAAAAGTGCGCTTTTCTCTGCTGCTTGGCTACAACAGTGTTTGTTGTGTTGACATAAGAGAAATACCAATCTACTAGTTAAAGAATCATCAACGAATGCCTGAAACTATAGTATAGGTGACCGCACACCTAGCCGCACCGCACGCGCCGTCTCCGTTTGTATGCGCGCAGCACCGGGTTGGTTACGTCATCATCATCGGCCTTGGGGATTTCCTTCACTGCGGCGACTGAGCTGCGTCCCGTGCGGTGCGGTTAAGTGTGCGCTCACCATAGGAGCTATGAGTCTGAGTTTTAAGGACGTACTAATCGTATTAAGAACTATTAAGTAGAACGTATTAAGAACGTATTAAGAACTGATTTTTGAAAATTTGACCTCTGAAGGGATAAAAATGCTGGTAAAGTTTGTAGTTTATAGTAACTATTATAAATTCTGTGTTAAGGAAATGCATTTCATTTTGAAAATGATACTACCGCTGGTTAAACCGTATAGTTTATATATGACAACGGGTAGTGTAGTGCAATTTAATGTTGATGAGATATAGCCGCGTTCGCTATATCAAGCAGGCTAGTTTTTTTTAAGGATTTTTTAATAAAAGCGGTCGGTCGTCTTGGTCTCTTGTGCATGTTTTTTACCTTGAAAAATATTAGTCTTACCTATATTAAAGTAGACAGGCACATCGCCATAGATCAATGTAGAACATACCAACTCAAACACGAGTAAGCTGCAATCCGATACTTTTCCTCAAAGGTGATAGTTCTCACGCCCTAAAGCTTTGGGTAATCGTATACTTAGCGATATCATTTAACAAAATTCGTCACCGAATCGTCTTATTAGTGATGGTCACTTGGAGCTTTTAAAAAGTCTTAAAAAGCTCATTATTCATTACTAGCAGCGCTTCGCGGTTTTACCTGTAACTCCCGATCACTTGGAAATATCTTATAAAGGTACACTAGCGACCCGTCCCGGCTTCGCACGGCTGTATTATGCATGTATGTATTATACATATAAACCTTCCTCTTGAATCACTCGATCTATTAAAAAAACCGCATTATAATCCGTTGCGTAGTTTTAAAGATTTAATTTTAAGCATACATAGGGATATAGGGACAGAGAAAGCGACATTGTTTTGTACTATGTAGTGATGATATAAAATTCTTTGTCCTGACTGACTGACGGATCGACGCACAGCCTAAACCGCTGATCGTAGAGACCTGGACGGTGCGTTCTTGGTATGACTGTCGTAGGCATCCGATAAGAAAGGATTTCTCGAAGTTCTACCCCCTAAGGGGTGAAAAAGAAGGCCAAGTTTGTATGGGACAACATGATTCCTTAGTCCATTTTCAACTTTTACGCGGTCAAAGTCGTGGGAAAAATCTATCGGGATATAAAATTGCCTATGTTATTCCCAATGAATCAATGTATCCTCAGCAAGTTTCATCAAAATCGGTCCAGAAGTTTCGAAGCCTTTTGTTACAACCATCTTTCCTCTTTACTATGTTAGTGTAGGTAGATTTAAAATAAATAAAATAAATTTATTTTTATTTCAGGCAAAACCCATATACAAATTTACAAGATTATAACTAATTATACAGATGTCAGAATTTCATTTTAAAAGGTAGGTAGGTGCACAATATTATGCAATTTAAATTCAAAAATCAAATAAGTTATGTCAAAATTAATAAAATTAAAAATAAATGTCCATTGATCATGTATAAAGTCCAAATTAATAAATTCAAAAAGTACCAGATAAAAAATAATAAGCCTAAATTAATAAAATTAAAAATAAATGTCCAAATCAATAAATTAAATTCAATAAATCACAATAAAAAATGGAAAGAAAAGTAAAAAAGATCCAAACGAAGCCAAAAAACTCAAATTAACTTGATACTCGGGCATATCTACTAACATTCGGTTGTTAATCCTGAGTATTATCCCCCATAACTTTTAGACGGCTGGACCGATTTTGATCAAACATAGATATTTGTAATGTACGAGTCATGCCCTTTCATTTGATACCCCACTCGAGTATATCTACTTACATTCGGTTTTTGATCCTGACTTTCATCCCCCATAACTTTAAGACGGCTGAACCGATTTTGATCAAACATAGCTAAGAACACTCTTGACTAACTTATCTTTCAAACAAAAAAAACTAAATCAAAATCGGTTCATCCGTTTGGGAGCTACGATGCCACAGACAGACACACACACACACATACAAACACACACACACACAGACACGTCAAACTTGTAACACCCCGTCGTTTTTGCGTCGGGGGTTAAAAATGTCAAGAGATGCAGAATCAAATAAATAATTTAAAATAAAATTAGATTTAGATGTAGATTATGATTTCTACTTCCTTAGTTTATTTCTAACTAGCGACCCGCTCCGGCTGCGCACGGCTATTTTATGCATGAATATGCTCTATCTATTAAAAAACCGCATCAAAATCCGTTGCGTAGTTTTAAAGATCTAAGCATACAAAGGAAAATAGGGACATAGGGACAGCGGAAAGTGACCTTATTTTATACTATGTAGTGATAGTGATATGTAGTGATGCCTTTGGGTTGCACGATTAGTCGCACATTTTAGTCAAGCGTAGAAATATTTAAAAAGTCATTAAATGTGAAGAGTTCGCAGGAAAAATTAAGTAGGTCCAAAAACAATAAATATTTTTTTCGAGTTGATTGTACTGTAAAGTCTCTCATACTTAAGTACTATTTCCTGAATGTGTTTTAATGAGAAGTGTCGAATTAATAAAGAATTTGGTTGCCGCCACAATGAATTTATTGTTATGAGCTTATTTTATTAGATAATTATATATCTACTTGTGTGTTTAGTTCCTTGATCTCTTTTTAACTGTTTTATTAGATGACGAGATCTTAAAGTCTGGTTATTTTAAAATTAAAGTTAAGTACTTCCTCAAATTCACCCTTAAGGAGCGTACCAACACTATATTATTTACTATTTTATTTTAATTTCGAAGGAAAACATACAGTGATATACAGTTCCGTAAAAGTAAAAAGAAAGTTTAAACAAAATGCCAATTCCACGTTTTCGCATATAAGATCGCATGAACTTGTTCTACTTTTATGAACTTTTTCAAAGAAAACCTACAATAGTAGTAGTAAATGAATAAACGCTGATGGAGTCACAGAAGTCCTGCGAATACCTGTACTCCATCAAACCTCGACTGTTGGCGGAACACCGAGGGGTTTTAGTGGGTAAGCCTCGGGCCGCCTATATACCATCCTCAGGCTGGAGACAGCCCCACATACCTCCATCGCCCCCTGCCCCTCAGGGTGACGGGAGGATGCAATACCTAATCCATTTTCTCACCGATAAAAGAAAGGAAATTTATAATAATAATAGAAAAAATAACGAAGCAGATAGGACCTGGAGGAGAAACATTATTTGCATTAAGTATTATTGAAAAGTGAAAATAAATAAAAATATTTAGAGGTTAAAAATAAATGATAAAATACCTACCTATAATTATAGGTATTTACAAATCAAGTATAAGCTGACAAAGACTAAATTAAGATAACTGAGTAAAGAAAGACGAAATCAAAACGAACTATAGAAATAAATTAAGCAAGTGCTGCAGTAATGAAATGCAACTGAAAGCAGTAGTAATGTAGCTAGGATCGAGGGTCAAGTGGAACACGAGCCGTTACGGTGTCGCGAAAGTCAAACCGAGGATCTGAAGCGCCGCCGCCTGATATGAAATATGTATAAATAGGATCATTGTATATAGCTAGAAAGATAAAGAAAATTGAATAAGTATTAAAGGTGCTTTAGGTTGCTTTTAGAATAAGAGAACAAACAAGAACAGTTATAAAGTTAACTAATTTATGATGCGCCGCTAAATAGCGTTTAACGTTTATAGAATCTTATTATTTCAATGAAACAACAACAACCATAAACCTTTATATCACAAAGGAAATAGTATTCTAAATATTGAGCTAGTGCCAGCCAGTCCCGTTGTACCTAAGTAAGATCTCTCAGTGCATCTAGACTCGATCCGAGCTAAGACAATAGCGAATGCTTCGGGCGGTCGTGTCCATAGTTCATTGTCTATTCGAAGAAAACCAACGATATGATTTAAAATAACATTTTATGATCCCTTTGTACCTGTATTCTGTTAGTCGATATGACATAGAATGGCTGGTCTATGCCTTATTGTGCCTCAATAATTCTTAACTCAATGTGAAATATAGAAGAAATTAAACTCCACATACTTTGTCAAAGGTCTTCGTAGAAACGGAACTGGACTGACTGATCTTCTTTTGTGTATAACTCGTAAAGTTTTCATATAAATTAGTTAACGTCGTTCCTAGAGGTGAGTATAGACTAAAGCATTTCCTTGAGGATGTCAATGTAATGCAATGTTCTTACAAATGGCAAATGCAAGGCAAAAGTTCGAAGTGTAGTTCGAGTAAATTAAAAAAAACAGCGAATTCTCGATGTACTATTTTAATGCTCTAATCTGTACCCACCTTATACGGCGTAGTAGAAGAAGGCTTTTATTCGTATTATTATTTTAAGTTCGATCTATCTGCAAGTCTTTTATTTTACGGGATACCAATATAGTGGAAGTTCTTTCCTTTGGAGCAAATACGGACAACAAAGTTAATTATCAGCCAATGGCTTGCCAAGCTGACGCCGATTTAAAGGCAGACACTCGATATGGCTTAGCTATTTATCGGCTAATCAAAAAGTCTCATCTGCTAAAATAGGAAATATCACAACGAATCCATTGATATACTAATTCAGACAAATTAGGTTACAACTGTCATGAGTATCTTAAAGTAAAACGATCAATTAAGCATTGAACCTTTTATCGCCTCTTTGATTCAGCCGCACATTGTTTATTAATGAAATAAACCAATCACAATTGAAAACGGGATATTAATTGCAATGTTCAGTAGTAAATACTAGTAGTTACTGCCATCTTTCTATTAGGATAATTATTTTAAGATGTTGCAAATATTTTATGCTGTTGCAGTTGGCGGCAAATTTGTCTTTCACAAGATGGAGAGCTATTAAAAATTGAGGATCTACACTTTCCAAGAAAAACAAAATCTTAATTATTCTCTAAGTTTTTTAATTTTCGGAAATGACGAATTATAATAGATTACCTATTTAATATGTATCTATTATCTACTTAATTTTTTAATTTATTTTATTTAAATATTTTATGCTAGAAATCAGTAATGTGTTGGAACCCTATTATTTAAAAGATCTTTAGATAAAACAATAAATGATATTATATTCTACATATATTAAAGGTGGTTTTGTGAAAAGAAAACCTATGATCTCACATGAGTTTGATAAAGTAGGTACCTACTTATTTTAATATTTGTATATTTTTCTTTTTTCTTTTCTTGCTGTTATTTAGTAATAGGTAAACATAAAAATTGAGAAAATAAAAACAAGTTTGTTGATGTTTAATAAATATCTAAAGAAATTATAATTTTCCTCCATTAATAACAACAACACTGATATTACAGAGTGGCATTTTATTGGCCCAATTTCTATTCTGCGTGCGGTCTTGTTTTCCTAACAAATTTATTCGCTCGGCGCCTTTGCGATTGTGGTAACCAAATCAATGATAATATAAATAATGAGCATTGATAAATTAAAAGCTATATTTGTATTTGTGCCGCTGTTTTGATTGGACTGATTCGTTTAATTGGCTTTACAACGGTACGGACTGCGGTGCAAAGGAATGGTGTTGGAGTCTGGACAATCATGGAGGTTACGGAAGCTATTTTTAGATTCTAGGAGCAAACGGTATATTTAGTTTTTATTCAATGAATTGTGAGGGATTATTGACAAAAAAATGTGTTTTTATTTCATGACCCAGTTGGCACAATGGAGGTTTGTGAATACGACCTAAAACAGAGTATAGAAATAAATATACAGTGTTATACTAGAATATACCTATAATCTATAATAGAGGATATTTTCTTATTGAATAGGTGCGAATGTTCTAGTTACAAACCGCAGACAGTGTTCTACTCGGTTTGACCCTATAGCTTACATTCCTGACATTGGCTCTATATCTGTTTAAGTTATGTTTACTCATACAATGTAAATAGGTGTACCTACTTACTCATTACCTAAAAAAAAAACTAAATCAAAATCAGACAGACACACACACAGAGACACGTTAATTTTATAACACCCCGTCGTTTTTGTGTCGGGGGTTAAAAAGAGACTAAGAGAAATTCTACACATTATTCTGTTCAAGTTTGTGAACCGAAAAACAGACGGGCAAGAAAGTGATCTTAGAATGGTTCCTTTTTTACCTTTTGAGGTACGGAACCCTAAAAAGAAATAAAATCAAATTATCGTCGGGAAAAATATTCATAACGTTTGGTTTTCTATGTTTTTGACGTTGTTTTGTCGTCGTTGTACCTAATAGAGCTCTAATGTGCAGCTATAAAAGGAGAACGTTTCGGAAAAAAATAAAAAATCTAATAAAGTCTTCTTACCTTCACTCGAAGGCAGCTCCGTATGAGTGACGAGCGTATAGGTATCTTCTAGGAAAGCGTGCTACATCTTAGGCCACATCGTCATTTACCATCGGGTGAGTAAGTGGTCAAATGCTTATCTATTTATTACAAAAAAAAATGGTTGTCTCTAAAATCGGTTTACGGACGATAATTTTACGTGATAACGTCATAAGAAAACGATGAATTTTTTTTGTTATTCCTTTATGTAAATATTATTAATATTTTTTCCCTTTAAATTCTATTCGTCACTTGTCACCAGAACACAAGCCCAGATGAGCGATATTATTATTAAATACTCTTTTGTTGACATGACGTCATGCGTCCCGTTACGGGAACGAGACTCGTCATGTTACCGGAACATAGCACTTTTGTGTGAATGCAGGTGTTCCAACAATTTACTATACGTTATCACGTCAAATACTGTTACCTACTGAATTCTGAATTATTTTGATGTATTATTTATTAAGTCAGTTCAATTTAGATACCTAGAATCAAGATGCTACCAATTAGGTAGGATATTAATCAAATTAATTTTACATTGTTATTTTGTCACTTCCGGTCTTTTCACACATGAATAGCATTTAGTAGCAATGTTATCGTTTATTTTACAAATTACTGTAATAATTTGCCAGCTAACTCTTATTTATGAAGAGTATTGTGTTCAAACGATTATAGCGTTTGGAACATCTGGACTTCCGGGCCTCTGGTGTCACGTTGAGATTTATTTGCCTAGTTGATAATGGAAACACTTTGTGTTTTTGCAATTTTTGATATAATTAGGTAATTTATGGTTCTTTGGGGTGAGTGTTGACATTTTAAAATACTAGCTAGACCCCGTGATTTCACCTCGTTCGTTTTTTTTTATAATGTTCTTTTCAAAAACTTTGTGTTGACAACAACGAATATCCAAAATAAGAATTATTAGTTACTAGCGACCCGCTCCGCTCGCACGGCTATATTATGCATGTATTATTTATACATATAAACCTTCCTCTTGAATCACTCTATCTATTAAAAAAACCGCATCAAAATCCGTTGCGTAGTTTTAATGATTTAAGCATACAAAGGGACATAGGGATATAGGGACGGCGAAAAGTGACTTTATTTTATACTATGTAGTGATGATGATAGTGATGATAGTGATAGTGATAGTGATGATAGTGATGCGCATATCTACATACATTTTGGCATCTATTTTAAGGGTTATACCCTAAGGGTAAAAACGAGACTCTTTCACTAAGACTACACTGTCCATCCGTCTGTCTATCTTTTACCTGTATATCTCATGAACCGTGATAGCTAGACAGTTCAAATTTACAGATGATGTATTTCTGTTGTCGCTATAACAAGAAATAAAAACAGAATATAATGGTATAGAACCCTTCGAGCGCGAGTCCGACTCGCACTTGGCCGGTTTTATTTATATAGATTAACAGATTTTAGGTTTTTAGAAAAGTTTATGCTAGCTTTTTTTAGTTCCAAACAAATGTGTTAAAACTATTTCAGATCACTTCTTTACAATGTTTTCTTTGTAAAAAAAACATTACAAATCAAGTAATAAATCTATTAGGTCACATTTACTTCGTTCAACCGATAAATCTAAGTACAAGCATCCACAAAATTGTCACCCAGTTCAAAAAATAAAATATACGTTCGTCCATATATCGTTGCAACGTTATCTCCAGTAATGAGATCACCCATAGCATGATAGATAAAAAGATTTATGAAGGGATAAATAGAGAGATAGTTATATATGGAACAATGCTAGACAACCTTCTGTTGATAACCTATCTTTTTCTTTATCTATCAAAATAGTGAAACGTGAGAGAACTCTATTAAAGAAGATTTTTTGATAAAGTTATTGAGGACTACGTTTTTCTTTTTACAAGCTTTTATTTAGTTTCACCTGTCCTGTTTGTCATCAAATATTGTTTCTGTTTGTTTTCTTATTGGTATTGTGTGATACATTTCAGCTACCAGCAAGCCAGCAGCTAGTTTTGGAGGTATTTACTTATTTATTTCAAAGCTCCTAGGTCTAGAATTTCTTTAATATGACTATTTGATGATGTTCAGAGTGAAATACGTCTTAACAAAATAGCTTATTTATAGGGAAATATTAATGGAATGTTCACAAAATAGATATTTATAAAGATACATAATGCATCGGCCTATGCACTATGTTTGTCGATTGTTTTTTCATTTTTTTAGTTAATTTTTCACCGTGTTACATTTATTGCGTAAGTAACCTTTGTAATTATTATAGTTATGTATGTACTTACCTATGCATCAAATTTTTTTTATAAAAATTTAATGCAATACGGCTTAAGGTTTAAAATTTTAAAATTAAGTAATACCGTAATACCTAGTATGGTTCAAATTAATATTATTATTTTCTTACAATAATATCAAACATAATATGTAAAATACACAGTTATTTATTAATATTTCTGATCTCTGATTGACACGTCAAGTAGGTAAGCTTAAAGAATTCGGGCTTAATTTCCACTTACTAAAGCTCGTAACGACATAATACACATTTACTCAGCCAGGTTCCTACAGTCATCTTCAAGAACCAACTAACATTGTCCTTATCTATCCCTGAAGCTACGGGCAGTTCTATCACAATGACGTCCACATTATAGAGCTCATTGTCCAACTGGCACGCATAGTTTAACATTCAGGGGTGAAGACAGGACAATAAGGGATCGGTCTTTGTGCAATCTTTAATCGGAGTTGTTGCTAGAGTCGCGGTTAAGGTGTATTTTGAAATGGCTATGTAGTTAGAATTTGCAGGTAAATTTTCACACCTTGGTAGTTGAATATTCATTATACTATCTTCTATTTTCGCTCCAAATAAATACGTAATTGTTACAGTAAGAACAAGCAGATGATATAGTCCTCCAACTCCAAGTAAATACCTTATTACAGAAGAACAAGCATATGAAATAGTTCTTCTTCATCTCCCAAAGTGAGATTCGGATTAGGTACCTACAACTACTTGCGTCCTTCGCAAGTAGTTGTAGGTAATCCGAATCTGTTGCTATAAATTCATAATAAATAATTTATTTCAAAAACTTGATTCTAAAGTAATAAGACATTACATTACATTTACTAAGCAATAGTATAAAATAAATATGAACTGAAGCTTGTTAATCATTGAGCTCCCGGCGTTCAAACTATGTGAAAATCTTATTAGAAGTCAGAGTTCTTCCGTCTATTTTATAACTTTATTACCTTTCTATACCTATTATTATGGCACTTGCAACAATTTATTTTCATCACGTTGCATCGGTCGCCGCGTCGTCCCTCGTATTGCATCCAGAAAGTCAGTCTAATTATTTTCCTTGATCGCACATTGACTGTAACAGGGGCCTACTTTGGATATTCAGATGTTATCAACATCCACTCTATTGTGAGGTGAGTAGTCATGTACTTTACAGGGCTGTGACAATACAGCTTTAATAGTCATGTAGCGAACTGACTGACTGTCTGTTCGATGGAAATGTTTGCGATAGGTTATTGCGATATCTAAACTCGTTCTATTCCATCAAATACAACAAAATCATTATTTTGGAAAAAGGACGTGATTTCGAGACTCTTTAACCCTTAATCGAATGGAAATACTTTTTTAAAGATAAATAAAAACTGAAACCGGTTCTTAGGTGACTTTAGTGAGTAGATTTCAAATTTTATGAAAAAAACTTAGAAAAGTGGGGGGATAGGGGGGTTTTGCGGTGGGAAATAATTTCCCATTATTCATAACGGCATTGCAAAATGTCATCAAGTGGGAAATAATTTCCCATCATTCAGTACAGGTATTGTTTGTGTTTCAAGAACTTTACTACTATTTTATACTAGTTCCCCACCCTGCTTTGCTTTTTATTTTATGAATGTAAGAAAAATATGTAACATGCAATTCTAAAATTAAACATTGTTAAGGTTATTGTACTATAGTTTTTAATTACTTAAGTACAAAAATACAAAACATCAGATAAAAGTATTCAAATTATTCTATTAGTCTATGTCCATGGAGTGTTAATAAAAAAAGAATAAAAGACACGTCAAATTATTTTTTATTTAGGTACCTACTCGATTTGTTGATTTGGTCAGTATCAAAAAAGTTAAATTTAAAGGTGTTGCAAAATCATTAAAAAATTTAATTAGGTAGGTACATCACGAAAAACAACTAGGGTAAAAAACTTTCATTAAGTTCCAACTTTCAGAATCATAATAAATTCAAAACACCTTAGGTTAGGTAGGTACCTACATGTTTTTTTTCCATGAACGGACATACTTTTATTTTTTATATATGTTTCAGATTTTTTTGAAGCCAGGAGCAAATAATGGGAAATTATTTCCCACTAACTCAAAATGCAAACTCTCCAAGAAATCTTATTGTTTTCTAAGTTCTATTCCAGCTAAACGTTTAGAAAATAAGTCTAGTTTACAACAAAGTTACGTATACTCATTTACCAGAATTTTTTTTCACAAAATTTCAATAAATCTGACGAGAATGGGTATTTTTGGGAAAAATCACAACTATTGAATTTGAAATTGACATACTACATCACAATTACAATTTCTGGACAAATGTTGCCATTTATCAGGTACATAAAAGTTCCAAAATTATTGTCCTCTATGGTTGACCTTCCTAGGTGTTACCATACAACAAAAAAAAAGAATTTGTTTCACCTGAGTAAGTGGGAAATTATTTCCCAGTATTTGATTAAGGGTGTGATTGGTCACAACCAATATAGGTACCGATTTGTAACCTTATCAGAGTAATTCGGACTGCTTCAGCGTATAGGAAGCCCATAGTAAAACGTCACGGCTTAGCCTCGGCGATGCGCTAGGTCAGGTTTAGCTACATCTTCGCGGCTACAGTTCGTATGAAAAAAAGGCAAGTTAAAACTATCTATCTAATAATTAGATCAGTATAGTAAAGGAATTAATCTAAGCTAAGTCCTAACAGGCAAGATACCTAGTAGATATTTCACCTACTTATACTAATACTTATAAAAACAGTGTACTTAGAAATTGTTTTGTTATACCTCATACGTATACCTATTATTTACTTACAACCTAACAGTTTTGTTTGTCTGTGACACAAGCTTCTCCCAATGATGTCACACTCATTGTTGACGACACGGTCCAATAACTGTGCACACCATCGTTTTTCTATAACTATTGTCTATATTCTGAAGTATTTACAATGTATGGATGATTTGTTTGAATTTGAATGAGTAAGGATGGAATTTAGGTTACTAGTGATCTACCGCTTTATGTAAGTGTAGAGCAAAGGTGCCCAAACGGTCGATCGGGAGAGGTTTTAATGTCGGCCGAGGATTATTTAAAAATTAATACACTTTGTACCCAATATAGTTTTACTTATATTTTTTTTCTTTTATAAATATTTGGTGGGCTTAACCTTTTATCTCTCTTTCTTTCTTATCACTACATAGTATAAAACAAAGTCGCTTTCTCTGTCCCTATATCCCTTTGTATATGCTTAAATCTTTAAAACTACGCAACGGATTTTGATACGGTTTTTTTTAATAGATAGAGTGATTCAAGAGGAAGGTTTATATGCATAATACGTGTATAATATAGCCGTGCGAAGCCGGGGCGGGTCGCTAGTAAGATATTAATTATTGCTAGGTTGATCTCCAAAAAAGTATGGGCGCCTCTGGTGTAAAGATTTATCTACTTAGATAAACCTTTTATTATTATGAAGGAACATGACAAACAACAATCTCTCAATAATAAAACGAAGGGTGGTGACAAAAACATTTCTATTAACGACCCAAAAAGTATATTTAACACAACAACTGTATCAGCTAACTTCACTGCAGGAACTAAGCATAACTCATTCGATTAACGCAATAAGTAGGAAGGTACTTTATTCATACGTCTGCGGGCATTTAACTTTAACCATCCAATTAAAAAAGAACCAGTGTTTAAACTTTAATGTTCTTCTACATAGATCTTATAAGGTTGGTTAATGGTTTTTATAAAGCATCGTCATGACGCTGTAAAAGTGTTATCCTATTCTAATATGACTAATTGCAGGATTAATTGACAATGGGTTAATTAGTGAGTGCGTTGGTGTTTGAGGTTAAATATTGTAATAGACGTGAAAGATTAGGCTTTATAGATGACTCCTGGGATGAAGGTGGTATATTTCATGGGCAATAATATATCCAGTGAACTGGCAGATCAACAGATACAGATGGAATACCAATTAGCTGAACCCCACGTGACCCACTGTCCGACTGTACCTACATGACGTCGATTCATACATTTTCATTATGGCGCCATCTGTCTGCCAGTTGATTCAATGATAGTAATTTTAGAACTCTATGGTGGGTTTGCAGTTCTGAATCCGACCGTACCTAGGTACCTACTTACTTACCTACCTAGTTAATTTCATATACCTAAATCTCATGTGCCTAAATATAGGTGAGGCGTATGTGCAAACATTCCTACTTGCGCCGATGAGTTTTAGTGGGTAAACCTCTGGCCGCCCACCATCTCAGGCCAGCAGGGAGCCCCACACAACCCCGCCGCCGCTCGCCCCGGAGCGGTGGGACGGTGCATAAGGCGAGTGAGGAACCGGTGGAATTTTTAGTAGGTCCTTTTGGCCGTCTTCTACCTTCAGACAAAAGGGAATTTCACATACCCTCGCTGCTACACCGGGAGCAGCAGCGTGATGATGATGACTGAGCGCATTTTGGTCTGGTAAGAATACGATTTTTACTAAAGTCCATTGTTACGTTATAAAGAAGATCTAGGTAGACCTAGGCTAAAATTCTAATTCTTCTAATTTAGGAAAAAACAAAACCTAAAGATAATGACTAAAGAACTTACACTAAAATTAAACAATATATTATTTTACGTATTAGAGATTGATATGATACGATTTATCTACGGTCTACCTATTCACTTGCTCTTAATTCACTTTGAGTGATACATCATTTGAAAGAAATCATGCCGCCCGCTGTGTTAGCGCAGCATTGTAATTTGTATTGTAAGCGCCGATGTCTATTTGTAATCGATAGATCTTTTTTTATTCAAATAACAGATGTAGGTAATTGGGTAGGTATTTAAAACTTTGCGTGTATTTATGTGAAAAAATCTGACGACCTAAATAAAAGATCATTTAGGTACAATACAATTAAATCCTCTAAGTTTTATTAATAATAAATATGTAATATATTTACTTGCCAAATCTCTGAAATGTTTGCATAAAAATGATTACTTGATATTATTATGAATAATTTTAAATCCTGAAAAAAATGCATAAAATCATACATGTGCTGCCATCTCTGTTTAAGTAGTTGAACTAATGAAAATGGAGCGACAGTACCGCCATCTATTATCGAATAGAAAAGAACTTTCTGTCACTAGATGTCGTTGTAAAGAAAAGCAAACTATTCACTCCGCGACTTTCTGTAGCTTATTAAAAATGTCGTGCCGTGAATGGGAGCTGTGAAAGAACTGACTAAAACGTCACTGTCACTTTTGAGTTGTCAGAGAACTGTCAATGTCAAACTTTATTTTTCGTTTTTCGTCAACAATAGAAAGAAACTGTGAGTTTTCTTCTGTTGCTATAAATAATTTAACAATTTTAGTAAATAAAGAACTATCCAAAACAGAGATTATACTGGCTTCAAAGCATTTGTCAATATATTCGAAAGGATGAAGCTGTTTTCTACAGGAAAAATGCAACTCACATAAACGTAAACAAACAGTTACAAAATCTATTTTTGACTTTTGCATGATGAATTCGTTGAGACTGATGGTTTTAAAACAACAAGAAGGCTATTTTAGACTGCTATACAACATTTTAAACTACCGATTTCTGCCTATAATTAGCTACACCACAACTGTTGACACAATGGATGTTCTAACAACTGAATTGCTACAGAAGCCTAGATATAAAGTTCAGAGCTTACAAGACACACCAAACTTCAGTATTCAACGCTTCTCAGACACAAATCCAAAACCTAGTGTCACTACAATGACTGATGAAGAACTAGAAGAAAATATAGAGCAGTTACTATTAAAAAATAAAGACAAACAAGTTGAGCAGATAATCAACGAATGCATTGCCAGCCGTAAACTAATAAGTGACAAGTTAATAAAGATATTATTCAAACGCTATTCTAACGCAGGGCGGACTGATATTGTGTTACTATTACAACAATACAGTTCGAATCTATCCCCTATTATGTATAGGAGAAATGGGGAGTTTTCACACTTTTATGCCAAAGCTCAGTGTTTACGAGGTAACTCTGATAAGGGATTATCTATATTAAAAGACTGTTACAAAAAATATATCAATTTTCGGAGTTTTTACAGGTACTTACACTTAATTTTAATGGTTTTATTAATCTAATAACCTAGTTATGTTATAAATGGGAAAGTTTATGTTTTTGTTAACATTTTCATGCCAAAAATAAGTGCTAAACCATTTGCTATGGAGCTTGGTATAATGAAGATAGTTAAAGACCTGGAATTACAAAGTTACTCATATCATTGAGACGATTTTGTTTTAGTAAGATCTATTAATTTTCTGGTGATCTCTATGGTGGTTAGCCAATTTAGGGGTCACCAGGAAAGTTGTGGGTTCGATTCCCTCAAACAGATATTTTTGTACTGATATTTCTTTCTGGTAACAAATATTCGTAAGGTATTTCCAAAAAGAAGTAAGTATATAAGTATTATATCCGTTATCTTGTCACCATAACACAAGCCTAGTTGCATAACTTGAGATTAGATGGCGCTTTGTGCAACGTTCAGCAATGTTTCTATTTTATTTATTACTAGCGACCTGCTCCGGCTTTGCACGGCTATATTATGCATGTAAACCTTCCTCTTGAATCACTCTATCTATAAAAAAACCGCATCTAAATGCGTTGCATAGTTTTAAAGATCTAAGCATACATAGGGACAGACAGCGGAAAGTGACTTTGTTTTATACTATGTAAAGATATCAGCATACAGTGGAATTTAAAATAAATTTTCCTAAATATTTTATTACAGAGTGTTGTTCCGAGAGTTGATACAAGATTCAGTACAAAACAGATCGGAAGCTTCATTAGTAGTATTTAAGAAGTATGTTATAGAATTCAGTGAGGAATGGGAGGAGCATTATCCATTGGTATGTTTATGGCATATCTGCTGGTCAAGTTCTTGGTATTCCGATCAGATGTTGGCTGATGAATTGTGGGATTCCTCGGAACCTTTAAGGACTGTTTTACAAAAGAAGTAAGTTAATATTTTTTTATCAACAGTAATATTATAATATAAAGAAAGAATGAAAGAAATCATTTATTTGGATTTGGACATTCATTTATTGTTTGTTTGTGACGAATAGGCTCTGAGACTACTAGACCAATTTAGATGAAACTTGGTGTGAAGATAGCTGGAGATCGGGATTAACACACAGGCTACTTTTTATCCCGATATTCCCACGGAATCGGGAGTTGCGCGGGTGAAACCGAGGAGCGCTGCTAGTCTATTATATGCAGAGCTACCTAACTACCTATACTGCTGGTCTGCTTGGAGTCACAGAAAACAAGGAAGTAACAGGCTATATAGTTGTCCTGTCTCTTTATAATGTCTCACTTTGGTAGGAGGCCTGTTGCTGAGTACTCAGATTATAAACATACATAGGTTTTAATTTTGACTTTTCTTAGAAAAGGTTGAAGCCATTTTGTAATCTTTATATCGCATCTCGCGTGAACGCCTGGACCATTTCGGTAATTCTTTTTTTGTTGTGTTTGTTATTGTCAGGAAGAAGCTCTTATGAAAAAAAAAGAACGCGGTTGAAACCACGGGGCGCAGCTAGTATGTTATAACTTTCTTCCTTTTTATCAACTGACTTCCTTCCTTCTTTCTTTTTCTTTCTTATAGACTTACCTACTAATTTTTACTTGCTCCTTTTATCTGCCTAACCCTTTAACCCTTTTTGCCATAATCAGATTTGAACTTCATAAATTTAACTTGACTAGATATTGTAGGTATTTATTATTATTAAGAGCCTTTCCCACTGCAGGGCAAAGGCCTATCTACTTTTCTTCCATTGATCACGATATGTCGCCATTGCACACCAATCATTCCTATAGGAGTCAAAATCATCTCGCCATCGTCGCCTTGGTCTGCCGCGTGGTCGTATCCCTATGGGGGACCATTCTGTTGTTATTTTAGCCCATCGTTTATTAGCCCATTTTAGGTATAGGTACTGTGAATACAATACAATCAAATAAAGTATTATTATTTAAATTTTCAGGGTAGCAGCGTTAAGTATAACAGCGTTAAAGATAGACTTCAATGAAGATGCCGTCATCAGAATGTTGCAAGGACTACTCAAATATCAAATGATGGCGGAGTATAGAACCGTTTTACAAGTTTTATTTGAATATAAGTGTAAGTATTCGCTCCAATAATGTAAGCTATGATAGTTATTAATACCTTGTAGCTACCAAACTTACCGACATAGCTCTCAGGATTGGCAAGCTAAAGTGGCAATGGGCAGGTCATATAGCTCGCAGAACTGACAACCGCTGGGGAGTAAAGGTTCTCGAGTGGCGGCCGCGATGCAACGCGAAACGGAGTGTTGGGGGACCAGCTGCCCGGTGGACCGACGACATTGTGGTGGTCGCGGGTAGTCGGTGGATGGAGGCGGTTCTGGACCGCTGTTTGTGGCGTCGTATGGGGGAGGCCTAGCAGTGGACGTGTTTGGGCTGTTGATGATGATGATGATGAGCTACCAAACTAATTTTGATTGCTATAGCTATTGATACTACAAAAGTGGTTACACCCGCGTAAGTCCTGATTCGTATAGAATATCGGGTTAAAATTAACCTATGTTACTCCCAAGATTTCAGTGTATACTGATACCAAGTTTCATCATCAGTCATAGGACGTCCACTGCTGAACAAAGGCCTCCCCCAAAGACTTCCAGAGCGAGCGGTCGCATGCTCTCTGCGTCCAATGACTTCCCACGACCTTTATTAAGTCGTCCGTCTACCGTACCTCGACTTTCATTCTGAAGGTCGTTGGTTCAAATCCCGGCCGGCCGTGCACCAATGTTTTTTCTTAAAAAAAAAAAATGTGCGCTAATTGACATTGCTCTTACGGTGAAGGAAAACATCGTGATGAAACCTGCGGCTTAGTTGACTCCAGAAGTATTGAAAAGTTCACTCCTCTGGACATGGTCGACTAAGCTGAGAGGGTAGTAGGTGCTGGGCAAGCCTACTCCATCTTCACGCAAAAAGGACCCAATTAAAAAGGGTCTAATCGCGGAAAACAGCCCGTATACAAGTACAAGTCGTCCGTCTATCTAGTCGTAGGCCGTCCCGCGCTGCGCTTTTCATTACAAACAAACAAGTTAAATGTTTTTCGATAGATTTAGTATAGAATAATTAAGCCTATTTATCTCGATAGTCATAATGGAACGAAAGAGCACAGGTAGTATAGAAATACGTTACAAAATTCGTCATGCCGTGATTCAAACCTTGACCCCTCGTCTAGGCGCAACAAATGCGTTGAAAAATTATTCAATTTTGTCTTATCTGACTTGTTTGTGTCATATAACTATGTTAATTAAATAGTAACTTACTTAGTTTGAGTGACAGACATATTTATCCTTGTTTAAACGTGAAAGTAAATAATATTACATTTCGAAAATATTTTTCACAAAAACACTATCTTCAAGGATTTCCGCAGGAAACAAAATATACCTAACCATACGTAGAATTCAGTAGCGCATAATGTAGTGCTTCCTTACTCTGTCTTTGGATAAGCACAGCACAGTACCGACATCAGTACGACGACCTCTGTGGCGCGTCGGGCGAACACCCGACTGCGACGCAGAAGGTTGCGGGTTCGATTCCCGCCGGGAACAAGTATTTATGCTGACCATAAATTCTTGTTTCTAGTTCTGGGTGTTTCCTATATGTATAATATGTATATATTTACAAAAAAAAAAGTATATAAGTAGTTTATCCGTTATCTGGCACCCATAACACAAGCATTAAGTTGCTTAGCTTGGGGCTGGATGGCGATGTGTAATATGTCCTGAAATATTTATTTATTTATTTACATGGTGTGCATTTTCCATTCTCGTCGTGGCACCAATGTTAGTTTAATTTTTATACTGCGTGGTCTGGGCTATCTGGAAATATTTAAAAAAATGCGTCTTCAAAAATTCCAACCGAGATGGTGCGCTTCCAATTGCGCCACTCGGTCAAGATAAAGTTGAAGGAGGTAATAGGTAGAGCGTCTTATTAGGATAGCGTTGGTTACTCTTAGGCTTACATCAAAATTTCATTTTTTACTTTTACCTGCGTAACTCCCGATACCATAGGAATATCGGGATAAAAAGTAATAAAGCTATTGCATCGTGCGAGCTTCGTACAGTCGTACCATATACCTACATACATACACGTTAAGCGAACGCTCGGGCGAGCTACATGGTAGGCGGAGTGGGGGGTGTTAGGTTTTATTTTCGTTACGGAATTTCTTGATAGAGCCGCGCTCAAAGCCCGCGATAAAAGCTATCAATGTATACGAAGTTTCATCAAAATAGGTCCAGTAGTTTCGGAGCCTCTTCGTTAAAAACAAAAAAAAATCTTTCCTCTTTTTATATATGAAAAAAGAGGAAAGATTCGACGAAGATTTGACGACCCAGTTGGCACAATGGTCACCATGCCGGACTGCCAAACACAGGGTCGCGGGTTCGATTCCCGCCTCAGACAAGTATTTATGCTTAGATATTTGTCTGTGGTCTGGTTGTTTCTATGTATTATAAGTATATATTTACAAAAGAAAAGTATTTAAGTAGTATATCCGTTGTCTAGCACCCATAACACAAGTCTAGCTACTTAGCTTGGGGCTAGATGGCGATGTGTGGAATGTCCTGCAATATTTATTTATTTATTTATATATGTATTAATGTAGATATTGATATTCGTGGAACTCTGTATGGGCTTTCTGTTGCTAAGTAACTTGTTTGAATAATTATGTATTAGCTGTTGAGTTTCCTAATAATTAAATAGACAGCGAGAGACGATCAAGAAACAATGAAACGTGTCTAACTGTCCATCTTTGCTCGCTGTGATAAGAACTGTATCTAAAGTCTGGCTTTCTGTAGTAACCACAATGTAGGATAGGTGCTAACAAACCATCCTATTATACTGCTAATGACCGTTAGCGTTTGGAAACTTACATCGAACTTATAAATTGGCACAAATTGATAAACTATTGACTGTTGAATCATAATTTTACGTTTTGTGCCATTTTGCAGAACCACCAGCTCCATTCCGTGATAATCGTATTATTGTTTTCGTATTTAGGTACTTAGATTGTGTCAGAAATGGAGATGGTAATGTATTCTTGTTTGCCAAGATTGATAATTTCTGTGTGCTAATTTTGGCCTCCTATTCCACTTATAATTGCGTAGGTTCCTATTCTTTGCGTCGCCAATGTTGGTTGGAGTTCTGCAGGAACAACACGTAGACTTTTTCACCTGATATTTACAGTAAAATCTTCTTATTTCTTTCTGCGGCCTTGATTCCATCTCTATTTGGGTTTCGGCTCTCCTAATCGTGTTTCTCCAAAGTTTATGGTTCTGGATCGTGATTGGGTCAATATCGTTAGTTTCTAAGTCGTACTTAATTTTCGACATCAATGTATTTCGGAATCTCCCACGCTTTCTCGGTTTTTTGGCGAGTCTTCTTCTTCTTCGTGTCGATAGCTCAAATCAAAGGGGGAATTGACGAAGTAGGGTCAGATCTGCCCACTCCAGTGTACTGCCAGGTCTATGGCGTTGTTATTAGCTGACATCAGGTCAGCTAATGTACATCTATTAGGGCTGGAGGGAGGGGCAGTTCAAGAGGTGGAGCATAGTTTGCCTCGAAGTCGCACTGGCGATAACATTACCTAAAAATATTATACTTATATAACACGAACGCGAGATTTAATCAGAATAGCCATAAAGAAATAGGTGTAGGTATGTTTTTATGGGACCAGACTGACCATCATACCACCCTGTCACACTAGTGTGGTGGTTAGGAATTCTATTTCTTAACTGTCACACTAGTGTGACAGAAAGCAAAAGTTTACAGTTTGTACGAAGATTACATAGAAATGTCTTAAAAACTAAGCTAGGATGTGTGCCTTCGGAACGCGCCCACCAATGAGAAGAAGGCACAAGAAACTCATGGGGTTATAAACAGTATGTTGGCTTAAGGACCAACAAACATACAAAAGAAAGCTACATTTTATCAGACAGACAGAGTCGCATCGCTCTGTTTTGTTTATTGCCTAAACTAATTAAACTGTAATCAGTCACAATAATTATTTTGTTTAATAACAAACATAGTCGCAGTCAAAGCAAAGTTACGTACGACTGGATTAAACTAATATTTGACGATGTGTTTAACTATCAAGTGACCTCTTGAACTTCAAACTTACTTACTTACATTGTGTTAGATTAGAATTAATTACTTTTAATTTACGTAGGTATCATATAAAAAAACTACTGTAACTTTTTTGGATTTAATATTTTTCACTTTTAAAAATTCTTAAAGTCATCACGAGACCGATTTTTGATATCTAAACATATAAAATTGTAAATAAAATAAATAATAAATACTTAAATAAATAAATATTGCAGGACAATCCACACATCGCCATCTAGCCCCAAGCTAAGTAACTAGACTTGTGTTATGGGTGCTAGACAACGGATATACTACTTATATACTTTTCTTTTGTAAATATATACTTATAATACATAGAAACAACCAGACCACAGACAAATATCTAAACATAAATACATGTCTGAGGCGGGAATCGAACCCGCGACCCTGTGTTTGGCAGTCCGGCATGGTGACCATTGTGCCAACTGGGTCGTCAAATCCTCACCCAATTCTCAATCAATCAATCAATCAATCCTGACTGTTTTAAGCTCAATAAGCTTTAAGCTCAATAAAATGGACGGACGGGTTTAAAATTTGGCATGGCTTCCACTAAGAAAGGGCTCTCGGGAAAAGGGCTAAGAAAAAAGGAAGGAGAATAGGGTTAGACTTACCCTCAAAATAACTTACTTAATAAATCACTACATCACTACATAGTATAAAACAAAGTCGCTTTCTCTGTCCCTATATCCCTTTGTATGCTTAAATCTTTAAAACTACGCAACGGATTTTGGTGCGGTTTTTAATAGATAGAGTGATTCAAGAGGAAGGTTTTTAGATATAATACATGCATAATACAGCCGTGCGAAGCCAGGGTGGGTCGCTAGTAAATAATGATATATAAATATTGCAGGACAATCCACACATCGCCATCTAGCCACAAGCTAAGTAACTAAACTTGTGTTATGGGTGCTAGTCAACGGATATACTACTTATATACTTTTCTTTTGTAAATATATACTAATAATACATAGAAACAACCAGACCACAGACAAATATGTAAGCATAAATATTTGCCTGAGGCGGGAATTGAACCCGCAAGCCCGTGTTTGGCAGTCCGGCATGGTGACCATTGTGCCAACTGGGTCGTCAAATCCTCACCCAATCCTCAATCAATCAATCCTGACTGTTAAAACAAAGCACAGCTCAATAAAATGGACGGACGGGTTTAAAATTTGGCATGGCTTCCACTAAGAAAGGGCTCTCGGGGAAAGGGCTAAGAAAAAGGGAAGGAGAATAGGGTTAGGTAGACTTACCCTCAAAACAACTTGCTTAATAAATCACTACATCACTACATAGTATAAAACAAAGTCGCTTTCTCTGTCCCTATATCCCTTTGTATGCTTAAATCTTTAAAACTACGCAACGGATTTTGGTGCGGTTTTTTTTAATAGATAGAGTGATTCAAGAGGAAGGTTTTTAGATATAATACATGCATAATACAGCCGTGCGAAGCCGGGGTGGGTCGCTAGTAAATAATAATATATAAATATTGCAGGACAATCCACACATCGCCATTTAGCCACAAGCTAAGTAACTAAAATTGTGTTATGGGTGCTAGACAACGGATATACTACTTATATACTTTTCTTTTGTAAATATATACTAATAATACATAGAAACAACCAGACCACCGACAAATATGTAAGCATAAATATTTGCCTGAGGCGGGAATTGAACCCGCAAGCCCGTGTTTGGCAGTCCGGCACACGGTGACCATTGTGCCAACTGGGTCGTCGCGTTTAAAAGCTAGGCATGCACGTAAAGCAAGCATTTATAAATACAGATAGTGCCTGCTTTACTTAAAAATGATTAAGTACCTAAGTATTTGGAGTAGCCCCTCATAAAATCGTTTTTTTTTTCTTGCAGTGAAGAACAGAGATATCCGTGGATGTACAGAAATCATTCGCAACTGCGAAGTGCTTGGCATCTCTGTATCCTCAGACCAGCAAGGGAAGTACATCAAACTACTCATCTTTGGTCACTCACAGCCAGATAGCAAACAACCTAAACCTCCATCTAAAGAATTTAAGTTGAAATTCTAGTGAGTATTTTATATAAACTGTAAATAATGTAGATTAAAATGAGTAGAAAAATTTGTAGTTTTATTTTTAGTAAATACTAGCGAATGGCGCGGGTTCGCAAGGCATAATATGCATGTAAGCGTTTTCAAAAAAAAAAAATGTACCATGTCTGAAATTATAACCAGATTTTAAATATCACATTTTTGGTGATTTTTAGATTAGGATATTATCAATTATGATATTATATTCTATTTTATCAAACGATATTTATTTTCTTTAAAATTAATCTATGTTTACGAGATTCCTTAAATTCAACTAGCCCCGTGGAAAAAAATTACAGTTTTGTGACTGTCTTAAAATTTAAAAATCTACTAACCATAACTTTCAAGAAAATATTATTAATTTAATTTTGTAATTTTAATTTTGCAATAATACATGTATTATACATATAAACCTTCCTCTTAAATCACTCTATTAAAAAATCCGCATCAAAATTTGTTGCGTAGTTTTGACTAGCGACCCGCCCCGGCTTCGCACGGCTATATTGTGCATGTATTATACATATAAACGTTCCTCTTGAATCACTCTATCTATTAAAAAAAACCGCATCAAAAGCCGTTGCGTAGTTTTAAAGATTTAAGCATACATAGGGATATAGGGACAGAGAAAGCGACTTTGTTTTATACTATGTAGTGAAGATTAAACATACATACATGCATACATAGGGACAGACAGCGGAAAGCGACTTTGTTTTATACTATGTAGTGATAGTGATAGTGAGATAGCATTAAATTGGTGGTAGTTTATTAGGTACAATGTAATTCATTTGCTGAGGACTGAATCCGCGTTAACTTCAACCATATCATCTAATTTCAAAATTTATTCCTTTTGGACAAACTAGTTTCATCAGCAAGAACGTACCAAACAATGTGGGTCGATTTCCGAGCATGAGAACGTCACATTTTGTGGGACCTAATTCGGAAGTCAGTCGAATGTCATATCCGGAAATAACCTGTTTTTCTATCTAAAAAAAGATTAACCTTAATTAACTTATAACAAAACCCATGGACACCTTAACAATTAAAGGTCTTGTTCGAATTATCTTCAACTGAATTATACTATTATAATTAATAGTTTAAAAAAAACTAAAAAAAACACGCTTTAAAAAAAATCCAACTAAAAAAATAGAAAATAAAATTTAATAAATTTGGATTAAGAATATTGTAAATAGTAAGCGTGTTACATTGTGATGCTACACCTTCATTATTTTTCTTTTGCAATCACAATGTAACACGCTTACTATTTACAATATTCTTAATCCAAATTTATTAAATTTTATTTTCTATTTTTTTAGTTGGATTTTTTTAAAGCGTGTTTTTTTTAGTTTTTTTAAACCATTAATTTATTTTATACTTTTTTGTCTATATTACCGAAATATGTTAGAACAGACGAGCCCAAACTCGATGGGGTTGTTTCGTTTCATTGCGAAGTTCCTATGACCACCTTGCAGTTCCATCATCAGACCCTGGTTACCATTGAAAGACAAACTACTCGTCAAGACGATTCTAACGAGCCCAAACCCGATGGGGTTGTGTCGTTTCATTGCGAAGTTCCTATGACCACCTTCCAGTTCCATCATCAGTCCCTGGTTACCATTGAAAGACAAACTACTCGTCAAGACGATTCTAACGAGCCCAAACTCGATGGGGTTGTGTCGTTTCATTGCGAAGTTCCTATGACCACCTTCCAGTTCCATCATCAGACCCTGGTTACCATTGAAAGACAAACTACTCGTCAAGACGATTCTAACGAGCCCAAACTCGATAGGGTCGTTTCATTGCGAAGTTCCTATGACCACCTTCCAGTTCCATCATCAGACCCTGGTCACCATTGAAAGCCAAACTACTCGTCAAGACGATTCTAACGAGCCCTAACTCTATAGGGTTTCGTCGTTTCATTACAGAGTTCCTATGACCACCTTCCAGCTCCATCATCAGATCAGCACCATGTTATCATAATATTGCATTGTCATCGGTCTTTGACAAGTGTGCAAAGTTTGAATTAAATCTGATCATTCTAAGTAGGGCAAAATCGTGCCCAAAGGAGTCGGTTACATACAAACAAGCAAACATACAGGTTAAACTAATAAAAGCGTGTTAATAATTAACTACTATCGCGGGTGTTAATCGCGTATATTTTTAATTTTTATTTCTCTTGCCTCGACGTTTCTACTAATGTTGCAATAGTCATGGTCGCGAAGAGACCTGAAGGCCAATTCTCGTTCTCTTGTTCAAATTACAATATCATTCCGATTGCATTTGGATTGCGTTAAAAATACCCTCAAAGTAGCTCAAAATACCCTTTGCTTTTAGTATAAAAACCATATTTGTTGCATGGCAGTTATAGGTTTTATGCAACAAAAATTTGCTCTAGTGTCATTATCCAGGGAGGAAACAGTCGACTACGTTTGTATGGAGAGAGCGTTTCATCTTAATAAAAAAACACGCTTTAGTAAAAAATCCAACTAAAAAAATAGAAAATAAAATTTAATAAATTTGGATTAATAATATATTGTAAATAGTAAGCGTGTTACATTGTGATTGCACACACCTTCATTATTTTGCTTTTGCGATCACAATGTAACACGCTTACTATTTACAATATTAATAATCCAAATTTATTAAATTTTATTAGCAAGCGTACTCGCGAACGCATCAGCAGGCTCATTCACAATGCAACCCTGTATTTTTAAGCAATTCAAACTATATTTGTAGTAATAACAACAAAGATTAGTAGAAAATATCCTGGACATGATATGCTGACTATTGCTGACCTATAAGAACATGGTTCGTGTGACGAGTTGCGAAAATGACGAGACGCGAAAATGACTATTATAGTTGCGAAAATTACGAGTGGCGTATGAGTGACGAGTTTGCGTTTATGACGAATTGCTACTAATCCTCGGAAAGATGCAATGTAATTTAATAAATTTTATTTACGAGAAATTCCCTTCTGATAATCTCGCCACGAGACGACGCTTATTTTGTTCGGTCAATTATACACGGTGTAACAAGTGGGTGGATTATCGCTTGCTGGGGGTTTAACCATACAGGGGGTATGGTCTGCAATATTTAGTGGTTCGAAAGTTATTTAGACTAAGTGAAATTTTAGTCTAAATTAAATTTAAGCCTAACCCCCTTTTGATTTTTATTAGCTTTTAAATTGCAAGAATGTCACCTACGCTGGTACGGTCACGTCTTGCGAAAACCGGCTAGTTACGTGGGGAACAAATGTCTTACCATAGCGCCTCCGCCGGGCTGTGGCAGACTGGGTAGACCTAAGAAGTGCTGGCTTGACGTCGACGACGATCGACGATCGTGCGAAGTGGAGGCGTAAAAGTAGGAAAGCAGACCCCGGGCCTCCGAGAGGGAGAAACCGGGAACATCGCTCGGATGATGATAGACTAGCTTTTTTCCGCGATTTCGTCCGCGTATGTCAAAAATGCTTCTAAGGAATCACATTGTCCCATACAAACTTTGCCCCCCTTTTTCACCCCTTAAAGGGTAAAACTTTGGAAAATCTTTCTTATCCGATGCATACGTCATACAAAGAACACACCCTCCAAGTTTCAGGTCTCTACGATCAGCGGTTTAGGCTGTGCGTTGATCCGTAGCATCACCTCGCGGTTTCACCCGCTTAAGTCCCGATCATGAAATGTCGGGATAAAAAGTAGCCTATGTTACTCGCAATGAATCAATGTATCCTCATACCAAGTTTTATTAAATTCTGTCCAGTAGTTTCGGAGCCTATTCAATGCAAACAAACAACCAAATCTTTCCTCTTTATAAAATTACTAGCTGCGCCCCGCGGTTTCGCCCGCGTAAGTCCTGATCCCGTGGAAATATCAAAATAAAAAGTAGGTAACCTATAGCCTTCCCCGATAAATGGACTATGCAACACAGAAATATTTTTTCAATTCTAACCATTAGTTCCTGAGATTAGCGCGTTGAAACAAACAAACAAACTCTTCAGCTTCTTAATATTAGTAAAGATACTAGCTGCACCCCACGGTTTCACCCGCGTAAGTCCCGATCCCGTGGGAATATCATAATATAAAAGTAGCCTATAGCCTTCCTCGATAAATGGACATACCGACACAAAAATATATTTTCAATTCGAACCAGTAGTTCCTGAGATTAGCGCGTTAAAACAAACAAACAAACTCTGCAGCTTTATAATATTAGTAGTACCTATACATAAGTATTATAAATTAAAATAGTAAACAAATGGATCAAATTGTACATCCTACTTTTTAAGGTAAAAGTAAGGTCAATACAATAATGTTTACAATATTTCGGCTTTACAAAAATTTGCTAGAAACATTTACCTACTTACTACGCCACTACGTATCCATTCCACTACGTATGTTGATTCTATCAATTTGCTGCTAAGTGACAATGACGCATTCTTTGTGATGAAAAATAACAGATATTATGTAATGAATATACTTAAATAATCTTCTAAAGAAGGAAAAACAAAAAACATTTATACATATAAAATGATTTGTCCTGACTGACTGACGGATCAACGCACAGCTTAAACTTTTGATCGTATAGAGAAACTTGGAGGGTGTGTTCTTTGTATGACGTAGGCATCCGTTTAGAAAGGATTTTCCGACATTCTACCCTTAAAAGTGTGAAAAAGGGGGCCAAATTTGTATGTGACAACGTGATTCCATGGTCCAATCTAATACTTAAAACTTTCGACTTCTACGCGGATGAACTCGCGGGCAAAGTATACCTACCTACATAAAGGTAAATATAAAAAGAAGTGATTTCTTTGTTGTAGAGTGCACTCTTACAAGGTAACTAGTGCATATAATAATAGTTTTATGGAATAAACCGGAGATAATTAATGTCAAAAATGATGATTTTATCATTTATTTTATCATTGTTATCTATAATTTAATTGCCCGTCACCTTGTTAGTGAAATTACGCATATAGCCTAGTACCTACCTTGTCTTCAGCCTCTTTGAACTTGATTTTAATACCGTAATCTTAATATATATAAATCTCGTGTCACAATGTTTGTCCTCAATGGACTCCTAAACCACTTAACCGATTATAATAAAATTCGCACACCATGTGCAGTTCGATCCAACTTGAGAGATAGGATAGCTTACATCCCGATATTCCCACGGGATCGGGAGTTACGCGGGTGAAACCGCGGAGCGCAGCTAGTAAATGATATGTATAAAATACCTACTTATTACCTACTATAGCTGTCCCGGCAAACGTTGTTATGCCAATTTAGATACAAAAAAATAGGTGTTCCATTTCAATACCTGATTCAAACTTCTGAATACTTTTTATGTTGGTCCTAAATATGATTGACTTGATATCACGAAGTTTTGTCAAAAAAGAATTACTTAGTAAAAATATTTTAAATTTTAGAACTGACCCATAGAACTTTACGGACTACTTCTATAGTAGGTAGGTACGTCTGGCTGGAGCTAATTTAGCTGCGGGTTTTATCACGATGTTTTCCCTTCACGGTAAGAGCGCGCACATTAATTTTTCCTAAGAAAAATCGGCCGGTATTCAAACCCACGAACTTCAAAACCTAAGTACCTACGGTCTGAGTCTGAATTGCAGACCCACCGTAGAGCTCCAATACTACTATAATTAGAATGTTTTCAACTCAAGCAATATTCTAAAGTCTTGCTCGAGTAACTCATTAATTTGTTAGATAAATATTTTTAAAATAATTTTAGAATTCTTCGATACGGTCGGAGTCACCGTATCTAGTTATATACCTATGTGTTGTCATAAAGGCTCATACATCATCACTGTCACTACATAGTTTAAAATGAAGTCGCTTTCTCTGTCCCTATATCCCTATGTATGCTTAAATCTTTAAAACTACGCAACGGATTTTGATGCGGTTTTTTTAATAGATAGAGTGATTCAAGAGGAAGGTTTATATGTATAATACATGCATAATATAGCCGTGCGAAGCCAGGGCGGGTCGCTAGTAATATATAAACAAATTCGCGGCAGTCTTCAAAGGAATCCTGTAATGACGTCAAACTCACGTGATTTAGAAACAAAAAAAGTTCAAATTATGTACCTAAAGGCTTGAGGTAAGTAATCAAAACTTTTTTTGTTATAATTACCTACAAGTTTTGGTATAGAAAAATATTAATTGCTGTCGTAAAATAATTTCAGAGCAGCATTTCATGCGTAAACTGACAGGTTTAGTTACGTAGGTACTGCAATTAATTCAAAAGGTAATTAGATTGCATTAGTTTTCCTTAGCGAGGCTTCCGGCGACTGGGACCGCAACCCACTGGAACCGCGGTCCCGGTTGCCGGATTCATTTATTTTATTATTTTTCTTCCGTCGAGTGGGACCGCTCGCAAATAAACAAAGAAATCAATTGTTCAAGAAAAATAGTACAGTCAAACGAAAAAATGTTTGAAGTAATAATTTAAGAAAAAACTCTTTGATTCAAAAATATCATTGAAAAAGTACGCGAAACCTTTGATTATTTTTAATTAAAAAAAAAGACGTACTTAATTAATTACCTTTATTTTCAAATGTTCAAATTCCTTTTTCAAAATGACACCCATAGAATTTGAGTTCGTTTTAATTAGGAGTGATTGTTGACTGTGATTATTGTATAATACGTATTTATGTGTATATTTTTATTTTATTTTAACGTCTTAGGCTGACTATTATCAAAATATGCAAATAATAGGAGGTTTGTACCAGGGTGTAAGAACAATGTAGGAGGTATACTGTATATATATGAGAGCAAGCCCTTACACACCACCACCACTTTCTGTTACCTACAGTGTGAATTGTATGATGGTAATTGGTTTGTATGTACTAGGCTATCAGAACTTAGTAGAAGGTTAATAGAAAAATCATGCTCGATATATTTGAATTCTTTTTTCAGCTTCTTCAATACCTTTAAGGCCATCACATACAACTTACAGGAAAAAAAAATGAAAGAGATAGAGATAATTTAATAAGTGTGATTTATACCTTCTACTGACTTCTGATTGCCTAGTACTTTTTACAAACTAATGACCATTTTCTACAGCAAAAGTGATGTTAGATTCGTGGCTGATTTATGTAGGTACATAGTTATGTTTATTTCAATAGTTGTTCCAACCCACCCATTAATTGTTTGTAAATTGTTGATTATTTAGTGTATGTTTTGATTGCGTAAATTTTAAATAAGTAACAAGAACGATAATCAAAGAGTGTTTTTTTATATCACTACATAGTATAAAACAAAGTCGCTTTCTCTGTCCCTATGTCCCTAATCCCTATGTATGCTTAAATCTTTAAAACTACGCAACGGATTTTGATGCGGTTTTTTAAATAGATAGAGTGAGTCAAAAGGAAGGTTTATATGTATAATACATGCATAATATACCTAGCCGTGCGAAGCCGGGGCAGGTCGCTAGTATTCTATAAATAAATAATAATTGTAGTAAAAATAAATAATAAAAAAATAATAAGCGCCCTGCGGATCACCCGCGTAAGTCCCGATCCCGTGGGAATATCGGGATAAAAAGTAGCATATGTGTTAATCCAGGTCTCCAGGTATCTAGACCGGGTTTCATCGCAATCGGTCCAGTAGTTTTGCGTGAAGGAGTAACAAACATACATACACAACACACCCACAAACTTTCACATTTATAATATTAGTAGGATTTTTGTACACCTACCTACGGATAAAGGTTGCAGCTGCAGTTTACGTTAAAATAAAAATATGAAACCAACGGTTAAATAGAAATCTTAATTTAATTGAGATTTTCGATTAATTTGTACTTAACAGTAAAGCTTACAATTAAACTATAATTATACTAATAATTAATATCAAAAAGTAGTGATTTCATTATCTTTAGGCTTATGTTCACTTTCGGTGTTCTCCTTGGCCTCTCTTCTGCGAAGACTGAACAACAATCTGTGAACAAAAATACAATTTCATTATTACATCACCATCATCATATAAATATATATAAAACTAGCTGCCCTCCGCGGTTTCACCCGCGTAACTGCCGATCCCGTGGGAATATCGGGATGTAAGCTATCCTATCTCTCAAGTTGGATCGAACTGCACATGGTGTGCGAATTTTATTATAATCGGTTAAGTGGTTTAGGAGTCCATTGAGGACAAACATTGTGACACGAGATTTATATATATTAAGAATAAAGTCACTTTTCGTCGTCCCTATATCCCCATGTCCCTTTGTATGCTTAGATCTTTAAAACTAGCCAACTGATTTTGATGATGATGATTTTTTTAATAGATAGTGTGATTCAAGCGGAAGGTTTATATGTTTAATACATGCATAATATAGCCGTACGAAGCCGGAGCGGGTCGCTAGTTGTATAAAAACAAAGTCACTTCCCGCTGTCTGTCCCTCTATGTATGCTTAGATCTTTTAAACTAGGCAACGGATTTAGATGCGATTTTTAAATAGATAGAGTGATTCAAGAGGAAGGTTTATATGTATAACTAGCTTTTGCCCGCAACTTCGTCCGCGTAGATATCGAAAATTTGAAGTAGATTAGACCAAGACCTTTTTCAGCCCCTTAGTGCTAGAATTTCGGAAAATCTTATCGGATGCCTACGTCATACAAAGAATACACCCTCCAAGTTTCAGGTTTTCTATGATCAACGTTTTAGGCTGTGCGCTGATCCGTCAGTCAGTCATGACAAAGGATTTTATATGTATGCAGACTATCTGCTCCCCGCGGTTTCACCCACGTTATTCCCGATCCCGTGAGAATATCGGGATAAAAAATAGCCTATGTAACACATAGGCTAGTTTTTATCCAGATCACCAGCTATCTAGATACCGAGTTTGATCGCAATCTGTCCAGTAGTTTTTGCGTGAAGGAGTAACAAACATACATATACACACACAAACTTTCACACTTATAGTATATAATATACATATAATATATATGGTGGTTATAGTATGATACATGCATAATATCGCCGTGCGAAGCCGGAGCGGGTCGCTAGTTTTGTATAAAACTGTATGACACACAGTTTATTTTAGGGGACCTATCGTTGAGTCTATAAATAAACGTGATAGATATACATAATATTATCTCTTTTATTCTATAATAGTCAACACAGTAGGTACCTACGATTATAAAGAAGATGGCACCATTCTTATAACATAAGTATAAATTATGTGTTACTATTTTATTAATTTTTATTTGAATTCGTAGAAGAATGTCGCAACGACGCAACATCTTAATATATATAAATCTCGTGTCACAATGTTTGTCCTCAATGGACTCCTAAACCACTTAACCGATTATAATAAAATTCGCACACCATGTGCAGTTCGATCCAACTTGAGAGATAGGATAGCTTACATCCCGATATTCCCACGGGATCGGGAGTTACGCGGGTGAAACCGCGTAGGGCAGCTAGTCTTAATATATATAAATCTCGTGTCACAATGTTTGTCCTCAATGGACTCCTAAACCACTTAACCGATTATAATAAAATTCGCACACCATGTGCAGTTCGATCCAACTTGAGAGATAGGATAGCTTACATCCCTATATTCCCACGGGATCGGGAGTTACGCGGGTGAAACCGCGTAGGGCAGCTAGTCTTAATATATATAAATCTCGTGTCACAATGTTTGTTCTCAATGGACTCCTAAACCACTTAACCGATTATAATAAAATTCGCACACCATGTGCAGTTCGATCCAACTTGAGAGATAGGATAGCTTACATCCCGATATTCCCACGGGATCGGGAGTTACGCGGGTGAAACCGCGTAGGGCAGCTAGTCTTAATATATATAAATCTCGTGTCACAATGTTTGTCCTCAATGGACTCCTAAACCACTTAACCGATTATAATAAAATTCGCACACCATGTGCAGTTCGATCCAACTTGAGAGATAGGATAGCTTACATCCCGATATTCCCACGGGATCGGGAGTTACGCGGGTGAAACCGCGGAGGGCAGCTAGTATTATTATATAGATTGCTATAGGTATTTCTCGATAGCAAAATTTAAAATGCGCAATTTAACAAAAAATATTTTATACCTAACCTGACTAAGGTAGGTTGGGAAAAGTTACCTCACTAAATAAGGATAGTTGATTGCTACACTAAACACAACCTTTGTCCGATTTACAAATAAGCTTAGCTTAGCTTAACTTGCATATTCTATACTATACCTACCAACCAGGAGGCGACTGGGAGTCCTGATTGCTACCGGGTGGCAATCATGTGGGGGCGACTGGGATTATACCAAAAATATCAGTGCGCTCAGTGGTAGCAGTTCTCATAAAAGAAGCCTATTTACCCGTCTCTATACGCTGTATTTTTTCAGAAAAATCTACCCTGTTATTTCTCCGCTAAGATGTTACAAACAAATAAATTTTCGCATAATATTTACAAGATTAATTAAAATTGTCATCATAAAAATTTGGAAAAACTCTACCATCCTGACAATACCTACTCAGCAATCGTCGCATTTGGAGTTCTAGGCATTCAACATAACAAAAGCCTCCAATTGTTTGTGAAAAAATCCTCCATGTACCAACACAATAATAAACAAATGGATTAGCATTGTTAACCCCGTTATAAGTAGGTATTGTACAATCCACGGTCAAAAGTCTCTGCCCACCACAACGTTTACAATCCTGTGCAGCACTATTTGAACATTAGGTATAACAACGTAACCTGTGGATCCAACCCACACGTCGTGTCGGTTGGTGTAGCGGGTGACGGCTAATACCTCTCGGCCAACTAAAGACATAGCTATCATGTTAATAAAAGCTTGTAAAAAAATAATAATCACACTGAGTACTTTTAATTATTCAAGTATTTAAGTTTGTGTGTAACGTCTATTAGAAGAAAGTCGTAACTCCAATACTTGTTGATAGTATTATTGTAGCAAACTGATCATTTACTTATGACCCATACTGTACTTAGGTATTGTCACATCTCTTCGTCGAAATCACTACAAGTATGTTGTATTTAATATAGCAAGACCGGTACCTCAAATAGGCATTAAAATGCATTTCCATACCTATTCAATTACCGTACTTTATTACTATTACACATAATTAATAACGCAATAGAACGTTTCATGGTAGTTTCCATGATAGATAGGAGTGTGACAATATTCGCCTTTCTACCGTTTTGTAAGTAAAATTAGTTCTATAGATAGAAATTAAGTTTCGATTCTTCAAGGTCCTATTGTCATTACTTAATTAGAAATCTATAAGGGCGGACTCATTGACCGCAAGGTCTGTTTTTTGCTTCAAATTCTATGTTGAAATTGCTATTATTACGCAGTTAGTAATGAGAAAGCTTGATCTTGGCTAGTTGGTTAATATTATAAGGAATGTTTTTATAGGTCCTCATAGGTTTCTGTTTGGCTTTTTCAGAGTTTATGTATTTATTTTAAGCAAATGTAATAGGCAAGCGTTTGATACTATCTTAAAACTGATGGACTGACACATGTTTGCTAGAAGGTTGGGATGATGTACTTGCTCTTTGAAGACTCTTCACTACATAGTATAAAATAAAGTCAGATTTCGCCGTCCCAGTTTTAAAGATCTAAGCATACAAAGGGCCACTTTGTATGCTTAGATCTTTAAAACTACGCAACGGATTTTGATGCGGTTTTTTTAATAGATAGAGGGATTCAAGCGGAAGGTTTATATGTCTAATACATGCATAATATAGCCGTGCGAAGCCGGGGCGGGTCGTATAAAATAAAGTCAATTTTCGCCGTCCCTATGTCCCTTTGTATGCTTAGATCTTTAAAACTACGCAACGGATTTTGATGCGGTTTTTTTAATAGATAGAGTGATTAACGAGGAAGGTTTTCAGATATAATACATGCATAATACAGTCGTGCGAAGCCGGGGCGGGTCGTATAAAATAAAGTCAATTTTCGCCATCCCTATGTCCCTTTGTATGCTTAGATCTTTAAAACTACGCAACGGATTTTGATGCGGTTTTTTTATAGATAGAGTGATTAACGAGGAAGGTTTTTAGATATAATACATGCACAATACAGCCGTGCGAATCCGGGGCGGGTCGCTATAAAATATTATGAAATTATACTGCTATCAAATTAACGCATGCATACCTAAGTATTTTCACAAATTGAATGTTTCGATTTGTCTTATTGACCTTTTTGTATAATAAGATTCCTTATCATTCTTACACGTTTAAACTTCTATCTAGAATAAGTCGAGAAAGTCTAGCGAAATCAATCAAGTGTTAAGTTTACTGTAACGTTAATCTTCGCATTTTATTTTGTTGTTTGTTTTTGTTATGCCATTTTATTTTGGTGGCGCTAAAATCCCGACGAACAACTGTTAAATTTTAAGAACATAAAATTATTTTTCCAAAAACATAATATACTTAGGTCTTATCTTATAGTTATGAGTTATGACACAATGTTCAAGCGTGCTTTAGACTAGATAAATAAGCTTATTAAGTTAGTTTAACATTACTGTGACAAATCATTTTTGCTTAACTAACCTTTACTCTTGTAAATATAGAGGAAATAATTCTACCAAAGGTTGCCTGGAAGACATCGCTTTGAGCGATAAGGCCGCCCTTTGTAACACTTAGACTAAGGCTTTGTTTTTTATATTTAACTAGCGACCCGCCCCGGCTTCGCACGGCTATATTATGCATGTATTATACATATAAACCTTCGTCTTGAATCACTCTATCTATTAAAAAAACCGCATGAAAATCCGTTGCGTAGTTTTAAAGATTTAAGCATACATAGGGATATAGGGACATAGAGACAGAGGAAGCGACTTTGTTTTATACTATGTAGTGATTTATAATAAATAAAATTAATGGTGTTTGCAATAAACAATGTATCTATCTATCTAAAGCAAACTTCAGCAAACAAAATAAGTCGCTCTTAATAAATGACACAGAGGTTCACGTGATCCTAAAATAAACGACAACTAATGACCTAATTATGATAAGAGGCACAAAACATTGATAACCTTTTCTTTATTATTAGATGATCTCTTTGTGTAAATGTTTAATCATTTTAAAAACATAAGTTAGTGGCGGGGGAACGCTTCCTCGTTCACTTCAACTAGTCAACTAAGGCAAGCCGGAGATGAGGAACGGTGGCTTCCCCCATGGAGGACTCGGGACCACGGGGTTGCCACTCCCCGACATCTCGCCTCAAGGTGCCATGCGGGTGGACACATCTCACATCACCTTGTGGTTTTACCCGTGTAACTCCCGATCCCGTGGCAATATCAAAATAAAAAGTAGTCTATTTTACTCCCAATTAATCAATGTATCCTTATACAAAGTTTCAACAAAATCGGTCCAGTAGTTTCCAATATTATTCAATGCAAACACACAATCAAATCTTTCCTCTTTGTAATATTAGTTTCGAAGTACCTATAGATAGCCTTACAGATTCTCCGTGCAAGTAACCTAATAATTACTAGTTAGTTCTAGTATTAACATTTTCTCTTTGAATATTCATAACTCTGTAGGATGAGTCACCCACACTGAATATACCTACGTTAACTGATCCCGTAGAATAAAAATACCTATTTAAGTATTTGAAGAAGGAGTCGACCAAAAAGTCCAGAA
The DNA here is from genome assembly GCA_907269075.1 of Idaea aversata. Classification (NCBI taxonomy): domain Eukaryota; kingdom Metazoa; phylum Arthropoda; class Insecta; order Lepidoptera; family Geometridae; genus Idaea; species Idaea aversata. The sequence goes on from OU026101.1 coordinate 7,187,546, forward strand.
ACTCCTAAATAACAGGGAAAAGCTTATACTTTGCCTAAGATGGACTTTCCGATTGTTAATGGCTTTTTTCTAGTGGCGAGACGGTCGGTCGGTTGTACCTATGTATCTATGTATGTTTGTTCGACGATAACTTGAGTACCGTTGCTCTGATCTTAATGATTTTTGGTATACGTGTAGTTGAGGTCCATAACATTTTTAAGTTCGAATATGAGCAGGATCGGTCGAGGGGCTACGGAGATAGGGGGTGCAAAAGGGGATCTACCTATATGGCAGGCAGACTATGGGGCAAATATACTCGAGTGGGGTATCAATTGAAAGGGCGTAACTTCGGTGACAATAATATGGTGCCATGGAACTGATCTGATGATGGAGCTGGAAGGAATCCACATGAATGTATCATCTCAGCGGTAATTTTTATAAATCAAACTCATTTGTATCAAAAAGGAAAAAACGCTTAGACCTTCTTTTATGATTTAAAAATGACAATGTCAGGTTTTCTTTCTATCATTGTCGTAAAACATAATATTATGATATCCAGATTTCCAGAAAATTTCAAAACCATTACCTAATAACTTAACTTCGTGAATGCTTCGTGATATGTTTAAAATGGACGATCCATATTAGGTACCTACATAATAATATGGTTATCCTAAATTCAAATAATTCGCAAAAGTTTGTGTAGTAAGATATACTCTTGTGTTCGTTCCCGATGGTCTTCAAAGGAGCTGCTTGAACCAGCTATTGATCAGCTAAACAGAAGTCAAGGCGAAAATTGGTCAATACTTCTATGGTTGACTACGTCTGGGCCACTCAACCTACCTTGAATTTGAAGGTTGAAGACTGTAGTTTAAAAGCGTCTATTCTAATTTCCCTTAAATCTTCAGACCTCTCTTTGCTTCATATTTATAACTAGCTGCGGCCCGCGGTTTCACTCGCGTAAGTCCTGATCCCGTGGGAATATCAAAACAAAAAGTAGTCTGTATAGCTTTCCTTGATAAATGGACTATTCAACACAAAAATATTTTTTGATTCGAACCAGTAGTTCCTGAGATTAGCGCGTTCAAACAAACAAACAAACTCTTCAGCTTTATAATATTAATAATATTATAGATTATTCATTCTATTTCATGATCAAGGGTTGGTTAACAATTTTGGTGGATAATATTAAATAGTATTGCTAGCCGATCTAAAGATTCTAATTAATAAACTTGTGACTAATATTTTTATTATTTTCATTTACTAATAAATTAGGGACTTATTAAAATATAGGACATATAGGTCCACCGATAATATAGGTCTCAAACTTCAGTAATATATTTGTATCGAGGTAGGAGCCTCTCTCCTCTTTTCCTTACATTATGATGAGTACAGTACAAAAAATGTGAGTGTTTAGTCTGATGATAAAGACCCGATGAGAAAGGTGACAATTCGAACTTAACATTATCTTGAGAGCAAGATAGTCATCATGTTTAGACTCTAACGTTTAAAGCACCTTAATAAGTAGCTATTCTAGCTTCGGAAGAATCAGCTGATAGCTGGAAGAAGGCACTCAACTTAAAAAAAATATGAACTCATCTTCTAAACAAGATAAGTCTATCGTTAAAGTTGTCTTGTTAACTAGGCACTCTAGGCACATCTAGGTGCTAAACAAGCCACTGATATCTTGGGTTTGGTAATATAGGCGGCGGAAGAAGGCTATATGAACTCATCTCTAGACAAGTAAGGTCTATCGTGTTCACTTGATAAGATAGACGGATAGAGATATATCGTCAGAACGGAAGGAAGCTATTGAAGTTATTTAATCTCACACGATTTACATTTATAGTAGGTACTTATTCTCCCGAGTATCAAGAAAAGGCAAAATAAAAAAAATATGATTTTTTGAGACCAAGCAAATTAGGTGGAACTCATTTTCTGGACAGGATATGCCTAACGCGATTGGATTCGTGAAAAATATCTGTTTTGAAAGTATAATAGAGTCAGCGATGTCCAGGGTCTGACGATAGCGATACTAGGCACCTATCATGTAAATAAGATACACCGATGTATTTGAAGTCTTTCGTCGTTATGTTATACTTTACGCTAAAATCTAAAAATCGGTAAAAAGGTCGTGAGGTCTCAGTTCGGGGCGAACTACTAGTTATTTTTTAATTCATGACTCTATGTCCTCTAGATGGCGCCATATTTAATTTATTGTGACGTCACATAGCCTATAACCAGCGTACCATTGAGACGCTTCTAACGATACCTCATTTGTTGAATTATGCTAAGTAGTTAAGACGTTATGAGGGCACAGACAAACATACATACATACAAACATACATCGCAGTCAAAAACATAACCCTTCTTTTGCCGCAGTCAGGTAAAAAGCTCGTACAGATTAATCTGAAAATCAGTAATGGGGCTAAAGTTTTTCTTTCCACCAGCTAAATATCTAACGTCTGATTGGTTCCCGAAAACAAATTATATTTTTTATTTAACCCGTTTAGGTGCTTTTAAAGATTTACCTCAAACTCTTCAAATTGTAATTCAATGACGAAGCATTTCTCTAAGTATGTATACCATCATTGATTGATGATGATGGATGACAAAGAGATTCTTCTCAAATCGCCTATATGTAGGTTAGGTTGGCATAATATTGTTATGTATGTCATGTACTCGAACACGGTTTACATGGTGTTACGTGTATTAAATACGACGACTTATGCATGAATTTAGGTAAAATAATGATGTAAGTAGCATGGTAAACCAAGATGTAACACACACTCTGGTTGGAATCCTTCTTATTTTAAATGACTTCAAAAAAGGAGGAGGTTCTAAGTTCGTCGCGTATATTTTTTTATGTTACAAGCTTTTATTTTTATATCATCTATCTGAAAGTTAGTATAGTTATGTGTTTGTTCCCTCATCACGGTCGAACTACTAGACCTACTAGATTTGAATAAAAATCGGCGTAGTGCTAGTTTGGGGGATAGAGAAGGACATGAGAAACTTTAGTTCCCGAAATTCCTGCGGGCTTGGGACTTACACGGGTGAAACCGCAGGGCGAAGCTGGTAAATAGATAAATCAAAAAGCGTTACTATCACATAGAATTTGCCGTTTGTACCTTACTATCACAAGTAACACTGGAGATGACACGCCAATAAAAAAAATGCACTGAACTGAAACCGCGGGGTGTTCGCACGATTGTTTTTTTTTAGTAAGTACTTACGTAGTTTTTAGTAATTCGCTCATTTTTAGAAACACCCCTAAAAAGTTACTTGCCGTTAATTCTACCAGTCATAATATATTACATTGTAAAAACTGTCTGCGTCTAATAAAATGACAAAGGCACAATATTGTTCAAATGAAACGTTAAAAATCCAAGATTAGAGACGCGACATGGCACAGTCATAAACAAATCTCAGTAATATATCATACAACTGTCAACCGGGGCCACATTATTGCAAACCGGATTCAAACCTGGCTAAATTTGTACCTACACGTCAACAAGTTGCAAGTTGGTACCTGTAGTTACCTATCATAACTAACTAGGTAGGTACCTACAACTATTAATTTATCATGCGAAATCTCTATTTGTTCCCTAGTGAGTAGGTATATATCCTAGAAGACTAGACATTTACAAGTAACAGAACATCGGGCATTCGCTCTTTTGCTCGATGTTTTAAATCCTTTTAAACCATGGTAATGCTGAACATTTGTTTGTATTGTACTTACCATTCGTAAGAACGTTACCTATCATAGAAATGCTCAAGAAAATGCTCTAGTCTCTAACCTTTTAACGTCGTACTCAATTAGATTATTGGAACAATTAGTGTCCAAAAACATAGGACGTTAGAATACTTTAATCTCGGTATCTTCAGGGGAAATTACGCTGTTGTCTCTCTCTCATATCAATCTTACATGTCTGAAGATTACGACTATCATTCTTCACCTAACCATTTTTATGGATCTTCAACTTGATCCAGTCTGTAGCCATTCAAACCACTTCCTCAAACCTGGCCGAGCTGTTCTTTCTTATTCAGCTGGTCTGACCATCTCTTATGGGATCTACCACGTGAAATCTTGCCCTCTACGTTTGCACAGTTGACTTTTTTACATATGATATGACTTTTGACCAGTACTTATCACACCTGCCTGATCTGCCTGGTAGGTGACGATGCGGACTAAGATGTAGCACGTTTTCCTAGAATATAACTCGCGACTTGAAGACCCCCAATTGGTACACGTTAGAAAAGACAGACGCAGGCAACTGATTCCATTCCCTTGCGGTACGAATAAGGAATGACGAAGCAAAACGCTTAGTGCGGACGTCTGGTATATGCACCATGAATCGTTGCCGCATATCAGTTTGCCAGTTTGAAGAAAGCATGAAGATGGCAAATTCAGGTCGTCAAGAAATCAAGACATTTATTCAAGACATTTATCGTGTAGTTTTGTGTGGTTTTGTTACGCTCCCCGAAGTGTACGGTCGGCTGCATAATTGCAGACCCACCATAGAGCTCCAAAACGGCTGTTATAATGTTTTCAACACAATCAAGATTCTAGACACCTGCTTTAGTTGAAGTTTAAAGTCTTCTAACTCATCAATTTAACAAACAAAAATAATTACAATGAAAACATTCCAATAATAGTAATTTTCGAACTCTACCGGGGGCTGCAATTATGCAGCCGACGTACCTATCCGATAAAAGCTATGGCTCTACGCTGTTGTAACCAAAGTTGAAGATAAAATTAGTTTCGTCGCGTTTGGTCAAAATTGCAAACGGTCAACTGACTGAAAAACCGTCGATGAATAGACAATAGATACTTACAATAAAATACCTATGGCAGGAACAGTTAATGCGGCACTAATTAGGTAGAACGCCCCAGGCAGTGTCGACAGCGTGCTAAGATACACCTTGCTGTATATAGGAGAGTAGATCACGGGGACTATCGCCTCTGATATACTTATTAGAGAGCTTGTTTTACCTGCGAACAAATAATATTAAATGTTAATAACATAAAACTAGAAATAACTATCATCTGTCATGGGAAATTACTCGGTTAAAAGCTTAACTTAAGAGGAAAGGGTACCGATGCTCTCTCCATACAAACGTAGTCGACTGTTTTCTCCCTAGATAATGACACTATAGCTAATAATTTGTTGCATAACACTTATAAATGCCACGACCATGACCAATAAATTTTTAAATCTTCATTTCTATTATTATTAGAAAATGAAAAAAACCAAGACATAGGGGCATAGTCATGGCAGTTATAGGTTTTATGCAACAAAAATATTTGTGCTAGTGTCATTATCCAGGGAGGAAACAGTCGACTACGTTTGTATGGAGAGAGCGCAGGTACCTTTTCACCTTAAGGTCTAAACGCGAAGAACATGACTGGCCCCTCAGCTATAATTACAATCATTACTAGACTAGTAGTTCGCCCCGAACTGAGACCTCACGAGTTTTTTTCAGCGTTTATTATATTTCAGCGTAAAGTACTAAAATGTATAATATAACGACGAAAGACTCCAAATACGACAGGTCTATCTTATTTGAATGATAGGTGCCTAGTATCGCTATTATCTGACATTGGATGATTTAGAGAATCCAAACACGATAGGCATAACTTGTTGTTGTTAAGTTCTAAAAGCATAGGCCAGCTCAATCATCACACCCTGGACATCCGTTGACTCTTTATTTTTACTCAAGACATTTTGAATGTGTCCAACATAATATCCAGAAGATAGTAATTCCTTTCCTTCCTTCCTTATGTATCTACTTATCATAATGTTACGTAAGAGGAAACGAGAAGACAAGCTCGAGAACGAGAATATATTAGAGAAGTTTGAGGCCAATATGTCCTGTAATAAGTCCCTAAACTAAAATATAACAAGTCAATAAAAATTATAAAAAATTAGTCACAAATTTTATAATTATCAGAGTCTCTAGATCGGCTAGAACCGAACATTCCTACTATTTAATACTATCCATCACTATTATTGTAAAACAGCCCATGATTATGAAATAAATAATTAAAGGAAATGAAGCAAAGAGAGTTCGGACGATTTGGGGTAAAGTAATAAATTTCTATAAAATTTAAATAAATTTGGATTAAGAATATTGTAAATAGTAAGCGTGTTACATTGGGAATTTGTGATGCTACACCTTCGTTATTTTTCTTTTGCAATCACAATGTAACACGCTTACTATTTAAGTACAATATTCTCCAAATTTATTAGATTTATTTATTTTCTATTTTTTAGTTGGACTTTTTTTATTAAAGCGTGTTTTTTTTTAGTTATTTACTGTATTAATTTATTTTATACTTTTTGGTCTTTGATAACGAAATATGTTAGATCAGACCCTGGTTACTATTGAAAGACAAACTACTCGTCAAGACGATTCTAACGAGCCTAAACTCGATGAGGTTGTGCCGTTTCATTGCGAATTTCCTATGACCACCTTCCAGTTCCATTATCAGACCCTGGTTACCATTAAAAGACAAACTACCCGTCAAGGCGATTCTAACGAGCCCAAACTCGATGGGGTTGTGTCGTTTCATTGCGGAGTTCCTATGACCACCTTCCAGTTCCATCATTAGACCCTGGTCACCATTGAAAGACAAACTACTCGTCAAGACGATTCTAACGAGCCCAAACTCGATGAGGTTGTGTCGTTTCATTGCGAAGTTCCTATGACAACCTTCCAGTTCCATCATCAGACCCTGGTCACCATTAAAAGACAAACTACTCGTCAAATTCTAACGAGCCCAAACTCGATGAGGTTGTGTCGTTTCATTGCGAAGTTCCTATGACCACCTTCCAGTTCCATCATCAGACCCTGGTTACCATTGAAAGACAAACTACCCGTCAAGGCGATTCTAACGAGCCCAAACTCGATGGGGTTGTGTCGTTTCATTGCGAAGTTCCTATGACCACCTTCCAGTTCCATCATCAGACCCTGGTCACCATTAAAAGACAAACTACTCGTCAAATTCTAACGAGCCCAAACTCGATGAGGTTGTGTCGTTTCATTGCGAAGTTCCTATGACCACCTTCCAGTTCCATCATCAGACCCTGGTTACCATTGAAAGACAAACTACCCGTCAAGGCGATTCTAACGAGCCCAAACTCGATGGGGTTGTGTCGTTTCATTGCGAAGTTCCTATGACAACCTTCCAGTTCCATCATCAGACCCTGGTCACCATTAAAAGACAAACTACTCGTCAAATTCTAACGAGCCCAAACTCGATGAGGTTGTGTCGTTTCATTGCGAAGTTCCTATGACCACCTTCCAGTTCCATCATCAGACCCTGGTTACCATTGAAAGACAAACTACCCGTCAAGGCGATTCTAACGAGCCCAAACTCGATGGGGTTGTGTCGTTTCATTGCGAAGTTCCTATGACCACCTTCCAGTTCCATCATCAGACCCTGGTCACCATTGGAAGACAAACTACTCGTCAAGACGATTCTAACGAGCCCAAACTCGATGAGGTTGTGTCGTTTCATTGCGAAGTTCCTATGACAACCTTCCAGTTCCATCATCAGACCCTGGTCACCATTGAAAGACAAACTACTCGTCAAGACGATTCTAACGAGCCCAAACTCGATGAGGTTGTGTCGTTTCATTGCGAAGTTCCTATGACCACCTTCCAGTTCCATCATCAGACCCTGGTTACCATTGAAAGACAAACTACCCGTCAAGGCGATTCTAACGAGCCCAAACTCGATGGGGTTGTGTCGTTTCATTGCGAAGTTCCTATGACCACCTTCCAGTTCCATCATCAGACCCTGGTCACCATTGGAAGACAAACTACTCGTCAAGACGATTCTAACGAGCCCAAACTCGATGAGGTTTTGTCGTTTCATTGCGAAGTTCCTATGCCAACCTTCCAGTTCCATCATCAGACCCTGGTCACCATTGAAAGACAAACTACTTGTCAAGACGATTCTAACGAGCCCAAACTCGATGGGGTTGTGTCGTTTCATTGCGAAGTTCCTATGACCACCTTCCAGTTCCATCATCAGACCCTGGTTACCATTGAAAGACAAACTACTCGTCGAGGCGATTCTTGACGAGTAGTTTAAATGAATGAACTATAAGGTATGGATAATGAGATAATTCCTGCAGATTCCCTCCAGCTCTATCATCAGATCACTTCCATGGTACCATATTATTGTCACCGAAGTTACGCCCTTTCATTTGATACCCCACTCGGGTATATTTGCAGTATAGTTTGTGTGCCATATAGGTAGATCCCCTTTTGGACCCCTATCTCCGTAACCCCCTGACCGATCCTGCTCATGTTCGAACTTAAAAATTCTATGGACCTCAACTACTTGTATACCAAAAATCATGAAGATCAGAGCAACGGTACTCAAGTTATCGTCGAACAAACATACAAACATACAAACATACAAACATACAAACATACAAACATACGAGCGACCGACCCTTCTCAACACTAGACCTCTCTCGCTTCGCTCGTTCGGTCAATTAGCTTTCATCAGCGTATATGAGAAGATGACTTTACCAAAATCCTTTCTTAACGGATGCCTACGTATAAATACCTTCTGTGTAATGCCAAACTTTAGCCTGATCCGTCCACAAGCGCGGATTGTGGGCACGATAGGCATACCCACAACCCTAATAGACTTGTTCCGTTAAACTTTCACGGTTTATTGAGGTCGATAGGCTCATGTTGATCCCTCAATTTCCCCCATTTGGGCAGTAGGTAGATCACTCATTCAAAAATTTACAGGTTAATTTACTACCTACTTAATTTTCGCCCCACGATTTTGCCACGTATAGGTCCAAAGTCGAGTGGATGTGACCACAACCTTTTTTGAGGACTTAATCCGCGCCTGTCTATTCACAACACACAGCTCAGTTGATATATCAGGCAGCATGACTTTAAATATTATATATAAAGAAGGTATTACAGTAAATATACTAGATAGGTATAAAATCTGTAGCGGAGACCCTCATACAAATTAAAATGCTAATTAAACAATTGTGCTTTTGCTGCAGTAGAGTTAGTAGAAGTAGGTAATCCCTCTAGAATTAATTCATTCCATAGCTGCGGATGTTCATAAAAAATATTAGGTAGTAGTAATTCTGTGTTTTTGATGTTATCATTATGTTAAATTGCTTTTTTCGAAAAAAGGAGATTTAAATTAAATTTTTCCTTAATGTACAAAAAATTACGTTGACTGACGTATGTTTCGCCTACATGATTCAAGTTGTGATTGAATAACACAAGTCACGTAAGATTACCGTAAATCTTATCCTTTTGGACTTAGAACCACTAATAATATTAAGTAGACTTAATATTAGGTACCTACTATAGCTTCGCCCATATAGGTAAGCCAGGGAACAGGATCGGCAATAAAAAAATATATACGCGACGAATTAAGAATTTCCTTATTTTTTAAAGTCGGCTAAAAAATAGCCTATGTCGTCTCCTAGGTTCTATCTATCTCTATACTACAGTTAGTCAGAATCGGTTAAACGTAACAAACAAACAGATAGACAGGCAGAAAAATAAAGAATAAAACCTATAGGCTTTTTAATTTATAATACCTAAGTACTAGCTGCGCCCCGCGGTTGTCCCAACATCAGTGTTTCTTTATAGTGATATTGATTTCGTTCAAACACAGAAAACCTTTAACAACCCTTTTTATCACAGTTGCTCATTAAGTGGATCTTAATGAACCGCTTTTAGGCTCATAATGCAACGTATTTACACGCGTGCGATAAAAAAATATCCAACTAGTGCTAAAATAATATGTTATCCCGATAAGTTAAATACGTATCTTACTGCTAATTACATGTTAGGTAGATGAAACATTCTTATCTTATCTGGGATTTTTTTTTCCATTCGGTCTGCGACTTCTGCGACCGAATATTTGGCTCGTTTATCACAACTGCCATTATCTGGGTTATACTGTTTTGATGTATAGAAAAAAGGGAGTGCTTCCTGTTTGCCCCACCAAGCTGCCCCACAGTGGGGCAAAGTGGAATCGTTAAAATTTTGTAGTCTCGTTTGCCCCACTATTATGATTCTGCCCATCAGGGTTGGCACCTTGTTGAGAGTTTGAGAATTTTCGTGTCATCTCCAAAGTTATGAACCATCACGGTATGTTACAAATTACACTAAAACATGCAGACTTAAGTTACTTGTGGTGCCATAATCTCGAAATACGAGCTATGTATAATACGAGACATTAAATAATATTGACAAGATCTCCATTTCAAATGTCAGTTGTGATAAATGTAACTGGGTTGGTAACCTATGGAGTGTGTTTAAATAAAAGTACAAAATGAAAGAAAGAAAATAAATAAAGAAAATGGTTATTTGAAACGTTAACTTCTGAAAGAATCTGGTTATAAATCACAAAATAAATTACAGGACTCGTTACAAATAAAATCTTTGCCAATCTCAACACACAATAATTCGTCACTACTAACCGTAAAATAAAAAACTGGTTGCCTGTAAAGTCGGTATACGGGCGAAAGTTTTACGTGACAACAACTGTGCTCGAGTGGAAGGGACGCGTGCCTTTCACTTTTTATGTCTGTCTCTCTCGCTCTTAGGCGGGCTAACCATGCCCGCGTGCCTCTCACTCGCTCTCATTGTGAGCGCATAACGTCAGCGGAGCGTAACGCAGTTTCTTGAAGTGTCACCCGGCAAACCAATTTATAAAACGTTGTCACGTCAAAAAATCTCAGATTGATTAACACTTGACTAAGTTAAATACAGTTTTACTGATTAAATAATAAAAAAACATCATGCAGAACATACAAACAGTCACGCAAAATATGAAAATTTTTAGAAAGACCAAACCAGTTTTATTTGGTAAGCATATTCGTAGGTAAAGGTCTCGCCGGTTTTGTTGTTATGTGACGGTACGTTTTTAAAGTTGCCCACATCCGTTTTTGCAAGTGTCTACATAACATGGTGATTTAGGTAGCTTTCAAGAAACAACAAATATTAGTGTACGCTATTATGAGTTAAATGTCAACCAAAGCTTTCATAGCTCACTGTCTTCAAATATTATTGAAACAAGTTAAATAAATAAAAGTTTAAAATACGTGGTTCCCATTCCGGAATCTGTCATTTTACTACAGAGAAAAGAGCGATGTAAGCTTTGGTAGCAGTAAAAATGTAGTTAGCTGAGTCAAATGTTAATCAATCTCCAAATATGCCGCTATGAGCTCATTTACATAATTGAAATATGATTCAAATATGACTGAAAAATACGTGGTTCCCATTCCGGTAGCAGTAAAAACATTTGACTACGCTAAATACAGTTAGCGTAGTCAAATGTCAATTAATTTGATATTTTATTTTTCACAGTTAGTAGTAAAAGTGACTAATTATTGTGTGTTGAGTTTGGCAAAGATTTTATTTGTAATGAGTCGTGTAATTTATTTTGTGATTTATAACCAGATTCCTTCAGAAGTAAACGTTTCAAATAATCATTTTGTACTTTTATTTAAACACACAACATAGGTTACCAACCCAGTTACATTTATCACAACTGAAATTTGAATTGTGTATTTGTATACCGTGATGGTTCATAACTTTGGAGATGACACGAAAATTCTCAAACTCTAAACAAGGTGCCAACCCTGATGGGCAGAATCATTTTAGTGGGGCAAACGAGACTACAAAATTTTAACGATTCCACTTTGCCCCACTGTGGGGCAGCTTGGTGGGGCAAACGGGAAGCACTCAAAAAAGGTACCAACAAAGAGTTTTTAAGCCTTGCTGGCCTAAAAACTCTTTGTTGGTACCTTTTTTCTTCTTTTCAAAAGGTTGTCTCTAAAGTCTGTTAACGAACGATAATTTTACGTAATAACGTCTTTGAAAACAATTAAAAATTGAGTTTTGTTTTTATTTTGTTTTTTCTTGTACCTACATAAATATATTTTTTTCTTACCAAAATATAAATTACATCAGCCTATAGGTAAATTATTGATCGAGCTATGGCTGTTTATAGAACTGCGATAGGTGTTCTAGGATTTTTTTATAGATATTTAATTGAACTGTAAACTTGAAACCGCGAATAAAATTGATTCGCGAGTAGATAATCTTGATTACAGCATTAGCGAAAATTTGCAACTAAACATTGCATCGGAAGGAGGGGTTATATTCTGTTTTTAACCCCCGACGCAAAAACAAATGGAAAAAACCCAAAAAAAATATTGTATGTCAGACGAGGCTGTATAGGTTAAAAGTCTTTTGCCTAGCCTTTCGGGAGTGTAATTACCAAAAAATAGTAAACATAACCTAAAATTCTTAAAAACTTTTTATTTTTTTAACAAGTCTTTTTTTCATTCGCAACTGTGATAAAAAACGTCGTACGATACACGTGTGGATTTATCTTTGTATCTCGGCTTTTTTAAACGCCCTCGCGTACCGCTCGCGCGTGTTAAAGCACCGAGATGCAAAGATCAATTTTCCACACTAGTATCGCAATGTACTATTTTGCCACTTTAGAGGTTGAATTTCTAAAAATACATTCTTAGTGCGCGCTTACGTCCTAAAAAGAACCCCCATGCTAAGTTTGAGACCGTGATCGTGTAGTTTCAGAGATTTCGATATAAGTAATTTTCTCTTTTTAACCCCCTAAACAAAAAGAGGGGTGATAAAAGTTTGACGTGTCTGTCTATGTGCGTCTGCCTGCCTGTGGCATCGTAGCACATCGTAGCTCCCGAACTGATGAACCGATTTTGATTGTGTTTTGTTTTATATAAATAGATTAGTAGCATAGAATTTGACGTTCGTACCTCACATCTAAGTTTCTTGATTAGTAGAGATTATATTTTACACAAAACCATGACAAAAGCTGGCACGTGTATTACCCTATAGGCACATTCTTTACTCATGTGCTATAGGTACCAGTATATTATATGAATTAATCTCAATATATAAATATACACACCTACAATTTACAAAGTCGAATGCTAATACTGATATTCCCACGATTCTGTTTATTAAAATATTGTGTTATAAATTTATTATAATATGTTTTATTTGTAATATGTAATTAAGGATGAGACATGCAATGTGTTTTAGAACCGGTACGATCTCCATAAATAGGTATGTTTTAAATTAATAAACATCTAAGTACGAAGTAAGTTAGGAATTATATTCTCACTAATATAATGTTTAATGAAAGAGATAGGTACAGTATGCGTCATAAGTACACTATCAGTTTGCTACCATAATACTATCAACAAGTATTGGACTTACGACCTTCTTCTAATAGACGTTACACACAAACATAAATACTTGAATTAAAAGTACCTACTCAGTGTGATTATTATTTTCAACATGTTAGTTATGTATTTAGTTCGCCGAGTGGTATAAGTCGCTACCCGCTACACCAACCGAGACGTGGTGGGATCGATTTACAGGTTACGTTGTTATAATGTTCAAATAGTGCTGCACATGATTGTAAACGTTACAGTGCCGGTGGAGTTTTGAACGTTGATTGTACCTATATTATAAGCAAACTTTGGTTTGAAATTACCATTATCTCGAGAAATTAATATAATCATAACATACTGTTTCGGTTTCAGGAAATTTAACCAGGTTTAATGTAACCTACTCTAAGTAAACATAAAATTTCGTTGAAATAGAATAACATACCTGAATAGAATGAAAATGGTTTATCTGTTTAAAAATGTTGTAAGTAATATTTTATTAAATGTTATATTTATGTTATTTAAATACATGCTTGTTTAATTCGTATGATAAATAAATAATCAAAACACAACGGTTTTGGTTTAGGGAAATTACTAGCAGCGCTCCGCGGATTCCGTGGGAATATGGAAATATTAAATAGTCTACCTTTCTCGACAAATGGACACAAAAATAATGTTTCAATTCGAACCAGTAGTTCCTGAGATTAGCGCGTTTAAACAAACAAACTCTTCAGCGTTATAATATTATATAAAGTGACCCGCGATTGTATGTCATATAATCGAGACAAAAAGAGTCGGTTACATACAAGCAAGCAAACATACAGGTGAAACTACTTAATAAAAGCGTATTAAAAATAGCATGAGTTCAAAACGACATCAGAATTCGTAGAAACCTTTAGAGACACACATACTTGGGGGGAAAAACTTCTATTAGTATTAGGTAGTTTTAACCCGTGATTTAACTCTCATAAAAATAGCCTATGTCTTTCCTAACGGTGGGTCACACTAATTTTAGACAAAATAACTTGTCTTGCTAGGTCCACCCGTTCCTGAGAAAATCGGTGGTGACAGACGGACAAGAGAGTGATCTTTTAAGGGTTCCTTTATTTATTTTTTAGGTACAGAACCCTAAAAACGAAGCAAAAATGATTTGAAAAAATCATTATCAATTTGAATATCTAGGTGAGATGGTAAGAACTTACCAACTCAATTTAACAAAAGTGACGTGTATTTTTAAAATTACTAAAGTTAAAATCAATAATAGATTGAAAAGTCTTCAACTTCAGGAAATCTTCAGGAAACTTCAGGGAATTGAGACAGGGCTGAAAATCGGAACTACTGCTGAACTAGGTACTGCTATATAGACATTTCCATTTCCTTCCCCACCAGATGGTACTAATTAATAAGATTATAAAGCCGTATTTAATTATTTATCTCTCACGCACTTTGATCTAATACAATATTGTGTTTAACTATACTTTATTCTCTGGAGATTACAATATTTATTCGCGATCACAATGTGTCCGTGTGAGCTATACATGTACCTACGCAATATTTGAATTATGATATTAATAGTGGATTAAACTGGACATTGTGGGACCTTTGTCTCGATCTGTGACTTACAAAGTGCCCTATTTCTTGTTAAGCAGCGTTTCAATCGTAAATTATTTTTTAATACCTATCTACCTTGCCTTACCTTACAACCTACCTACAGAAATAATGTAATTTTCTTTAAAAACATTTATAATCTACATTAATACAAAATAGAGAAAGAAAATATTTTTACTATAACGAATATGTAGGCTCTGGACCATTCTTATTAAAACTTGGAACCTATGAAAATACATTAAATCCTTATTATATCATTTATAATAAAACTAATATTGGCTTACACTGGGCTTAGTCAGTCAGTTATTATCTTTTCATTAAAACTATTTAATTATTATGTCAAGTTGTTTTCTTGAAAAAGCAGCGCTACGAAATACACAGGTAAACTGTAAGTATTCCTTAATTTTATTTTAAAAAATGCCTTCAAATGCCCTTACTGTCGCTGATGTAACGTTTAAGCCTATTTGCAATAATTAACCTATTAATACACTGATCGACCATGATATCAAAATAGGTATCAACTAAATAATAACAATAATACATCATATACCTATTTACAAACCACAACACAAATTAAAATTAAATAATTCAATAATTTTTTCCTTGTTTTTCTTCCTGTTATAGTTTAAAAACATAGAATTTGCACGTGAGAATCTAACAAAAAATACTTGTCAAAAAGTTTGTAAATTTAGAAAGTATTGAGTCTTGAACTTCAGCAATAGGTTGTTTTTTACCAAAACGCAAGTGCATAACAGCCTTCAATTTACAGTTTAAATACAAATTATTATCACGTGAAAATCTAACAAAAACTACATGACAAAAGGATTGATTATTTAGAAATTATCAGGCCTTAAACTTCACCAATAGGTTGTTCTCCATCACAACGCAAGTGTATAACAGCCTTCCTTTTAACAGTTTAAATTCAAATAATTATCACTTGAAAATCTAACAAAATCTACTTGACAAATGATTGATTATTAAGAAATTATTAGACTTTGAACTTCACCAATAGGTTGTTATTCACCACAACGCAAGTGTATAACAGCCTTCCTTTTAACAGTTTAAAATCAAACAATTATCACGTGAAAATCTAACAAAAACTACTTGACAAAAAACATGAACAATTAAGTATTTAGAAATTATTAGGCTTAGAACTTCATCAAAAGTTTGTAATTCACCACAACGCAAGTGCATAACAGCCTTCCTTTTGTAGTTTAAAAATAAACAATTATCACGTTAATATCAAACTAGAATTACTTGAAAAAATTATTGATTGTTTAGAAATTATTAGACCTTAAACTTCACCAATAGGTTTTTATTCATCACAACGCAAGTGCATAATAATTACAACACCGTACGTACATCGTACGCAACAAAGTGCATAACACATAGGTTAATTGTTAATCACAACGCAATGAGGTTCTAATCACTAATGGAGACGCCCTATTCTGCCATTTACATAAAACCTCTCGCGATGCATTCGCCATTTAATAGGAAACAAGTGAAGTTTAAAGTTTTGATAAAAAAAATATGCTGTGCGCATCCGCAACACTTTCAAAAGACACCATTGTATTGTTCTTTTTTCTTAATATTTTTTTGTAAATACCATGTCTAAGTGTTACAAAGGGCAACCTTATCGATTTTAAAGTGATCTCTTCCAGGCAACCTTTGTTATATAAATTTTGCTCGCTTTTTTTGTAGGTACGAGTAAGTAAGTCCTATTCCCTATGGATTTTTTTCATTGTTGTAGTCTCACAACTTAAATGAATAACAAGTACCTACGTGTCATATCTACAAATAAGTTTTTTTTATACTTAGATAGGTAAAAACAGAACGTGATAGTCGCATTACAAATTTTAATTTTGAAAAATTAAAATATAACTAATTTTGGAACCTTGTACCTAATCAAAAAAGGGAACTGATTTATCACAACCATAATATGAAAAATCACAAACCAAATTAAATTTAAAATTCTGGCCAGTCTTTTGAATACGATGTCACATGGAGACGCTCTTTGGAAGATGTGTTTTATTTATAAACGTTCAGGTAGTAGTATACTTAACTGTAGGTAGTTTTTTTATGATTTAATTTAATTTATAAATGTTAATATTATTTATCATACATAATATCAATGAAATGAGAAAGCAATGAGAACTGGATATTCATTTCGAAAAGAATGCATTAAAGTCGATCATTTTTATGATAGGTATTGAAGTTAAAAAAAAAAAGAATCAGTAAACCTTGATTTATAATTTTCGAGGTTTTTTTTGCTATCTAAATACTTATAATACCTCCTCCAATGACTACTTGCACTGTCTTACACCTAATCTATAAATTTTTGTCAGAAATGAGCCGTTTAACAATCTCGTTATAACTATAAAAGTCAACAAATAATAAAGGTTTTTGGAAGTTTAAGTAGGTAGGTATAATTAGGAAGCAGTTTCATGGATACTTTGGATTAGTAAATAAAGTAATATTCACATGAAATTAGGATTCTTTCGCGAAATATTTATTTCAAAAAACACGTGTTGAATGAATGAATAACGAACAACCGGATACATTTCTTGACCATACCAAATTGTGGATTGCTGATTGAAAGTAAACTATTCGACCAAAACGATGACTAATAACTCAGTGGCTGGTAAACTATCTGGTAATAGAATGATAGGCTAGTTAGGTTTTAGGTTGTTTTATTTATAAAACGATTTGAGACAATTCCGCCAATTGCGCGAAATTATCGTAATTTTCTATAGGTTTTTTTAACTTGTAAGTTGATTAGTTTTACTGTGTTTTTATTTAGTAATCGAATTAATCTGAACATTGAAAAAGGGCATATTATTTGTTTTTTTTACAAGCGAGGTCACCAGCGTTTGACCACTATCACACCTGCCTAAGAGAAGATGCTGTCTAACTAAGATATAGCGGTTACCTAAAAGATACCATTTCACTCGTGATAGAAAAACCTCTAAATAATCATCACTACATAGTATAAAATAAAGTCGCTTTCTCTGTCCCTATTTCCCTTTGTATGCTGAAATCTTTAAAACTACGCAACGGATTTTGATGCGGTTTTTTTAAAAGATAGAGTGATTCAAGAGGTATGTTTATATGTATAATACATGCATAATATAGCCGTGCGAAGCCGGAACGGGTCGCTAATACCCTATAATAAAAATACATTAATTTAACCATAAAATCAAAAAAAGAAATGATTTTTATCAGCAACTGTACCTACGTGCTATTTAGTGAAATGAATTGAATCTTAATATATATAAATCTCGTGTCACAATGTTTGTCCTCAATGGACTCCTAAACCACTTAACCGATTATAATAAAATTCGCACACCATGTGCAGTTCGATCCAACTTGAGAGATAGGATAGCTTACATCTTAATTTATCCCGATATTCTCACGGGATCGGGAGTTACGCGGGTGAAACCGCGGAGCGCAGCTAGTGTTTTATAGTTTCTCTTAGCCCCAGCTGGGTAACCTAATTTATCAAAAGCATAAAGCATTGCAAAATGATAAAGGTAAAACTTTAATCATGACCAGGGCAGGGTCGGGTTTTTGAATTATGTACCTATTCACAACAACTTTTAATTTGAGGTTCTGGCTCTTGATAAATGATTCATTTTAGGTATCTTTAATACGATATCTTTATTATCTTTTAACATTCTCACTATGTAAGTTTCCATTAAAAATTCCAAACCTCTAATGTCAACAGAGACAGGCGGACAGAGAGCGCAATGCCGTAACGTAAACCATTACAAATCGGCTAAGTGCGAGTCGGACTCGCGCACGAAGGGTTCCGTACCTTAGTTATATGGAAGCCCGTTTACTTTTTCTTTTTTAAAATTTTTTGTTATAGCTGCATCAGAAATACATAATCTGTGAAAATTTCAATTGTCTAGCTACCACGGTTCATGAGATACAGCCTGGTGGCAGACACACGGACGGACAGATAGTGAAATCTTAGTACCTAATAGGGTCTCGTGTTTACCCTTTGGCCGAACTCTTAAAAAAATAATTTTCTTCAATTACGTTATCGGAATTTAGTCACACACGTGACATCGCTGGATTTATAACGAACTACTGAGACTAGAGAAAAACACTTACCAATTTCATCACTATGGACCAACTTCGTCGCAATCGATCTCAGTGACGTTGCTCCAGCAGAGCTGAACATGTCCAGCAGTGGGCCGAGGAAGTATACAGTTCTGGTCGGTGCCAAAGCGTACACCAAACTCGCAGCTATCCTGCTCACACATGCGATCACGCCGATAACGCTGTCTTCCATCTTCCATCTTTTGCTGAACAAATATATTGTTATGAAGGAACCTGTGCAAAGAAAGGTCAATAGTTGTACTAACGAAACAGTGAAAAGGCAAGCTTGCCTGTAAGGCACGGGCCTCCTAAAGAATGGATGATTCGCTTAGATAAACACTCCGATTTGGCGAATGTCTCAAACATTTGAAACTCAATGGGTTCTACTAGATCATGCCATTTTACTGACAATATTTTTTCTTCACCTAAAAATATTGTATTAATAATCGCATATTGACATTTACCATATAAAATCAATGTATAACAAATTTTAATAAACGTTGATGTTTCTGAATCATTATATTATAACGTATCCTTATATTAAAGTACCTACAGATATAAATTTAGGCATTGCAATAGGTATTTGAATTGCGTGATATTATATTTATTTGTTTATAATAATAATATATGCGGAAACGGTTGACAACTTCGATAATTAATTAAATACCTTTTTGCCCATTTATGTTAATAAAACCCATAATGGAAAACTTGAAACTACGTTATAAGTATTTATAGTTTATTATTGCGACAATATATTGATTCTTTCTTTAAATAACACCTTCGGTCATTATGTACATTCGTAACATTAACCTTTCCTTATCTGTAGCAAAGGAAAAAAGAATAAAAAGTTTACCTATACATGAAAGCTAATAAAAATACATAATATTTAAAGATTCTTAGAAATAGCAATGGAACATGTATTTCTGGTCACTATGCACAATAAAATATTACTGGATCTATTAAAATCTGGTTTTCAATTTTATTAATAAGAACTAATTCTAAAATTACATCTACTACTTCGCTAGAGCTTGCTAGAAACTGTGTGCAAATTACTTTCCAGCCTTTTTTTTAATATCGATGGGAAAATGCATTATTGCAGCCACCCTGAGGGGAGGGGGCGATGGAGGTATGTGGGGGTGCTTCCAGCCTGAGGATGGTAAGCGGCCATAGGCTTACCCACTAAAAACCCATCGGTGTTCCGCCAACAGTCAAGGTCCGACGGAATACAGATATGCTTGCGCCAGCTTGCGCAGGACTTCTGTGACACCATTCAACCTACTGACTGGTGCGTTTGGTTTTTATGAGTATGACAAACAGTGTTATCATCCCAATCTTTGTTTAATAATCTTACTCAGTTCGGAAGAAACAACATTGCTCATTCTTAATTCCTTATACGAAATTGCTACTTCCGCTGCGACAATTCACACACCTGATCCGGCCACCATAAACAAATCTAATTTGATAAACTGAATCATACCAGTAGAGAAAACAATTAGTCATAAATTTTCCTTTTTCTAATTACCGGTTACTGTTTACATTTTTTTTATCTTAACATAACGTAAAGACAAGCACGCTGTACGTTAAGATGTCTAAGTACTTTATCAAACATAGTAACGGATGTGAACCTTCCGATCTTGTGGAAATCTTATCGAATGCGTATATAATTAAATTATTTAGAAACAGTTGAATAATTAAAAATCTTAATGGAAAAAATTGAACATTTCTCACTAAAAATACTTAGTCATTTCCTTTAAAATTTTAGGTAGGTAAGTATAATGGTGTTTTTCGTAGGTATATTTTGTATTTTTTGACGTCTTCGTTAATAGGAAATAATGGCCAGCTAAGTCTTGACCGAATAAGTTTTAAATATCCTTCACGGATAGTTGTAGCACATGTTAATAAGTGGGTTTAGAGCGGTTTCTTTTAATAATAAGGCGTTTGACGACAAGCTCCTGCAAAAGCCTTCAATTAAAGTATCTACTACCATAAAATATAGGTCTAAGTAGTCTTATTATTATACTCACCAACAATTCCAACAAGGACGGAGTATGTGAGGAATAAACTGTAGTCCACTTCGGTGAATTTGAACTTGTAGCGTGTGAACCAGTATGTCATCTGCGCCTCACCTTTATCCCAAATGAAACAGGTATTAGTCAATTGATGCCACCATGCGACGGCGATCTGTAAACATGCGTCGTAATAGGCCCTTTTTGCGTAGATTGCTTGCGTGACCAAGCTTTTTTCACAGATCTTAGGGACGACCACAGTTAGGTACTATACTATACAGGGCCGTACAGAAATTTGGAAACAGAATATTTAGTAATATCAGTACAAAACGTCTTCATAATCCAAAATATTCTTTTTTATTTGTCTTTATGTTTGTAACGAATTTGCTCCGAAACTACTGGACCGATTTTGATGAAACTTGGTATGAGGACACATTGATTAATTGAGAATAACAAAAGCTACTTTTTATCCCGATATTCCTAAGGGATCGGAAGTTACGCGGGTAAAACTGCGGAGCGCTGCTAGTTTATAAAGGTATTATAAGTTAATTTCAATCTAGTCTTATCAATATTTCATGGCCTGCATATACTCGTGATTCTCGACGAGAAATTGACTTTAATCTACTGAGGTCGACGAAACAATGTTACAGTTACCGGAAATTAAGTTTAGCTACAGAGATTTAATATAACGTTACATCTGTTGGTATCTATACCTTAGTTAGACATGAAGCTTTAAGATTATCAAGCTAGCGATGAAAACATCTTTAGGAGTTAATCCAGATATCCATGTATCATTATTGTATATGCGTATGAAGCGGTCAAATCATGAATTATTGAGAAATTTACCTTTTTGTTTTTAGGTAGGTTTGTTTCTTTACACTTTGGATTTAAATCAGTTAAGTTAAATGTCCTACATAACGGGGTTATGGAACCCCGGATCTTTAAAAGCTTTGCGTGAAGCTGAAGCCAACGCGTATAGGCTAATAATAACAAGTTAAATTGGAAATAATGATGTGAACCAAAAGCATCGATTAACTTTGTTAAACATATAATGCAGTGAAGGAATCTCTGGTTTGGATAGAGCTATTGATAAACTGCAGGAGAAATTATAAAGAGGAAAGATTTTTTTGTTTGTTTGTAACGAATAGGCTCCGAAACTACTAAACCGATTTTGATCAAACTTGGAATGAGGATACATTGATTCATTGGGAGTAACATAGGTTAATTTTCATCCCGATATGCCCACGGGATCGGGAGTTACACGAGTGAAACCGCAGAGCGCTGCTAGTTATTACATAATTCAATATCGAGATTGCGAAACAGAAACAAAAATTTTCACACACTTGGCGTTACGACAAAACTTATTCAAATAATAAAAAATACAACGCGATAATGTTATCAGGAATTCTTAAAAAATAAACCAAATAATATTTACTATTACAATAATTTTAATCCAAACAAATGCTTGCTATCATTTTATGGAAACAAGCGATTTGTAGGCATACCAATTTGTAAACATTTGCCTGTGAACATTTATAAGGTAAATATTCATTGAAATTTAATTGCGTTTTAGATAACTACAAATACCTATTTAAAAAAATCTCACGTTTTGGGAATCTCCTCGTTTTTTCCGACGCAAGAGAGTGTCATGTGTTTATGTTCCTATTCCTTCGTACTTAGGTACGTTCGGCTGCATAATTGGAGTTCCACCGTAGAGCTCAAAAACGGCTGTTATAAGAATGTTTTCAACACAAGCAAGATTCTAGACACATGCTTTAGTTGAAGTTTTAAGTCTTCTGACTCATCAATTTATCAAACAATTTATTAGAATGAAAACATTCCAATAATAGTAATTTTCGAACTCTACCGAGGGAGGGCTGCAATTATGTAGCCGACTGTACATTTGGCAAAAAATGCAGACCCATTGTCAAAGACCCAAAGTCCTTAAATTAGTATTATTGGAATGTTTTAATTCTAATAACGTTTGTCTAATCAATTTGAGAGTTAGAAGACTTTAAACTTCAACTCAAGCCGTTGGAATCTTGCTTTAGTTTAAAACATTCTAATAATAGCAGTTTTGGAGCTCTACGGTGAGTCTGCATTTTTGTTGCCTGGTATGTATGTTCCTCTGTTTGAAGTCAGGTTTAAGGAATTATTATACAACGAAAAAAAGAAGATACCTGTAAATAATATTTAGTGCTAAAATGTATTTAAATCTGTTGTTAATGTGTTTTAAAGCACAACACACATCTAAAATAGGAAGCTACAAATAATACCCGAGTACAATATTCTAAAATGAAAATTGAATATTTGGGAATAGGTTTAGGTACTTATAGCGTTACGTTGCGATTTACCAAAAATATTTAGTGAAAATTACTAATAGATAATAAGTGAAACCTATAGTACTTACTATACCTACTTTAGGTTGTTTTTTTGTTTGTAACGAATATATGCTTCAAAACTATTGAACTGATTTTGATGAAACTTGGTATGAGGATACATTGATTCATCGGAAGTAACATAGACTACTTTCCATCCTGATATTCCCACGGGATCGGGAGTTACGCGGGTGAAAAATACTAAGGATAATGTGAAAAGCTATAGAAGGTTTACCTACTTTTTTTTTTTTTTTCACATAATATTTAAATAGTTAGTGCATGACATAGCACACAGGTCCATCAAACTCCAAGCAACTAGGCTTTACCTACTTATTTATACCTATAGTTCCATAGTAACTAGGTACATCCGTCTGGGTATTTCCAAATTAGGTCATGTACTACCTATATGTCATTAATATGTAGTTACTTACCTACATGACCTAATGATTTCATTATTTTGAGTAGCTACTCAGGCTAAGTACTTGTACTCTATACGAGCTTTTTTCCGCAACTAGATACCTTTTTGTTTGAGGATTCAGTAGGCTTATCTGCCCTCTTAGCTTAGTCTACTGCCCTCTTAGCTTAGTCTAACGTGTCCAGATGGAAGAACTCGTCAACACGTTTGGAGCCAAATAAGCTGCGGGTTTCATTACGATGTTTTCATTCCGTAGACCGTAGAGCAATAGCGCACATAATTTTTTCCTTAGAAAAATTCAGGATTCGATAGCATTAGGTATTTTGGAAAATATTTTTAAGGAAAAATCGAGTTGCACCGCATTTCATCATTTTATAGAAATGCATTTTCCTTGAAATATTTCCATGTATGACCTTAACTCCGCAAATTATTAAATTGAATTTCTGATTATGGTGACGCTATAGCAACTAACAATTCGTCACAATGACAACAAGTGCTTTTAAACCCTTATAGAGTAATTACCAATGTTTAGAGTGCTAATAACACTACCTACTTGTTTTGTCATTTTATTTTATTTTACGACTAATTTAGACTGACCTATCTTTCTTCATACTTTTACGTTAACTTTACTCATTCATTACAGTTGTAATAAGTTTTTAAATTTAGAAACGACGCTCGTGATTGGTTATTAATAAGGAGCATACTTTTCACACGGTAAAGGATGCATTTAATTGGTTAATAAAAATCGAATTGTGCCTATTGGGTGGTATAGATAATACTCGTAGATCGTTTTAGCGACACGTCCGTTTAAATAAATAAATAAAATAAAAAAAAATAAAAAAATCATTTATTTCAGACGACTAATGTGGTCCATACAACCTAAGTTTAATATCAGATTATCATACAAGCACTGTAGTATACAATCGTTTAGTAAGTATATTATAGCACAGCATTGTGAACTACATAAAACATAACTACTACTGAAGTAGTAGTTATATTTTATGTATTACTACTGATTAAGTAGTAGTTATGTTTTATGTAGTCCGTCTATGTGATCTGTGTACAAAATGTATTAAGCATCCAAATGAATAAAAAATATTGACTTTTGACTTTTACTGTATAAAAGGGTAATAATATAAAAAATAGTGATAAAGTGCAATATACTTTTATCTAGTAAATTGTTGCCTACATAAACAAAGATATATTATTCAATAACCAGGAAATATGATTTGTGTAAGCATAATGTATTGTTTTTTTTATTATTTAGTTTTTATTGTTTATCTGTTTTGCGATACATAGGAGCCAGGAGCTGAAAGTAGTAGGTAAGTATAGGTAATTTGTAAGGCTTGTAGCATTTCGATTCCAGTGATTATAACAAAAAATAATAAGAATAAAAATAAGTACCTACCTAATTATAGAAAATGTATATTTTATACATATAATTCCAAATTAAAGTAATTTAGTTGATATAAATATGGACCATTGTACCTTTGATCAAAATCTTACAATCCTACTCATAGTATAAATGTGAAAATTTGAGTAGGTATATAAAATAAAAATAAATAAATAAATATTTCAGGACATATTACACATCGCCAAGCTAAGCAACTTAATGCTTGTGTTATGGGTGCCAGATAACGGATAAACTACTTATATACTTTTATTTTTGTAAATATATACATATTATACATATAGGAAACACCCAGAACCAGAAGAAAGAATTTATGGTCAGCATAAATACTTGTTCCCGGCGGGAATCGAACCCGCAACCTTCTGCGTCGCAGTCGGGTGTTCGCCCGGCGCGCCACAGAGGTCGTATATGTGTTTGTGTGTGTGTGTATGTTTGGTACTCCTTCGCGCAAAAATAACTGGAACGATTGCGATGAAACTCGGTATGTAAATAGCTGGAGACCTGGATTAACACATAGGCTACTTTTTATCCCGATATCCCCACAAGATCAAGACTTACGCGGGTGAAACCGCGGCGCCCATTTTTACAGGAATAAAAATTAAAAACCTACATAATTACACCCTACCTATCTCCTTATTTCATTAAAAATTCTCATAAATGTCTTATATTTACTTACTTTATCTTTTTATTCCGTTAATAAGGGAAAGTTTTTTTTTTTTCAATATCAGCCGTACGCGTGATTTATCTCTAACATTGCAGTAATTGATACAGCATCTCGCACGTAACAGTGATAACCAAGCTATTACGAAATCAAGATCTTTCCTATCGATAAATTACACAATATATTCTATTCACTATTTATTTTATAAACCTTCAAGTTCCCAAAAATGCTGTCATTTTTCGCAAAATCAGCGATACATAATTTTAACTTAAGAAATAAAGGTGCCCAGTAGGCTCCGGAAAATCAATAAGAGTTGTTAAATAGTACATGTCATTGTGTGCTCTATTATAATAAATTATCGAAATATGTAGGCATATCTCACGTCAATTAACTTGTTAATCTTTTTTAACATATTATAGGTTTTTTTTAAGCTATTGCATAGCTTTTTTCGCGGGCTTTGAGCGCGGCGACCGAATCAAGAAATTCCGTAACGAAAATAAAACCTAACACCCCCCACTCCGCCTACCATGTAGCTCGGCCGAGCGTTCGCTTAACGTGTAGTATATGGTAAGACTGTATTGTTTGTGGCTTACAATATTTTCTTCGGCCTTAGAACTGGCGGTTATAAGCGGGGAATTCACTACCAGACTGCCCGCGACGGGCTGCCCGTCACGGGCAAGTCTGTCCCATGTCTGTACGTGAATGCTAGGAAAAGGGCACGGGCCCGTCGGCCCGTGCCCGCCGCTTGCCCGGAGAATCGCATTTTGTCTGCGCGGGCACAGACAAGTCTGAACGTGAATGGTCGCGCCGGGCGGCCCGCATGCATTTGCGCATCAGAACTCCGACTGAGCGCATGTTTATTTCAAATAGGTACCTAATCCGACAATGATGGCCCGCTATGTGTGTTCTCAATACGGGCAAGCGACAGACTTGGGCCGGGCCGGGCGGCCCACGGGCAGTCTGATAGTGAATTCCCCGCTTTAAGATGGCCTTAGGTGTATTCATAATTTATGACTTAAACGTTTATGAAGTTACTATTGTAAGAATATTGTGATGTCACGTTGATGGGAAATAAATCAGTATAGGTATTAAGTTACACTTTTGTATTAAGTTAGACTTTCCTGTTAAGTATAACTCGACAGTCAACGTTGATAATAACTAACTACGTAATTTCCGCAATTTTTAAAATTGAACTAATTCTAAGCATAAATATTATGGTATTATTTACCTAAGGTTTTCGCGACTTGAACTCGTAATGAAATTATTTTATTAACGGATGTGATCGCATTTATTTTACGTTTCGAGAACTTTGCAGATCCTATGGTCACAGGCAGGCAGTCTGCCTTCGACCATAGGATTTGTATATACACATATGTGTGAGATGTTTCATAAATATTTATTGTACTTATCGAAAGTATCGTAACTTAACATTAATAAAAAAAACAAAAAATAAAATAAAATAAAATTAAATACGTGTAGTTTAATTTTCCTATATTGACGTTATGATTTGGTAGTAAAGTTGAACCTTGTAATTTATAAAAAAAAAAAAAATTAAATGAATATTTTATTATTTGTAGTGAAAAGCGCCTCTACCTCACCTCTACGATCTAAAGTTGCTATTAGGTATGCTTACCTGCTAGAACGAATTAGATTGCGGAAAGAAGTTTTCAATCAATCAATAATTTATATAGGTACACTAGCGACCCCCTCCGGCTTCGCACGGATATATTATGCATGTATTATACATATAAACCTTCCTCTTGAATCACTTTATCTATAAAAAAACCGCATCAAAATCCGTTGCGTAGTTTTAACGATTTAAGGATACATAGGGATATAGGGACAGAGAAAGCGACTTTGTTTTATACTATGTAGTGATGAAGTGATAGTGATAGTGATTAAATAGAGTAAAATAAGACTTCAAAATTATAATACAGTCAGTAGGTACTTTGCTACTCTTTTGTTAGTTTGTTACTTTTGTTAGCTGTTGTTGTACCCGCGTAAGCCCAGCTAGCCTAGCATGAAGGCCAAAACACGATACGAAAAAGCGATATAACTCCATCAACTCTCAAAATATGATAGATAAAGCCGCCATGTTGAATTTTTATTATAATTTTTATCGCAATTTATAATAAAAATTCAACATGGCGGCTTTATGTATCATATTTTGAGAGTTGATGTAGTTATATCGCGTGATATCGCTTTATCGTATCGTGTTTTGGTCTTCATGCTAGGCAGGCTGATCCTGTTGGAATTATCAAAATAACAAGTAGCCTTCAATTAAATAAACTCTTCTGCTTAAGAAGCGCCCCGCGATTCCACTCATACCTAACCTACGTATATGTTCAGTCACTAAAAACCTCTGTGACGACCTCTGTGGCGCGTCGGGCGAACACCCGACTGCGACGCAGAAGGTTGCGGGTTCGATTCCCGCCGGGAACAAGTATTTATGCTGACCATAAATTCTTGTTTCTAGTTCTGGGTGTTTCCTATATGTATAATATGTATATATTTACAAAAAAAAAAGTATATAAGTAGTTTATCCGTTATCTGGCACCCATAACACAAGCATTAAGTTGCTTAGCTTGGGGCTGGATGGCGATGTGTAATATGTCCTGAAATATTTATTTATTTATTTATTTTATTTTTATTTATTTATTTAAAAACCAGACTCGATTTTTTCATTAAAAACATTAGATTTCGTAGTAGTTACCAGATGTTGTTGAGCAAATAACGCTAACTCGAAAAATTTCAGACGATTGATGCGATTTTGCAAACTTCAGTTTCAATAACTGAGTATTTATTCTTATTGAGAAAGTTTGAAATAGGTAACAAATTATGTTATTAAAAAGCTCATTTACCGAGATTAAATTTATTTCGTCTTGATTGATTAGTTTTATTTGCATTCGTAATTATAGTTTGTTCGTGAATTTTTCCAAATATTTCCGTTTTTTTTAATTTTTTGACGGATCGTTATTTATTTTATTTTTGTGTAATTAGAGTCAAAAGTGCATGACCACCTCTACTTTGTTAAGTTGTTATTAACTTTTTTTAAACCAAGTAGGACGTAAGTATCCTACTCTATTATTTTTCGTAGAGACTACTGAACTGAAGTTACAAAAAAATACTAAACTAAGTATTACGTAACAAAAAATAGATGTTTGGGTGATAAATTCTAAACAAATTAATCGTAACCTCCAATGCATTTTCATAGAAATGTTTCAAATTGAAAAAAATTCCAAACTTTTAATGTTAAATTCGTTTTGTAAAAGGAAAATATTTCGATTGTCAAACGATAAGAATGTTACGCTTTGCATTTGCTCGTAAAATCCAATGAAATTGAGTAAAGACGGTCTTACAACAAACTTCTTTCGAAAAACTATGAAATAGTAGATAAATCCAAAATATTACAAATAAGTATACTGACCTTCCAAAATGTGTGAAAATTAAGACAATGCTACATATAATCTGGATGTTTACCGATGCAATAAAAAAATAAAACAAAAGTCGAGCACAGTGTTTGCACTATCAAAGTCAAGGTTAAAATTTTGCCATGTATACTTAAAAATAAGTCGAAAATAAATACAAAAAAAATATTTACCTAGAACTGGTCCCACGATGAGCATGTACGCAATAAGGATTAAGAAAATCTGCAATCTACTCGAACGTTCCCGTTTCTTAAACGCCACATTCACTGTATCCACTAAGTCTTGAACGGAGAACATAGATAAGCAGTTCTCTTTCTCATCGCTATCTACAGTCTTTTTACTTTTCGGTTTCAGTCTTAGAAGTATGTAAATTAACCCAGTCACATAGAATACACACGCTACGGAAAATATACCGTAGTACCCGAAACGTTTGGTCATATACCCACTAAGAGCTAGACCGACGGGTCTTGTTAGAGTCAGAATTGCTGTAATTATCCCTAATCGGAATGTCCTTTCAGACTCAGTGGTAATGTCTGTGATATAGCTGTAAACAGCCATGGTCATAGCGACGCGCCCGCCTGCGAGCGCGGGCGGCAGCCCTTCCAAAAGGGCGGTTTCGTTCAAACCTACTTGAAGAAAAAATACTTTGCTCAAAATAATTCCTATTATAGATATCAACTTTCCAAGCATAGGTAGAACCATGAAGGTTTTTCTGTTCCCTGTTCTGTCGCTGTAAGCTCCGAGGAACAGTGTGAGTATACCAGGTAGAGCAGTCTGCAGGGGATAGCTCCACGCCGTCATGGTGGCTACCAGCGTCTGCACTCTCTTCTCTTCCTCCGCATAATGCTTCGTTCGACCTTCCATGATGTGGCTGCAGGTAGTCTCGTTGTATTGCAAGTTTACGAGACATGATTTCTCTAATGACAAATTTTGAACGGCCAAACCTGTGAGTACGCTAGGCAGCACGTAGCATATAACAAAAGGTTCGACCGTTATTTTAGACCTGAACGCCCATATATTTTTGATGTATTCTTTGAGACGTCTGTTCCATTTCGTTTCAGCTGTCTTTATCTCGGTACCATATGGGATGCACTTGCATTCAGTATTCAAGATTTTTTCGGGCACTTCGACCCGCAGCGTCATTTTGATAACGGAATTCCACTATAAAGTTCATTGGTTTTAATACATATTATAATGTAAAAAAAATAAAATATTTTTATTTAAATTTTCACAATAATATTTTTGGATCGTAAGGCGGGCGTCCGGTAGCGCGTTATCCGTCTATTTGTCGATATCGCGGTACGGGTGCTGCGCTCGCGCCCCGATCTCCAACTGGCAATCAGCTGGCCGAATGGTAGACTTTAATTTGTAGTTTATCACGTTATCACGCGGCTGCGTTCAGAACAGTTCACATGTGGTCACAATTCATTAAACACAAGAGTCTGCAGACTGATCGCCATGACTCGCCATCGGAAGTTCACTATCCAAGAGCGCGCCTCTTGGCTACTCCCGTTCTTTGTTGTCTTTGTTACTATCAATATTTAAAATACCATTTGTCTGATAAAACTTGATATAACAAGGACACTTGATACAACATAAAATGGGCATATAAATAATGTTAATGTGACACAGTCATAGTTATTACAGGTAATGTGAAACGTTGATTTGATTTCCTTCGTTATGCGTCTATTTATATTGACGTCTAATATTTCATGCATTTAAGATTTATCGTGCAATATTCGATCAAAGTAGCTTTCGAACGCCTATAGTTACCACTTCATAAAGACAAAACATAAGTAAAATAAATAAGTACACCAAGTTTTATTACCTATACCTAAGTAATAAACCAAATTGAACATTTTTACAAACATTATGTATAAAAATTTACTCGTAGATGAGATCAACGCGTTAATAGGTTTTTCCTCTGGATAAGACCTACCTAATAATAATTGAGTAATGTAAATTATAGGTAATATTATTTCAACAGTCACATATAAAGTATTATTTTTTTATTCAGTTTCTCTGTAGGTACCTTAACTACTGAACTGTGATAGTAGGATTTTCAGAGGATACTATAGATCTTATGGAAGAGAATACGTTACTACCAGTCAAACTTCTACCTCAGATGTTCACATAAGTTCCAACACAAAAGCGGGAACTCGAGTTCGCTTTGTCAATAATGATAATATAGGATTAGTTTCGATACTTCTTTGTCATCAGTCTTACTAATATGAATGGAAAAGTTTGTCTGTTAGTTTGACATAACACAGTACATAATTTTCCTGCGGATATGTTGGTTGCTCGGTCACCCAAAACTCCTTTCAATTATTTTTCGGGAAGTGTGCCACAAAACTACACACCCTAATTTTGCCACTTCCATTCTTTCGTCAAACAACCAGACAAACTGATATGCGGCACCGATTCATGGTAGAAATAACAGACGTCTGCCTGCACCATGAATTTTGCTTCGTCATTATTATTCGTACCGCAAGAGAATAGATTCAGTTGCGTCTGTCTTTCCTGACGTGTACAATTATTATTTTTGGGTCTTCAACTCGCAAGTGACTCTTCTAGGAAAGCGTGCTGCATCTTAGGACGCATCGTCACCCACCATCAGGCAGGTGTGAACGTGGTCAGACGCTGACCTATATGTAAAAAAAATAGCTTGATTACAGTGTTTGTATAGAAATACCAGGACCGGACCCCATAAAAACAAAGGTAACTTGATTTTTAATATCTCTACGGGATTTACGCGAGTGAAACTGCGGGGTTCAGCTAGTTGATCATAATAATATCACGTAGTTTAATAATGGGTGTTCAAACCCCGAATCGGTCACTGGGTCAAACATAATATTTCGTAATATAAGTACTTTAAGATGTCATTGATCACAGAAATAAAATATGTATCTCTACTACTTACAATAGAGAGTAAGTACAGCGGAACCTTTTGATTGATCCTTAAATAAATATTATCTAAGCTACGTCGCTAAGTTAAAATGGGTGTGGGCTGGACTGGAAATGTGTATTGAAGCTGTAACGAATAGTGAAGCAAAACTGTTGGAGACCGAGAATCGGGCAAATCAACAGCCAGTGGTTCGGACGACTGAAAAGCTCATGCTGGGGCAGCGTGGAACGGCCGGTGATTTTAGGAGACGTTGGAAAGGTGAGAGGAGATACCTGGCAGTGGGCTAACCATGCTCCTAAAGATGAAGAAGGGAGAATTTCGACATTGCATAAAATATGACAGAATTACAAGTCACTGACACCTGATCCGAGATGAAAAATTTCCTAAAAAAATTAATTAAAAAAACCCCCGACTTTTATCCTCATAATTCTCAGACGGCAAAACCAATTTCGATCAAATATAGCTAATGTTGTCCCGACTAATTCACCTTTCAAACAAAATAAATAATAATAATAATCGTTTATTTCAGGTAACAGCCTTATTAATAAGTACAAACCCATATAAAATAGATACCTTACAAACTAACATACATAAAAATAATATTATAATATAAAAAAATCAGTTAAGTTTTAGGGTTTTGATTCTTCGGTCTCGCCTCCCTATAGCGTCGGTTGGTATACAATGCCGGCGGCGGCGGGCCAGAAATCTTCCGAGAAGAACATTTCTTTTAGGGTGGAATCCGGAGCACGTAGGACTTAAAAAAAAAACAAAACAAACAAAATAGGTCAATCCGTTCGGGAGCTACGATGCCATAGACAGACACACACCGCACATCAAACTTATAACACCCCGTCGTTGTCGTTTTTGCGTCGAGGGTGAATACTCTTTTACAGTAGTATTTTATTTCTATGTCATTGATACAATATTTGTGAATGAGTGTAATCAATCAGCAATCGAATTTCTTGTGCTGAATAGGTACGTTTGTAAATTGTTTTTTTTTTTATGCAAGGCTATAACTATTTCTTTGTGTTGTGATCTACCTTACTATAATTTGAATTGGTTGTAAAATTATAGTATTTTTTCTCGTAAACGTAGAAATAAATAAGTATGATACAAAAAAATTAAATACCTAGGAGCTGAAAATATTTTCAATAAGAAACAAAAGAAAGCGCAGTCTGCAATGTCCTGCAATATTTACTTTTTTAAATATGTGAAGATAACAGTCATATTTATTCATGTTAATTATGTACCTAATTAATGTTAGATATTTAAACAAAATGTTATTATTTTAATCATATTTTATTATTCTTGCATCAAATCATGAAACTTAAAAATAAGCAATAGCAAGGCGCAACGGATGCTACGAGTTTTCGTCTATATTTTGAAAGTAAGAGCAATGTGCTCAATAGATTTTGCTATTAATTTTCTTAATGGCTTTTGCGTCACATTCATTTATCAAAATGGAAATCTTATTGTTTCAAGATATATACCTAACTTAAAATTATAGTGAAAATTCACTTAAAACTTACATAAGCAAAAGCATATCTTGAAATTTGAATTAAATTAAAAAACTCTCGAGACAAAAGATATACTTAAAACAACACCAAACGTTGTCGCTTCGGGGGGGGGCCCACTCGAGCATATATTGGTTCAGATTGGTTTGTTCATCTGACTCTCATCACCTTATAGCTTCAAACGACTGAACCGATTTCAATCCAATCTAGCTAAGAACACTCTCTATTAAGTCACCTTTCAAACCAAACAAAATCAAAATCGGATCATCCGTTCAGGAGCTACGATGACACAAACAGACACACACACACATGTCAAACTTATAACACTACTTTTTGGGACAGGGGTTAAAAAATATTTAATACTGATATAAAAATATATTATATTTATATATTTATACTTATTACATTTAATATTTTATACTTATAAAATAAATATGGGAGAATAACTAGATTCACTTTTTCTAATACTTAGTTACGAATCGCTCTGTCTATAACCATATTCTATGGCTAAGAGAATGCGGGCCAGATAAAATAAGTTGATAAAACCCTGTGCTAAAACCAGAATGCTTACTTCAAATTATACAACATTGATCTTAACCTTAAAAATGGGGAAATACTACGTAGCTTCACTTTTTTCTGAGTTACGAATCGCTCGATAGATGGTGCGCTCTACCTATAACCATATTATCTAGCTAAGAGAATGCGAGCCAGATAAAATATGTTGATAAAACCCTGTTATAAAACCAAAATGTTTACTTTAAATTTTGCAGCATTACAAAATTGATCTTTACATTACAAACTCACTTTGGATTTTTATCTAGCAGCTATTAGTGCTGCCATCTATCGAGTCATAATAAAACTAGGTATAGCCATTTTTTTGTAAGCTTTTTTATAAAATCACAAAAACCAAATGGTTAGTACGATCTACCTACTATTTTATACATCTAGGTTACCTACTTTGTTTTTTCTCAATAAAATCTAATTTTATCGTGTTATTGACAATAATATTATATTAGCACTATAACGTGAACTTTTACATGTGCTTTTACTACCTATTAGATATTTTTGTCGTAGGTAGGTAGGTACAGTCATATTACCAATTAGGTGAACCCCACGTGACCCAGATCTCATTAGCATATATGTAAAAAAATATAGTATTTACCTACTTTGTTATTTTTTTATATCGTATATTGTTTAAAAAAACAGAATCAGGTAACATTACTTTACAGATTTGCGAGTGAGCTCTAGGTCACGTGGGGTTCAGCTAATTGGTAATGTGTCTGTACATGTTTATTTTTGTTTATTTCATACAAGTTAAAATGTCAATTAAACATCATGTCAATTTGTACGCAATTCCAATGTATGAAACTATCCATTTGCATAAATATTTGAATCTATTCCAACAAATATTATTATGCAAGTATGCAGTTAAAAGTTTCATATTTAGAATCATCCGCACGAACCTATAACTTGCCTCTAATAACAAAAAACGGGTTCTTCGTTAATACGAAACAAGTTGTCCAATGGCCAGTCGCTTGCGGTCCGTGTATACAAATAAACATTCCTTTAAAATAATCCAATAATAAAAATAGATTTTGTGAGCTCAGTGATGTGAATTTCTCAATATGAAGGAAGAACAAGGAACCGAACTGAAAAGAGTAAACGAAACGAATGGTGTCGAGACTAATCCGGATCCAAAGCCGGATCCAGTACCCATTTCATTCAGTGACCGGCTAAAGAGTATTGTAGCTTTCTTTACTGTAGAACCTTACTTGCTATGTTACATTTTACCGATCGCAATATCAGCGCTTGCTGTAAACAAATTCAACACCGAAAAAGCTTGTCGTGTAGACTTAAACTACACAGAAGAGATCTGTTTCAAAGCTATTAATGGAGACACCGATGATGATAACATAACCAAAACAGCCCAAATAGAATCCTTGAAAATGATTACTGATATGCAATCTTGGCAGTCTCCAGTGCAGAGCAGTGTTCCTGCTTTAGTAATCTTATTTGTCGGAGCTTGGAGCGATCGGACGGGGAATAGAAAAGCTCTGATGCTTATACCAATTATTGGTGAATTGATATCTTCTTTGGGATTGATTCTCGCTACATTTTTCTTTATGGAGTGGCCTTTGTGGGTGACAGCTTTGATAGAAGCGGTGCCGACTGCCTTATCTGGAGGACAGACGATTGCCATAATGGGATCTTACAGTTATATCGCCGATGTTACTTCGATCGAATCGAGAACGTTTAGAATCGGGATTGTAGCAGTTATCGTTACGCTCGGTTTCCCTTTCGGCACATCAATAAGTGGTGTGCTGACGCAGAGTTTAGGATACTACGGCGTTTTTACTATTGGATTTGTACTATATGTTATTGGTTTTTTTTACACATTACTAAGGATACACGATGTTAATCGTGTTGAAACGGAAGGCACCTGGTTAGAAAAATTAAAAGAATTTTTTAATCCGAAAAATGTTTGGGATACTCTGACAGTTCTTTTTCAGTCACATGGTAGACAGAGAGTGAAAATTATTTTGGTGATATGTGTGCATATCGTCATTTTGGGACCGGTTATAGGTACTTACTTAATTATTACAACAACATACATCTATTTACAGTACCAATTTAAAAAAAAACTTTTTGTACTTATCATATTTTTTTGCCTTTGCAGGTGAAGCTTACATTCTTTACCCATACGTTTTGGCTAAATTCAACATGGATGTCATTGAATTAAGTTTATACAGCACTTACTCCATATTGATGGGCACAATAGGTAAGTTGTAATCCTTTGTTGCAAATTTTCGGAAATTCCTTTAAAATTAAATATCAACTAACAAGTTTAGATGATGACTCTTGAACTTTTTAATAATAAAAAAATGCTGTCTTTTATAGCTAACATTATTGAAAGATCCACCTTATCGGGTTCATAATAAAGCTCACATAAATCTAGCGATGATTCAACAGACGACTCCTCTATTATAAGATGCAAAGGTGAAGGACGAGCACAAAAATCAAACGATTCATAAAAATATTTAATATTTTTTGTACTGATCTACTGGTAAATTAATTAGTATCGTGTCAGTTTGTATAATAATGCTATGTCATTAAATATTAACACAAACCTACAATATGTGTAGCTTACCGTTGGTAATAACGAAATGAACCAATAGTTCCATAGTTCTTCCTTAATAAGTATTACTACTTACTTACTTACCAGTATTTTTAACATATTTCCAATTTATAAAGAAATCGTAGGTACTTCCTGATCTCCAAAATCAATATTTAGGTGGCTATAATACAAACAGAAACATTTGATCCGTAGTTGCGGTTTACCTTGAGTAAGCAGTTAACCACTCATCATCTATAGGTACTGGAATCTTGATTAAGTTCCTCCTTACAATTGGTTACATAATAGCTACATACTAGGTACTTACACCAAACGCAACTAATATTTAAATAACCTAGCCAACCTCGCAAAGAACTATTTTTTCCCATATGTTTTCAAGATTGAACTGCAGTCTTAATAAGCAAACCTACTATAAACCGAATTTCATCACTGCTTAACTACTACTTTTCGAAAATCCATTTATATATGGTTTACGCTATTTGACTTATATACTTCCTAGCTTCGGCCTACGACTTCGCCCGCGTGGTCAACAGAAAACGGAATTTCGAAAAAGCCTTTCTTAGCATCCACCACTTCACGAAGAACACAATCTGCAAAAGTCTTTTGGTACCTACCAGCCAGCGGTTTGTCAGAATTTTAAAATTATAGACGTGCAAAATCATTTCTCGTTATTAGCCTTGATAATACGCTTAAATTTTTCTTAATGTCTGTACCTACATCGAAATTTGCGGGCCGATTAGGAAAAATAGGTGTCACTGGTAGGTACAGTATTCGTCATAAGTCCACTATCAGTTTGCCACCTTAATAATATCAACAAGTATTGGACTTACGACCTTCTTCTAATAGACGTTACACACAAACATAAATAATTGAATTAAAAGTAGGTACTCAGTGTGATTATTATTTTCAACATGTTAGCATGTTTTCAGCATGTCTTTAGTTGTGTGAGTGGTATAAGCCGCCACCCGCTACACCAACCGACGGACGTGGGATCGATTTACAGGTTACATTGTTATAATCTTCAAATAGTGCTGCACAGGATTGTAAACGTTACGATGCCGGTGCACTTTTGAACGTTGATTGTACCTATGAGTACATATTTTTTGGCGGCGGAAAGGGATTTTTATTACAATTTAGTTTTCCTAAATATTTCCTATTTCTCCATTACAGGCACAGCAGTAGCAGTAACGTTATTCAGCAAACTCCTCAAAATGCACGACACATTTATCGGTATCATTGCAACAATTTGTAAAACGGTTT
This sequence comes from Idaea aversata, assembly GCA_907269075.1. Classification (NCBI taxonomy): domain Eukaryota; kingdom Metazoa; phylum Arthropoda; class Insecta; order Lepidoptera; family Geometridae; genus Idaea; species Idaea aversata. The sequence goes on from OU026101.1 coordinate 7,225,577, forward strand.
CGAGTTTTGTCTACGGTGTGGCACCTACCAAGGCTTGGTACTACACGGGTCCGGTGTTTGATTTCTTCGGTAATTCCGGAATCACTGCGATCAGATCTCTTGGTACGAAGGTTGTGGCAGTTGAAGATGTTGGTGAGTTCATTTGTGATTCTGCTATATTATATGCGAAAGTTTTTAAGAATAACTATCTGTATGTAGGTTTTAACCGGTAATAAACCGTTTTTGTATAGAGATAGGAGATGAGGAAGAGATCTAGACATCAGCTGCCTCAGACCCTACTTTTTATCCCGATATTCTAATGGGATCGCGGGATAAAAAGTATGTGAAAAAAATCTTGGGCGTTGTTAATTTAACTTATTCTTATCTGAAATAAGTTCATTCTAAGACATACCTACATATTTTTGAAAACTCTTTCTTTAAAGTCGGTTAAAACAACGAAATAAACAAAATAATAGGTACTCCTACGCACAAGATAGGTAGACGTTTTTTATCGAAAACTGATATAAGCATCATTAGATTGCAATTTAGATCCTCTATCCGGATTCTTGTGGTGTTTTTATTTATTTTAATTATAGTAATTATAGGTATAAATAAAGTATCGAACAAAATAATATTTACGTAGAGTTCTAACAGTTTATTTATATACATATTTTTATTTGTACGACTGTTAAATATGGGTAGGTATTGTTGATTTCGCGGTTTTCAGAAAGTAACTATAATTGGATAGTAATTATTTTGGTTTTGGATTATAATATGGATTTGTCATCTAAATCCTCTAAGAATATTAAATTCAAAGTCCTGTGACTGTTTGATTGACAGAAACCTATGAGTTGATAACCCACAGCTCAGACTCATTCAGCAATAGACGAATCCGGTTATAATTTGGCTCACAGATAGCCATTATGACGTAGGCGTCTGCTACGATAGGATTTTGGAAAATTCATTTCTTACGCGGACGAAATCGTAGGTAAAAAGCTAGTTCAATATATTTATTTAGAAATTTAAACTTAGAGAATGATCGTTTTATCAAAATTGGTTTAGAAGTCAAACGTAACGTAGCATAACGTAGCGTATTGGCAAACGTAGTGTAGGACTCCCTGTGAGTGGAGCGACGACATCATACGCAAAGCGGTGGGCAGTGAATGGAGAAGAAGAGCCGAAGATCGGGCTGAGTGGCGTATCTTGGGAGAGGCCTACGTCCAGCAGTGGACTGACAACGGCTGATGATGATAATGATGATGATGGTTTAGAAGTCTATGAGATTATACGAACTTTAACAGAATATTAATTTCGATCAGTTATCTTGTTAGTACTTAAGTGAATTGAGTTATTTATGGCACATAAGAGAAACCTAAATAGCTAGATTTCCTTAGAGAGAGCCGTTTATCGGAAAAGTAATCTCGTACTTAACCTCTAAGAAGGGCACCATGTCTTATATTATTTATAACAATCCTTTTTTGAATAATGAAGTACGAAACGAATTTACGAATTTGGAGTTATTTAAGAAGACGATTTTGAAAACCTCTGTGGGTCAGTGGACGAACACCCTCCGGTGGAAGGTTGGGTGTTTCTTAAACTGAACGAACGGGATTAAAATTTTGCATACAGAGAGAGCTGTAAACGTACCTAAGCCAGAAAGGATTAGCCGTGCGTGGGCAACAGTTAGTTAGCTTTCCCATGACTTAAAAGCAATATTAAAGTTAAATGTACTCGAACAAACACAGAAATGGTGTCTAAAAGTGTATCCAGTAAAAGATAATAGCAATCGATTTAATCCTTTTTCAGCAAAAATGTGTTCGATAATCGGTTTCGCTGAAGCGATATTGCCGATGGTATACGGTCCAATGTATACTCAGATGTATTCAAACACGATTGAAGATTTCCCCGGAGCTACGTATATACTTGGCGGGATTATGACCATACCAGCTTTTATAATATTCTTGTAAGTACCTATAATTTATTGTTCTTAGCTTTAAAATAACTAAGTAAGTCGAAATCCTAGCAGCGTTTTTTCGATACAAATGTAATTTCCTAATTATTTACTTCATCAGTAATACCTCTGGCAATCATTCTTTTTTCATTGCCACTGAAATAAATGGCTAGCCCCTATAGTTTAAAAAATACAATATGACTTGATGGAAACAAGTTAGGGGTCTTACAATATCAGAGAAAGTCAAAAGCTGATGTGTCACATCAAATTGATACGGAAAGTGCTGGTTATGTTAGCTAAAAAGGCTGGTATAGTGGGCAGATTTATAGGCACACATTGTGTCCATAATTTATATTGTGAGTTATGCGAGATTTTCAAGAGGTCGTCAAGGGACTTCTTAAACCGATATATAGGTATTTAAGAGTTCCCTTCATAACCCTGCACGACATTAATCTAAAAGCTCATTTTTCATGGCAAAATAAGCTAATAAACTTATCTAAGCAAAAAATATTTAGGTAATAATAAACTTATATAATAACCAAAAAAAATTTTTTTGTATATCGCATAAAGTTAAGTTAAGTTTTTAAAGTATAAAAATCTTTTGAACCACTCAATATTGCAGAACATACAGGGGGTATATAATCGATAGGCACTAAGGACCCAGCAACCCCCCTTGTTACGCCGTGTATAATTACCAATAATCGTGTATAGGTATTTACGTACTTAGATAGGTCCTCAATATCAATGATACGAAAATCTCTAGGATAGCTATGAATGAACAATGTTTCCATCGATATAGTCAGTCCAATGACCTGGAAACATAGTTATGTTATGGCAACGTGGAATCATGTGGGCGGTCTTGTTTTTCACGCAGTGATTTTGTAGTAGGTACGTAAGTACGGTAGAGCTCCAAAACGGCTGATAAAAAAATGTTTTCAACACAAGCAAGATTCTATGCACCTGCTTTAGTTGAAGTTTAAAGTCTTCTAACTCATGAATTTATTAAACAAAAATTATTAGATTGAAACATTCTAATAATAGTAATTTTAGAACTCAGCCGACCGTACCTAGGTATATTAGCAAAATGTTGGTAACCATGTTACTGTAAATATTAGTTCTTACACACAGGATCCCGCTGTTTCACGCCTGTAAGTTCTTATCCCGTGGGAATATCGGGATGAAAAGTATCTGAAGTGACTCTCAAAGTTTCAATTTATCCTCATACAAAATTTCATCATAATCGATCCAGTAGTTTCGGAGCATATTCCTTACAAACGAATAAATAAAACAAATCCTGACTCTTTATTAAAGACGTATTAATATAAATGGGCCTTCTTGTAATTTTAGTCGTTTTTGAACGTTTATTAATTCAATAAAAATACTTACCGGTACTTGAATATTAATTAGGTTAAATACTAAGTGAAATACTTTATTTTAATAACTTAATTTTCACATATAACTTGAAGAGTTAATTCAGTCACCAAATAGCTTATTGCGTTTATTTTTTCCTCAGGCGCGTATTCCTTTCCAATATTTATTTATTTAGCCACAAAAGTAAGTAAATAAATACAGTATGTAAAAGAAAACCATGCCACCGCTCTAAAGTACATGTAGGTACCCCTGATCTTACCCGAAAAAAAAGGACAAAAACATAGTTTGGGAGAATTATTACCCTAATGTAAATTCAAGGGTGTCAAATTGTGACAAAACCATTATCTACCTAAAGGTGGACGCAGATTGATACGAGCCGAACGAATCGAATTTTTGCCATCCACGGAAAAAGGTACCTTATAATAATAGAGATAAGGTATCTACATTTATATTTCCGATGACGTCATCAGAGTCGTCCGTATAGTCAGGGGCGGTCGATTCTGAAACAAATAAATGAATAAATGTACCTTATCTCTATTATTTTAAGGTACCTTTTTCCGTGGACGGCAAAAATTCGATTCGTTCGGCGCGTATCAATGTGCGGCCACCTTAAGGTTACGCTGCCAATAATAGGGTTGCAACATCTGCAAAATTCCTTAAATTCTCAGTAGGTAAATAGGGTAATTTTCCAGAACTCTAAAATTAAAATAGCTAGGTAATTCTTGCACTTTTATGCAAATAAAAATGTTTCATTTCATCTACATGTGCCTAACAGGGTTCGGATTTCTATGAAAAGGGATGATTACTTTAATTTGTTTATTTTTGTTTTCAGAGTTCTCTACATGATGCAAAGGAAAGAAGCCCGGGATGCTGTTAAAGATCCGACTACTAAGGAAATGTATGCACGCGATAATGACGTCACAGTACTTTAATTTTACCAACATACCACTAAAAGTTAGATAAGTAAAGGCGATTTATCACAATACGAGAATGGCTTCAGACAGGGTAATTGATAATCATATAAAAACTGGTGGAAGCCACTTTTTTACACATTAAAAAAATTTGGTTATGTTTATAGGAAAATCAACTGTTATTATAAATAAATACCATTAATGATTAAAATAGCCGTCCAAACTCATTTCGCTCAGCTAGACCGTCTATTAGAATAACTAATATTAAAATACCTGTATTGGAACACATTGTATTTTTGGCATTATCCGAGTTTACGTTATGCAACTTGGATAGCGAATGTAATATGATCTAGCTAGGATAGAATAGTGAAAATATAGTGGAACCGGGCTTTAAAATGTCTACCGATCGTAAATGGATAGTTGAGTTGGATACTAAGTTGAAATGTATTTTTAACATAAAGAGTCGAAAATCTGTAATTTAATAGAATTTAATTAATTCATCTTCAAATTTAATGTAGTTTTAAAGCCTAATTATTAAATATTCGTTGGAAAGTGTTTTACGAGGTAATTTAATTTTATGCCTAACTAGCGACCCGCCCCGGCTTTGCACGGCTATATTATGCATGTATATTATACATATACTCAAGCGATCAGCTGTTTTGAATTTGTCCCAAATATTTAATTATTTTATTAGTTATTTTGTGTATAAATAGCCCAATTACAATTTCATCGCACCTCTAACCATAGTATTATCAATATCTGATTGTTAATTAGTGAAAATTAAGTAAATAAGTCGTGAAATTTGTGACGGTCGGTCTAACGGCTTGTCAATTATTGTTCTGTGTTCTTTTGAATATTTTTGAAAGATATTCAAAGTGATTTAGTGTTTGTGGGTTTGTTTACCGATTGTTCTCGTGAATATATGTTACAGTATATCCTACGCTGATAACAGCCAGGTACTTAATTTCTACAAATTCCATGTAAGTACAATAAATTGACATACCGGTATAACCTACCTACTTAGTTGCTTGAGGATCTGCCTGCTCATTTTCCCAGTCGTTTTTACCTATCATTCTTTTAAAAATGCAGACTAGAAAGGCTTTCGCTGTCGCTTCTCGTCAGGAAACGACCAAACTGCAACTTACTTTACAACAACTAAAGACCGCAAATGAGCAGGTTGTTCTATTGAACAGCGAACGGGACGATAATGAAAAGGAACTAATAAGTACAATAGAACAAAACGGGAAATTAAAAAATAAATTGTCTCAATTAAATTTAAAATTAGAAGATATTACTGCGGAGCGGGATAACCTCAAAATATTAATAGATAGGTTTGATAGTTGTAGTGCAGAGTACGAGCAGGCTTTACGGCGCATATCCGACCTTGAGCAGGAGCTCCGTGAGGCCCATCGGCATATCACACACCTCGAAGCAGCCTCACAGGAAATCACTACTCAACAAAACCAATCTTTGTTCGATGAGCTTGTAGGGAGGTCCCCGCAGTTGGTTGCTGCTCCAAGATCCAGACACACAGACATTATAGATCTTACTAATGACACTCCTAAACACCATTCAGTGTCGACTAAGATGTGTATGAATTATTGCAGCAGCAAGAAACTAAAAAAATACATAAAAATTAGTAAATTTATTAAAAAAAATAAAAATTTAATTAAAAATCATAAAAAGTTCTCAAAAAATATTAATAACGGCAAAAATAGATTAGAATTATTAGATAAATTAAGTCTATGCACCTTAGAGTTAGAAAAAAATCAAAGGCAACATGCAGCCGACACTCAAAAATTCCAAATTAGGCTTAAACAATTACAAGATTCGCTTGAATCAGTGAATATCATGTACGATAAATCGAAACAAATTATTGAGGAATATTCGATGGCAATGGGGAAACTTATAAACTCAACATCTCACTACGCTGACCGTTTTGATTCATTATCGGACAAAACAACTTTTGTTTGTGACCGCTGCAGCCAGCCAGACCCAACGGATACACCTGCCTTGTCGAGTGAACGGCTGTGTGATGTCTCACAGCCATTATATTCCTCACCTTATTTAAGTTCTCAAATAAATAAAAAAATTAAAAATAAAATAATAATGTTCAGCGATGAAATTGGAATCGATATGGGCTCAAAATTAAATTATTGCTCAAAGGGACAGTCCTTTATAAATTATTGCATGCCTTCTGCATCTTATCTTCAAATTATGAAAAGAATAAGTAGTTATAAATTTAACAAAAATGATAGTTTGGTTATATTTATTGGAAATAGGGGAAGTGTTTACAAACAAGACTTGTTAAAATATTGTAATACTTTGTGCTCTCTAAACATAGATAAAATTGTAATGTTTACACTACCCTACTGTAAAAACTTGCCAGCTGCGGAAAATAAACTTAGATATAATTTAAATTTAACAATGAACACTATATCATGTTATAATAAGAAGTTCAATGTGATTGACTCTAACCCTATTGTTAGTAATGATTATTATTTGACGAAGGGAAAGCACAAGCTTCCGGATTCCATCAAAAGACAGATAGCATCTTCGCTATGTTATTTTTTTAACTTTACAGCCAAGAACTTGGCTACATACACTGCGCCTTTTGCGCAGTTAAATGACATATATAATATTCAGACTACGGATAGTCATCTTTATCCGATTAATTTAAATTAATTATTAAGACAAAAGAGGGACGCTCTTGCAGTAGTTTTGAGACAATAGAGACCTCTAGCACTTTACAAAGTAATAATAATAAAAAAATAAATTTAGATAACAATATTAGTCAATTATTAATCTCATTATCAAACAAGTCAAATAATAACGATTGCTGGAATAAATGCCCTAAAATAAATAAAGTACAGAAAAATTATGTAAAAAATATAAACCTTGTGCATCAAAATATCAGAGGGATGACAGAGGGCAAAATACTAACACTGGAATTGTACATGAACGCTGAGGATATTGACATTGTATGCATAACCGAACACCATCTCCGGGCTCACCAGCTCATGTTCAATTTCAGCAACCACCGGGTTGGCAGCGCATTCTGCAGGGTAAACACGGCAAAGGGGGGGTCTCTTATAATACTGAACAAGAAATTAAACTATAAAGAAAGAAAAGATGTCGTGTCTATGTCTGTGGAATGTGTAACGGAAATATCTTGTGTAGAACTGGAGCAATTAATAGTAGTATGTGTATATAGACGACCTGTTTTTGAAAATTTTAAAGAATTTATTGAGATATTGGATGAAATGCTGACAAAATTAACTAAATCAAAAAAACAATTACTTGTATGTGGTGATTTTAACGTAGATTTACTGAAAATAAGCACCTTTTCCACGAAACTTCTAAATTTGTATAAATCACACAATTTATCTAACGTGTTTCTGGAGCCTACTAGAACCACTGACACTACTGCGACATGTATTGATAATGTTTATGTTACTGATAATATATCCACAATTAGCAAATCTATCATTAATAAATTAGAATCAGACCATAGTGGTCAGTTTGTCAAATTTGCTATTGTCATAAAATCGATACCAAAAAGGAAAATAAAGTACGTACCGGTGACTGCTGCTCGTCTGGAGGAACTTAGATTGAATTTGGCTAACGTTTTACCGTTTCTACCTTGTGATACGGATCCAAATGTATTATACAATAACTTTTTTTCGGTTCTAAATAACCAATTTCAGTCTATATTTACGTCCAGATCTATGGTAGTCTCCGACAAACGCGAGTTTAGTGACTGGGCAACGGTCGGTATTCACCGCAGTAGACATAAACTATATGAGTTATACGCGGAAAGACAGAGTAATACATCAGGGGAGTTTGGAGCCTACGTTAAAAACTATTCAAGGATATTTAAAAGAGTATGTATTTTGGCAAAATCTCTCTTCATTAAATCTGTGATTAAATCTAGTGATAATAAAATAAAAGCTACATGGAAAGTAATTAACGCTGAAACAGGGAGAGTCGCAGCCAAAAACACCGAGTTTAAATTGAGTATTAATGGAAATATAACTAATAATGATCAAGATATCGCAAACGAATTTGAGATTTTTTTCAGTAATGTAGCTATTACTTTGACGAAGGCTTTAAATTCTTCTACCCCCATTGCAGAAGCATTGCTAAAAACGAATGTACCAAATTGTAATAAAACATTTAAATTCCAATATGTTAAAAATCATGACATTATTGTAGTGCTTAAGCAAATAAATCTCAAGAAAACTAAAGATCTATGGGGGATGTCTGTCCCGGTTGTTAAATCAATTATTGAACTGATTATACCAGAACTAGTCATTATATTTAATCGATGTATAGATTGTGGTGTGTTTCCTGATTTAATGAAATTGAGTAAAGTAGTTCCACTGTTTAAATCTGGTAGTACCTCAGACCCCTCCAATTTTAGACCAATATCAGTACTACCCACATTAAGTAAAATTTTTGAAAAACTTATTTTAAAGCAACTACTGAAACATTTCCATGATAATAATATCTTACATAATAAACAGTTCGGTTTTAGTAAGGGGCGCTCGACTACTGATGCGGGTATAGCGTTAATTAAAAACATATTTGATGCTTGGGAGGAGTCACATGATGCGTATGGCATATTCTGTGACTTATCCAAGGCATTTGATTGCGTTCAACATAATACATTGATCATGAAACTACACCACTACGGTATTAGGGACGGCGCCCTGGATCTTATCTCTTCTTATTTGAGCGGTAGGGTCCAGAGTGTTGATGTTAACGGGAAACGATCCCCCGGATCTGCGATAGCAATGGGGGTTCCTCAAGGATCCATATTAGGACCTTTCCTGTTTTTAGTTTATATAAATGACTTACCTTACCTTGTAAGGGACAACCATGGGATAGTGTTGTTCGCAGATGACACCTCCTTGGTGTTCAAGGTTAAAAGGCGTCAGTCCAACGTTGACGATGTGAACAATGCTCTCTCTAGAATAGTTGATTGGTTCAATTCCAATAATTTATTACTGAATGGATCCAAAACTAAATTAATTCGGTTTACACTTCCAAATGTAAAACAAGTAAAAACTGTTGTAAAGATTAATGATGAGGAAGTTGAATTAGTCAGTAAGGCTGTCTTTCTAGGTATAACTTTAGATCCTAAGCTTCAGTGGGGCCCGCATGTGGAAGCATTGTCCAATAGACTTAGTTCTGCCGCTTACGCCGTTAAGAAAATTCGCGAATACACGGACATTGAGACTGCTCGCCTAGTCTATTTCGGCTACTTCCACAGTGTCATGTCGTACGGCATCCTACTGTGGGGGTGTGCTGCAGATATTGATGCTATTTTCATATTGCAAAAGAGAGCTGTTCGAGCTATCTACAAAATGGGCCCCAGGGAATCACTTAGAGAAAAATTTAAAGAGTTAAACATATTAACGCTCTATTCCCAATATATCTACGAAAACTTGCTCTACGTTCACAAAAATCCTGATATTTTCCGTAAAAACAGCGATATTCATAATTTCAACTTAAGAAATAAGGATGAACTGACCGTGCCCGGTAGTAGGCTCCGGAAAATAAACAGGTCGTTTAATAGTACATGTGTGCTCTATTATAATAAATTACCTAAAGAGGTATATGACATGTCCATTAACAGGTTCAAAACTTTTATAAAGCATAGATTGTGCAGTAAGGCGTACTATGATACTTCGTCTTACCTTAATGATAAGAACCCATGGACGTGACTTTAGTTGCTCCATTTCAAATAATACTTTCAAATATTTGTAATATTGACCATTGTGAGCGTGATCACATGAAAAAAAAAAAAACCCCATGAGTTTCTTGTGCCTTCTTCTCATTGGTGGGCGCGTTCCGAAGGCACACATCCTAACTTAGTTTTTAAGACGTTTTCAAGTGGTCTATTATACTTTTAAGGTATTATACATCCAAAGAAATAAAAAATTTTGATTTTGATTTGATTTGATTTGATAAACCTTCCTCTTGAATCACTCTATCTATTAAAAATCCCCATCAAAGTCCGTTGCGTAGTTTTAAAGATTTAAGCAGTCAAAGGGAAATAGGGACAGAAAAAGCGACTTTGTTTTATACTATTTAGTGATGGGACATTTCAATCTCTAATGAGAAATACTAGATTCGCTTTTTTAAACTAGTTTCAAATCACTCGATAGACGGCGCTTGCATCCAATTGAAAATTCAAACAATCATTTTTTTTTCTTTGTTATTGCAAATGCAAATAAATAGGGAAGGCAAATGGTTAATTATGAGCCCATACAGCCTCGTTACACACTTCGTTGATTTTTACAATACTTTTTAGACTTATTTATTTTTTTTAAATTATGTAGTTAACTGGGTCTGCCATCTATCTAAGTATCTGAAACTAGATCTTTTTTTAGTAAGTGTTATTGAATATTTTTTCATTAATTTCTGCCAAGTTATGTACGATCCACACTTATTTTTTCTTAGATTATTTATCTTTCTTATTTTTAGAAATAAATACTTATTTAAAAGTACCTAGGTACCTTTTAAATTTTGTTTTTTTGGGATACGAAAATACAATTCTTCTCACGTGTCGTGAACTGACTTTTCAATGGTCAGTTTGCCGGTCGTTTCAAAAGTCAGTCGATTCTCGTCGTCTTATTGGGCTCATAGGAGGCTCAAAGACAATAAGCAGACAAACCAATGCCTTTTCATCTTTGTTTACAACTCGTCACAAAGTTGTAAGTCAAAAAACTTGGAATACTTATAAACCGTAATTATTTTGGTGTAATAGGAGGTCTTCAGAAATATATTAGCAAAACACAGACACATGCGTTGCATCAATTAAAAGCCAATTTCATTTTTTTTTTACTTTTTATTCAAACTTGCACCTATAATGGTTCACGAGTAACCGTCCCCCTAACAATCGCCCTACGGAAAACTGTCCCCCTGTCAAGAATTTTTTCACGATTAACGGTCCCCCTGGACTAGGGGGACAGATAAGCGTTGATTAGATAGTAATTATTAGTTAAATATTGCTATGAGATTATAATAAACTTAGGTAAGTAGGTATATCTAATCTGTACAAAAATCATGCCTCCATTTGCCTAATTCAAAAAATCATTTTCAGACAAAAAGCAGCCGCGGTTTCATTTTATTGTCAACTTCATTTTCTTGAGTAAGTACTGAATATATGGTTACAAAATGGAATAATATCATATTATATTACAACATTAAACCTGTAACAATGGCATGTCTAATTGTTACGTTATCTATGCACTTGTGTTACTACCACCAAAGTCATCTACTTTGTATAACTTTACTTTGCACTATATGCTAGACGACTGCCAGTCATGAACAAAAATGCATCCTACAAAAATATCCCTTATTTCTAGATGGCGCCACAATTATTTTCAATGGGTTTTTATTTTATACTTTACATTTAGAAATATTTTTTTTACCGTATTCAAAAAAAAGAAGACTCTTATTTCATCTGAGGAGGTACCTATATCGTTTTTTATAGCTTGGACATAACTTTTTTGTTTATGAATCGATTTTTAGCATATTTCTGTTCAGCACCTGTTAAAAACTATTAAACGTAAAATATTAATTTAACGTAAAAAACTTTAAGATATATGAAAGTTTTTTAATTTTTCTTTAAGTTCATCATTCATTCATTCATCGTTCATTCATCTTTAAGTTCAAGAATCATCAAAATCGATTGCTAAACAACGAAGTAATGCAAAAATAAACATAAAAAATTAAACAATTAAATTGACAACCTCCTTTCTTAAAGTCTGTTAAAAAGTATGCCTGATTGTGTCATCATTACATAACCATATACAATATGTAAAAAGAAACAAAATAAATTAATGTAGGCATCGAAGTAACCTCATTTAAAACAGAATTTATTTAACACATTCCGACGTCACGAGAGAAAGTACGCTACCTTAATTACAATAAAAAGATAAAAATGGTTTCAAAACCTTATACTTTGTAAACAATCGTAAAGACGGTGATACACGGTTTAACCATATTGATTAAATTTTATAAAGGTAATGTGTATCTGAAATAGGCATTTGCTTTTAAGGCAAAAAAAAAACTTACAGAGAGTTTGTTCATTATTTTTCATTTTCTAAAATCATTATTTTTTTTTCAAAAGCAAAAAAGAACGCGGCCGTTAAAAGTAGGTAAATTTTTCCCTGAACTTTAAAATTCTATTTAACTGTTTTATTTTTGTGCAGTGTCTTAAGTATACGTCTTACAAAAGGTTTTTAAAACACATTATGTAGTTTATAGTAAAGTTTAGTTACAGCTGTGGTTGCATTACCGAAACTAAGGCAATTAAATAGTTTAAGATACAAACATACAAACGTATTGATTTTTTTAAAGTAAGTACCTACCTACTCAATAGCTTTGAAGACTATAAAATTTAAAACCTGTGTAAAGTCAGCTTAACGTCCATAATATTTTCGACCCTGGGCTGAATCATAAAAAGGTTGTTAACCTCTTACGTCATATGACTAGATGTTTAGAGGTTTAAGTTGATTTATTTGATAATTCAAAGTACTGGTTTTATAGCCTTACGATGCACCGCCTTGCGTAGGTACATAGGTAGGTACTTGTGCACTGCCCATTCAAAAGTAAGTACCTACAATTATTTCGATATTTATTATATATATTTATTTATTTAAACAAGAAAATTGTACGTAGGTACGAGTATTTGAAAGACTATTACGAATTACTACAATATTTATACGGACGACAAAGTTCTTCACTTCAGTATTCAGATAGTATTAGCGCACAATGCTTGATGCGCCCGCGTTACTTATGGTGCAAGATAATAAATGTGCTACATATTATTATTTATATTTATTAAAAGTCGTGTCGTCTAAAGGCTTGTGTTATCATAGCTGCCGAGATGTAAGCGACTCGTATGCGTCGACGCACTCATATCGCGCTTCGTTTTACAACCTGACATTTACTGCTCAGGTTTTTGGAAACGACAGTCGAAAAGTCACGGATTAAGCGTATAGTCACCATCGAGCGCTGCCGCCGACGCGGTGTCGTGCCTCGAGCTAAGTGTCCCAAGACTTTTACTGACTCTCACTTTTATCTGTCGTAAACATGATTGCGAATACTGAAATAACCACCAGTGTTAACGATCTCACTAATTCACACGTCCGACTGACAGCAACCACAAAAAATAATACATGGAGGGAAAAATCGAAGAACGCATTGAAGTGCGCGAGAGTTATAATTCGGGAAATTACAGTAGAACCATGTCTATTCACGTACATGCTCTGCACTGCTATTTCATCTTTGGCCGTTCAGAATATGCACCTGGAAAAAGCCTGCAGAGTTAATTTCAACTATAGCGACGCTATCTGCGATCGAATCAGTGATCGAAATACGACAGGACTCGAAGAAGAACTCATCAAGATCCATTCACTGGTTGCCGGAGTCGTAGCGTGGAAGTTTCCCTTACAAACTGCCATACCGGCTGTGATGGTAATTTTTGTTGGTGCATGGAGTGACAAATATAAGAAAAGAAAATTCTGTATCTTGTTTCCGTTCATCGGGGAAATATTTACGAATATAGGTCTCTTATTCGCAACGTATTACTTCAGAGAATTGCCCTTAACCGCTACGGCTCTGATAGAAGCCTTACCTGCTGCATGTTCTGGTAGTTATATTATAATATTTATGGGTATGTTCAGTTTTATGGCGGACAGAACTACGTTAGAGAACAGGACGTTTAGACTGGGATTAGTGACTATATGTGTTACACTCGGAACGCCGACAGGGACTGCACTCAGTGGTATATTATTAAGAGTTCTAGGTTATTACGGAGTGTTTACTTTGTTGCTCTTGTTGTATACTTTCTCTTTTATCTACGGTTTATTTAAACTAGAAGATGTGGTTGTGAACGATGAAGTAAAAAGCGAAGGTGATGATGTAAGGAACAGATGTTCGAAGATATTGCACGAGGTGTTGCAACTTGTTGCTAATACGGTTTTGGTTGCTCTGAGACCCCGGGCTATGAGAGGACGAATGCAAATCTTTTGCGTTCTCCTTTTATATCTTCTGATGGTGGGACCACTCTATGGTGAGTTTAATTTTATTTACATACATTTATAACAAAACGGCTTCTATTTGACACAAATTATATTCTGTCAATTCAATAAAATTATATTATCTAATTTTAATAATCTATCAATGCCATTTTTTGTTGTTTACCAGTCGATCCCTTTATAATATTTTGTGTCCAATAGCAAAACCTTTATGAGAACAAATTTTAAGTAGGTTTTCTTTATAATTGATAACATTTCACTTTATGTGACAAGGCAAACTAGTCACAGGTTAGTGAGCCTTGACTTACATTAAGGAATGCTTGCTTCCACGATACCAGATCTTTTAACGAACATTTCTAGACCGTAGACGCCACATTACATCTTACTATACAAGAGTATACTAGAGACGCAACCGCACAATCATTTTCGTAGTACCTACTTTGTATATTATTGACGTAATAAGGTCTAGTAAATTGGAACACCTGCATTCACACTTAAGTGTCACGGTAATATTGTGTGACGTCATGCGTCATGGTAACTTAGGAATTAGCGTATTTAATAATAATATCGCTCATTTGGGCTTGTGTTATGGTGTGACGGATGACGAAGACTTATAAGAAAAAAAAGAAAAAGAAGGGATAACTAAAAAAAAACTCAATTGTTCATCGTTTTCTTATGACGTTATCACGTAAAATTATCGTCCGTAAACCGACTTTACAGACAACCATTTTTTTATTTTCTGCCAAAAGAGCTAAACAGATAGAGACTCTTTCTGAACATTTTAAAGATATTGGTTTTGAATATTTGAATAAATTGAATTTTAAGTTAAGTTTTCACTCTATTAATAGTTAACAATTTTTAATAACAAGTTTTACTGACAAAGAACAGAAGATTAACTAAAAATATCCTAGGTCATAATCGTTAAAAAATATATCTCGATCTTTACCTGAAGGTATTTTTCTATAAGTGTCCAATCTGGATTGTTCAGCTGCCATCGGATTAATTATCACCCTTAATTGGTTAATATAAACTTATAGGCTTTTTTGTTGACTAATTAACCTACTGTAGAGTCCTTGAAATAGGACATTTTAAATTAAAACTTATTTATACCTTTTAAAAACACACGTACAATCAGGCAACAAAATTTCAGACCCACCGTAGAGCTCCAAAACTGCTATTAATAGAGTGTCATCAACTGAAGCAAAATAAGGTACCTAAGGTACCTAGAGTACCTACTGCTCGAATTGAATTTTAAAATCCTTCAGCTTATGATTTTATTAGACAAACATTATAAGAATGAAAATAATATTGACGACCCAGTTGGCACAATGGTCACCATGCCCGGACTGCCAAACACAGGGTTGCGGGTTCGATTCCCGTCTCAGATGAGTATTTATGCTTAGATAATTATCTGTGGTCTGATTGTTTCTATGTATTATAAGTATACTTATATTTACAAAGGAAAAGTATATAAGTAGTATATCCGTTGCACCCATAACACAAGTCTAGTTACTTAGCTTGGGGCTAGATGGCGATGTGTGCAATGTCCTGCAATATTTATTTATTTATAATTTATTCCCATATTAGTGATTTTACCCTCTACGGCGAGTCTGCAATTCTGTTGCCGACTCGGTCGGCTGCATAATTGCTGACCCACCGTAGAGCTCCAAAACGGCTGTTAAAAGAATGTTTTCAACACGAGCAAGATTCTATACACCTGATTTAGGTAAAGTTTAAAGTCTTCTAACTCATCAATTAAACAAACAAAAATTATAAGAATGCAAACATTCCAATAATAGTAATTTTAGAACTCTACCGAGGGCTGCAATTATGCAGCCGACGACTGTACGTATTAACTTGAGAGTCTTCAAGTAGCGAGTGAATTGGTATATCTTCAAGCTCGTCACTTAACAGTGAATTTAAACATTATTTAGTGTTATTTCTCCTTATTTCTGAGTAGGTGCTTATAGAATATTATTGTATTATAAGTAGATCAAGTTTATTAACCTCACTAAACTAGTTTTACTTTTTATGGTTCCGTACCCAAAGGCTAAAAACGGGACCCTATTACTAAGACTTCACTGTTTCTCCGTCTGTCCGTCTGGCGTCTGTCTGTCACAGGCTGTATCTCATGAACCGTGATAGCTAGAGAGTTGAAATTTTCACAGATTATGTATTTCTGTTGCCGCTATAACAACAAATATTTATTATAATACAATAATACTTACACAATATGGTACGGAACCCTTCGCGAGTCCGATTCGCATAGGGTTTTCCTTGTATGTTATTGTTTTGTTAAGAGTCCTTCAAGCGTATATTACTCGTAATAACTACCTTACTACGTTTTATTGGTAACATTTAGAAACAAAGACGGATATTTTAATTTTATACAGATTTTTAATGCTTATCGTTAAATGAATCATTGATATCTGTTTCGAAGTTATGAAAGGAGTTAATGATAGTATTTCTTTACTTGGGTGACAATCTGTTCTATACTTACTCTAAGTATATATACATATTCTGAAGAAACTAGACTGATTACCAAGTAGGTACCATTATGGTAATAAACAGGTATGTTCTAAGATAAAAAGTAAAGGTTCAAAAAACTGCTCATAAAGACATATTTATTTATTGTCTTTAGTTGTATCAGTTTTATGTAGAAAATAAGTACAGTTGGAGTCAGAATTGAAGACCCACCGCAGAGCTGCGCAGAGCTGCGCAGAGCAGATTATAAGGTCTTGTGCAAGTTTAAAGTCTTTCAACTCATATAATAAAAATATTCCAACAATAGTAGGTAATTTTAGAACTCTACGGTGGGTCTGCAATTCTGACTCCGACCGCACCTACTTACCTAGTTACTTACATATTTTATGTTTTAGCTAGGGGATATCAAGATTTTATAGACTAGCTATAGCATTTTTACTTATAACAGAACATCGAGAATTCGCTGCTTTAGTCGAACCACATTTCGAACATTTACCTTGATACTCACCTTTAAGTGGCTGCTTTTTCACAAGATTCTTGCTCGATCAATAGTCTTACAGTAACTTTTTGAAAAATAATAGTCGAATTGATTGTAGATTTGATTGTAGATATTATGTATTAAGTAGATGGAGTAGGCTTGCCCAAAATAAAAAAAACACCCTCATTTCTCAGGCACTACAGAGCGAGCGCCCTAAATAGCAAAGATTAAAGTTGCTGGCGCTTTTTAAACCATTTTGATTAGGTACATTATTAATTATTACCAATTCTGGCATACAATAGAGTCACCCCATACCTTCCTGGGGGTGTCGTAGAAGCCGACTAGATGATTTGAGGATCTTGTGCACCTTGGGTCATCCGCGCGTTGGCTGCGGTAAACCATCGCAGCAATAACATTCCCCAGGGTGTCAGGCAGTCGCAAATCATTTTGCAGTGAGAACAGTAATCTGTTATAGAAACGTTCATCATTGCAACTAGATACTCCATTATGTCTTACGTATATTGTATCTAGGTATATCTATATAATGTCATTTGAAATTTCACCACGTATTACACGTCCAATGTGGCCGTGACCAATCCATGTTGCAGCGCCATTGACACTACGAAACAATTGTTATAATGTTTGTACATGTTGGTATTTTAGGTTTTTTTTTTTTTTTTT
The DNA here is from genome assembly GCA_907269075.1 of Idaea aversata. Lineage (NCBI taxonomy): Eukaryota > Metazoa > Arthropoda > Insecta > Lepidoptera > Geometridae > Idaea > Idaea aversata. The sequence goes on from OU026101.1 coordinate 7,243,487, forward strand.
TTTCGATTAAGGTGATGTCGAAGTAATGACCCGCAAAACAAAATATTTGTTTAAATTTGTTTGTAGTATGTAGTATATTCGTTGTCTAGCACCAATTAACACAAGTCTAGTCACTTAACTTGGGGCTGGATGGCGATGTGTGGAATGTCCTGCAATAAAAAATAAAAATAAGTTGACTGGGTCATTTTTACGAAAAGATTAAGTAAGATTTTTTTTTTTGTACGTAGTCGTTTACCTTTAAGTTTGGCACTGAAGTCTCCTAAATTATACTCAGAAACCATAGACCACTGAGTATGTAGATAAATTCTAGAGTGACCATTCTAGAGGTACCCATAAAATTATGAAACATACTTAATTTGTATCTTTATAATTCACCCAATGTAAAAATATACATGTTAGACATTAGACATAGAAAAAAATACCAAGCGAAAATAGTCAAATGTGTAATTCCATAACAAGCAAGCAAGCACGCTTTTCGGGAGCATATTAATAAAGCCGGCCAAGTTCGAATCGGTCTCACGCATGAAGAGTCCTGTACTATTATATTATTCTGTTTTTAGCTATCACAGTTTATGAGATAAAACCTGGTGACAGACAGTGGAGTCTTAGTAATAGGTCCCGTTTTTACCTTAAAATGATTTCACCTGAAAATACGATTCATTTAAACTTTTTATTATTAGGCGATGACAAATAAAGTACTAAGTACTTAGTAGATGCAACCTCTTTGCAATAGACAAGACTATTGCATTATTTTACGAACAATAGTCACAATATGGGTGTTAAATTTTTTACCAACAAACGCTCGAATAAATGAGCCTATCTTCCAACAACGGTTCATTCACTTGTAGACTTTCTTCATAATAATAGATAAGCACTAACCAGTCGTTTAGGCGAGTTCAACGATCTGTAACTACCTAATGACAAAATTATTATTTTAATAACTAAAACCAATTTTTAGGATAACATTAACTAATCTACTCTACTGACTCTAAGTAGTACTTTACCTATATACTAGGTTAATTACTCTCTCTCCATACAAACGTAGTCGACTGTTTTCTCCCTGGATAATGACACTGGAGCAAATATTTATGTGCCATAAAACCTATAACTGCCATGACCATGCCCCTATGTCTTATTTTTTTTAATATTGCTAATTATCATTATAGGAAGTAAGAGTCTTAAAAAACAAAAATATATAAAAAAAGAAAGACATCGGGGCATGGTCATGGCAGTTTAAGGTTTTATGCCACAAAAATATTTCCTCTAGTGTCATTATCCAGGGAGGAACTGTCGACTACGTTTGTATAGAGAAGCGGCCGGGTACCTTTCCGCTTAAGAAAAATGTCTTAATTTTGAAATAAGACATTTTTGATGGGTTATCGTTTTATATCCGTAAATGTTATGATATTGAAATGCATAAATAGATTGTATTCCTGGCTTACGTGTTTTATTATTCCAAAAAAGTAATTTTTTTTGTAAAAGAAATACAAGCTTAGTCCACAAAAAAGAAACTGCGAAATCAGAAATATTATGCTATTTCTTTTTTTACGGAGATATGTATATTTTTTATGGGTGCTATTTTTTTTATTATAATGATAATATAATACGCCCTTATATGATAATATCTATTTTAATGTCTAGTACTACTTATTTATAATACCGGCAGTAATTTATGGTTTGTAAATTACTGCCATTTTTATTCTCTACGAGATGTAGTACCTGTATCTGCAATAATTATGGTTTTGTTCATAACTCAAGTGGTGTCATGACAATGAAACCCAAATCAAGATGGACATTCTAGCGACACATCACAAGACTAAGGACTTTAAGAGTTTTTGGAAACACACTAAAACATTAGCGGGTGGGTCGTGTCTTCCGGCGAGTGTTGATGGTGAGTGCGAGCCGACCCGTATTGCTGAAACATTTAGAGAGCATTTCAGGGTTCATTCTTCACTTAAGCCAGTGTTGCAGGTGCCGGATGCTGTGATCGATTCTAGTAGTAATTTAATAGCATTTACAGGAAAAGACGTGGCTTATATAATTAAAAATATGAAGCGTGGTAAATCACCAGGGCATGACGATCTCAGTGTTGAGCATCTGCAACATGCAGGAGTTCATTTGCCAAGAGTTTTGGCATTACTATTTAATGTTTGTATTATACATTCCTATTTACCTCCGGAGCTTATGAAGACCATTGTCGTTCCTATAATTAAAAACAAGACAGGTGATGCCTCCGACAGGAACAACTACAGGCCAATCTCTCTAGCAACAATAGTGGCGAAAGTATTGGACGGTTTGATTGACCGTCAGCTTAGTAAATACGTAGAGTTAAATGAATGTCAGTTTGGTTTCAGACCGGGACTTTCCACTGAAACTGCAATACTGAGGTTAAAGCATACCGTTCAGTATTACACAACAAAAAATACGCCAGTGTATGCCTGTTTTTTGGACCTGTCGAAGGCATTCGATTTAGTGTCGTACGATGTGTTGTGGGATAAGCTCCGGAGAGATACGAACACACCTGGTGAAGTAATTAACCTTCTGAAATATTGGTACCATAACCAAACTAATACGGTAAGATGGGCCGGTTTGCACTCGACACAGTATAGGTTGGAATGCGGAGTCAGACAGGGCGGACTCAGCTCTCCTCGTCTTTTCAATTTGTACATCAACGGCCTGATTGACGAGCTCAGCAGAGCCGGTCTCGGGTGTTCGATTGACGGCAAGTTTGTAAACAATATCAGCTATGCTGACGACATGGTTCTGCTGAGCCCGTCAATTAGGGCTCTTAACGTTCTTGTGGGGATATGTGAGAGGTATGCGTTGGCACATGGTCTAAGGTACAACACTGCTAAGAGTGAGATACTTGTTTTCAAGGCGGGAAAAAAGAGCCCTTATTACGTACCTCCAGTTAAAATAGGAGATATACCTCTTAGTAGAGTTACGAAGTTTAAGTACTTGGGCCATTGGGTCACAGAGGACCTCTCAGACGATGAGGATATTGAGCGGGAGCGTAGAGCGTTGTCTGTTAGGTCTAATATGGTTATTAGAAGGTTTGCTGGCTGTTCGAAAGACGTCAAGTTGATACTGTTTCGAACTTACTGTCAAACGTTTTATACCAGCAGCCTTTGGACTAAGTACACTAAAAAGGCCTTCAACGCGCTGCGTATCCAGTACAATAAAAGTTTCAGAATGCTGCTGGGGCTACCAAGGTTCTGCAGGTCATCAGGTAAAGACTGCAGCGCATCAGGAATGTTTGCGGAGGCAAAAGTTGATTGTTTTTATACAGTAATACGTAAAAGAGTTGCCTCCCTGATGCGCCGTGTGCGGGGCAGCTCCAGCAGTCTTCTGAACACATTACTGAATAGGCTAGACTGTCCTATAATTATACACTGGAATAGAATACATATGTTAGATAATACGGGTACTAAAGATCACAAATTTTGTAAAAAATATGAATTTAATTGATTAATTTGACTTTTGGACATTATTTTATAATAACTAACATAGCTGTAAGACTTTACTAACAAATGGATTGTACTATCTGATTAATAAATTAAATTAAATTAAATTACAGGTGATTCGCAGGTGTCATATCTGTATACGATACGGAAATTCAACTTTACTGAAGTGGAATTCAGTATTTATGGAACCATTAACATCGTGCTCGGTTTATTTGGTATGTTAATTAAAATATTACAAATTCTATAGAATTCAGATTTAATTTCAAAAAGTTTAACATCACAAAAGACCTTTTTATGATTTACGTCCACTTTGTAATGTGTGTGCGAAATTCTATAGGGCTACGAACCGTGTAAAATTTGTAATTTCAAATTACTTAATTGTTATGTGCCTACGAGCAGGTAAATAGGTAACCATTGCCAATATAACCTAAATTTATTTCTATAATAATATTATAAAATGTTTTTTTTTGTTTTTTTTTTTGTAACGCATAGGCTCCGAAACTACCGGACCGATTTTGATGAATCTTTGTGTGACGATACGTTGATCCATTGGGAGTAACATAAGCTACTTTTTATCCCGATATTCTTACGGAATCGGGAGTTACGCGGGTGAAATCGCGGTGTGCTGCTAGTTATTGATAAAACATCTCCAGATATTTTTGCTATACCTATGTAGGTAGGTATCTGTTTCTATCTATCAATTTACTATACCATTATCTATTAATTATACATAATTTAAGTATATTGTATATTTTTTTACAAATTAAACCAGTAGAGCGCTTAGGTAATATAATATTACCTGATTGGGAAACAAGCTCAAGTTATTTTTGTCGTCAACTTATTCTTTTGTAAATTATCATATCTCCGCTCAGACTACCTGCTTAAGTCAATCGGCAAACCATTTTAATTTTTTTATTTTTCTTTTTATCTGGATCAAGACAAATCCAAGGTGATCCACAAAGTAACTCATCTACCTACTAGGCATAAATTTTACTAGGTACATTTGAAAGTCACCTTTAGGTAAGTAATTCAATATTTGTTCAAATCAAAATTATAGTTGTGATAAACAGAAAAATAAAATCGCGTGCGCGTACAACTACTCAGTTGTTTATCAACCTAGGTCAAGGATTTGTATCTAGATAAAAAATGCATTCATGCATGCAAATTATAAATGAATGAAAACAGACCTTCTCGCTTGCGAAATATAGCTGATTTTCAATTAAATACTGGCAATCATTAATTGCTTTTATCAAACAAGGTTTTAATGAATCTCATTAAACCGCCTCCGTTCTCGTAAGTGAACCAAAACATTCGCCTTTTGATAAATTTTGAGATGCAAATTGATATCAAGTTTCAATATTTATTAACGAGAAATTGAAATTAACGTGAAAATTATGTTGTTTTATCAATCGTAATGACGTCATGTATTCTGTTATCTATAACGCTTTATGTACCTACGTATAGACACATTACTGAACTTAATTTGCTAATCTCATGAAATGTTATTGATTTCGAAGACCAATTTGCAATACTGTTTCCTGTCATTGTACAAATAAAAAAATACTTGAAAAAACTAATTTAAATAGTTTTATTTGTTAAAAGGGAACCCCAAGGGTCAATCTTAAGACCAGTTTTCTTCGTCGTGGTCATAAAAGAATATTTTTTTCCAGGTACGGTATTCTGCATCGGACTACTAAGTAAGAGGCTTAACATCCAAGATAGTGCTATTGGAGGTCTAGCAGGTGTTAGCAGAATCGCAGCGTGTTTCATGTTTGCATTCGCTCCAACCCGCCAATGGTTCTACTGTGCTCCTCTGCTTAATATCTTCAGTCATACAGGATTGACTGCAGTACGGTCTATAGCAACAAAAAGCGTGCCTTCAGAGGAAGTTGGTAATTATAAATTTTATTTCCTGTATTTGTCAGCGTTTCGAAGTTTGAAATTTGATGTCTGAAATTGCATAATAATTAGCAATATTTAATTTAAACTTCACTTTAGTTATTTCTGTAATTACGACACTATAGGTACCCACTTTTCAGAGTTCATAATTTGTTTTAGAACTTTAATCGTAGGATTTGTGGAATAATAAATTAATTATTAACTTCAAACCATCATAATTCTCGTTTATGCAGATGACTTTCTCACGCGTATAAAATGAATGAAAGTGAATTATTAAATTAATATGCCTGCCTATAGTGCTACGGATTGCGAAATATTATGATAGACATGACACTATAATTGAATTTCAATACAAGGTCAATGTCTAATAATAACATAATAGTAAATAACCTAATTAAATTGCCGATTCTGCGTTTAATAAAAAATAAAATATACTTTATTTGATTAGTTGCATTATTTGTATTGAATCATAAAGACAAGTTGAAGGAAGTAACAATTATCACGTAGGCAAATCTCTTTATAGAACTCACTGCGCTGCGCGGTTTCACCCGCGTAAGTCCTCTCACCCCGTGGGAATATCAAAATGAAAAGTAGCCTTGAATCCTCGATAAATGGACTATCCAACACAATAATATTTTTTCAATTCAAACCAGTAGTTCCTAAGATTAGCGCGTCCAAACAAACAAACCCTTCAGCTTTATAATATTACTAACGACCCGCTCCGGCTTCGCAACGGCTATATTATGCATGTATTATACATATACCCCTTCCTCTTGAAGCACTCTATCTATTTAAAAAAACCGCATCAAAATCCGTTGCGTAGTTTTAAAGATCTAAGCATACAAAGGGACATAGGGACGGCGAAAAGTGAGTTTGTTTTATACTATGTAGTGATAGTGATTATAGATTATAGTACCTATAGATTATGTAATATTTTGTTGAAAACGATGAAGCCAGCAGAATACTTGAGATATCTGAATCGTGTTTCCATCAGAGACAAATTATAAATTTGGTTTCTATAGTATCACTATCACTACATAGTATAAAACAAAGTCGGTTGCTCTGTCCCTATGTCCCTATATCCCTTTGTATGCTTAAATCTTTAAAACTACGCTACGGACTTTGATGCGGTTTTTTTAATAGATAGAGTGATTCAAGAGGAATGTTTATATGTATAATACATGCATAATATAGCCGTGCGAAGCCGGGACGGGTCGCTAGTATTGGATAAAATCGTTAACAAAATTCTAAAAGGGCTTTTTTGCGATGTCTTTTTGGAATATTTTGAGAATATATACTTTTGTTTGCAGCTAAACTAAACGCGCTAATAGGTGTAACAGAGGCAATAGCGCCTTCTGTTTACATGCCGGCTTCGAGCTACATCTACATGTTAACTATCGAGAGCTTTCCAGGCGCTTTCTATATGTTTGATGCCTCACTCACTGTACTTGCTTTAATATTGTTTGGGTAAGTAAACTCGTCGACCAACCTTCTAAAATAAAATCAAAATCAAAATTCCGTATTCATTTGGAATATTGAAGCTTCTTAAAAATTAAGTTAGGATGTGTTCGGACCGAGCCCACTGATGGGTTTTTTTTTCTTTTTTTGTGATCATACTCACAAAGGTCAAGATAACAAATATTTTTGAGGATGTATTTGAAATAGAGCAATTAAAGTTAAGTATTAAAATTAAATTATTGGATACAAACCAGCTGCTATGGTAGCATTATGCTTCGTCAGCTTTATATTATCTACTACTACCGACCCGCTCCTGCTTCGCACGGCTATATTATGCATGTATTATACATATAAACTTTCCTCTTGAATCGCTCATCCAATAAAAAAACCGCATCAAAATCCGTTGCGTAGTTTTAAAGATCTAAGCGTACAAAGGGAAATAGGGACGGCGAAAAGTGACTTTATTTTATACTATGTAGTGACAATAACCTAATTTTCCTATGATTTAGGAATAGCCATAAAATGGAATAAAATAAAAATCTACTCTTTAATTTAATTCGTTACATAAACCAAAGCAACCTCTAATTTCAATTTGTAAGAGTATCTCTGAATTCCTGTTAATTCGAACGACGAACTTTGTAATTTTGTGTGTAAAGGCTTGTGTGGTGTTTAATTAGTGATTTTACACTGCATTCTGCTTTGACGCTGTGTCAAGTGAAAGAACGCAATTAGTCTGTTTGATTCTAATTTGGTAGCAAAGCTTATGTCAAAGTTGAACGCAGACTATAGACTTTTCAATCGATCATTAAATTTGAAGTTAAAAAAAAGATCAGATAAACGTTTGACATCAAATTAAACGGTTGATGGTTAGCTATCTTTCTGCGACCCTAAAGACGATCTAGTCCATTGAAATGTTACATTTTTTTGGGCTTAGCGTGCATTTGTCAGAGGACGCAATTTTATTTTTCAGAAATCAAGCCGTCTTGATTTCTGAAAAATAAAATTGCGTCCGCTTTCGCTTATAACTTTTTTATTTTAGGTTTACGACTAAAAGTTACTTAATAAAAGTTGTAGATAATCTTATTTGCAACAAAAAATGTTAAGTAATATTTTTTGTGAGACCTATAGTTTGTCAGATAAATCATAAAAACCGTTTAAATCCCTTTTTCCAAGATGGCGGCCGCGGGACAAGAGCTACAATCCCTCAAACTTGGATTTAAGCTTAGACTAACCCCCTCTTGATATCTAAAAAATAAAATTGCGTCCTCTGACAAATGCAACCCCAAATGTAACTTTTCAATGGACTAATCGCCGTTAGTATTTTTTTTAAAGACAAAATTTTTATTAGAATCTAATTCTAATTTTCATTCTGTTTTTAATTAAACCGTAAACAAAAAAGAATTGAGTTCCAAAAAGTCTGGTTTCAAAACTTTGTAAATAAGAATAATAAAAGTTAAAAATATTTAAGACTCTACTACTTTAATAAAAACAATATTTCAATGGTACATAAAATAACATATCAATAGGTGTATTAAATCAGATAAAATATAAACTTAGGAAGTAGGTACAAGTATGTCAATATAGTTAATATCCGGTCAGCAATTTTGGCACGCTCTCAGCGACGGAACAAATAAGACATCGATACAATTTATCATTGTTCTTCAATAGCTCAGACTACATACTTGAAATCGGACGATAGTTGATAGATTATGAAACAGCTAAAGGATAGTATTTTCTAAGGTTTCAGTGACTTGAACTTATTACCATGAGAGCTGTGAAGTTCTTGAATCTCCAATATAGTCAGCAATTTTGACACGCTCTCAGCGACGGAACAAATAAGACATCGATACAATTTTTCATTATACATACACATTGCTTTTTGCTCACGATTTCGCCCGCGTGGGGTTTAAAATAAACCCAATAATTTCTTAACCAAATTTTAGCCCGATCCGTCTATTAGTATGCGTTGTTAATGAGTCGGGACTTTTCCAATTTTATAGATGAATAAGGCTTTGAAAATACAGATTTTGATAAAACTTGGTAGTTTTAAAATAGACTTTCTATAGACAATAATCTTAACATATTTTTTTTTTCAGGTTTATCTACGTCCTAGTAAAACGAAGAGAAGAAATCATTGTAACAAACCCGCAGAGAAAAGAAGAATACGCCAGAACAAATGAAGCATCACGATTTTAACCTATCACGATTTAAAAAAAAAAATATGATAATAATTCACATTATTAAAGCTGAAATAGGCTGCAGACTTTGTGTTTGTCGATAGCCCGCCAACGTTCATATAAGACAATAATAATAAATAATAAATTTTAATGACAGACAGACAGACAGTGAAGTCTTAGTAAAAGGGTCCCGTGGACCCCACTCTAATATTTAAATACATAATCTGTTAAATTTTCAACTGTCTATCTATCATGGTTCATGAAATACAGCCTGCCGGCCAATTGCCGTAACTTATGACGCATTAGTTAAGTGTACGTCTAGTTGACGCATACGTTACGTCGACGCAAACAATAATCGGTATTCCTGTAAAATAAAACTACGCGTAATCGCCACGTTAACTGCACGTATGCTGCAAGTCTACTTCACCTACGCGATGTGAACTAGTCATAAACACTGCAAGGTGACAATTAATTTGACATTTAATGTATAGGGTAATAGGGTCCCATTTTACTCTTTGGATACGGAATCCTAAAAAATCAATATATACTCGACGAATATAGGACCTCCTTCTTGCTTTCAAGTCGTTTAAAAATACGTTTGCCTTTAAATACGAACAGTGTGCTATCGACCAATGGAAAGTATCTAGTCTGCAAGAGCTCTAAGGAATCTTGATTAATCTCGTTGTGAGTTGATTGTTCTTTTATCTGTTATATTGTAGTACAAATAGAATAGGTAGGTAAATAATGTTTGGAAATTATCGATATTATTGTCATTTAGTCATTCATATTTGCAAAATTATTATACTATTTTAGGACAAAGATAAGTGTAGACGTTTCTATCGGCCAATTTTCACTTAAAACCGCTCAGTAGTAACTGGATAAATAAGCAACAGGACAGATTAGCAACTGGACAGAACATGTGATGTATCTACTGTGTCATTCCATCGCATAATTTAGTTACCGGTAGCCTTTTATATCCCGATGTCTATATTACAGTTGTGTCCTTGTTTGTTTGTCCCTGTTCGGTCATCATCAGTGTTAATGGTCCGGTTAAAACAAAAACATAAAAGACGATCGAAAAAAAGCCATCTGTCAAATAAAACTTTGATTTTGGAGTGGGTATCGTTTTATAGGTTTTCGGGGATGCAAATACTGTAATTAATACTTTATTTTTTTAATAACACGGCTGTGCTCTGTCCAGTTGCTACTGAGCCTTTTTTGTTTGCCTTCAAATGTAAATGATCGACGAGCTATCGATCGACAGAGAAAAGTAAATAATCTGCAATCTGCAGCAGCTCTGGGATCTCGGTGTATATCTCGCAGTAAGTTGAATGTTCTTTTATCTCTTGTATTGTAGTACAAATAGTATTAAGTAAATAAAGATTAGAATTTATTGATGAGTATGGTCATTTAGTCATTCATGTTTGCACGGTTATGTTTATAATAGAAAGGGTTAGCAACATAAAAGTATAGAGACTGGCAATAGTCATCTTTTGTTTTAATTTTTTGCGCGGCCACCTTTCAAACATATGTAAGTATAGAGAACATTATGGTTTCAGATTTACCTGTTATTTAATGTTAACTGGGATGCGGTATTTGAAAAAAAAGGCATTCTGGGAATTGGGAGTTTTAAGAGGAAAGGGTACCGGGGGCTCTTTCCATACAAACTATTACAAACGTAGTCGACTGTTTTCTCCCTGGATAATGACACTAGAGCAAATATTGTTGGTGCATAAAACTTATAACTGCCATGACCATGTTATTTTTTGTTATTTTTTACTTTTAATTTTTTTTTATTTTAATTTCTATGTTAATTAGAAAATGAAAAACACCAAAACATAGGGGCATAGTCATGGCAGTTATAGGTTTTATGGCATAAAAATATTTGTGCTAGTGTTATTATCCATTGAGGAAACAGTCGACTACGTTTGTATGGAGAGAGCGCAGGTACCCTTTCACCTTAAGTCAAAGTAATTAAGACTTTCGATCATTTTAAGAGTAAGGCAATTTGATATTAAGGTTTTCCCGAACCGTGACAAATTGAAAAGAAAAAGGCATAGTCTAATTGAAACCTACTCAAAAATATTTATGATTTTTTTGTTTGCCACAAAATTATAGAAATGTAGCAAGATCTCAAATTAATCAGCATACAATTTCTCTTTCTAACAAAGTATTCCTTGAACTGAAGTGGACAATGTCCCCGCATAGTCACGATATGCCTTAATAATAGAAGTAGATAAAGTTCTATCCATGCCATTATGGAAGTGGGCTATTATTTATGTAGGTAAGTAAATTCATTGGTCATTGTGTTGGTTTATTTCATTACCTGGTTTAAAAAATGAATCATGAGGTTTAAAAATGTTAATTTGCATCTAGTAGTTAATTTAATTATTTTCCTTACTCTTTTGCCTTTGAAATGATTTCATTACATTATCTCTGAAAATAGACTGGCAGCTTTTCGCAAAATAACGTAACTTTACTTGCTCCAACAAACATAAAAATAACATATAATAAGTGTAGATTACTACGTATACTTATTATTTATAACATCTATTAATACTATTATTATTACTATCTATTAATAAACAGTGCATTATCCTTCGTTGTCATGAAAAGTGCAGAGAACTCGAGAGTTTATTATAAAATTCCATATCGAGCGAGCACTCACCTCCGTGGGAAATTACCAAGAAAACTCTATTGCGGGAAAATGGGATGAAAAATGAGTTTTCCTATTACATTACATAAAGTGTAAGCTTATTACAGACAGTAAGCCGATATGAAGAAGGTTATAATTGATTTATAAAACCAATCATCATTTTAATGGTATAATCCTAGATAAAGGCATACTCTCTATGTACTTTATTATCTACTAGCGACCCGCCCCGGCTTCGCACGGCTATATTATGCATGTATTATACATATAAACCTTCCTCTTGAATCACTATCTATTTAAAAAAAACCGCATCAAAATCCGTTGCGTAGTTTTAAAGATTTAAGCATACAAAGGGAATAGGGACAAAGAAAGCGACTTTGTTTTATACTATGTAGTGAAGATTTATTGAATCCAACGTTTTGAGAGATCCCAAGGATCTACATATCTAGGGCCCAAATAGGGCCCGAATTTGATGGGTTAAAAAATAATTTCCGTCCTCGAACTCGTTCTATTCCATATATTTTTGTAAGGAAGATTCAGGTACAGTCATAGATAAAGATATTTATTTGCATAAAGTGTGGTAAGTACAGATCTTAGGATTAAAAGTTTCACATACTTTGCCAAATTCATCTTCTATCTTCTTTAAATAAATACTAGATACCGAGTTGCATTGCAATCGGTTCAGTAGTTTTTGCGTGAAGGAGTAACAAACATACATACACACACACAAACTTTGACATTTATAATATTAGTAGGAAAAATCAATTGCTGTTCGTTAGTTTCGCTGAAACTCGAGAATGGCTGAACCGATTTGGCTAATTTTGGTCTTGAATTATTTGTGGTAGTCCAGGGAAGGTTTAAACGGTGAGAAAGATTGTACTTCGGCGGGTGAAACCGCGGGGCGCAGCTAGTCAATGTTCATAACCGTTGTATGTGCTCGAATCTGGCAAGTGCAGAAGACTTTGCTCGAACGATCACATCTCATTTTGATAGTTATTAATTTAGAACCTAATAGTTTTTGATAAATTAATATTGAGATCGACCTTTCTCAAAATGGATCGGTCCTTTGCAATTAATGTAAGGGTCGTTGTCACAAAAATTAAAGTCGTCGGTTTGTCTCTTTTAATTTCGATGACTTCACTAATTTTGACACGAAAGGGTCTTCGTAAACTGAGGTTTTAACAGAAGGTCTACCTAGTACCTTATAATCTACACCGTTGTTAAATCGAAATTTTAATGCCCCAGAACTTTGATGAGTTTTAGAATAGGGGCGAACGCAGCAGACTAGATAGACCAATAGCGAGAAGTGAGATTTATTTGAAGGTAGGTAAGTATTTTTTTGTTGATTTGTGTTAAAATAGGTATTATTAACTAAGTATGTAGTCCTTTAAGGTTGAATGTTTCGTATCGCTAAGCAAAGTATTCCGCTAGATGGCGCTTGTTTTCCCCGAAAGTATTGTTTTATTTTATTTTGCTATAATTGACGTGGAATTAAAGTATTTGTATATATATTGCCTGTTTTCTAGTTTGCTCTGAACATATTTCAAACATAATTTAATTTTTTGGAAGTCACATTTTAATGTATTTCCAAAGTACAATTTTTAACTCTTGTCACGATATAAATGACACGCACACATACAAAACAATAAACTGTAGCAACTATAGACTATATTTGACGTAGTCCTACAGATACCGATTGGTGTAGTCATTTAGAGCGGCGGGGTAGTGTTCTGAAGAGCCCCGGTTCAAATCTCGATACAAATATTTTTTTTTAATGAAAATATATTTTTGAATAAATTTTCAAAAACAGGATCAATTTTATGGTAGGTACTGTTAGTAATCATTTTTTTTTTAAACTAGGACGAATTCTGAACTATGCAAATTGTACTAGGTCTGAATGAAAAGAGAAAAATAAAGACAAAGTAATGTACAAAAAGGTTTATTTATTTAAAATTAGTTCTATCTTATCTTATATCGCGGGCTGACATAGCCAGCAACACTTCGACCCCTTGGGATCGATTAACGCAGCGATCCCACTAAGAGGAAAAATCCTATGTTCCTCGAATGTAGTAGCCCTTCACTGATTTCCCACTCTTGCGTGTGTTTCTTATCAACGTAATCCTTTACGGCCTTTGTGATTGTGCATGCTGGCAGGCCCGTACATGGTTCTGGTCCAAGCATAGCACTTGCCGATCCTGTTCTTGCAGCTCATCAGCCTTCTCATTTCCTGCTATTCCTTCATGGCCTGGGACCCAGAGTAGTCGTAGTTTGTTCCTACGGCCCAACTTGTGTTTAATAATTCAATCACTTACAAGACACTAAAATTTCCTCAAGGTTTATTTTCAGTAGGTGCTCAGATGGATGACACTTTAAACACAATAGTAGGAATATAATAAATGATTATAATATTTTATTTTTGGTTTTTCTATTTATTGACTACTTGACATCTCTGTTGACTCTCCGTTACCTAGGTAACAAGCGCGCATCTAGTGCGAGGCAAAGTATCGACTGGGTGTATGTTGCCAGTGTGTACAACAAACAGTACCAAAAAAACAACAAGACTGCTTGGTTTTTTTTCTCGCGAATTACTATACTTCATTTATATTTTATTATATTTTTATACTATTAATTAAATGCAAACAAGTATAAATGTTTATTTATTTATTATATACGTAAAGTGATAATTTGATAAGTCTATCAAAATAACGTATAATTCAAGTATCAAAAGTGACGCGACAGTGCCAAAAGTTACATAAAATCTTGCAGGTGTAGGTCTGGCAGCACTGAGTTGAATATCATGCAATTGAAAATATTTTGATTTTTATTAGACAGATTAGACGGAGAGGCAACGTCGCCCTTATCCAGCAAACTGTATTGCGGCTCTGCTCTAGCGTAATTGCGTGTTCCTGCTTCCACACACAACGCGACAACGTCGCGTGTTTCCACACATCTATGCATCACTTACACTATGACCATACGTCAATATAACCGTGCACCACTACATACGTAAAATTGGTCTCTTTTTTCACGCTGAAACAGAGTACTTCCTGGATGTTAAACAGTGATATTTTTGGTCTGCCCCTACAATAGCTTAAATTAGGCCTACTTTAAGTCATAATAAGTTAAATATCTCAGTATAAAACGTAGGAATCTCTAAAACATTTAGTAGGGAAAACGTATAACCTTAAGCCTGAATCTATAAAAGTAAAAGAATCGAGTTCTTCATTCGTTTAAAAAGCACGTTCACTTGTTTTTTTTTTTGCCTTTGAACTAAACGGTCTGCCTAATATCGGCCTATAGAAAAGTTGCTGATCTGCGTTCACACTAATCACGATGTTTTTAACCGACTTCAAAAAAGGAGGAGGTTCTCAATTCGTCTGTATGTTGTTGTTTTTTTTTTTTCATTCGTCAAAGAGCGTGATGTGTGTCTTAATTTTATGAAATAAAACCATAGAGAGAAGGAAGGCAATTTGCTCGTCCCTTTTATAACAGAGTAAGGAAATATAAACGCCGTATCATTCTATACATAGGTACTTAGTGAATGGATAGATTTTCGCCGACAAAGTCCTTTAGCGGAACTTTGCTTTTTCAGTTGCCGCTTTGCGGAAGGAGTTACTGAACGATCAAATTGCAGGCAGAGAGAATCAAAAAACAATTAATAGAGATGACATTAGGATATTTTTCAAAAAGTTTGACTTATTTTTCATTTTCTTACAAAGCCACAAAGCAAATTCAAATTTTAAAGCCGCTTTGTTCAGTCGGTTGCTTAAATCAAAGTTGTTGTTATGCTGAGTTGGTATTTTGCGTAAGTGGTATTTTCTGAGAGTGAGACTGGTTTTTGCGTAAAGGTGGTGTTTCGCGTATCAGGTTTTATTGGAATCAAAAACCCAAACGACGTCTCCGGTCATTTTGTACTAGTAAGTACAAAATTTTGCGACAATTTGTTACTGTTTTGCGATCTAATAGGTTACAATGAAAAGTACCCAAAAAAATTACTGAAATCAAATACATAGTTCGAAGAAGACACTTTAATTTTCTTTTAATCGTGTAATGTTCATACTATATGATGATGTATATATGAACCTATTATAGTTATATAATAGGTAAATGTCATCTCCATAAACTCAATGAAAAAATCTTCAAGAAAGTTTTATATTTGACCGCTCAAAGCTTTATCTTTATCTTTGACCGCTCCTACATTTTGTTTCTTTGAACAAAACTTCCTGGTACACACTTATAGAATTTGATGAAATGCTGCATAAGTAGGGTAAAATAAAAATATGTTTCCGCATGTTTCTCGCTTGGGTACTATCGCTCAATTTAGCTAGAGTAATGCAGTTAAAAGCACTTTCACAGTGACCCGAGAGATTCGGAATTACGTTTCCTTTCAATTTAGTTCGTCCATTAGCACCCTTTGCGATTGCGCACCAACGCGTCAACACGCTGAAAACTTGAAGGAAATAAAAGAAAATAATCGTACACAATCTCGGCACAAGTGTGTTTTACAGGTACCGTTCGCAACTAAGGTACTTTATGTGTAACAGCAAAAAACAGTTTCCCCCTTATTCCAAAACGAAGTCTAAAAATTAAACTACGTTTTAGTGAGATTAAAACCACGACTTAGAATAAACGTTATTACAAAAAGAAGTTTACCGCTAAAACCAGGTTTGTCTGTATTGTCAAAGATAAACTGCCGAGCACCCTAGTTTAACTATACTTAGTACGAAGTTTCTAACCTCAAAAAATTAAATTCTGACGTTCACCTTTTCCTCGTTACTCCAATTCTCGCCTTTTTAGGGTACCATACCCAAAGGGTAAAAACGGGGCCCTCTTACTAAGACTTCGCTATCCGTCCGTCTTCTGTCCGTCACCAAGCTCTATCTCAAGAACCGTGATAGCTAGAGAGTTGAAATTTTCACAGATTTTAACAACATATTACCTAAACCTACTAAAAACATAAATAAGTAAATATTTTTAGTACGTACTTATGTTCAAAGAGGATATAATCACTACGTTTTCTTATGTTTTTTAGAAATTTAGGTTATTTTCATGTTTACTATTTTTTAGGTAATATTTTTTTTTTTATACTTCTAAAGGGGCAGGCAAAAGGCTTAACCTATACAGCCTCTTCTGACATAGGTACAATTTTGGATTTGTTTTTGCGTCGGGGGTTAAAAACAGAATATAATGGTACGGAACCATTCATGTGCGAGTCCAACTCGCACTTGGCCGATTTTTTTCAGTTTACATTGCAATTCCATGAAATTAATTCGTACCCATATTAAATCCATGTTAGGAATAAAAAGATTTAATTAATATTTAAAAATTTATTATTTAAGCGTGAATTAGGTAATTTAATTTATAATATTAATAACGCGGAGAACAAACATTAGCTGGGTAATATTTCTCGTTAATCCTGTGTGATCGACAAGTAATAAAAAAATTACATAAATAGTAAATAGAACCAGAATGGTAACACAGTCAAAACAGCAACTTAACTCGAGCCGCGTTCCGATATACGCTACATAAATTGATGTATTTAAATACAACAACGTAATCGCGAACATAGAATAACAAATACAAGTCACGCTATTTCACAATAATTGAACACACAATTTTATATTTTTATCACTTTAGTATTCGATTTCTTTTTTTTTAATATTTACTCACTTACCACCATTTCGTGAAAAGGAACGGTGTTTCGAACGCTGAACGAACAAAAGAATGGTTCGTTTCGAGTTTGCTATTTATTGTCTATGGTTGCGACTAAAACCAGGGATCTTCTGGTCCTTGGTCTATTTACTTTTTGTAATAAGAATCAATTTTAAACCAAAACTAACACAAAAACCTAGATCTTTTAGTACAGGTTTAAACTATGGTTTTGCAGTTTTTTTGTACTAAGAGGGTTTGGGTTTAAAATAGTAGGTGCATATAATTTTTTGTTTATTACTGCATAATACGGTGTAGTCATCTACCTACTTGATATTATGTTGGATCTTCTTACGAGATACCTATTTAGAATTCTCGAGCTGCTTCTAGAGCTGCACTCAATCAGTTATAATAATGAAATGTTTAATAGTGTCTTAGGCTGAAGACGGTGTTTTTTTTAGTGCTGGCTATTTTACCATTCTGTAGGTAGGTACTTAGATAGATTGGTAGGTACCTATTTTTTTTTAATTGCCTATATTGTCCCACTGCTAGGCAAACACCTTTCTGAACATTTCGGAACTGAGCTGGTTTTAGCTACCGAACTGCTTTTTATTACTAGCAGCGCTCCGAACAAACAAACTCTTCAGCTTTGTAATATTAAGTGTAGATTTTTATTAGATTACTAAAAAAAGCTGCCTACATAAGTAACCAAATTAGTTATTTTTTCTAATAAAATAACAAAAATTAATAATTGGTAAGTAGTAAGTAAGTAAAATGATACATTGTTTTGTTACCAACGGTACCTACTTTAACCGGAACCTTGCCTACGTTTTCCTGCAAAATTGATCATGATCAAAACACAATAAATCAGTTTATTTATATGTTTGAGTGGCCCACAACGTTTTTAAATAGCCATTTTTTGCTAAAATATGGCGACACTGTTTTGTTCTACCGTAACAATATTATTTTTTTAAGTACTAAATAACAATATTTTTTTTTAAGTATACTTAAATCAGGTAAAGATAACGTAGATGAATAAATAAAGAAAGACATTCTACATAGCGCCATAGGTTTGTATTATGGTAGCCAGAAAACATAAATGCATTTTGTAAATAAAGGTACTTACACACATAAATACTCAGACCAGATGACGGGACTCGAACCGGTAACCATCTGCGTCGCGGGCCGCGCGGGCGGGAGTAATCCCAATGCGCCACAGAGGCCGTCTATAATAGGTAACTGGATAAAAAAACAGTTTATAAGTATTAATAACTAGCTGCGCTCCGCGGTTTCACTCGCGTAACTCCCGATCCCGTGGGAATATCGGGATAAAAAGTAGCCTATAACCTTCCTCGATAAATGGACTATCCAACACAAAAAGAATTTTTTAATTCGAACCAGCAGTTCCTGAGATTAGCGCGTTCAAACAAACAAACAAACAAACAAACTCTTCAGCTTTATAATATTAAGTATAGATTAAGCCCATAAAATATTATTGCTGATTAAAAATAATCAGGCGTTATTTTATACTATCTAATTAAACTTTCGAACAATATATTTTTGATCGAACACTTTAATGAATAAAAACAATAAAAGAATCAAGAAATGTCTGAAACTACAAGAGCTACCTAGTCTGAAACTTCGCATGGAGGTTTCTTTTAGGACGTTAGGCGTCGACTAAGAAATGAATAGAATAGAATAGAATATAGTTTATTCAAACCAACTCGACATAGTATACACACAAATAAACAAAACAATAAGAGATAGTTACAGAGAATAGTGAAACAATAATAATTAGGAAACAATAGGACATAGTTACAGAGAATAGTAGGTACCTAAATACAAATAAAAGACAGAATAAATAAAAAGTATCTGAGAAGTCGTGTGTTGCCCGAATGGTGTTTGTTTGAATGTTTCATAATTCGACATCTAAACGGATAAAAAAGGCTGTATTTGTTCTGTATATATCCATAGCGATCCATAGAGCTACAAATAGACGTACGTACCTAATTATAATATTATAAGTCATGTCGTCGCTAACATAGCAAACACCTAATTACCTATTCAATCTGAGATCTCTAGAAATTACAATACAATCAATATCCAATCAAATAATGCTACGAATCAAACAGTTCAGTCAGCCGTATAAACTTAGAGACAATAGTTTGAATGCATCTCGTAATCTATAGAACACAAAGACATTCTATGTACATCATCACTACATAGTATAAAACAAAGTCGCTTTCTCTGTCCCTATGTCCCAATGTCCCTATATCCCTATGTATGCTTAAATCTTTAAAACTACGCAACGGATTTTGATGCGATTTTTTTTAATAGATAGAGTGATTCAAGAGAAAGGTTTAAATGTATAATACTGCATAATATAGCCGTGCAAAGCCGGGGCGGATCGCTAGTACAAAATAAAGTCACTTTTCGACGTCCCTATGTCCCTATGTATGCTTAGATCTTTAAAACTACGCAACGGATTTTGATGCGGTTTTTTTTAAATAGATAGAGTGATTAAAGAGTAAGGTTTTTAGATATAATACATGCATAATACAGCCGTGCAAAGCCGGGGCGGGTCGCTGGTATATAATAAAGCTATGATTAAAACTTAATATAAAACAAAAAAAAAATAGCAAAGAACTCTTAATAATTTCTTTTGTATTTACTTACCTACCTATTTACACAGAAAAAAAGTTTCTTGAAGTGAGAAATAATCCTCTCCCTACAGACGCCATAGAGTCTTTCTTATTTACAGTAAAATTATTCTGAAATCTTTTTGTATCGGAACACTAACTGGTCTGCTTGGCAATACGACTTAGGGTGGTGGCGGGCCGAGACCGGATCCTCTCACCAGGAGATCGCTCCTTTAGCACCACCCAGGGTCACATTTGGAACTTCTAGGGTTAAACACCAAACTGATAGCTACAACAGTCTCGTGACGCAAGCGACGTGGTAGGTAAGGGTACAGACCCATAGACCTAATCACATTCAACAACAACGTACCTACGAGTAACCACAGTTTCCCATAACATTTATCTATATAATTGTTCGTAATAAGTAGAAAATAGTTAACTTAACTTTATTAAGAGTAAAGTTCCACACGGTATAAAATTGTCTAGAAATTGATTTTCAAGCCCGCAGCGAAATGAGATTTTTATAACCGTCGCGACTCAAACTTGTTTGAAAATAGTTCAATAGTGTTCTAGACGATATCACAGCTGCCGAATGGTACCCGAATCAAATCCAATAACGCCTGAATAATTTTACAAAGTTTCTTCTGTGGACTCGCTTTTCTCGGAAAATGTGTGACCATAAGAGAAAGACGACACTTCCAAACTTAAATGTCAAAGGGCAACGGAGACTGTAAGTAAAATAATTCAGTTAGCCGAAGCCATAATAGTTCCCGCAACCTGTCATCACAAATAATCTAGGTAACAATTTCTTCTCCTTATCGTGTCAATAGGTATTTCTAACTTAATTATTCTTAAGAAAAAAATATGTGCGCTAATTGACATAGCTCTTATGGTGAAGGAAAACATCGTGATGAAACCTGCGTTAGTTGGCCTTATAAGTATTGAAAAGTAGTTTTCTCTGGACACAGAAGTCTACTTAATCGTCATGTTATTAAAAAAAAACATACTTACATCCGAATTGAGAACCTCCTCCTTTTTTTGAAGTCGGTTAAAAAGGACCAAACTAATGAGGTGTGGTTGCGGAAAACAGACCAACCAGGACCAGGAGAGATCTATTATACAATATGAAAGCAAATAAATGAAATGAAATGAAATGAACAGCCCGTAAACAAGTACACGGTGGCGTCTGTTGCCCATCAGGTCTTCTTCTTCAGGTGCATGATGGGCAGGAAAGCAGATGTGCCATATCCTGCATTGGAGCAACGGAGTCGCATTCATCAAGGTACTCATTTACATGCTACCACTATTAGGTAGGTAAAGAACTACGAATACCAACCTATTTTATTTGACACAAATTGATTGAACCATGTTCCAATGTGGATGGATGCAATCAATATCCTCAATTGAGTTATCGTTGACTCGAAGCGACAGAACTTAGATTTCTCTCTACCTACCTACACAGCTACGTTCTCTACGCATATTCCTACACATTTCCTACAGCTTATAACGATGTTATTTACATGCGCCCTAGAAAATTGGATAAAAATCAATGAGGAATATTTCCAGAGGTGACTCTTGTAGCTTGCTTTGAGGCAACTAATAGAAATAGAAATGTAATGTTGGGTAGTGAAATAGGGTTAGAATGTTTAAGTATTAGAACATAAATAAAACTAGTTGCACCCCGCGATTTTACCCGCATTAGTGTCTCTTTGAAAGTGATATTGATTTTCTATAAACACAGAATACATAATAGTTACTACGAATTGCAAAACTTAACACCCCTTATCACCCTTTTCTAGGTCGTGTCTCCAAAAAAACCGTTCTCAGTGCTCCCCTACGTTTCAAAAGGCACCCCCATGGGAAGTTTCAAACATGTAGCACTTGTAACATAAAAAGCAGTAGCTGTTGTAGTTTCAAAGATTACTTAATGAGTCTTATCTCTTTTGTATATTATATACTAGCTGTCCCGGCAAACGTTGTTTTGTATAAAATAAAAATAAAATATTAAGGAAAGAAAATAAAAAATAGATGTTGTTCGATTCTCAGACCTAACGAATATACACAAAACATTTCTAGGTATAGAAAAAAATAGGTAACTAACACCGCGACACGAGAATTTTATATAGGTAGATAGGGATATAGGTACTTATACGAATGCAAGAACTGACTCTTTTTGTAAGAAAATCACGGAAAGAAAACATCTACAGTAAAAAAACTATTTTTAAGTAGCTAAGTTTAATCATTATTTTTTTAGATACACAATCATTCTTTCAAGGTTCTAATTTCAACTTTAAAATAAAATAATTTAGAAAAAACACTATTTCGACTAACCCATATACTTAAATTAACAGCCTCACCAATCTTTTTAAGACTACCCCAAAGAGCAATGTGTTACGATCGATTTAAAAAACTATAGCTCCTACGGGACAATCCCAAATCTGTAGAAGGATCGTTGTCCACATGACCTCTCAGTAAACGAAGATGCCTACCTCTGAAATACCAATTTAACTCTTCGAGCTCCGATAATATTATAAAAATCGACTGTTGAAAGGATTAATTTAATAATCCCTAAAAAAAACTTTGAACGTGAATTTTATTGAATTTCACGAAATTACAACAAAGCTTTTGGTACCAATCTGAACAATAGGGATTTTTAATTTAATCTATTTTAATCTTAGTAAACAAGCAATGCCTTGCGGTTACAACCGCTTGAGTCCCGATCCCGTGGGAGTATCGGGATAAAAATAATAAATCAAATTAAACATGTTGATTCCTAGGATGTTTGTCTGTCTGTAAGTAGTTGGAAAATTGAATTCTAGATGCGAGGTTTACAAAAAATGTTAAATTTCGATTTATAATTCCATAAATTTAACGAAAAATTTATTTTTATTTCGAATTTGGCGGTCTTCCAGTATGAAATACCCTTAAGACCAGTGTGAGGCTGTAAATTTCCATACAAAAAGCGGTAACGTTTTCCTCCCCAAAAACGAAAAAATAAAACAAAAAAATATTTTTTTGAAAATGTTCTAGATCTAATGGACAACTAGGTTTAACCGTTTTTTTATTATAAAGAAATATTGCCTTAGATAAAAGTTATTAGTATCTGAATATCTATTATGTTTGACTTAAAAACTTCATCGAGCGTTTCAATTGCTTTTTAATAGACTAAACTGAATTAGCTAAAAAGGAAAACGTATAAACCTAGAATAAGATGCAGTGACTTAAATGAGATCAAATTTATTTCATTTTGTGAAGGACAAAGGGGGTAAAAACGTTACGGCCCGCAACATTATTTGAAAGCAAAATGAAGGCAATTACGTCCGAACTTAAACTCTCTTTATCGCACGATACGGGACATTTTTGTATACAAATACCTACTCGCGCCGCGTATCGAAAACTCATGATTCTCTTAAAATTACGATGTTTATAGGATATAATTACCTACGTAACCTACATAACGTAAAGATAAATGTTAATGAAATGCGGGATGTTTTGGTAGAGTTAATTGAAGCCCCGAATTTAATGGAGACGCATGAACGTACGGGTATGACGTAGATACTGTGCGAAAAGGATCCTTAATAACGTGATGAAAAATAAAGTATAGTAAGTGCCAGGACTCACTTATCGCGTGGTAATACAAAATGGGAGCAGGTGACAATATTGCGTTGATCTTTTGCAGTCATCGGATGGGAAATTGAGGAATTAAGGTCCGCAGGAACTGCCTTCTGTTCTCTACACCCTGAGTGGCGCTAAACGAATATAGCAATGGCTGCTGTAACTATTGTGGTCTTCTTCTTTTCGTATCAGTATGCGTTCGACCTATATTTTCCCTGACTGCAATTGCAGCAGCGTTAGCGCTATTTGTTACGACTTCACAGCACCAGTCGTTCAAAGAATTTGAAATATTTTATTGTAATGATTTTTGAATGACTATAATATGCCATACGAATAAATAAAATAATTTATTAGAACTTGCGAAAGCGCACGCATGCACAGTTTATGACCCTGAAGCTTTTCTAGACTTCTCATAGGATGTGAGTCCTATCACGTAAGATAAGAAGGGTATTCACGGCTACGTATGAAGGGTATTCACTGTTTCATACTCGTAGCCTAGTTATTTAAATTATTTTTATGAACGCTAGCGCGCTCATTCACAAATCATCCCTGTCGCAGTAGGTTAGTCGATCACGTTTGATAATTAACTTTCTAGGTATTATTATGGGTAACTTATCATATCTATCGTAAATTACTGAAGTAGTAAAAAGTTGTGAAGTTTTATGATATGTATTCACTTGAGTTGATTTAAATTTAGTTTAGGTGATAATTTAGGATTAGTAATATAAAGATATAAACTGCTTTGTCCTGACTGACGGATCAACGAAGAGCCTAAACCGCGGATCGTTGACACCTGCAAACTTGTGTTCTTTGTATGACCTAGGCATCCGATAAGATTCCTTGGTCCATTTTCGACTTCTACGAAACTGGATGAAATCGCGGGCAAAAGCTAGTCTAGAATATAATTTTCATACATACAAATTAATGATCCCCATACATAGGTATTCTAAGTAAGGCTTTTCCAGTATATTTGGATTTCAATTCTTTGGCTTTGGATCCCCATTTGGACTTTTAATTTAGTGTAAGTAAAGTAGGTAGTTTATTTAATTAATTTAAGTTTTCGTTATTTAATTGTTATTTAGTATAGTTTAGTTACTTGTTCATTTATAATAAAGATAAATAAAAATTTACATATAATACATAGAAACAACCGGACCACAGACAAATATCTAAGCATAAATACATGACTGAAATTATTATCTCAGAACATAATTCGACGAATCATACAATTCATAATGTAAACCTACTAACTTGCTTAGATAGTTTAATTTAACATAATAAATCAGAACGCATTAACAAAATTCAATGAATATTAGGTATCAACCTACATGAATGAACCTGTAATATTTTGTTCAAAGTTCTGGCTCTACCTGTTTCTGAGAAAAAGGGTCTGCAGGCATTTATTTAGGCAACCACATAAAGGTCTTAAATATTAGAAAACATTACAATAATTGGACTAGAATTACCATTTATTCTATTGTAGTTATTCTAATTCTAGCTAAATGCATTTAACAGGTACTTAATCTAAAAATGAATTATCACTTCACTACATATAGTACCTATAAAATAAAGTCACTTTTCGCCGTCCCTATGTCCCTATGTCCCTTTGCATGCTTAGATCTTTAAAACTACACAACGGATTTTGATGCGGTTTTTTTAATAGATAGAGTGATTCAAGAGGAAGGTTTATATGTTTAATACATGCATAATATAGCCGTGCGAGGCCGGAGTCGGCCGGGTCGCTAGTATTTCAATAACGCAAAGGTTGATAATACCATGATTTAATCAGTTTGATACTTTGATTACGTTAATACGTGGTAATCATGTTTATGATCTTAAATAAATTTATTTTTAGTGTGTAAGTCAACTTTAATAAACTGTATTTCGATATGTACAATTAAATTGAAAATACAATAAAAAATATAGATGAAAAAAAAAATACATAAAGATGTTCAAAGTTTTTCGTTTTCATCATTTTTCACACACCAGAGTTATTGGAAAACGATGACAAAACAAAAACGAAACGTTTTCAATAGGTACCGACACCAATTTCAACTTACGACGACACATGAAGAATTTTAACAGACTTTGACAAATAGTTTCTACAAATAGGTATTATATATTATTAAAAAACTGCAGTGATGGTATAATGGAAAAAATATACACCACAAATACTTACCTTCAGACTTTTGGCGATGTATTTTATAATGTAATTCCTCTTGAATCACTCTATCTATTAAAAAAAACCGCATCAAAATCCGTTGCGTAGAAGATTTAAGCATACAAAGGGAAATAGGGACAGAGAAAGCGACTTTATTTTATACTATGTAGTGATAAAATAGGTAGTTCTTTTTATAACTAACTTTTGATAATTTAAAATTCTTAAAATAAAACCTTTTTTGTTCAAGATATGATTAGTACCTACCTATTTCTAACTTACCTTTTTCCCTTTTCAGTTTTTTAGTATTTTCCCCGCAAAAAGCACACTTTTTATTATCTCCTTTCGCTGAGCCTTCTTGTTTTAGACTAAGAGCAAGTCGTGCATAATTTTTCTGTTAATTTTTTGTCACCTAAAACCTTAGCCTGAAACATAAGACACAGTCGACGAGTCATGTTGTGAAATTGTCCATTTCTTCCGCTAGAGGTTGTTGGTAGTACAAAGAGACCGATGCATTGTGACCTCTTTTGTAAGGACCTTCTTTCGCACAAATTTATCCCGTAGACCCTCCGTAGACCATGATTAATGGAGGTAAGTATACAGCTCTACCGATATGAATGTCTGTACAGATTTCTTTTGTATTGAAGAATTTTTGAAATACCCAAGTAGAAAAATTTGAGTGAGTATTAATAATATATTTCTTTTTCCATCCCCATTATATCTGATGCTGATGGCAAATATTTTTGCGGAAAAAATGCCGTCTGAAACCTGAAACACCAACATTTTTACGGTTAAATCATGGTTAAATAAGAAAATTCACGACAAATTTTTTGTTCTCGTATTTACTTCATTATTTCAGGAACGTACCTGTGAGTGTGATAGGTCTCGCCAATCAACTTTTCGTATAATGGCAGTTCTCAACATATTTTATGCACGCCATTTTTGTGTCAATTTATTATAACAAATCTACGTAGGTAAACTAAAGTATCCAGTTACTGGATATTATAGGTCCTTTATGTTTTTTCTTCCATAAATTCCATAATCCTAGAAACCTGTAACGATATTTTAATTTATTTCATCTTCCCGCCGCATTGTCGTTTGAAGTGTTCTTCAAACTTGGAAAGTTGAATTAAACAGCGATCATTATAAATTTTTATCTTCAACGCTTCTGATTTCTAGAACTTTCTAACTTCTGTCGCTTACTTATTACTTTTAAAATTATAATTTTAAGACAATTTTAAAGAAAAAGTTATTTGCGGGTTTTCTTTCTTATTTTTAGCTTACCTATTTGAAGTATATTGACTGATAAATATCACCGAAAGACTCGAATCAAGGGGATGGATTGGGCTAAAATTTGGAATACAGATTGGCATTCGCTAAGAAAGACTTAGGTACGTTCGGTTGCATAATTGCAGACCCACCGTAGAGCTCCAAAACGGCTGTTATAAGAATATTTTCAGCATGAGCAAGATTCTAGGCAGCTGCTTTAGGTAAAGTTTAAAAGTTTTCTAAGAAATCAATAATTAATTAATCAAACAAAAATTATTAGAATGCAAACATTCCAATAATAGTAATTTCCGAACTCTATCGAGAGCTGCAATTATGCAGCCGACTGTACCTATTTAATTATGGTTTGAAATTATTTTGAGGCTCAATACTTCGATAAGTAAATAAAAAAATTAGAGGTCCTATTTTTAAGTCGGGTTAAATATTGGCCTAAAATCTAAATTACAAATGTTATTCATCGGTAGGTATGTACGACGTACGTAGGTATCTTTCAATAAACCACAACAGCTATTGACAACATTTCGCACAAACGCACCGTCCGACCGTCCGTGAATTAGCAATGTTGTAAATCACTCTCACACTTGACGGACACGATGTCGGAGCAACATTTATCAAGAGTTCCGCCGCAATCCACCATTCAGCACTCTCGTACAGCTACACACATACCTACATACTTACCTATCCCTTTTTAAATCGTCACCGTCGCCTTCGCCTCATCCCGTTTGTGGTTATGCCATCGACTTCCACTTCCTACTATAAAACATCGTAGGCCTTATTCCAAAACGAGGTTTATGAATAGTCCGAGATGTGGATTTAAGCCTTAGTTTTAGACACAGATATAGGTACTCGTGAACTGTAGTCTAAACACTATCCCTATATAATCTACTAATATTATAAAGAAGTAATAATCTATAAATCTATAGGGATAGTGTTTAGACTATAGTTCCCTATATAATCTTTAGGGTTAGTGTTTAGACTATAGTTCACGAGTAAATCTATGTCTAAATCTAAGGTTTAAATACACATCTCGGACTATCCATAAACCTCCTTTTGGAATAAGGGTGCCTGTGTTACCAAACTTCTTTAATCTATTATGCTTATAATTATGAAAGGGAGGACAAAAGTCTGTACTTGGAAGCAAATAAAAAAAGCAAGTAAAAAAATAAATGAATAGATAAAAGTTTCCAAAAGGCATAATCATTATTAGGTAGGTAAGTATATCGTTTATCTAAAAGAATATTATTGGCATGTTTCCAAAAGGCAATTTTCCAAATAATTTTTAAACAAGCTGTGCCATTGAAAGCACATACTAAAGAATAATAAATTTTCATTCATAACTTATGCATACACTATTGAGATAAACTTTATCTATCACGTTACCTACTTATCTAGATTCTTTTAACCCTATTTTGGGCTTTAATTTTAGCATCTATACTCCCAAATACTCCAAATAGACATCTGGACTTACGGTCTGTAATATGTAAGGGTTTGTCCTAAAGTCCCCAACAGTCCCAAGAGGTTAAGGAAGCTTTAGCACCAGCTTACGACATTCCGAAAAAGCTGTGAGAATTCTTACTACGGTCTGATTAAATTCTCTGTATTTTTCACGGAAAATATTTAGCCTGGATCTTATGTAAAGAAAACTAAATTCTGGGATAACCACAAGATGTTTTATCACTTTAAACTATGTTTCTTAGCTACCTACAGCAGTTGAAATCTGAAATTCGTACGATATCTTCGTCCAATGCAGACATTTTGTGACTACAGTGAATATTTTATCAAAGCTTTGAAGGCACTTTATCTTATTTATTCAGACTAGAACGGGAACAAGGGACCAAAAAGGCATCCATAGAACAGTCAGACAAAAGGGTTGAATTTGATGTTTTTTATAAAGTCGTAACTGCCTAAAATAATCTTTACTTTATGAAACTTTTATAGATTACATTATTTTAACAACCATTTCGGAAATTGAGCTTTTAAAATCAAGATTTTTTGTTACATTTTAATTTCCTGGAATTGCCCCTTTTAGGGTAAGCAAAGATGTAGTCAATGGTATCTAAGAAATTTGTGATTTATCGCGACAAATTCATTCGCATTGGACAAATCTGCCAGATAAAGACAAGTGAAATATGTTCTACCTAAGTTATATGGACACGAACTCGACTTTCGAAGTTGCTATCTTGATTAGTTACGACACTGAGGCATAGAAATGTCTACTCTAGCTGATGGTGTTTTTCTCAGAATTTGTGGTTTCTTTTCTTTTCTTGGAAAATAGGTAGGTACGTACTAAACTGGTCGAGCAAATAAGAAAGTTTCTGGAAGTAATGGGGAGTGTAAGAAAAATGACGTCGTTCATTATGTCTACGAACAAATATATCTACCAACCTATGACTTGTTCGAGTCCTTGAATTTGGCACCTAAGTCCTAAGCACCTACGCCTATTAAATAACTTACTTACTTGAGTTTTTTAAACATAAGTAAGAGATATAGGTTAGCTTTCAACCACTATATCTGACTTCTAGTGTTTTTGAAGTGAATACTTCTTATGGCGCGTTGGGCACTTTTGTGGGTGAGCATTTTCAACCGATCTCGCGACAGATTTTGACGCGACAGATGAGATTTTATTTGTGTTAGTCTTTTTGTTTAACTTATACTGCCATCTATTACACAAATTGAGAAACTTAGTTTCTAGAAAGACCGTTATTCGAATGTAGATCGCGCTGATTTAAATTTTTTACTGCCATCTAGCGAATAAAAAATAAACTATATTTGTTTAAGTGAGTGCTAATAGATGGCAGTAGCAGATCGTTTCAAGAAATATTCTATGAGATATAACAAGTTTATTATTTTCACTTCTGCCTGCACTCCCGTTTGTAAAACAAAACGGGAGTGCAGGCAGAAGTGAAGTCAATACATAGGTCTATCTAAAGCAGGTAATCTATTTTGCAAGCAATTCCAGTATTTCGATTTTGAAACAAAAATATTTTAAAATAACTACCGAACTATGTCCAATCAAATCAATACAAAGCACCCATTTCGGAAATAAAACTGCTGGAATTCGCATGACCTAATTCGCTAATAATGGCTTATCCACAAAAAGTGATCACCCGTGGCCGTTTGTGGATATACCTAGTACTGTATAGTAAGACTAGGAACTTAATGAAGATGGCAAAACAAAATACGCTCTCACTTATAACTTTTTTGTTTTTTGTTCTACGACTAAAAGTTACTTAACAAAAGTTGTAGATAATCATATTTGCAACAAAAGATGTTGAGTTATATTTTTTGTGAGACCTATAGTTTATCAGATAAACCATAAAAACCGTTTATATCACTTTTTCCAGGATGGTGACCGTGAGCCAAGGGCTACTAGGTGTATTGGTTATACCGTCGGGTGCCGCGGTATAATCGCACCCGTTCCCGCAGCCCCGACAAGGGGGGGAGGAGTATACCTCTGAACTTCGACTAGTTTTTACTTCGACACGACATTTACTTCGAAATAATATAGTTCGACAAGTCATTGTTTCGACTGAACATAATCATGTTCAGTGAATCATGACAGAAAATACTTCGACAAAAAACCCTTCGAAGATCATTACTTCGACAGATTCTACTTCGACAGCCCTACTTCGACAGACCCTACTTAGACAGACCCTGCTTTGACATGCACTTGTTCGACAGATAAGTATTTCGACAGAACATCTCTTCGACAAAGTACTGCTTTGAAAGTATTCATTTGCGTGTTATGATTTTAGGTTAAAATAAAAACAACAATAAGAATCAACAATGTGGCAACAGTGGTGGGATGATGCATAAGGCGCATTTCTCATACCACTTAGTAGATTTGATTCATCTTGGTAATTTCCCGTGTGACGTTCACACTATAACGGCAACATACGCAGACGACACTGCACTGTTATCAGTGAACGAAGACCCAAACTTAGCTTCCTCGTATCTTCAAGCCCATTTGGCGGAGGTTGAGATATGGTTGGACAAGTGGAGAATTAGAGCTAACCAAAGCAATTCAAACCATGTCACTTTCACGCTCAGGAGAAAAACCTGCCCGCCAGTCAGACTATACGGAAAAGACATTCCTCAAACGGAAGATGCTAAGTATCTTGGTATGCACCTTGACCGAAGACTAACATGGCTAAAGCACATCTGGACCAAACGGAGGCAACTGACACAGACTAACATGGCTAAAGCACATCTGGACCAAACGGAGGCAACTGACACAAAACTCCGGAACATGTACTGGCTGGTAAATCACAAATCACAGCTTTCATTCACAAGTAAAATGACCATCTATAAATCCATCTTGAAGCCTATCTGGACCTATGGTATACAGTTGTGGGGCACGGCCAGTAATAGCAATATTGAAATTCTGCAACGGTTCCAGAATAAAACGATGAGAACCATGTTCGGTATCCCCTATTATGTCAGCAATACATACATTCATGCAGACTTGAACATTGACACCGTAGCCCAAGAAATTGCAAAATATAGCAAAAAATACCAAGCCAGACTGTCAAACCACGTCAACGAACTGGTGGCTCAGCTTTGTGGCGCAGGAAGCGTGGAATACCGACGCCTGAAAAGACATAGTATCCCTACTCTCCTGGATAGATTCCTGACCAGCCAATGAATGAAGAGTCGCTGGGCTCTTCCTCTGAATTAAAAAAAAACATAAATACTCTACCAGACAATGAAACGGCTTATTGTTGACAAACAGATGGCCGCGACTCGATACCTAACAAAAACGAAAAAAAATAAAAACATTTTGGTAATTTCCCGGTGAATCACTAGGTACATAGTATAAAACAAAGTCGATTTCTCTGTCCCTATATCCCTTTGTATGCTTAAATCTTTAAAACTTCGCAACGGATTTTAATGCGGTTTTCTTTAATAGATAGAGTGATTCAAGAGGAAGGTTTATATGTATAATACATGCATAATATAGCCGTGCGAAGCCGGGGCGGGTCGCTAGTTAGGTATATAACGTAGTAGACTTTATTAGAGAGAATAACACAACATAATGGTCTTTTAGCAAAAAGTAAGTAATTCTGGTACTGACCCATTGGATTGGGTTATCAAATGACTGAGAACGTTATACCCTCACTTATTTTCATTAAATTCCTTGTCGCATTGTATTTATTTGGGTTAAGTGGGAAGCAAATTAGGGTGAGTGTACACTGGATAGCGTTGCGGTAAGCCCGGTTCAGTGGACACCAAATTAGGTACTACCTATTATTGCAATTTAAAGGCTTGTACTCATATGCATCATTAAGCTTTAGCATGATAATTTAATGAGCTATAATATATGAGTTAGTAGTTGTAATTGTAAATTAGGCTTAATATGATTATTAACAGATACATTCAAAGAAAGATTTTGTGTTGTGACTTTTCCTTGGTCTTTAGGCCTCAGTTGTCATATCGCTCACGTGCTAAGTGGAATCACAGTTGCAGGAGTATTATTGGAAAACGGTTTTTTAAATTTAAAAGCACGCCAGAAGCTTACCTGTTATATGCTGGAGTCTGGAGTAGGTGGTGTATTTTATAAAATCTCGGCCACAAGTTAATATTTCAGTTTTTTTTCATTTCAGGTTCTTTTTTTCTTTCTCTTTTGTGTAACAAGCGTTAGGTCGCAGATTCTCGGGGGTAATTACTGGATATCATAAGCCATTTGATCGAGTTTAGTAACTCTATAATGCACTTGCATTATTGCCTTTTTAATTTAATCTTTTAGAATTAAAGTATAACTTATGTTTATCTTGGAAATATGGGTTATGCCACTCTGCTCCACGATGTATGTCAGGGACTTCTTCCACTCCGCTCTACGAGAAAATTAACGAGTACCTAGGTAAGTACCTACTTGTACTTACTGATGTTCACAATACATTAATGCATTAATAATTTGTCGCTACGCTCCATAACGAAAGCTATGAATAAACACCCTTATCACTACATAGTATAAAACAAAGTCGCTTTCTCTGTCCCTATATCCCTTTGTACGCTTAAATCTTTAAAACTACGCAACGGATTTTGATGCGGTTTTTTTAATAGATAGAGTGATTCAAGAGGAAGGTTTATATGTATACTCGTAATACATGCATAATATAGCCGTGCGAAGCCGGGGCGGGTCGCTAGTTTTATATAAAGAAGTTTTGAACAGACTTCAAAGAAAATCCTTCTTTTTTAAAGTCGGTTCAAAACAACTTTCAGAAGGATTTCATCTTGTGTACTTTTATATCTTAAGTATTTTTGTTTTGCAAGCTTTAAATCCTTCTAAAATAAGTGCTGAGTAAATAAAACTAAAATGAGATTATTAAACTAAAAGTAAAATAAAACTACAAAATATTTTGTTTGCAAACTTTTCAGATACCATTTTCTTACCTACCCAGTTCAATCAAACAAAGTGCAACAGTAATGCCAAATCCCTAAACTTTACCAAAGTTTGTTTCTTAACAAATGGAAAATGAAGTGCCCAACCACAGATTTAGTTTTAGTTGATACTTCGCCGTGAATGTGATTTGTTTGCGAGTGAATGCAGATATTATGTTGTCAATGTGTTTGAAATTCTGTGAGAGATCGAATGACTGAATGTC
Organism: Idaea aversata; assembly: GCA_907269075.1. Lineage (NCBI taxonomy): Eukaryota > Metazoa > Arthropoda > Insecta > Lepidoptera > Geometridae > Idaea > Idaea aversata. The sequence goes on from OU026101.1 coordinate 7,277,091, forward strand.
TTATTCGTTTTCAAGTATTTTAAGGTAAGCAAACATAAAACCAACAAAAAAGACGGAAAGCAAAAAAAATCTAAGTAACAGGTGCTTCTTAAAAGAAATTGCCTAAACAAAATAGTTGCAAATACATTAAGCTCTGTGAAAGATTAAATAAATAATACTCTAGCCATACAGAGTACCATTATTTGTATTGTTTTTTCAATGCAATACTCATAAATTAATTCCACGAAATTACATTGGATCCAAAAACGCCACAAACATATTTTAAAAACTTTCTAAATTTTTACCTCAACTATAATAAATTTGTAAAAATTTCCAGCCTGAAAAGAAATATCATAATTTTCATTTATTAAGATACTTACTACCTACAAGTACATTTTCCAAAGATAAAATATTCGAACCTAAATCTTTCCATTCCATTGAAATTGAAAGATTAAAGAATACTTTCCTACAATTGAATTGGGATTAGTAAGGCCAAAATTAAAATTACTTTAGGAAAATAATTTCCAAGAATTTATCGGTAAGTAATTTGGTTTATAAGCATTAGAACATTTTAATTCCGTTTATCATTTATTTTATTTTTAATTTATTTATTATTTATTGTATTTTAAATTTCAAAATTTGACATTTTTACTGATTGAATATTTAACTTTATTAACAATTGAATTGTAATTATGTATTATGGATTTAAATATCTGAAATAAATGAATTTTAATTTTAATTTTTTTTAATCAGTCAATCTTCAAATACTTTGCTTTCTTGGCTCAATACCGAAAGTCTATAAGGGAAAATGTCGTTGTTTGTAGAAAGTCCACGTCCACACATTAAAATTCTATAGGAGACAATGTCCAGAGTGACAAAATGACTATATAATAAAACGTCCAAATTTATGTTTTTTTATTGTTTATCTATCTTCCATCTTTCGCCGCGTCTGTCTGTTTGTTTGTCTAAACGTGATAAATTCAAAAAGTAGGTACCTACTGAACGGATTTTCATACGATTATGACCTATGAACGGAGTGATTTATGGTAGCTAAAATTTATCTTGATATTATTATATCCAGCACTGCATCAGCATCCGAACTGCCAAACACAGGGTTGCGGGTTTGATTCCCGCTTCAGACAAGTATTTATGCTTAGATATTTGTCTGTGGTCTGGTTGTTTCAATGTATTATAAGATATATTTACAAAAGAAACGTATAGAAGTAGTATTTTCGTTGTCTATCATCCATAACACAAGTCTAGTTACTTATCTTGGGGCTAGATGAGGATGAGTGGAATGTCCTGCAAAATTAAAAATTAAATTAAAATCTACTCATGCGAAGCGGTGGCAGGTCGTTAAACAAATAGGTTCAGTAGGCTGCATAATTGCAGCCCCCGGTAGAGTTCGGAAATTACTATTGGAATGTTTTTATTCAAATAATTTTTGTTTGATAAATTGATGGGTTAGAAGACTTTAAACTCCAACTCGGAACGAACTCCAATTGCGGGTAAATCCTCCGAAAGATATTGGGGAGGACGAGGAGAGAAGACGGATCTTGGAGGACTAAGAAAAATGCCAAAATCGAGGAACTGGTGGCGGAGCCGAATATCATCGGCGAGATGAAGGCGCAGCGTCTTCGCTGGCTTGGCCACCTGGAGCGAATGGGAGAGGATCGCAGTGCTAAGAGAGCATATGTGCGTCGCCCAACCGGTCGAAGGCCGGTGGGGCGGCCCAGGCATCGCTGGAAGGACACGGCGGAAGCTGACCTGCGTGAACTTCAAGTCAACAATTGGCAAGAAATAGCGCAGGACAGGGAGCGATGGAAGACTCTCGTTTCGGAGGCCAAGATCCACTTTGGGTCGCTGAGCCAGCGGAGGAAGTAAGTAAGTAAACTCCAACCAGCTTAGTCGAACCACCCTCTCAGCTTAGTCGACCGTATTCAGAGCCGCTCCAGAGCCGCTAGGCCAACATCGCTAGAAATTATATTAAATTCCATCCATTTAACTTCATATAAAATTCACTTTTGTTTGAAAATATCTAATAGACAAACTAAAAATAAAACTTTTTTACTAAAATAACTTTGAATAACGTAAAATCTTTTTGACAAAAAAGCTTCTTAGTAACGTATTAATTAGTTTATCGATCAAGGAAAATTACCTTATGGCAGGACCTATCTAGTGACCCACCAGGAAGAATTAGGTCAAAGAAATCCGGTTCAATTAAAGTTATCGATAGGAACCAAGGAATTAATTGGCAAATTAAAACGCAATCAAGGAGCAGACTCGGACGTCTTAGGTTGGACTTTAAACAAAGATATTAAAGTTTTTAGTTGAACTTGTTTTTAAATATATTATACTAACTTCTGCGCACGGTTTCGCCCATCATTTCACCCTCTTATAGGGGTGGAATTTCGAAAAACCCTTTTTTAATGGATTTTCTACAAACATGTCTCTAAGACCTGTGGTCTAAGCAGTCATTGAGTTTTGAATTTTATATAAATATATTTTTAGGTACCAAGGCCCTATGGTAATAAGTAGGTAGAGAAAAATCTATATTTTTCGTGATTTCGTGAAATATTATCCCTAGAGATTTTCTCCTTTAACGAAATTTCTGGTTTTCTTATCTTCCAGCCATTAAAGATCGCTAGGAACAGGTGACTTTTAGCGATAAGGCGTCTGTTGTAGGGGCCTTAGTTGTTTTTTAATTATGTTTAATTTCTGATTCTTTTGCCACAAATAAAACTTTAATCTATCCTTACTATGTGATCTTAGTTAATATTATTATGCTTCATGTATTTATTCATAGTTTATTTACAAATAGAAAATTTTATTCTAAAAATATCCCAATCAAATTTAAATCAAAGGCCATCTTAATAGAAGCGCCAAGTAAATATATTATCATGGCATGCGTGATCGATCATATTACGGTACAAAATTAGGGTGGCACCAATATATTAGATTAGAGTGTTTGCAGAAGTACGTTTGAGGCAACATTAATAAATACAATTACTTACCTAATTGAATACAAGAGACAAAAAGTTTAAGGGTCTTTGCACATTGTAAATATTAACGTTCTTTATAGGGTAAAAAAAAACAAATAAAGTACAATTGAAATAAAACCTAGGTACACTATAAAAATTTTAATTAAATAGCAAAAAAAAGTAAATAATATTATATTATATCTGCGCATAAATCACGATCCCGTGTGAATATCAAAATAAAAAAGTAGCCTTCCTCGACTCTCCAACACAATTTTTTTTCTATTATCTGTAGTTCCTGAGATTAGCACGTTCAACCAAACAAATTCTTCAGCTTTAGAAATCACTACATAATATAAAACAAAGCTTTCTCTGTCCCTATATCCCTATATCCCTATGTATGCTTAAATCTTTAAAACTAAGCAACGGATTTTGATGCGGTTTTTTTAAATAGATAGAGTGATTAAAGAGGAAGGTTTATATGTATAATACATGCATAATATAGCCGTGCGAAGCCGGAGCGGGTCGCTAGTATATGTATAGAAGATTGGTGCTTGTAAAAACACCGCCACATCGAGCTCAGGTTTCGAGTCCTAATCGCTACAGGCAGCCTGAATAGCATGGATTAAAGTTGCTGACGCTGTATAAATCACCTAGAATAGATTAATTAAGACCAGTGTGAGGCTGTAAATTTCCATACAAAAAGCGGTAACGTTTCCCCCCCCCCCCCCCTCCATAAACGAAGTCCGATTTTGATAATTTTTGAAAATGTTCTAGATCTAATAGAAAACTAGTAACCGTTTTTATTTTAAAGAAATATTGCCTAAGATAAAAGTTATTAGTATCTTAATATCTATATTTTTGACTTAAAAACTTCATCGAGCGTTTCAATTGTTTTTTAAGAGACTTAACTGAAGTACCAAAAAAGAATAACGTATAAACCTAGAATAAGATGCAGTGAATTAAATGAGATCAAATTTATTTCATTTTGTGAAGGATATAGGGGGTAAAAACGTTACGGCCCGCAACATTATTCGAAAGCAAAATGAAGGCAATTACGTCCGAACTTAAAGTCTCTCTATCGCACGATACGGGTCATTTTTGAAAATACCTACTCGCGCCGCGAATCGAAAACTCATGATTCTCTTAATGTTCAATATTATTTAAGTGTTTAGTTATAACAGCTTTTATGCTCAGTATGTGGTTTCTACTCTCTTTAAGTCACTGAACTTCGTCATCAAAAAGAGAGCCCCCAAAGGATAACTTAGTTAACCAACTAACTGCACTTGGAAATTATGAACACGCTCGTTGGGACCTCTCTAAATTACTAAAGGATGACGAACTCTATGTGCAACCAGCTTAACGATGTTACAGTTCGGTTAGGGATGGGTTAGGGGTATCTATTATGACGTATACCTACAGAAAGCGGTTGAGGGTTACTTCTGTAGACCCTAAGAGAAAAGGGTACCGGCTCTCTCTCCATACAAACGTAGTCTGTAGACTGTTTTCTCTCTGAATAATGACCCTAAAGCAAATATTTTTTTAAGCATAAATCTTATAACTGCCATGACCATGCCCCTATGTTTTTCTTTGTATTTTAACTCTTAATTTCAATGATAATTAGAAAATGAAAAAAACCAAGACATAGGGGCTCAAGGCAGTTATAGGTTTTATGCAACAAAAATATTTGTGCTAGTGTCATTATCCAAGGAGAAAACAGTCGACTACGTTTGAATAGAGAGAGCGTACCGGCTCCCTCTAGGAAAGGGTACCCCCTTTCCTCATGTTATTGTGACGTAAACCTACATAGTTATTGATAATTATTAATTATATAAGAAAGCGTTCTTTCTGTGCAGTTGTGTGATTTTTCTAAATACGATTTTTTTTGTTTTAGGTTATTATAATTCAAAAATCAGATGTATTTGTTAAATAAATGGTCATTTAGGCTAAGAACAGTCGATAAAACTTAGAAATCAGTAAAATCTTAAGGTTAATGACCTCTTCGCGTAAGTAACAGCAGATTTCCGGGTAAACATAACCTCGAAAAATTACAAAATGTATTTGAATTCCCAAAAGTCGTAGAACGAAAGTTAATTGTTAAGGTGCACAGAAGTAGCCATCAACCGCTTCCTTATATAATTACCAATAATCCTGTATGTCTATACATGCCTAGTCTATCCGCCTAAGTAAGATTTTTATGAAAATTCATCCCCTACGCGGACAAAGTCGTGTTCAAAGTCGTGCTAGTTTCAACATAATACTATGCGTGTGTGGGTACACTGTGTGAAATGTGAAAATCCTCTAAAATTCACAAACACACTTAAGCACAAAGTGCACTGTTTGTATATCATTAGGGATTTGGCCTTAAATTTTCAATTGCATAAGCTTTTTCAGCAACGTTAATACACAAACATTACGCCAACACCATATTTTTTTCTTAGCAGCATACTTAAATCTTTGTCTCATGTACAATGCAGGCAATAAAATTGCAGACACATCAGCCCCAATACTGCTATTATTAAAATAAATGTGTCAACTCAAGCAAAATTCTAAGATCTCGAGTTTAAGTTTAAAGTCTTTTAACTCATGAATTTACTAGACAAACTTTATTATAAGAACCAGATCGTTGTTCTCCAGTCTTCCCGCGACCATGGTCGGTGTAACCCGATCGAAACTTCGGGTAAATATAATTTAATAACTGGTCGTTTTAACGCAATCACGACCCAATTTTATAAAACGTTATTAGAATAAAAACATTCGAATATTCATCATTTTAAAACTCTATGATAGATCTGCACTTCTGTTGCCGACTGTACTTGAGCTATTGCAGCAGTAAATTACACTCTAAATTTAATGCCATAAAAGAAAGAAAAGTGAAATGAAAAATTCATTTTTCGTCTCGCATTCTCGTAGCTGTAATATAATTTTAGGATGCAAACCTACCTGAGCGTCAATTTTATTTTCAGAAAGACATTCACTACTTTTTAACCGACTCTAAAAAAGAGGGGGTTGTGAATTCGTCTCGTACCTATAAGTATATATCTTTTATGAACGAATGAAATACCTATTCATTTTATCCATAGATATAAGTAGCATTTAGTCGTTTATTTTTTGTAAGTTTACGTTATATGTATAACTAACTGCCCCGGCAAACGCTGTTTGGCCATATCTATCTAATACTCAAAATTCCCAATTATCCGCCATTCATTGAATTCATTTGCTATAAATCACGCTCTACCGATTTTGTACAAACTTCACATAATCCATCTACTAAATAGTCCGAACAAAGCTTAAACATTTGGTTTGGATATGTGAGCCCATTCTTGAGTTATAAAATTACAACGAAAAGTGGCATTGATTTTTATATATTTAGAAAGAGAAGATAAAAAAGTTGGTTCTTAAATCTATTTTAGACTAGCAGTAGTTCGCGGTTTCACAGACTATTGGGGATAAAAAACAGCCTATTTTATTTCCAAGGAAAATCGATGCATGTACTTAGTTTCAGAGCCCATCAGTGACAAACAAAAAATGTTTCCTCGATTGATTGCAAATGATATAATCCAATCTATTCAAAGTCGGATCAAATTTCATTTCATTCGACTATGGCATTACAGTGGTTCAAAATTTCGAGTTCGTCAAAAGACTGGTATTAGACCGCAACAGTAAACAGACAATGGCATTGTTGTTCGCCGCCCGCTACCCATACCGCCACTCAGTAAACCCGTGCACGGAACTTCAGATACGAAATATGCACAGTTAAAAAAGGGTTCTTGAAGCATGAAAATAATCTTCTCCCTATAGACGCTAGAGAATAATTTCTTGTCTTTAGTAATGTTGACAAAAATAAGCTGTATTCTTTATTTAAAAACTAGCGACCCGCCCCGGCTTCGCACGGCTATATTATGCATGCATGTATTATACATATAAACCTTCCTCTTGAATCACTATCTATTAAAAAAACTGCATCAAAATCCGTTGCGTAGTTTTAAAGATTTAAGCATACATAGGGATATAGGGACAGAGAAAGCGACTTTGTTTTATACTATGTAGTGATATTGCTTTTCAATTAAGAATATTACTTCTTATTTTTCCGCAGAAAGCAAGAAACGTTATTTTCAGTGTAACTGAGTCAAGATCCATTGGCCAGATCCAGAATGGATCTAGTAAGATATTTTTTCTCATTGAATCCAGATTTCAAGTCTTACATTCAAGTTCCTTGGTCATATTAGACGTATTACAAACACCAAAAACTCTCTTGCACTCCAAAATTATCTGAGAAAGCTATTAAATTACACGCTAGTGGTACCAGTACAAAACTATATCACTTTTATCATTTCATTTAATTACCTCTTTCTACTCAAAGTTTGTAGGAACCATTGACCCACCTATATTCTATTTCAATGAAAGGAAGGATCTAAGAATATAATTTCATTCTAGAAAAGGTATTTTTCATTACTTCGCGTTTTCCATTGTAAGATTAATGGCAAAGGCAAAGAACTTTGTTAATCATGAAAACTTAGCATGAAAATTACCTTCTTTTCCATAGCCGATATACAGGGTTATTGGTAATTATACTAGCAAGCCGTTGAGGGCTACTTCTGTGCACCTAAACAAACAACTTTTGTTCTACGACATTTGGAAATTTAAAATGTATCGTGTAATATCAAATGAAAGGGCTTAATTAGCACATTTCAAAAATATATATATTGCACTAGCTGTTGCTCACTGATTTGCTTGCATTCACTCGATAATGGTGTTAGTACGTGTGTTTTTTACTTCTTCATGCAAAAACTACTGACCGGATAACAATAAAACTTGGTATGTTAGTAACCTGGAGAACCTGGATTAGTACATAAACTACGTTTTATCCGGATATTCCCACGGGATCCGGACTTCCCTTGTTCCGGGTTCGGGTCTTCAAGGTGAAACAACTCAGTCGATAGACAAATTTTAATGGGTAGTACCTATGGGTATTTGAGGGCTAAAAAGTAACATTGGCTACCTGAAGTGATCGTGTGGGTTAAGCAACGCGTATTAGCGCGGTCCTCGCCACCAACTTCAGCCGATTTAAATGAAAGCTTGTACTATAGGGATAGTTTTTTAAAGCGTAATTCTACTAAGCAGTAGAAATCCTATTTTTACTGTGCAAAGAACCGTCGGGAGCAGAAATCAAACATTGCATTACCCATCAGGTAGAGATTACGCCACCCTCATCTTTCTAGCTGAACTAAATAACTTCTAGCTATTGCTTATATGTTTACTACCTAGCCGATGTAAAATCAATTCAATTCTTCATTCTAATTCAAAGTTGACGACCTAGTTGGCACAATGGTCACCATGCCGGACTGCCATACACAGGGTTGCGGGTTCGATTCCCGCCTCAGACAAGTATTTATGCTTAGATATTTGTCTGTGGTCTGGGTGTTTCTATGTTTCTATGTATTATAAGTATATATTTACAATATTATAAGTAAAAGTAAAAAGTATATAAGTAGTATATCCGTTGTTTAGCACCCATAATACAAGTCTAGTTACTTAGCTTGGGGCTAGATGGCGATGTGTAGAATGTCCTGCAATATTTATTTATTTATTTATTTAATTCAATTCATTTATTTATCAGATAACATAGATCCATCAATGTTAGTAGGTACCTACTTACAACTATGTTAGTAACAATTTAAATAAAATATATTAAGTAATAGTCTAGTCCATAAAATATATATACTTATTGGTGAAGCCACCTGTCACCCTAATACAGTGATACATAGTGGGTTCATACATGTTAGCTATTACGTTTAGGATGCTGTTGGAGCTACCACGTACCCGTTTAAGCAGAGAGGCTGCTCTTTTTCGTAGTATTGCATGAAAACAATCTACTCCGGCATCCGCGAACATCCCAGATCCCATCCCAAACCAGTAAAATGGTTAAATTGAATAGATGACCAAAAAAAGTTTAAACTGGAAAAATATAGGTAAGTACAGTCACATTACCAATTTGCTGTACCCCACGTGACCCAGAACTCATTCGCATATCTGTAAAAAATATATTATTTACCTATTTTGTTATTTTTTGTATTGGATATAATAGTATTGTATAGTATATTGTTTAATAAAAAACGGTTTCAGGTAACTTTACTTTACAACCTTACAGATTTACGAGTGACGTGGTGGGGTGACGACGGTCACGCGGGGTTCAGCTAATTGGTAATGTGACTGTACATAAGTGTCATCTCCTGGTGGGAGACTTCGGTTGCGGCTTAGTGCGACCCACTGGCCTAAAGCGAAAAGCAAAGCGGACTTCTCCTGTGTCCCTTCACTCGTGTCCCTCGAAAGCCCCCGCTTATTTGAGGGTCTTCAACTCAGTGTTTAGGTATCGTATAGGCAAGCGTGTTCTATGAATCTTGAACCGCGTCGTCACTTACCATTGGGTGAGATAGTGATCAAACTTTGACCCATATATTATTTAAAAAAAAACTTATGGCACCCCCGACGTAAAAAGAGGGGCGTTATAAGTTGTACACGTATCTTGTGTGTGTGTATTTCTATCTGTGGATGGTCTGTGGCAGCTCTCGAACGAATAAACCGATTTAGATTTATTTGTTAAGCTATTGCATAGCTTTTATTGCCAGCTTTGAGCGCGGCGACCGAATCAAGAAATTCCGTAACGAAAATAAAACCTAACACCCCTCACTCCGCCTACCATGTAGCTCGGCCGAGCGTTCGCTTAACATGTATGTATATGGTACGACTGTACGAAAAATGTACATATACTTACCTACAAGCAATAAAAGTATACAATAAATTACCAGACACGATAAAGAGCCTTCCTTGCCTGCTTTTCAAAAAAAAGCTAACTAAATGTTTTTACAGTGTAAATGAATTTTTAAATGAAAAATGAATCTAAAACTGACATAATAATTTTTAATTTTATTTGACATTTATATTAATAGTGATTCCATTCTTTTTTGACATTATATATTGAATCTTATTTAATGATTAATGTATTTTTAAAGTCACTTTATATTTTTAAAAGTCATATCCTACCCACATATTTGTACACCAGATGACTGGTAGAATGTAAGCACGTACTAACCATACCAACATCATACTTATGTAAACTACATTCTAGACAAATAAAATATTCTGATACGAAGCTCGCACGATGCAATAGCTTTACCGTGGCAGTTTTTATTTTTGTAAAGGTTAATTAGTCTGTAATGTCCTTCGCTATGTTTGATGAGAATCGGTTCAGCCATCCAAAGTTATATACATTTTTTTGAGAATACCTACTTCCTCTTGCTTTACTTGCGATTATTCACTTTATCCGTTATTTATAGAAACCACTTGCATCTTAGAAAATCGAGCTCTAGAATAGAGCACTGGATGTTTGTTTGTTTACTCTTGTCATGCTTATTCATTTTATCTTGTGGTAAATCGGATTTGAAACTTTTATTACTTCTTTGATTAAGAAAGGAAAAAGATAATGTCGTTCAAAATTCCAATTTAAATATATTATGTTTAAGATAATTACCATTGTTGGTGATAGAGGGTTAGTCCTCGGTCTAGACTACCTAGATCCACTGCTAGACTTAGAGTCCTAACCTACCAACCTTGACACCAGGGTTGCCGCAGCTGGTCTACTTCCTAACTAGACCCCCTAGTCGAAGAATTTAGAAATTAACCCGCTTTGTTGTAGTCGGGTAGAAATTCCCTAGGTTTTTATTTATCGACTTTAGGATTGGCTTCTTAGTCTATGAGTGAAATTAAAGATTTGACCAAAGTTAAACAATTATAATTAGCAAAAACACAAAAATTACAGAAACCCTATCTTACTGTCTATACTCTACTTACAATGAGATAAGGTCCACATTGGCACAACACTTAAACTATTGCGTGAACTAGAGCCGAGCTACTATAACTTGAACTGATGTTATGGGTAACGAAGGTAAGAGGTAACTGCCCGTTGCAACGCACCCCGGGTCTATTTATGAGCTCAACTCTAGCTCCGCCTTCAAGCCCTTAAAAAGTGTATACCTAGCGACGTGCCCAAACCTTATTGGCGAATCTCCCAAGTACGCAGGGTGACGCAATCCCGAATTCCTGAGATCGGTTCCCAGGGATTTTGGTTCCCACGTACTTGGATGCTCGATAAGCCATAGGCACTCACAAGTCGGTCACTAGGTATACTTAGACCCCGACACGTTGTCGCCAACAGTCTCTCCCCGGCGAAGAGCGTCATCGAAGCCTTCCGTTCCGGCTGGGAGAACAACGAGTCGTGGCCTAGGGCTTGGTTTCGATGTCGGTGTGCAGGTCAGTGATGACCCGGTCGCCGACTCGGTGGTGCCGCGTCGCTCGCCGCACGTTGTTCGTCGCCTCTGGGGGCTATGGTGGAAATACTCGTACAAATCCACCGCGCCCAGAGGCTGTCCGCGAGCGCCCTCGTGGCACGCCTGGTCCGCGGGTCAGTCAGCTCGCAGGTACTGACCGGCGTTTGTACGGTCGAATGCCCGAACCGTAGATGCGGAGCGCGGGCGGCCGTTCCTCGTAGGCGGCCCGTTGCTCGGCGTCGTTGGCACCCTCGGCGCGCAGCAATGCGCCGAAGGCTTATGAAGTCGCTGTCGGTCGTCAGTATCGACAGCAGCTCAATGTGTATGGCCAGCGTGACCACACACGTGAAGAGAAGGCCGCAGCACATCTCCTGGCGCCCATCGCGGCGCCGTCCTCTGGTGACTACCATGGGACCGATGTAGGCAGCCCCACAGCGAGTGGCAGGCCTGGCGTAGGCGGCTAAGCGGGCCGCCGGCAGGTCGCCCTTCATCGGGATGAAAAACACGCCCCTGCACGCCTTGTTTGTGACTGCACGCATAGTCGGGCGCAGCCGGAGCACCCAGCACCGTTGTCTCGCTAGATGCTCGCTCTCGAAACAGCCCTTCACGGGCTCTCCCCGTATGCGGAGCCTAGTGAAGGGGTGTCGTCCGTTGAGAATCAGGAGTGCGTCTGAAATCAGGGGAGCTCGTCCCCGTTCGAATCTTATTAGAATCTTATCCAGTTGAAATAAATCTGTCCTCTTTCCAACTAGATCTTTCTCTAGATTTCCCCATTGAAATCTAGGTGCTGGCCGGTATTCCTTTCTTATTATGACCTGAAGGGTATGTATATCTAAAGTTACCGTACATCGCTCTCGGAATCGCCACAAGACTCCGGGTAACTCTGGACCGGCCAGCAACTGCCGAAGACGGGTGACCGACGCGGCTTCCGCTTCTCTGTGGCCGCATCGCCTTGTCACTCGCAGCTGGTGGTCCGCACCTACTACATGCGGGCGGGCCTGGGTATAAACGAGCCCGGCCGGCGGCACGATGTCGGATAGGTGCGGAAAGCGAAGCATGCGGGCGGGGACGGACTCGTAGCGTAGCCTCGGGCCACGGTCAGTCCGCGCCTCGATGTAGTGGACCTCCGCGGAGGCCCCGCAGACGCGAAGCAGGAGTATCTCGCTGTCCGGCTCGCGGCTGCCGTAGATGCTGAGAGCGCGCTTCCTCTTGCGCACTCCCACTGCGTTGGTGTCTCGGTCGACAAGGGGGGTCGTCGAGCCCTTGTCGAGCAACGCATGCGCGTCGCCAGAGCCCTCGGGCCCTACGACGCTCACCGCGCACTCGTTCATCAGCGCGGTCTCGGCGTTCTCTTCGTTTTCTTTCTTCTCTGGCGAGTCCTCCACAGCTCGCAAGCCATGGAGGAGACTGTGGTGTGTCTGTGCGCACCCGTCGACAGTGCACCTTTGGGCTGTACACTTATAACGGCGATGCTTGCTTTCTAAACATAGGAAACAGACATTATTTTCTCGCCCCCAGTCCCAGCGCAGGGACACAGGGAGGCGTCTCAGTTTGCCACAGCTCGGGATCAGATGGTTCAACCCGCAGTAGAGGCAAACCAATGACGACGGCGGCTTCTCGGTGTTGGAGGGCCCCGCGGTCTTTATTTCTGGTGCATAGACCACGGCCCCCCGTTGCGGCGGTCGTCCGTGCGGCTCGTTCACCGCAAGAGCGGGAGCCGAGCCACGTCGCTGCTGCGCGGCCTCCTTTCCGACGGAGGCGGCGCGAGCGGCGGTTATAGAGCGCGCGAACCACGCAGGCTGTGGCGTGGAGCGGGCGGCGTTCGTAGTACGTGCGGGCTGCGCAAGTCGTGGCGCAGCGCGAGTGGCGTTCAGGGCGCGCGAGTGTGGCAGCGCGGCCTTGACTGAGGCGGCGCCAGCGGCACTCAGCACGCTTGCAGATGGTAGCTGCAGCGCGGCCTCTCCCCCTAGGGAGGCGGCGCTCGCAGCGTTCGTAGCACACGCAGGCCGTGGCGCGGCCTCGATGGAGACAGCGGCGCCAGCAGAGCTCTGTGTGCGGGCAGGCCACGCAGGCTGTGGCGTGGCGTCGAGGGCGCGCGCGGGCCGCGCATGCAGTGGCGCGGCGCGGGCGGCGCTCGGGGCGCGCGAGTGCGGCAGCGCGGCCTCGACTGAGGCGGCGCCGGCGGCACTCAGCACGCAGACGGGTAGTGGCTGCAGCGCGGCCTCTCCCCCTTGGGAGGCGGCGCCCGCAGCGTTCAAAGCGCACGCTAGCTGTGGCGTGGCGTAGAGGGCGCGCGCGGGCCGCGCAGGCAGTGGCGCGGCGCGGGTGGCGCTCGGGGCGCGCGAGTGCGGCAGCGCGGCCTCGACTGAGGCGGCGCCGGCGGCACTCAGCGCGCTGACGGACGGTGGCTGCAGCGCGGCCTCTCCCCCTTGGGAGGCGGCGCTCGCAGCGTTCATAGCGCACGCAGGCTGTTGCGCGGCCTCGATGGAGACGGCGGCGCCAGCAGGGCTCTGTGTGCGGGCAGGCCACGCAGGCTGTGGCGTGGCGTCGAGGGCGCGCGCGGGCCGCGCATGCAGTGGCGCGGCGCGGGCGGCGCTCGGGGCGCGCGAGTGCGGCAGCGCGGCCTCGACTGAGGCGGCGCCGGCGGCACTCAGCACGCAGACGGGTAGTGGCTGCAGCGCGGCCTCTCCCCCTTGGGAGGCGGCGCCCGCAGCGTTCAAAGCGCACGCAGGCTGTGGCGTGGCGTAGAGGGCGCGCGCGGGCCGCGCAGGCAGTGGCGCGGCGCGGGCGGCGCTCGGGGCGCGCGAGTGCGGCAGCGCGGCCTCGTCTGAGGCGGCGCCAGCGGCACTCAGCACGCTGACGGATGGTGGCTGCAGCGCGGCCTCTCCCCCTAGGGAGGCGGCGCTCGCAGCGTTCGTAGCGCACACAGTCTGTGGCGCGGTCTCGGTGGAGACGGCGGCGCCAGCAGCACTCTGTGTGCGTACAGGCCACGCAGGCTGTGGCGTGGCGTAGAGGGCGCGCGCGAGCCGCGCAGGCAGTGGCGCGGCGCGGGCGGTGCTCGGGGCGCGCGAGTGCGGCAGCGCGGCCTCGACGGAGGCGGCGCCGGCGGCACTCAGCGAGCAGACGGAAGGTGGCTGCAGCGCGGCCTCTCCCCCTAGGGAGGCGGCGCTCGCAGCGTTCGTAGCGCACGCAGGCTGTGGCGTGGCGCAGAGGGCGCGCGCGGGCCGCGCAGGCAGTGGCGCGGCGCGGGCGGCGCTCGGGGCGCGCGAGTGCGGCAGCGCGGCCTCGACTGAGGCGGCGCTGGCGGCACTCAGCGCGCTGATGGAAGGTGACTGCAGCGCGGCCTCTCTCCCTAGGGAGGCGGCGCTTGCAGCAATCAGTGCGCGCGCGGGCGGCGGCGCGGCCTCGGGCGAGGCGGCGTCAGCTGCGCGCAGCGTGCCTGTAGATACGGGAGTTGGCCACATCGCGGCCTCTTTATGGACAGAGGCGGCGACGGCAGCGCTCACCGCGGGTGCGGGAGTCGGAGCTTGCAGCAGCGCGGTCCCATCTCCAACAGAGACGGCGCTATCAGCGCTCGGTGCGGGCGTGGGAGTCGACCCGGGGGGTCCGATTCGCTCAAGCGCATCTGCGAATCGGTCGACGCCCCGGTCTCTTCCCTGCTCAGGTGTGGAGGATCTTTGACGCCTGGGCTCTCCCCGCGCCCCGGGCTGATCCCTCCACTGAGTTACCTCCTCCAGTGGTGTATCTTGACTCGCCTTGATCATCGCAACCTCGGCTGCGAGCCGCTTCTTGATTAGCCGTCTCTTCAATTCAGCTATCTGCTCCTCTGCTGCTAGCTCAGCTTGCCGGATGCGGGCAGCGGCCAACGAACGGCGAATCCCTCTGTCGCTATCTATGTTGGACCGGGCAGCAGTGCCGGCACCGGGCTCTGAGGTAGCTAGGAGTGTGTTGAAGCGGTAGTCGGGGCGCACCGCTGTCGTATAAGCGGGCGCGCCGTCGTAGTGCAACCTCGGTACACGTTCTGCGGAGGTGTGCACTAACGCGGAGTATCGGTCAGTAGTTAACGAATCTGACGGATACAATGACGAGAAAAAATAGTCCAATTCGCGAGCGACCTCAGCCGCTACGTTGGCTCTAGTTACAGACATAGTTGTGCAATAAAAGTCCCGGTAAGTAGATCACAAAAACTACACTGACTCTACCGTTACACAAGGACTAAACACTGACTCTACGTTACAAAAAAATCAAAACATAAACAAAGAAGCCATTATTAGTGAATAGTATCAACCGGTAAACTAACTATCACTAAGTTTAGCACATTTCTCAAAATAAACCAAAAAAATCCATTCATTAGTTTTTGGGTCCCCAGCTATGAGCAAATCTACCTGCCTTGAATGCAAGCGACGGGGCATTCAAGTGGCGTACACAAAAAATCTTACCCTAGCGGGACTTAAGCAAGAACCGTTCGCTAACAACAGACGACCGTTTCAAACCAAATTATAATGAGAAAATTAGACTTATTTTAATTTCAATTTTAAAATAATCCTGGCTAAACTGCGATAAAACCTAGGTATCCGGCTCGAAGGACCAATGTTGTTGGTGATAGAGGGTTAGTCCTCGGTCTAGACTACCTAGATCCACTGCTAGACTTAGAGTCCTAACCTACCAACCTTGACACCAGGGTTGCCGCAGCTGGTCTACTTCCTAACTAGACCCCCTAGTCGAAGAATTTAGAAATTAACCCGCTTTGTTGTAGTCGGGTAGAAATTCCCTAGGTTTTTATTTATCGACTTTAGGATTGGCTTCTTAGTCTATGAGTGAAATTAAAGATTTGACCAAAGTTAAACAATTATAATTAGCAAAAACACAAAAATTACAGAAACCCTATCTTACTGTCTATACTCTACTTACAATGAGATAAGGTCCACATTGGCACAACACTTAAACTATTGCGTGAACTAGAGCCGAGCTACTATAACTTGAACTGATGTTATGGGTAACGAAGGTAAGAGGTAACTGCCCGTTGCAACGCACCCCGGGTCTATTTATGAGCTCAACTCTAGCTCCGCCTTCAAGCCCTTAAAAAGTGTATACCTAGCGACGTGCCCAAACCTTATTGGCGAATCTCCCAAGTACGCAGGGTGACGCAATCCCGAATTCCTGAGATCGGTTCCCAGGGATTTTGGTTCCCACGTACTTGGATGCTCGATAAGCCATAGGCACTCACAAGTCGGTCACTAGGTATACTTAGACCCCGACACGTTGTCGCCAACAACCATATCAATTTTCTTTCAGTGCCTCGAGATTTTGTCGAAAATTTCTAGTCAAAATAAAAACAAATCCATTTAATTCTTAAAACCGAGTAGGTACTTGTCTTGACAAAAGCCCTAAAAAAACAAAGCTAAGCAGAAATCCTAAGTAACTGTTGCTAAGAAAACGTCAAGCCGGTGGGTACTTTCCAAAAAGCTCAAGTGCATTTGAGAGCTTTTGTCACAAAAATCGCGGGGTCATTCGATCGTACTTGAGCGTCCCTCCGTCGAGAGTGAGACCTCAACCTTGATTTGAAGTGACACTTTCCTTGTCAATAATGATGTAAGTAACAGGAGAACGAAAATGTAGGACCAAGGGCAGATAATAAAAATGTGGTACTACTTTTTTACGGTCCTGCAAACGTATTTATGTTTGCCCTTTTTTAGCGATGTTGTTTATGCTCATTCTTACAACAGTGTTCTCTCAGCAATTACTAACTGTAGGTACAATTTTTAGCTACCGGTTTATTCGTGTTGTTTGGACACAAAACTTCTTAAAAATCGGCCAGAAGAGTATGGATGGAGTCACTTCCAAATGGTAACGTCATAAATGCGCCATGTAACAAAAAGAGGTTAGATTCGCTACACCCGTCAGACTTGTGTCGATTTGACGTAAGTTTTGACGTTTCGTTACGCCTGCGACCCTCATACTGCCTACCCGATTTTTGTTTTATCTCCTTCATAGCTTTATTATATATTTATACTAGCTGTACCGGCAGACGTTGTTTTGCCATTTACAAAAAAAAACTAAAGGAAATAAAATAAAAAATAGATAGTAGCCGACTCTCAGACCTACTGAATATGCGTATAAAATTTCATAAAAATCGGTCAAGCCGTTTCGGAAGAGTATGGTAACTAACATTGTGACACGAGAATTTTATATATTAGAAGATTAGAAAGATATGACGTAATCCTCCTACAAATAAAATATATTTTTGTATCACACATTTTATTCGAATGCAGCGTTTCTATCAAATGAATACTCTTTTGATAGAAAATCTGCATGATAAGCTGCTAGATATACATCTAAACGCATATTTTATAACCTACTTACGCAAAGTAGATTAAGCTTTCATTATTTTCCAAAAATAATATTAGTTCATTAAAACATACCTAACGCATTGTATTATTGACTAGCAGCGGCACACACTTTAATACGAGTAAGTCTGCTTAGGGACTTAGATCGAGATTGGTGGGCTGAGCTTGGTTGAGCTTAATGCTAGAGCTGGATCGTTGTTAAAATCAAAGCGACGACGTAGAATGGTTCGAAATCAAAGAGATTAAACTTGTACTTATGAATTTAATATTTTCTCGTTTGTAGGTATAGTTATCTAATTTTGAGAACCTGACATTCTCAATGATGCGATGGTCGGGTGAGTAAAAAATTTAAGGATCATACATTTTAAAGTGGCCCTATGTGACTTATGCAGACGTAAAAGTGTTGTTTTATGTATGTGTCTGACTCGCTAGGTAATTATGTTATTTATTATTCCTACTAAATAGTACAGAGAGAGGAATATACCAGATTAATATGAACTTTTTTGCACGATTAAAATGTGACTGGGCTGGTCATGTCTACCGTATTCTATGTCAAATGAACCCTTGGCCAAACTGGCAACTTACTGGAACCCTCAAACGGCAGACGCCCCAGAGGCAGGTCAAAAAGACGATGGCGGGATGAGTTAGGTTCCTTCATGGAAGAGTGATTTTCCGTAGCACAGGACCATGATAGGTGGAAGGAGGCGGGGAGGCCTTTGCCCAGTAGTGGGACATCAAGTATAAGATGAGAATTAAAAGAGAATTATTGGCCTTTACTTCATCTAGATGATTTTTATAGTTTTACTTTAATCCATGGTAAGGTTGGACCGATAATAGAGGACATGTATAAGATGGCTTGCCTAGAACCTACACTAGCCTCTGAGCTTAGTCGACCATGTCCAGAAGGAAACTGGTCAATACGTCTGAAGCAAACTAATTAAATTTTCCTCCACCGTAGAGCAATGTTGATAAGCATTACACACAAAATCGTAAAAAAAAATTGGTGCCATTTTCGAACCCACGATTTTCGGAATGAAAATCAAGGTATCTACCACTAGATGGACACCGCTTATAAAATCAAGGTATCTACCACTAGATGGACACCGCTTATAAAATCAAGGTATCTACCACTAGATGGACACCGCTTATAAAATAGATTAAGATTATTTATGATAATCTTAATCTATTTTATAATATTACCAAGTTGTTAAATTATTTTAACAACTTGGTAATATACTTACCTACGTATGTAACAGTAGTGATTCCAAACAATCTATATCTATACTAATACTAATCTATACTAATATTATAAAGCTAAAGAGTTTCTTTGTTTGTTTGTTTGAACGCGCTTATCTCAGGAACTGCTGGTTCGAATTGAAAAATTATTTTTGTGTTGGATAGTCCATTTATCGAGGAAGGTTATAGGCTACTTTTTATCACGATATTCCCACGGGATCGGGAGTTACGCGGGTGAAACCGCGGAGCGCAGCTAGTAAAAGATATTTTGAGTTTCAGCTTGAGTTTGTGGCAATAAAAGTCTATGCCAACGAGATTAGTTAAAACAAAATAAAGTTTATTTCCAAAACTGCCTAGTATCTACTCGATCTATATATGTTTGCAAAAATGTACTTAACTATGCTTATTTCAACCAAAAGTAACCAAATTAAGTATTCAGAGAATAATACAAACCCTCTCAATAAAACCTTGACGCTTCCTAATGAACGAATGAAAATTAGGAGCCAAATAAAGTAAAAAGGGTCTTATCGTGGATTGAATCTGAAGACCTCGCCATTATCCTGCATACATTTCCTCGGAAATCGGGACTGAAATTAGGTGAGAAGTGCGTGACTTTATGAATTTTTGATTGGTACTTACCTACCTAACTATATATGCTTTAAAATAAAGTAGGTAGATGTTCAAAGTAGATTGGCATAGAGTTTAGGGCGTCTAGTATCTAGCGAGAGTCCATCCTTCAGTATGTTTCGAACGTTCGGGTCGGACGCACGCGTGTTGTCCCGCCGGGTCTTAAATCTACGACCCCAACTTAAACAATAAACATGAATAAATGTGCAAATAAAAACATAATCCTGTAATAATAAAACAGTGATTGTTTGTGTTGTGAAAAGTTTCAGTGTGTTTCGAGCTTTACTGACTCGTGTTACGCTTTCAGTTGATTTTCTAAACTTTTCTTTTTCGGTAAGTTTTATTTTAACTGTTTTATTTAATGTTATATAATGTTTGGTCCTGAGGTTCGTTATCTAGTGACCCCGGCATTGAATAGATTAAGAGTTGTTTGTTCAATTTGTTATACCGACTATGAATAATGACATCGTCACTTGAAGACGTGTGAAGTCTTTAAATTACGCTCTGTTGCTCCGAGATGCTTGTTACTTCAGACTTCTTTTAACTAACAAAATACCAAACCAAAAGTCTTTCAAAAGAATACTGTTATTTATTCATGACATGTTGTTTTAAATTGTTATTCGCGTAATAACAATACGTCATTGATCCCGTATTTGGCGCTATTATATTATAATAAACGTTAAAAGTTAACAATGCAATGTTGTTAGGCAATCGCTTAAGGAAACATTATTATTATCTTCTAATCATTTGAATAGTTTGATAATGTTAAGAGTCTAAGCCCATAGTATCATTCCAGCACAAGACCGCATCTGAAAATCTAAGTACAATGATTAGGTATCTACATAAAAAGAGTTGTTATATTCAATCTTCTTCACTGTTCGGAGTTATGGAAAAGTTCCTCCTGATCCACATAAAGTAAGTTGCTGTCAATATCTTTCAAAAAGTTTTGAATGATTGACTTCTAAATAGTTTCTGCGTGTTGTTTATTAGTTCTTGCCTAAGTACATGGTTATAACCAATATTTAAAGTAAATAAGAAAACATAAAGAAAAATACTGTTGAAAATAAAGAAAATGGAACGTATTTTAAATAGCAACTTGGGGTGAAATATTAGAAATATACCTACCAAAGTCAGCGTTCGAGTTGCGGCACGTTAAGCAAATGGCTGTAATTACAATACCACGTTTATTTTTCTTGACTTTCATTTGAAGTTTTCATACAAAATCTCAATTTTCTTACTTTTAGTCTGTAAGTAAAAAGTCAAAACTAGGAAATCTTTTCTTTTGAATTGCGAAAATCCACGCCTATTTCGTTTTATAATTGGCATCTTGATCTAGGACCCTTAAAATCTTGATAAATACACACCATTACGAATAGAGAAGAAAAGCGTTGACGTAGAGCAAATTGGGCGCCTATATTTGGCACAGAACAAATGATTTGCAAATCCTTTTTGGGGACTGATATTACAGCAAACGTTTCGTTATCATATCATTTTGTAGATGTCATAATTATCGTTTGACCTTTTGAGATATTTCTAATTATGTTTTTGTTTTTGGACCGCTCCTTGTGGGTCTGTATCATAACCACGTTCAAGGGTGCTTAATTGCCCCTTTATTTACTTGATTTTTAACTTACCTATTTACATGCACGTTAGAATAGGTAATAGTATCATATGTTCGAGCCTAAAATAAAAAATAATGTACGTCAAAATAGCCAATTGAAACATTAAATTCGCATTTGTGTCGCTGACATACTTATCAACAATTTTTATTCAACTAAATAAAACTGCTAAAATAATCAAGAAAGTAACACTTTTGCCTAGACAACGACATGAGTAATTCTATCCAGTCAACCGCGAGACACCGTAAAAATGGCTATAAAACGTGGTCGGAGCTCGTTAAAGCAAGCACTTCCCGACTCAGGCGATACAATAAAGTTACTTATTGAAATTACCACACCTTTATACCGGCAATGGTGGATTTGTTGGATATACTCGCGTCATTATTACCAGTCGCTGTTACTGCCCTCTTCAATAAACGTTCAGTTTCGATTCTGAATCGAAAATTGACATTATTAATGAGCCTTTACAGTAAAAGCATAGCGGCACTTTTTAGGGTTCCGTACCTCAAAAGGAAAAAAGAAACCCTTATAAGATCACTCTCTTGTCCGTCTGATGTTTGTCCGTGTGTTACTACGGATTTTCTCAGGAACTTAGCAAATTTATACCAGATACTGAGGTCTATTAGATGTATTAAATCAAGTTCCTGAGTCAACACGATAAAAAGATAGGTATGGGCAAATTTAGATTTTCGCGAATAGTTGTAGGTACCATTTATCTTAATTTTCAACTTCTTTTAGGAATTTTCTCTTTACTTGTACTTCTTTACCTAGCTTTTTGTTAGGTATTTTATAATTCGAGTATAGCGGAAAACGAGCGTAGCGAAACTAACCGGAAAAAGTATACTTCGCATGATATTGATAATTGTATTTGATTTAATTTTATCATATTATTTGATTTAATTCTATTTGGATTTGGCTCTTCCTAAAATTCAAACAGGTAATACCATATCATATACGCATCTAATCGAACCTGAACCTCCTCCTTTTTTAAGTCGGTTAAAAATAAAGTAAATGACATATAAATCAGTTACTAAGGAAAATAACATTAACAACGTGCGTGCCGCTAAAAACAGCAATCGCGTTATTAAACCTTAATGTAACATTTTACTGACATTTAAGGCAAAATATCGTTTGACCTACGAGATTTGATTGAAATAGCCATCACCCGTAATACCTTTAGCTACTCATGTGCCTTTAGATAGGTAGAGGTTATTTGAAAACCGAAGGAATTAATCCTATTGAGCACTTGATGGGTAGGGAATTCCATAAACTTGTTGAAAGCTCTGAATTCCAACATAGGTGTGGCAACACTTTAACAATGGAAAAGCTCTACTAGTGGGCACACTAAATACCTAAATACTTTGTCTAGTCACTTCCTATTGTCCGGTCTTTGTTGTTATGTCATTGCTCACATCTGCCGTTGTTACAAATTGTAATAACTACAGAAAAATAGAACTATTCAACTAAATAATACAAAATAAACGAAAACTAATAAATCATACCAATATCTCACAAGCAAAATATCTGCGTAAATTGGGGAAAAATACGTTTTGGTAGAATTGACAAGATTTATGATTTTACCTATCAATATTCGATGAATAATAAATATTTTGCGAATTTCCTCTTTTCTCTCTACCTAGAAGATTTATTTCCTCCGTCCCTAAAATTTGAATCACACTTCAGAAGTCGCGACGGATTGTTTCAATTTCATCGCACGAATTTTAATCTTGTTTAAACTGAATACTTAATAAATTCGCTGCGGTTGAATAGAATGTCTTCTCTGTGAAAAACAAATCGCTGGATAAAATTGCCAATATTTGAAAAATTTTACAACTTCGAAGGTGTTTTAACATTCATTATTAACGAATAAAATGGGTGCTTAGTATTAGATTAGCTATTGTAAGTATACCTATTCTAGAATCGTACAAAAACCACTTAGCCAAAAATTATGACCAATATCATTTTGCCAAATAATCATTCCCCATTGGACTGGAGAGGCTCAGCCTAGTGTGGTGGATATGTTCTGAAATAACTACTGTATTATGTTTTGGTGAAAAAATAAAAATTAAATTTAAATAAATTTATTTACTACTATTTTGTTAATTAAACTGGTCTATATAAGACACGGAATTTTAACGCAAGTACTATAAAACGTTGCTCCAATAGCTCGATTATGTCACAAACAATAATCGCTGAATAGGGTCAAATGTGATGACCATCATACGACGTATCTCTCTGATTAAAATGTGTACCTACACAATTTATTGAAATTGACCATCGCCAATAAAACATGCTTTGAAATATTTCTAGATAGCTCCCGTAAGTTATTGATTCTTGAAGTTTTATTATCTTGAATAGAATAGAGTAGTATAAATTGATTGAGAAAAACAATTCTGCGTAGGTACGATCATTAATTTAAGACGATATTGGAAGCGTTTCTTTGTAAATGAATGAGCCAATTGAATGTAAAATACAAGGCGACAAACATCATGGGTAACTTCAAATTTATTCAGGTCTATATGACTACTAAGTACCTAATCACAGTCTTCTTAAAAAATGTGTATCCGCCCTCCTAATATATTTCTGTAAATCTGCCATTTATTGTATATGCATGTATTATACATATAAACCTTAAAAAAAAACCGCATCAAAATCCGTTGCGTAGTTTTAAAGATCTAAGCATACAAAGGGACATAGGGACATAGGGATATACCTACCTAGGGACGGCGAAAAGTGACTTTATTTTATACTACGTAGTGATAGTGATTCATCACAACTAAAAGTTTTTACTTATGTGCTAAAAATGTCAAGTGTATAACATGTGTATAAAGATCAAACTGTCAACAGGAAGGGGGTGAAATTTAAATTACTAAATTTGACCCAACTACGGCAAGCTTAACAAAACCGTTTAGCAACACAAGATTTGGTGACATCTTCCTTTTTCTAATTTGGATAAATAAATTATCATTTAGGAACCGTTTTAGCTCCGTTTATTTAGTAAACAAAACTTTATCAGTTCCTTCATTGCACAGCAACACATTTAATTCGATCCTCCAAATAATTAACTATGAAATATAACAATGTTGACATGACATTGACAGATAAATACACTCGAATCAATAGGTTAAACGTGTTTACATTTTATATTGGTAATTTGTTTTACTACTGGGTGGTTCCACGGGAAGATTATTTAATTGGGAATAACAAAACTGAATTTCCCATGTGGAGATAATATTAGTGCAAAATGTTATAACCCTCAAAGCAAGAGCTAGCTTAAACTACTTAGTCCGCTGGATTCGAGACCCATAGTGGATCTATGCCTTCGAGACGAAAACAGAATCTGCCATCGCTCCCTGTCTTGCGCTATTTCTTGCCAAATGTTGACTTTGTTTTGATGTTGGCCAAATGAAGAATTTTTAATTTCAAATCTAAATAAAATAAAGAAAAAAAAGATGTTGTTCGATTCTCAGACCTAACGAATATACACAAAAAAAATCATACAAATCGGTTCAGCCGTTTATGTGGAGATTGGTAACTAACACCGTGACCGGAGAATTTTATAAATGTGTATAGATTGTCATTGAGCTGAATAGTTAATTTTCATAAACCTACTTGTAATAATACCTACTAATAAATTTTAAAATGTTTAGGTAGTTACCATTTAAAAAATCATTTTTTGAAATAATTTCGGGATTATACCTACCACGTTTTCGTTCATTAAATCCTGATTGGTTTATTTTTCAATATGGTAGAAACCATATGGACGAAATCCTTCAATACTAAGTCCATTCTCAGAGCTCTCACAAAAGGAGTAAGGACTGTAAAGCCTCCATTTCAGTCAGTTTCTACCGCGTCCACTTGTAAAATGAGGTCACAGTGTTAATCCGGTAGCCTTTTTAACTTAAGGCTCTTCTTTCAAAACGATTTACACCCTCAGTCAATTTATTTTGGAAGATTAAAAGTAGAATAGAAAAATTTTCAGTTTGCAGTAGGCTTTGGTACCAAAGAATTTTAGACGTCACTAGAAAAAAGTGTGTTAATTTGTACACTGGAAAAAAGATTTCTTGGTATGAGAATTAATGATTTTGGACAGAGACCCTTTGGACAAGAGAGAATAATTTCTTGGTTTTAGTACCTACTACTTTTTCATCGTAAAATGAAAAACTGTATCCTTAATTTAAAAGCAATGTTCTTTAATTAAGAATAATGTTTATTATTTTCAAGAATATTTACTAATAACAAAAAAATATTTTGTAGCGTCTTGGAGAGGAATAATTTATTTCTCACTTCAAGAAATATTTTTTTTCTGTGTATCTGTGGCAGAGTAACTTGCTGGATGTGGCTCTTATTGTAGGTCATTTTGAAGTCAGAAAACAGTTTTATCCATGTTTTATTAGAGCAAGTAACTTCCGATATGTCCAGTCCATTTCGTAATGATAATGTCAAAGCAATTTAGGTATACCTATTAGTTTTAATACAGGTCGCAGCGTTTACCTCCGGAATTGACTATCCAACTCTAGCTAACAAGCTAATTAAACCATCAGATATCAGTGTTACCAGGTTACCACACACCCGTCTATAAAAACTCTATCAAGTAAGCATTTAGCCGAGTAACTAATTGGTAACATTTAAGAAATGAGCTCCGTTAATTTATTTATCTTAATAACTATCTTTCACCAAAATGGCAGCCATGCTTTCATGCATAGCTTTTATCGCGGGCTTTGAGCGCGGCGACCGAATCAAGAAATTCCGTAACGAAAATAAAACCTAACACCCCTCACACCGCCTACCATGTAGCTCGGCCCAGCTTTCGCTTAACGTGTATGTATATGGTACGACTGTACGAAGCTCGCACGATGCAATAGTTTTACCGCGGCAGTCCCCGAATGCCACACGTTCTTTGTTTTTGTATTGTCTTTTTCAAATAGTAAGTAAATGGGTATGACTAATCTCCCATAACTACTTGGTAGATAAATAAATAAATATTACAGGACATTCCACACATCGCCATTTAGCCCCAAGCTAAGTAACTAAACTTGTGTTATGGGTGCTAGACAACGGATATACTACTTTTATAATTTTATTTTGTAAATATATACTTATAATACATAGAAACAATCAGACCACAGACAAATATCTAAGCATAAATACTTGTCTGAGGCGGGAATCGAACCCGCAACCCTGTGTTTGGCAGGCCGGCATGGTGACCATTGCGCCAACTGGGTCGTCAGATAGGCCTACATTTTTGATCTTTAACCAGATTTAAGCATAATCTGTCCATAATTTAAAATTTATCACAAAACTATAGACCGTCTATGCTAAAACTGTGCGCCTGTGATAACTAACATGTAATTTGATGTACGATGCGCAAATGTTTTAAGTAGACGTAACTATTTAATCTATCTTTCTTGATCCATGGATTACTAGAACAGATAACGATCTTTAGATTGAGGTAGAGAGATGACGTCAACCGATCTATTAGCTCTTGTAACTTTCAACCAGGTAATCTTTAGTATTACAAAATCTGGAGATTTAGGTACCTACCGTGATTTGTTTTATGTTAGACTAACTGTTGCCCGCGACTGCGTACGGTAGTTTTGTTTTATGTACCAAAACCTTCCTCTTGAATCAAATCCTCTTGAAAAAGATCTAAGCATACATAGGGACAAAGCGGAAAGTTACTTTGTTTTATACTATGTAGTGACTAGCAGAGTCTGGCGTTTTTAGCTACATAAGTCATCTTCCAATGGGAATAATGGGATAAAAAGTAGCCAAAAAAATATCTTTATAGGTATTAAGTATCATCAAAATCGGTAGTTGCAAACAAAAATTCGAAAATATTTTTTCTCATCTATCTATCTTCTATCTATCTATAAATAAAAAAATTCAAAGTACCTACTGACCCATTGACTGACTGATACACAGATAAAACCAATGGGCGGATGGAGTTAAAATTTGGCACACCTACAGGTAGCTATTTATTGTTATCATAGACATTATTAGACATCCGGTAAGAGTTTTGAAAAATTGAACTCCAAAAGGAACGAAATCGCGGGTAAAAGTTGTACTATTTTATATTCAGTGATAAAAGCTAGTTATAATATTAATGGAATACATAGCTTCAGGATACGTCTGGCCCTTCAGGTTCAGAAACTAGAAATCCTAAAAGGTAGAACGTTCAAAAAGCAGACGCGTGAAGCGACACGCGGCGGCGGGCGGGCGGCGTTTGTTAATTACATTTTCCTACTTACTACGTGGAAAACAAAACAGTTGTTAAAATATTTACATTGGACGCTACGCTTAATTGACGTGTTCATTTTTTTCTAAAAGCAAAAATTTACTCACTACAGTAATAACTAAATTAAACCTTTTCCTGCAAAAATTAAATCTAAAAGTCTTTAAAGAAAACAATTCCACGCCTATTACTTGCCTAAACAACACAAAGTAATGAATTCATTAATAGTACATTGTTATCCTAGGTGTGAAAGTCACTCATTACAAGTCCCGAGACGGAGTTTGGCGCCCGAGCGTAGTGAGGGCGCTAATAGTTCGAGGGACTTAATGAGTCTTTCACCCGAGGTAAACACTGTGCTTTTCATTACGAATAATACATAAAATTCTTCCTAACAACGAGATTGGATGAGAGACTCCATACTACCTGATCCTCTTACAAGGTTGGGACCAAAGAGGTTATTTATACATGTAGTGTTATTCTTTGGTGCTACCTAAAGCAAGGAGGTTAGGTTTTGAAGTTCCTAATGTATAATGATACTGATACTGGCTATATGCACATTGCACAAGTCGTGCGAAGCCATAATTTGACATGACAGCTGTCAGTGAAAGCGAAAAGCCCTAGGGCTGGAAGTTTTATTTTCTACACGCTCTTCAGGCATCTTTAGACCTACTTTCGGAGTATGAGTAATGAAAAATAATATTTCCTACTCTATATTTTTTACCAACATAAAAATGTGTTTTAAAATTTGTTTGATTTTCATGAATGAAATAAGCTACTGCTATTTTAATACATAAGAACACATCTATATCTCATTCCTGTATCTAAATTGGTGGCCAAAAATCAAAGCAAAAGAAATAATATTATATTTGCCATCAACCTTTGCCTTCGATGATGAAAGAAACTTAGGGTGACCAACACAACATAATTAAAAGCGTTTAAAATCTTAAACATGTTTAGCCAACTGTCAACGTGTCAAACTGATTAAATACCAATCCTGTGACACTTGTGGTTAATTAAATGTAATTTAATTTTAGATTACCAGTTAAATGCATTTATCTTTATTTTAAGGTTAATCTCATTCATGTCGCCCTAAACTGGTTTCATAAATACGAATATAATCTTGATTTGAAGAGCGATGAGTGACGACCTAAGAAAAGATGGATAAACTGCGTGAGACAAGACATGAGAGAGATGAATGTGAACGATGAGATGACGACTAATAGGAGTAAATGGAAGAAGAAGACATACTGCGCCGACCGCAAATAAATTGGGATAAGGGCAGTTTAATAATTTGTTATAGGTATCTTCCAAAATAAAGCTAGTAGCTCAACAGTAGGTACGTAATCTAGTTCGACATAATTATAAAAGATAGAAGACGGTCGCGTGGAAACGAGTTCGTGGCCAAATATTTGTTCAGAGTTTCAGGCCTTGACGATGTGTCAACAGGACACGTGACGTCACAGTAGGCGACAAAAAAATCTGACCGATACAAGAGTAGCTATCAGGGTGGGGCCTTGAGTGAATCTCCCAATTAAATATGTACTTAAAAGAAAAAGGAAATGGAAAAATACACTTATAATATTAACTAAGTACATATTATAAGGAAGTTGACTACCTAATTATTAAGGAATTAATATAGAATTTATATCGAATCTTACTTATTTTTTCAATTAACTTTGAACACAATTCATTTAGAATTCAATCATTTTAGTAGTATGATACTGTATCAGATGGTATACAGTTATTTGGCCAAAGACCATTTTCTATTTATTTTATTTTGTTTCTTTTGGAAATTCACCAGAGAAATACCAAATCTTAAGGCGGCTTGAAGGGCGTTATGCTTAAACTTTAGCTAAATACATTTAACAGATAATCTAATACTAAATTCCATTTCAATAACCACAAGGTTAAGGTGAAAGGGTACCTGCGCGCTCTCCATACAAACGTAGTCGACTGTTTCCTCCCTTGATAATGACACTAGCACAAATATTTTTGTGCTGCAAAACCTATAACTTCCATGACTATGCCCCTATGTTTTGTTTTTTTTTCATTTTCTAATTATCATAGAAATTAAAATTAAAAAAATTATAAAATTAAAAAAATCAAAAAATAGGGCCATGGTCATGGCAGTTATAAGGTTTATGCACCAAAAATATTTGCTCTAGTGTCATTATCCAGGGAGAAAACAGTCGACTACGTTTGTAATAGTTTGTATGGAAAAAGCCCCCGGTACCCTTTCCTCTTAAATGATTTAATCAGTTTGACTCTTTGACAGTTGTTGGTTAAACATGTTTAAAGTCTTAAATTAAATAATTTATTAGTGTTGTTTATGGTTTTCTTGGAATGGGTATATTTAGTATAAACTATTGTAATATAATATAAATGGTTTTTTTAGTTTTGACGTGACAACGTTTTATAAATTGGTTTGCCGGGTGACACTTCAAGAAACTGCGTTACGCTCCGCTGACGTTATGCGCTCACAATGAGAGCGAGTGAGAGGCACGCGGGCATGGTTAGCCCGCCTAAGAGCGAGAGAGACAGACATAAAAAGTGAAAGGCACGCGTCCCTTCCACTCGAGCACAGTTGTTGTCACGTAAAACTTTCGCCCGTATACCGACTTTACAGGCAACCAGTTTTTTGGTTTATGGTTTTTGGTATTCAATTTAACTATAGTAGATTATACAACAAGTGAAAAAAAAGGTAATTTAATTCGAGGGACTAAGTTGGATCCCGAGAGCAGCGAAGGATTCAAGGTTAGAATCCTGAGCGGAGCGAGGGATACAAGGACCGAGATAATTAATTTTTTTCACGAGTTGTGTACTCTACTTTTTACCATTGACTGCGAGAAAATAAATTTAGAAATGGTTCAAGAGATTGTGTCTCATTTTTGTTACTGGAAGAACTCATTTTAATATAATTTATATTATTAGATGTTTTAATAACTTAAAACAACCACAATAACAGATAGAAAAGAAAAATTTTAATTGTATATATTTTTAAGTTTTATTCCATTTAATTGAATTTTTATCCATGTCATACTCCCATTGTCATGCTCCCGAAATTTTGGCGGCAACAAATTATCTACTATAATTGCTGCTTTATTTCGAAATTATTCCGGAGTCAGTGTCTCATTTTCGTCACTGGAACAACTCCTTTTAGTTATTCGATTTTTCAATGACATTAAACAACCACTTTAACAGATAGAAAAAAATCTAAATTGGCGGTACTTATACTTTTTTTAAATTTAATATTCCATCCAGCCAGTACGTTCTTTCAGCACTTTACACAGTACGTTTTTTTTAAGTCCATATTATTTCGTATATTCGTGCATGTTCCAAATTCAAAATGATTTTATTCACTCAGTGAGTAAAAGAGCGTTTTATTCACTGTTATCGATGAATAAAATGCCCTTTTTCGAGTGGCAATGGTAAAAAATAATTAATGTTACGTTTTATAGGCTTTTACATAAATAATCACTATTATATCCTATTATCCAACAACCAACCACCAACTTTGGTGAATTTATCTTCTGAACTAATGTTCATGTAATTCATTTTAAACACGAATTCAGGGAATCCATAAGTAAAACTATAATACGTATTGATTGGGAACTATGCCTATAGTACCAAAAACCACTAAAAACGGACCTCCAATAATCAATTTAAAATTGAAATCTATTAAGGACATTTTCGCCTCTGAATAGGAATGTAGGACCACTTTATCAATTAAGGGAGGGTCATATACAACATGCCTGCTCGATCGGTCTCAATCGAACATCTGATACAGGCCCCAGAATGGCCCTTGTTCTTTGGAATCCTACCCTTACAATTATTTGCAGGATATTATAATGAAATATTGCCATGAATGCGTCGGTATTCCAACTAAATTGCCAAATTCTCTGTTACCTCCATCTTTTTTCTACCAAAGAAAATCCCTTAGTTACACAAAAATCAAATATTTCCGTTAAAGTGAAATAGTGGCGAGGGGTGATAGTTTTCATAAAGGTAAGCCAATAAAACACCAATAGCTACAAAAATATTTTTAGTACGTGTGAAGATCACGCTTTTATTATAAGACACCTATGCCTAAAGATACCTATGTCTAAAACTGTAAAGACAGCCGACAGGAATTTGGTTGTATGGACCCTTCGCTACTGGTAGATAGAATGAGTAGATCCTTTTATCCAATTCATGAAATTTTCCATTTATTTAAACACTTTTCCAAAACTGTTCAGTGTGTTCAAGAAAACAGGCAATATTCTGCACAAATATGACACAAATGGTCAATATTACGAGCAATAAATTGATGAAATGGTGATTGGACGTCTTACGGCTAAAGCAGACAACAAACTTGACATCGACCGATTGTTTATAGTTACTATGAAACAGCTACACGAATTAATGTAGCTGCTCCCAGTTAGTTTCGAACCCACGACCTCCGCTTAACCGTAGCCTCTATGCTTCTTGCGAAAAAAAATGAATGTTTTTTTTAAGTAGGTCTAAAACCCTCATTATGTTAGGTACTAGTACTTTTTAGTTATATGATGTTTTGTTAATATTTAAGTAATAAATAATAATAATAATAATACCGGATTCAATGCCGAGAAGCAAAAGCTTAAAAACAACATAATAATAATAATGGATTGGATGGATGGATGGATGGATGGTTGGGTCAAGGGTCAGATTCAAAAGGCAGTCGTTCTGGATACGGCACGTATCGTAAGAAGGTTTCTGTCTTTGCAGCCCTAACCATCGGTAGCCTGGGCCTTGCTTCGCTGCCGACGGTCTTCTAGGTTTAGGTTTTTATAATAATTTACTGTTTTATATGCAAAATTTATACGTTATTGTTAAGACTTGTAAATTTAATTTTATTTAGGTACCTAGTATGTAAGTGCTTAGATGGAATTTTTTTATAAGTTTATATAGTGATGTATATATTTTGTATTCAGTTTGTTTTTGTAAAAACCTAAATTTAAGAAAAATAAATGAATGAGTGTATATAATAATAAAAAACATTTTTGGACACAAAAAAAATATTTCTTGTGATAAAAATATAGGTAAGTTGAAAATCATTTCGAAGTGAGAAATAATCCTCTCTCTATACACGCTAGAGAATAATTTATTGGTTGGTGGAAAATGTTCTTAAAAATAATAAGCAGTATTCTTAAATGATTTTTTATTTTTTAAAGTGCTAAGCCTGCACTGGGCTATTTGAAGATGCATTTTTCCTTAAAAATATTTTCAGTATTCTTAATTTAAGAACATTGCTTTTAAATTTAGAATATCATTATAATTTTAATATTATCTACTAAAATCTAGAAATTATTGTATAGCGTCTTCGCTTTATCACTTAACGGCTTCTCGCAACTCTCTTAAAAAAACATTCTTGTTAACAAACAGCTACACGAATATTGACAATATTTTTTTATTTGTCTTTAAATCTGACGATCAGCTAGCTCATAATCATCATCATCTGAGGCGTTACAGCTGCGGATGGGCCTTAGCCTGGTCAAGTAATCTTCTCCAATCGGGTCTATTTTTGGCCTTTCCCTTCCAGTTTCTCACACCGATTGCTTTGATGTCGTGCTTGACTCCATCCAGCCATCTGAGCTTGGGCCTGCCTCGGCTTCTACGACCATCAAGTTTGCCGTCTAGTAGCGTCGTCTATTCTCACACATGTCCTGCTCAGCGAAGGCCTCTAATTTTTATGATCTTAATGACGTTCGACTCATTGTACAGCTCATAGAGCTCATGATTATATCGAGTACGCCAGCGCCCGTCCTCCAGCACAGCACCGAAAATACGCTTCAAAATCATCAGATCAGCTAGCTGTAGACCGACAAATTAATATGTTGTCTGCGTTGACCCTTAACGTAGATACCATCACGATTTATGTGTTACACCTACTTTAATCATTTCTGGTAACCAAATGAAAACATCAACGGACCTAACACGTAAACACCTCGTATTTGATGACATTTAACGTGTTTTTATTACTTATGGACATACAAAATGGACACTCTATCATATTTTTAGCACCTATATATTTTTCTTATATTATTTACGTGCCCTATTTCAATTTTATTAAATTGTTTTGTGACCCTATTTACCCAAAGTCTAATTTGGTTACTTAGTAGGTTAAACGTCTCGTGAGATTTCTTAGAAATTTTATTTTCTTCAGTTTTCCTTATTTGCGACGACGCCATGTTGCTGTTATTGTTTTTGAGGTTTCAAAAAATATTGTAACAAAGTTTTACTTACTGAGCTGAGTTAATGAGTTACGTTTTACAACTTTGAGTTAAGGAAACAGATTGTTTGTGCTTAATTGTCTTTTTTTTAATTTTATTTATCGCTGTCGCTTTTGTAACGCTTAAAGCCTATTTTAAAATAACCTAAAGATACACTAAAATCTAAATACAATCAAAATAAACACAAAAATACAACATAGTACCCTTAAACAAACATAACAACATAATTAAACTGAAATCATGAAACTCAGTACCGGACAGTACCTATATTATTTTCCTCGTAGTTTTTTTTCCTTTCTTTTTTTCTTGTAATTTCCTACTTATACGTCTTATAAACAGTAGCGTATTGAGGGGGGGGGGGCGAACCGCCCCGGGCGCCACCATTGGGAGGGCAGCAAAATTAAGTATTTTTTTGTAAATGTCAGTCAGACAATTAATTTTTAAGAAGTTAATTCTTACCTACTTGCAATTCTTACAACGTTACGTTTTTTTTTTCACCAACACCAACTTTATTATATTTATGAAGTCAAAAAGGCGGCAAATTGCCAACATTATTATTGTTATGACGTCAAAAGGGCGGCAAATTATGACTCCATCCCAGGCGACAATGACCAACGCTACGCCACTGCTTATAAACTAAACTACAAGTACTTTACTAAACTTCTAATCTCTTGAAACATCAGGTCAAAACTCCAAGCAAGAAGTGCCAAAAGCGTCATACTTTCTCACCTATTCTCTTTGCAAACAGACTATCACATTAGGCGTTTGTTAGACTGACAGGCCAACTGACAAGTCACGTAGGAACGATAAGGTCAAGGTCTGTAACCAAAGCTGCCCAAACTCACCCTGATACACGTCCAATACACCATGTGTTTACGCATACAATTTGATGTCCATATCTCGTTGTTTTCAGTCTACGTGAAGATGTCAAGGTGATACCCGTTTAATTTTCTTGCAAGGTCTACCACATGCTGATATGGTCCGGTTAAATTTGATTAAATTCATGTTTCCAATGTAGCTAATGCAATGTGTAAATAAATAGGTAGGTAAATATAAAAAACACTCACAGCCAAATTAAAAACAGTAGGCCCAGGCATACATTTTCGCCGCGCCGTAGAGAGGGGATAGCTGTCTACTCTCCATCCGTCTTACGCTTTTTCGATCAGGTCACGTGTCCTGACGCGAGTTTAAGATTTTATACCCATTACAGAAAAAGTGCTCAACGCCGCTAAAGAAGTTTTCACTTCAAAAATTATTGCCATTATAACAATTTTAACTTATAAAATAAACAAAATAATATTATGGCCAAAAGGAGCAAGCTCAGCATATGCTGTGAGAGTTTTCAGCCTGACCCTTTATCTCTGTTAAGCCGAAGTGGTAAGACCAGAAGCACGATAAAGGTGTCTTAAAAACAGTTTTTGGGTATCAACCACTAAAATCCATAGAATGATATTTCTACTGTCGTAAAGGTGAAGAAATTCTTTGTATTTTCATACACTTCGAACCACGATTAGAGTGATTTGCCTTGATAGAAAAAAATCGTGAAAATCCTAAAAAATCGTAATTTTTTTGAGCTTTTTCAATTTTACGGCGACTGTAAAGAAAAAACAAGTACGAAATTTATATTTTTATAAACTTTACATTAATTCCCATAAGGTAGTACAGATGGTTTTTCACTAAAATAGATGTGTCTTTTAATTACATAAATCAGTTAAAACGGCCATTTCGCGACGCGCGGGGGAAAGGGATAGGGTCATCGCGCGGCGCGCGCGTGGGAAAGAAATAGGGGTATTTAGGTCCTACTTCACCTTAAATAAATATTGCAGGACATATTTACATCCATCAATATTTTGTAATTTTTCTTAGCAACCACTTTAGGAACATTTCTTAACCGTAGCTCAGATAAGGTGGTTAAGGTTCCGCTGGTCGATCGTGTTTTCCATACAAATGAATTTAGAGTGTAGTGAGAGTGTAGATTTAACTTTTGTTTTTTCAAATTCCATAAAGAATAAATAGATAACACTCTAAATTCATTTGTATGGAAACACGATCGACCAGCGGAACCTTAAGTAACTTCCTGCCACGATATAAGTATAAACGTGAAAACTTTAAATCTCATAAAGTATTTCACGGAAGACTTATAAAGTACCTACTAACTTTAAATATTACTAACCCACCTGATGAAATCCATCTACTTACTTACAAATTCGAGAAATTCTCTTTGCAAAACTTTACCGGAACACTTTACGTTAATTTTACAGGTATTTTCCTGAAAATATCATACAAACCCGGCAAGAAAATTAGGTTACCATTTTAAAATTTGAAATGATGGTTTTAATTAGAGAAACCCCGCAATAAATGTTGCAAGTTATTAGTGTAGATGTATAATTTGATTTATTAAGGTGAAAGGGTACCTGCGCGCTCTCCATACAAACGTAGTCGACTGTTTCCTCCCTGGATAATGACACTAGCTCAAATATTTTTGTGCCATAAAACCTATAATTGCCAAAACTATGCCCCTATGTTTTGGTTTTTTTCATTTTCTAATTATCATAGAAATTAAAATTAAAAAAATTGAAAAATTAAAAAAAAACAAAAAATAGGGGCATGGTCATGGCAGTTATAAGTTTTATGAACCAAAAATATTTGCTCTAGTGTCATTATCCAGGGAGAAAACAGTCGACTACGTTTGTAATAGTTTGTATGGAAAGAGCCTCCGGTACCCTTTCCTCTTAAGCCTAGGTAAGTATCTTTACGTAAATAGATTTGTCTTGATCTCGTGTTTTCTTGTAAACAACGACATAATCGAATCATGAATAAAAGATCATTGTAACAGGAAATGCGGAGAATAATTCTGAATCAAGAAAGTCTAACCTGTTTTGACTATACAAGGTGTTTCAGCAAAGGGGATTTAATACGAAAAGGGGTTGTTCTAGACGTCTATGCGAACAACTTTTGTTCTACGACTTTTGGAAATTCGAACTTTTTTTTCGACAATTCTGAGAGAATTTTTACTTGAAAATCAGCTGTTTCATACAAAAACTTCGAACGAAATGTTCGAATTTCCAAAAGTGTAGAACAAAAGATGTTCGCCTAGACGTCTAAAACAACCTCGACCTTTCGTATTAAACCCCCTTCGCTGAAACACATTGTATAGGTATACAAATTCAGAAGGTTCTGAACAACAAAATAATTATACCTATAACTATTTTCTGAAAAACTCTGAATAATATCCCTCCATAAACATTTGTTGACATTTATCTAACAGTCCATTAGCGTAAGCACCTAAAATCTGGACCATAATTTTCAGTGAAATTTTACATAGAAATTAGAAGCATTTCAAGGAATCAAAAAAGCCGACAGGAGAATCAAATTAATTTAACAATGTTTTGAATCAATTAGGCTCCTTAGAAGCTAAACAGCCTAGGGCTTAGACTATCCGTATGAATTAGGGTTGGAGCTCCGGAATTCCGGTTTTAACAAAATTCCGGAATTCCGACTTATTTCAGTATCGTTTGTAATACCGGAATTGGTGGGAGCCAAACCGGAATTTCGATATCGTTTGTTAAGAGTCGAAAAGGCAGTTTTTTAAGACGGCAGTGATAGAGGACAATGCTTCAAGTATGTATCTAAAAACAATTATAATACCGCCTACTAGTGTCGAGGCTGAACGCGACTTTTCACCAGTTTCTAACATTAAAATTTGTAATCGTGTAAGAAGTTCACATCCAACAAAAGTTCTAGATTATAGATTACTTAATTTTTAATTATAATTACAGTTCTAAATAGCTATTTCAATGAATTAATTACCCTTCATTTCCATAACATCTGTTATTTAAAAAATATTATGCATTTTGTAAAGGAAGCGCCCAAATACGGAATTCTGGAATTCCGGAATTCCGGAACTGGATAGATCAATATTGAAACTGAATTCCGGAATTGAAAAATATTCAACCCCTAGTATGAATATACTTCAATTAACCTTTATTATACCTACTTACCTATTTACATAAGAGAAAAAGACTCTGAATTTACAAGAGTTCCGAGTCTCAAACTTCGCATGGGGATTTCTTTTAGGACGGAGGAAAGGATTTTGAAATTCACACTAACTATTACGTGTAGGAAATCAAG
This sequence comes from Idaea aversata, assembly GCA_907269075.1. Lineage (NCBI taxonomy): Eukaryota > Metazoa > Arthropoda > Insecta > Lepidoptera > Geometridae > Idaea > Idaea aversata. Next base: position 7,314,818 of record OU026101.1, read on the forward strand.
CTGACGCAGATAAAACCGCTGGGCGTAGTTAGTTATGTAAAATACTATTTTTTTTTCCTCCTTTTCGCATTTTCATGTGTAATGTCCTAAGCTGGGTTGCTTTGTCCTCCCGACAGCGTATAATTTCGTGCTCTGAATGGCAAGAAAATCCTCATAGCCTCATTTATAAGGGACCACATAAGACTAAGTTAGCAAGATAGTATCAATCGGAATGACGTAGCTCATTGATGTCTAGATTTACCGTCTTATCGCTTCGCCTTTGCCTCGTCACTTCTATACGTTTTCCAGTCTTAGTCACACCTACGTCAATAAAGCAAAGTAATTTCATGGGACATTAAATAGGCGTTCGGATTCCATGTCCTTTGATTGTTCAGTTTAATTGTTTATTCACTAGTTAATTCTAATGTAATTGGAAGATAAATATTTTTATTTCTATCCGTAAAGAATTGGGAAGTGTGTGAATAAGTTTCTTTTTAGGTGTTTTTACTAACTATCTCAGGCACCTGTCTTATACAAATAATTATAGAACCTATTGACTTAAGTTTTTGTGAGAGAAATAAAATTTATATTGATTGATTTAGTTGTAAATGCATTGTTTAGCAAAATCAACGGGTCATTAACAAAATGACTTTTTCGCTAAAAGACAATAATTCAATTGGACATGACAGCAAGGTAGATAGCAGAAAGACAATTCAGACATCCAACAAATATTATTTTTATCACAGTTGCTCATAAAGTGGATCTTATTAAACCGCTTTTAGGCTTATAATGCAACGTATTATACACGCGTGCGATAAAAAAAAATTCAACTAGTGCTAAAATAATACGTTATCCCGATAAGTTAAATACGTATCTTACTGCTAATTACATATTAGGTCGATGAAACATTCTTGATTTATCTGGGTTATACTGTTTTGATGTATAGAAAAAAGGTACCAACAAAGAGTTTTTAAGGCTTGCTGGCTTAAAACTCTTTGTTGGTACTTTTTTTCTTCTTTTCAAAAGGTTGTCTCTAAAGGCTGATAACGAACGATAATTTTACGTGATAACGTCTTTGAAAACAATTAAAAATTTAGTTTTGTTTTTATTTAGTTTTTTCTTTAGGTACATAAATATATTTTTTCCTTGCCATTATATTCTGTTTTTAACCGCCGACGCAAAAACAAATGAAAAAACCCTAAAACAATATTGTATGTCAGACGAGGCTGTATAGGTTAAAAGTCATTTGCCTAGGCTTTCGGGAGTGTAGGTAATTAACAAAAAATAGTAAACATAACCTAAAATTCTTAAAAACTTTTTATTATTTTAACAAGTCTTTTTTTTATTCGCAACTGTGATAAAAAACGTCGTACGATACACGTGTGGTGATCTTTGTATCTCGGCTTTTTTAAACGCCCTCGCGTGCCGCTCGCGCGTCAAACCGCCTCTATGGAATGATCAATTTTCCACACTTGTATCGCAATGTACTATTGATTGTAAATTTTCCTATAATAGTCCTTGCATTAGAGTAAGTATATCAAAATTGATTCCATGTTATTGACTAAAGATTTTGCTTCGTTTTCTGGAAAACCACGTCTTTAATTTGGGAATACCATACAATATGGCCGCCATATCGATCCTGGTTTTTTTTGTACAAAATATCGGTTTTATATGATTATGTTATACCGGATTTGGCACAATATTTAGGTACACGGTGTTAATAAGAATATGTAATTTAATTATCACATAAATCGTCATTTTTTTAATTTTAGCGGATAAATAGGTATGTCTATCTATCTCTCTCTTACAATTCAAGGAATCAATAACATTGACTATTATGTTTTTTGGTATATTTACGATAAGATAATTTTAAAATGCGATTTCTGAGGGCTCAGTAGCAACTGGACAGATTCACAACTGGACAGAGTAACATTACACATAAAATGCTTTGAAAAAAAACTGATTCAAAACAAAGTCGCCGCGTAAACTCAAAAAACACTATATAGATTTTTATAGGGATTTTACTAGGTAATAGTAGGAGAGAAGGATTCAATATAGGATCCTCTAGAATACTCTAGCTAGATTTTACGAGATCCGTTGAGACTCAACTGTATAATTCATGAGACAGTTTTAGATGTGCAACTCCATTAAAGTTTTGTATTTGTGTAAATTTGTTTTGTGAAAAAGAAAAACCGGGGCGGGTGACTAGTCTTTATATATAAAATGCTTTGTCCTGAATGACTGACTGACGGATCAACGCACAGCCTAAACCACTGATCGTAGAGACCTGAAACTTGGAAGGTGTGTTCTTTGTATGACGTAGGCATCCGATAAGAAAGGATTTTTCAAAATTCTACTCCTAAGGGGGTGAAAAAGGGGGGCAAAGTTTGTATGGGAGAACGTGATTTCTTGGTCCATATCGACTTTTACGCTGACGAAGTCGCGGGCAAAAGCTAGTAATGAATAAAACACAACCAGCGACCCCTGGGCCCTGGTCGCGATTTCTACGAAATGCGAATCCGAAAGTCTAATCCAAAACCCATTTCACTGAGTCACCCATGCCGTATTACATGCTAACAACCCACTCACGCTTGACCATCAAATATTTGTCTATTTTCTCACCTCAATAATCGTGTCGTTAAACCAAAATACCGTAATTAAAGGAAAATATTTGGATAACAAACAAAAATGTCCCATTTAACAGTGGGTACAATATATTTGCTTGTCACATGATACGGTGATACACTGTTGGTAGGTAATTGCGGTGTTTTGACTACCTAACTAAATGGTAGAGAAAACAAACAGCTTTCTAATGTGTGTTTGTTAACAAAACATGCTATAAAATCAGGTAATTTAAAGGAAAATCTTAGCATCTTCTATCTAACTGATAGATAGATAAATCGTTTGGTAACTAATCGGATTTTCTAATGTGCTTTCGTAAAGTAGTACTAGATAACATACCTACATTTTATATTTTTATTGAAATGACATTGAAGAATCAATCACCGTTGTCCAATCAACGTTCATTAAAAACTCGAACTGTAATTTTATTAGTATACGCAGACTGAAAAAAGAACATTCAACTTCAGAAAGTATTCAACCCAAGCCATTTGATTGCTCTGCTTGGCAAATTAAATTAATAAAAGAGCCAATTAGAACGTACAAAAGTCTAATATATTTATTTGAGTAAGTACTTATATGTTACGTGACCCTTATAAGCATTTTCGAAGATGTTTTGTAAGAGTATTCAATGTACATTCTTTATTTACCGAACCCTTTTTGTCCAGTGTTCCACAAAGTCGAACCCTTAGGTTGAATATTTCGCATATTTACCGGATTATATCAACAATATTCAACAATGATTTTGATGTCAAACCGTAGGATTTACGCAATATAATAATTGTGACGACCCAGTTGGCACAATGGTCACCATGCCGGACTGCCAAACACAGACAAGTATTTATGCTTAGATATTTGTCTGTGGTCTGGTTGTTTCTATGTATTATAAGTATAATATTTACAAAAGAAAAGTATGTAAGTAGTCCGTTGTCTAGCACCCATAACACAAGTCTAGTTACTTAGCTTGGGGCTAGATGGCGATGTGTGAAATGTCCTGCAATATTTATTTATTCTTTACGTGAATTAATTTTGGCAATCAATTGTACCACAACATAGTGAAGGTACAGTATGGGTCATAAGTAAATGATCAGTTTGCTACAATAATACTATCAACAAGTATTGGAGTTACGACCTTCTTCTAATAGACGTTACACACAAACTTAAATTAAAAGTACTCAGTGTGATTATTATTTTCAACATGTTAGCTATGTCTTTAGTTGGCCGAAAAGTATAAGCCGCCACCCGCTACACCAACCGACGTGGGTTTGATCCACTGGTTCCGTTGTAATAATGTTCAAATAGTGCTGCACAGGATTGTAAACGTTACGGTGGGCAGAGACTTTTGACCGTGGATTGTACATCTGATAAAATTCTAATTTAACTTAGTTCATACCCGTATAATTAAACGTGACGTAGCTACCTATCCTTACTTAATTTCATTACACATAAATGCCTCGGTAAGACTATTAATTGTAATTCGAATGTGATTATTCTAGACGCCTAATAAAACCTATTTTACTTTAGAAAAAAATACGAGGGATTATTTTAACTCAAACAATACCGAACTACTAATTTAAATAATAACACAAAATTAACATCCACACAAATTAAATACCACTAAAATAAATAAATACAAAAGTTGTATAATACAACTTTTGTATTTATTTATTTTAGTATGTTTTTCTCATTTAAGTTCAATTTGTTTATTTCGAGGACGACCTCTGTGGCGCGTCGGGCGAACACCCGACTGCGACGCAGAAGGTTGCGGGTTCGATTCCCGCCGGGAACAAGTATTTATGCTGACCATAAATTCTTGTTTCTGGTTCTGGGTGTTTCCTATATGTATAATATGTATATATTTACAAAAAGAAAAAAAAAGAAGTATGTAAGTAGTTTATCCGTTATCTGGCACCCATAACACAAGCATTAAGTGCTTAGCTTGGGGCTGGATGGCGATGTGTAATATGTCCTGAAATATTTATTTATTTATTTCGATTTAAAGATTACAGTAACCTAAAAATTCATCATCATCCGAGCGATGTACAGTAACCTAAAAATTACTGCATATAAACCTAAATTACTGACTAGTTAGATTTTTTCATAATCCTTTTTCAAGACATGCCTATATCTTTATGCCAATCTTCAAATTAAATTTAGTCCGATCTTCAATTAATCAATAAAGACTTTGCATTTTATATTTATAGAAAAGGGTAGAAAGATGAAAAAAAGTTTATATTACGTCCACCATTTTCCATCAATAGATATCTTTCATTTAAAATATGTAAAAACGAAATCAAAACATAATACATTTTAAAAATATCATACGAAGATTACTTTCTCGTTTTAAATCTAAAAACTGGTTGCCTGTAAAGTCGGTATACGGGCGAAAGTTTTACGTGACAACAACTGTGCTCGAGTGGAAGGGACGCGTGCCTTTCACTTTTTATGTCTGTCTCTCTCGCTCTTAGGCGGGCTAACCATGCCCGCGTGCCTCTCACTCGCTCTCATTGTGAGCGCATAACGTCAGCGGACCGTAACGCAGTTTCTTGAAGTGTCACCCGGCAAACCAATTTATAAGACGTTGTCACGTCAAAATATCATACGAAGATTACTTTCTCGTTTTAAATCTAATATTATTTTTGTTACAAGAATATTATGAACGTTAATATATTTATCATGTTGCATCCCCTGAAGCAATTTAGATAAATCCCTCCTGAGTTTCATACAAGATGCATTGAGACTTCTAACTCTATTACCGAGTATGTATTTGCTATCTACGTCTACAAGGTTATTGGTTTTTAATTAGCGGAGGAAGTTGAGGTCTGGAAGATTTTACCTCCTGCAAATGTAAAATATGAAAATGATTTTGTTGTTTTATGTGCGTCAAGTACTAGGCATTTCTGGAAATATTTTCACAGACTGCACAGATGCCACTAATGAGCCTTAATTTGAATAACAAACAAGTGAAATGCATTATCTTAATATTGCGGGTGCAATAATCACACAAGGTCAAGTACCTTGTGTGATTATTGCACCCGCACAGTAAGCGGAAGGTCGCGAGTTCGAGTATCGCCGCGGTACTAACTTTTTGGAGATGGATTTTTCCTCAAAAACTACTTAACACTTATAAAAAAATCAGATACCTAGGCTGTATTTATAGGATGCAGCTGCAGTAGAGACGTAACAACGTCTTACTTAAACTAAAGAGTTCTCATTTTAATGCATTAAAAAAAATAAGCCAAAAAGGTTTTATTTTCTGCAACATCTGTTACAAATTGGTGACGTATTTATGACGTCACACCGTCACTTGGTTTTTGACAATCCCAACCCCCTCTCTTCTTCTAACCGATTTTGAAGACTTACACGTCAAATATGATCCAGTAACCCTGTTTATTTTGCGAGTCTACCGAAACAACAGCCTTTCGTTACTATACCCACCGTATTTGAATATTACTACAGACGGTGTTTGAATTATTTAGTACAATAAGTACTGATTTTGTGTAATCGAATCGCTTCAAACAAAAAGATCTGACTGCCTACATAACTTTGTAAGCACTCTATAGGTACTAATAGGTAGGTACGCTCGGCAACATAATTGCAGACCCACCGTAGGGTTCTCAAATTACTAAATTAATAAAAATAATAAAATAAAAAAAACCCCATGAGTTTATTGTGCCTTCTTCTCATTGGTGGGTGCGTTCCGAAGGCACACATCCTAACTTAATTTTTTTTAAGACGTTTCTTTTGGGATCTTTCTACAAAATGTATTAGACATGTAAATGAAAATAAAAAGATTGACTTTGACTTTATGGGAATGTTTTTATTCTATAATAACATTTCTTTGATAAATTCAAGAGTTAAAATACTTTGAATGAGTTAAACTTCAACTAAAGCGAGTGTATAGAATCTTGCTTGTGTTGAAAACATTCTTATAACAGCCGTTTTGGAGCTCTACGGTGGGTCTGCAATTATACAGCCAACCGAAAATATGCTGCCAAAATATGTTCATCACAAGGTACAGGCTACGCATCGCGGTTTAAGCCATTGAAATCCCGTGTGAATTAAATAGTTTTATCATATAGACTAGCGACCCGCCCCGGCTTCGCACTGCTATATTATGCATGTATTATAAGTACATATGAACCTTCCTCTTGAATCACTCTATCTATTAAAAAAAACTCCGTTGCGTAGTTTTAAAGATTTAAGCATACAAAGGGAAATAGGGACAGAGAAAGCGACTTTGTTTTATACTATGTAGTAATAGTGAAGAAGCAAACTTGCTTTTGGGTACTAACTCACATACTCACAAACTTTCGAATTAATAATATTAGGGCTTTTAGTTTTGTGATTATTATAGAAAAGTTTAACAATATTATTACTGACTAGCATTACCTCGCGGTTTCACCCGCGTCACTTACGATCCCGTAGGAATATCTAGATAAAAATAGCCTATGACACTCCCAATTAATCAATGTATCTTCTTACCAAGTTTCATCAAAATCGGTTTAGTGTTTTCGGAGCCTATTCAATGCAAACAAACAAACAATAAAATCTTTCCTCTTTGTACTACTATTTAAACTAATAAGGGCGTGTTCAGATGACACGCGTCGACCAAGCGTCCGCCACGCGCATCACACGCGTTGAACACGCTTTGAAATTTGTTCTATATATAATATGAGTTTTATGACACATCAAAGATCTCAAATTAAATTTAAGCAAGTCCACCCGCTCACGCCACGCGCCCGCACAGTGCCCGCCACGCCCACGCCCCGCACCCGCCACGAGCCTGCCCCGCGCACGCCCCGCGTCCGCTTACAGAAATGCAAATTGAGTTCTATTGATGTGTCATAAGACTCAAATTATATATAGAACAAATTTCAAAGAGTGTTCAACGCGTGTGATGCGCGTGGCGGGCGCGTGGTCGACGCGTGTCATCTGAACTCGCCCTAATTTTATACTTAAATGAATGTTCTTCATCATTGCATAATTCCAGAACTACTTAGATTACTTAGGCTTGCGTACTTAAGTTTCCCAAGATAGGAACGGCCTACGTAATCTGAAGTGGGCATATTGCCTATCCGTAATTTGCTCTAATCCAACACTCGAGCTTCTATGTTAGTAGTTAGGTAGGTATGTATTAGTAGCGCTAATAGAATGAAACCACTAGTTTATAGCAATATACGTATATAAACGTAGGTAACCGCTTAATCAACAATCAATATAGGATGTTGTTTTGTATTATAATCGGTTAAAAGGTATGAATTAATATGTTTTTTCACTGATCGTTCGGTATACACTTCACTACATAGTATAAAACAAAGTCGCTTTTTCTGTCCCTATTTCCCTTTGACTGCTTAAATCTTTAAAACTACGCAACGGATTTTGATGGGGTTTTTTTTAATAGATAGAGTGATTCAAGAGAAAGGTTTATATATACATGCATAATATAGCCGTGCGAAGCCAGGGCGGGTCGCTAGTAGGTATATCATAAAGAGAAAAAAAAATTTGTTTGTTTGGAACGAATAGACTCCGAAACAATCCCACGACCCAGTTGGCACAAGGTCACCATGCCGGACTGCCAAACACAGGGTTGCGGGACTTGCGGGTTCGATTCCCGCCTCAGACAAAGTATTGATGCTTAGATATTTGTCTGTAGTCTGGTTGTTTCTGTAAATACCTACAAAAAGTAATAAATCCGTTGCCTTAGACAACGCACCCTCCTGCACCCTCCTGCGTTTGAAATTGTAGAGTCGTTTGAAATTGTTGTGTAGTAAAAGTAATATATCCGTTGCCTTAGACAACGGATATTTACCTTTTGCGCTAGGCAACTTGTCTAGCACCCACCTATCCTAGATGGTGATGTGTGTAATAATAAAAAAATAAACAAATAAAACTACAAGACCGATTTTAATGAAACTTGGTATGAGGATACATTAATTCATTGGAAGTAACATAGACTATTCTTTATCGTAATATTCCCACGATGACGAGCTTAGATGTAAAGCTCATGGTGTGCTCTTTGGTGACTGACGTAACGTATTTTTGCAGAAAATGTTCTACCGCATATCGGGCACATAATCATGTACAAAATAATACGAAATGGCCAAGGGTAGTCAGGACTTTATCGCGTCTCGTTTGAGGTCTAAGTCAGCACATCGTTCTGATTCAAAATCGGAAACATGCTGATTATCCCGACGCCTTCTCTCCGGGGACCATATAATTATACTATCAACTGTATACAACATGTAAGGCTCCGCGCAAACAGGCCACCGACTACAGCCACCGGTGGCGGTCGCTTGCTACCGCTACATCTGTATGATTTTGTCAGAAGCGAGCGACAGCCGCCGGTATTCGGAAGCTACAATTTTTTATAATCCGTTCTCTACTGCTCAGTCTTACATTCCAACACGAAATGTTTGCTCGTACTATTAAGAGGAAAGGGTACCGGGGCTTTCTCCATACAAACTATTACAAACGTAGTCGACTGTTTTCTCCCTGGATAATGACACTAGAGCAAATATTTTTGGTGCATAAAACTTATAACTGCCATGACCATGCCCCTATTTTTTGTTTTTTTTAATTATTAATTTTTTTAAATTTTAATTTCTATGATAATTAGAAAATGAAAAAAACCAAAACATATGGGGCATAGTCATGGCAGTTATAGGTTTTATGGCACAAAAATATTTGTGCTAGTGTCATTATCCAGGGAGGAAACAGTCGACTACGTTTGTATGGAGAGCGCGCAGGTACCCTTTCACCTTAATAATACCACATAATTTGCATTTCGATAATGTATCTAGAAAACCAAAAAAGTTTTTTTGTCTTGTGCGGCCCGTAGCGACCACAACTAGCAAGTCGCGGAAACTACTAGCGAGTGACCGCCACCTACCACACGTGTGCGCTGCGATTTAACAAAATGTATGAAAAATCGTGTGAACTGCTAGTGGCTGGGCACCGGTGGCTGTGTTCGATGGCCCGTTTGCACTGAGCCTTAGTATCTTATATCCAAAAACATCCAATATATAAATAGTATCATCTTCACTTCATTAAGAGTGCTCCACTCCACGAATTCTCACTCCGGAAATAACCAGCAGTGAAAAGGCTACCGTCGGCATAAACCGATTGCCGCCCGATTTCCGGCACCTAATTAGATTTTCGGCCGCAAATGGTTTGATTACAACACTTGATTAGAACATACTTACAAGAGCAGTCTGCTACTATCCTCTACAGTGCGAATTTACGATACATTAACTAATTCGTAGAGATTTATAACGCTAAGAAGTTATATTAAGAACACTAATATAGCTCCAGATTTTTTACTGCCCAGGTGTTTTAGCCGATAGACTGCGGCCCATGTATTTTGTGGGTGCAAAGTTTGTTTTCTGAGGCCCAATAAAAACTAAATCACTGTTTTGTTATGTACTGCACGTGTCGCCTGAACTGAGTAATTTGTCCAAAGCTTTTAAAGGAGTAGAATTGTGTAAAATGTTATTGCTTCTACTTGCAAGGGAGTGTGTTGGGTTTATTTATCCGACTCTCAATTAAGTGGCTAGAAGTGTTTGTTCGAGTGCATCAAAACAACATATTATTGAGCTTACGATTCCACAAGAGATATTTGAACAAGGAAGGCTGCAGGCTGCAAAAGAAGTTCAATTTTTTTTTCTAGAAAAATAAACATGATTTTTCCCAGATTGAGCTCCGCAAAATCAATTATTCGTAAATAGGTTTCTAAAGAGCTATCCTCAAAAAGGTGAGAATCAAAGTACAATTTCCATAAAACATCGATCGTAAAAATTTACTGCAGCGAGAATGAATCATCAAAAATTAATGACTTCCCAACAATAAATATAAAATTGTAATACCCACTTAATTCCTTAAATTCTCTGTCAAAGGAAATTACTTCCTAAAACAGTAAAATAAAAACAAAAGTAAGTAGGAACACCGTGATTCGTGACTAAAAATTGATTTAAGTAGTAAAGTTTACCTAAGTAAACGTTTCGTTAATGTTTTCATTAGATTGAAAGCGTAGATATGAAGGGGGCGCAAAGGTTCACTAGACTACAGTCCTGACATTTAAGGCACCATCAAATACGTTTATTACCACATTATGCAATGCCTCTCTTTCGGCGCCACAGGTGACATGAAGGAAAGTGAAAACAAAACGTGGAGAAATCCCTATTTGGTCTAATTTAGGATTCTAGAAGCTTCCTTATTCCCAAAATCACTAAATTTGCGAAGCCTTCAGATGTAGGTATCAAACGTGTAAAAACAACTCAATGATCCAAACTGAGAACTTTTATTAATTGCATTGAAACTGCAAAGAAAAATGTTTCTTGAAGCGAGAAATAATCCTCTCTTTAAATACGCTAGAAACGAAATTATTGTATAAAGTAAATATTCTTGAAAATAATAATCATTAAGTTAAGATTTTCTTACTAAAACCAAGAAGCGTCTATAGGGAGAGGATTATTTTTTTGGTTCAAAAAAACGTTATTTTTTGTGCGTGTGTCTAAAGTTGTCCCAATTCCTTTATCCTTACACCATCCCTGTAACAAGCCATCACTTGTGCAAGAGCTATGTAATTCCACCCTGACTTTAATTAGAAACCTCCCATTGTGGTCTAGAATCCTTGGAGTCTACTTATCTACTTTGTAAAGCGCATACCTACTACCACTAGGAAAAAGGTTTTTTTAAGGCAAAAAATAATGGTACGTTCCTGCTGATCAAACATTCTGGTCAAGCTAGTTTGTCCAAAAATAAATTTCCTATCTAATTTGGAGAATTTAATTTCTTGTTTTTAGTAAAAATCTTATAATAATAAGCAGTATCATCACTATCACTATCACTACATAGTATAAAACAAGGGTTCACTACGCTAGAAAAGTCGCTTTTTCTGTCCCTATTTCCCTTTGTACGCTTAGATCTTTAAAACTACGCAACGGATTTTGATGCGGTTTTTTTAATAGATAGAGTTATTCAAGAGAAAGGTTTATATGTATAATACATGCATAATATAGCCGTGCGAAGCCGGGGCGGGTCGCTAGTTCTTTATAAAAAGCAATATTCTTGAAACCTGTGTTTCTGCGTTTTCGAAACGATCACTAAACTTCTTCTATTTACAGGGTGTAGTCAAAAAAACAGGACGAATTGCGTGAATAACTCATCCCATTCGAATAAAAACGTTTATTTACTCAAGATTACACCTAGTTCCGTATATTCCACTTCCGAAGTCATTTACACTCGAATTTGAAGATGGTTTAAGGATATGTATAGCCTATAGCTATAGCCTTATGGTTGAAATCAATAACCTATATGTCAGCTACCATAGGGGTTAAATAACCTATTTCTTACATCTTACCTAATAAAAGAACCGCCAAAAATGACATTTTAAACTGTAGTAGCTTTTGGACATGTGGTTGGACTTCATACTCTAATTAATAGAGCAAATTTGAAAAATTACTTAAAAACAAAAACAGGTCATTAGATAAATGTTTGCTTTATTGTCAATCTGAAAAACCATTCATTTGTTCATTTTCAGGTTTAAAAAATCTTTTCGGGCCCTTAATCCGCAGGTACGGCAGTAAAATTAGAAACTCTATAGCTCAAACGATCTGTGCATTTTGTGTGAAATAAAGACTAATATATTTTAAGATAATTCAAATCTGTTAACCTTTCAGGAATGGTTCCCAAAGGGCGACCTTAGGAGTACTCCTATGGGACGACATAAAGTTAAAATAAATTTAAAAAAATTGGGTAATTATTTATACTAAATCGTTGACAATAGAAAATATCATGAGTCAAAATATACTATGACATGTTACCAAATTTATTTTTGAATTTATCTAGGAGTGCACTGCAGCAAGTGTTATATCTCAAAATATTGTTTTATTACTTAAGAGGAAAGGGTACCAGGCGCTCTCTCCATACAAACATAGTCGACCGTTTCCTCCCTTAATACTGACACTAGAGCAAATATTTTTGTTGCATAAAACTTATACTTGCCATGACCATGGCCCTAAGTTTTTTGTTTAATTTTAATTTCAATGATAATTAGAAAATGAAAAAATCAAGACATAAGGGCTATCATGGCAGTTATAGGTTTTATGCAACGAAAATATTTGCTATAGTGTCATTATCCAGGGAGGAAACAGTCGACTACGTTTGTATGGAGAGAACACCGATACCCTTAAAATGAAAAAATCAAGACATAAGGGCTATCATGGCAGTTATAGGTTTTATGCAACAAAAATATTTGCTATAGTGTCATTATCCAGGGAGGAAACAGTCGACTACGTTTGTATAGAGAGAGCACCGATACCCTTTCACATTAAGGGATGACATAAGGTTAAAAAATTTGGTTAATTATTAATTGCACGAAATCGTTGACAGTAGAAAATATCATGAGCAAAAATATACTATAAAAATCGTATTTTTGAATTTATCTAGAAGAGTACACTGCAGCAAGTGACATTAACCTTAACACATCTTATATTTCGTTTTATTTACATAATGCCCTTGTAGAAAATAACGACGTGTCATGCATGGCATGCAATAGGAGCTTTGAATAGTACAAAGTACAATGACACCGTCCTGTCTAGTGTCTAGCCTGTAGAGATACCACTATCGACAAAGATTGTCTTTGTTTTTAACAACCCCCATAGAACGTCCTTGACAACCACTTATTAGTGATGTCTTTGTCGATGTCTTTATGGTTTTATGCCGAGGATGGATGTGGATGGTTTTATTCGTGGATGTTGAGTAGATAAGGCTTATTACTCTGTTCAGGAGTTTTAAATGACTCATCAATATGAATTATATAATTATTGTTTGACTATCTCTTATTTAACATTAATTAGTAAGTAATCAAATTGACATTGAAAATAATTTAACGTTTGGATAATTCTACTTTGTAACAATTTTTATTGACATTTATAATTTCAATTCGTAATCTTGTAAAATTAACGATAACTTTAATAATAATAACGAATGACCTTCTATAATAATTTTAATAAAATTTCGTATGCCTGTAAGGTAGAATATAGAGATGATATACGTGTAATTATGTCAATTGTACCACCTAAATGATTATGATTATAATGCCCTAGGCTTGCTTAATAGCTTGGTCAAACAAATAGCCACCACATGTGATAGACTTGATATTTAAGATGCCTTTTTTTAAAGCTTTTATTTAACCTAAGTATGTTTGTTCAAGTGGATGCTTGCAACTTAATTTTGATCCACTTCCCGGTTACCAATTGAGCTGAAATTTTGCATACATGTGTAAATCGCGTGACAATGCAATATTATGTTATTATCATAATTCATAATCCTAAATTATAGACTTTGTAACGATCGATAGTTTTGTCAACATTCAGAACTATCGGTGATCTGACTGGAGTCGCCTTTAAAACCTGGGTGCTTATGGGAAGAAAAAATTCATTAGTTCCTTTGAAAGAACTGTCAAGAGGAACTACTGGGAATAAACCTATTCTCTCAGGTGCTCAAAGGACGCTAAAGTGACGTGTGTAAGCAAGTGACGTGTGCAAGGGTAATATTTGCATATGTAACAGTTGCATAAAGTGGAATAAATCAATCTGCCGCAGACGATCTGGGGCCTTATTCTGCTATTTGGCCAACCATTGTCATTATATCGAGACTCTATTGATATTATATCGAGATTATGACTTTATTTGGTATTCTGCGAAAGTTTTAATAACATCGCAATATAATCACTATGGAGTCTCAATGGTATGGTAATATTTACCTTGCAGGTGTTGCCTAGCAACATGGTATATGTTGCAATATACCGTTTTGACAACTATCGAGATTCCATTAAGCCACGATTGTAGAGCAGAATACAAAAGTGAGTCAGTGGTGTTTCGATAGAATAGTTAACGTTAGGAGAATACCAATTTGACATGTAATGTCATATTTTTGACATTAAATTTCTATTACGATTATATCGACACTCTATTGAAACACAATTGTGTTAGCAGACTTACGCCCCTGTAGTGTGGTAGTGTGCACGGTTTTTTTCGTTCGCTTTCATTATGAAAACACTCATTACGTTGTAGGTGGAAAATAGACTTATAGATATGAAACAAAAACTCTGATTTATACTTATTATTGATAAACCAATGTCTTACATGTCCAAACATTTTACAGGAATCTCTGGAAAGCCGCCAAACGCTATATCGTATCGAAGATTCTCAAAATAGATTTATCATGCTCTTGTTTTATTTTGATCGATAGATCTCAATGAGTTATTGATAGATTAATCTGATATATTCAGATATCTACTTTGCTAAAAAGCTATGCTATACAAAATTTGAAAGGAGTTAAAATGTGAATGAACAGATTTTTTAAATCGAATAAGTCTAGTTAAAAGTATTGTTCAGATAATTAGGGTTCCGTACCCAAAGGGTAAAAACGGAACCCTATTAATAAGACTTTAAATACTGTCTGTCCGTCTGTCTATCACTAGGCTGTATATCTCATGAACCGCGATAGCTAGACAGTTGAAATTTTCACAGATTATGTATCTCTGTAGCCGCTATAATAACAAATTTTAATACTAAAATTTAAAAAAAATAAGTGGGTTCCCATACATCATGGTACGGAACCTTTCGTGCGCGAGTCCGACTCGCACTTGACCGGTTTTTTTATTATTTATTTTATTACAAATACTGGTTGTTATTCAATAACACCAGCGTCCCAATTGCCGTAACTTATGACGCATTAGTTAAGTGCACGTGCAGTTGACGCATACGTTACGTTGACGCAAACAATAATCGGTATTCCTGTAAAATAAAACTACGCGTAATCGTCACGTTAACTACACGTATGCTGCACGTATGCTGCACGTCTACTTCACCTACGCGCATTCTACGCGTGAAACAAGCGTTGCCATACAGTGAGGTGATATGTACTACGTACTAGAGAAGCTATTTCAAACAAACATAGTGGGCCCATTTGATGACCGCGGGGCATGCGAGGGGCAAGCGGGGGTTGTCATGTTCTCATAGATAACCAAAGCGCGCAGATGCGACATAATTTATTATTCTGCCTACTTAATATTGTATCTACATGGGTAGGTGTTAATCCTTACCTATTATTTAAGGGTTTTTAGGGTTCCAAATTTCAAGAGGAAAAATGGAACCCTTATGGGATCGCTCATTTGTCCATCTATTTGTGTTTCTTACACTTCACCAGTTTTTTTATAGGTACCTACTTACATCTATAGCTACTAATATTATTAAAAGGTGACGTTGACAACAACAAAATAAGCGTAAACCTATACATAAACTAGGGTTCCGTAATACCTACAGTACCTACCTACTGCCTAATCTAATGCAAAAAAAGAGAAACATTTATTTTTGCAAATTATTAATATAAGTGGAATTACGGAACCCTCGTTCGGTGCGCGAGTCCGCCTCGCACTTGACCGGTCTTTTTGCTTGTCACACGTCTATCAGTGATCTAAGGCAAATTCAGTCCTATTAAATACCTATCTCTTAAAACTTAAAAAACTACTTAAATTATATTTAAAATATGGCGGCAAAAAATGATGTTCGTATTTAATTTTCAATCGATAATATCTAGTTATTTACCTGTGGTAGGTTATTCCTTCCGCTCTAGAAATATTTCTACTATGGTTTGTGTAGTTTCTAAATACGCAGTGAGTCATTTTTCGTAATTTTCCGTATATTTTTGATTAAAAATGCACGAGCGCTTTAACCTCTACGAACTAGCAAGCGACTAAGTCGTCTGGTGTGTTATCTGTGCAGTTGGACGGAATGAGGCAGTGTACGGCGCTAACCTCTCTAGTATGTTGTACATATTACCTCACTGTTGCCGTACGAAATTTTTGACTAATCTTCCTAGGTGACAATTAATTTGACATTTATGTCACGTCAAAATTAAGCGCGAAACGGCGAGCGCGCGACGTTTAGGTTTGCGTAACGTGTGCGTGACGAGTGCGTGACGAGTGCGTAACGTGTGCGTGACGAGTGCGTCTTAGCAATACGAAATCTATGGTTATGACCCAAACGCAGTCAAGACGCGCTGCATAAGAATACGGCAATTGGGCGGTGCACGTCAGCCGTCGTGACCACTGTCGCTAAAACTCGGCTAAAACATATTACCAACACTAATTAAATTTCAAGTAAAATTTCTTTAACCTTAAAACTAGGTAGTTCAATAGTTCATTCACTCATTTTTAACCGACTGCAAAAAAAAGGAGGAGGTTCTCAATTCGTCGCGTATATTTTTTAATGTAACATACTTTAAGAAAATATATATTATTCCATTGTACGTGCTTGTTTTTTTTGCAGATTATTGTTTGATTCCACCGTGCCGATGTCTTCTATATGCAGCTGGTAAGTTTATCATATTTTATACACGCAGACACCACAACTTCTTCGCAGCCTTTCTAAGTAATTTTGTACCTTCTCAGTTTCTCCAATGAATCTGTGTTAATAAAGACATCAAGTTAGGAGGTCGAGAGTTTTGGAAATTCATTTACTTCCAAGTCATCACTGTCAGAGAAATATTATGATTAGGTTACTTTAACACGTGCACCAAATTTTGGCCATTTGTGTGTAAAGTTATATTTTTCAACTTGTTTTATTGTACCGAAGTACGAAGAAAAGGACTGAGGGTAGCAGGTGCATATTTTAAACTTTAAAAAGAAAAACAGAAACGGAAACAGAAAAGGACTGAGGGTAGCAGGTGCATATTTTAAACTTTAAAAAGAAAAACAGAAACGGAAACAGAAAAGGACTGAGGGTAGCAGGTGCATATTTTAAACTTTAAAATATGCACCTGCTACCCTCAGTAGTACAGTCAGAAAAGGACTGAGGATAGCAGGTGCACATTTTAAAGTTTAAAATATGCACCTGCTACCCTCAGTAGTACAGTCAGAAAAGGACTGAGGATAGCAGGTGCATATTTTAAACTTTAAAATATGCACCTGCTACCCTCAGTAGTACAGTCAGAAAAGGACTGAGGGTAGCAGGTGCATATTTTAAACTTTAAAATATGCACCTGCTACCCTCAGTAGTACAGTCAGAAAAGGACTGAGGATAGACTGTACCTACTAACGGAACGAAAAACAAATATAAATTACAAACTTGATAAATAGATCCTTGTAAACGAATAGGTTGTGATAATTTAATGACATATAATTTAACTTAATTTAAACTTTGAAATATTCGAGGTCAAGCGCCTATTTGTAATTGAACAATTCTCTTAACTACTTTCTAAATTATATAAATCATTTTTATCGCCTTCCAAGTTCTTATCTACGGAGTAATAAATAATTTATTTCACATTACTTTATTAAGCGCCTAAAGCTGATTTGGCCACCGGTTTTTTGCAAATGATAGGTCAGCGTTTGACCACAATCACACCTGCCTGATGGTAGGTGACGATGGTGTCGACGAAGATATAACTGTGGATATAACCATGGATGTAACACTTAACGAATAAGGAATGACAAAGGAAAATCCCTTAGCGCGGGCGTCTGGGATTTCCAACTTGAATCGATATCGCTTAGCTGGTTGGTTGATTGGTTGTATGACGAAATAATTTCATTGTCCTCGAAAATATATCCTGACGAACTTGCCACCTTGTCACGATGTTCAAGGCAATAAAGCGTTTTGTTGGTAAACCATTATACCATATATTGAAATTGGGTTACATTAGATACTAGCGACCCGCCCCGGCTTCGCACGGCTATATTATGCAGGTATTATACATATAAACCTTCCTCTTGAATCACTCTGTCCATTAAAAAAAACTGCATCGAAATCCGTTGCGTAGTTTTAAAGATCTAAGCATTCAAAGTGAAATAGGGACAGAGAAAGTGACTTTGTTTTATACTATGTAGTGATAAATACTACGACGACATAACGATTTTGTTTACGGACAGTCGAAAGGACCTAAAAACCGGAAAAATTAAGGATTTTTAAATAGATTAAGTAGGAAAAGTATACTCAAAAAAAGCTTAACGAGTCTTAAAGATTAGTTTTGTCCAAATACTAACTAAAATATTTAACCAAAATTAAAAGCCAAACAAAAACCTTACAACCGTATCCAATCAATATTTTTTACGTTCAATATTTTGATAAGTCACCATCATAAATCTCACTCAGTTTGTCGAATCTAAACAACTATGTAGTGATTGCAAGTAATTGGTACATTTATCTCGAATAGAATCGGAGTTGAACGCTTGTGGATGACGGATAGACGGATGTGTGAAGTGATGCCGGACAAAGGTCAACGTCAAACGGAACCACGGGTGTTGCTTTTGCCAATTATAGCTTACTAGCTGTAACATGCGATTTCATCCGCGTAAGTTCAGTCTCTGGATACTTCTTCTTCTTCTCGTAAAGGGTGTGGCTCACCTATTGTTAGAGTTTTCAGTTTGCCTTAAGGCCTCTAACTTGACCTAACGACTGCTACTAGAGGTAGCTACCGGGACCAACGGCTTAACGTGCCTTCCGAAGCACAGTGGGGCTCACTAAAACACATTTTTGCCACACTCGCCACCCATCGAAGTAATGACCACGCCAGGCGTCGCTTAACCCGCACGACCGTAAAACAACAGCTAACAATTAGCAAGAAATTAGCGCAGTCTCTGGATAAAAAGTATTCTTTTCCTAGGTCTTTGACTAAGCAGACCGGGTGGTATAGGTTCTTGGCAAGCCTACTCCATCTCTCATCCATGTACCAAGCACTAAATCACCTTGAATAAATAGATAAACAGATAACTTTATTTGTATAACACAGAAAGAAACAGAACACGATAAACACAAAGTAAAGTAATAGCTATAAGTTACAAAAATGGGCGGCCTTAGATAATCCCCCTTAACACCAGTGTGAGGCTGTAAATTTCCATACAAAAAGCGGTAACGTTTTCCCCCCCATAAACGAAGTTCGATTTTGATAATTTTTGAAAATGTTCTAGATCTAATGGAAAACTAGGTTTAACCGTTTTTATTTTAAAGAAATATTGCCTAAGATAAAAGTTATTAGTACCTAAATATCTATACATATAAACCTTCCTCTTGAATTATACATATAAACCTTCCTCTTGAATCACTCTATCTATTAAAAAAACCGCATCTCAAAATCCGTTGCGTAGCTTTAAAGATTTAAGCATACATAGGGAAATAGGGACAGAGAAAGCTACTTTGTTTTATACTCTGTAGTGATTATATAAAATTCTCGTGTCGCGGTGTTAGTTACCAAACTCCTCCGAAATAGCTGAACCGATTATAAGCTAAAGTTTTGAAAAGAAATATAATCAAAGTTTTGATTGTGAATATAATGGGTATTTCAATAATTATATAGTTTTTGAGAATGTGTCCCTAAAGTTAAAAGGAAGATCTCCCACGAAATTACCCTATAGAAAAAATGCACAATTAATTTTATAAACAAAGCCCTTTTCAACCCGAATAACAAATTAACAATCAACAGTATCTAACGAAATTATCCCTATATGAAATTATATGGGCCCATTCACCCTTAAAAATTGAAAGGGTTGTTGTCGATAACCCTTTAACTTTATTAACAAACATTTTCCTGTTCTCATTAATTTCGGTTTGCTGTTTGGCCTTATAGTAAAATTCGAAACCTTCATAAGACCTTCATTAATTTTTAGAATTTAGAGTTTAATAATTTTACAAAGATTTTCATCGCGTTCAGGTTTATCGTAAAACTAGCCTCGCCCAGTGGTTTCACCTGTGTAAGTCCCGATCCCGCGAGAATTTTGTGGTCAAAACTATTATCTGTCCTTCTCCATTACTTAAACTCCGACTATACCAATTTTCATCCAAATCGGTAGAGTAGTTTTGCCGTGAAGAGGGAATATACAAACAAATAAAAAAAATGGTTGTCTGTAAAGTCTGTTTCCGGACGATAATTTTACGTGATAACGTCATAAGAAAACATTGATGGTAACCATGGGAACGATAAAACGTTGCTATAGTTACCTTGTCAATAACATGAGGCGTTCCAGTAACGACGCGTGACGTCACACTTTTTTGAGATTGCAGGTGTTCACCAATTTATAAAACGTTATCACGTCAAAAAAATTACGTGTCGCGGGACACGCGTATGTGTATATAATAATACTAGCTGCGCTCCGCGGTTTCACCCGTGTAACTTCCGATCCCGTGAGAATATCTTGATAAATTAAGATGTAAGCTATCCTATCTTTCAAGTTGGATCAAACTGCACGCGGTGTGCAAATTTGATTAAAATCGGTTAAGTTAAGTCCATCGCGGACAAAAAACGTGATACGTAATTTATATACATATATTAGAAGATATGTATATGTGGGAGGGTAGTTATCAGTCTCATTCCTTCTCTCTTTCTCTTACAGTTTTTCGTAACACGTACATTTTTTTATCGGATAGGTCCCCTCGCCAATCAGCGATAAGGAACTTCGTTCCAATAAACGAACTTTCGGATTTATAATACTAGTTGAGATTTAATACGTACTTCCTACACAATATCGTTAGTTACAACAGTTTCAATACTATTTACTGAATCATTATAAAACCCTTATCACCTAGTAAGTATTGATTTTCGAAGGTATAAGGTGTTACAGGGTCCGGTCCACCCACTAACCACAAGTAGTTATTAAAGGTGAGGTCAGCAACCTAATATTGTTCTAGTTTGAAACTTTTTAGAATGTAATAATCATATACGTAGTTAGTTATATAAGTTATGTCATATCTGTCTTTATGTAGGTACAATCAACGTTCAAAAGTACACTGGCATCGTAACGTTTACAATCCTGTGCATCACTATTTGAACATTGTAACAACGTAACCTCTAAATTGATCCCACGTCGGTTGGTGTAGCGGGTGACGGCTTATACCACTCGGCCAAATAAATACATAGGTAACATGTTGAAAATAATAATCACACTGAGTAAGTTTAATTCAAGTATTTATGTTTGTGTGTAACGTCTAATGGAAGAAGGTCGTAAGTCCAATACTTGTTGAAAGTGTTATGGTAGCAAACTGATAGTGGACTTAAAACGCATACTGTACGAGTACATATCTAGGCTAAAGAATAAGTAGGTAAAGAAAATAATTATGTATCAAAAAAAGTACCTGTTATAAAGATAAATATATCTTTGGCTATGTAGCTAGATATATAGGCCAAGATCCCGCCTACTGCCAGACCTTCGTGATTTTATAAATGCTGAGAATCACTCAGCGCATGCCTCCAACTCTCCAACACAGTTCTGAACGATGTGCAATTATGAAGTTCAGACCATAGTGGTTTAGAGAGTTATCAGGTAGCAATGCCAAGAATCGGACCTGTTAATTTTGTAAAAATATTTTTTTTTTTCAAACAACGTTTACCTCATAACCGTCCCGGTTTTGGAATTAATATTTTTCGCTCAATTCTTTCATATCGTTACATTTTTTCTCACAAACACCAATGTTATTATTTTTATGACGTCAAAAATTCGGAAAATTAAAAAATTATGCTTTTTTGGCGTCAAAAGGGCGGCAAATTGTCTACATTATTATTTAGGGCTGCAAATTATGACTCCACCCCGGGCGACAATGACCCACGCTACGCCACTGCAAATTAAGCAATTTGTTTGTATGTGTACCTAATATTATTGTAGTTTTTCTTTTCCAAATCAAAGTTCTATTAGGTCATCTTTTATCACTAAAGCTATTTTTTCCTACGTTATAAAAATCTATTTCCATTAACTTTATTACGCCACTCTGTTCGCTACATTGACGCAATTATTCCACTCGACTTGTTGTACTCAGTCAGTTTAAAAAATAATAGACCCTTAAATGCTTTAGGGCTTGTTGCGTTGTGGTTAACTATGGGGTTGAAATGTTAACAATAGGTCCAAAACTGACATATGTATATTGTAGGTATATGTAGGTATTACTTACCTACAGGGGCTACCTCTTCATGAATATGCTAAAACGGTTTCTGTTTTCGTAAACACGATCCCTGTCTATTATAAAAGAATTATCTTTTACTACATAGTTCTGAATTATGTTAGTCATGTAGTTCTTTTGGTATATTTTCTGAGAATATGTATATGCATACATCAGAGTTCTTACTATAAGTACTTATTTATTTTTGCTATATATTTCTAAGTAATACGGCAGTGAAATGCCAGATGTAGGTACCGAAACATTTTTCTTTTTCAAACAATGTTTGCCATTTTTTCTTCCATTATGAAGTTTCAGCATAAAGGAGTAACAAACATGCATGCTGTCAACTTACTATGTACCTACCTTATTACAAATTAAAATTGTTGTTTTTCTGTGTAAAAATTGAAATAACAGACACAAAAACAAACTTAAATTGTTGTTGTAAACAAAGCTTTCAAGTTACGTAACTACAAAATAGCACAGCAAAGGGAAATTTTGTGGATTTAAGATAATCCCTGGCTACTCAGCAACTTCCATCCTAATTAAGGTATACAATTTACAAATGTTGAGTCGGAGGCGGCCTATTATAAGTCACGGGTTCAAGCCTGAAGGCAGGCAACGGTAATTTAATAAAACGAGCTTTTCTAGCAATTAGCACCCTTTACTGCTTTCCCTTTGAGTCCGTTGTTGTACAGTTTAGGAGCCGTCAATCCACCTTTTTTTTATAATAAAGTTTTTCGTAATTTCATTAGATCCTTGTTTATAGAAAGCTTCCGTATCAGGTTTTCTCTAAGAAAAAACAAGCTTTTAAAACATTTTTGTCGTTGAAAGTTTTAACAAGACAATTTTTGTTTAAAAGTTAAAAGAAGTTGACAAACACATAATTTTAAAAGATAGATTGATATTATAGTTCACTAAAATAGCTTTTCGTTTCTACTGAAGGAATTCGATTTCAATGCAATTCCGAAAATACTCGGACAACAAACTTGCTGCGAAATCTTTCAACATTTCATCCCCTTCAAACGAATGCTTTATTATTAATGGGTTGTATATTTTCAAGAAACCGGATGGAACTTTAGTAATTCCATTCGATTCTGATAGGTATTGGATTTTCTTCAAAGTTATAAAAAAATTGCTTTCAGGCCATTTATTTTTGTTGCTAAATTGCTGTGATAAAATGCTTTGATAGGCAGACTAAAATGAAAGGGCTCGATGAAATCGAAATATTTCTAATTTGTTAAAGTACCAATTGACATTTCAAAGTTGTTAGGTAGGTAGTTACTAATTAAATATTCATTGAAACTAGTGTTGCTTCATCGTATGTCGTTCTCTAAAAACAACCTTATTAATAAAGTAATAAATCTATCTCACACTGTGTCCATTTATTATTAAATGTAACTTGTGATTAAACTATACTAAATAACAATTAAATAACGAAAACTTAAATTAATTAAATAAACTACCTACTTTACTTACACTAAATTAAAAGTCCAAATGGGGATCCCTAGGAAGTGTGCCCAAAAGGCTGGCAGCGTTACCACGTTGGATGGCGATGCTCTCACACTGTTCAATCCGAATTAAAATAAATGCTGAATTCACTAACTACATTTTGACCATTACCATATTAAGATTATTCATTAAACCAGATATCTTCCGAAACACACTTATATGAGAATCATGTCGATGCATTGTGCTCAAGTGGCGCTCAGAGTCCGATGAGCTTCATAAATCCACCACCGATATATGATCCCTCATCACGTCACAACTACGTCAGTCAGTAGCTCATAATAAGCTGGTCGGATTAAAGTCATCGTTAACCGTCTGGGTTTTGCACACTCCAGGGAATCTTTTGATCCCATTTGCTCATATTTTTAACAAGGTATCGGTGAAATGCAGCAGATTTTGCCACAGGTTATCTCGGAGCTGTATGAATATATTATTTGTATCACCAACATGTGCATAGTTAACAACTAGCTTTTATCCGCCATTTTGTTATAGGGTTTGATTTTCCAAAATTATTTCTTAACGTATGCTTACATTAAAATTTATTTACTAAAAGCTATATGTATGTTAAATTTTAACCTGATCCGTCCATTGGTTTGATCTGTGCCTGTAAATAAATTTTAAATTTAATATTTATGGATTCATAGATGGTTAACGAAAGCTCAAGCCAAGCTATTAACCAAGTTACTAAGCTTGGGTTCAATCTAAGCTATGCTATTTTTTATTATTTTATTTTTATTATATCAAACTCCACAAACTAAAGACAAGAATATGGTATATATCCCATTTAAAATAACTTTAATACATACTAACTAATACTATAGATGGGAAAGATTTAATGTTTGTTTGAATAGAATAGGCCGGAGCCTATTATTATTATAAAAATCGGTCAAGTAGTTTCGGAAAACTACTTGACCGATTTTTATAAAACTTGGTATGATGATACGTTGATTCATTGGAAGTTTTATGGGCTACTTTTTATTTTATTCTCGGGATCGGGAAACCACGGAACGACGCATCGTATTTGGAATACGGATCATTATTTCATCGCCTATCTTTAGTCGTCGCTTCCGTAACGTTTTAAAGGACCTAAAATTTGATATAGACCTACCTACGGCCATCTATAATTATCTAGACCTATTAATATAGTACCAGCACATTATCTCAATCTAAATCTAGGTCATCCATTGCCTTAGCAAGTTTGGGGGCGTCTCACAAGCATTTACCTCATTAAAATTATGTACACTCAGTTTGATCGTTAACATGTAATAGGTATGCTATCAAATTTTATTGCCAGACTCCGTAACGTAATCAATGAAGATTAATATTTTGGCAAATGGCTGTGCCTATATAATTAAGATAGAGTCCTAACTAAGAAAAAATACGTAGAATATTTTTAACGAAGTTTACACATTTTGTATAGGTACCTATATGTCTCTAATTCATTCTTTCTTTAGATAAAGAATCTGAACTTATTTTTACGAATTTGAGACTAAATTATTTATACTTAGGTATATCATTAATTTTTGAAAAACAATCGAATATAATAATATACCGTACGCAAATCCCACTTTTGTCATTAACTCAAATGTCATAATATATTTTAGCATAACGGTTTTTGCATGACTTAATTTTACATAATTATTTTTGGCATAATAATTATCTTCTGTCATAATGTGTTTTGTAATATAGTATTTTAGCTGTTTATTTTGTAATAATGGTTTTAGTATATTTTTTTAGTGTAATAGACAGTCTTTTAGCATACTTTTTGTTGTAATTTGTTAGATTTACATTGCAAAAATTAATTTATTTTGTTTTCCTAATGCGGGTAACACTGTACTACAGGTTACTATAAAAGCAATGTACGCCCTTACTTTCTCTCTTACTTCAACTTAGGATTCCAACTGGAACACTACATATATCTACCTTCCTTGTGGCCATCATCAGGTATATTCAAATATACGTTTTCACATACTTATACCTGCAACTCTGCATTTCATTACTTCGCCCATAATCCAATTTCCCATACTTTTTTTATGCATAATGGTGATAAAAGGTAATTAGGTGCCAGAAAGGTATGCTATGTTATGTTAAATAATATTGCGACAAATTAGCGTCAGTTCTGTTAAAAATTGCGTTTAAAGGAGCTCTTAATATGTGTCTTTTATATTCAACTTCTTTTATGATTTTTGATTCTATGCCATTAATTATTATGCCAAAGTATGTAGTAAAGTAGTAAGATAATGTCTAATGTAGTTATGCCTTTTGAAATAATGCTAAAAACATTATATGGAAAGTTATGACATTTATATATATGCGAAAAGTATAACCCATACCTAACTTTAAAATCCAATCAACTTTGGCATAAAGATAAAATCAAATTAGTCGCAACATCAGGTAAAGTGGGATCGGAACTGTCACAAAGTTTGAGTGAACAACTTGCTAACACCAGTTTCTGAGAACTGTTTGATTTTGTCGACGTTTAACATAACCTTGTTATTTTAACTATGTAAACTGTGATTTAACTATTAATTCACTAATCAGCAAACTTTGCATACTCTTATATACATGGTTATTGGTAATTATATTAGCAAGCCGTTGAGGGTTACTTTTGTGGACATTAACAAACAACTTTTGTTCTACGACTTTTGGAAATTCGAAAAAAAATATGAAAATTTTGAGGTTATGTAAATTCGAAAAACAGCAGATTTTTTAAAATAAAGGTCTTTCAGACTAAGAACAGTAGATAAAACTTAAAAAATAGGTAGAATTTTAAGGTTAATGACCTCTCCGTGTATGGAACAGCTGATTTTCAGGTCAACCTAACCTCAAAATTTTCAAAAAAATGTTCGTGTTTCCAAAAGTCGTGGAATAAAAGTTGTTTGTTTAGGTGCATAGAAATAGGGTTAGAATTTTTCAAAATTCTCTCTTACCGGATGTCTACGTCATACAAAGAACACACCCTCCAAGTTTCAGGTCTCTACGATCAGCGGATTAGGCTGTGCGTTGATCCGTCAGTTATTCGGGACAAAGGATTTTATATGTATAGATAGATGTGAGGTAATAAATAATACTACAAAGATAGAAAACCATACCAACCATACCATCCTTGCAGTCGGGTAACAAAGTATGTAAATAATTATATAAAATCGTTTAAATACAATTAATTTAGAAGTGCAATCAGTGCTTTGCAATGTAGTTATAACAGGTATCAAATTCAGTCACAAAACACCGTAATTTTCAAAACATCACATTCACAAAACACCATGTTCCAAGTTCTGCCTTCCTCATAAGTACCTACCTAGTGCAAAGCTTAATCATAGCACCAAAAAGCATTAGGAAAACCAAACTAACGTCTAGTTTGGTTTTTCCAACTGATCGTTGGGGTTTAATATCGAAAAAACAAAAGAACATCAGTAAAACATTAACCCAGACGAACACTCATCATTTGGGTATCTGGTAGAAAATTAAAAAGATAAAGATTTCCTATCCGTCAGATATCACGTATAAGATATTTACGATCAAAATACATCGGATAAAATTATTACCCAATAAACGAGCATAATGTTTCACCTGGCAACACTGGTACTAAAATTTCCACTGTATACGGTGGAAAACACTGGAATGGCGAGACAATAAAAAATCCGAAAGAGAAAAAGTTTATCATTTCAAAGTCAGTTGAAAGAAGTTAAAACAACTAATAAAAATAGAGAAAAAAGGTAAAAAAAAAACACCTGTGGTGATTGTTGGTTGTTACACAAAGTACTTGATATGCCGTAATTGTTTTATCCAGCTGTTATATGACTACCAGATCGAATAGTGGCTTTATTTGATTTAATACATAGTTCAGACGATATTAGTACATTAGTCTTTATGTATATTTTAAAGATCTACACCCGCGACTATGAAAGAAACTCTCTGTCCATTCGAATCCACCATCTCGCCACTAGTGGTTCGAACAGCACGCTGAAGTTCACTGTGATCCACCATAGGTAATAAGTATGGGTGGATTCAGTGATACTTTTATTTCTTTTTATGCTCCACCCGTGAATCTAACAGCACGCTGAAGTTCACTGAGATAGACCATTGGTCTAGGCATACGATTTATAGAACCATCTTTTGTTTTGAATCCCTTAACTACAACGTCACGTCTGCGCCACGTCCATGCTTCTTGTCTTTTTTATGCACTTATTTCAGCCATAACATGTCCGTATACATTGATAACTAAAGTTTATAGCTCGTTCGGTTGCCTCTTTGTATTTATTAAGGGGAAAGGGTACCGACGCTCTTTCCATACAAACCAAGTCGGCTGTTTCCTCTCTGAATAATGACACTAGTATAAATATTTTTGTTGCATAAAACCTATAACTACCATGACTATGCCCCTATGTCTTGGTTTTTTTTTTCATTCTCTAATTATTATAGAAATTAAGATTTAAAAAATAAATAAATCAAAACATAGGGGCATGGTCATTTTGGTCATGGCAGTTATAAGTTTTATGCAACAAAAATATTTGCTCTAGTGTCATTATCCAGGAAGGAAAAAGTCGACTACGTTTGTATGGAGAGAGCGTCGGTACCCTTTCCTCTTAAGGGTAGACTGGTATGGGCCGGTTCCAGATAACATTTGGCACAGCTCTGGCCGTTTCGAGCCAAAAATCAAATTAACTAGGGAAAACTTTTTAAGTCACCTGCCAATTAAAAAACGATTACGAATACATATAATATTAATATTGCTTGTAGTCAAATAGTCGAATAATGTCTTGGAGTTATTAATTAATGTAGAAATGACATAACCCGTACCTAATTGGCCTTTCCAAGTACAAAATGTTCTAAGAGATATTAATTTATCATTTTAGTTTATTGATTTTAATACCACTAGAACTAATAAGACGAATATAATATCGATACCTTAATTAAAGAAACTCTTCCAGTGGTTTAGAAGATATGAGGGAACAGAAAATATTAGAAACATACAAAGATAGGTTAAAGAAGTTTACCTAGGTAGCGTGCCCAACAGGCATGCTGCATCGCCTCTTTGGATGGCAATATCGATCCTTTGGCCAAAGTAACAGCCAACACTTTGGTCACCTTCCAATGATTATAAAATTTACTTAAAGTGGCTGGATACGTAAAGTGATTTTTCTCGTACCGGACGGGACGTGCTATTTTTATATGAAACTAGCGACCCGCTCCGGCTTCGCACGGCTATATTATCTATGTATTATACATATAAACCTTCCTCTTGAATCACTCTAAAAAAACCGCATCAAAATCCGTTGCGTAGTTTTAAAGATCTAAGCATACAAAGGGACATAGGGACGGCGAAAAGTGACTTTATTTTATACTAGCGACCCGCTCCGGCTTCGCACGGCTATATTATGCATGTATTTTTATACATATAAACCTTCCTCTTGAATCACTATCTATTAAAAAAACCGCATCAAAACCCGTTGCGTAGTTTTAAAGATCTAAGCATACAAAGGGATATAGGGATATAGGGACGGCGAAAAGTGACTTTATTTTATACTATGTAGTGACGATGTCAAGACATCGTCACGTCTCGTCCAGCAGCACGAGGAAAATTACATTACGTATATTTAAAAACCACGAACACTTTATGAACGATGAACGTCACGTCTCCGTCCCTTCTGATGTTTTTCCCGTCACGTATGCAGCGACCTTTAATCTCTTAATAACCCATCCTCTTAATTTACCATTGCCATTTCTCAAAGAAGTTATGGACCAACCTACTTGAAAGTACACGTTAAAGAATTACCTACCTAATTTACGTTAACACTGTAGCCGTTTTTCATTAATCCCACCCGATCCCTTTTAGCCGCAACCGGACAATAATCGTAGAACGAGCATAGGTTATCTTCACGGTTCGATTATCATGAGATGTGCGGGTGCTACTGGGAGCCCAATTAGCTAACCCTTAGGAGGAAAATTTGATTAAATATATTTTGGATGTTGTACATATTTTCCTACCCTTCTAATTAGTACTTTGATGAACAGTCCTATATAAACACAGTTTAAAACGTATGTGTGTGTAACTTCTTTAATCTAATTTAATAAACTGTGGAAACGGAGAAAAGTTTTTGGGTTAGGTATCTACGAAATTTTTCTAATGGCAACACTAAACTTCAATTATTTAAGTTCTGTAATTTAAGATTTGTTTGCTTTTGAATTTCGAACATTTCATTATTTACAAAGAACAAAACAATTGATGGGTTTTCCTCACTTTTTTTTAAATTAAAAGTCGTGTTTAATCGCCAAATAGAGTGCTAAGTTATAAATAACAAAATAAAATATTTAGCGAAAGAAAAACCTATAGAAGACGAAACAACCTCTTTTATCCGCCAAGTATTCGCGTCTTGTCACGTCTTTATAATCCACTTCTAAACTTTGTAATTAATATAGTCAATAGACAATAGGATAAAGTTCATCGATGTTGTATATCAGCTGCGGTTTTATCGACAGCCTGATGTGGCTCCAAATAATAAAATTAAGCTCGAACGAAAGTGAGGTTCGTGGGCTAGGCACAATCAATACAGGACTCGAACAAGCGAACGACAAGAACGCTCAGTATTTCGAAGAAAACTGCAAGAATAAGTTGTTTGTGTTTTTCTTCAATAAGTTATTCTTCAAAAATAAGTTAGTTGCATGGAATTTCTTAACCCAGATTTATAAAGAAATTCTACTTGCTGAACTTTAGTCAAAGATATTATGAAAACTTACAGTATATTTAGGTTTCATATAAAAATCCGCATTTCAATCAGTCCATTGGTTTCGGATCTACGAAACCTGGACGTAGCCACAATGGAGTTCATGAAACATTTTGTCTTGCTTCAAGTTGACAAAATTCTGATGAGTGTAGCTAACTCAAACATTTTATTAGAAGGTGAATAAATAAAAAAATAATAAAATACTATTTACTGGACAAATACACGACACATTATATAAAAATAAATTACAAAGAAAAAAAACGATTTTTTTTTACAAAAAATTCATAAAAAAAAAAAATATATATATAATAAAGAAAAAGGGTAAACTAAAAAGTTATAAATAACAATCTTAAATACTACGGATTATCAAAGTCAAATATAAATAGAGTTTTATTAATGAAAACATCGTCGTTTCGGAGGTAAAGCAATGTTTCACTTCGTCGTATTACTGAGCCAGCGTATTATGAAACGTAGGTAAGTAGTACTTGGAAGTCGGACTGGGTTCGATTAAGAAAACCTTACATGGTATCATCCAGTGCGACCTTTTCCAACAGAAAAAAAATCATCAAAATCGGTTGATAAACAAAGGCGCTTTGAGCGAACATCCTTTAAAAAAAAACATACAAACGAATTGAAAACCTCCCCCTTTTTTTGAAGTCGGTTAAAAAGAGGAAAACAATACGACGCACATAAAGGTTATTATACATACATATATAATTGATAACTTTCCAGTGTTAAATAACGGGCTTATCCAAACAACACGTATTTTAGTTACCAAGTCTCATCGCCGCCACGTCCTTTCCACACGCCCCTTCTATGTTTTAAGCTCCATTCCGTTTTTTGCTTTGTCCTCCAACAGAGGTCGAGATGCTCTCAGCGTCCCTGATTCAGCATTTTACATCAAAAACAATACTTGAAGCTAAACCTTTGCATCGAGAGTTGCTCTTATGAAAGTTTGATTAAGCAATTCCTTTGGTATTGGTTTTTAAAACTGCTTTCGGCGGTTTAATATTTTGTGAGTCAGTGAAATTATCGTGAACTCAAATCATGGCTGTACATTAAATATTATTTATCTGCAAATAAATCCATGCATGCGTATTTTATTGCGTATACTATTGCTATACTTTTATTGCCTATACCTACTACTAATACCTACTACTAATACCTACTACTAATACCTACTATAAATGTAAAAGTGTTTGTTGACCTTTCACGTAAAAACTACTACTGCGAGCTGATTGCGATGAAACTCAATATGTATAGACAGTTCGAGACCTGGACAAATAGACTATTTTTTATCCCAATATTCCCACCCGATCGGGACTTACGCGGGTCAAACCGCGGTTCGCAGCTAGTTAAACATATTATTCACCCTCGTAACTTCTAATAGTAGTTATTACTTAGAGGAAGATGTCTTATTAGATTAAAATGTCTTAGGACCCACGCCATACGAAAAGAGAATCATTTTCCGAATCTCTGCTATTTATATCGACGCTACAATTTGTCGCTGTGACATGAAAAGGATCATCTATAATTCAAATCCTGTTAACATCGGTTTCCTTGTCTCGAATAGGGGTGGTTAAACTTGTATAACACGACAATTCAGATCACATAAGGGTCGGCATTAATATATTCAAGGTTGTGTGGTCGTTACCTGCGGCTATAAGGGTTTATAGTTATTTGTCAATGGTTACAGATTGCGTTCTAAATATAAAATTAGTTACTTTAAACTAATAAATAAGTGTTGAATACTACTCCTACTATCTTACTAATATTACAAACTAGCTTTTGCCCGCGACTTCGTCCGCATAGAAGTCGAAAATGGCTTTAACAGGATTTTTAATTGGTTTTATCACTAATATATTTCTGTGGGTTTTAATATTACCAAAATCGGTAGGTTATTTTAAACATTATTTCTGTGGGTTTTAATATTACCAAAATCGGTAGGTTATTTTAAACATTATTTCTGTGGGTTTTAATATTACCAAAATCGGTAGGTTATTTTAAACATTCTTTTGTATTATCATGTATTTTCGTATGTCGTATTTTACATGTTTTCTCTATACGCATAATAAAGAAAGAAAGGACAAAAGTGTGTACTTGGAAGCAAATTAAAAAACTGGGTTGTGGGAAAAAGTAGTAGAACGAAAATATATAGTTACATATACAATTAAAAACGCCTAAATCAATTGAAATCTGGTTTTCAATATTAAATAGCTCTATTTTGAGGAAGGTCGTGGCATAGGCACATTTTAGGAACATCAAAATCCAATTAGTAGGTCCTGAGTAAACAACAAAAAACTGCAGCCGCTCGGCCGAACGCGTTCCAGCAAACACGAACGTCACAGAATACTTAATAGTGTAGCATACATTTTATCCCGATATTCCCACGGTAACGGGACTTACGCGGGTTTGTTTAGGGAATAATTCGTAAACATAACCAAAATGTTCTAGCACAGTTCTAGTCCTCACCATTTTAAATTTCGAATACTACGTTCCTATGAGGCCGTGTTCTAAAAGTGCAACCTCTTTTGAATAAAATCGGATTGTGTTTTCAAACATGTGTCAAAATACAATGTAGGTAAGTTAAAAGAAGTATTGATATCAACTTCGGAGGAAATCACCCCCAAAATAACTTCCTACCCCTTTTTAATCCCGTTAGAGGATGAATTTTAATAAAATACGAAACACCTGTTTCATCAATTCTGTTAAAGAATGTTTATGCAAAATTTGAAGTAGATTGGACCAAGGAATCACGTTGTCCCATACAAACTTCGTCCCCATTTTTCACCCCCTTAGGGGTAGAATTTCGGAAAATCCTTTCTTATCGGCTGCCTACGTCATACAAAGAACACACCCTCCAAGTTTCAGATCTCTACGATCAGCGGTTTAGGCTGTGCGTTGATCCGTCAGTCAGTCAGTCAGTCAGGACAAAGGATTTTATATGTATAGAGATAAGATAATACATGCATAATATAGCCGTGCAAAGCCAGGGCGGGTCGCTAGTACTTTGATAAAAGAGATCCAATCAAAGAGTATTTAAGTGTTTAATAACCCCAGCACGCCGCTTCATACACATGTTCATACAAAATTGCTGGAGCGTTGTAATGTTCCAAATTCAAAAAACGCTCCTGCATTGGATTTAATTTTCTTTGACCGCGACACCTATATGCACGACAGTGGTAATGCGAAGCCATAATAAAATCTCTACATATAATAAATTCGAAGTTTTGGAAGTAAGCGTTCTACGTCCATAATGATCTTAGCACTATAGAATTCGCTAACCTTATATAGCTCCGGTAGAAAAAAATCTTGCATGCGCGATTCAGGTTTTCTTAAATTTAGAAAATCACAAATTAGTTGATTATTCTTTTTGTTCTGCTTAAAAATTTTGTACACTTATGTATTTTAAGAATACATAGCAATATACACATTTTTTAACTAAAAAATAAAGTAATTAATTTAATAAGATATTTTTTTTAATTTCAAGTAACTAGCGCCATCTCTTCGTTTTCGCGAAACTACCATTCATCTCAGAAAATGTTGATTTGGTTTGTTTACCTTTGTTTGTGCAGTCTAATTTCGGGAACTAGGAAACAGATTTTAACATAATCTTCACGAATGTGTTCAGAAAATATCAGAAGAGGTTTAGGTATTTCAAGTAGATTTATGTTACTAATTAAAA
This sequence comes from Idaea aversata, assembly GCA_907269075.1. Classification (NCBI taxonomy): domain Eukaryota; kingdom Metazoa; phylum Arthropoda; class Insecta; order Lepidoptera; family Geometridae; genus Idaea; species Idaea aversata. Next base: position 7,349,260 of record OU026101.1, read on the forward strand.
TTTGATATTTCTTGGCGTAAAAAATAAACCATAATATTTTTGCATGAAAACGTACAGAACGTAGGGATGATGTCAAAATTGTCATTTTGACATACGGAAAGAAGCATCTAGCGCCATCTCTTTTTTATTTATAATTTTATTATGGCTTCGCATTACCACTATCGTGCATATAGCCAGTGTCGCGGTCAAAGAAAATTAAATCTAATGCAGGAGCGTTTTTTGAATTTGGAACATTACAACGCTCCAGCAATTTTGTATGAACATGTGTATGAAGCGGCGTGCTGGGGTTATTAAAAACTTAAATACTCTTTGATTGGATCTCTTTTATCAAAGTACTAGCGACCCGCCCCGGCTTTGCACGGCTATTATGCAGTATCTCTTCTCTTATACATATAAAATGCTTTGTCCTGAATGACTGACTGACGGATCAACGCACAGCCTAAACCGCTGATCGTAGAGCTCTGAAACTTGGAGGGTGTGTTCTTTGTATGACGTAGGCAGCCGATAAGAAAGGATTTTCCGAAATTCTACCCCTAAGAGGGTGAAAAAGGGGGACGAAGTTTGTATGGGACAACGTGATTCCTTGGTCCAATCTACTTCAAATTTTGCATAAACATTCTTTAACAGAATTGATGAAACACGTGTTTCGTATTTTATTAAAATTCATCCTCTAACGGGATTAAAAAGGGGTAGGAAGTTATTTTGAAGGTGATTTCCTCCGAAGTTGATATCAATACTCCTTTTAACTTACCTACATTGTATTTTGACACATGTTTGAAAACACAATCCGATTTTATTCAAAAGAGGTTGCACTTTTAGAACACGGCCTCATAGGAACGTAGTATTCGAAATTTAAAATGGTGAGGACTAGAACCACATGAGTAGAGATGACCAGAGGCTAAGGTTGTTCGGAGCTGTCAAAATGAATACGTAATTGTGACATAATCATGTAGGGTTGGCACAGGTGGATTATATTAAATAAAAAAACTTGAGAGGTGTCAAGGGACACCCGGATTGAACGAGGTTCCTTTCGATTAATTAGTTAAGGAGTTGTAATAAAATAAAGTTTTTTTTTTATTTTTTTTATATCTTCTTTTTGTAAATAATCGTCGCGACACCACACTGTTCAATGCGAAATAGAAAGACGAAACGAAAATAACTGGCTTGCTTTCTATGCAAAAAGTGTCGTTACATCTTTTGGTCTTAATTTTCTCCGTCTCTTTTTTCGCAACGAGCGGTAAGGAACTTCGTTCCAAAAAAAATGTGTTTCAGTGTCTTTTATTATGGGCGTTTATTTTAACGCGGTAACAATGTAATCTGAATTAATGATTAATCTATACTTACTAATATTATAAAGCTGAAGAGTTTGTTTGTTTGTTTGAACTCAGGAACTACTGGTTCGAATTGAAAAAATATTTTTGTGTTGGTCAGTCCATTTTTCTAGAAGGCTACTTTTTATTTTGATATTTCCACGGGATCGAGACTTACGCGAGTAAAACCGCGGGGTGCAGCTATTATAAATAAAAAAGAGATGGCGCTAGATGCTTCTTTCCGTATGTCAAAATGACAATTTTGACATCATCCCTACGTTCTGTACGTTTTCATGCAAAAATATTATGGGTTATTTTTTACGCCAAGAAATATCAAATTTTAATTAGTAACATAAATCTACTTGAAATACCTAAACCTCTTCTGATATTTTCTGAACACATTCGTGAAGATTATGTTAAAATCTGTTTCCTAGTTCCCGAAATTAGACTGCACAAACAAAGGTAAACAAACCAAATCAACATTTTCTGAGATGAATGGTAGTTTCGCGAAAACGAAGAGATGGCGCTAGTTACTTGAAATTAAAAAAAATATCTTATTAAATTAATTACTTTATTTTTTAGTTAAAAAATGTGTATATTGCTATGTATTCTTAAAATACATAAGTGTACAAATTTTTTAAACAGAACAAAAAGAATAATCAACTAATTTGTGATTTTCTAAATTTAAGAAAACCTGAATCGCGCATGCAAGATTTTTTTCTACCGGAGCTATATAAGGTTAGCGAATTCTATAGTGCTAAGATCATTAGGGACGTAGAACGCTTACTTCCAAAACTTCGAATTTATTATATGTAGAGATGTGAAAATTTGTGTGTATGTTTGTTACTTTTTTACACAAAACGACTTCACCGATTGCAATGAAACTCGGTATGTAGATAGCTGGATAACTGGATTAACACATAGAATACTTTTTATCCCGATATTCCCACGGGATCGGAACTTACGCGGGTAACACCGCGTAGTGGAGCTAGTGATTCATCTCTTAAACTAATTTGATTGTATATCAAAGTCTATGTGACTCAATGATAAATGAATCCTTACTCTAGTTGTGTGTAATAAATGAAGTCTATGCGTGTTCTATGTAACTATCTAATTTGTTAATTAAAACATTGTATTTAGTTTTGATTTGCATAATACGTTTACGTCCGTCACACAACACGAGGTGCCTAAATTAAATCATTAATTAACCTTGCAATAAGTATTAAGAGCACGTAGATAAAGTTAAGGCCGACTGTCGAATTGGTTTACAATCCGAAAGAAGGCTCAGTGGGAACGACGAACAGTTAATTTACTACGTACGCTTTAGCCACTATTCTCGTAATAAAGGAAAAGAGGACAAAAAAGTGTGTACTTGGAAACAAATTAAAAAATCTACAGATCTCACATTCGCGCAAATATCAGAAGTATTTAAAATGTAATTTAAAAATAAGGCACACGATAAAATTTTACAAAAATTAGATAAAGTGAACGGTGCGCAGACTGAGCTCGCGCGTAACGGACCCGCTATAGCCTACAGTTTTGGTCCGCTTATGGCTCAAACTGTAGATAATTCAAGAACTCACGAGCTCAATTTTTTTTTTCAGGAATTTCCTGATCCAAGTTCGCTTATAATTTTTGAAATTTTAACAAATCTAAAAACGATATACCGACCGATTTTGAGAATTCAATTTGCACTTTGAAGCCCTCTAGCAAATGTTAAAATTACATAAATCGGGGCACTATGCTCGAAAACATAAGCAGTTTCAATGTTAAAAATGAGTCTAGGTGACTTAATCTAAAATAAGATACACAGCACGATGAATAATAATTTGAATAATATGAAACTTACATGGGCCCTAAACTTTAGATCAATAAATAGACCCTTTCTTAGTTTAAGACCTTGTTCCCAACTTCCAACATTAATAACAATTGAGGCGCAAGTAATAGAACCGAATTGTATGGCTATGTTAGCTGTAAGACAATAAATTTCTTCTGTCGCCGACTTGTTATGTCTAACCATAAATATTTTACTTTCTAACTTACAACATTTACAATCATTCCTGTTTTTCTTAAAGGGAAATTGATGTACCATAATACGTATACTTTGAGTATTCTTTTTACATTACTTTTTTATTTTGATCTACTGCGGAGTGTGAAAGCAGACTACTGATTTTCTATCGACCGTACCGATTCAATTGTAACCGAATCAGATGCAGATGCTTGCAGATAGATGTCTACTTGTTTTTTGAAGTTATAATTCTTTAGGAGACTTATGAAAAAATAATGAGAGTTAAATTTTTAAGATGCACGCGCATCACTGTATCACTAAAGTAACAGGTTGAAGCTGCCCGCAAAATAAATATCAAACGGACGGACTGACGGACAGACAGACAGACGGATGTATAACTTCTCATGTGCGTAGGTACTTAATACGTAATCCTCTCCATCTTAAGGTTGCCTGGAAGAGACCGCTATCAGCGGTAAGGCCGCCTATTGTGCTTTTTTTTTATTGTGTGTACCTTCTACCGAGTAACATTTGCCAGCGTCTTCGTCCGCGTTGGGATTGAATTTCGCAAAATCATTTCTTAGCGGATGCCTACATCCAAATAGTTAGGTATCTATATGTTCAATTTTTACCTGTTCCATCCAGTAGTTTAATAAATCACTCAGTCAGCAGGACTTCAAATTTTATTATCTACCGCTAGATATTCTGTATAGGCAGTTGTCCTTTAAGTTATTTGTATTTCTTCACTTTATACAGAGAAAGGTAAAACTTCTGAGTTTACCGCAACGAAAACAGTAAACAACATGATTTTTACAAGCAAAAACATATTAAAAAAGCCATTTAGAGTTTTACCAACTTTCTTAGCCAAAAATAAAGTTAAGAAAGGGTTTCCTAATGTGTACTTGCCCCAAAAAGTTTTTCATCAAAAGAGTTCCGGCCACAGGAAGGGAAACCCTTGACTCGTGTAACGTAGTGAACAATTAATTAACCGGAACTTTTTAAGTTGAATTTTAGCGATGTTAATTAACTTAGAGTAAATAATTTTGGCTTCGAACTATGCTAAAACTACTTTATATAACGTTTTTCCGCGAAGGGTCTTCTTCTTTTCGCTTCGATGTATTTAATTTTGTATATTTTTGTATTTAGTTTTTTTTTGTGTTTTTGCTGTGGTCTGTTTGTTTATATGTATTATAAGTATATATTTACAAAATAAAAGTATGTATGTAGTATAGCACCCATAACATAAGTCTAATTACTTAACTTGGGGCTAGATGGCGATGTGTGGGATGTCCTACAATATTTATCTATCTATTATAAGTACACCTATTGATAAAAACCTACCTAATTGACTTCAATGTAGGTAGTATGCATTCCTTCTGAAGCTTAGTAATTGAATAGCCTCAGAATTACATTAAAAAATACCTTTGATCAATCACTCAAACAAGCAAATAATTTTTTTAGGTTACATATTGCGTAATCGTATAGATATGGCTTACTTTACCGTTTCCAATACAACATGCGAAACCCAATGCTTCTGATGTGAATAAATTACGAAGAATTTCCGGGACGATTGAATTTTAAAACGTTTCAATAAATAATAATGCACTATATTTTCAACGACAAAATGTAATTGCAAATAAAAGTTTTACTACTTCTCAAAATATTAGTCGCTTTAAGCAATAAAGTCTCTTATTTGTAAATTTTTGTACTTGATAAAGCTATTCGTTTATTGTTTTTTTATAAATAATTCTTGTGTTTTGTACTTCGAATGTTGTACAAATTGAGACGTGTTTCTATTAAAATATTACGCATAACGTAGTTGCAATGTTTGAGTTTAATTTAATTCGTTTTTATTTATTTGGAGATCTAACATCTAAATCAGAAATCTAATAGAATATTAGGGAGTTTTCTATTAGGTATTTCAAGTAACCTGCGCAAAATCATTTAATTTCAAGTACTAAAAATAAAAAGTTTGCCTAAGGTATACTCATACGAACGTCTAAGTTAAATTTAAAAAAAAATCATTAGGAGATCTAACATCCAAATCGAATAGAATATTAGGGAATTTTCTATTAATTTTTTCGCAAATAACCTGCGCAAAATTATTTAATTTCAAGTACTAAAAATAAAAGATTTTGCCTAAGGTTTACTCATATGAACGTCTAAGTTTAATTTAATTTGTTTTTATTTCTTTGAAGATCTAACATCTAAATCGGTACCTAATATAATAGAATTTATTGGAATTTTCTATTATTTATTTCAAGTTATCTGCGCAAAATATTTTAATTTCAAGTAGTAAAACTAAAAGATTTTGCGTATGGTCACCGCTAATACGAACGTCTTAGTACCTTAGTCTGAAGAGTTCATTATGAAAACCTCACCGACAAAGTATGCTGTGTGAACCGGACCGAACTCAAGTATAATAATAGTGGAGTCCTTACTAACATTTTTTCATCTACATCTACACTAATGTTTTTGTTTGTTTATCTGTAACGTATAGGCGCCGAAACTACTAAAACGATTTTGATGAGGAGCTCGGTACGAGTATACGGATACATTGGAAATAACACAGGCTACTTTTTATTCCGATATTACCACGTGTTCGGGAGTTATGCGGGTGAAGCCGCGGAGCGCTGCTAGTTTTGAATACAGTGCAGCTTTTTGTTAACTTCAAAGAGTTAATAACTCGATATAAAAATACGGTTTCAGAATTTTAACATGTTTCAGTTTCAATTTTTAAACGAATTTAAAGCGAGTAGGTATCAAACAAAACACTTATTTTTCTTTTACAAGATAAATACATTAACTTTTCGAAGCTCAATAGGTTTTCTGTTTATTTATGTAGCTGGCACACATCTATCAATCGAACTGACATTTAAAAAAGAGCTTTTTAAAGAAAAAATAAAATTAAGTTATTATTACACTATTTGTGAAAGACGAATAGGTCCCAAGTTTACTTAGAACCTATTTTTGCAATGATCTAAGTATAAACGCGTCAAATTGTCTGCCTTTACGTATTTTAAGTATTTATTTACTAGTATAAACTAAATGCTTTGTATCTATTGGACTGCGTTTAGGACCAATCATTCGATCCGCGTAGAACTCAAAATAGATAAAAAGCCTATTCTCAACAACATAAGCCTGAGGAGGATTTTTGAGTTTTTTGGCCTTATCGCCCGTAAACCCAGTGATAACCTTCAAAAACTAATAGTTACCTGGAAAATGGACGGTTAGAGATCGAGATGGAGGAGTCCAATGCGCTAGACTGACCAGATCCGCACCGCTCTTAACATGAATATCGGCGAAGCGGTTCATGTCGCTGAAAGCCGGAAAACATGGCGCAACATTGTACGAGAGAAGTTAATTCCCTGATGGGTCACGACCCAGTATTAGGGAATCGACGCAAGGAGGAGGATAAACTAAATTATGTACATTAACTAGTAAATACAAATTGTCTGTGTGAAATAAATAAATAATCTTCACACATATTTCTAACTTGAACGACGCATGGCAATAGATGGATTAGTTACGGTTTTATTTTCTCTTTAAGATATTGTTTACCTACTTATTGCTTAATTTTTATACATAGTATAAAACAAAGTCACTTTCCGCTGTCTGTCCCTATGTATCCTTAGATCTTTAAAACTACGCTACGGACTTTGATGCGGTTTTTCTAAATAGATAGAGTTATTGAAGAGGAAGGTTTATATGTATAATATATGCATAATATAGCCGTGCGAAGCCGGAGCAGGTCGCTAGTTGTATCTAATTAAAAGCTTTTAGACAAAGCACCACGTTGTACTGCAACAAGTTGTTTTATATTACTCGGTGTCGTGATATGTAACCTAAGTAGAACCTATTTTCTGTAAAAACAACAAACAAACAACCCCTCCGGTTACTCATATAGATAGGTATGTATTGCCTACTGCAATCATTCGTAAACTCTATGACGTACGTATGTAGGCAGGTAGCTGTGTTCAGGAAGATTAATCGCCGTTCCCATAGACGTTTGTTCGCATCACGTTCTCTTCATATTGTTTATTTAGGTATGTAACTCCGAACTGGCTCTGGCTTTGTGATATATCAAGAAGGATTGATGTAACTTCGTCTCTCAACTATTTGTATGTTCAATTTGGGTTAGATTTTAATATAGATAAGATAGATTTCTTCTATTTACTAGCATCGTCACATATGATAAGTGAGGTGGTACAATCAACGGTCGAAAGTCTCTGCCCACCGTAACGTTTACAATTCTGTGCAGCACTATTTGCACATTATAACAAAGTAACCTGTGGATCGAACACACGTCGGTTGGTGTAGAGGGTGGCCGTTTATACCACTTGGGCAACTAAAGACATAGATAACATGTCGAAAATAATAATCACATTGAGTACTTTTAATTCAAGTATTTATGTTTGTGCGTATTAGAAGAAGATCGTAAGTCCAATACTTTATAGTATTATTGCAAACTGATAGGGGACTTAATTTATGACGCATACATACTGTACCTAGCTGCAGAATTGTATAATAAAGTCTTGAAAACTTAATTTGTTTGCTTCACTAAAGTTTATCATTCAAGCACAATACCTAGGTATCACATAAATTCCAAGCCCACTGTCTAGAGCATACTAGAAACGTAACCAGACCAGGATTTTTGCCGTACTTTGTCGATCTTCTTTTTATTGCATGTTTTGGTACAGTCCGGACTGATGCCGAAAGAGTCATATGGGCGAAAATTGTAAATTATTCTTTTTATTGTTTTACATTAAATTTATTTTAAAACAATAACCATCATCATATTCTAAAAGGTAATAAAGTAAAAGAATGAATAGTAGACCATACAAGTAGAATTCATTTTATACTGCGTCATATATCGCTGAAAGTTTATGAAGCTCTGATAGACATAATATTATGGATTTAGAAGATGCGTTTTTACGACAAACTTTAACGGCTTATTTTATTTGCTTTCTTGGCTCCATTTCCAACTAAAATTATTATAATATTTTTAGTTTTATAAAGCTCATAGGTGGTATATCATTTGTTTACCTTGCCTAAGATGTAGCACGCTTTCCAAGAAGATACTCTTTCACTCGTGACTTATGAAGACCCCCAAATTGTACACGTCAGGAAAGGCAGACGCAGGTAACTGATTTCATTCCCTTGTGATACGAATAAGGAATGACGAAGCAAAACGCTTAATGCGGACGTATGGGTTTTCCACCACCTAACAATATCTACTATCTTATATTACAATGTGCATCAATATTCTATGCAATAGATACATTTAGCGGCATTCATAACCCTTGTCAAATATTGTTAATTCTTAAAATCGAGTCTTAGACGATGGTCTAACTAAAATATTAGGTAAGAAATTAGCGAGTGAAGTTCAATCTCTATTAATTTGAGTAATATGAGAAACTTGGAGCTGTGTTATCAATTCAATGAGTGGAGAATTTAAAGCTTTAAGTTTCACGTATAGGTCGGACAATGAATTATGACCCCCTGCGGAAATTGGTGGGGATGGTTTGCGCATGTACTATCGCGGACAGAATTATTACAGCCAAATCGTCATACTTTAACCCCGTTTAATATTTTTCCAACCCGAAAAACATTCCTCTAAATTATAAAGTTAGGCAATGTATTGCACCGGAACTAAAATTACATTGAATTTCAATGCATTAGGTTATCCAATTTTTCAAACTTGGGCAAAGTTAGATGTGTGTGGATTTTATGTGCGCGACAGTACTTAGCCGACTAAAGACGTGCAGGAACGGGATAGAGCGTGGCTAGAGACGTATGTGCGGAACAGAGAGCGATGATGTGAGCAACTGACCCTCCCTTCACTCCTGTCCCCCCGCCAAACGGACCTAAAAATTGAGTTCTGCGCATACCCCTTCCACTTTCCGCTGGAGGCCATAATTCATTGGCCGACCTATACCTATTATAAACCAAAAATAGAGTAGGTACCTATAATAAATTCTACATTAACGTATACACAATAAACAGATTATTTCAATATAGAGCTTTATTTATTCTAACCTATACCTGTATTTCAACATACAACAACGACTAATAGCCTCGAGCTGTAGTTACATATTATTACAATAATGTTTCGCCAATGTTTCTGACAGTAATTGTTACCTAAATAATAGCCGCAAAAATACCCACTTCTATTGTTTTTAATAACGTAAAAACAATAGAGGCATTGAATCCCGTTTATTTGTTTCAATTCACGAATGTAAGGCTACAAATTGTTCGAAGTAGTACCTATAATACACAACATGTTTAAATTCAAAATGCGGGTGAATTATGATACCTAGTTATGATACCTACATTAAAAATATATAAATAAAATATACCTATTATTCATATAAGAGCAGCCCTTAAGCTCTTCCTTATTTATATAATAGGTATATTTTATAGGTATAATAATAATAGTATAATAGTATATATTTCTGTGCACCCCTACGATTCATTTTCTCCAACTCATTCCTACCTATCATAAATTCCTACGAATATAAATGAAGTGGTCTCGTTTACTGGAGTCATTCATGTCGAGAAAACTATCGAAATAAATTATAATCTATACTATATCCATACTAATATTATAAAGCTGAAGAGTTTGTTTGTTTGTTTGTTAGAACGCGCTAATCTCAAGAACTAACTACTTCGATGGTTCGAATTGAAAAAAATATTTTTATGTTAGATTGTCCAATTATCGAGGAAGGCTATAAGTTACTTTTTATTCCGATATTCCCAAGGGATCGGGAGTTACGCGGGTGAAACCGCGAAGCGCTGCTAGTCTGTACTAATAATAGTATAAAGCTGAAGAGTTTGTTTGTTTGAACGCGCAAATCTCAGGAACTGCTGGTTCGAATCGAAAAAATATTTTCGTGTTGGATAGTCCATTTATCGAGGAAGGCTGTAGGCTACATTTATTCTGATATTCCCACGGGATCGGGACTTCTGCGGGTGAAACTGCGGAGCGCAGCTAGTATGAGTATAATTTCTCTTTGAACTAAAGGGTGATTCGATTTGACGACCCAGTTGGCACAATGGTTACCATGCCGGACTGCCAAACACAGGGTTGCGGGTTCGATTCCCGCCACAGACAAGTATTTATGCTTAGATATTTGTCTGTGGTCTGGTTGTTTCTATGTATTATAAGTATATATTTACAAAAGAAAAGTATATAAGTAGTATATCCGTTGTCTAGCACCCATAACACAAGTCTAGTTACTTAGCTTGGGGCTAGATGGCGATGTGTGGAATGTCCTGCAATATTTATTTATTATTTATTTATTCTACAAAATGGCATTCTACGGTTGATTTCCTTGGCACTTTTTATTTTATGGAATATTATAAATTTAATAATGAAACATGAAATTTAACTTAATTTTAAACAGTTTAATCGAATAGGCATCAGTTTTGGTCCATCCGTTTCGAAGATATAGAATATTTAAAATTTTGGTAGACAGGGGAATCAAAAATAGTGACAGGGGAGTCAAATTTTTTTTAAACTGATATTTGCTTAATACTTATAAACCAAAATGAGCTAATTTACTGAATTATAGTAACTCTTTAAACCATACTCATAGGATCTTAAAAAAATGCAATTTAATTATCAACATTATCACTACATAGTATAAAACACAGTCGCATTCCGCTGTCTGTCCCTATGTATGCTTAGATCTTTAAAACTACGCAACGGATTTCGATGCCGTTTTTTTAAGCTATTGCATAGCTTTTATTGATAATTGTTAACATTCGTTTTTGAAAAAATAATATCATATTGGTTTTATTCGATCGACTCTGATTGGTGTAGGGGTACAAAAGGTCCACTATTGAACTTATTTAAAAGAGTTGAACTATTGAACCGTGTATTATAATCTAAGGTTAATTGAAGCTAACTATTATTTTTAAGCTATTGCATAGCTTTTATCGCGGGCTTTGATCACGGCGACTGAATCAAGAAATTCCGTAACGAAAATAAAACCTAACACCCCCCACTCCGCCTACCATGTAGCTCGGGCGAGCGTTCGCTTAACGTGTATGTATATGGTACGACTGTACGAAACTCGCACGATGCAATAGCTTTACCGCGCCAGTCCCCGAGTGCCATTTAATTTTTTTTTTATTAAATTATGGAAAACCTCTTTAACTAATGACAAACAAACGGACGAGCGAGTGATCTTATAAGTGTTCTATTTATAATATTCAGCTACGAAACCCAAAAAAAATGTAGTTTTATGAGCACCAAATTATTCAAACAAACAATATTCATAATTATAACGCAGCACGAGAGTAAAAAAAGCACGTCAAATCATGAAAACATTGATTACCTAGGCAAAATACCAGGGCAATCATAGCCAGTGTAATCAAAACGAGTATGTTTTCTGCGATTATCTCGGAAAGTGTATGGCTATCATAAAAACTATGAAAACGCTAAATAAAAATCCTAAAACTAGATCTTTTTACTAAATTTAATAAACTCTAAAATAAGATTTAGTATTTTTTAATGCGGCCAGAGTAATCAAAGACATACTGAACCAAAACCAGGGTTATCAAACGTTTTCCTTCGCCAAATCCGTGGTGGAGCAACGAGCCAAGTGGCACCCTCCTCGATGTCTAAAGCACGACTAGTTCTCGCGTTTTAACTAATTCACACACTTCTACCACGTTCGGCTAGTGACTTACGCTTCGTTTTTTGTCGTGCCAGTGGAATCAGTGGTTGACCGCGGACAAACACTCGGCTCTCATTTAAAACAAAACTATAGTAGTTACAAGTATGAAATATTTTATGGTGAATCATCAATTATCCCTCTAACGATTAGATTACTTTGATATCTTAGATTACCTTTACATCTAGGTGTTTAGCTGCTAGGTTTGCAAAAAAAAGTGGCCAGGACGCGCCAGAGTTATCAATTTTTAAGGCTTTGGGGATTTTTTTAGACTATTTCTAATAAGATTAGACACTAATATTATTTTGCGCCAATTAGATTTTACATTAAACTAACATAAAAAAAATATCAAACAGTAAAATTTTAATATTTCGGGTAGGTTTTAGCTCCGGACAGCGTTTTTTTCGAGTCTGTAGAATCACCCTAAACTGTATGTTTTATGAGTTCTATTTGAAGGCTGCAGAAATGTTTTTCACCCTTATGGACATAATATATTCACAGGTTAAAATTAAAGGTATGAGAAGTTCAAACACCGTAGTAGCCTCTGTGTGGGAGTACCGCCTACATGGAACAAGCTTTTAACTTTGATTAAATTACCGAAAAACAAGATAAAAATACTTTACTAATATTTTTATCTTTCTTTTTTAATTGTTAAAAATTTGCTTTTTACCGTGTACCTGAACCTACACATTTTTTAAATTTTAAGATAGTAGAGAAATGGATAAAACCCTAAGTATAGTTTGTCAGTAATATTTTTAAAATTAATACCTACTGTTGGGAAAGAATGCAAAACTAGGTCACGACTGTTTGAAAATAGGTACGGAAAAAGAAGCGGTGTTGCCCTAGTGGTAGATACCTACGTTGACTTTAATTTCCAAGGGATTCGAATCTCGAAAACTAATTGATAATGCTCTTACGGTAAAGGAAAGCATCGTGATAAAACTCATGGCTAAGTTGGCTCCAGACGTATTGAAAATTCTGGACACGGTAGGCTAAGCTGAGAGGGTAGTTTAGGTGCTGCTGCTGATGAAGCCTACTTACTCCATCTTCACGCAAAAATGACCCAACTAAAGAGGTTTACTATGCTACTTACAAGCAAGTAACTGTATAGAGTTTTGAATATATTATTGTTAGGTAGAGCTTCCTAATTATTTTTAATAGAAAAATATAAATATTTCTGACTTTTATTTGATATTGAAATAACAAAAAAACATCAAAATCCATAATTACAATTCAAATACAAATTAAATTACAAACCATGAAAGATAAACTTTAACAATTTTTTTTTAATGTAAACGGAAACAAATCTTAAATCAAGTTTTCCGCCGCACTTCCTCACTAAGTGAGCGTGGAACGGTTTCCGTGAGGAAAATATTCGATATCCTGTCCTTTTATCATTTTACCAAAGGTTTTTTTACTGCAAGAGTAGTTCCTACTTCATAATAACAAAGTTACCTTTGCTCACATTTTTGTACAACCATTATTCTGATTCAATTTACTTCTGTATCGTTTATTTTTTACTTAGGGAAGATTCATTCGAATAAATGTTTATAATAATGGCGATATAAGTAAAGTAGTTGATTTTGATCGCATTCAATCTAAATACTAAATAGGTACCTATCTTCTTTTCTCTAATATATATAAATTACGTGTCACGTTGTTTGTGCGCGATGGACTCCTAAACTTCTTGACAGATTTTAATCAAATTTGCACACCGTGTGCAGTTTGATCCAACTTGAAAGATAGGATAGCTAACATCTAAATTTATATCCCGATATTCCCACGGGATCGGGAGTTACGCGGGTGAAACTGCGCGGCGCAGCTAGTACAATTATATTTGTGTTCATTAAGCCAAATTGAGAAATTCTAAAGTTCCATATTCGCGGTGGAAGTCGAACCCATGACTCCCGCTTTACTGTTTAGGCGCTCTAACCAACTGAGCTATTTTAGCTTAGCACCACCGGATTTAAGGAGAGCTTTCTTGTATTTACGACTGAAGCTAAGACTTTTGGAGAGTGTTTTCAATTACTTAATTTCCCTAAATGTGGGTTAACACTCTAAAAAATAAGACTAAGGCATTTTATTTTATTAGAACCTCATTTACAGTCTATTTGTTGGAAACACTGAAAAGTTTATCTTTGATTGAAACAGAAGACAGTTGTTTAAGTCCATTAAAGAGAAAGGAAATCTAGCCGACTGAAATACAAAGTAAACAGGATAGCGGTCGTTAATAAAGATTTCAAATATCAGGTGTTGTTTAAGAACAACATCTAAAATTAAACAGATTCGATTTTGTTGTTATTGTTTTTTAACTTTATTTGTTTGACTCTATTTGAATATTAAGTTTACAACTGTTAATGTAACATTTATTCGAAAATTTTATGTCCCTTAAATAATGGGTAGTTACTAGAAGCTGGACGTCTGAATCGAAGTAACGATGGCGGGTTATTCCACAAACCATTGAAAATGCCCATCAATGGAGATTTATAATTGGATCCCCATTGCATTACTTGCCGATTCCAATCATAATGGGGATTTGTGGACAAAAATTTCACAAATGCTCATCGGTTTAAAAAAATATTGTAAAATAGGGATTTGGGCATGTCAAGCTCCATGCATTTGAAGAAAACTCAATATAAATAAATAAATAAATATTGCAGGACATTCCACACATCGCCATCTAGGCCCAAGGTAAGTATCTAGACTTGTATTATGGGATAAACTACTTATATACTTTTATTTTTGTAAATATATACTTATTATACAATAGCAACAACCAGACCACAGACAAATATCTAAGCATAAATCCTTGTCTAAAGCGGGAATCGAACCCGCAACCCTATGTTTGGCAGTCCGACATGGTGACCATTGTGCCAACTGGGTCGTCATCGAACTGCCTTGAGGAATATTAAGGAGATGTTTGCTCATCAGCGGAACAATATATTATGCCAACCAAAAATAATAAGATTTGATTTGATTGATTGACAAACATTTGATTGAACAGCAACATCAAAGCTGACAGCCATTACAGCGTCCACTCCTGCCCGCTCGCGCCCGCTCGCTTAAAATGCCAAATATGTATCACATGAATATGGAAGTAGACAAATTAAGAGTGTGTAAGAAGGAATATTTCAACGCATTTTACAAAGATTCTAATGACAGAGAATGCTTATAAATCACGTAGTTCATAAAGTCACGTCCCGAGGATTCCTTCCAGGAATTACAATACATACGGCACGGCATCTTATTAACGAAACGTCTTGCTTATTTGATTTTTTTTTTGTTTAAAGGTAAGATGTTTAATATTTTTGATATATTTTAAAGAAAAAATGCATATCTAGAATTTTGCACTGCAACGAGATTATTTTTTCCTTGTGTTTCTAAAAATGCCAATTGCACTTAACATAATAAAATTTTGGTAATTCACATATGACCTTTTAACAAGAAAAATTGCTAAATGTTGTCAAATCTCACTATACTGTGTCAGTATAGTGAGATTTGACAACATTTCGCAAATGCCTAACGAAAATTTACATAGCCATGCCAATCTGGAGACGTTGTAGTATAATTACTTAAAGAAGACAAAGAGACCTTTATTATCAACATTAAGGCTCTGATTTTGGCTGGAGACCTGAATTAACACAAAGGCTACTTTTTTTCCCGATATTCCCACGGGATCTGGACTTACGGGATCAGGACTCAAAATATATTTTAAAAGGTTGTAGTTGGGCGGAGGCGGAGAGAGTGATGAAGGGGAGAAGGGTAAGAAAAATAAAAAGGGGGAGCACAGGAAAGGGGGAGCACAGGAAAGGGGGAGGAGAGGAATGGGGAGGAGAGGAAAGGGGAAGGGGATGAAAGAGGGAGGGGATGAAATGAGAAGAAAAGGAAAGAGGGAGGAGAGGAAAGGCGGAGGAGAGGAAAGGGGAGGACAGGAAAGGGGAAGGGTATGAAAGAGGGAGGGGATGAAATGGGGAGAAGAGGAAAGGGGGAGGAGAGGAAAGGGGGAGGGGAGGAAAGGAGGAGGAGAGGAAAGGGGAGGAGAGGAAAGGGGAGGACAGGAAAGGGGAAGGGTATGAAAGAGGGAGGGGATGAAATGGGGAGAAGAGGAAAGGGGGAGGAGAGGAAAGGGGGAGGGGAGGAAAGGAGGAGGAGAGGAAAGGGGAGGACAGGAAAGGGGAAGGGTATGAAAGAGGGAGGGGATGAAATGGGGAGAAGAGGAAAGGGGGAGGAGAGGAAAGGGGGAGGGGAGGAAAGGAGGAGGACAGGAAAGGGGCGGGGAGGAAAGGGGAGGACAGGAAAGAGAAAGGGTATGAAAGAGGGAGGGGATGAAATGGGGAGAAGAGGAAAGGAGGAGGAGAGGAAAGGGGGAGGAGAGGAATGGGGAGGAGAGGAAAGGGGAAGGGGATGAAAGAGGGAGGGGATGAAATGAGAAGAAAAGGAAAGAGGGAGGAGAGGAAAGGCGGAGGAGAGGAAAGGGGAGGACAGGAAAGGGGAAGGGTATGAAAGAGGGAGGGGATGAAATGGGGAGAAGAGGAAAGGGGGAGGAGAGGAAAGGGGGAGGGGAGGAAAGGAGGAGGAGAGGAAAGGCGGAGGAGAGGAAAGGGGAGGACAGGAAAGGGGAAGGGTATGAAAGAGGGAGGGGATGAAATGGGGAGAAGAGGAAAGGGGGAGGAGAGGAAAGGGGGAGGGGAGGAAAGGAGGAGGAGAGGAAAGGGGAGGACAGGAAAGGGGAAGGGTATGAAAGAGGGAGGGGATGAAATGGGGAGAAGAGGAAAGGGGGAGGAGAGGAAAGGGGGAGGGGAGGAAAGGAGGAGGACAGGAAAGGGGGGGGGGAGGAAAGGGGAGGACAGGAAAGAGAAAGGGTATGAAAGAGGGAGGGGATGAAATGGGGAGAAGAGGAAAGGAGGAGGAGAGGAAAGGGGGAGGAGAGGAAAGAAGAAGAGGAGGAAAAGGGGAGGGGACCTAACCTAACCTTCTCCATCCGTGACGGTAATTTGTCAAAAAAACATTCCGGGCCTATCTGGACTTCTAGAAATGTAAGCGCTCGCTTCGCTCGAACGTGTTTGCTACTCATTCCGCGACGGTTCTGTGTCAGAAAAGCATTCTGGGTCTGTCTGGACTCCTTAAAATATAACCGCTCACTTCGCTCGCACGTGTTTGCTACTCATTCCGCGACGGTTCTGTGTCAGAAAAGCATTCTGGGTCTGTCTGGACTCCTTAAAATATAACCGCTCACTTCGCTCGCACGTGTTTGCTACTCCATCCACGACGGTTTCGTGTCAGAAAAGCATTCTGGGTCTGTCTGGACTCCTTAAAATATAACCGCTCACTTCGCTCGCACGTGTTTGCTACTCCATCCACGACGGTTTCGTGTCAGAAAAGCATTCTGGGTCTGTCTGGACTCCTAAAAATATAACCGCTCGCTTCGCTCGCACGTGTTTGGTCACAATAACTAACGTTACCTACTCCATCCGCGACGGTTCCGTGTCAGAAAAGCATTCTGGGTCTGTCTGGACTCCTAAAAATATAACCGTTTTCCACGTCTTCGCTTTCCCAAGACTTCGCTCTCCCACGAGACCTCACGTTACCTTGACGTGACGTTCCTTCCCTTAACGTCTCGCTTTCCTATAACACCGCTTTCCCTTAATACTGGCATTGCTAAACACAAAAACTACTATACGAATTGTGATGAAAGTCGGTAGCAGGTAGCTAGAGACCCTAACAAATAAGCTACTTCTTATTCCGATATTCCTACGAGACTCGGACTTGCGCGGGTGAAACCGCGGGGCGCAGCTAGTCACTCATAAAACCTATTCCTTGATCAACATAACCAACATAAAGGTGAAGTTCGACATCGTCTCACCCTTTACTAACAACATCTAATTGCTACAGAACGATTTAATCCCGGGGGTTGAACATCGGTCACCCCTGCTGCTTTAAGATTATTATTTGTTACGTAGTCTTAGTTAATGTATCACCGCAGGACTTCGTGTTTTCTTTCCTATTAAATAAAAGTGTGGAAAGGTGTTTTAAGTGTGTCAACCTTTCAGTAGCGAGGGGTACATACAATCCGATTCATGTCGGCTTGCCTTTACAGATTAAATTAAAAAATAAGAATAAGAATTTTTATTGCATAAATTGTGTACAATGGATGATAAGTAGTTTTAAAATTAAGTAACAACAATTTACCTATTGCGGGCATTCATTTAGACGTTTTTATTTTATTTAATTGTTTGTAAATAATTCATTGAAGTATGGATTCATAAAAAATAGCTTGGCTTGGCTCAGCTCATTTCGGACTGACTCAGCTCAGTCCAGATTGTTTTGGCTCGGCTTGACTTGTGTTGACTTGCGTTGACTTTAAACTCATTTTATAAAACAAAAAATATTAGAATCAAAACATTCCCATAATAGTAATTTCTAAACTCTACGGTGTGTCTGCAATTATGCTGCCGATCGTACGCCCGTATAACAAAATCTACAAGCGAAAATATTGACATGATGGAGCCTAAAGTAGATGTAAATAATATCGTGATAGATAAAAGCAATTTCACATTTTGCCATCAAATACCTACCGAGGGAGCTATTTCAAAGATTATCAACTTGACAACAAAGGGAAACTATACCACAATAGTCGGCTGCCTACTTGTCAACTATATGTATAATTTATAAACAACTCTCACACATGTCAAATAGACCGGCTGTATTCGTCTTTCATCATTGTTAAAACTAGCGGGCTTTATGTGGTCGTGTATTACTTACCTACTTTATGGAATATCTATTTTATATAATTACATTGTAAAACTGTGTTGTTAGGGTTCCGCAAATGGCTAAAAACGGATAAAACCCTTATAGATTCGTCATGTCTGTGTCTGCCGTATGTCACAGCCTCTTTTATCCGAAACTATACGAACTATGTTGTTGAAACTTGGTAAGTATTCTGTGAACCGCATTAAGATTTTTATACAAAAATAGAAAAAAAAAACAATAAATTTTAGGGTTCTCCATTCTTAGAACTGAAACTCAAATTTTTTTTTCATCATACCCATATGTGTGAGGTACCTATGGATAGGTCTTCAAAAATGATATTGAGGTTTCTAAAATCATTTTTTTCTAAACTGAATAGTTTACGCGAGAGACACTTCTTTTATATTTTTTTAATATAGTGATTCAATAGAAAGGTTTATATGTATACCACATCCTGATATTCCCGCGGGATCGTGATGATAATGGTACGGAACCATTCGTGCGCGAGTCCGACTCGCACTTGACTGGTTTTCTTTATTATTAGGAATAAGATCATGGAAATGTAAGTAATAATGTTTGTAGGTATATATAGTCAACTTTTTTATAAAAGCTTCTTGATGTATGGATAGGCACACTGAAAAAAAGATTTCTTGAAGTGAGAAGTGACTCTCTCCCTATAGACGCAATATAATAATTTCTTAAATAATCTTCACAGACCTACCACATATTTTTTAAGAATATTTTCTAAAAACATAATATTATTCTCTAGAGTGACATTGGCAGATGTTAACTCTGATCCAATCCGGATTCAGACTCAGCACCCCCGAAAACCTAATAGACGATATCCCACTCCAAAATCAAGAGTGACATTTGACAGATATCAATTTTCGATCGTCTTTGATTTCCATTTCAATCGTCTTTTGTTTTTTATTTTCGATTTTCTTTTGTTTCCGTTTCGATCGTCTTTTGGTTCCATTTCGATCCTCTTTTGTTTCCATTTCGATCGTCTTTTTTCCGTTTGTTTTCCACTTAGTTGAGTGGTTTGACTACGAGGAAAATTATTTCTTTTGGGCAAACTGGTTTGACCAGAAAGTTTGATCAGCGGGAAGGTACCTTTTTATGGAGAAGATTATTTCTCACTTCAAGAAATATTTTTTCTATGTCTCTATTCTATACTCGCTTTTCGTAATAACTTTAAATTTGAAACCATTGTAGTACATAGGGCCTATGGTTAGCCGTAGGCCCCTACGTCCCACAATAGTTTTCAATTAAACTTTTAACAACATCTTGCTGTAAGTTAATGTGGCTTTTATTTATAGAATAAGAATTAACAAGAAACTTGAAAGATGAAAGAAAGAAAGAAAGAAAGAAAAGCATTTATTTGGTACAGGCACACGACAACTTTTAAATTTACACACACAAAGAAATAGGTAACATATACAACGAAGAAATAAGGAAAAAAAAAGCATACATTTAACTTATGAATATTTAAGAAGCCATGTGCTGCCCAAATGGGTCGACCTCAGCTGTAAGCCACAGACAAGTATAACTTGGCTGCAGCGCTGGTCTTCCGGCCAAACCCGCTGCCGTCGTGCATCGTCTCTAGCTCCCGCATACACACCCAAACAATAAATAAGTAGAATAGCAAAATAATTACATATATAAGGTAATAAAGAAATAAAATAGAATAAGAAAATGATGTTAAATAAATAATTATATTTGTATGATACATAAACTGAGTACTAAATAGCTTAAAAAAGAAGAAGGAACTGCCCGAAGTAAGAAAAAAAATAAATAAATAAAAAATACAATAGGGAGACGTCACTGTCAGTTGGATTTGACATTTCAAATTAAAAGGTTATAAAACGTGACGCCACGTAATATGATTGCAATTAGTGACCAAGAAAAAGGAAAAATGACGTGGATAGATGAAATTTAACTCCTCCTGCGGCCCAGGCCGTCCGCTGCCGCCCCGCCAAACGCCGTATCAGTGTGAATAAACCATCGCTGCAAGTCGTGCGCAAACTACCTGTAAGTATTTCGCGCATCGACCTGCTGCTTTTCCAACAGCAATGCCTTATAACGTCGACTAAATTGCGTTATCGTTTTCAGTGCACGCCATGGAGGTGGAATATCATTCCAACACTGGGAGGCAGAAAAGCGGAAGGCGCCGCGGAAGGCCGCAGAGATGCTTTTAGATGTTGTGATAACAAAGAGATTAAACTTCTGTACTGTGATTACAATGTTTCAAACTGTTAAATAACGGTCTATAATAATATTGTAAAGGTAACACTCACAGTTTAGATACAAAGTGAAACTTTGCGCTTGCTTGGCTACAATAACTTTGATGAAAACTTCGAAATTTAATTAAAGAGCTAACAAGACTATTATTATTATATCTCTAAAGAGATTAAACAATCATAGAGTTGGCATAAGCATTGGAATAATATACATAATTCCAGAGCAAATTTCTGTTTTTACTGATATCTACCTTTTATATGTAGTAACTACTAGTGGTAGGTACTAGTATTATATCTTCATTTTTAAGAGGAAAGAGTACCGGGCGCTTTCTCCATACAAACTAATACAAACGTAGTCGACTGTTTTCTCCCTGGATAATGACACTAGAGCAAATATTTTTGTTGCATAAAACTTATAACTGCCATGACCATGCCCCTATTTTTTGTTTTTTTTTTAATTAATTAATTTTTTTAATTTTAATTTCTATGATAATTAGAAAATGAAAAAACCAAAACATAGGGGCATAGTCATGGCAGTTATAGGTTTTATGGCACAAAAATATTTGTGCTAGTGTCAATATCCAGGGAGGAAACAGTCGACTACGTTTGTATGGAGAGCGCGCAGGTACTCTTTCACCTTAAGTCTTTTGTTAGTTTTATAAGGTTAATATGTGTTTTTTTTTCATTTACTTGTTATCAATTTGTCACTACTAGGTACATTACTATATGTATTGCCTACGCGTACGTTACACCAATTCAAGTTAATCTATTCTTATTCCAAGCTGTATTAAATTTAACAATTCCTCAAGCAGCTTCTGTATATAATGAAGTCGTTTTTACTTCGTCTAGTATCAAAATAAATGACTGCACAATGCACTTGGGTTAATGCTACAAATCAGTGTTTTATTTTTCTTTCATTTTGGTCCATCTGCACCACTTTAGCACACAATCCCAATTTATTTGTGCATCTTTTTTTATGTGTATGTGTACGTTGTGCAATTAATTTTTATTTATCTATCCATATATCTGCTAAAGGAGAGACATTTCACTAACCATAGGTAAACCGTAAATTTTTAATTTGATAATTAGGTCGTTTATTCCGCCAAACCTATACAAAACTTGAACCGACATGTAGATCTTACTTTAATATGTACCACAATAAACTATTCAGCATACCCGTTGTTATTAAGTACCTACCTAAAACACCATTATGAGGGGTACGTATAATACCTACTTGTTAACACACTTTCATGTAAGCAGCGATGACATAATACGTTAAACATACCCGTATCAACACAAAACACAGATATAAATAATAAATACGATATGAAAAGCTAATGACAATAGAACGAGCGGCAGAAGTTGTATGTACTGTATGGTTGCTGGGTTTCAAACTTTCGCTATAAGCTCTCTATACGACTTTAGTCACTGCAGTTTCATGACTGCCCTTTGTGTTTAATCAGGAAAAGTTGTAATCCTTTCTTTCCTGAGAAAACCAGCTTAAGGTCGTTGCATATGTACCCGTTACATATGCAACGACCTACAACCTACGATAAAACCTCGGATGGGACGGGAATGTGACGTGCATCACTACATAGTATAAAATAAAGTCGCTTTCTCTGTCCCTATTTCCCTTTGTATGCTTAAATCTTTAAAACTACGCAACGGATTTTGATGCGGTTTTTTTTAGTAGATAGAGTGATTCAAGAGGAAGGTTTATATGTATAAAACATGCATAATATAGCCGTGCGAAGCCGGGACGGTTCGCTAGTTGTTCATAAAGTGTTCGTTGACTTTAAACATACGTAACGTGATCTTTCCCGTGCCGGACGGGACGTGACAATTTCTTGACAGCGTTTCATATAAAAATATCACGTTCCGTCCGGCACGGGAAAATCCCGTCACGTATGCAGAGACCTTTAGTTTTGTGTTCAAGTCACCATTGGCTGGAGTAAATAATACAAATGATCATTTTTCCAAAAAAGAAAAAGAAAACGAATGTTCATACAGTCAAATGCCAAATTTCATTTAATTTTGCCATCTCTATTATTTTGTCATACCAACCAGGACAACTGATATGCGGCACCGATTTATGGCGGATGGATATACCAGACGTCCGCACTAAGTGCTTTGCTTCGTTATTCGTAATTATACCGCAACTGAATAGGTATC
Source organism: Idaea aversata (assembly GCA_907269075.1). NCBI lineage: Eukaryota > Metazoa > Arthropoda > Insecta > Lepidoptera > Geometridae > Idaea > Idaea aversata. The sequence goes on from OU026101.1 coordinate 7,372,415, forward strand.
TTCTAGGAAAGCGTGCTGCATCTTAGGCCGCATCGTCACCTACCATCAGGCAGGTGTGATAGTGGTCAAACACTGACCGTATCATATGTATGTACAGTCCACCATCAGTTTGCTACAATAATACTATAAACAAGTATTGGACTTACCTACGACCTTCTTCTAAAAGACGTCACACACAAACAAAATTACTTGAATTAGAAGTACTCAGTGTGATTATTATTTTCAACATGTTATGTCTTTAGTTGACCGAGTGGTATACGCTGCCACCCGCTACACCAACCGACGTGGGTTCGATCCATAGATAGGTTACGTCGTTATAATGTTCAAATAGTGCTGCACAGGATTGTAAACGTTACGGTGGGCAGATACTTTTGACCGTTGATTGTACAAAAAATATTTTTTGGAAATTGTTATTATAGTATTACTAGCTGCGCCCCGCGGTTTCACCCGCGCAAGTCCGAGTCTCGTAGGAATATCGGAATAAGAAGTAGCTTATTTGTTAGGGTCTCTAGCTACCTGCTACCGACTTTCATCACAATTCGTATAGTAGTTTTTGTGTTTAGCAATGCCAGTATTAAGGGAAAGCGGTGTTATAGGAAAGCGAGACGTTAAGGGAAGGAACGTCACGTCAAGGTAACGTGAGGTCTCGTGGGAGAGCGAAGTCTTGGGAAAGCGAAGACGTGGAAAACGGTTATATTTTTAGGAGTCCAGACAGACCCAGAATGCTTTTCTGACACGGAACCGTCGCGGATGGAGTAGGTAACGTTAGTTATTGTGACCAAACACGTGCGAGCGAAGCGAGCGGTTATATTTTTAGGAGTCCAGACAGACCCAGAATGCTTTTCTGACACGAAACCGTCGTGGATGGAGTAGCAAACACGTGCGAGCGAAGTGAGCGGTTATATTTTAAGGAGTCCAGACAGACCCAGAATGCTTTTCTGACACGAAACCGTCGTGGATGGAGTAGCAAACACGTGCGAGCGAAGTGAGCGGTTATATTTTAAGGAGTCCAGACAGACCCAGAATGCTTTTCTGACACAGAACCGTCGCGGAATGAGTAGCAAACACGTGCGAGCGAAGTGAGCGGTTATATTTTAAGGAGTCCAGACAGACCCAGAATGCTTTTCTGACACAGAACCGTCGCGGAATGAGTAGCAAACACGTTCGAGCGAAGCGAGCGCTTACATTTCTAGAAGTCCAGATAGGCCCGGAATGTTTTTTTGACAAATTACCGTCACGGATGGAGAAGGTTAGGTTAGGTCCCCTCCCCTTTTCCTCCTCTTCTTCTTTCCTCTCCTCCCCCTTTCCTCTCCTCCTCCTTTCCTCTTCTCCCCATTTCATCCCCTCCCTCTTTCATACCCTTTCTCTTTCCTGTCCTCCCCTTTCCTCCCCCCCCCTTTCCTGTCCTCCTCCTTTCCTCCCCTCCCCCTTTCCTCCCCTCCCCCTTTCCTCTTCTCCCCATTTCATCCCCTCCCTCTTTCATACCCTTCCCCTTTCCTGTCCTCCCCTTTCCTCTCCTCCTCCTTTCCTCCCCTCCCCCTTTCCTCTCCTCCCCCTTTCCTCTTCTCCCCATTTCATCCCCTCCCTCTTTCATACCCTTCCCCTTTCCTGTCCTCCCCTTTCCTCTCCTCCGCCTTTCCTCTCCTCCTCCTTTCCTCCCCTCCCCCTTTCCTCTCCTCCCCCTTTCCTCTTCTCCCCATTTCATCCCCTCCCTCTTTCATACCCTTCCCCTTTCCTGTCCTCCCCTTTCCTCTCCTCCGCCTTTCCTCTCCTCCCTCTTTCCTTTTCTTCTCATTTCATCCCCTCCCTCTTTCATCCCCTTCCCCTTTCCTCTCCTCCCCATTCCTCTCCTCCCCCTTTCCTCTCCTCCTCCTTTCCTCTTCTCCCCATTTCATCCCCTCCCTCTTTCATACCCTTTCTCTTTCCTGTCCTCCCCTTTCCTCCCCCCCCTTTCCTGTCCTCCTCCTTTCCTCCCCTCCCCCTTTCCTCTCCTCCCCCTTTCCTCTTCTCCCCATTTCATCCCCTCCCTCTTTCATACCCTTCCCCTTTCCTGTCCTCCCCTTTCCTCTCCTCCTCCTTTCCTCCCCTCCCCCTTTCCTCTCCTCCCCCTTTCCTCTTCTCCCCATTTCATCCCCTCCCTCTTTCATACCCTTCCCCTTTCCTGTCCTCCCCTTTCCTTTTCTTCTCATTTCATCCCCTCCCTCTTTCATCCCCTTCCCCTTTCCTCTCCTCCCCATTCCTCTCCTCCCCCTTTCCTCTCCTTCTCCTTTCCTCTTCTCCCCATTTCATCCCCTCCCTCTTTCATACCCTTCCCCTTTCCTGTCCTCCCCATTCCTCTCCTCCCCATTCCTCCCCTCCCCCTTTCCTCTCCTCCCCCTTTCCTCTCCTCCTTTCCTCTTCTCCCCATTTCATTCCCTCCCTCTTTCATACCCTTCCTCTTTCCTATCCTCCCCTTTCCTGTCCTCCCCCTTTCCTGTGCTCCACCTTTCCTGTGCTCCCCCTTTTTATTTTTCTTACCCTTCTCCCCTTCATCACTCTCTCCGCCTCCGCCCAACTACAACCTTTTAAAATATATTTTGAGTCCTGATCCCGTAAGTCCCGATCCCGTAGGAATATCGGGATTAAATGTAGCCTATGTGTTAATCCAGGTCTCTGGCTATCTACATACCGAGTTTCAACGCAATCGGTCCAGAAGTTTTTTGTGTGAAGGAGTAATCTCGTAAGTCCCGATCCCGTGGGAATATCGGGATAAAAAGTAGCCTATGTGTTAATCCAGGTACTCAGCTATCTAAATACCGAGTTTCAACGCAATCGGTCCAGAAGTTTTTGCGTGAAGGAGTAACAAACATACACACACACACACACACACACATACACACACACAAACTTTCACATTTATAATATTAGTAGGATATGAAAAGATAGGTATGTCTAAGCTATCCTCTACCTACAACGATCTCTAACCTCGATCTTTGTGCATGTAAGCTCTAGGAATTTAATATAAGCTCAACTGTCGTAAGCACTAGAACACCTAGAACTTAATGTAGGTGTAGTAGGTAATTTGAAATCACCTTTACTATGCTGTAACGCAAAAACAGAAATAAAGGGTTTAATGTTATTTAACCACTAATATTAGCGTAGGTGGTAATGCCTGTATAATAATAAAGGTAATTCGTATTGTTATTGGAAAAGTTAACGTCATAACAATTTTAGGAAGAAACCAAAGTCGGTGTTCTTATTGCGCATTATCGCGCGACCGATGCATCCGATGTGATTTCTATAGAACAACTAACTATCCTGGCAAACGTTAATATGTCATTTACACAAAAAAATTATGGTGTTCGATTCTCAAACCTAACTAATATACACAAAAATGTCATACAAATCGGTTCAGCCATTTAGGTGGAGTTTGGGATGGTTTAGGATGATTATTTTTTTGCAAAATGAACAGATTCGATTCCCGGCCAGGGTAATGACTTTTTCAAAAATCTAATGATACAGTTTTATTTTTTGTCAAAATCAGGCACTCAACTCCTTTCAGCATTTTCCGCTATCTCTTATAGTTTAAGATATAGCCCTGAAGGCCCATGTAATAATCACCATGTATATAGGGAATCGGTCGCATTGTTTTATAAGGCCAGAGCCCCGAAAAATGTCAATCTTTTAACCTTTATAACCTTTCAGAAATGACCATAATTTTAACATGATTTAAATACTCTCCTTCAAAGACAATAAAATATACGATGACATAATATAACATAACTCAACATTAATTCCAGGCAACTTAATAACATGGTGCAAACAAACCAAGTGTAGGTATCTACGAGTATTATGTAGGTCTATTTAAATAACAGTCACATGGATTCTCTCAGGGTTACATTTCTCGACCCACGAAGGGCTTAAAATGAAACTGACATACTTTCTACCCACGAGGCCTTTGTCAAATCTTACTAGAAATAATTTTAAGCAGCATTCAAGATTTAAACAAACATCGTCTGTTCCTAGAGCCTACGCTGACTACAGGTTTTCTTTTTCCCGATATTTCACCGCCCCGCTAAAAAAACAAGTGAACTTATTTCAAATTGATGGTCGACAAAAAACTTAAAGAAAATAGTTTGTCTTTTAATTTAAAACATGGTTTTATATTATTTGCTGAATTTTCTGGAATTTCATAAAAAATGAGAGTGACAAACAAATTCAGGGAAAAGCAGTGCATTTTTTTACTTCCAGAAATTAAAAACTTGTATGATTATTATGGTTTCTTGATAAAAAATGGCAACGTTGTAAGGTAAATACAGAAACTTATTCGTTTAAATTCGAAATATCTTCTCAATATATCTTAGTTATGGCCACATTCATAACACTCACTCAGCCCTACATCCTATTTGTCAAAACAATTGACGCAGGAAAAAGTAGCACTGAAAAAACATGGATATCAAATGTTATTGTATCGTAACTTTAGTAACCCACAGCTTATTATAAAACGTTTTAAACCTTAAGGTTTTGATTTTGTTTTTTGACGTGATGACGTCTAATAAATTGATGGAACACCTGCATTCAGAAAAAAGTGTCATGTTCATGACATGTAAAGGTAAACGTCACGCGTCTCGTATTTGTTTAATAATAATATCGCTCACCTGGGGTTGAATTATGGTGACGAGACGAATAGAAGACTTATAGAAAAGAAAAAAAGAACAAAATATATAAAAGAAAAAACAAAAAAACTCATTTTTAATATAGTTTTCTTATGGCGTTACCACGTAAAATGATTGTCCGTAAACCGATATCAAGACGACCATTTTTTTGTTTGAAACGTAAATTAGTTGGAAGTTGGAAATTAATTAAGTATTCATTTAATTTATTAAACATATTAAAAGTAACATTATATCTAATTAAAAAAATATTTAACATTATAAATACAAATAAATAATAACACCAGTTAGTCAAATAACCCGCCCCTTATTGTTTCCGGCGTAAAGGTTCCCGTTCCGGCGTAATGCTAGAAGCATTGCTACGCTGAATGGCGATGGCTAACCTCTGCGCTAGAAACGAGCTGGAGCGGGAGTCACCCCCAATCCCCCTAATCCTATCGCCCAACTCTTTAACTAATTTTTTGGCGTCGTCTCCCCAGCACCCCAACGTCTCCACAGCAACAGGCACAAAAATATAATTAGGCACCAAGTCCACATATTTGGCCCGTTTTTTACTGGCAGCGTCTTCTGCCGCCGCGCCGCCCCCGGTGAACAAATAGTCCTAGGTAAGAGGCTGGCAGCAACAGAGTTGAAAAAAAAAAAAAAAAAAAAATTGCGTCCCAGCGTTTAGTAATGTTTGATCGAAATCGGTTCAACCGTTTGAAAATAATTGGGGATAAAAATCAGGGCCTTTTAAAAATCGAAATTAAAGTTTTTTATTTCCAAAACGAATCTCAAACCAATTATCCTCTTAGCTATTTTAATATTAATTTTCATCTCTCTCGATCTATATTCAGTATTTGACTACGCGTCAATTATTTCCAAGCCATTTCAATCAGCTGCCATTCAATCAGTAAGGATTTTACACGTCTGAATTTACAGTACGTTCGTTCATATTCATGAGATCAAACTTCGCAGTAAACAACATATTATTTTGTGTTTACAATATGCTTGTAAAGTTAGCACGTGTGTTATATTCTCTAACTTTGTATTTTAAAGGTAAGAGATACCGTTGCTCTTACGGTGAAGGAAGACATTGACTCAAAACGTTTTGAAGAGCTCTTTTTCTGGATATAGTCGACAAAGCTGAGAGAGTGGTGTAGACGATAAGCAAGCCTGCTCCATCTAATACAGGGATTCCCAAACTTATTTTCTCTACTGCCCACTTTGACAATAATATATTTTTAGCGCCCCCATTTTTAGCGCCCCCATTTTTAGCGCCCCCATTTTTTCACATGCTTAAAACCACTTTAACATAAACTTAAATTAATTATTGTGAGCTATATTATCGGAGATTAAATATTAATTCTAAACGAGACTTTCACTATAACCAGCAAAAATTAACTTGAAATCTGAGCGCAGTATATAGGTAGTACACAATGCACCCAATTTTTTTTTGGGTCTCTTACCGCCCTTGAGTTTTTAATAGGAGACATCTGGCCCGCTACTCTAAACTGATTCGGACGAATCTACCCATACACATTTTTAAAAGTGGACGTTTGGCCCGCAGACCAGTTTTTCTGTGGCCAGATGTACCCTAAACCCCCTCCCCTTTAGGCCTGCAGCGCCCACGAGGGGGCGTAACGAATAGAGAAATCATGTATAATATTATTTTATTATCCATCCTGGACCCATTACTAAGGTATTGTTTATAATTGTCCTTTTTCCATAAATCATCATGACATCTCTAATTTCATGGCATAATCATTAAACCCAAATTATTACTTCGGCAAGATAGTCATTAATTTTAATTTCAAATTATTTCAGAGCCACAAGCAATATGGTTCTAAAATAGGCATATCTTGCAATATCTTATCTTGTATTTAATTTATTAGACGGATAATAAATCCCTTTAATAATTTATCCAGTAAAATTGAACCTTCTGCCTTTGTTTAATAAGAATTGGTCAGTCCTTTATTATCTATTAAATAATAATCAAATATTTGACCGCTTTACAGATTAATTTGGTTCAGTATTAAATGCCACGATTAAATTTAGATTTTTATCGATTAAACCTAGGTGCACACTGTTGTTTTCCCCAGTTGCGAACTTGTATACTTTATGTATTTTAGGTAGCTTACTTTAAAAAAAAAAAGTGGTTGCCTGTAAAGTCGGTATACGGGCGAAAGTTTTACGTGACAACAACTGTGCTCGAGTGGAAGGGACGCGTGCCTTTCACTTTTTATGTCTGTCTCTCTCGCTCTTAGGCGGGCTAACCATGCCCGAGTGGAAGGGACGCGTGCCTCTCACTCGCTCTCATTGTGAGCGCATAACGTGAGCGGAGCGTAACGCAGTTTCTTGAAGTGTCACCCGGCAAACCAATTTATAAGACGTTGTCACGTCAACAAAGCATCTGTTCAAAATCTCACGTTTTGTTGCCCATAGTTTTGTAGAAAATTACAAAATCGAAAAATCTCTATAGAAAAGCAAACTCTCCCGCAAGCAAACTATTTTCCCGGGTCTTAATCGCGTAGTTTTTCTCTGAGTCTCCTAGCGACCATGACTATTGTAACATAGTCGAAACGTCGAGGTAAGAGAAATAAACAACAAAAAAAAATACGCGATTAAGACCCGGGAAAATAATAACTATGAATACAAATCGTGTGAGTTTAAAAAGTTTACAAACTCTCCTTTTCGGGTAGGTATCGTTTTTTTTTACTAATATTATAAAGCTGAAGAGTTTTCGAATTGAAAAATTATTTTTGTGTTGGATAGTCCATTTATCAAGAAAGGCTTAATAAAAATCAAATGTTTGACCGATTAACAAATTAATTCGGTTCAGGATGCCGCGATTAAATCTAGATTTTTTCGATTAAACCTTTGTGTAACCTACTTATACGGCCGATGTTGGATACACCGCTGCACTCGTGGCCGAGATCAGTTCGGTTTTAACCCTAAATTTGATAACTAATAATAATACATATACTGGTTTGCTAGTATCTTTTATTGATTTTCTTCTTATAAACATTAGGTAGTTATCAGTTGCTTCCCGAAGAATAGTCGAACAACTCTCTAAGAGATGGATAAAACAGTAAAAACGTCTTCGTCTGACAAGTTTCAACGTTTGCTATCTCGCTCCTCGCACATTTACGACAGTTTACCCAATAAAATTAGAAACCCTCAAAATATCCCACAATATACCTACAAACCTGCTCACATTTTTATTTTACACATTTTTTTTACATCTTCATTTTCGGAGAATGTGTGTAATAAACCGAGTTAAAAGAATGGCCACATTGCGAACGTCACTGCCATTACTCTTCGCGCTCGTAGCACACACCTACGAGCTATTTCGTAGCTTTAATAATGTACGCTACGGTACGTAAACTTATTCGTAGCCTTTTGTCAGGGATAACGCTTAACTTTGTAGCCTCGTAGCTCGTAGCCTTCACTGGTAGAGCTTAACTTGTAACCTCAATGGTCAATAGCGAAGTGCTAGAGAGGTGACGTATGACGTTCGACTGAAAGCAAGCAAAAATAAACTAGTTCCTTTGATTTTCCAAACTATGTTAACCTCAACGGTCAATAGCGAAGTGCTAGAGAGGTGACGTATGACGTTCGACTGAAAGCAAGCAAAAATGAACTAGTTCCTTTGATTTTCCAAACTATGTTAACCTCAACATTCAATAGCGAAGTGCTAGAGAGGTGACGTATGACGTTAGGCTGAAAGCAAGCAAAAATGAACTAGTTCCTTTGATTTTTCCAAACTATGTTAACCTCAACGGTCAATAGCGAAGTGCTAGAGAGGTGACGTATGACGTTCGACTGAAAGCTTGCAAAAAAGCTATTTCCTTTGATTTACCAAACTATGTTTGTTTCCAGGAATTGATCTCTATCAGCAACACTATCGATCAATACAAAAATATAGGGTGATAATTTTTTTGTAAACTTACCAGGTTCGATTCTGGGGTAATGACGTTTAGAAAAATCAAATGATGCCGTTTTAGTTTTTGTCAAAATCGGGTATCTCTTGAGAAAATGACCCTTTATACCCAGAAGACTAAGAATCAATGAAATTACTACTCGAATTTATTACTTAACTAGTCTTCAATTGAAACAAAATAACTTTCTAACATCTTTATGAGATTCATATAACATACAATTTTAAACACACCTAGAAAAAATACCATTGAAAAAACACATATTAATTAAAACTCCGTAACATCCTTTGTGAAATAAAAGAGCTTTTAATTAAAACATCTAGTGTCTACAGTATAACAGAATTGATTTTATAATACCACATAGATTAAAGTAGATTGACACCGCATAAAGGCTTATGTAAAATAAATAAATAAATAAAATAAATAAATAAATATTTCAGGACACATTACACATCGCCATCCAGCCCCAAGCTAAGCAACTTAATGCTTGTGTTATGGGTGCCAGATAACGGATAAACTACTTATATACTTTTTTTTTTTTTAAATATATACATATTATACATATAGGAAACACCCAGAACCAGAAACAAGAATTTATGGTCAGCATAAATACTTGTTCCCGGCGGGAATCGAACCCGCAACCTTCTGCGTCGCAGTCGGGTGTTCGCCCGACGCGCCACAGAGGTCGTCAAATTGGTATTATTATCAACTTCAACTGGTATCAATGCAAATCAGTAACGCTCCCATTATCCAGGAACCTAACCTACTTTTAAATAACAAACACAGATTACAGAATATTATATATTTAACTAGCTGTCCCGGCAAACGTTGTTTTGCTATTTACAAAAAAAAAACAAAAAAAAAATTGATGTTGGTCGATTCTCAGACCTACTGAATATGCTCACAAAATTTCATGAGAATCGGTCGAGCCGTTTCGGAGGAGTTCAAGTTCGAACCCCGTGACACGAGAATTTTATATATATAGAGATATACCAACTTGTTTTTGACGTTATAACGTCTAATAAATTGATAGAACACCTGCATTCACAAAAAAAGATGACGTCATGCGTCCTGTTTCGGGAACGCGTCATGTTATTGATAAGGTAACCATGGCAACGTATTATCGTTGCTGTTGCCACATGATTGAACAAGGACCAGGATTATAAGGTTTCATACAACTCTCAAACAACTCTGTGATAGGTACACTACTACAATCTTGACGCGCGTGTGTGCGTGACTAGGCTTGTGTTATGGTGACAAGTGACGAATAGAAGACTTATATAAAGAAAAAACACGATAAGCGAACGCTCGGCCCAGCTACATGGTAGGCGGAGTGGGGGGTGTTAGGTTTTATTTTCGTTACGGAATTTCTTGATTCGGTCGCCGTGCTCAAAGCCCGCGAGAAAAGCTATGCAATAGCTTAATAAAGGAAAATAGAAGAAAAACAAGAATAAAAAAAAAGGAAAAAATAAATGTAAAGGAAAAACAAAAAAACTCTATTTTTTATCGTTTTCTTATGACGTTATCGCGTAAAATTATCGTCCGTAAACCGACTATACAGACAACCATTTATTTTTTTGTATCCTTTTCGTCAATGACTTTACCTGATAATAAATTCATGAGGGCCGAAACGGGAAGGTGCCGAATGAACACTTACCCAGACTTAAGTATAACTAATGAAAACATCAAGTGAAAGATCTTTTAGCCGTTTTATACTAGCTATTAAATTGCGACCGACTTCGTTCTGCAAGGGAATGGAATCAGCTGCCTGAGTCTGTCTTTCCTGACGTGTACAATTTGGGGGGTCTTTCAGTCGCTAGTGAATAGATATCTTCTAGGAAGGGGTGTTACATCTTAGGCCGCATCGTCACCTACCATCAGTTGTGATAGTGGTCAAACGTTGACCTGTAAAACAAAGATTTCATATTTGTAGACTGCGTTCGCCCTTATTCTAATGGTAAGTCCATAATTTAGCTCCTTTTATGAATTTAACTCTATGGACAGAATAGTCATTTTTAATCATCATTTTTAATAATCATTTTTCGCAACCAGATATAAAAATCGGTTACTAAAGCGACAATTTAATTATGAGTCTTCAAAACGAATTAACAACCGAGAAAAAAAAACATGTTCATAACTGGTTATCAGGCGAATATTCCATTTTCCTTACAGAACCCATGTTTTTATTTTTGGGCTGAAGTTCGAGTTTTTAGATAACCTTAACACGTTCACATTCCAGTGCCCCATATATGGGTCACGACGAACTAGCTCCACACGTCCATGCCCCATATATGGGCCACTAAGAAACAACCAGGTAAGCATTAAAGCTTCCAAGTAGACAAAAATGATGAACGACTAAACGTGCTTTCAAAAGCATGGGATATTTTTTGGCAACGTGATCAGCTTAGCGATCTTTCTGCTAATCAATCGAAGCCATTAAACAGAAAAATACTTGTGTGATTTATCAAAAAAACTACTGCTTCGTCCTCAAACAGTTTTTAAACACTAAGCTTTTGATATCAAAAGACTTGATATCAAAAGCTTAGTGCTTTCGATTCAACCTTCATCAAATATGAAATACAACTGTCTATGCTGCTTTCAGAATTGTATAATGATAAAGGTAATGAATGAAATTAAAGGTATTCTTAGACACAGTATAATTTTTTTATCACAGTTGCTCATAAAGTGGATCTTATTAAACCGCTTTTGGGCTCATAATGCAACGTATTATACACGCGTGCGATAAAAAAAAATCCAACTAGTGCTAAAATAATACGTCATCCCGATATGTCAAATACGTATCTTACTGCTAAATGACATATAGTAGATGAAACATTCTTAAGGACATCGTTCAAATCGTACCCAAAACTTAAGGTGCCGGCCAGAAAAAAAAATGTTTCTATCTTGTAGAGAATAACATTTTAAACAATGTTTACTAAGGCAACAAAGAGCTACGATCAACCATCGTTGAGTTATTTTACATTGAAAACCCAAAAAAATGCATTTTGTAGAGATTCGTTTGACCACTTTTAAGATATTACTACAGAAAAAATATAAAAATAAGTAGTAAATGGATAAGCTTTGTCTGTTTTTATTATATTTATATAAATTGGTATATCCAATAACCCTTTCAGAAGTTTTAGTGGGATCTTAAAAGTGGTCAAACGGATCTCTATAAAATGCATTTTTTGGGTTTTCAATGTAAAATAACTCAACGATTTTTGATCGTAGCTCTTTGTTGCCTTAGTAAACATTGTTTAAAATGTTATTCTCTACAAGATAGAAACAATTTTTATTACTGGCCGGCATTTTTTTTTGTGGGTATTTTTTGTTAGAAACATGAATGATCTCCTTTATCTGGGTTATACTGTTTTGATGTATAGAAAAAGGTACCATCCAAAGAGTTTTTAAGCCTTGCTCGCTTAAAACTCTTTGTTGGTACCTTTTTTTCTTCTTTTCAAAAGGTTGTCTCTAAAGTCTGATATCAAACGATAATATTACGTGATGACGTCTTTGAAAATAATTAAAAATCGAGTTTTGTTTTTATTTTGTTTTTTCTTTAGGTACATAAATGTATTTTTTCCTTACCATTATAGGTATTCTGTTTTTAACCGCCGACGCAAAAATAAATGAAAAAAACCCTAAAAAAATATTGTATGTCAGACGCTGTATAGGTTAAAAGTCTTTTGCCTAGCCTTTCGGAAGTGTAATTAACAAAATATAGTAAACATAACCTAAAATTCTTAAAAACTTTTTATTATTAAAATTTTAACAAGTCTTTTTTTTATTCGCAACTGTGATAAAAAACGTCGTACGATACACGTGTGAATTGATCATTCCATCTCGGCTTTTGCCACGCTCGCGTTCCGCTCGAGCGTTATAAACCGCCTCTATGGAATGATCAACTTTCCACACTTGTATCGCAATGTACTATATCTACATTAAGTACTTTGATTATATTATTACATGAAAATACTCATATTGGATAGATAGTTATTTATTAATAGAAAGGTAGCATCAACGACGCAAATAAACTTTTACTGTGAAATATGCCAACGTCGATTGTTGAGCGACTGAAATGACCTACTTACAGTGCATGAACTAGATTTAAATTCATTTATTTCACTTATAAGCTAAATTTATACTTCACTACATAGTATAAAACAAAGTCGCTTTTTCTGTCCCTATTTCCCTTTGTATGCTTAGATCTTTAAAACTACGCAACGGATTTTGATGCGGTTTTTTTTAATAGATAGAGTAATTCAAGAGGAAGGTTTATATGTATAATACATGCATAATATAGCCGTGCGAAGCCGGGGCTTTTATAAAGCTGAAGAGTTTGTTTGAACGCGCCAATCTCAGGAACTACTGGTTCGAATTGAAAAAATATTTTTGTGTTGGATAGTCCATTTATCGAGGAAGGCTATTGGCTACTTTTTATCTCGATATTTCCACGGGATTAGGAGTTACGTAGGTGAAAATACAATGTGTTTTAGCGATGGGAGCGCTGCTACTCACTAACATAAGTAAGAAATAGATATTAAATATTTGAATAAAAGTATTAAAATTATTTACAAAAACGGGGTACATGACACGAGGTACGCAATAACGCGGTTTTGTTTTCCAATTCCCCCGTTCTTAATAACCCAAATAAACAAATTAATTGTTCAAATCAAAACAATTCATTTTTTATTTCTTGTTATTTTTTTACTAATATCAAGGTTGGTAGAAACCAATTAGTGGCCCTTATTACTTATCATACCAATCCACAAATGTCATAGTAGGTACTTGCATCACACTTCCATAATAGGTACCATTTAGGCTGTGAAAAAATAAATACTTAGATTAGATAATATTGACCCATTTATTATCATCAAATTATTATCTATTGCTAAATAACAGAGAGAGAATTAACAGTAAGTAACAGTAATAACTTTATTCACAAATAATTATGTTACAATCAAAAATAATTTCTCTTGATTTTATCTTTTATACAAAGCTAGTTGATTTAAATAAATAGTTCCATATTGCTATGATAAAGATAATTAATTAAGGTGATGGTTCACAGGTAAGCAATGTTGATTTTAGATAAAACGTGGATTTCCTTATTTTGAAAAAAGGATACCTATCGATATGTTTTGATTTTTAACTACCATGGGTATTTTCACTATGGTTTTTTTTGGCCAATAAACATGGTTTATAGTAAACGGTAATTATCCCGTATGACGACCCTAGCCGCACCATGCCGGACTGCCAAACACAGGGTTGCGGTTTCGATTCTCGCCTCAGACAAGTATTATGCTTAGATATTTGTCTATGGTCTGGTTGTTTCTATGTATTATAAGTATAGATTTAATTATACTTATTACTCGAATTAATACGTATTAATGTACATTCATACCGAGTTTCATCAAATTCCTCTTTATTATATTAGTGTATTGTTAAGAGTCTGTAGACCCTTCCACTGATCGCGATCTTGTGCGACGGATTGCCAATCTGTCATAAATTTGTCCAAAAAGTTGTTGATTTGGCCCAAAGTTCTTCCGGCAGCTTCGGCAATATGGCGGAAGAACTTTGCCAATTCCATACATATTAGTGTAAATAAAACCAAATAAAGCAGTTCCACTAAATATACGGCTAAAAATGATATACGTAACCTTGAAAATTTTAGAGGATAACCTTATGTGTATAATTACTTGAAAATTTGGCATACATCACGAGCTATTATTCCAGCTTGTGCCAAGTTGTGAATGTCAATACAGAACATAGCAAGGGCAAACGTTGGGTGAACGTGTTCTGGTATTAGGTATTTGTTAAACGCTCACTGGATCGTTATGTGAAACATAATGTGGCTAGGAACAATGTCTGTAGCTGTTTGTGTTATACTGTGGTCGACTTATTAAAGTCAAAGCAAACATAACAAGTTGTGTTTCACCTATAGTTTGGTGTATTACTTTTGAACAAAGTTACAGCACTATTCAATAATTAATAAATATTGCAGGACAATGCACACAGCGCCATCTAGCCCCGAGCTTAGAAATTAAGCTTGTGCTAAGGTAGCTAGATAACGCATAACGCTTACTTTTTTTGTAAATACATGCTTGTCCTACTAATATTTAGGTTGTGTGTGTGATGTGTATGTACCTATGTTTGTTACTCCTTCACGCTAAAACTACTGAATCGATTGCGATGAAACTCGGTATCTAGATAGCGGGAGATCTGACATAGGCTACTTTTTATCCCGATATTCCCACGGGATCGGGACTTACGAGGGTGAGACCGCAGGGCGCAGCTAGTTATACATACTCGTATCCAAATACTGTACATTAATATTTGTTAAAGGCAGTAATCGAACCCGCAACCTTCTGAATCGCAGGCGGGTTTTCGTTCGCCGCGCCACAGAGGTCGTCAAAATATTCTAAAATCATAATATTTTATTTTTTTCTAAAAGTGAGTGAGTAAACAATTTGTTTCATCGAACATTTCTTTTGAAGTTTTTGAAGCCAGAAACAACTGATTTTCAAGTAAAAATTCCCTCAGAATTATCGAAAAATAAGTCGTAGAACAAAAGTTGTTCGCCTAGGCGTCTAGAACAACCCCCTTTCGTATTAAAACCCCTTTGCTGAAACACATTGTATAGGTAAAAATAATACTCTTTAGATACAATAATTGGCTTGAAATGTAAAGTAAATACCTTCAACTCTACCAACCCGTGTAATATATCAAACTTTAGTTTAAAATCATCCAATGTAGGGATCTGCAAAAGCCTTTTGTGTTTAAATAAGAAATAACATAACCTTTCTGTGTATCAAAGAAAACGATGGGAATACATTCAATATAACTGAAAGAAAATACTTCGAACAAGACCCTGGGAAAGGTAAATATTTTTCCGAATAAATTAACAAAGCCTCTTTGGATCCTGCAACCTAAAATATTCGGCAGCCCAATGAGTTCTAAGATATTCGGAATTGGTAAGGAGGAAAGGGTACCGGCTCTCTTTCCATACAAACGTAGTCGACTATTTCCTCCCTGGATAATGACACTAAATATGTTTGAAGTTATACTTCTTTAGGCGCGTTATGAAAAAATGATGAGAGCGAATTTTTATGATGCGTGCACCGTCACACGGAAAATTCACATGTTGAAGCTGTCCTCAAACCGGAAGATGACAGCTGTCATAAAACCAAATAGTTTGCATATATCTACTACCTACGTGAAACTGAAAATGAGGTTATTACAAAGAGGTACTACTACATAATTATTTTAAGTAATTTATTATTTATATGTTTATATGTGACTGGAAAATTATTTATGGAAAATTAATGATGCCAAAGAAGTATAACTTCTCACGCGCGTACATAAGTAAGTACACCAGTAGTTATCTATCTATCTATCTACACGCACCCATTTTTTTTAACATAAAACTTATAAATACCATGACCATGCCCCTATCTCTTATTTTTTATATATATTTTGTTTATTTAACTATTACTTTCTATGATAAATAGAATATGAAAAAACCAAGACATAGGGGCATAGTCATGGCAGTTATAGGTATTATGCAACAAAAATATTTGTGCTAGTGTCCAGGGACAAAACAGTCGACTACGTTTGTATGGAGAGAGTGCCGGGTACCATTCCTCTTAAATCCGAAATATTCGACATTGGTATGCTAAAATATTGCAAAGAATAGGAAAATAAATAATGTAAAAGATGTTTTGACCCGAAGCAGTTCAAACGGCGACATTTTGTGAGCAATTTACCAACACAAAGGGGACTTGGCTCGTTCTAAATTCACAACTTATGCTTGTCTGGGTCACTTCCTTGTCCAAATAATATTATTGAATTCGAGCGACCGGACCAATAGACCAATAGAAAATGGTCCGGTTCAATCCTAATCGTGCAATCTGTTGACTGGTTTAGGCAATGACGTAAAAGTCTACGTCCACTGTATAATATCAGACCCCCAAGATAAACTAAAAAAACTGAAAAAAAGAAAAAGAAATGGTTTTCTGTAAAAGCGGTTTACAGACGTAAACCGCCTTTACAAAAAATCATTTCTACTATAATTTTATAATTTTACGTGATAACGTTATAAGAAAACGATGAAAAATTGATGATGAAAAAAATTTTTTTTATTATACCATTATTTTTGAAGTGAAAACTTCTTATAGCGCGTTGGGCACTTTTGTGGGTGAGCATTTTCAACCGATCTCGCGACAGATTTTGACGCGACAGATTTTGACGCGACAGATGAGATTTTATTTGTGTTAGTCTTTTTGTTTAACTTATACTGCCATCTATTACACAAATTGAGAAACTTAGTTTCTAGAAAGACCGCTATTCGAATGTAGATGGCGCTGATTTAAATTTTTTACTGCCATCTAGCGAATAAAAAATAAACTATATTTGTTTAAGTGAGTGCTAATAGATGGCAGTAGCAGATCGTTTCAAGAAATATTCTATGAGAAATAACAAGTTTATTGTTTTCACTTCTGCCTGCACTCCCGGAGTGCGCTGTTTTTTTTATTTTTTTTCCTTTTTCCCCCTCTCTTCTCCCTCTCTCTCTCTCCCTTTAGTCTTCTATTCATCACTCGTCACGATAACACAAGTCCAGATGAGCGATATTATTATTAAATACTCTTTTTCCTTATGTGGTAACATGACGCATGACGTCACACATCGGAAACGGGACGCATGACGTCACACAATATTATCATGACACTTTTTTGTGAATGCAGGTGTTCCATCAATTTATTAGATCACGTCAACAAGATTTGATGACAGACATCGGGACAGGCGAAGCTAAATAAAAGCTTGTAAAAACATGGTAAAAACAAAACCCAACCATGACACCGACCGCCATGTTTCCTTGGCGGAAAAAATCCTATAGTACCTTTATTAGTTATTTAAATCTTTGTCTCTGCGTTCCATTAGACTAAAAATTATAACTTTCTTACTAACGTTTAAGCTCTTTGTTAAAAGGTGTTGTAATAACGTCATATCACCGTAAAATTAAACATTAATTTACCCAAGATTCTAAGAGGTTCAAGTAATTAAAGGGTTGTTAAGGAGGCTGGGGACGAACAAGACCGGATGCATAATGTACTACACTACGGAGTGAGGGTGCTAGGCGTCCTCAGTTAGGCCTACTGTCCATGGACGCGTAGCTTCATAGACGCTTCAAAATACGCCGAACAGCTTGAGCAGCAAAGCGTACTGAACTCTGTCCACGAGGCGTATTATACGCGTACGTTTTCAATCATTTGCGACAATACCGTCAGCCGTTTCCACCTTTTTTATATATAAACAGAATAAATACGTGCCTTCACTCGAAGTACGCCCCGGCGTGCGTATGACAGTCATGCTGTACGGCAATCATCATGAAACCTGCATGCAGCGTCGCGAACGTGACGTTGCCACACCGTCGACTGAGTTTCATAGTTTTATAGAGCTTTTATGTTTTTTACTACTTTTCTAATTGTCTTGTGTCGTGTGCTTGTCCAAATATGTGTTCTCTTTCTTTCTTTTATGTGTAAGCTGTGAGCAGGCGTACACATAGCGTTAATGACTTACGCGTCTATGCTACGCATCCGTGGACAGGAGGCCTTATTTTACAATTCAACCCATTTTGAACCTTGTCGCGTACCTACGTGCGTACTGTCATATTACTAAACTCACTTACAGTTTGATAACTTTGAGAGATTTAATGTGATTAGTGACGAGATATTTAAACACACGCAATAACTAATTTAATTAATTAAATTAAAAGGTATTTAGTCAAAAGGTATTTAGCCTTTGATAACCGACCTTAGCCAATCTCTTCATTGCTCTAAAAAGTGTCCAACCTCTTTTTTCACCTTAGACGGATAACCGACCTCCTTTATTGCGCTTGAAGGATAGTCAACCTCTTTATTGCTCTAAAAGGTATCCAACTTTTTTTCGCCTTTGACAGATTTTGATATGCCACCTTTTTGTTTGGCCTTTGATGAATAGCCGACCTCCTTATGTGTATTTGGTGATTTTTGTTTCTTACTGTAATAAAAACAAAAACAATGAAAATTGTTATGCTGAAGAAATAAGCGTAGAGAACTCCATAAATCTGGACGGAATCTATCGACTAAAGATAAACATCAATATACGATAGACAAGATAAGAAAGTCATAAGATTGGAGAATTGATGGTGTCGATCTATTTAATACAGACTTCACACCATAACACAAGCCCAGTTGAGCGATATTATTATTAAATACATACTCTGTTTCCTAAGTTACCATGACGTGTCTGGTCATATAACCATGATGCATGACGTCACACAATAATACCGAGACACTTTTTTGTGAATGCAGGTTTCTCATCAATTTATTAGACGTTATCAATATAATAACGCTTCTTTGTTATAACAAGTTAATTAAAGGTGGAATAAGTGTTTAGCTCAAGTGCTTTTGAAACATTACGGCGTTAAGAGGAAAGGGTACCGAGGGCCCTTTCCATACAAACTATTACGAATGTACTCGACTGTTTTCTCCCTGGAAAACGACACTAGAGCAAATATTTTTGGTGCACAAAACTTATAACTGCCATAACCATACCCCTTTTTTATTTTTTATTCTTAATTTCTATGAACTGAACTGACCGTGCCCGGTAGTAGGCTCCGGAAAATAAACAGGTCGTTTAATAGTACATGTGTGCTCTATTATAATAAATTACCTAAAGAGGTATATGACATGTCCATTAACAGGTTCAAAACTTTTATAAAGCATAGATTGTGCAGTAAGGCGTACTATCATACTTCGTCTTACCTTAATGATAAGAACCCATGGACGTGACTTTAGCTGCTCCATTTCAAATAATACTTTCAAATATTTGTAATATTGACCATTGTGAGCGTGATCACATGAAAAAAAAAAACCCCATGAGTTGCTTGTGCCTTCTTCTCATTGGTGGGCGCGTTCCGAAGGCACACATCCTAACTTAGTTTTTAAGACGTTTTCAAGTGGTCTATTATACTTTTAAGGTATTATACATCCAAAGAAATAAAAAAATTTGATTTGATTTGATTTATGATAATTAGAAAATGAAATAACCAAAACATAGGGGCATAGTCATGGCAGTTATAGGTTTTATGGCACAAAAACATTTGTGCTAGTGTCATTATCCAGGGAGGAAACAGTCGACTACGTTTGTATGGAGAGAGCGCAGGTACCCTTTCACCTTAAACTCCTTGAAGATTTACCGTTCAAGTCTAGATCTTCATTTTTATCTATCCTCACCCACTTTGATAGCTTCTAAGACAAAGTTTACGCGCTTCGAGAGTGCCACTTAATGCTTTCCCGGTAGTTATGATAACTTCATTTTAACGACTACGTTATAAATTGAAGCAAGGACTCGGGTGTTAAACACCGTATACTATTCAGTTGTAAAACGGAGGCCGTTCTATATTACTATAATAGATAATCTATACGTAATATTATAAAGCTGAACAGTTTGTTTGATTGAACGCGCTAAGCTCAGGAACTACTGGTTCGAAATGAAAAATTCTTTGTGTTGGATAGTCCATTTGTCTAGGATTTTATATTTCGATATTCCAACGGGATCGGGAGTTACGCGGCTAAAACCACGGAGCGCAGCTAGTATAAAATATAATAAATTTTAATATTATCACTTATCGGGAATATTATCTAATAAGACTAGGTAAGTATAACTATTATGTTGTGTCTATTATTATATGATAATTATGTATACTGTGTTTTGTTTGTTGTGTCTAATATGTGATGTATTATGTATGTCTATTAGGTAGAGGTTTCTGAATTCCACGCGTAAGTTTTATGGTAGTATTTACATACAATCAGGCAAAACAAGTGCAGATTCAGAGTGCGCTTGGCCTCCTACGTCTTTTGACACCTCTCCATATTATTTATTAATAATTTATTAATATCTAATATAATTATTAGATAAAATTGATGCATATAATCCATTTACAAGTCAAAAATTTTTATAAACTATAAATTGTGCTGTAAGATGTACTATGATGCTTCGTCGTATCTGAATAATAAGAATCCATGGATGTGAATTTAATTGCTCCATTTAAAATAATACTTTCAAATATGTAATATTGACCTTTGTGAGAATGATCACAAAAAAGAAAGAGTTTCTTGTGCCTTCTTCTCATTTGGTGGGCGCGTTCCGAATGCACACATCCTACCTCAATGTTTAAGACGCTTCAAAGTGATGTAATTCATTGCATGAATTTTAATAAATAAAAAAATTACCTTTATCTTTGTTCATTCAAACAACCTACGGCCATGTCGCAAACTTCCTCGAATTTATGGCTTATATACCTCAACGAACTGATACACATTTTCATGATTAATATGCCGTTTTAAATACCTTTAAAACATTGTCATGTTAGCTCACAACCAGTTTACGTATTGTACTTTAACACTGAATATTAATTACTATCCGAAAGTTTTCATCGTGTCATGAATTTTAATTTCCAATTAATGGAACCACAATAACTTGTGGCTAGTTTCGTTTGTGAATTAAATATTTCACCCCTATATACCAATGAAAGTAGCATTTTGCATTATTTAAAATCTATAAAAGAACTACACAATATATTTTAAATGAATTACCTAACTTCCTATGCTGTTTTGTAGTTTTAAAAATCATAACATAAGTACAATGGCATGCCTGCATATTGCACGAATCCATAGCTCTAGAATGGTTACAATTCAGTCCCCCCCAATTGATTTTTCATTTTGTATGTACCAGGCTGTATCCGCTTCTGACTTTAGGAATAGCTTGTAGCAACGTTGGTTCCATGGTAGAGAAAGGGTTTTATTTTTCGATGTACCAGTGTCACCGAATCATCTAGCCTGCGGGATTTATTGACATCATGTCAAAAAAGAATCATGAAAATATTCATTCAAAATAAAGTCAGTTAAAATACTTCATTTAGCCATCATCAGTAGGACGCAAGGACGTCGTAAGTAGAAACGGATTTAAGTGGAAAGGGTACCGGGGGCTCTCTCCATACCTATATACTATTACAAACGTAGTCGACTGTTTTCTCCCTGGATAATGACACTAGAGCAAATATTTTTGGTGCATAAAACTTATAACTGCCACAATTTTTTTTTCTATGTTAATGTTAATGAAAAAGAAATAGGGGCATAGTCAATTAGTCATGGCAGTTATAGGTTTTATGGCGCAAAAATATTTGTGCTAGTGTTATTATCCAGGGAGGAAACAGTCGACTACTTTTGTATGGAGAGAGCGCAGGTACCCTTTCACCTTAATCCTATCTCTATGGTCAGACGTCGTTCCTCCCACACCCCGCTGTTACCCAGGAAACCTACTCAATTACGAGCTACCGCAAAGCCATTCTTGTTCCAACTTTCCACATATTTTGTTTCGGAATATATGTGAGCATCGCATACCGCGTTTGCCAAAGGGACAAATAAAAAGGCTTTCCATTTCAACTACAGATGTGCTCCACATTTTTTTTTATCTTTTGCATTTTTCAGTCGACTGTAAAGGGAAAATGTTTGTTACTAATTCAGGATTAATTTCCGGTACAAAATTGGTTGCCTTGTATTTACGCTTCTGTTCAAATCTAATCAAAGATTATTCAATTTAGATTTAACTTGATTCGTAGATTTATAAAGCTGATTATGTTTATTTATACTGATTTTAAATGTAGGTATCTATCCTAACTTTTATATAATATTCTTCGTGTCGCGGTGTTAGTTGCCAAATTCCTCAACGGCTGAACCGATTTGTATGAATTTTTTTGTGTCTTTTCGTTAGGTCTGAGAATCAAACATAGATGTTCGATTACATCGATTCGATCGATTTTTTATTTTTTCCCTTTTTTTATATGGCAAAACAAAGTTTGCCGGGACAACTATAGTAGGTATTCTTATAAATCCGGTTTATTTCTCAGTCACTTCACGATCAAACATCGGGACCGATTTGGAAGAAAATTTGCATAGTGGTAGGGGGGATGGTGAAAAACAGAATACTTACTTTTGATCCCGAAATTCCCGCGGTATCGGGATTTATGCGGGTGAAACCGTAGTATGCAGCTAGTAGGCTATAAAATAATAATAGGTGTCTATATCAACGCTTATAACCGTACAAGATATGTATTATTCCGTACCTACTAAGAAGTATGTACTGGACATATTAATTATCTAATTAACACTATTAAACTAATAACTTACATGATAATAAACCTGCCAGCACTGGAAACACATAAACTATTTCTATCACTATCGTTATGCAAATAGCTTTTATTTTCGATATTAGATAAGAATCGATTAAGATAACGCATCACATTAATAGCAATAATATGTGAACCAATAATCGAATTAAAAAGAGGATATTAAAATCTAATAGACTGACTGAAAAATATAGTCAGAACGCAATTTAGGAATAGACGGGCGAAAAGAATGCTTTAACCCCTTTGCTGCTGGCCAGTTTTTTAAGTAGGCTAAGTTAGAAACGGTAAATGTTAGGATAAAAGTTTTCAGTATATATTTTGTTGATAATTCTACGGCCTACAAACTTATATTAGGGATTTGATAATAATAATCTTCACTAATATTATAACGAAGAAAGATTTTTGTTTGGATAGGCTTTGAAAGTACTGGACCGAATTTAATGAAACTTGAAACTTTATAAGATCGAAGTTTACACGAAGTTCATGATTCAAAAAATCGTATGGGGTCTTTAGAGGTATTTTATTTTAAATAATTTTCAGCTTTCTAGGAATGATTTCTTGGTTAAATAGTAGTCCTACCCTTAATGACTTTAAAATATTTATTCTCTCATCCTCTTTTTCATATGATGTAAGCTCATCTAATATTTGAGTTACATTTTAGGTCCGGACGAACAAAGGTCTCTAAGTTAACGAAAAGGTAAATACTCATTTATAATGGGTACCTTTTTTAACCCCTGACCCAAAAAGAGAGTTATAATTTGATTCGAAATCACGTAAAAAAAGTTGTTACGTTATCAGAGTGAATTGTAAACAACAGCCTCCAATTACCTTACTTAAAATTAAGCTTACCAATTTCCAATTTTAATTAATTATAGGTAAATAAAAATCTACACGGTTTTCCCTAAAATATAACAATGGCTGAAATTGGGCTATTGTAAAAACATTAAAGATCAACGTTTAAAATTCATTCCGGTGTAGGTACCTACAACAATTTAAAATAATCGGAAATGAAAAAAGGTTAAAAGAGATTTTTGCGCTCCTTGGGATGTAATTTAGTTGGAAAAAAGGATTGTTGATTTTTGCTAAAAACTTTTAGTCTGGGATTACTTTTCTATTTTAGTTAACGTAGTAGATACATATAAGACGTATACCTTCGCTCATTGTATTAGTTAAGAAGCTTACAATAATTATGGTACCATTTGCTTGGCATGAAATATCATTTATCCACAAAGTATACGCATATTTACACATGCTAGCTATGCATTCAGTGGCGTGGTGGAATAATATTATTTAAGTACAAAATAAAATAACACAAACATTATAAAAGAGCGTAATTTTCTAAATGTTGCCAATAAACTTTGCAGAACGAAATTTTGTTTTATTTTACTTAGGAATATAATAAATGAGATTTAGAATTAAGTTTATCTTGAATCGAAGTATTAAACTCAAAGGGCGGATTCCCATTAAGTGGGACTAGGCTAGCGAATGGCGCCATAACACCCCACACAGTTTACATTTACGGGCGTCCGAGTAAACGAATATTACCGTTATTGTCAGCTATTCCTGGCTTTGCGTTATATCGGGTATCGACCGAGATTTTCCTCAGGAAAATCACCCGTTATCGATGCTTAATATAAACTGTAATCACCAATATGGTTCTTACATAGGTAAAGCTCAATTCATCATTCAGACCTCCCACAAATATTTCAATTCAAAAATTAGCCAAATCCGTCCAGACGTTCTCAAGTTACGGCGTGACCAAGAGAAAATAGGGATTCATTTATATAGGTTTAGAATAACCTCTCATTCCGCTGATATGTATAAGAACCGCATAATGATGATCTTCTAAATAAAATCATGGGTTAGTTAATGAAAATAAAATCCTTCGCAGTTAAGTAACTATTTCTACCGACCTACTCTTAGGGCGTTTGCTACTGGCCATAATTATTTAAGTGAAACGTTCCAAGGTTTATGTTTATTAGTAAATCAACTTACTCTGTTGAATGCACACCAAAAAGATTAACATTCTTTCACCAAACTGCATGGTTTGAAGGAATAGAAAAGAAAAATTAGATAGAACTATCTATTTCTTTTCTATTCCTTGCGAGTTCGATTCCCGCCTCAGACAAGTGTTTATGCTTAGATATTTGTCTAGGGTCTGGTTGTTTCTATGTATTATAGGTATCACTACATAGTATTAAACTATGTCGCTTTCTCTGTCCCTATATCCCTTTGTACGCTTAAATCTTTAAAACTACGCAACGGATTTTGATGCATTTTTTTTAATAGATAGAGTGATTCAAGAGGAAGGTTTATATGTATAATACATGCATAATATAGCCGTGCGAAGCCGGGGCGGGATATTTACAAAAGAAAAGTATATAAGGAGTAATATCCGTTGTCAAGCATATAGTCTAGTTACTTAGCTTGGGACTAGATGGCGATGTGTGGAATGTCATGCAATATTAGTGTTACGAGTATTTATTATTTATTTATTTTATTCAGAGCGCTGTTGCTTGGAACATGTATTTCATGGAATAGGCTCGGGTATACACAAATATCCTAGCCTTATATAACGTATCACGAAATGTTTAATGAATATTTTGAATTCATAACTTTTAACCTGCTCTAACACAATAACAAAGTTCAATGTTTAAATAAAGCTTTTCCAATCCTTCAGTAAATAAAACGGTAAATAAAGTCGTTTGCATATTTATCATGAATCCTGTATGCAGCTAATTTGTTTGGCGCACGCAATAACAATGTAGACATATGTATTTAAAGTAATATTGAGTCAATAAAGAGTATTTATTTAATATAGGGTCAAAACAGACTACCGACTTTCTATTGCCGACCGCTGTCACAAAAAAGCAAGCAAGTACGTTCATACAATTTTCTCGTTTACGCTAACATGATAGTAACGTTTGCTATACGAAAAAACTCACACTCCACCCACAGATTAGCTTTATCAGGAACCCTAGCCTCAGGACAATTCGTGAAAAGTTCTAATTTTAATGCAATAAACTTAGAGGTTCGATTAGCAACATCAGTTGCAAATTATGAGGTATCTGTGCCCTGCGGTTTCACCCGCGTAAATCCTGATCCCGTGGGAATAGCGGGATAAAAAGTAGCCTATATGTTAATCCAGGCCTCCAACTATTTACATACTGAGTTTCATCGTAATTGGTCCAGTAGTTTTTGCGCGAAGGCGTAACAGACATACAAACAAACACACATACTAACACAAACATTCACATTTAAAATAGTAGAATATAACAGAAAGATTATAAAAACGACTCAGTTGGCACAATGGTCACCATGCCCCACTGCCAAACATAGGGTTGCGGGTTCGATTCCCGCCTCACACAAGTATATTTATGCTCTGATATTTGTCTGTGGTCTGGTTGTTTCTATGTATTATAAGTATATATTTACAAAAGAAAAGTATATATGTAGTATATCCGTTGTCTAGCCCCCAACACAAGTGTAGTTACCTACTTAGCTTGGGGTTAGATGGCAATGTGTGGAATGTCCTGCAATATTCATTTATTTATTTATACTTACACGTCAAAAACAAAGTGAGTGAATGACTATTTGAATGCCAGCTGTCAACAAAAAATCGGCCGATGCAAAGTCCATAGTTTGTACGGGCATTCTGTTTTCACTTTAACAGTCGTTTCTGCAATGAACTCGCTCGTAGTAATAAAGTTGTTTGCTATAAAGTTAGTTTACGTTTCATTTTGAATGATGGTATTGGCATACCACGTTTATGTTTTCATGTGATTGAATATCTCTTTCTATTTGTATTGGTTAGAATTTAGGCTACAATAAAATAAAGTAACTGACCGATAAAAATGAAAAAACTGAACCCTAAAAGTCATAGTTTTTACAAGCTTTTATTTGGTTTTACCTATTTCCATCAGACTTTTTATAATAAACTTCCTTATCGCATGAATTTCGTATGCTAAGGAATTTTGTATTACCTCAATTTAAACACAACATTTGAGTCCAATTGGTGCCAAGCTGACATAATAATATTTACTATGTATAAAACCGATCGATTATAACGAAATAACAGGTACTTATCTAAAAATCATAGCTTTTTTCCTAGACTTTATATATTATACAACCTTTGCGCAAGAATTTCGTATGCTTACTCCTCAATTCAAACACAGCATTTGAGTCCAATTGGGGCCAAGTTAGATACATATTTACTAAGTATATAACCTATCGATAAAAACGAAATAACAGGTATCTAAAAGTCATCGTTTTTTCCCTAGACTTTATTTAATAAACTTCCTTTGCGTATGAATTTCGCCTACATACACAAACATCCATCATTCCCTCATACCAAAAAACAGATGTCGACAAATTCAAAGTACCGGAAAGCGATAAAGTCCCTATCTATCTTCAATTGCAATTTATTATCGACTGTAAATCAAATTATACTGCCCGCATGTTTCCTTCCCTTTGTCGTCCTTTTATATAAATTTTATTGCGGTTTAAAACTGTCATTACACTTTGATTCTTAAAATATGAGGACGGAAAGAAACGCCTTTTCTTGTGTCAACGACGATTTAAGGTTATTTGTCTTTTTTTATGAATAGATAGCGTTGATTAATATAGGCTATCGTAAAACATTAAGTAGATTAGAAGTCAATATGACTGCCGATTTTGTCTAAATCATGTAATATCAACAAAAAAAAACAGCGCTACAGTCACATATAGCATATTAGCTGAGCTCGAGCCTTTTCGTGGCAAGTTTTGTATTTATTTGTAGGTATAGTTAAGTATTTTAGGTTATTCTGTGTGTGTGTATCTTTTTTTTCTGGCATGAATAAACTTATTTCTATTCTATTCTAATATTGTATGAAAAAGTCACGACGTGAAATTTGTAAAAGTTACAAAAACAATGCAGTTAAAGAAGAAATTGAAGTAGTTGTGACGTGCAATTGGTAAAAAGTCACAAAACCGATGCCGTTAAAGAAGAAATTAAAGTAGTTGTGACGTGCAATTGGTAAAAAGTCACAAAACCGATGCAATTAAAGAGGGAATTAAAATAGTTGTGACGTGATATTTGTTTAAAAGATAATCAGACTATTTTTTAACACAAAATCCATCTTCTTGTTATAATTAATATACCTACTATCCATAGGCTCCTCCATAGGTTCGTATTAGCCAAGAAAAATCAAGATACATTTTAATTGTAAAGGCGTCAGTAAATGGTTTATGGTTAGAAAGTACTACCGAGATTTATGACTTTGATTCGTGATAGTTGCCTTTGAGCTTCGTTGTTTGATCTTTTTAGTAAAAAAATACTGGCAAACTGATTTTAAGTTTTACGCCGAGACACGAACGTTCCGGCAAAACATCAGCTCCAGCCCTTCTTCAAAAAATATATATTTTGTGAAAATGTCTAGAATCAAGAACTAACAAAGAATACTAAGACGTAGACCCAAAACCTCAAAATTATTTACACAAATAGTATTTAAATTGTTATTTCAAATTACCTTTAGCAAACAAGCCGTGAAGGTTATCTATTTTCTATTACCAATATTAAATTTTTCCGTTCTATTCATTCACCTCTGCTACCTTTGCTCGACTATTTATAACATGCCCTTGACATGTCGACAATGGTTCAAAGCTTTTTTAAAGCGGCTTTTATCACACATCTACGACTTCAAAAAGGGCTACAAATATAGATAAGTCATAATAAATATTGCGCCATTACTAAAACAACGACGTTTAATTCAGCTTATGTATTCATATAGGTAGGTAGATATCTACAATTTTACAAACTACACAACCGACCGTAGTATCATTGTTTACACAAAATTATCAGACTGTATCATGATCAATGTTTCTTTACAGGTCGCACGGACGAGCCGGCTTTAATAAAACGAAGGCAATTAAATAAAAACTAGAGTTCCTCGCACGATACGCAAATACTCTACAGTCTGCAGATGTTTACTCTCGCAGCGTTATCACTTGATAAGTTAGAATACAAGCCGCGTGTAAACAATCTTATCATGGTAACGTTCTTAGTGGAGGCGAAGTACTCCGCAGGCTCCGCAGCTCCGCGTCGCGCCACGCACAACACCTGAACATTCCCAGAAATGGGAGAGACCGTTGTCAGATAAACGTTAGTGATTTGTGATTGTGAAGTGAATAAGCCGATACGAGCTCAATTTTCTAGTCGAGAGAGGTGAATAGAGTCGCCAAACTGGAGGACTTACAGACGTTGGAGAGCGCAGAGAGCGTCATCGAGAATGTCAGTGCGAAAGCCGAGGAGTGTCTGGCGAGGAATCTCAATCTGTCGGATAACTTTTGCCCAGCGTACTACGATGGGTTGTTGTGCTGGGACCCGACGCCGTGGTACACGCTCGCCGTCCAAAGATGCTTCAAGGAATTCCACGGGGTACAATACGACGACACACGTGAGTATCTGTTGAAAGAAAACCCTATAAATATTCATTTGACTCACTTAGCTGTAAGCGAACTTTATATTACTGTAATTAAGTACGTGAGGTAATTTGTTCAAAGAAAACTAAGTGGTCCGGACACGATTTTCCTTTGTGCACATGTTAAAGAGAAGAGAGACACAGAAAATGAGACAGCACGTGCGAGTACTTACCTACCTACCTGCCTCAAATTTATAACCTCATCATAATCATAATGATAAACAGTATTTCACAAAAGAGATACGATATTTAGACACCTAATTTGAGTCTTATTTATTTGACCGATAGTGCGAAATCTGAAACAACGGAACTTAGATGATGAATTGCGAGATAAAATCAATGATTTACGATAGGTATATGTTACTGAAATGTGGTTCTGAGAAGAATTTTATTTCGTAAGGAAAATAAGCAACTGAAAAGATACATTAAACGAATACTGATACAAAACTTCTATATAAACAACCCTGAAAACTTTGTCAATTTAATTTGGGATTGGATAGTTCAATCAACTCAAAGCGTATAAATTATTCATGGTAATTCAGAACTTTGAAATACTTTTGTAGCAAAAACTATAAATTGTAATTAATGTATCAGGATATAAAAAGCTCACAATGTAAATTCCCTGAGTTGTTCTAGAGATAACCCATTACAAACATAATAATATATAGGTACTTACTACATTACAACATCTAACTTTATGAGTAATGGTCTTGAGTTATAAAAAAACCAATGGAAAGAGACCTTCAGTTTATCCAGAGTTTAATAAAACGACAACATTTCTTGTAATGAAAAATGATTCTCTACCTATTAACGTAAGAGAATAATTTCTGGATTTTAGTAAATATAATCTTAAAATGATAAGCAGTAGGTATTCTTATTTTAAAAGCGATGTTCTTAAATTAAGATTACTTCTTATTGTTTTCAAGAACATTTGCTATAAGACTAGAGTCTATAAGAAGAGGATTATTTACCACTTCAAGAAATATTTTTTTTCTTCAATTCCTTTTAAATAAAATACAATATTTTGTAACAAGAATGATACCGAACATCGGCTAAGTATTATTTTTTTCATTTGATTGACAACCAAACGCTAAGCGTTAAATTGAGCCATTTCAATATTCAAAAGTTACCTACATTCATGTAGCTTTTCTGATTTTTTCGAATGGCTAACGGTTTGGTTTTTCACGAAAGCTTTTGTTCAGATAAATAAAGGATTAAATTTTTTCGGTTGTGGATTTCCCGAGGCGAAATTTACAGGCTGCGATACAAACAAATACCTAAACCGAGACTTGGACTAAATATATTTCTACTTTTAGAAAAAAATCTTTTGATCCCAGCGAAATGTTCGAATATTTTCTTCAAAGTTAAACGTATAACATTAACTATTTCTTGTAATAAGTATTTTGTTATTAAGGTTTTAATTTGTGTTAAATACTTTTATTATTTTTATTCAATGTACTGCAGGGAAAGAGTACGAATGTAAGCATAGTTAAATTCAAATGCAATATATTTCTTGTTACTCCGAAACTCCTCGACTCAATTTAGTTAAAGTAACGAACAGACGGAAAGACTTAGGTAACGAGTCTTAGGTACGTGTGACATGGCAAAATATAATTATAAAAATTTCTTAAATTAATAAAAATTTGACACAAACTATCGAGAATCATGTTGTGTTTTGGTAGGTTTTCTTTTCTAATATAAACGCGAATTCCGAAGTGGTAATTCGCGCTCGACATCATTATGTAGTCATATTAAATAGTCATCTAGAATAGCTTGTTTATATAATTCACTAAATACTCGCAAATCTTAAAAATAAGTAGATCTTTCAACGCGAAATTGAATCATTAGACAGCTAGATTTTTTTATAATAACAACTAGCTTTCTAATTACTCTAGTTTATTCTAAAATAAAGAAATTAAATTAATATTTCTCATTGTATTTGACTGATAACATTGAAATTTCTCGTTGATAGATCTACTTATTTTTAAGTTTTGCGAGTATTTAGAAAATTAATCAAGCTATTCTGTAGCTTGTTTGAGTAAAATCTCATCTACAAGTCCTACGTACGTATATTTTGTTGATATTGTCTCGTCACAACTGACGTAGCACCGACACCGATCTCCTTAATCTCGCGAATTAACATTCCACGAACCTTGCTATAAAAACTGCTTTAAATTAATTAAAAGTTTGTAATTCCATAAGATTAAAGTGTCAAACATAGGGTTGTTAAGTTTAATCAAAGGGAATTTATTGCATTGTTTGTTTTGTGTCTTTGGTTTGACCTTGACTTTGATAGTGACCTTGGGTGAATTGTTATTGAAAACAAACAACGGTCTACGATTGTCCTCTTTTGTTTACAAAGTTTAACAAATATAAAAAGTATCGAAACATCCGTTTCAAAGACTCCCAATTTCAATAAAATTATATTATTTTTTCTATTGTTACCAATTTGTACCGATAACATAATAAAAATAACTTCAAAAAGCCAACACTTTTAACTCTCACCTCAAAATGTTGCAGTGTCTAAAACATGTTATTATACCAACCTCGGAATATTGCAGTAAAACTTGTTTTTATGTCAGCTATCTCCATGAAGAACCCTGGGGTTTCTCATGATTTTTCTCTTCATCAGATAAAATATATATTTGTTCCAACCGGACCAAAAAAACAACTTAAAAACTGCATTAGTTTAGCCAAGCAAACTACTGGAACAAAATAGTCTCAACAGTTCGATTGTCTCTCTGAGACGAAACCATTTGTATGAATAATAAATGTCTAAAAGTCTGATGGACGTGGCACAAATCCTGTTAACGTAACAAGTTGTAAATAAAAATATTGATGTAAAATGTTGTAAATAAGATAAATAAATAGTTAGATAATTGCTTTATTGTACATTCACATTACCAATTAGCTGAACCCCACGTGACCCAGAGCTCACTCGCACATATGTAAGGTTGTAAAGTAATGTTACCTGATTCTGTTTCATTTTAAACAATATACTATACAATATGAAAAAACCAAAAATGTAAAAAATATAGTATTTTTTACATATATGCGAATGAGCTCTGGGTCACGTGGAGTTCAGCTAATTGGTAATGTGACTGTACCATATACACTAAAAGGTAACCAACCAATTCACCCAACCAACTAGGCCAACCAACCAAATCAAATCAATCATTTAGCTACCATTAAATAGAGTAATAATAACTTCTCAACTGGCCTACAAACCCCCGAGCGGTTTCTCGCCGAAACGCTATACTGGCCAAAACCGCTCGGAGGTTTCGGGCGTATTTTGATGTTTACGTCTAATGAATGAATGTATGTCAAGGTCAAGTATAGCCAACCTATTCTGGGATATACATGAGTTGCATATAAAACCATACTATTTAATTTGGTAAGGTTATAATCGTTCAATGTCAATGTCACTTCGGTCAATTGCCTCTTATCCAGGTAGGAAACGGTCGTCTACGTTTGTATGGAGAGAGAGCCCTTCCTGGATACGATACTAACTAAATAAGATGTATTATTTTCAGAGAACGCATCCCGACAATGCATGAACGGCGTATGGAACAACTACACGAACTACGCAAACTGCACAGAGCGGATAGCGAACGTGTCGCCGACGGATGTTACTAGTCTCATATACCTAGCGGGCTATTCGCTCAGTCTTGCCGTACTATCGCTCGCTGTATTCGTATTTTTGTATTTTAAGTAAGTACCTAAAGATATTTTAACTCTACTTCGGCTTTATACAGGGTTATTCGAAATTATACTAACAAGCCTTAAAGGCTACTTCTGTGCACCTAAACAAACAACTTTTGTTCTACGACTTTTGGAAGTTCGAATATTTTTTCGAAAATTTTGCTTTCAAAAAAATCAGCTGTTCCTTACACGGAAAGGTCATTAACCTTAAAATTTTACTTATTTTTGAAGTTATACTTCTTTAGGCGCGTTATGAAAAAATGATGAGAGTGAAATTTTACAAAAGCGTCACACAAAATTCTCACCATGAAGTTGTCCGCAAACCGCAAACCATGTTGAAGTTGTCCGCAAACCGCAAGATGACAGCTGCCATCTGCGGTACTACTACTACATAATTATTTTAATGTAATTAATTATTTATATTTGTCGGACGAGTATTTTGTCGGACGAGTTTTTTGTCGGACGAGTTTTTCGTCGGACGAGTTTTTTGTCGGACGAGTTTTTTTTGTCGGACGAGTTTTTTGTCGGACGAGTTTTTTGTCGGACGAGTTTTTTGCCGGACGAGTTTTTTTAAGTTTCATCTACTGTTCTTTGTCTGAATGACCTTTGTTTTAAAAAATCTGCTGTTTTTCGAATTTATATAACCTCAAATTTAAAAAAAAAAAATTTTAATTTCCAAATGTCGTAGAACAAAAGTTGTTTGTTTAGGTTCATAGAAGTAGCCCTCAACGGCTTGCTAGTATTTTAATTTCCAATAACCCTGTATGTGTGTAAAAAGGTGAGCATAGACTAGAGCATTTACTTGTAACAGAACATTCGCTGTATTCGAAACACACTTTGTACAGGACACTTAATGTTTTATGTTACACTAGCTGCGCCCCGCGGTTTTACCCGCGTAAGTTCCCGTCAGAAAATCGGGATTAAAAGTATAGCCTATGTGTTAATCCAGGGCTCCAGTTATCTAGATACCGAGTTTCATCGCAATCGGTCCAGTAGTTTTTGCGTGAAGGAGTAACAAACACATACAAACTTTCACATTTATAATATTAGTAGGATAACATTGAAATGCTCAAGGAAATGCTGTAGTCTATACTCACCTTATTTATAGATATAGTGACAGTGTATATTGTTCCTTTCGTTGCCTCGGACAAATATATTTATTTTTCTTTCCTATCTTGTACTAATTTTCACCTTTAGGGTTTGAATTTCACAAAATTATTTCTAAGCGAATGCCTACATCATAATTGCTATCTGTAATCTGTACACCAAATTTTGCTCGATTCGTTCATCGGCTTGGGTTGTGTCTTGATACATCAGTCAGTCAGTCAGTCAGTAAGGATTTCGAATTTTATGAATAGGTATGTAACATAAAGAATATTTTTAACTGACTTCAAAAAAGGAGGAGGTTCTTAATTCGTCTGAATGTTGTTTTTTTTTATGTATGTTACGCGATCATTCGAAGACGGCTCAACCGATTGAGATGATTTAGATTATTTTTCACTTTTAAGTTTTTTTTAGTTTTTGTTTCAGGTTTTTTTATTTCTCAAATCTCATGTGATAGTGAGAATTCAAAAAGTTTATTATTTAATTTCATACTCATAAAAGCGACTGCACTGAAACTAGTTCTGGCGAGTATTTAATTCTGAACTTTTGCTGCGTAATTTTCAGTTAAAACCTTTAAACAGACAATTTTAGTAGGTACACACCACGGCTTTCAATATATTTAAAATTGAAATGGAACTATTACATGGACATTAAATATTAACTAAATCACTACATATTATAAAACAAAGTCGCTTTCTCTGTCCCTATATCCCTTTGTATGCTTAAATCTTTAAAACTACGCAACGGATTTTGATGCGGTTTCTTAAAAGAGATAGAGTGATTCAAGAGGAAGGTTTATATGTATAACACATGCATAATATAGCCGTGCGAAGCCGGAGCGGGTCGCTAGTAAAGAGATATGTATAGAAAAATAAAGGACAACCTCATAGCTAAAATTGTAAATGTATTTTAAAATTCTATATTAACTTTTCATGGCTAAAAGGTAACTATTCCTTAGATACCAACGGAAAGAAATGAAGCAAAGTAGGGACATAATGATTGATCAAAGACATTGTTAAAATTAACACCGTCACAAAAACCTTTCGTCAAAATATTGATGCGTGTTCCGCACCTAATGACAAGCAATCTCTCAAGTCAGCACCTAATGACTTTGACCCGCATCATGACTTAGGCACCGATTATGACGCCATAGAAAAATATCTATTGATAGAAAATTCAAACTGACTGACTGACTGATACATCAACGCACAGCTGAAACCAATTAATGGATCACATATCGTCTTTTGTTTCCATTTTAATCGTCTTTTACTTTGACCAAAGGCCAATTCTCGTAAATAACATTGTATTTCATTTCAATATCATTCCGATTGCAAAAGATACCCTTAAAGTCGGTTTTTTTGTACAAAAAGCTATCTTTGAGGTATTTTGAGCTACTTCGGTGGTATTATTCAATCAAGATGATATCGAAATGTTTTTCAAAAGTCGTAGAACAAAAGTTGTTCGCCTAGACGTCTAAAACAACCTCCTTTAGTATTAAAACCCCTTCGCTGAAACAAATTGTATGATTAGTATTTTTTTTTTGAAGTTATACTTCTTTAGGCGCGTTATGAAAAAATGATGAGAGAGAAATTTTACAAAAGCGTCACACAAAATTCTCACGTCACACAAAATTCTCACGTCACACAAAATTCTCACGTCGGACGAGTTTTTTGCCGGACGAGTTTTTTGTCGGACTAGTTTTTTGTCGGACGAATTTTTTGTCGGACGAGTATTTTGTCGTACGAGTTTTTTGCCGGACGAGTTTTTTGTCGGACGAGTTTTTTGTCGGACGAGTTTTTTGTCGGACGAGTTTTTTGTCGGACGAGTATTTTGTCGGACGAGTTTTTTTTTTTTTTTACATAAGTACACGCACCCATTTTTTTTTTTTTTTTTACTTAATGCACTTAATAAATACTAGCTTTATTCATACAGTAACACCCAGACCAGTAATATACATAAATATTTGTTTGAGG
Organism: Idaea aversata; assembly: GCA_907269075.1. Taxonomy (NCBI): domain Eukaryota; kingdom Metazoa; phylum Arthropoda; class Insecta; order Lepidoptera; family Geometridae; genus Idaea; species Idaea aversata. Next base: position 7,408,454 of record OU026101.1, read on the forward strand.
TGGGAATTGAACCCGCACAACCTTCTGCGTCGCAGGCAGGTGTATATCATATTCGTCTTATTTATCTCTAAAACACCAGAATTGGTCCCTTAAAGGCCGTCTAAATGAGTAGACATTTACCGAAATGTTATTACAGCGATTCATGAATAATATTCATATTTTATCGAACGATCATCCATTTGAGAAATAACCGTGACGTGACTGTTTCAAACATGTTTGCATTGCCCCCGTTCGATTTATTGGAAATATGCTGGTAACATTTTAAAACCAAAATGTATTGAAATGATAGTTTGAATTTCGTTACAGTTTTTATACGAATCGAGTGACCGATATGTTTGTATATCTTTTGCAAAAGAAATTATTTTTTCTGAATCTTTTTTTTCCCCTTTATCTATCTTCTAACATATATTTATACGAATCGAGTGACCGATATGTTTGAATATCTTTTGCAACAGAAATTCTTTTTTCTGAATCTTTTTTTACTTTTTTCCCTTCATCTATCTTCTAACATATAAAATGGTTTGTCCTGAATGACTGACTGAAGGATTAACGCACAACGTAAGCCGCTGATCGTAGAGACCTGAAACTTGGAGGGTGTGTTCTTTGTAAGCATCCGATAATAAAGGATTTTCCGAAATTCTACTCCCTACGGTGTGAAAAAGGGGGGCAAATTTTGTATGTGTATGTCTATTTTTCATAGTCTTTTAGAGCGTTTTATTCAAAACAACATGAATTTGAAACGTACATCAGCTGTGTGGTCACCCTAATACCGACCTGTCTCGAACACAAATCGTTGACACCCTGTTGACAATACTGATGCGACAAACAGCTCTTCAAAGGGTGGTTTCGTACCGAACCTCTGAACAAGATATTGTCCGATGAATATTCAAGTATTAACCTTGTGCGTGCAAACATGTATTCTTTGTTATCCTTATTATCAGACGGATGCTTTACGGATCTCCATAGAAAGTTGGACTTTTCTGTCTCAACATTTCATGATGGGCTTTGTAGATCTTTTTTGTCGTAGTATTTTCTCTTTCTCAATATTTGATGATGGGCTTTCTAGATCTTCTTTTGTAGTCGTTTCTTCTCTGTCTCAATATTTCATGATGGGCTTTCTAGATATTTTTTGTCGTAGTATTTTCTCTTTCTCAATATTTTATGATGGGCTTTCTAGATCTTCTTTTGTAGTAGTTTCTTCTCTGTCTCAATATTTCATGATGGGCTTTCTAGATCTTTTTTGTCGTAGTATTTTCTCTTTCTCAATATTTTATGATGGGCTTTCTAGATCTTCTTTTGTAGTACTTTCTTCTCTTTCTCAATATTTTATGATGGTCTTTATATATCTTTTTTGTCGTAGTATTTTCTCTGTCTCAACATTTCATGACGGGCTTTCTAGATATTCTTTGTCGTAATATTTTCTAAGATTTTCGCGACTTTACTAATAATCAAACTATTTTAACGGACGTTAGCGCACTTATTTTGCTGCAGGCTGGGGTGAAATTAGTGTTACAAAATTATTTGAAATGTTGTTAAACCACCTTCCAATGCAAAAATTAAATTACATATTAACCAAATACCTTCCAATTAAAAGAAATTAAAACGTTTCTTATATACGCAGAATTGGCTAACGATGTCCAGGTCTTACAGCTGTTGTTTACTGGGCTTTTATGACCTGACCAAAAAAAATACTAGTTCTCGAACTGGTGGTACTTTCCAACCATCTTCTGAACGCAAAGGTTCAATGATAGAGGCATTGCCACGCTGAATGGCGATGGCTCAGACTAAAAGAACTAATGTAGTCTGAGGGCGATGGCTAACCTCTACGCCAGAAACGAGCCAAGCGGGAATCACCCCCATTACCCTTTAATCCTATCGCCTAACTTTTTGAAATTATGAATTTATTTTTCTTTTCTCGTCTATTTTATGACGTTTCCAATGTTGTACGACTTGCAAAAAAACGTAGGGTCCCGAACGTCCCGTTATCTGAACAATCATTTCAGCGCAGACCCTTTTATACGTTATTTATTATGGGTTATTAATTTTTCCCCAGCCAGCCTTTAGTGTAAAATCACCTTTATCATTGGCAACAAAACCGCATTCGCACGGTTTACAAACGAAAGCCTTGTCAAGTTGTCAGGAATAAATCCTCGAATGAAGAATTAATTGTGAGGGTTAATATAGACCTTCATTACAACCATGTGGGGTTAATACGATATAAGTGGGGTATCTTTTGATGTGTAATTAATTTTCAACCTGTGAAGAAACTCGAATATTCAGACTTCAGCCCATAGTTAAAACACTAATATTATAAAGAGGAAAGATTTTTTTTGTTTTTTATGTTTGAACGAATACGGCTCCAAAACTTCAGGACCGATTTTGATAAAACTTAGCATGAGGATACATTGATTCATTGTAAATAACATAGGCTACTTTTTATCCCGATATTCTAACGAGATCGGGAGTTACACGGGTGAAACCGCGGAGCTCTGCTAGTTAATTTATTTGAAACAGATGAACAATTGTGTAGTTTTTTGTTTGTGTTTAAAAATGAAGATCGACCGTTTAGTAAATAAAAATAATGAAAAAATATTGTACAACACTGCACACAGCGCCATTTAGCCCCAAGCTAAGCTACTAGGCTTGAGTTATGGTGACCAGACAACGGATAAAATTTTGTACCTTTATATTACATAACCACCAACATCCAGACCAGAATAAAATATCTGTAAGTGCATAAATATTGATTAAAGGCTAGAATCAAACCCGCAACCTTCTGCATCGCAGGCGTGAATTCACCCACTGCGCTATTAGTCGGACAAAAACCTGCTAAACCTCTGACACGAAAAGAAGTGGCTGTAGACTACGAAAATAAGCATAGATATTTTGTTCTTTTTTCAAACTTTCGTTATCCAAAATCACTAACAATTTGAACAAAATCAAAGCGACAAAAATTTCTTAATGACAAAAGTTAAATCAAGAAATGTATTTTAAAAATACTTGCCTTTCATTCCTCAATAACAGAAACCCAAGTTTAATGAAGACATTCGGTTTCCTCTTACTTAAGTATCTATATAGGTACAAAAAATGTAATTTTGTTATTGATTTGGGTAAATTACAGGAAGAGAATACTTACCTACATAATATGTTCCCGTCAAAAACATAATATTTCTGCCATGTTTTTGTTAGCTCATTATCTTACTATACATTATTACGTAAGCTTTAAATCGGCTAGATATCAAAATGTTTAAAAAGCAAAATGGCTAAATTGTAACATCTTCTAACTATTATACTACAGATCAAAACACAGATTGTTCTTTTTTTATCTCTTAGTACTAACTTGAAAATTAGGTTATACTTGCAATTTTTAACTCCTACCATTAGCTTTGTTTTACTTTGTCTACCTTGCTGGGTAGCGTCTGGAAGATAAATAAAAAAGTTACAGTCTTTATTCCAATTATAAAATCTCATTTTATTTCTGTGGTACCTACTGTAATTTGTATTTCTGTCTGTTTTTACTTGTTACGAAGAAAGAGTACCGGCTCTCTCTCCATACAAACGTAGTCGACTGTTTCCTCCATGGATAATGGTGTCATTATCATTATTATAAAATATTTGTGCTAGTGTTAGCACAAATATTTTTGTTGCATAAAACCTATAACTGCCATGACTATTATATGCTCCCATGCCTTGGTTTTTTTTTCATTTTCTAATTATCATAGAACGTAAGAGTTAAAAAAACAAATCACTACACAGTATAAAACAAAGTCACTTTCTCTGTCCCTATATCCTTATGTATGCTTAAATCTTTAAAACTACGCAACGGATTTTGATACGGTTTTTTTAATAGATAGAGTGATTCAAGAGGAAGGTTTATATGTATAATAGATTCATAATATAGCCGTGCGAAGCCGGAGCGGGTCGCTAGTTATATATAAAAAAATAAGACATAGGGGCATAGTCATGGCAGTTATAAGTTTTATGCAACAAAAATATTTGCTATAGTGTCATTATCTAATAAGTAGAGTGATATTTTTGTGCAAAAGTTGGCTGTCTGGTAAAGAATTTTGATTTTCATTAGAAGGAAGAATCCTTGTAGGAGACACATCACATGTAGGAGGATATTGTCTAAAAGGTGCGCAAACAACTCCACGGGATTTGACCTATACCTTGAAAGAACTCAATTATTCGAAGCGAATGGTCAATAAAAGACATGATTGGTTTGGAACCCCTTTACCCAATCGCGATTGGTATATTTTATCACTATTCGCTCAATAAAGTCAACTTTTTAGTTTTTTCTTCCGTTCCAATGTAATTATTTTAACGAAAATTCAATTTACTGTAGGTGTGTCAATTATTAGTCATCATATCTCTTTTACTGTATCATTTTGTAAAGAATTGGCTATTCACTATCTAATCTTGGCGTCCACATCACAGGCAATAGGTATGATGAATTTCCATTTACCTATTTTAAAATTATCAATCTTTATATAACGTCTTTGATAAGATATTACTTATTCTGAATGACCAACCCAAAATCACAATAACTTATGAAACCTACCTACATACCTACCTACATACCTACCTCCTTCCTATATACCTTCTTGCTTAAAACTCGCTACAAAGAAATGCATAATCAGGCAACAAAAGTGCAGACTCAAGCAGGACTTTAGAGCCTGGCTTTAGTGAAAAAGTTCTAATTTTTTTTTCTAAAAATCGTCATTATTATTAAAGTTATCGTTAATTTTACAAGATTACGAATTGAATTTATAAATGTCAATAAAAATGGTTACAAAGTAAAATTATTAAAACTTTAAATTATTTTCAATGTCAATTTCATTAGGTACTTGCGAATTAATGTTAAATATGAAATAGTCAAACAATAATTTAGTAGGTATATAATTTATAATGAGAAGTCATTTAAAAACTCCTGAACAGAGTAATAAGTCTTATTTACTAGCAGGCTGTGCAGTTTGGTTTTGAAAATCATCAAGTTATCTTCAATTCTAATATTTTTGGGTAGTTTATTATATAATTCAGGAGCCATTACAAATATGCTTTTATGAAACAATGCTGTCCTGCATCGTACCGAATGAAGAGTGTCATTTCTGCGCTGGCTAGTCACTTCCGAAAACCTGTGCATATTACGCTTGACAAAACAAGTAGCTTCGAAGATATACAACGATGGTACTGTGAGTAAGCCTAGACTTTTAAATTAATTAATGTTTCATTTGTTTCAGGGATCTCCGATGTTTAAGAAATACAATTCACACAAATCTTATGTCTACGTATATTTTATCTGCTTGTAGTTGGATTTTAAATTTAGCTTTACAAGTAAGTACCAATTTATTACACATTCACATAATCTATCACAAATAAGGATAACTCATCCTTCATTTCATGTACATTATTTTCATTATTAAGTTTATTCAATAAAGACTTAAGAAAAAGGACTAAATAATTAAGCCTGGAAATGTTAATAAAAAGTAAAAAATAAATAAGAAAAACTTTTATAAAGCCTCAAAAACAGTGTGCCTAACTTTTAATTAATAATTAACAAGTCTACTTTAGTTTAAATAAATTCAAACTTTTTTCTGTTACTTTTCGCAGTCTGTTTTAAACAAGTATTTAAGTAGGGAGACCGGTTTTAACTAAACGGTTCTTTAATACTTTGCTGCTTGATCATAATTTGAAGTTAGTAAGTCATTTATTTTTAATAACTTGAAAGCCCTAACAAGTGACATGAATTTAGATTTAAAATTTTAAACGATTGTCGCTATTAAACGATTTTTAAGTACTTACATATAATTCCTTTTTAATTGATATAGGATACACTGTCATAGTAATTTTCACTATTAAAGTTATTTAAAACGGAATATGTTCTATGTTTTTTGTTTTATTTTGTATAACTTGATATTTTGATGTTGTTTCAAACACTAATTTCAACTTTTAATTGATTTTTTACAAATAATAGATAATAATGTATAGATCAATATTTTCGATCTGTTTTTTTTTAAGCTTTCCTCTTTAGAACGTTAAATAACGTTAATCTATAATTTAAAGGAAGATTCAGTCTGAATTACTCTGATATAGATTATAATATTCTTGTCACGCTTAAGCTTACATAGGCACATTAATCATAACATAATTACATAGTAAATTAACATGATGAAATCTGCCTACAAAGTAACACAATACGTTACATATTAATTCTCTCAAAGCGCTGCAGTAATATGGTTTATCTATATAATGTGTAACATTGTGAGGCTTCCCGTTTGATTCAATCGTACAATTCAATAAGCTGACTGTTTCATCGTGATATTGCTTTAATCTTTAACTAGTTTCCGAAGTTATTCTTAGATACAAAGTATAGAGTTTGAAAGCTATTAGAATGATCATTAATATCCTTTTAACAAGGTTACGAGATCAGATTTTGTCAATAAATATGTACAGGATGTATTTTTAATGAGTCTTCAGGATCATTTTCTAAATAACAGACAGAGAAAAATGCTAAAAGGAGTCAAGTGCCCTATTTTGACAAAAATTAAAACTTAATCATTAGTTTTTTTTGAATAGTCATTACCAAGCATCAAAGAATCAAACCTGTTAATTATGCAACAAATAATTTATGTCCAGTGTTGCCGACAGAGACAAATTCCTGGAAAAACATAGTATGATAAGTAAAAGTAATATCTCAGTTTTGTAATCTTTCAGCATTTTTGACTATGTAACATAATTGTATTAGTATTCATAATTATGTAAATAGTTTATGTTTATCACTTATTACAAGTAATGTTTATTTACTATAATATCCTGCCTGAGTAAACTCACAAACTACCATGAAAGCTAAATCAGTTCTTTTCTACCAAAGATTGCTTGGAATAAATCGCTTTCAGCGATAAGGCCGCCCATTTTTGCAACTTATACTTACTTTATAGTTATTACTTTACTTGTACTTGTGTCCTATATTCCTTCCTGTGATGTACAAATAAATTAATATATCTATCTTTAGAAAATAGCCTGAAAGCCCATCTTAAAAATTCACCCTGTATATGCAAAGTATAAAATTATTCATCAAGAAAGTATACCAATTTTTTCCCGACAGACTTTTCCTATCTACTACTGTCAATAGCCCATACCATTCGCTTTTGTGAACTGCTCGTTTCGTCAATTCTTTTCAAAATAACAAAAACAGTAAAGGAGTGTTTTTATCTTAATTTGCACTTTTAATAATTATTTTTGCACATAAATTAATCGAGGTGTTCATTGTAGGTTCTACTGTTGTTTCAGAACTGGTCAGATGAAGCTCAACAAGATCAAACCTCTTGTATGATCTTAGTTATATGCATGCATTATTTTTATTTAACCAATTTTTTTTGGATGCTTGTTGAAGGTAAGTCTATACAAACTACATAGAATTAATTTAATACGACCGTTTGTGTGGTTATGTCACAATTGTTTGTTCAACATAATATTAAAAACTTTTGTTTTTCTGTTTGTCTTTTGTTTAGAGTAGCATTAACTTTGACATTTTATGGTTTTTTATTGTTAGTATAATTTAAAAATTGCCTTTAACTAGTTTAATTTATTATTTTAATTTTATTTTAATTTTTTATTTTTTTATTTAATTCTGTTTTCAGGTCTATATCTTTATATGCTAGTCGTCGAAACCTTCACAGCAGAAAATATTAAGTTAAAAGTCTACACGACTATCGGTTGGGGTAAGTTTGACACATTTCTTTGTTTCTTCCCTCTTCGCGGTCAAACCTCGGAACCGATTTGGATGAAAATCGGCACAGTAGTAGTTAAAGGGATGAAGAAGGACATAACATACTTTTAATTCCGAAATCCTTGTGAGATCTGGACTTACGCGGGTGAAGGGCCCAGATATTGTAAATCAAAGTCTCTAAGTAGTTTACTATGTATAGAAGACTAGCTGCGCCCTGCGGTTTCACCCGCGTAAGTCCCGATCCCGTGGGAATATCAAAATAAAAAGTAGCCTATAGCCTTCCTAGGTAAATGGACTATCCAACACAAAAAGAATTTTTCAATTCGAACCAGTTCCTGAGATTAGCGCGTTCAAACAAACAAACAAACAAACTCTTTAGCTTTATATTAGTATAGTATAGATTGATTATTGCCCGGTTTAATATTAATGTTTGTCTCTTTTATGATAAAGACAGTTTTTTCTGTCTAATATATTGAATCCTATGTTTGTTTTTATAGGTGCCCCAGCAGTGTTCATCACAATATGGGTAATATCCAGATGTTTCGTCACCGTAGGTCCAGCTACGGGACCGGATGGAGTAAGTTTAAATTTTCATAAACTAAATATTGTTATTAGGATTATTTTTATACATATATACCCGGCTAATTTAAAATTGTTAGTTCAGGCTATCAGATAAGAATTTTTTAGGTTTTGTAGTTGAAAATGAACCGATTTTCCATAAATCATTGGTTTCTGACTTTGAATATTATTTTTTTAGAATTTTTAAGACGTTTGTAAGTGGTCAAATGTATTTAGGATAACGACAATATGAGTTCAATAGGCGATTATGAAAAAAATATATATTAATATTACTTGAAGAAAACCGCAGGACACCAACTAGTAGGTGGTAGTTGGTAAACCATTCAAATACCTAAAGATTTATTGGAATTTTTGGGAGTACGTATTATATTAAAAATTTAATATCATTACGTATCCCAACTATTCTACCTGGCCCAATATTTACAAGGCGATCCTTTGAGACCGGCAGCCCTTAAATTGTGAGCGGCAAACATACCTTTACTTCAATTCCGACATAACATGCACAAAGTCTACCCAACTGTTGCTCAAATATTTATTTGAATGAAACTCTCTCTTGTTAGTAATATGCCTTTAATATTCAATCTTTTGTGATTATATTTTCTTTTGAAAACACTTTGAAAAGAAGGTCATATATTTTTGTATATATAGCTATCCGCCTTTTTTAAGCTAATACCTAACCTAGAATTATACACATTATCCATTCTTCATGAATCAATCAGTTTTTAAAATAGCGTTCAGACGTACAGTCGGCTGCATAATTGCAGCCCCCGGTAGAGTTCAAAAATTACTATTATTGGCAAGTTTTCATTATAATATTTTTGTTTGATAAAATCATGAGTTGGAAGACTTTAAACTTCAACTAAAGCAGGTTTCTAGAATGTTGCTTGTGTTGAAAACATTCTTATCGTTTTGGAGCTCTACGGTGGGTCTGCAATTATGCAGTCGACCGTACATATGCATCAAGGGGTTGTTCTATAAATAAATAAAGAATAGATAGATAAAAATACTTCTAACTTTAAACAAACTAAACTAATATATTTATTATTGAGTTAAACACGCCCACTGGCGTGGCTGCTTTTTTTTAACTTGATCTACTTTACGAGTAATAAATAAGCCAGTAGTTGTTAAGCTAAAGTTCTTTCATAAACTTTCAACATAATACCTCGCTTCGTCGAAGTGAACGTGTAATCTCATTATAAATTCTCAAGTAAAAAGTTATCGCATACTTAAGTACCTTAGATTGAGTTAAATTAATGCACAACCTCGATGCAAATTGTGCAGGAATTTTCTATTATGAACGAAGCGAACAAAGTTAATGAATCAATGTATTAGCTTCGCCGAATAAAAACACTGCGATGCATAGCATGAATTAATTTCTCCCAGGGCAGCTATTTTAGTTTTGTAGGTAAATGAGTTTTAACAAGCTTTGTTTGAGCCTTCAAAAAACCCATCATATTCAGTAGGTACAAGTTTTTCCCCGCAACTTCGTTCGCGTAGGGTTTGAACTTTCGAAAACCCTCGCTAGCGGATTCATACGTATCTGTATGAGAAATCTTAGCCGAATTCGTTCCTTGGTTTGAGCTGTGCCTTGATATATTATTCAGTCTTTAATTATTCGCACGTCATATTTTATTTAACGATTTAACATTTCGAAATTAAAGGAATATAACGATACAGTACTAGTCAGTTACTGGTTTCCAAAGATCGCCTTTCCTAAGTAATTGTTGTAGGTATATTTTTTATGTTAATTTATTTTTATTCTGTAGTTGGCGATGTCTGGGGAGACGAAGATGTGCCTTTGGATGCATGAACACCAAGTAGACTGGATACACAAAGCGCCTGCTTTAGCGGGACTGGCGCTTAATCTCTTCTTCCTTATTAGGATTATGTGGGTAAGTTTGAAAACCTTCAAAGCGTAAATAAACAAGTCAAAAAATACCTACAAAAGAAGAATAACATGAAAACTGTAAGAAATAAAATACAGAAATTACTCGATCTAGAAGTATGAAATTTTACAAAGAGATTCCCAAAGGCAAAGTCTACACGGATGAAACCTCACAGAAGCTTAAAGGATATTACACACACTACTACTAAAGCCACAACGTATGTTTAGAACTCTAAATACCATAGATATTGCTAACTTCAAGTTATTAACGCGCCATTTAGGAGTTTTACTTAAGTATTCCTACTTTCTATTTTATAAACCAACTACCTGTAGCTGACGCCAGCGGCGTTCTAGTTAATTTTCTGTTTCATTTAGAAAGAATGTCTTGTAATTCTCTTTTAAAATTCCTGTTTAATTAAGTAGGTAAAACTTGGGAAACTTTTTCAGAGCAATTTACTATTAAAAATGATGTTGAAAGTAATAATAGTAATAAGTGTTTTATCGAACGAAACGAAAAAAGAATCTCAAGCTACTTAGTAATGCCGGCCAAGGCGCAGTCCATGGCTTTTTTGTTGAAATTACCTTATTTATTTTTACGCCTCACATTTGTCTTTGTTCGAATAAAAACAGTGAATAGGTACCCAATGTTTAATCCCTATTTTAGCGTCGTTGTTAAAAGAAAAGACAATAGACACAAAAATCTTTGACGACAGATGGTCGACAAAGAAAATATTTAATTGCTCTCCTTATATTTTTACCATCAGTAAGTAGGTAAGTATATTGGATTTTATTTTTACATAGAACTGAATTAATTTTGATGGAAATTTCTATAAGCTTTAATGAATGGTTTTCATTAATTTTTCTGTGCTCACATTTTCCTGTCACATTATGTAGGCAGATATGTAAATTGTCAATGATTTTATATTAATTGAAGCTTTGAAATTAAATAAAATTATGTGCCTACCTACATCTTCTATTTAATGGCTAATAGTTATATCTACTCGACAAAATCTCAGATATTTCCCAAAATATTCGAATTTCCAAGAAACACAATAGATATTATTTTGTCTCAATTTAGCGTATATTTCAAAGCTCGTATCAAATTGTGTAAACTCATTACACATTAATTACTTCTCGTGAAGTTGCTTCAAACAAGTGTGTTACTTTGCCTTGAATTCGACAAGTTACGAGAAGGATAAATAACAATGTGTAGTGCTTGCTTATTCTTAAGACGACTTTAGACTTAGTATGGCTTTAGGCATAGTGTGAGTTTTTGCGATTTTAATTATTAATGTCGTCGATAAATCCCGAGCAGATTCATAGGGAATTCCACATCATAAAAAATGTGGGCTAGTGCACTAGTCCCTACCAACGTATCCCCTGGGGGGTAAGAATGGATTGTTTTTCCACCTATCTATACTGGGAGAGATACTTGGAAATTAGCTTCCGGTTATCGCTACCAAATGGTTTTTATTGACAAGTAAATTGGGGTCATTTTGCACTGTAATATTATGAATTATACAGATTACGGATTATACTTAGACCAGATAGAGATATGAATATAAATAATAAATAAATAAATATTGCGGGACATTCCACACATCGCCATCTAGCCCCAAGCTAAGTAACTACACTTGTGTTATGGGTGCTAGACAACAGTCTTCTGTAAATATATACTTATAATATATAGAAACAACCAGACCACAGACAAATATCTAAGCATAAATACTTTTCTGAGGCGGGAATCGAACCCGCAACCCTGTGTTTGGCAGTCCGGCATGGTGACCATTGTGCAAACGTGGGTCGTCGAATACTACTTATATACTTTTCTTTAACAAATAAAATATCTTTAAAAAATATTGATCATATAACACCCTCTTTTTATACTACAGGTACTCATAACGAAGCTACGTTCAGCGAACACATTAGAAACGGAACAATATAGAAAAGCTACGAAGGCTCTACTCGTGTTGATACCACTGCTGGGCATCACAAACCTACTAGTGCTATGCGGGCCGAGCGATGACTCGTGGTTTGCACACGCGTTCGACTACACTAGAGCACTGATGCTATCTACACAGGTCAGTGCAAAATTTTGATAATTAAATGTAGTAGATTAAATTTAGGATAAGCTCTCTAAATTCAAATTCAAATTTGGATTGGATGGGGCAAAGTTCTAACCTATTGTATTATACAATAGGTTAGAACATCATATACAATAAGTTAGAACATCATGTGTTTTAATTACTGTAGGGTCTTTGTCTATAGTTATAACTAGCTTTTGCCCGCAACTTCGTCCGCGTAGAAGTCGAAAATGGACCAAGGAATGGCGTGGTCACGCTTTTTTACACAAAACAGAAAGTAAATTCTCAATTACAAATAAATAAATATTGCAGGACATTCCAAACATCGCCATCTAACCCCAAGTTAAGTAATTAGACTTGTGTATGTATGCTAGACAACGGATATACTACTTTTATACTTTTCTTTTGTAAATATATACTTATAATACATAGAAACAACCAGACCACAGACAAGTAAGACTAAGCATAAATACTTGTCTGAGGCGGGAATCGAACCCGCAACCCTGTGTTTGGCAGTCCGGCATGGTGACCATTATGCCAACTGGGTCTTCAAAAAGTTTATACAAACATTAGCAAAAACTTACCTTTACAGGCATCTAAATATCCGGTAAGCCGTTCTGAAATCGGCTTAAGTCAACCTCCATGCCGTCACTTAACCTCACCCGCTAAATACTGACTTCAAAGAAACTTCCTTTTGACGAGAGTTTACCTTTAGAACAATCAGACAAACCTGTTTCAAGTTCGTTGTATCAAAAGTAATGAACTTTGAAACAAGGAGATATGCAGTGAGTAGGACTTTCAAAGTAAACGGGGTGTCTACGTAAACAGTTTCAACTTAAATTATATATTAAAAAACTTTTAATGGATAATATCTTGGTAAATCTTAATACGTGCTTAGAACGTTGTAAACAGAGCGTGATTTTCATTTATAAATTACTAGCGACCCGCTCCGGCTTCGCACCGCTATACATGTACATGTACATATATAGTACTAGCTGCCCTACGCGGTTTCACCCGCGTAACTCCCGATCCCGTGGGAATATCGGGATGTAAGCTATCCTATCTCTCAAGTTGGATCGAACTGCACATGGTGTGCGAATTTTATTATAATCGGTTAAGTGGTTTAGGAGTCCATTGAGGACAAACAGTGTGACACGAGATTTATATATATTAAGATTATGCATGTATTATACAAATAAACCTTCCTTTTGAATCACTCTATCTATAAAAAAAACCGCATCAAAATCCGTTGCGTAGTTTTAAAGATTTAAGCACACATAGGGATATAGGGACATAGGGACAAAAAAAAGCGACTTTGTTTTATACTATGTAGTGATGTAGTGACTATGTAGTGATTAAAAAACTAAAGAGGAACTTAATTCAGACGAAATAATTATTGGAACAAAGTTTTTTAGCACGGGTTAGCAAAAAAATATGTGACGCGTTACGAAAACATGAAACAAAAAACCTTGAGAGAAACTAATCAAATAAAATCTCAACTTAAATGAAAAATAAAAAAGAAATATGGTAAAGAGATTTCATTCAAAACCCGTTCATTTTTTTATTCATATTTTAAAATATCTTCATAATATCAACTATTATTATTATTTTTTGCATTTTTTTGTTCCTAAGAACAATTATTGTTACCTACTGTGAACCACCAACTATTTGAAATAATATTATTTTGATAGAAACATTTCTTGGCATAATAAGTAAGCTTTTGTAATCGTTAACCCTCTAAGCAAACTGAGATAACAGAATTCCTCGAATCAAAACCTAGCCAAACAGCTCCATTAACATTTCAGTACGTTAAACGGTGAAACATTTACCGAAATTAACATAATCGCAAACCGTACTTACTGAGTCTTATGAACCTATTCACAATAGAGCATAAAATGCGACGACGACTATAAACCATTTTGAAAACGATTCAATAAGATTCTATCGGCTAAACCTTATGTTCAAAAACACCTTAGATCCGATTGGTTTAACGGTGATGCTATTTTATTTAAAATCTGAATAAATATGGTTCCTTCTAATCAGCTTTTAAATAAAAGTACCAAACTTGGCTCGCTTATTTCACGTTTTTTTAACCTCGCCTCTGCATACTAAATTTCATGAAAATCGTTGGAGCCATTTCCAAGATCCTGATTACACATATACAGGGTTATTGGAAATTAATTGACACGGCGTTAAGGGCTTCTTCTGTGCACCTTAACAAACAACTTTTGTTCTACGACTTTTGTCGAAACTTAATACATATCCCAAAAAAAATATTTAAGTGTTTCTCGTACTGTCTGGTAATTTTCTATGTCTATGCGGCAAGTGCGCGCGCGCGATCGGCACCATACCTACTATGATTGATTCTGTGACGTAGACGTAGGGTTGAGTATTATTTGAACTGTTGGATTTAATTTTTTATTTTTGTATGGAATATTTTTATAATGAATTTCCAAAAGTCGTAGAACAAAAGTTGATCGTTAAGGTGCACAGAAGAAGCCCTTAACGCCGTGTCAATTAGTTTCCAATAACCCTGTATATACAAGAATTTCTCGTTTAAATAAATTAGATAATAGCATATTAAATTATAGACCACACAATGAGGAAGACGCCTACTTTTTATCAAAAGTTGTTACATCTATTGCATCTAATATCTATAACTGTTTATTTGGTGGTCTTTGAGTCAAGTTCAAGTAAAAATGCTACTTTTAAAACCGCATCGCTTACCATCGTGTAAAATAGTGGTCAAACGCTTACCTATTAATCATTAAAAACTACTGTACAATGGTAGCTCAAATACAGCTAAAAGTCGTCGTAGCATAAATATCGCTTGACATGATTGTGTTTCTATCCTATTCGTAAAGCAGTACTTTAAATGAAAATAGAGGTAAATTCTCTCGCGAACTTTCGGTGTTTTTATTTTACATAAAAGTAAATCGTCGCAGTCGTATTTATATTTCCTTATCTACAGTGCCAGTAATCCAACTGGTACCTACTATTATTCATTCTCTGCGTTTACCGAAATCCCTTTTCGGAGGTTTTATACATTTTATATCAGAACGTGAGTACGGATTTGAACATAAGAACATTTTTCAAGATCCTCTATTTTGTGTTTACCCTTATCTGTAATCTACAAACAGATTGTTCTAAAAAAATGATAAAGAGCCTTTTTATCATACCTATTTATAAATACCTACTATAGTACCATTGTTTTAGGGCCGTTTGTATCACATGTTCATTATAATATCTAACAACATAACTTAACCATTTTATTTTTCTTTTCGGAGTCATCTTATTTTCCTGCCTTTTTTGCCTGCCTATTTGCCTATTTTCCTTGGTCACTGTACACGCGTGAAAGGCTGGACCGATTTCGCTAATTCTTTTTTTCATGTATTTTTCATTGTCAGAAGAAGGTACTTATGAAAAAAAAACATCGAATGTGAGTGAAAGCGAGGCAGCTAGTCTATTATATAAAAAAAACCCTATTTTCCTTGGTCACGGCATCACGCGTGAACGGCTGGACCAATTTAGCTAATTTTTTTTTTGTTGTGTTTGATATTGTCAGGAAAAGGTTCTTATAAAAAATCGAACGTGGATGAAACCGCGGGGAGCTGCTTGTAATAGTATAGTTATCGACATTACATCAAGTGTACCATCTGTTGAGTCGCGTCACTTTTTTGTCACGCAAAGGAAAATGTCTCGAACAATCCAATCATACTGTTAAGCTGGGAACATATTATCGGACGCGACTTACGGACGCGTCCGACAGCCGTGACTTATAGGCATCTGTGTAATTGAAATGTATGTAACTGTGCACACTATCAGACGTAAGTCGCGGACGTGACCTTGAGCGTTCGGACGTCCGCGGACGTCCTAGAGCGATCTGGGCCGCTGGATGCCAAACGACCGTGAACACTTATCAGTCGCGGCAGTCGGACGCGTCCGCGGATGCGTCCGAACAATATGTCCCCAGCTTTACATTTTATAAGGAGCACGTTTTCGCAAATATAAGGAAATACAATAAATATTTGTTCGTACTTACCTACTGTGAGATGTCAATTTCAGTCTACCTTTTTCTATTATCATAAATCCGGAAATTGGTTAAACATGACTGTTTCATAAAGATAAAACAATAGGTAAGTAATGTAACCGATTCTACAGATATTTATGCGTATGTTTTACATGAGAACCTATGGAAATTATTATAAAGTAGGTTACAGAGGTACTTTACTAAGTATATAGATATTTTTAATTTTTTAACCCAAACTAAATAGATAGTAGATGGATAGTATTATATAAATAAATACTATCCAAAAACAGATTGGAATAAATCCTTCATTTGCAGTTTTGGCATCAAAAACATAGAGAAAAGAGTAAAATTTTGGATTTTTTTTAAATGGCGGAAATCTCGGAAACCGTAGATTTTTGTTGATGTTAGTGGGATGTTTGTTTTATTACTCGAAGACGGCTCAACCGATTGAGATGATTATTTTATTGTTAGAAAGGGAAAACTCCAGGGTGATCTCATAATTGCTTTTGCAATTGTAAAGTTATTTCTTCTTTTACTTTTGAGTTTCCTAAAAAAAAAAAAAAAAAATTTAAATATCTTGGTATAAGTCCTAATCTAGGACATAGGCAATTTTATACCAGTGTGGGCGAATTTGTTAGAATAAGTAATAAAACATCGTTAAAATATAGCCGGCACCGTGGGCAGAAAGATAATTTCCAACAAAAACACACTGTATTTTGACTTCTTTCTGAAAAAAGATTTTATTTGACGAACTCTGTCGGAATTTATTGAAATTCTTGGGAATAACCGCCGCCTACAGAGAAAAATATTGAAGTTCAAAATCTTAAGAAAAGTTTTAGCCACGAAAACATAAGTAACTTTACTTGATCCAATTACATACTTTTAGAGCTTATAAATAAGGCCCATTTTTTAGGAGATTTAGGTAATGACAATGTTGTTTTAGTCTATTTAGACTGCTGTAGTACCTCGGACATGAATATAATGCAGAAGGCTTGTCCTGGTCCTATCTTTATACTGAGAAAATCGAGAAATCACTACATAGTATAAAACAAAGTCGCTTTCTCTGTCCCTATATCCCTATGTATGCTTAAATCTTTAAAACTACGCAACGGATTTTGATGCGGTTTTTTTTAATAGATAGAGTGATTCAAGATGAAGGTTTATATGTATAATACATACATAATATAGCCGTGCGAAGCCGGGACGGGTTGCTAGTATACAATATTAGTATAGCATATAATATTAGTATAGCAATATTAGTATTAGTATAAAAAATTAGATTGACAAAAAGTGAGAGAAGTTGGTTGGGTCAGGACCCAACCAACTTCTCTCACTTTTTGTCAATCTAATTTTTTTTTGTATTAAGAATGGATTTAGGTGGTCGTTGCCGCAGTATAAGCTCAAGTATTATACGTTCAAAAGTTAGTTTACTTATTTGTTTTTATGTTTATCACATCGATTCAGTCGTTTAACCGTAAAGAGGGACTTCACGGTCAAACGACTGAATAGATGTGAATAATAATCGTTTTAGTGATAGTTTAAGGGATGAAGAAGGACATAGATACTTGATCCCGAAATTTCCGCGGGATCGAACTTACGCGTGTGAAACCGCGGGGTACAGCAACAGTATTTTCATAAGCTTACCTCGTTATTTTCTTCCACCAGGGTTTCACAGTAGCTCTGTTCTACTGCTTCATGAACACGGAGGTTCGACACGCAATCAGATACCACGTGGAGCGATGGAAGACAGGCCGGAACATCGGGGGCGGGCGACGGAGAGGAGCATCCTACTCAAAGGATTGGTCCCCTAGATCCAGAACTGAAAGCATAAGGTACGTTAGACTTGGTGTTTTCATGTAAGTTGATAACCTTATATGCATCTACCGCCTAAAACAATTCACTTCATTTGCTTTTAAGTAAATTTCTGTAGGTAACTAACCTATGTTAGTTGGTAGAGCCCTTACTGTAATGCTGTTTTTTTGCTGCATTAGACTTAAGGTTATTAGAAAATTAGAAAGTACCAATATGATTTCGGTCTCTTTCTTGCCAGGCATGGCTTATATATAACTTCTTTTTTTTAGTTGCGTTTTTTTCATTATGCGTATTTCAAATCTTTTAACTCAAGATTTAAACGAAAAGTGTCTTTGTTTGTATCAAAGCTGACTTTCAAAAAAATATACTTTTAAATTATCTAATTACCAACTTCGCAACCCTTTGTTTGGATCTCATTAACAACATTTCATAAAATAATAAACAGTTTGTTTATAAACCACATCGAAAGCTAAAAAATAATAGGTCGATACAATAACATATATACCTATAACATCCCAAATTTTCCGATAACTGGCTTCTCATATAACCTTGAATTCACGCATCGTTTACTTCGCTCTTTGTTTCCAAATCCATATTTGATGAACCGTTTTTATTTCCCAATAGGCTCACTGTATGAAGAGTCCAGGAATTCCACTCGTGGATAAATCAACGAATTTGTAAAGAAACGGAACTTTGTGCATTTATGAAGAAATTAATATTAAGTTTAAAATTACAATTTAATAATATAATGTGGATTTGGATGAAGGTTAACTGATAATTTCAATAAATTTCGTCATAACAGCTTAATTCATTGTTTTTTTTAACCTGTTTACGCATGGCACTGCATGATCAAATAACTTTAAAGGCCTGGGGGGGACGCTTTTTTGTTATAAATATGATTGGATTAATATATCGATAAAAAACACAATTAGAAAAAAAAATTAATACTCGGTTTACGGACGATAATTTAACGTAATAACGTCATAAGAAAACGATGAAAAATAAGATTTTTATTTTTATTTTTCCTTTACTTAGTAGATATACATTTTTTTTCCATTATATAAGTCTTATTTTCGTCACTCGTCACCATAACACAAACCCAGATGAGCTATATTATTATTAAACAATATACAACAAACACGAGACGCGTAACGTTTACCATGACCCCATGGTACCGGAACATGACGGTGTCTGTTACCCGGAACAGACACTTTTTTGTGAATGCTGGTGTTCCATTAATTTTTTAGACGTTATCACCTCAATAACTGTAAAAGTTATCTTTAGATTGTGTGCTATAATAAAAGTACTTACCGTTTTCTTATCGTAACCTATTCATAGTAGAAAACAACAACAAGAAATCTATAATTAAGATACTCATCGTTTTATTTCAGCGTAACATAATACCTTAGGCCTTAGGGCAATGAACTATTTTGCCTTTGTTATTGGAATAGACAAGCTTATTAATTCGGGTTTTGACTTTGAAACTTGCTCTATAATGTTTTATATAATAATTGCTGCTTCACTTGACTTGACACGACAGGCTCCTTGGGACTAAACCGCATGCATTAATAATAATTTAATACACTAAGGTAAGTTAGCATGTTTATGTAAACTTCTCTCTGATGATATTGAATTATGTTGGAAATTAAATTTAAGATGTAGAATTTATTTTTGAAAAAATGATGAGAGTGAAATTTTACAAAAGCGAGACACAAAATTCTCACGTCACACAAAATTCTCACGGGAGAAGTTGTTTAAATCTAAATTGAACTTTATTGATTGTGTTGACAATCCTTTTCCAGTCCAGAGTTTTTTGTCGGACGAGTTTTTTGTCGGACGAGTTTTTTGTCGGACGAGTTTTTTGTCGGACGAGTTTTTTGTCGGACGAGTTTTTTGCCGGACGAGTTTTTTGTCGGACGAGTTTTTTTTTTTTTTTTTTTTTTTTTTAAATGCCAAAGAAGTATAACTTCTCACGCGCGTACATAATTTTTCCTTTTTCTGATATTTTTTTAAACTTACCGTACAATCAACGGTCAAAAGTCTCTGCCACCGTAACGTTTACAATCCTGTGCAGCACTATTTGAACATTATAACAACGTAACCTGTGGATCGAGCCCACGTTGGTTGGTGTAACGGGTGGCTGCTTATACCACTTGGCCAACTAAAGACATAGCTAACATGTTCAAAAATAATCACACTGAGTACTTTTAATTCAAGTATTTATGTTTGTGTGTAATGTCTGTTAGAAGAAGGTCGTAAGTCCTATAGAATTATGGTAGCAAACTGATAGTGTACTTATGATGCATATTGTACCTAAATGCTATAGTTTTAAAATCAGTTAGAATAAGTAACTTACATTAAATATATTTAGAAGGCAGACGCGCCTAATCGCACAAAATGGCGGCGAAAGCACAGAGGTTAAAAGGAATTTTATAAATATTTCAGAAAAGTCGAATTTAAGCATCCACTTTCTAAAATATAAGATGCTCTTTATTTAAAAGGCAATCAAACACAATGGCATTCAAATGCCTTACGATTGATACGTAAATCTACTGAGAGATGACTATTTGATGAGCTCAAATCTAAGCTATTAAGGTTTGAATAATGTAGCTAAGAATTGTGATAGACTATTTTCTTTGTAAAAAATGTTAAAGTATTTAATCTATATATATAAAAGAGAAAATCACTGACTCACTCACTCACTCACTCACTCATCACGATATCTCAGAAACTACAAGTGCTAGGAGTCTCAAATTTTGCATGGGGGTTCCTTTTATGACGTAGGTGCTCACTAAGACGGGATTTTGCTAAATTCGACCCCTAAGGGGGGAAAATGGGGGTCAAAGTTTGTATGAAGGTATAATATTTTTAAAAGGAAGGAACTTGAAAATTACAATTCTATCTTCTTATTATAAATAAATGATCACGTGTTTCAGGGATTTTCAATTTTCCTATTTTAAGGGGCGGAAATGGGCGCCCCTTATAAACCCGAAAGTTTGTTTCCTCTTCACGGTTGAACGACGGGACCGATTTGGATGAAAATAGGTATAGCGGTAGTTTAGGGGAATAAATAAGGATATAGGCTACTTTTGATTCCGAAATTCCGGCGGTATCGGGACTTTCGCGGGTGAAACCGCGGGGCGCAGCTAGTACTTACTAAAACTATGGAAAAGATTTATTTTTAGTACGTAATGAATAGGCTATTTGAGACTTCTGTACTGATTTTGAGAAAAATGAGGATACCTACATTGAAACTTAGGGAGTAAACATAGGTACTCTAAAGAACATCGTGATGAAACCCGCAGTTAGTTGACTCTAGAAGTATTGACAAGTTCTCTCCTCGGGACAAGGTCGACAAAGCTGAGAGGGTAGTAGGTGCTGGGCGAGCCTACTCCATCCTCACGCAAAAAAGACCCAATTAAAAAGGGTCTAGTTGCGGAAAACAGCCCGTATACAAGTACAAGTAGGTACAAACAAACGTACTCTACTTTTTATACCGATATTTCCACGGTATCTTGGACTACGAACTTGGAGACCTTCCTTTAGCAAATTATTTGTGTCATCCGCTTCGTTCTACGTAGGTTGTACAGTCACCCCTCGAAGCGAGAGTCTGCGGCTTCGGAGACCACAACCACCACTCTACTGGTGCCGAGGACATCGCTGGCGCCGCATGTCGACGGCAGGCATCTTCACGCTGTAAGTTGAAATGACAATAAAAACAAGATTGAAATGTCTACGAATTTCGTAGCACGTACTACGACAACGTTGATTTTCCTTCTTTTTTTATTCATTATTTGTTGAAAGTCTTCTGGACAGTAGACTTTCAACAAATAACTTTCCACAGTCCAGACTTCAATTTCTAGACGAAAAACTTAAATATCTACGAATTTCGTAGTACTTACTACGAAACCGATTATATCACATATTTACCCCCGACGACGCAAAAACGACGGGGTGTTATAATTGCTCTACTCATGTGGTTATAATTATAAGTTTGACGTGTCTGCGTGTGTGTGTGTGTCTGGCTGTGTATATCTCCCAAACGGATTTTGATTTTGTGTCCTGAGCTATGTTTGATCCAAATCGGTTTAGCCGTCTAAAAGTTATGAGGGTAAAAGTTGAGGGTTTTTTAAATTCTAAATTTTTCCCCCTTATTCTAAAACGAGGTTTAAGGATAGTCCGAGATGTGGATTTAAATCTTAGATTTAGACACATATTTACTCGTGAACTATAGTCTAAACACTTTCCATAAAGATTATATAGGGATAGTGTTTAGACCATAAAGATTATATTGGGATAGTGTTTAGACTATAGTTCACGAGTAAATATGTGTCTAAATCTAAGATTTAAATCCACATCTCGAACTATCCTTAAACCTCGTTTTGGAATAAGGGGGTTTGTGTTTTAATCAACCTAATATATGTCTAGGACTACATAACGAGTGGGAGTGCGAGTGGCGACCAGTCGCCTGTGTGAGGCGGGGGGCGGGGGAGGCTCTCGCGCCTGCGCACCTTGCCCGAGGAGGACGCCGCCGCCGGCGCAGACGCGTCTCTCCCAGCCTCCCCCGCCTTACCCCCGAACCACGTCTCTTGGCTGTCGAGTCCCACACAACATATCACTTATATGAACACTATAGCTTCACTTCATCATACAGAGAAGTCTACGAATGGATTGTATGATATATCGAAAGCTTCTAACTATTAATTGACGAACACCGGACGCAGTGTAAAATGTTCTATAATTTAAGCTCAAACTATCCTCGTCTTTTAACTATCAAGTCCCACACAACTTAAAGACATATCACTAATACGAATAACGAATACATCCAAGAAACCGGCCGGCCGGCGGCCGACCGACTATACCACCGGGGTGCTCCGCACGCGCATGATGATGCCGGGGTGAAGGCGACACGTTAGCATGCTTCTTCGACCCCGGCGCGCAAGTCTGGGAAATCCGGGCTTGGCCCGGAGGAAACCCAGACTGTCCTCTCATTTTAAGGCTATTGAGCCCTTTAATCTGACTTGTCACAAGTTCAAATAAAAGATAGCCAAACTTACTGCAAGTACAAGGCTTTAATTTGAACGATAAACAAATAATCACTCCATATAAAGAAAATCTGTTTTCACATTTAGCTAAATTACATTATGGCTAGAAAAACAATGTTCTTATCAGATCGGTTGCTGTTTGTTTGAGATTGGAAAAGTATCATCAAATCTTGGTTCTTTCAGCGTTCAGTTCGCTACCTTTTTCCCGCCACACCCCGTCTGTATCGAATTAGGGACCAAGTCCTGATTTGTAAACTTTTATTGACTTCTGATCGACCGCTTTCTAAATTATTTCACACGTGCCTCCGTTATGAACTGTATGTAAGCATATTTTCTACTTTTTTAAATAAAAAATCATAAAGCTTATAAATGAATATAAATTCTATTATTATATAAATATTTAATAAGTAGATACTTACGAAATTAATTATTTTCTTTAACTACTTACCTAAAATTTATGGATCTTCTATAAAATTATAGCATAAGTGTAAATATTATTAAGTACTCTTATTAACATAAGTCGTTTTTGTCTAATATGAATACGTACCTAGTTATTCTTTATAGAGTATTTAAATTATTATCATCCTAAGCATGTATACAGGGTTATTGGAAATTAATTGACACGGCGTTAAGGGCTTCTTCTGTGCACCTTAACGATCAACTTTTGTTCTATGACTTTTGGAAATTCATTATAAAAATATTCCATACAAAAATAAAAAATTAAATCCAACAGTTCAAATAAATAAATAAATATTTCAGGACATATTACACATCGCCATCCAGCCCCAATCTAAGCAACTTAATGCTTGTGTTATGGGTGCCAGATAACGGATAAACTACTTATATACTTTTTTTTTTTTTGTAAATATATACATATTATACATATAGGAAACACCCAGAACCAGAAACAAGAATTTATGGTCAGCATAAATACTTGTTCCCGGCGGAAATTTAGACACATATTTACTCGTGAACTATAGTCTAAACACTTTCCATAAAGATTATATAGGGATAGTGTTTAGACCATAAAGATTATATTGGGATAGTGTTTAGACTATAGTTCACGAGTAAATATGTGTCTAAATCTAAGATTTAAATCCACATCTCGAACTATCCTTAAACCTCGTTTTGGAATAAGGGGGTTTGTGTTTTAATCAACCTAATATATGTCTAGGACTACATAACGAGTGGGAGTGCGAGTGGCGACCAGTCGCCTGTGTGAGGCGGGGGGCGGGGGAGGCTCTCGCGCCTGCGCACCTTGCCCGAGGAGGACGCCGCCGCCGGCGCAGACGCGTCTCTCCCAGCCTCCCCCGCCTTACCCCCGAACCACGTCTCTTGGCTGTCGAGTCCCACACAACATATCACTTATATGAACACTATAGCTTCACTTCATCATACAGAGAAGTCTACGAATGGATTGTATGATATATCGAAAGCTTCTAACTATTAATTGACGAACACCGGACGCAGTGTAAAATGTTCTATAATTTAAGCTCAAACTATCCTCGTCTTTTAACTATCAAGTCCCACACAACTTAAAGACATATCACTAATACGAATAACGAATACATCCAAGAAACCGGCCGGCCGGCGGCCGACCGACTATACCACCGGGGTGCTCCGCACGCGCATGATGATGCCGGGGTGAAGGCGACACGTTAGCATGCTTCTTCGACCCCGGCGCGCAAGTCTGGGAAATCCGGGCTTGGCCCGGAGGAAACCCAGACTGTCCTCTCATTTTAAGGCTATTGAGCCCTTTAATCTGACTTGTCACAAGTTCAAATAAAAGATAGCCAAACTTACTGCAAGTACAAGGCTTTAATTTGAACGATAAACAAATAATCACTCCATATAAAGAAAATCTGTTTTCACATTTAGCTAAATTACATTATGGCTAGAAAAACAATGTTCTTATCAGATCGGTTGCTGTTTGTTTGAGATTGGAAAAGTATCATCAAATCTTGGTTCTTTCAGCGTTCAGTTCGCTACCTTTTTCCCGCCACACCCCGTCTGTATCGAATTAGGGACCAAGTCCTGATTTGTAAACTTTTATTGACTTCTGATCGACCGCTTTCTAAATTATTTCACACGTGCCTCCGTTATGAACTGTATGTAAGCATATTTTCTACTTTTTTAAATAAAAAATCATAAAGCTTATAAATGAATATAAATTCTATTATTATATAAATATTTAATAAGTAGATACTTACGAAATTAATTATTTTCTTTAACTACTTACCTAAAATTTATGGATCTTCTATAAAATTATAGCATAAGTGTAAATATTATTAAGTACTCTTATTAACATAAGTCGTTTTTGTCTAATATGAATACGTACCTAGTTATTCTTTATAGAGTATTTAAATTATTATCATCCTAAGCATGTATACAGGGTTATTGGAAATTAATTGACACGGCGTTAAGGGCTTCTTCTGTGCACCTTAACGATCAACTTTTGTTCTATGACTTTTGGAAATTCATTATAAAAATATTCCATACAAAAATAAAAAATTAAATCCAACAGTTCAAATAAATAAATAAATATTTCAGGACATATTACACATCGCCATCCAGCCCCAATCTAAGCAACTTAATGCTTGTGTTATGGGTGCCAGATAACGGATAAACTACTTATATACTTTTTTTTTTTTTGTAAATATATACATATTATACATATAGGAAACACCCAGAACCAGAAACAAGAATTTATGGTCAGCATAAATACTTGTTCCCGGCGGGAATCGAACCCGCAACCTTCTGCGTCGCAGTCGGGTGTTCGCCCGACGCGCCACAGAGGTCGTCACTCACCTCAACTCAAATAATACTCAACTCAAATAATACTCAACTCTACGTCTACGTCACAGAATCAATCATAGTAGGTATGGTACAACCCGATCGGGTCGCACGCTGCAGTGCGCCCCGTGCCGATCGCGCGCGCGCACTTGCCGCATAGACATAGAAAATTACCAGACAGTACGAGAAACACTTAAATATTTTTTTTGGGATATGTATTAAGTTTCGACAAAAGTCGTAGAACAAAAGTTATTTGTTAAGGTGCACAGAAGAAGCCCTTAACGCCGTGTCAATTAATTTCCAATAACCCTGTATACATATATAAAATAATAATTATACGAGTAAGATAAAAAAATGTGTAAATTAATAACTTTAAAATAATGTCTTAGGTAATTTTCATTTTATTTATTCATTTTTATTGTTTTTACTAATCAATATCGCATACCAAATATTATAGTTTATTTATACGTAGCTAACACTTACCTACTTATACCAAAATAAATGCATTTATATTTTTATTTACCTCTAAGTAGATATACGCTACTGATTATAAACTTTATAAAGTACAGTCACATTACCAATTAGCTGAACCCCACGTCATCTAGAGCTCACTCGCAAATTTGTAAGGTTGTAAAGTAATGTACCTGATTCTGTTTATTTAAACAACATACTATACAATACAATATGTTATTATACATTATAAAAAAAATAACAAAACAGGTAGATACTATATTTTTACAGATATGCGAATGAGCTCTGGGTTACGTGAGGTTCAGGTAATTGGTAATGTGACTGTACCTACTTAGATTGCTTATTAGATGTTGATTTCTACGATCAATTCATTGGGTTCCCGTCATTTGTGTTTTAAAGTTATATACGAGTAAATTGCTATAATCTATTTATTCATGCAAAAGTTAAAATAAACTATACAATTAGGCAACAAAATTGCAGACCATACTTAGATCTCCAAAACTGCTACTATTAGAATGTTTTCAACTCAAACAAGATTCTTAGGCACTGTTTGAGTTGAAGTTTAAAGTCATTTCAACCCATGAATTTATTCGACAAACATTACTAAAATTAAAACACTGGGTGAATGGGTCTACAATTCTGTTCCCGTACATATCGTAGGTCGAAACCATAATAGAAAATTAATTCAAAATTAGCTATTTTAAGCGTTTTACCCGTACTCAACTCAAATCCATACTCAAATCAACCAGTCTCATTGCCAAGTGTAAAATAAAATAAACGGGAAATAAAATTCTACCTTGTTATTACCAACCATTGCACTAGTAAGCCGGAAGAATTTCTTGAAAATTAATTAATATAAATTATATAAAATTCATATTTTTTTCAATAGACATGTACTCCCCTTTTGCCTTTCTGAACAATACCTCTAGAGCAATCTTTTTTTTTTAGTAAATCATGGTTCGTTGTACTCAATAGCTTCTGTTTTCTTTTTCTCTAATTTAGTAATGGAAACATTTCCTTTAATTTAATGAAAGAGGAAAGCAGAGGGACATGTGTACGTACCTACAGCAACCCTATGTTTTATAAAACAATCTAGAGGCATTATCCAGGATGAAAATAGGGGAATACATTTGTTGTATTAAGAAAACAATACCTGCGCAGGCGCACCCTCTTAATTATATTAGTATGCGGTTGATGGTTTTGACAGCCGATATGGCATTTTGAAAACTTTAGCAAAAAGCACTAACACAAATCGATGAAAAAAAAATTACGTTTATCTTTATAGATTTATCTAGACTAGTCATAAGAATCAAAACGGGAAACGAAACGCTAATTTGTATTATAAAATTTGTAGCATATCGTAACATTAACATATTATAAATACATTCATGTCTAATAGCTTTATTTGTAAAATGTATAAATTTTTATAAAATATTTAATATTTTGGAAAAAATAATTACGGAACCCTCCTAAGTGTCAAAATATTTTCCAAATTCTTATTTACTTATGCTAAAAGATTTTAACTTACAATTATATAAAAACTATATATATAATTTAGCTATGAAATACGTGTATAAAATACCTTTATAATAAGTACTTATAGATATAGATTTAATCATAATGAAAGTAAATTAAAAAAAAAAACAATACAACGTATTCTACGATATATTTTCTATGTATAAATAATTTAATTATTAAATAACTACCTACCCATACATAATATAATAAATTTAAATAAATTGCTTTTGAATGTATACTAAATAGGTACTGCAGAAATTATTTAACAATAAATAGTCGTTGTAAAACTGAGATCTTATAGATATTTTACTTAGTAAAATAATTATTTAACAACTGATTATAAAGTATTTTACTTGCCTTAACACGAATTGGTGAAAGAATGGGTAGGAATACCTTTATCTCAAAGAAGTACATAAATATTTCAGGACATTCCACACATCACCATCTAGCCCCAAGCTAAGTAAATTATGTTATTAAGACTTATGTTATGGGTGCTAGACAACGGATATACTACTTGTATACTTTTCTTTTGTAAATATATACTTATAATACATAGAAACAACCAGACCACAGACAAATATATAAGCATAAATACTTGTCTCAGGCGGAAATCGGACTCGCAACCTCAGCAGTGCGGCATGGTGACCATCTCTGCATCAATTCTTCTTGAACATAGCTAAAACGTTTTTTTCTCAACATTTGACCACTATCTCACACGATGGTAAGTGATGATACGGTCTAAAATGTAGAACGCTTTCCTAGAAGATACGCTCGTGACGCAAAGACTCCCATATAAACTTCGGGCCTTTGGGCCTTTGAGGGACGCAGGTGAAGGTTAGGAAGACGGCAGGAGAACAAAAAAAATCCCACACCCCGACTTCCTTTTGTGACTGCACCGGCCAACGTGCACCGGACAACAACAGGCTTCTGCAAAGAGCCAAGCAATCTAGGATCAATAGTTTCTGAGATATAGTTGCATTTGAGAAGGTTAAGACAGCTGTCAGTTTGACAGTTGCTTATGCCATTTGTCGCTGTTTTCGAACTTCATTTGTTTTTCCGATCTTCACTTGTTTATTTTTTCGATCGTCTTTTGTTTTTCTTGGAACAGTATTCTAGTTTACTAAATACTTAATGAAAAGTAGTTACATGTTTAAAAATAATTATCTTGGTCCTACTCTTCAGTGGAACTATTACCAATACAAGTTTATATTTTTTAAGGACAGTCCGATTGATAGAACCACATCAAAAACAATTTGACATTATTATAAAGATGGTTCTATTGATAGAAATGCGGACAGTTTTATTTGCCCGTGGTTCGATTGATAGAACTTCGGCGATCGGACCAATAAATGGGCCAGTAGATGGTAACAAGTCACGGCCCTACCCAAAGGTCACATGTGGGTCATCTAGGTCTAAATCCCACGGACTCTACCACTTAATTGCCTTTCGTCTTTGTTATTTCGAATGTGCAGTTTAAATCTGCATGAAAAACATTCCTCAGATGAAAATATGAATTTATGAACTCCACAATCGTGAATTCACACATGAGTTCATACGATATGGTTAATGGTTGACTTTCACGGACATTTGAGCTCACATATAGCCGGGAGTAGGTAGTAAGTATATTTTCACTTAAAATACACTATTTAGTGCAGTATAGTGTCTATTTATACATTGCATAATTTTAGAAAGTAGTTTTTTAAAGATTAGTTTAAAATTAAGAAAAAAGAAATTGACTTAGGTATTCATCTGCATCACTTAAGATTTATGAACTCTACCTACGAATAAAATCACTTATATTTATATAAACTACAATACTTATAATACCTACCTACACCATTTTGCTATAGTAGGTATAGGAACGTTCCTTATTATCCCTTAAAATATATTACACAATCTTCTGCTGTCTTTTCCAAGATAAAAGAAAACAAAATTATTTTCTAATTAAAAATAATTGTTTCATCCAGTGTCGGTTCTATTTTAATCTAACTAGCTCTTTTCTTTGAGCTAGCTGAGATGCAAATTTGATTTTCTTAATGGAGGCTATTAATTTTATTTTTAAATCGTAATACTATACCTAATCGTTGAAGAGTGACTGGGAACTGACTGTTGGGTTGGTGTCATATTGTCACATCATTTTGGAATATATAAGAGAACAGAAGAAATCATAAGTAAGAACAGAGCAGGAAGAAAAAGAAGAAGACCATCCCAAAAAAAGGTTTCTTGAAGCAAGAAAATGGTTTCTGGCCTCCTCTCTATATAAACGCTAAATAATTTCTCGTATTTAGTAAATGTTCTTGAAAATAATAAGCAGTGGTCTTAATTTATATACAATAATATAAAAATCAATTGCTGTTCGTTAGTCTCGCTAAAACTCGAGAATGGCTGAACCGATTTGGCTAATTTTAGTCTTCAATTATTTGTGGAAGTCCAGGGAAGGTTTAAACGGTGAGAATTTAAAGATCGGACTTACGTGGGTGAAACCGCGAGGCGCAGCTAGTATACAATAAAAATTTAGAATACTGCTTATCATTTTAAGATTTTTTATTAAAACCAAGAAATTATTCGATATTTTTTCAAAAAAATAAACCTTTTTTCTGTGTACGGAATGAAATCTTGAAAAAGATTTTACAGTGGAAAACATAGAACATTTATACCGTTTCAAACAGTCTCTCCAGTGTGCCTAACAACTTCGTTTGAAATATCAACGTGTGATTTTACTGAAGCATAACTGACACTCGTTAGTTACAGTTGTGCCTTACGAATTGTGATCAAAGTTGTACAGAGAAACAGATGCTCACTCTCTCTCTATTATTTAAATATCTTTGGTTAAAACTAAGCCTACTATGTTTGTTGGTTTAGATAAAGGTGATTTAGTTAAGTACTCTCCATATTTTAAAGCTAATGAGACAGCAAACGTTAAACACTCGTTAACCGCTAGCTCAACAAATGAACTCGTTTATTTAAATTTATATACAGTTTGTGCACAACTATATTTTTATTTTATTTGATATCAGAAAAAATATAGGTATATGTGTATGAATGTTCTGTAATATTTATTATTTATTTATATATGTCTGCACCAGAAGTTGAATAGTTTTTTAAGGTAGGTAAGTACTTACTTAATTTTAAAATTAAAAACCTAGGGTTGGAGGTACTCTCGATCGCGTAAGAATGGGTACCTATCTTAAATATAAAATTTAAACAATTTTGTCCGCTCTACATGATGGGCCATCATACTGGCCCCCTAATATGGACCAGCATGTAGAGGGCGTAGTGGTGTCTGATGGCTTATGGTTCTTGGGATGGTAACTGGATTGCCACGGTGTCGGTTCGGTCGCACATCATAGGAAATGGGCAACGATGGCTGAACGTGGCCATCGTGTAGTTGCGTTTCAAACATCGCATGGCCATCTCGCTGGTCCAGTGCTGGGCCATCATGTAGAGGGGCCATAAGACAGGTTCAAGCCAATCAATGGGCAGATCGTCCACACATAAGCCTTAATGACGTAGGCATCCGCTGAGAAAGAATTTTGAATAATTTAACCCCTACGCAGACGAAGTCGCGAGTGAAAGCTATCTAATACGAAAACATCTCCGTTCATGTACAGTTGATATCAAAATCATGTATTGGAAGAAATCCGTTATTGGGTGGAAGGGATTAAAGGATTTCTCGTAGAATGTCATATTATGTCATATTTATGTCTGTCACAGATATCCAATTTTACGCAATGTCGCTTTCGGGACAAGAATTTTGATCAAGTTTAGTGTATGAAATTATTGGTGTAGTGTAGATAGTTCAGGCATACACTAAATATAGGCTGTGCTTCTTAAGGTGAAAGGGTACCTGCACTCTCTCCATACAAACGTAGTCGACTGTTTCCTCCCTGAATTATGACACTGGCATAAATATTTTTCGCTATAAAACCTATAACTGCCATGACTATGCCCCTATGACTGTTTTTTTCATTTTCTAATTATCATAGAAATTAAGATTAAAAAAATAAAAATAAATATAGGGGCATGGTCATGACAGTTATAAGTTTTATGCACTAAAAATATTTGCTCTAGTGTCATTATCCAGGGAGAAAACAGTCGACTACGTTTGTAATAGTTTGTATGGAGAGAGCCCCTGGTACCCTTTCCTCTTAAGGATAGAGCAGACGGCTAGACATCAATAAGAAACTGACCAGCTTAACCCCCATCAACCATTTAAACCAGTAATTCCTCAAGGGCATGGCTGACTATGCGCTGAATGTTAATCAGCCGCTAGGTAGAACATCAAAAGGTCGCGGAAAATTGTTATACATCCCAAGGAAAGTGTGTAGTGCTAAAAACATAGTTTTATCACGTGTAACTATTAAATATCCATTTTGGATAATCGCTTTATTTCTAAAAGAATTCTAGATTAAATCCAGCTATCCGATTCGAAGTATGTACTAAAAATATACTGTCATTTCAAACTTAATGCTCGAAGTAAGCTTTAATCGGAAAACAGTTTGATATTTTTATAGGAAAATAAGCTTAACTTATACAGTAAAAGTACATATAGTACTGAAAGGAAGAAATCGCTTTCAGCGATAAGGCCGCCCATGTGTGCAACTTATACTTTCTAGCTATTACTTTACTTTGTGTATATCTTGTTCTGTTTCTTCCTGTCTTGTACAAATAAATTTATCTATCTACAGTTATGTGTAGCAAATTATTTTTCAAGAAAATGTCGTAGCCGTCTACGACATTTTAATTTTCAATAAGGGGTGCAATCAAAAATACATTAAATATATACTTACCTAAGTAAAATATTTTGCAAAAATACCTCTAAGTATGGCACATGAAAGAGAATGTGTAACAATTGCCTCAATACAAATCCGTTTCTGACAACAAATAAATACTTTATACAGTATTTTTCAATTCGTTCCAACAAAGAGAATCATAATAAATGACTCGCTTTGTACGACAAAAGCGTTTTAAAGAAAATGTAAAACCTTTCATAAAATGCCATTGGAAAGTAGATATAGGTAGGTATTTATGTGCTTAAGAAAAACAGGAATGTTGTGTACCCATTGGTTGATTTAAAGTTGAAACTAAAAACCGGATTTTTTATTTGGAAATAATCATTAAAGGTGCTAGCGTAGACCTAAATTCTTTTTTTTTTTAGTGAGGAGAGACTGAAAAACAGCTTAGCTGAGTTCTCTTCCTTTTTACCTTTGCTTTTCTTGGGCATGTACCTACCTAATGTATAATGTTATTTAATATGTACTTACAACTCTCAAATGAAAATTGTCTTTTAACCATCTTATAACAGAAATATTATAAGTAAGTATAATAAGTTTCATAAATTATAATTAAATAAAATTGAAACTAAAATACTGACTTGAGACCATAGCCTGATCAAACTGAAATTTCAGGTCGCTGAATAAAATAGAAGAGAAGATTCTCTGGATTTCGAAATGTCAAATTCCTGTTTCTCCTAGTGTATGCACCATTGCTTTAAGTCCGCAAAAGCAATAATTAGATATGTACTTATCTAATTGAAAACATGTGCAAAGAAATTCTCGTTCCTATCAGATTTTCAATAGATATTCTTTGTTGACGATGTATCGGATATCCGACGCGGCGATAAGAGTGTGGGAACAAGGTAGGTAATCTGTTTAGAATACAGGGATCATCTCGAGGGGATTGTCTCTAGACATGTTGTGAGATTTACGGCACGTCTGGAATCCAATATCATAGAGATACCATTTTGAACGTTGTGGTGTATTGTGTCTAATAAATTATGGGATGAACTATTAACTCAGTTATAGGAACTGTTGATTTTGTGCGGTAAAATAGACATACTCGGTTAATTAATGTCCATGATGCATACTGCATGACAAATTGAAATTAATTAGGTTCCGAAATGGATTTGGGTATTATGATGTGTGTATGGTTCATTTCTATTTTCTAATCATGTGAAGCCAACACGAAATTTTAAGAAGGTTGTTAGATAAATTATTCTAGAAATAAATTATTTTATGATGGATGGAAATTCGAACATATTTGGAAGATTTTACATTGATTAAACTGAATTCCTAAATGTACCTAACCTCAAATCTATAATATAAAAATCAATTGCTGTTCGTTAGTCTGGCTAAAACTCGAGAACGGCTGAACCGATTTGGCCAATTCTTTTTTTGTTGTGTTTGTTGTAGTCCAGGGAAGGTTTAAACGGTGAGTACTTACGCGGGTGAAACCGCGGGGCGCAGCTAGTCTATAATATAAAAATCAATTGCTGTTCGTTAGTCTCGCTAAAACTCGAGAACGGCTGGACCGATTTGGCCAATTCTTTTTTTGTTGTGTTTGTTGTAGTCCAGGGAAGGTTTAAACGGTGAGAATTTAAAGATCGGACTTACGCGGGTGAAACCGCGGGGCGCAGCTAGTCTTATATATAAAAATCAATTGCTGTTCGTTAGTCTCGCTAAAACTCGAGAACGGCTGGACCAATTTGGCCAATTCTTTTTTTGTTGTGTTTGTTGTAGTCCAGGGAAGGTTTAAACGATGAGAAACATCGGACGAACGCGGGTGAAACCGCGGGGCGCAGCTAGTTTTTTAATAAATGTTCGAACTTTTTAAAGAATAATACATAATTAGGTAAAAAAACGAATAAGGGCTAATTTTACAAAAATATAATTGTACCTACGGTAATTTTTTGAAATTATTGCAGTAGGTATCTGGCTAATCCATAATTACAAACGGTAGTATTAATTTATTGGCTATATTGTTTATTTTTACTTTTAGACGACCATAAATTAAATATGATTTAGGGGCTAAAACGCCATTTTCGTATATTATGAAATCCTCTTAACTTTATTTGTTGGAACTCAACATTATAAAGCTTCCTAGAATTTCTTTTCCCACACCTACGTTAATAAATGTAAATTCATAATAACACACCTTTTCTCTGTGTAAAGAAAATGTTTCGAAAACAAGGCCACAAAGGAATAGAAATGCCAGTAATAATCGTAATTCTATAGCCAATATCAACTGATTCGACAGCCTTCCAAAACTTTATTAGCGAAAAAAGTAGGGATTTTACACAAAATAAATATAGATATATAACTATAATTAACTTTTTAAACTGACGCGATTTGTATTCATAGTAATTATATTCCCGGGTCTTAATCGCGTATTTTTATTTCTCTTACCTCGACGTTTCGACTATGTTACAATAGTCATGGTCACCAGAAGGCACAATGCGCAATACACAAGATACGCGATTAAGACCTGTGAAAATAATTACTATAAACTTTAATTTATCAGCAAACGTGAACCTACTTTACAATATGTTTTAAAGTACTTCTTCTAAAAGCGATTACACACACGTGCTTCATTATAACAGTACCTTTAACTTAGTTGAATACAGCATAAATCTTATAAACAACTTGCGCTACATTCCCGAAGGTCTCTCTATTCATAACGAAAACATCCGCCGCAGTAAGATACAACGGTCTCTGCGATATGCACAGCATCAGCAACACCATCCTCGCTTGCTTCACCTCCATCAGTTCCCATCCACATTCATACACAGCCTCCGACATCTCAGCACCAGCCGATACAATCAATTCACCACCGAAACAGTATATAAATAAGGGGAAAATTCCTGTGAAACCGGTAAGAATAGTATTCCTTACATCCCATTCGTTCATTGTTTGAAGAGTGGTCACTAATACGATGGTCATCATCAGGAAATGTGCTCCAAATATAACTTTGTACAGTTCTCTGATTTTATGATGATAATTTATTAGGAACTGGTGATGTTTGATGCAGAATTTTAAGCTTTCCGTCACATTTAACTTAATTACTTTCGATTCTGATTTTTCCGGTTCTTGTTGACTCTGTTTGGAGCCATTAGTGAGGTTTTTATAGACTTCATTTAAAGTAGCAGTGATGGCGTAGAAATGGCCTAGTTCGTGAGCCAACAAGGTTACAAAGAGAACAATGTAGCCGGTCTGATTGATGGCTGAAAACGCGGTCGCAATTGTCGTAAGGATGAATGTCGTTTCGTAGAACGGCGTCTCATATTTTGGACTGAGACCTGTAATTAAAGTTAGAAAGACATGCTAAATTAAGGAAAATATAGCCAAATTACCTACTTCAATTTAGCAACAAGCACATGGAAAAAAATTCATCTATACAAATAATATCTGTAGTTATAAAATATAGTTTAATAATGACAGAAAATCACACATTTAAATGGCTCACTCGATTATATACATGAAACAAAAAAACACTTACGAGACATTTAGCTTCACGATTAACACCTTCCTTTCGTATATACAGACTTAGGAATCAAACTTATAACACAGCTCTTTGTTCATGCATGGTTAAAAACTTACACGTAGGAACCACTACATATTATTTTAAAGTTTCAAATTATGGAATTAGAAAAGAAATACTTTCCAAAAATCTTTGTCACCAGTGGGGTTTGATCCACGTGATCCACGTAGCCACACCCTGTCGGGTCGAAAAAAGCATTTCCAGCGCAGGCTGTGCAGTGGGGTATGGTCTACGTGACTCGGTT
Organism: Idaea aversata; assembly: GCA_907269075.1. NCBI lineage: Eukaryota > Metazoa > Arthropoda > Insecta > Lepidoptera > Geometridae > Idaea > Idaea aversata. The sequence goes on from OU026101.1 coordinate 7,444,960, forward strand.
AGCAAAAACACTGCAGTGAATCAGAGAAAAGTGGATTATTTTAATTAAAAAATACCACAAGGCATTATAACGATATACCAAAATGATCGCCTGTCTCTATATCCTTCTCCTTAGAGGCAACTGGGAACGGTTTTTATCATTCTCAATTGTCCCCACAGCAATGTAACCTTTGATGATAACTGTGTAGATTTCTCACTTACTCTGCTGGCTAAAACACCCAAAGTGGATCTTGGCCTCCGAAAAGTCTTCCAACGCTCCCTGTCCAGCGCTATTTGGGAAGATTACTAAAGTTTTAAAAAACAGGATATGTACTTACTATGTTTCTGTTTTAGTTTGTATATTTAAAGACAGGAGTTATTACGGGTAATGACCATAACTGGAATGATTAAAAAAACAGTTGTCCTTGCTGGGGACGTTCAGCGATAGCGGCGGCAGCAATGACTGGGAGGTAGTCAAACAACACCGGGGTCAAAGATTTTTGGAAAGTATTTGTTTTCTAATTCCCTAATGGTTTAGGCTTAAAGGGTACCAGCACTTTCTCCATACAAACGTAATCGACTGTTTCTTCCCTGGACACTATAGCAAATATTTTTGTTGCATAAAACCTATAATCACATGCTATAACTGCCATGACTATGCCCCTATGGCTTGGTTTTATTCATTTTCTAATTATCATAGAAATTAAGATTAAAAAAACAAAAAAAAATAAAAACATAGGGGCATGGTCATGGCAGTTATAAGTTTTATGCAACAAAAATATTTGCTCTAGTGTCATTATCCAGGGCGGAAACAGTCGACTACGTTTGTATGGAGAGAACGCCCGGTACCCTTTCCTCCTAACACTTTAAAAAAACTTTAATGGTTCCTATGGATAGCATTTTAAATAAATTACCATAAGAATCTCCAGGAGTAGTCGGCAGATACCTATCATTTGTCAACAAGGTGAATAGAAACGGGACCAGTAAATACACAACGTGTGACAGAGTCTGATTGATCACCACCAGGTAGGAGGCGAACCTGGCTTTACGCAGCGTGTTCAACACTGAAGACTGGGCTGGTCCAGCTGGTAGGGATGTAAGGCCTTGGCGACTCATCTCGAAGATGGTCCTGAGACGTTTCCTGGAAGTTATACATAGTGAGGTTAGAACAATGGTCACAATGCCAGACTGCCAAACACAGGGTTGCGGGTTCGATTCCCGCCTTGGACAAGTATTTATGGTAGGATAATTGTCTCGCCTGGTTATTTTTATGTATTATACGTAAATTTACCCATATATTTTTATCGTGTTGACTCAGGACCTTGATTTTTATACACATAATATGGACTATAGACCTCAGTATCTGGTATGAATTTCAACTTGCTAGGTCCACCTGTTCCGGAGAAAATCAGTGGTGACACACGGATAGACAGACAGATGGACAAGATAAAAGGGTACCTTTTTTACCTTTTGATATATGGAGAGAATTGTACTTGTAGGGCCACCTTAACTTAAGAGGAAAGGGTATATAGTGGCTCTCTCGCCATACAAACGTAGTCGACTGTTTCCTCCCTGGATAATGACACTAGCACAAACATTTTTGTTGCATAAAACCCATAACTGCCATGACTATGCCCCTATGTCTTGTTTTTTCATATTCTATTGATCATAGAAAGTAAGAGTTAAAATAACAAAATATGTATAAAAAATATGACATAGGGTCATGGCAGTTATAAGTTTTATGCTACAAAAATATTTGCTCTAGTGTCATTTTCCAAGGAGGAAACAGTCGACTACGTTTGTATGGAGGGAGCGTCCGCGTCGGTACCCTTTTCTCTTAACTAGCCGTTCAATCAACAGCCTAGGCACCGTTCCACTAGCGGCCTGAATGATATTTAGCCATTTGATCAAACAGCTAAGCAAATGACTTGGATCGATGACGTTTTATTACTTGCCTAGCCTGCATGTTCATTTCAATTTAGTTCCACTTTCTATAGTACGAATTTCAGAATCCGACTTAATAGCTCAGTAGACTTTGTTAGAATCAAACATTCCCCGCCTATATCATGGCCTAAGCATTAGCATGGCAGTTATAAGTCTTATGCTACAAAAATCTTAGCTCTAGTGTCATTTTCCAGGGAAGAAACAGTCGACTACGTTTGTATGGAGAGAGAGTACAGGCTCTCTCTCCATAACCTTTCCTCTTAATAGTAAAATATATTTTCCCATACTTACCTAGCAGTCCACATAAATATATACTTGGATATAGGTACAGAAGTAGCACTAATACAATTCAAAGCTTTGAATGTCTCCGTCTTATCCGGAAACACTTGAATCAAGTATACAAATTGACTCAAAGATCCAACGTAGACAAACGAACCGGCGATTATTATTGTTATCATAAAAGATATTATTGAAAAATCTGAAAATATTTAATTTAGTTTAATTAATGATAAAGATTACCCGGCAGACCCCGTCGAAGGTGGCGAGACGATATCGACAAATTTATGACAGATTGGCAATCCGTCGCACAAGATCGCGATCAGTGGAAGTGGAGTAGAGAGGCCCTTGCGGGACTTAGTGGGACACTACATGCTCTTAATAATAATTTTAAAAAAAATGTTACAAAGTTGTAACGAGATGTTATAAGCATTGTTTTATGAGGTTTCGTTTTTGGGACGCAAAAAACAGCGAGTTTTGGTACCACGTACCACCAAAATTAGAGTTAATTTAGAACTGGGAGTTCCATCGTTGTGTTTTTTGACTAAATGGCTATCCAAACTCGAGCAGAACGGCAAATTTTCCATTTCCGAGACCTGGCGTACACTGTGCAATGAAAGACATTAACTAGGCCCTGCCCCGCTGCCTACTGCTAGGAGCAGAGTCCAGGTTTAGGGTTTTATATTAATTTAGTGTTTTTATTAGCAGTTAAATATTTTTATTTCGACTTATCAGTAGAATTTTATTTAAGATATTTCTTAAACTTTAGGTATTTCAGAATTAAATATAAGTAGGTACAAAAATTAAATGCTTATTAAAAACATCATTTAAAAAGATACATACTATTATTGAAAATAAGATGAAAGGCGTAACAAACGGTGATAAAGTCGTGAAAAAACGTGTCATTGTCACAAGGCGCAACGAATGTGAAAAAAACGACGCGAATATAATTTCTAACGGATGAATATGATTATTAACTAACTTAAATAAATAAAGCATATTAACTTCCCATTCCGCTTTTGCCCGCACACGTAGGATTGGAATTTTACAAAATTCTTTCTAAGCGGACGCCTACGTAAAACAGTTATCTGTACCAATGGTAAATTTTTGCAAGTTTCGTCGTTTGTTTCGTGATTTAAACTGTCCGTTGATCTAACAGTCAGTCAGGACTTCTTTTTATGATAAAAAAACAAAAAAATTAATATTAAAGGCGGCTTCCATGAGATTGTGCTTACACAATTTTTGCTAAATTCTAGCTAAATGCATTTAACGGGAAATCTAAACTTAAAGTCTATTTCAATAACTACAAGGTTGATATTATTAAATCAGTTTGACACCTTGACAGTTGGTCATGTTTAAGGTCTTAAATCAATTGATTTTTTGTTATACAAGTCAACTTACTCCTTTCCGTATCACTAAACATATTCCTTATCCCAACCAGTCGCTGTATAGAGCTAACCATTCTCTTTGCACCGTCAATAGGATCCCCATCTTCAATAAACATTTTCTCTCTCAAATGAGATAATTTCATTTTCATCGTCTACGAAAAGAACGCTACGGACGCTACGAACGCTACAATGTGCTACGGCTACGTCTCTACGAAATCTTGTAAGCGTAGCAAATGAGGCGTTTTAACGAATCGTATACATGTAGGTTACAGGAAAATTGGCCTTTTATTTATTTACAGTAAAAATGTTGTCACATAACGGTGTTATTTAAAAAATTGGTGTTATTAAAAATGATTAGAAACAATTTAGGTGTGTTAGTAAAATAATGGTAATTATGGTTATTACTCTGTTTACTTTAAAAATAATTACCTCTGGGGTGCACTAAGGTGACAATGGAAGGAAATAAAACCCCTGGTCCTCCCAGTTCTATCGAGGTGGACCACGAGAAGAAAAAACAGCCTCTGGTACAACCAGATGAACTGCAAGCTACGTCCCTTCACGTCCACTTTAGGTGTAATTTACCTATTAATCAACCACGCTAACTTGAACCATTTCTTGTTTTTTTTAACCGACTTCAAAAAGAGGAGGAAGTTCTCAGTTGTATTTTTATTTATGAATGTTCGCGCATTTATCTTCTTTTCCAGTCTCAGTAGATTTTATAGAGAAGCTATTCTTCTATAAAATCTACAGGGAGAGGACAAATTTCTACTAGTTAGTAGGCACTTACTCTAAGGCTTGAATTATAAGCTGATATCGACAAAACGATTCAACGAGGTCTTGTTATAATAAGTTAACAAAAGTATAATACACATTTTCATTAATTTGCTCTGTAAAACTTTTTACATTAACCTACTATGTTTATGTTTATTCAAAGCTATGCCAAAACGGAATGTTTTCATCAACAGTAAACAAACAGAAAACCGTTCTTTTATATGAAAAACATCGTAATTAATTCGAGACAAATAAAAAGAGCTGGTAACTATAAAAATCCGGCCAAGTGCGAGTCGAACTTGAGCACGAAGGGTTCCGTAGAGTTCGGTTTGTATGGGAAAAAAGTAAGAAAGAAAAAAAATATTGAAGTCAATAACTACCTAGTTTATATTGCCTTCAATATTATTTGTATTTTTTTGTAGTATTTGTGGTTGTAGCGGCAACAGAAATACATAAACTGTGAAATTTTTAACTGTCTATCTATCACGGTTTATGAGATGGCTTCATCCCGACTCTACCCGATCCCATCTCTACCCGATTTTAAAATACCTAACAAAAATCCCAACTCTACCCGATTTCATTTTTGCATTATAGATAAAAGTAACAGTAGGTACAGTTAACATGAAAACTTGTATACATTTTAGTTATACAAAAAATGTTACAATCAATATAATAGTATAATATTGGGATGACGATGTAACACTTGCAGTTTAAATAAAGCATTAGTATCACTGTTCTCCACTAAATTTATTAGTATACTAGTTAAGCCCGTGCGTCTCAATAAGGTTCGTACTGAAAATCAGCGCTGAGGCTTCTAGCTTTAGCATCGTGCTGAGGACGAAACCTTTTTTCTGGGCGCTGTCCTACTTTTTTTTCTTGTGATTTTTTTAAGTGTCTATTTTTTTTGTGTTCAGAAAATAAAGTTTTATTTCTTTCTTTCTTTCTAAATAAAATGATCATTGTTGTAAGGAGGCAAGCACTGCAGCATATGGTGACAGACAGACGGACGGAAAGACGGAAGGACGGAAGGACAGTGAAGTCTTAGTAATAGGTAATTTTTACCCTTTGTGTACGGAACCCTGAAAAGCAACTTAAATACAAACGAAGGCTGCAATTATTACTCTTTCTAGAGTTAAGTCAACAAAATAAAATGTCTAGTGAACTAAAGTTATTTTAATTTGTTCGATATTAATTTACTTTCTGGTTTATTGAACTTCATCATTGTAAAATGCACTTTGATGAGGTGCCTATAGGAGACCGAACGCAAATATGCCATTCACCGATAGCAAAATGTTATTAAAGCACTGAAAATTGTTAAGTATTGTTTTGTGTACCTACCGTTTGTATGGGAAATCTCTTCGTACATTTTGATATAATTTCAATGAAAGAAAGAAAGCATTTATTGAGTACAAACACACGACATATACTTACAGAAAGAAACATAGTGTAAATGTATATTATACTTTTGTTAACTTATTGTAACAAAACCACGTTGAATGTGGCAAAAAGTGTGGCACTCGGGGACTGCCGCGGTAAAGCTATTGCATCGTGCGAGCTTCGTACAGTCGTACCATAGACATACACGTTAAGCGAACGCTCGGCCGAGATACATGGTAGGCGGAGTGGGGGTTTTATTTTCGTTACGGAATTTCTTGATTCCGTAACGAAAATAAAACCGCCGCGCCGCGCTCGGAGCCCGCGATAAAAGCTAATAACACTTAAAAAAACAAATAAGTGACATAAAAAAGAAAAGAAAAAAGTAAAAAAAAACACACATGGGTGGACCTCAGCTAGAAGCAGAAGACCAAGCATGCTCGGCTGCAGCGCTGCTCTTCCGGCCAAACCCATTCCGTTTGAATATCTCCCCCCCACTCTACGAAATTTCTTATCGTTTCTAAGCTTATAAAAAACACTCAAGTCGTCTTTCGTAGGTATTGTTGAGAGCGGTGTTGGCCTAATGGTTTACCTTGACTTTTATTCCGAGGGTCATGATTTATGTTCGTTAATTGACATTGCTCTTACGGTGAAGGAAACATGGCAGATGGCAATGAAGGAAACACATTGCCTCTAAGTTTAAAGGGGAGTTTAGAGGTAGGGTACCTATATAGTTGCAAGCCCACTCCATATTATGTCTTAGACGCTACCTACAGTGCCCTGAAGGCCAATTCTCGTAATTAACATTGTTCAAATTACATTTCAATATCTTTTCGATTGCATTTCGATCACAAATAATACCCTCAAAGTAGCTCAAAATACCCTCAAAGTTCGCTTTTTGTAAAAAATAAACTGACTTTAAGGGTATCTTTTGCAATCGGAATGATATTGAAATGTAATTGAAACCATATTATTTACGAGAATTGGCCTTTATTGACATGGATTAAAATTGTCTATGGCTGCGTTTAAATCCTCTAAAGCAGATGTAGGCCAGTATTACTATTATTAATGCAGGTACCAAGCTCTGTTTTCAATATTTTATTCAAACCTTTATCATTTCGCTCGTTTGAATTGAAAGCCACATCCAAGTTTGTAACAAGAATAATTCTGTAGCCGGCTGCATTTCATTTTCCATTCACTACGTTCCAACCACAGTAAGCTCGGAAAATGAGAATTTAAAAAGAAAATATTCCATTAGACTTCATTTACACCGAATTCAATGTAAAATTGGAATGAAAAAAAGAATATTTTAGGTATATATTCAGAGAAAAAGACTCATAAAGAAAGCTCTAAAACAAGACATAGGTACGAGGCTAAATTTCACATTTAGGATTTTTGGAAATTCGACCTACTAAAGGCGTCATTTTAATTTATTTTGTAATTATATATTTTTTTATTTTGTGTTATTTAATTTGATGTAGGTACCTACTTAACTTACCTAATTTTAAAATTGTGTTTATCACTATACATAGTATAAAACAAAGTCGCTTTTTCTGTCCGTATTTCCCTTTGACTGCTTAAATTTTTAAAACTACGCAACGGATTTTGATGGGGTTTTTTTAATAGATAGAGTGATTCAAGAGGAAGGTTTATATGTATAATACATGCATAATATAGCCGTGCGAAGCCGGGGCGGGTCGCTAGTAATGTATAAAGGACTTTATTGAAGTGAAAACTTCTTATGGCGCGTTGGGCACTTTTGTGGGTGAGCATTTTCAACCGATCTCGCGACAGATTTTGACGCGACAGATTTTGACGATAAAAAATAAACTATATTTGTTTAAGTGAGTGCTAATAGATGGCAGTAGCAGATCGTTTCAAGAAATATTCTATGAGAAATAACAAGTTTATTGTTTTCACTTCTGCCTGCATTCCGGAGTGCGCTGTTTTTTTTTTTTAAAGGGTTACTCCTTCTCAAAGTCTGATAAGTTGGTATCAGTGAGGTAGGCGTTTAGACATTATAATAATGAAAGAACTATTACCTAAGCTAGAGTTCATTTTATGCACTTCTTTACAAAACCTATGATACCTAGTCCTACCTACATATTTAATTATTTCCGTCGTACCTACAATACGTTGAACGGGGGTTAATTACAGTTGTTAACCGTCGAGATTGTGCCATATGTTCCGCGGACAGGAAATAAAGACCGCCACTTCATTTAGACCACTTCCGGATGACTGTCTAGCCTGAGTGGATAGTAGGTATACCTAGATAAATTTAAGAAATATAGACATTTTCAAACAATGAGTAAGCTTGCTGCTTTTTAATCGACTAGCTAGGTACTTCAGAAAAAAGAGGAGCTTCTCAATTCGACTTGATGTTTTTAAGGCTGTTCTGTTCCGGCATAAGTAACTTCTTTGTATGTGAACTGATTTTGGTGATTATATTTTGTTAGAAATTTCTAAAGCAATTTCAGAATAGTATTACCTAAGTATATTAATATGAATTTACGAACATCTGTAAAACGACCCCATTTCAATAGTAGGTATTTCTATTCTCTTGCTCGGGTCTTGACTTCACGAATGATGAATGTATGTAGGCAGGTACTTTGATAGATTATAGATACATTATTAAGATACTTACTTATTTTTGAAACAACAAATTAAAGAAACAATTCAATGTCTTCGTTGGCCATACTTGCCACCTTGCGTCTGTGCTTCCATGATGATTTCGTGGTAAATCGAATTCATGAGCCGGTACGGCGGCGCGGCAGGCGTGAACATCGCTAAATCATATCCTCCTTTTTTTAAAGTCGGTTAAAAATAGAGTCAATTGATTGTGAATTCATTATTTTATAAATAACTCAACAGCTTTTTAAGTAATAAATTCAGGCCCGCTGGCTATAATAATTTCAAACTTCGAACTTTTGCAGTTCGACAGTCACTATAGTGTCGCAGAATAGCTGTGCCTGTTTGGAATTTCAAGCTTTCGAATGTCGTATGAAATTCAAATAGTTAAATATTTTATTATTTGAAATTGAAGTATTAGTAAACTAGCTTCTGCCAGCGACTTCTTCTGCATGACCTACAGGAAACAATGCATCCCCCATTTTACCTTCTTTTGGATGGAATTTTTGAAAAATTATTTCTTAGTGGAATCCTACATTTCTACGTAACTAGGACTAACAGTTTAAAAGTCACGTCCCGATTTGATTTGGCCCCTTTGAGGTACGGTTCCTCAGGGGGAAAACGGGACCCTATTACTAAGACTTCACTGTCAGTCCGTCAGTCCGTCCGTTATCCGTTCCGTCCGTCCGTCCATGCGTCTGTCTGCCTTTCGGTCTGTTTGTCATCCTGTTGTAGGTATCTCATGAATCGTGATAGCTAGAGAGTGAAAATTTTCAACAAAAAAAATGGTGTGGGTCCCAAAAACAACATGGTACGGAACCCTTCGTGCGGGAGTCCGACTCGCACTTGTTCGAAATTGGACGTCGGGCCCGATTAAATCGGGACGTGTGTTAACACCTTTAAAGTTTAGGGGAGACCGAGGGGAGTTGCAACAATTTTGACATTTTGCCTCATAAAACGAATCCTAGCTGTGTAAATAGTATGTAACTTGTACCATTAGATGGCTCATTCTTTCTACTTTGTAATGAATGCATCAACAAAGCTGTAAGTGTAAAATCTGAGGAGCTATTTAATTTTAAACATCACAAGTCGTTTTGTTTCAACTCCCCTCGTGCTAAGGTGATTTGCAACAGGGGTCGAGGTGAGTTGCAACATGTATTATTTTGATATAATTAAGGGTTGTAAAGTAAAAACAACCATACCATTCAACGAATTTTATGGTGTTTATTAAAATAAGAAGAAATTCTAACATTAAACATTAACATTTTAGGAAATATTTCATAAATTAAGCAGAGTAAAGGCTTTGCAAAGCTTAAACAAAAAACTATCAACATTTTTTAATAAAATATTATTCACAAACATTAAGAAATGAACTAGTATGACATGAGATCATCACCATCATCATCAAGCTGCAAGACTTTTATTATGGACTGTAACTCTTCTACTGCACCGAGGTCATATATCTCCCGACTTACACGCACTATTGCCCAAATGAAGAGGTTAAGTGCAGAAACAGCCCCGTAAAACTAAACTAACTAAACCATATCTCCTGACTTGATATACCTCTGTCGGTTTTTCTTTTATAATCAGTAGGTATGCTGAAACAAACAAAGAAAAAAAATCAAAAAAATCCAGTGCAAAAGCAAATTATCCATACAAAACTCAAACGAGGTGATTTGCAACAGGGTGTTGCAAGTCACCTCAGTGGCAAGAATGCTCCCAATTTCTATTTAATCACAAATTAGCAGAAAACGACAAATAAATGAGCCATACCATCGATACAATTTGAATTTTGAATCAATAAGCTTTCAAAACGTATATAACATAAACCACAATATAGCCACATTGCTGAAATATAGGTATCTATAAATAACGTCTAAAACTTACTTTTTGCGATTTTCGTCACGCGAGTGTCATATGTCAGCAACCGCACATGGTAGGCGATGGACGACTACTGAAGAGGAGAGGAAAAGCTTATCGATCGCGTTATTGCCAACTGGCTAACGGTTTTGGATTTCGAGATATTAGCACTGTTGCAAAACCCCTCGGTCTCCCCTATATATATAAACTAGCGACCCGCTCCGGCTTCACACGGCTATATTATGCATGTATTATACATATAAACCTTCCTCTTGAATCACTCTATCTATTTAAAAAAACCGCATCAAAATCCGTTGCGTAGTTTTAAAGATCCAAGCATACAAAGGGAAATAGGGATATAGGGACGGCGAAAAGTGACTTTATTTTATACTATGTAGTGATAGCTGTGTATAGATTGGCCGCAGATTGCAAACCAATTTATTGCAACAATAACGTACCTAACTTTAATTATTATGACAAAATAACGAAACAACCGCGATTGTCAATTTTATGCCTGAATAAACATAATCGAACACACCACACGATTTTCCCATTAATTTGGGTAAAAATTAAATGGATCACGCTCTCAAAAAATCTCTTTAATACACTTTTGATCATTTTGCTACAAAATTGGACATTTTGTCTTTGTCGTTCACAAAGCCGCGTTTTATCATAAGCTTTAAGTATTTTAGGACATAACCGAGATGATGAATGAGTTTTTTTTTGACAAACAAGAGGTAGGTATAGGCACAGTATAGGTAGGTAGATATCTACTATCACTTCACTGAAAATTCAGATTCGGGTTCCCTAGAGGACGTAAGCGAGCATTAAGAAATTATTTTTAGAAACGGCCTTTAAAAGGGGTTAAAAAGGAGCTGATAAGATTGTGGTCTATATCTACCTACTATCTATCTAATATATATAAATTACGTGTCACGTTGTTTGTGCGCGAAGGACTTCTAAACTACTTAACCGATTTTAATCAAATTTGCACACCGTGTGCAGTTTGATCCAACTTGAAAGATAGGATAGCTTACATCTTATCTCTTATCTCTAATTTAAATAAATTACGTGTCACGTTGTTTGTGCAATGGACTCCTAAACAACTTAACCGATTTTAATCAAATTTGCACACCGCATGCAGTTTGATCCAACTTGAAAGATAGGATAGCTTACATCTTAATTTATCCCGATATTCCCACGGGATCGGGAGTTACGCGGGAGAAACCGCGGAGCGCAGCTAGTATTATAAATAGGAAAGATTTGACTATTTGTTTGAATTAAATAGGCTTCGAAACTACTGGACCGATTTTGACGGAACTTGGTATGAGGATACATTGATTCATTGGGAGTGTCATAGGCTACTTTTTATCCCGATATTCGCACGGGATCGGGAGTTACGAGGGTGAAACCGCGGAGCGCAGCTAGTTATCTATGGAGACAATAAATGTCTTGCCACGTCCATCCGTCAGTGTGCGCTGGTCAAAAGATTAGGTGTTTGGGTGCTAATAACAAAAACAAAATCATCGATTTTCAAGTTTTTTATTCAATTATAAGTATAAATATCTCAACATAAACACTCAATCATTAACAACAATCAAAAATGAATCATTCAACTTTTTTTCAACTAATTTCCATACTAATGCATAATTTCATTAAGATCATTCCATACAAAGGTCTTTCGCACATACATACTTCATTCAGCAGTTACGGCATACAAAATACAGATAATAATTAGAACCAAGATGAGCCGGAAGAACTTTGGAAGAACACCAATGGAAAAAGATTACCCGGCAGACTACGTCGAAGAACCTGAGATGATATGGACATGAAAATCAAATTGATTGACAGTGTGATTACGGAATCATATTATACATTTTTGACCACAATTGTCAGTGCAGTCGGTATTTTGAGGAACTAAATTTATATAATGTAGGTATCTGCGAAGACACTAGCGCCGCTCTACAGTTAAAATGTTGGGCAAACCTCACTCGAATTTATCTAACTATTTTTTTACTTTTTGCTCGTACGAAATATTAGGTACTTACGCATATTTTTTGTTGTTTCTCATAAGTGATTAATGTATAATCTTGGAGAAATAAAGATCTTTAAACCTTAAACCTATATTCAAGACAAATAGGCAATCCGTCGCAGAAGATCGTGAACTATGGTAGGAAAGTAGAGAGGCCTTTGCCCTGCAGTGGGACAAAACAGGCTCTTAATAAATCAATAAATATTGCAGGGCATTCCACACATCGCCATCTAGCCCCAAGCTAAGTAACTAGACTTGTTTTATGGGTGCTAGACAACGGATATACTACTTATATACTTTGCACTGGTAAATATATACATAGAAACAGCCAGCTAATTGGTATTCCAACTGTTCCAAAATATCCCGTTTTTAAAACTTCAGTAATAACTACATATGTTTTTTAAATAATTTTAACTGTAATAATTAGTTATAACTAACTATACTAGCTGATCCTTATTCCGTAGTCCGTATGGCAGTCGTTTCTTCCTGAAGTTTGACATCCGTGGCGCGTCAGTATTTCTTGGTTGTATAGTTATTTCTGTGTTAAGAAGTTGGTCAATTGTCTGCAACAATAAATAAAACTGATGTAACACTTGCATATTTCTAAATATTGAAGATGTAGCTAAATCTGACCAAACACAGCGCCGTTTTGGAATCGACTACCACCAACAAGTAACTTTATAAATATAATAAATATTGCAGGACATTCCACACATTGCCATCAAGCCCCAAGCTAAGTTACTAGACTTGTGTTATGGGTTCTAGACAACGGATATACTACTTATATACCTTTCTTTTGTAAATATATACTTATAATACATAGAAACAAGCAGACCTCAGAGAAGTATTTATGCCTAGACATTTGTGTCTAAGCATAAATACTTGTCTGAGGCGGGAATATTAAAAATATAGGATGAAGTTTTTCTTCTTCGTATTGATAGCAAATTAAAGGGGAATTTATTAGGTAGGGTCTGATCCGCCCACTCCAGTGTGCTGTCAGATCTTTGGCGTTGTTATTAGCTGACTTCAGGTCAGTCAATGTGCAGCTATTAGGGCTGTAGGGGCAGGCCAAGAGATGTCGCTGAATTTGATATAGGATGATTATTATTACCTTATTTTCAATGAGATCCCGTTCTCTCAATGCTTTTTCAATGTTATCGAATTCCTTCTGCAGATCTTTGTTGTTTGATTTCTGAACGGCGTTCGTTACTTTTGATATCTGGAATTTAAAATAAGAAAAATATCGGTTTTTAAACAGAGCGTAGCCTCACACAGCGCAGCAGAGCATGTCTTGTTTGTATCCTCATTAAAACATTAGACGAGCGAGTTGACCAAACATAACACAGCGCAGTACAGCGCAGCATAGCTCGATTTTGATTTGTCACCCTTAGAGTCACGAGCGTATAGGAGTCGTCTGGGAAAGCATATTACATCTTTGTCTTAGACTGCAAAAATTCGGATGAAAATCGGCATTGATGGAGAAGGACATATTTTGATCCTGAATTCCGCGGGGTAGGGACTCTTGCGGATGAAACCGCGAAGCACTGCTAGTATTGTTATTAAATAAACGTACAGTTTCTTCGAAGAATGTATGTCTGTTTGTTCCTGGAGTATCAACATCTAAAACTCCCTTCAGAATCGGGAACGTGTCATCAACTCGATCTAAATCTGCTAATGCTGACACCTGAAATCAACAATACAATAGATGTCAAATATATTTAGTAAAGTTTTTGGCGCCTATATTTGTATGTTTGATTTTTATATCAATTTTATTTAGGAACAAGCAAATGCTTGAACTGTGTCAGGACTTTGGATTTAATATTTATAGCTAAACTAGCGACCCGCTCCGGCTTGGCACGGCTATATTATGCATGTATTATACATATAAACCTTCCTCTTGAATCACTCTATCTATTAAAAAAGTAGTTTTAAAGATCTAAGCATACAAAGGGAAATAGGGACATAGGGACGGCGAAAAGTGACTTTATTTTATACTATGTAGTGATGTTAGGTTTTTGACTTCTCTTCTCTGCCTCTTCTCCTTGCTAGTCTTTCCTTTTCTTCTTCTCGCATATCTCTCATACACTCATCAAGTTTGTGTACGAGTTTAAAAATAGGGCTTTTCTGTAAGGTTTATAGTTTACTAGCTGTCCTGGCAAACGTTGTTTTGCCATTTACAAAAAAAAAACTAAAGGAAACAAAATAAATAAATAGAAAATTTCATAAGAAATTGTACGGAGGAGTATGGTAACTAACATTGTGACACGAGAATATTATTATATTAGATGTAAGTACCTTGATATTCCTAATAGTGACATAATGTGGTTTTTGTGTTGCTATTGCCTCCAAAGCTGCATGTGGCTTCCCTTGTTTTAATGCTAGAGCTGTAACAAAAAATATCAAAGGTTAAAATTATTCCTTAGTTAGTAATTTACTGAATTTTTTGTTTACAATATGTACTGTACAAACCAGCAAATAGTGTCGTAGCTCTCCTTAAAGGTGCAGTTCCAACACTAGTCATTTCATTCCATAATTTAAAAGCATATTCATAACTTTCAGGGGTATTCTGTAAGTTAGAAAAAGAGGTATGTTTAATAAGGTATATTCAGTCATTCAGCACTGTACAAGCTGACGACGTCTGTGGCACGTATTTGCCTGAGACGCATAAGGTTGCGGGTTCGATACCTGCCTAAAACAAATATTTATGAACTGATATTTGTTTCTTGTCTGGGTATTACTGTTAATTTTTTTTTCTTTAAGTATTCTGTCCATCGTCTAGCTACAATAACACAAGCCTAGTTGCTTAGCTTGGAGCTAGATGTTGGCGCTGTGTGGGTTGTCTTGCAATGTTTATTTATTAAATATATAATATAACTTAACAGCAGATCTGAAGTTAGATTTATTGCACAAGTACCAACCCAATGGATATGCAGGCGAGAGATGGGGACAGGATATGCTGTTGTAGTATTTTGCTGTTGTGTAGTGCCAACACTTACTTCAAAAGTCTTTAATTTTGAAATATTTAGGTAGGTACCTGTTCCAACTTCACTACTTTCAACATTCACTACCCTATGTAAATATAACCTTAACGCGCGTCCACTGTGGGCGTACGTTCATACATAGAGCAGCCATCAAGCTGCACATCTAGGCTAAACAATATTAATAAATGCTAGGTCACCGCCTTGGAAATCGGCCTGAGAAAATGATGATGATAATTACCTGTTTATAACATGCAGCCATAATCAAAACGACTGGATATTTAGGAAACTTAGTCATGTGCAATTGTTTGTCCTTAACTTTCTCAAATACTTTGTACATTTCCTCATACTTCTGATGGTTGTATAATAAGTCGAGTAGAATCTGATAAGATACGAGTTGATCGAAGAATCCATCATTCAGTGGGTCTTCGAAACACTGAAAATAATAATATCAGGAGTTTAGTTCAGACTGTGTAGACGCTGAGATGTTAATCGTCTGAAATAGACAAAAAGGCTAGTGATAGAGATGGATTAAGTAGTTTATTATCACAGTGTCACACAGGCAGTTCCCTGTTCCTCGTGTGATTTTTTTTTTTTAAATCTCCCTTTGTCTTGCGATCTGTCTTGTTTTCAGACATTTAGCTAAGAGGTCATGTGTGTGATGTAGTTGATTAGCGGCTTGTATGGCGTGAGTTTATTGAATCACCCATTTGTATCAATATCTCAGGTCATGGCAATAGGTCTTGCGGAGCTTTCCTTTTTAGTCTCCTAAAAGCAGAGTCCACAGTCATCAAAGAGGATGCGAGTAGGTTTGTGTGATTTGATATTCTAATTTTATAGGATATCATAAAGTTTCTGATCTCTTCTTTGACAGTTGGCATGTCCAGATTGTGGTGTAATCGGTGATTTGTCATGTACCAGGGATGTGAATGTGATTTATTTGTGGATGAATGGAGTGTTTAAGATTCTGTAAGAGATCTGTGTGATTGAGCATCCCTTATATTGGTTCTTTAATTATTGTAAATGTTTTTGAAAAACGTTATAATTAAAGTAAATAAATAAATCTAATCTAAATCGAAATTATTTTTCGATAGAATGTGTTGGTTTGTTGGACGATACATTTATTTTAAATTCAAAGATCATGGGTTTGATCCCGATGCTAACCATGCCCAATAGGTTTTTCTAAATAAGAAATTTGTGTGCACATAAAACACATGCATTTTAGTGAAGAAAAATATTGTGGGAGAACTGACAGGCCCTGGAACTAAAGAGAGTTAGAGGTATGGGACATTTGCCAATCCAGAGTAGGCATCGATGGCATCTTGCTACCAATCCCAAGAGCAAGACTCTCTGTTTATGGTATGGTATCACCATTACTGACTCAAATGTGTTAAATTTAATACAAGTTTGTTGTTTAACTTCAGTCTTGGTGGAGCTGTGTGCAATGTCCACGTCAATATTCATTAGATATATTAATATTTAATTATCTGAAATAATTTAATTATAATTAGATGTACCTTAAGTGCATAGTCGGGTGCATCGAGGAAATAAAACATTCTCATAACAACTGGTCCAAATATGAATGAACCAAAACGATATTCTGAACTTTGAGTGTTAAATCTGAAAAATATTAAACATACCTAAGCTTTACTTCAGTTTTAATTTACTTACAATCCTTGGCATTTAATCACATCTAAATTAATTAATCAAATTTCAATGAGCTTTGGTAGGTACAGGCAGAAATAGCTCTTATTCTGGCTATACAAATTACAATTTATCATAATATTCCCAGTGTCCTATATAAAACCGCACGACACAACTGGTACCTGGTTTTGAAACCTAAGCCACTAAACCAATTTTGATGAATAGAGATGAGTTTCTAGAACCTTAGATTCATTCTGATTCCGATATAGGACTTATGCCGATAAAACCACAGCTAATAAATAGGATAGACTCAACTTACTTTTTAACCATATCACGAACTAAATCTAAGTCGGAGGGTTCAGCTAAATGGACCATATTCTTCAAATCTTCAGTAAAAATAAGGTTTTTACTGTCAGTAACAAAGTTAGTCATTTTAGTCTTGAATTTTTCAGTAAAGTGAGCAAATTGTTCTTTGGTTCTTTTCCTCGTTAGAGTGTAATTATCGATTCCCAGGGCAGAATAAGAATACAAATAATTTGCTGAAAAGATGAATAAGGTAAGTATGATCATAAAAGCTTAAAAAAATTGAAATTTAATTTCAGAGCCGCATTTCCACTTACCAGAGCTCATGTGAATGTTTCTGCATGGCGCTAACAGGCGGTAATTTAAATTACCAAATAATTTTATTGTAGTATTCACAATCGCAGTCATAATTATGCTTTTAATTAATTTTCAAAAATTATCAACTTCACTTGGGCCAAAAATTTAAAAATTTGAGGTTATTTTCAACCACAGACAATTGGATTGGACAAAGTCAAAGACAAAAATAATTTGAAAACTACGTGCGTTCGAGGGTGATTATTGGCCAAAACAGTGGCCAAGCCAACAAGTAGTCCACATGCAGTCCAAGCAACAGTTCCAAGTAGCCGCTGACTGAGGTAAGGACAGCAAAAGAATACAACTTTTGTTAAATGTCAGTGGTCACTGTCACTTTGAACGAAATGTCAATATACTTACAATTTTCGAATTTTGGAATTTTACTTTCTGGATCTCTTCATAATTCTTTGAATCTTTGTGTTTTTTGGTGTTTATAAGTAATTTAGCAATATACAGTGTTACTTACATAAGTTTACGCTAAAAAGCATGTTAAATTTTATCACAATAATAATTGCACGAGATAAAATTTTACATGCTTTTCGTAGGTTGTGCAATAATAATTGGGAAATAATCTTGAGAGATTTACCTCCGATTTTGTGAGCTTCTGCTCTAATTTCCAATGAAAAATGTATTTTATATATTCCGTTACATACAATTCTAAAATATCTACTCACCTACAAAATATGTAGGTACTTACCTACTTCCTGTTTACATTCATCGCCATATTATTATCATAAAACGTAATTTCTAACGTTACAAGCTAATTAGTCATCAGTTTCAGAAATTATTTAATTTACCTTCTGTGGTGGCTTATACAAATTTCTTTGTAATACTTGTGGAAAGAGTTCTTTTAAAACTCATTTCAATTAACTCTGGTGACAATCTCGCTCTTATCAGTCTAGTTTGGATGAGTACAAAACATTTTGTGACTAATTGTATGAGATTTTTACTAAAAGTATTTATTATTAACCATGTTATGTATTTTTCTAGCATGGGGAAGTATATAAATATGTTGTGGAAACCTCCATAGATATTAAAAACCATGGATGGTACTATAAGATAATGAGAAAGTAAAAACCAAATAGCGATTGAGATGACTCATCCCTCGGAGAGAACAGTTCCAGATTTGATAATGGAACTAGGTGGAAATGTAATCCAAAAATGCAATTTTAAATATTAATTACATATTTTTATATTAGATGTGCAATTGTTGCATTCATGAGTGCTTCACATTGAGAAATAAAATATTTGACACACTCATGGAAGTGACGGTTTATGGATGCTTGAAAATACAAATCTTATATGAAAATTGTTTTTTTTTTGTTATTTTAGATGTTAAATAACTCTTACTGTTATATTTTTTACTTATTGTATATGTCTTTACAGATCAGATAACATTGGAATTTGGTTCCAGAGAGCAATATTAATCATTATGTCAGAGAGAAGCAGCAAACACTTAAAAAAACAATCAAGACGTTACCGAGATGAACTGTCCACATCTAGCAAAAGAAAAAGCAGTTATGATCACAAAAAACATGAAAGTGAATCAAAAACTCCTCCGCTTCCGAAAAAGAGGAAAAGTATCGATGATTTAATAAAACAAAGGGAATCTCTAAAAGAAGAATTAGAAAAATTAGAAAAAAACAAAGATTCAAGAAATAAAATGTCTTCCAGAGAAAGCAAAAAATACAAATTTTCAGACAGTGAATACACCAAAATAAACAAATATCCAAAAAGATTCAGTGGCGAATATGACTTTAAAGCAAGATTAAAGTCACCTGAATACAATGAAGAACATTTAGATTCAGAGGATGAAGAAAACATAATTGAACAAAGAAGGAAACAGAGAAAGCAACTTCTAGAAAAATTTAATGAACCAAAACAAAAAATAGACAACATTATAAAAGATGACAAAAATATTAGCAAAATTGAAACTAAAAACGAATCTTTGAATCATGAAAATTTGGACACAAACTCAATAAACAACGAAACTAAAAATGATACCACTGCGGACATGTTTTCTGAAAAAGATGACTTCATTCAAAATAATAAATCTACAGACAAGGCAACAGATGATAACAATTCTCATTTGGCAGATAATTGGGATGATCCTGAAGGCTATTACAATATTAGAGTAGGTGATATAATGAAAAACCAATTTGTCATTAAAGATGTTTTAGGCCAAGGAGTATTTGCAAATGTTGTTCGTGCACAAGACAATACCCAGCCAAATAGCACTGTGGCCATTAAAATTGTCAGAAACAATGAGCTAATGTACAAAACTAGTCTAAAGGAAATATCTATTTTGAGAGAAATCAATGAGGCAGATCCAGAAAACAAATACCACTGTGTAAAATTTCTGAGCACTTTCATGCATAAAGGACATCTTTGTCTTGTCCTTGAATCTCTTCACATGGATTTAAGAGGAGTGCTCAAAAAATACGGAAAGAATCATGGAATCCACATGAAAGCATTGATAAGTTACACAAGACAATTGCTTATGGCTTTAAGATTGCTAAAAAAAATTGGGATTGTTCATGCTGATATTAAACCTGACAATATACTAGTAAATGAAAAGAAAAATGTATTAAAATTATGTGATTTTGGTTCTGCAGCAAAGATAGATGACAATGAACCTACACCTTACTTGGTATCAAGATTTTATAGAGCACCAGAAATAATCCTTGGTATTCCCTACAATCATGGAATAGATATATGGTCGACTGCATGTACCGTATATGAAATGGCCACAGGGAAGATCATGTTCACTGGAAGCTCAAACAACAAAATGTTAAAATGTTTTATGGACCTAAAAGGACGAATACCTACCAAATTAATAAAGAAAGGCAAATTTAAAGACCAACATTTTAATTACAATAATAATTTTTTACTTCACAAAAAAGATGAGTTTACAGGTAGAGATAAAGTCGTCGAACTAAATTCTACAAATATAACAAGAGATCTTGGGAAGGAGCTTCAAAAATCTAGTAAAAGCTTATCCCCAGGTGAAGAAAAGAAAATGAATCATTTAAAAGATCTACTTGATAAGATGTTAATGTTAGATCCAAATCAAAGATTGAGTGTCACTGACTGTATAAAGCATTTATTTATACAAGAAGAATTTGAGAAATAATCATAAATTAAATGTTAAAATTGGTGCAAGCAATAGGTACTGTAAATAGTACCTATTTAAATAAAACTATTGTTAAATTTATGTTCAATGTTTTATTTATGATAAAAGAAATCAACAAAAAAATAACACCATAAACCAATATATCACTTAATATTTTTTTTTAAATTATCTATCACAAAAAGGAAAATTGACAAGATAGGTTTCTGTGTAATCTGAAGCAAACAAAATCAACATATAACTTTATTTACAATAATTGTATAAGTAGCTCCAATATTTTCAAAGTATCTTAACTCTACTTACATTCATACTTATAATGCTAATTTAGATTCATGCCAGAAGTAGATGCCTAAATATAATTCTCTTAAAACTTATAAGTAGATAATTTAGCTTTGCTATTTTTGTTATTGACTTTGATTTCCTTATGGAAAACAACTGTAAGATAAAATATGTAAAAAATCAATAGAGAATAATAAAAGATAAAATTGCTTACAATAAAAAAAATATAACTTTTATGATACTCGAAACATACTTAGATAATTATAAATATTTGATGAAGGGGAGGAAAATGTGATTTCGTGGATATGAGAGCTATAGTCATTCGGTAAAGTTAGTTTCAAGTAACGTAAGTACCTATACATGTAGGTAGGTATATAATGATTTCTATCTTTAGGTATTGCTTGTAAAAATATGTTTATCTTGGTGTTAGGAATTTATATGGATTTAATTAACAATATTATTAATAAGTACTTGTAATAATTATAGGTAAAATGAAGTTGGTAACATAACTAAGAATAATAGCTTTTGCAGTGTGGTGGGTGCTTATTCATATGTGTTAGGTATAATATCAAATCCACTCTTTAAGGTATTTTTAAATAATATTATAGTTAAACCTATTAACATCTATAAAGTAATAAAAGCGTGCATCGGGACTTACAGATCATAAAATAATACTATACAATGTACTTACATTACGCCTATTAGTTATTACAGCCTCTCAATCAGGTTAGTGATCAATGACCAATACAAACTTAGAGTATTTCACATACGAAAATGTCGTTATAAGCTAGATGTGTGTTATCGTAAATAATCACAAGCGCTCAAAAACCGTAAATTTTTGTCTCTTGAAAGTTGACTTTTTACACTTACGATTTTTTACATCTAGACCGACGATATGTAAGGCTGTTATTTTTTTGTTCAAAATTAGTAGATAATTAATCTAGGTAGATTGAAAAATCTTCCTATTTTCAATCAATAATTAGTTTATCTGCCTCAAGAGTAACGCTATCTGTATTTCGACTTTAGCCATAAAAAGTTCATTAATTGTTTCTAACAAATTGACGAGGGAATAATTTTATCATTTTCGTTAAACGTTGCTTAGCGGCTTATTAATTACCGAAGTTAATTACTGTCTTATTTAGAATTGTGCGACAGCAATATAGTACGTCACAATCAGCTATTGGCTAATAAATAACCCCCTAGGCACCGTTCATTATAAAAAATCTACTTAGTTATTTCATATTTTTGAATTCATGTATAGGTAACTAAAAATATTCGTCTAATTTTGGACTTTAAGCTTCGTTCCAAAGGGTCAAAGAAAAAACATCAAAAGTCACAATTAGGTGGGCAGACAATTCAATTCTTAGGTGACCCTTCACGAATGGCAACTCTATAGACTATCGTATTATTGCCAACCATGAAAGGTGAGTCTTAAATAGCTAATCTAAGGTGGACGCAGACTGATCAGAGCCGAAAAAATCGAATTTTTGCCGTCCACGGGAAAAGGTACCTTCAATTAATAGAGATAAGGTCATTTTTTATATTTTGCCTCTGATGATGCGGTCGACTCTGATGACGTCATCGGAAATATAAATGTAGGTACCTACCTTATCTCTATTATTAAAAGGTACCTTTTCCCGTGGACGACAAAAATTCGATTCTTTCTGCTCTGATCAATCTGCGTCTACCTCTACTATCAATTACATGGATGGATTAAAAGACTATAATATCAGAAATGGGATGTTATGCAGTCTCAATTGATTCGATTTGATCACTGGTTATCATATTATCATTATCACAAAAAAATAATGGTAAAAATTAATTCGTAGTAATTCACCTTAGAAATTAAAGTTAATCGAGAATCTTCTAATGAAGATAGGATGCTAGTCTAAACCTAAAGTTAACTTGTTACTTGTTAAGGAACATTTACACGAGGATTTTTGGCGAGCCGAAAGTAAAGCTTAATGAGCGCTCTGAAGTTAGCGCATGGGGCTTTACTAGAATTTTTGGCAAACTAAAAGTAAAGCAAAATGGGGGCTCTGAATTTAACTGCATGAGGCTTTGCGTAGATACAAGGACAGGATACGGTGGGCATGCGCGGGCTAGGTGGCTGTTATGTGACTTATATTTTGTGTTGCGTGCGTTTTGCACCAAACTTCGTATGATTTACACGATGGCTCCGAAGTTATCTATATACCGAACACATTTGAATAATGCACAGTTGTAAATTAGATCCTTGTTTTTAGACTATTACCTTATGTTTGTTAGTCTTCTTATTTGCTTGTTAGTTCGGTTCACCAAATAGCCTCATGTAAATGCGTCATTAAAGCGGATAAGTACCTACTCCACTGGCGAGCGAAATAAATTGGACAAAGCTCTACAATACCTATGTCTTCTAAACTTGTTCTTTCTACTTGAACCCCCAACCAGGGGGGTCCTTAAACTAACCAACGCGTTCAGCCTACGGCCACGGTGGCGATTAATTAATACAACTTTTTCGACGTCTTTGCCACCGTGAACGCAACCTGATAAATCCTACATTCTAAATCATCAATCAAGGCCTCTAAATACTTTCAATCGAGATGCTTTTCGCAATTCTATTGCCCTTCTATGTTATTTTGGTACAATATGACTTTAATCATCACACACAATGAAAATAAAGACAATATCTATCGTAAACAGATAAAATTAAATCGTATCTATTATTTTTCGCTAGCCAATGGACATGAATCATAGAAACTACTCTTTGGATGTGTCAAGAAATCACCGTGGTTGTTATGTCGAAGGCATCCGGTTGTGGAAACCTGAGGTCGCTCCGATCTCAATGGACTGCCCTGAAGCTATAGAGTCGGGGCTCTGTAGAGACGCGCTGTAGACCGGGTTCATTGGGGTAGTGCCGCCGGCTTCGAACAATGTGCTGTCGTATACGCTGTTACTCTGCTGAAACAATACATAGGTGTTTTGCTAGACAAGAATAAAATGGAAACAACGATAGCTTTACAATAGATGACACTCCCGGGGAATTGAATCCCCCATCCATTGGTTTATAAACTTGACAAATACGTTTGAAATATACAAAAAAACCTGTTATTCGTCTACCGGAAATAGACCAGAAAACAGTGACAATTTTTTGTCGCATTTTGTGTTGAGTACAAAATTGCAGTCTAGCGAAACGATTGTGTTCTACATAGAAAATGAAAACGACAAAGTTTTTGTATAAAAACTGACCTAAATGTCAACTCTATTAATTGTAATTTCAATATCTCAGCCGTGACAGTTTTTAAAGCCTTATAGTCTTAGGAGTAGGACTCCGCCTGAGTCGCCGTTCCGCGAAAAAACAAGATTTGTAAACAGGTATTTTTTAGGCGTGGCGAGCGAATACTTGCCTGCGACGCCCTGCGACGAACATTATGTTTGGGACGCGATGTCCCAAACATAATGTAAGTACAGATATTTGTTTTTGGTCTAGGTGGTTCTGTATATTAAAAGAAAAGAAAAGCATTTATGTATTCTATCCGCTGTCTGGCCACAATAACACAAGCTTAGTTGCTTAAGTTGAAAGAAAGAAGGAAGAGGCTCACGCTTTCCTACTACTTTTACTTGTTTACGGGCTGTTTTCCGCAATTAGACCCTTTTTAATTAGGTTATTTTTGCTTGAGTAGGCTTGCCCAGCACCTACTACCCTTTCAGCTTAGTCGACCATGTACAGAGGATAGAACTATTCTGGAGCCAACTAAGGCGCATGTTTCATCACGATGTTTTACCTCCCGTAAGAGCAATGTCAATTAGCGCACACAGGCGAGCCTCATTTTAATATGGTGTTCTGAAATAACATAACCGACCTGGTAAATATAATCGGAGTCTGTCTTGAGTGAGCTGAAGCTCTGCTGATGGGGCAGAGATACCTGGTCATCATCCATAGGCTCGTCCATCTGAGCCTTGTACGAGAACATTATACTTGGCTGTGAAACACTGGAAATAAAACATACATACAGGGTAAAAACATACAAACAGGGTAAAAACCCTCCTTTTTGGCTTCGCCGTAGTAATCAGTTGGTTAGTAATATATATGTATTATTTATTTATTATATTATTATCATTCGCTACGCTGGGTATACATAGGTAATACTCAAATAAGTTTGTTTAATTTTTAATAGTTCACATTTGAGACGCTGTTTATTTTAGCACGATAGCGAAAATTATTAAGAATAAGTAAGTAATTTTTTTTTTAATATTATCTATCTATACTAATTTTAATATTATAAAGAGGAAAGACTGGATTGTTTGTTTGAATTGAATAGGCTTCGAAACTACTGGACCGACTTTCATGAAACTAGGCACGAAGAGACATTGATTTATTGAGAGTCCTATAGGTTACTTTTTATTCCGATATTCCCACAGGATCAGGACTTACACTGGTAAAACCGCGGAGCGCTGGTAGTTATATAAAATTTACCTAAAGAACTCGCTCAAGAACGTATGATAGACGAGCGGCGTGTAGAGCGAGAAGTAGAGCCACGTTGTGACGTCGACGACACACAGTCCAGATTGCATCGAGCCCCATGCGAGGAGTCCAGCTCCGACAGCCTGGGTCGTGTCCAATAGTAACAGCAGTAACACGTATAGGTAGAATGATAATTTCGCTGGAAAGTAAAAAAAATATACTATAAATAAATGACATTCCACACATCGCCATCTAGCCCCAAGCTAAGTAACTAGACTTGTGTTATGGGTGCTAGACAACGGATATCCTACTTATATACGTTTCTTTTGTAAATATATACTAAATATTTATAACACATAAAAACAACCAGAAGGCCAATTCTCGTAAATAACATTGTTCAAATTACATTTCAATATCATTTCGATTGCAAATAATACCCTCAAAGTAGCTCAAAACATCCTCAAAGTTAGATTTTTGTAAAAAAAAACTGACTTTGAAGGTAACTTTTGCAATCGGGATGATATTGAAATGTAATTTAAACAATATTATTTACGAGAATAGGCCTTCAGACCACAGACTAATATCTAAGCATAAATACATGTCTGAGGCGGGAATCGAACCCGCAACATTGTGTTTGGCAGTCCGGCCATTGTGCCAACTGGGTCGTCGAGATAAATAAAGTATATTATGGGTATGTAGACCTGTGCTAACTAAGGTTCTCAATGCGACGAAATGCTTTGTTGGTCTTTGAACGGAAAATACTGAGGAAGATTTCTGGCCTTGTTTGTGAAGATGGTTTATGGCGAATACTGTAGGTACAACAATGAAGTCTATAAGAATGATAGATAATGAAGACCATAAGTCCTGTACAAGGACCCCAACTTCATTAAATTTCAATTTTTATTTATTTTAAGTTGAGAACCCTCTCAACTTAGTCGACCTAATTAGATCGACCAGTTACATATTGGGCAAGCCTACTCTATCTTTTACAGATTTCTTCGCTATAATTAGATCTAGAGTAGCGTCCTTCTGGAGTCGTGTCAATGCCTCAGGTAATGAAATTATTAGGCCGGT
Source organism: Idaea aversata (assembly GCA_907269075.1). Classification (NCBI taxonomy): domain Eukaryota; kingdom Metazoa; phylum Arthropoda; class Insecta; order Lepidoptera; family Geometridae; genus Idaea; species Idaea aversata. The sequence continues at coordinate 7,471,417 of OU026101.1, forward strand.
TGGAGACAATATCCAGAGCCCTGTGTATAGGCACTGGATATCGGTTCACGTGGAGAAGAACAAGAAGAGTAAAAATAATAATGACCTCGTATTTGAGTTTAGAAATACCTAGAGACAGACTTGTATTAAGGTATGTTCGGGTAAAAAGATGGTTTTTGGAGCAATTCAAAAGGTTTTACAAAATCTCAGATTTCTCAGCTTCAGTGAACGTGAAATAAACGAAATATAGAATTTATTGATAACAATAATAAATTGAAGTTTGATCCTGTATTTAAATTGTTTCTCTACTATCACTCGTTTTTGTTTTATTAGTCTTCAAAGTTGTGATACATGATATTTTAAGCATGATGAGAAATTCACCTAATTGGGGGAAGAGCGGATAGCAATTTAAAACCACTTCTACTGCTCGTAGAAAAAGATCATTTATAGGAGTGTATCCGGCGTTTCACGTACAAAAACATGCGATTAAAATGTTCTACAAATTCGATAGATTGTGAGTATACCAAATTATTTCGTGAAACTTCGTATTTTTTTTTTTACCCCAAACGAGATTTTGCGATTCTCAAACTTTGATATTGAAATTTACCGTAATAAGGGTAAGAGCGGCACTTTATAATGACAAACTAACAAACCTTATCTACCTAATTATTATTTAAAATTTCTGTCGTAAAACACCATATTTTAAGTACTTACTACTTAACTAACATATAAAGCTTCTACAAGATAAATATTTACGGACTTCCTCGTTTGAAACTAAGTTTTTAGGTTATTTTTCTAAAGTGTTTCTAAATGTAAGAGCGTGTAATAAGTAGCTATACTTATCTGATTTATTATTGGTGTCAAAGTATGCAATAATACTAAAGTAGTGATCAATTAATAGTAATCAATTAACGAATATTTTCTTAATAATTATGAAATAACATAATAATTAAAGTTTAAACTTATCAACTAGTACAACAGAGATCAGTCCTAACATACGACAGAAGTAACAAATTAAATTTCAAAAAACTCTCCTTCCTATAAATCGTAATGGAATCGAAAATTACAAGTGTGAATCCGCGGGGCATACCTAGTGACTTACAAAAGTTTGACAATCGCTTTCTTTTTTTTTTAAGGTTTACGATCGGGTGATGATCATCCGATCTTTGACGCGAAGGGCGAAGTTCGGAACTTTGCCTACAGCGATCGTAGGACTGTCTAAATAAGATCATTTTAATATTTAATTCAATAAACTCAGTTTGCAGAAACAATAATAACAAAAATATACGCGAATCAAAATGAGAGGTGGCCAAAAATTTGACTGAAAAATTGAAAAAAATATGTTGATTCGTTCAACGGCGCGTAGCGCACGGCTCCCTTGCCGGAGCGACTTGCAATCACTACAGACGTGGGCGGGGTGAAATGCTCTTTCCGACAATGTGGCCAATTTTTTTAAAATCCTTCTATTTTGGGTTAGTTATTTCATTCATACGGTCTTCCCCCACTGCCGATCTTACCCGAACATACCTTAATATTTAATATGTAACTTTTTATCTTTTAATTTTGTATGTTCTTTTTGGGTCATATTATGTGCCTGCAATAAATCTATTTTATTTATCAGTTTATTAAACATGTCCCAGGTTCCATTGCACTGACTATTATAGATTTAAGTCGCTGGCGCTGTCTAAAGCATCTAGATTAAGCAGGCATACGGGGCCAACGTTATTCCCCTTAGGGGTTGATTTTTTTTTGTCATCCTTGCTTGAAAACGGTTGCTTTGAACCCCTATCTCCGTAGCGACGAGATAAAACCTGATTTTTCCACGTGATATTGGCCGAAATTGCACATCGTGTCAGCAGAAGGCCATAAAGAAGAAATTGAAATTGAATTGAAACCATATCACCGAAATAAAAGGTTATAAAACGCAATATATTAGTGCCTAGCCTACACGCAGTATTAGTGAATGTTTCATGCCTTTGAACCTTGGCGAGTGCAATAACACATCAGTTTCGTCACAAACGTATTGCTTCTAATAGACATAAATGTAAGAAAAGATTACTGTAGACTGTAGCTAGAAATAATATAGTGTGTAGAAATAATATAATATACTTAGTGTGTGAAAAAAAATATTACTTTAATTTTTAGTTTTATAAATCTAAGACTCTGATTGGTGTAGGGGTACAAAAGGACAACTATTGAACTTGTTTCACAAAAAAAGGCAGAATCGCAGACCTGATAGTCTGGCTGTAATTGCGAAGTTCAGGGTGAAATCTGATTTTAACTAAAATTTTACTAAAACCCAAATAACTTTTAAACCAGTGAATATTGCAGAACATACATGGGGTTTAAATCGATAGGTACTGAGGTCCCCTAATAGCCCCCAACAACCGATGATCCACCCCCCTTGTTACACCGTGTATACTTATAATACATAGAAACAACCATACCCCAGTCAAATATATAAGCATAAATACTTGTCTGAGGCGGGAATACACAGGGTAGGTACACCTCAGATTCCCGCCTCAAGGAATTACAGGGTATTTGTTACACTCTGTATACGTATATCAGTAATCGTAAACAAGAGTAGTTTGACCCAGAACGTTGCCTTGCAGAACTCTCTGAGATAGGAAGTTAACGAACCAGCGAAAAGTCATGACTAACAACAGTTAACAACGAACTTTTGACGTTCATTTCCTTGAACATGACCAAGTCAATGCATATCATATTGCAAATAACCAACAGAATACTTTGTATTAAGTAGGTAGGGTTGCCAATATTTTTTTGGTCGAATATAGTACTTAAGTATCTGCTTTCCTATAAGATCGAGTAACCTAAAAGCGGGATGCCAATGAAGACATTATGCCTAAATAGGTTTGTCTAAAAAGCTTTTCGCCCTAAGCAAGAGATGCTATTGAAAGAGACTAACAAGCAGTTTTCTTAAAAAACAAAATATAGTACACTTAAAAAATTAAAGTACCTATAAAAATGTCCATTTTGAAAAGTATAATTTTTTCATAATTTTCTTTTCTATATGTTATAGTTAGCGCAATTTGACTAAGATTGAATCAGTGTTGTACGCAACCCCACATTATTAACTTGACAGTTTCTTCTTATCTCTTTACTTTACTATTTATGGGTTGATTTAAACGCCTCCCGATCAGAAAGTCCAAATAGCAAAACGTCAAACAAAGCGAAAAGTCTAGTGAGCAATCTGCCTAGTTAGCTAATCGCCCATGTAGCAAAACGTCTAACTATCAAGAGGTCTATATAGGAAATCGTCAATTTCTTAAAATGCCTGGACACTTAACAACAAAAATGATTATAATAATACCATTTGAGGGCAAGTATTACATACATGCAAACTCTACAGACCTTCAAACTCCTTGATTTATTTTCTGTTACCATATAATCTTTTTAGTAGCAACACTTATTGTCAAGTGTGATATTTGATTAACATTAGGTACCTACTCATGATTCTGGTATCGATCTTTATCTTTTGTTTGTTTATCTAAGACTTTATCTCTTGTTTGTTTAATTAAGTTTGTTGTGTCGAAGAAAATTATTTTAGTTTATATAAAAAAAAACCCTGAGAGGTGTCAAGGGACACCCGGATGGAACGAAGTTCCTTTCGATTAATTTGTAAAAGAATTGTAATTTTTTTTTTCTTTTTTTTGTAAATAATCTTCGCGACACCACACTGTTCAATGCGAAATAGAAAGACGAAACGAAAATAACTGGCTTGCTTTCAATGCAAAAAGTGTCGTTACAACTTTTGGTCTTAATTTCTTCCGTCTAGCTCCCTTTCGCAACGCGCGATAAGGAACTTTCGAAAGGAACTTTTCGAAAAAGTCGAATAAAAAAATAGTTTTTATACGACTTTTACTACTTAATTATGTTCATAAGTGTACATGATAAAAAACTGACGATTTCCTAAATAGACGTTTTGATATATAGACCTCTTGATAGTCAGACGTTTTGCTACATGGGCGATTAGCTAACTAGGCAGATTGCTCACTAGACTTTCGCTTTGTTTGAAGTTTTGCTATTTAGACTTTCTGATCGGGAGCCATTTAAACTTCTAATTGAATTTTTGGTTCTTTAGCTCAGATTTTATTTTTTGGCATTTTCAAAACCAAGTCTAGGATACAATCAAATAACAATATTTTTCAGGCTAGGACATAAATTTTACGTATTATATGATTTTCCAACGGTATTATAGTACCTGCACCGAAATCTACACTAATATTATAAAGAGGAAATATTTTTTTCTTTTTTGTTTGTTTTTATATTTGTAACGAATAGGCTCCGAAACTACTGAAACGATTTTGATGAAACTTCGTATAAGGATACATTGAGTCATTGGAAATAACACAGGTTACTTTTTATCCCGATATTCCCAAAGGATCGGAAGTTACTATGGTTTTCCAACAGTACAAGCACCGAAATATAGTATCTATCTATATCTATACTAATATTATAAAGAAGTAAAGTTTGTTAAATTGTAAGGGGTAATCTCCGATCCCATGAACCGATTTTAAAAATTCTTTCACCAATAGAAAGCCACATTATTGCTGAGTGTCATAGGTTATATAAAAAAACGAAAAATAAAAAGGCTTTTACGTGGTAGTCCGTTTTGCATAGTGAACCGGAGAAAAAACGGTCGAATGAAAGCGTTTCTTACGAACGCTGCCTTAACTATGAAAGATATATTTTTGATTTCTATAGAAAAGATGTGGAGCTTGAAAATGCCTACAAAAAAGTCAACGACAGCATATGTCTAACTTTTATATTTAAGTTACAAAAAGTATTTTTTTAAATATTAGTACTTATAGATCATTTAATTTTTAATATTAATAAAATAAATGCCCAACGAAGTGGGCACGGGTCAGCTAGTAACAATATATTTTATAGTACGATTAGCAACCCTAGTACTTAAAATCGTACCCTTAGGTTATCATGTTATCAAAATAATAAATTAATCATTAACTTACATTAAATATCAACTGTTTCTACACTTAAATAAGTACAAATATAAATGGAAACGAATTAATTTTATCGACAAGTTATTATTCTGTTTGCAATTTCAATGCAGAGAAATAGACATATTTAAATGCCTCGGATAAATAAAATGTAGTTTTAATAGACACAATTACATGTCATAATGTATCAGTAATTATGTAAAGTACAATTAATGATTCATAAGCCAACTGTTTCATATTTGATTAAAAAGTATTTTCAACAATTGTCTGTTACTTTCAATTGTCTGTAATTTGCTGGTAAAAACACCGATAATTACTATAATAAAGATTGTAATCGACATTCTGTTTGTAGGCTTCCAAATACCAACTTACTTAATATTATGTACCTATGCCTACTTAAGTATTTAGGTATACCTAACTTAGGAAAAAATTACTCCACAAAGCCACAGATTTGTGGTTTTGAGCAGCTTCTTTGATAAATGATTTATGTCCACTAGTAGGTATTAACTTAATAACTATTATTTATTAATAATAAGGCAAGTACCTCCAGGAAATAAGAGCCACCTGCCACCTAAATTAAAACCTAAATACATCATCATCATCTTCCTGCCCTTATCCCAATTTATCTGGGGTCGACGCAGCATGTCTTCTTCTTCCATTCACTCCTATTAATCGTCATCTCATCGTTGACATTCATCTCTCTCATGTCTTGTCTCACGCAGTCTCTCTTTCCTTTGGTCGTTCTCTTCCTCTCCATCCCTCTACATTCATACTCATCACTCTTCTAGTCACATGCGTCTTTTCTCTTCTCATCACACTTTCAGGCTTCCTCTAATATACTCATTCCTTATTTATCGATCCTCGTTACTCCACACATCCATCTCATCTCCGCTGCATGCAATCGTCTCTCATCCTTCTTCTTCACGGCCCAGCATTCCGATCCATACATGATGACAGGTTTTATCACGGTTTTATAGATTTTAGCCTTCAGTTTAAGGATCCACGGGATCACAGGTGGTTGCTGTGACCTGTCGCCATTTCAACCATCCGAGAGTTAATCCGATGTACAACGTCCCGATCAATATCATATTTCGTAAAAATAAGGAATACTTACTACTTAAAAACTGGTCTTCAAAAATAATTAGTTTATTTTCTTGTTATTTTGTCAAGTTAATTCATCCAAGGTGCCCTGAAGGCCAATTCTCGTAAAGAATTTTGTTTAAATTACATTTCAATATCATCCCGATTGCATTTCGATTGCAAAAGATACCTTCAAAGTCAGTTTTTTTGTACAATAAGCTAACTTTGAGGGTATTTTGAGCTACTTTGAGGGTATTATTTGAGATCGAAATGCAATCGAAATGTAATTTGAACAATGTTATTTACGAGAATTGGCCTTGGCCTTAGTGCCGGATTTTTGTTATTATTCATAACAAAAATCCGGGTGATTTTTTTACGTGAGCCTACAGGGCTATATCCTAAACTTTAGGAGATAGCGAAAAATGCTAAAACGAGTTGCGTGCCCAATTTTAAGAAAAACTAAAACTGCATCATTAGGATTTATGAAAAAATAATTATACTAAACAGAAATCGAACCTGTTAATTTTGCAAAACAAATAATAATCATCCTACCTTTTATACTAATCGATAGTGTTGCTGAGAGATTAATTCCTGGAAACAAACATAGCATGGCGAATCAAAGGAAATAGCTATAAATATTAGTATACTATCGACCCGCCCCGGCTTCGCACGGCTATATTATGCATGTATTATATTATACATATAAAACTTCCTCTTGAATCACTCTATCTATTAAAAAAACCGCATCAAAATCCGTTGCGTAGTAAGCATACATAGAGATATAGGGACATAGCGACAGAGAAAGCGACTTTGTTTTATACTATGTAGTGATAGTGAAGTATAGATAAAACTTACATGGTAAAGCCAGATAATCTCTCAAAGGTAACCAGGGCAACAGCAAAATCAGGAAGTAGATCAGAGCGAAGACCAATGAAGATGTGAACCAGAACAGCATCCCTCCGTGTCCAAAGAGATCGTAGTCTCTCGATTCAATGTGGAATATGTCGTCGGGCATCACTATCTCAAGTGTGCCTTGTGTTACAGTGAAAGCGAGAGATATGAATGACGTCGCTATTAGCACATAGCGTATGCTGCTGCGGCTGTCCAAACGTCCTGAAATAGACAATAGGTAAATATTTCACACAGCGTATCTAGCCTCATCTTTTTTTTTAGGGTTCCGTATCCAAAGAGTAAAAACGAAACCCTATTACTAAGACTTCACTGTCTATCTGTCACCAGGCTGTATCTCATGAACCATTATAGATAAGACTGTTGAAATTTTCACAGATTATGTATTTCTGTTTCCGTTATAATAACAAATAACCTCTAAACCTCTGTGGCGCGTCGGGCGAACACCCGACTGCGACGCAGAAGGTTGCGGGTTCGATTCCCGCCGGGAACAAGTATTTATGCTGACCATAAATTCTTGTTTCTGGTTCTGGGTGTTTCCTATATGTATAATATGTATATATTTACAAAAAAAAAAAAAAAAAAAAAGTATATAAGTAGTTTATCCGTTATCTGGCACCCATAACACAAGCATTAAGTTGCTTAGCTTGGGGCTGGATGGCGATGTGTAATATGTCCTGAAATATTTATTTATTTATTAAATACCTACTAAAATCAGAAGAAAAAAATATTAAGTAAGGCCCCCATACAACATAGTCCAACTCTCACTTGGCCGGTTTTTTAGGGTATCATGAAATGTCTTGTGTTATTTATTTATAAACTAACTAGCCACCCGCCCCGGCTTCGCACGGCTGTATTATGCATGTATTATATCTAAAAACCTTACTCTTTATAATCACTAAGTATATCTATTAAAAAAAACCGCATCAAAATCCGTTGCGTAGTTTTAAAGATCTAAGCATACATAGGGAAATAGGGATGGCGAAAAGTGACTTTATTTTATGCTATGTAGTGATAGTGATGATAAAGCGCTTAGCAGCGTTTCTGCAAGTGCCAGTTAGATTTCCCTAACCGTCAGAAACGACGGTATTTTTATGGACAAAATAGATAATTTTTTAATTAAGTAAATGTTTTTAACCAGGCCTTTTTTAAGATAATGTATAAAACTAGGTTAAAAAAACTGATATGAGAATAGTTGCTACATAAAAAGATAACACAAGAAAAAGAACATAACAAAAACAACAAAATACTAGCTGCTCTAATTTTGCATCTTAGGCATAAATTATTGTACATGTACAGTCAGCTACAGAATTGCAGACCCACCGTAGATATCTAAAGTTTAGACTTAACTACTATTGGAATGTTTTCTTTCTAATAATGTTTATCTAATAAATTCATTCTAAGGTCCTTCATGAATTTAAAGTTTAATGTCTCAAACATTAAACTTTAAATTCATGAAGGACCTTAGAATCTTGCTTGAGTTAAAAACATTCTGATAAGAGCAGTTTCGAAGCTATGCTGTGGGTCTGCAATGTTGTGATGATAATGCAATAGTTTGCATTTGCAATATGCTAATTAAACCAAAGAGGTTGTGTGTCATATTTATGCCGTCACATTCGTTATTTGGTTATTCCAGGTAGTCTTATCCAACTATATTAGTTAGATAAGACTAGCTGCGCCACGCGGTTTTACCCACGTAAATCTCGATCCCATGAGAATATCAGGATAATAAGCAACCTATGTATTAATCCAGATTCCCAGTTATCTTTGTTCCAAGTTCCATGGTAATCAGTTTAGAAGTTTTTGTGTAAAGGAGTTACAAACACATAAACTAGAAGTATTATTGGATTACTAGCTATGCCCAGCGGTTTACCAGCTTAAGTTCCCATGGGAATATCGAGATTAAAAAGTAGCCTATGTGTTAATCCAGTCTCCAGCTATCTAGATCCCGAGTTCCATTGTAATTACTTTAAAGGTTTTAGTGTGAAGGAGTAACAAACACACAAAGTTTTACAATATTAATAAAAGTATGAGTATAATTGGATTATCATTGGAGTCGTTGTGGTCTGTATCTCTATTTAGATTATTGTGGTATTTTATATAAAGACTTACCGAAAGCAAGGCCGAATATAACAACGCTCATTTCAGTGGCCAAGAGAAAAAACCTTACGACCACCCAAAGCACTTTATCCACCAGCCCACCCACCGGCATCGCAGCATTCACACTCATAGACACCACACATCGCACCAAACTGATGACCACATTGCCCCATACTAGCGTGTATAACGTCAAAAATATAGGACTACTTGTAGCACGCAACTTTAACTGAGCCTTGTTAAATCTAACCACTAAAAACAGCATGAACAAGACGTTTGGAATCAATATTATCAAATCCCATATCCTGACGCTGAAAACAAACAGTTGCATCTTACAAAATGTTTTTATTATTCAAATAATACAAGTAGATATTAGAAAACTTACCTTGAGTTATTTATTTCATAGTACAAAACGTATTTACAAAAAGTGTCCTCTTTAACTGGAGGAAAGTCAGAGCCGTTTGTACCGAAAAACATTTTGTTGTAAGCTAATGTTTTGCCATTTATTTTTGTTACGACAGCCTTCGACGTGCGATGCAAAGAAACATTACCTCCACTCCAATAATCGAGTTATTGGTGTAGGTATTGTGGGTCAGCGTTACGTGAACCAAGCCCGATCATTATAAACAGATACACTTCTAAATTGATGCTCGCGCTTTCTAATTAAATTTGAAGCAATTCAAGTCAATGACGACACAAAAACGCAATTTTCTGCTAAATTCTTGCATCTCCATCCAATCCAACCAATTTCATCCATTGACCAGTTCGACTGACAGTGTCAATAATTTTTGATACTGTCATCGTCAAACTGACAATTTAAGAGACGTTTTTGACTTTGCCACAAGAGTGGCCAAAAAGTCACACTCGTAGTGGCCAGGAAAAGGGTAAAAAAAATACTGATATTGACAGCACACTGCCACCAATCAGCTGTTTGTGTTTCGTTTCATGTCACTGTCGAACAAATGTCAAAAAGTCGATGGCACTATCGCACGCATTTCTAGAAATTATTATAGATTTATACATTATTCTATTAAATTCTTTGTTCATAGGTTTGAAGTTATCTTCATCAATAATATTATTCTTTCCTGTGATGGAATCAGTTTCCTGAAGTCACATAGATCCTTCGTAGGTACTTCATTCATAGTTATGTAATTTTATGACAACGAAGCAATGTCGGCGAAATACCGATTCTTATTCAGCAGATGTTCTCGCTTAGCGTTTAACACAACTTATACTACTCTCAGAAGATTTAAAACATTACCAGGAACAAATGGAACTGTACCATGTTTGTTGGGATTTTCACTGTTTACTTGGCTCGGTTTTGATACTAAAAAGGTAACCCCTGAAGACGAGCTTATTCACACAATAAAACATTGCGTCCTCTTTATACAAAGAGGTGAGTTTGAGAAAGCAGAACAACTATTACATATTGCTTTAAGACAGGCGCAGCAGATACGTCACGAACTTGGTGTTACCTACATTTACGACGTAATGGCGAACTTGGCCCTTGAACGTGAGCAGCTGGACAAAGCTAAAGCGTTATTCATTTCAGTTACACAGAGAATTATGTCTGGTGGAGTCACAGAAGATGATACTAAAGTAGTACACATCAGCGCCAAATTGGCCAGAATAAGCCATTTGAAGAAAGAATACTCAACTGCTCAGTTAGGCTATGATTGGTGTTTAGAAAAATTAAATACTATACTATTGAACAACCCTTCTAATGATAATAAAAAATTACTAGCTGTCACAGAGGATTGGTACGGAAGATTGTTTGTTGATAATAATCAATGTGAACAAGGCATTGTTCTTATGATAAAAGCTTTGGAACACATGAAAGAAGTAGGAGAGATAGAAAATGAGCACATAGTATACCAGCTTAACGATATAGGAACAGTCTACGATCGGCTCGGAAAACATGAAGAAAGCATAGACTACTTCAACCGAGCGATTGAATTAGGAAAATCATTAAAAATGGAAGACTTAGGAACTATGTATGTAAATATAGGGCGAGTATACATTAAGCAGAGCTTGTTGCAAGAAGCTAGGAAATACTGTGGTCAGGGTTGGAAACTAGGAGCACAGTACAAAAACGATGATGTAAAAAAGGAAGCTGAATCATGTATCAAACAAATAAAAAGCTTAAGTTAATTATCCTGTTTTATTTCTATTATGAAAAGAAACTTGTGACACAAAAATTAATCTCTAGAGTTTAACACCCTGTTTTTAAATAATTGCTTTTAAAACTTAGATATAAAAATGCACTGGGGAATAGTACATTATTTCTTAAACTAAATAATGATTTATGTTATGCACTTTCTTTTGTGACACTGAACGGTTCTGGGACGACTTCAGCTTGACTGTTTACAATAACAACATCCTTAATGGGACGATCGTTGGCACCGGTTACAGTCTTCTCAATTCTACGCACAACATCCTGTGAACAATGGAGTGTTGGAATACATTCATAGCTAAAAAATTCTGTGTATATTTTATTTTGAAGATATTCAGCATAGTTTTATATGTTATCTGGTTAATGTATTGTTCAGGAAATCTTGGGGAGTTCTGATCCTATATGACCAGGCTGCAACCAATCCAACCAACTAACTAATAACTAATCTTAACCAACAAATCTTTGGTGCTATTGGATAATAGTAATAACCAATCTTAACCAACCAAGCTCTAGTGTTATTGGCAGGGCTCCGCGGTTTCTCCCACGTAACTCCCAAGGGAATCCAGTGGGAATATCAGGATAAAAAGTAGCCTACGTCACTTCCAATGAATCAATGTATCCTTATACCAAGTTTCATCAAAATCGGTCCAGTAGTTTCGGAACCTATTCAATTCAAACAATCAAATCTTTCCACTATATAATATTAGTATAGATGGATATTACAGATACTTTATTGTTTAAAATGAAATATGAAAAAGCTTAGCTTACCATTCCGTTCAAAATCTTTCCAAACACAACGTGTCTGCCATCCAACCAAGGGGTCTTAGTAGTGGTGATGAAGAACTGAGATCCGTTGGTGTCCTTGCCAGCATTGGCCATTGACAACCAACCGGCACCGTAGTGGCGCAACTTGAAGTTCTCGTCTTCGAAGCGTTCACCATAGATACTGCGTCCTGGGAAATATTAAGAGATTTAAGTTATTTTAAAAAAATGTAGGTTTTTGTAAAAAAAAAATAAGCCTAATCAAGGTTTCAGTTTTTGGAAATTATATTCTAAAACCGCACTTTACAAAATTACGTTAGATTTTGATTTCTAACTGGCGCATTTTTGCTTAAATGAATTTGGTGGGCTATTACATCTTTTTAAAAATATTTTTCTTGTAACTTGGAACTACAGACAGACAAACTAAAATTAATAATTCCTTAGATTTATGTAATAAAAGAGATGTTTTCAATTGTAAAACTGGTAAATATTTTGTATATACAAGTAGATTTTTACCTCCAGTTCCATCTCCTTTAGTAAAGTCACCTCCTTGGATCATAAAGTTTTCAATAACTCGGTGGAATTTGCTTCCCATATACCCCTCGCCTTTGGGTTTCAGTGCCAGTTGGTAGAAGTTCTCAGCTGTTTTTGGGACAGTTTTGCCGAACAGACCAATTTCAACGGTTCCTATTTGTTCTCCGCCAATTTCTATATCAAATTTTACCTGTACAGAAAAAATATTTATTTAAAAATTATATAATAAAAATACTTTAATTAATAATTAAATTATATAATAATTAATTCGTAAAATAAGTAAAATGCATAATAATATCCTAATTTTGTTTGAAGCGTTACTTGGCTAGTAGTTGTTATTTCTCGAATCGCATCTCACCGCGAAATATTTCCAGAAATACCTAGTGCTGGCTAACATACTACAAATAATATAATCAGTATGGATATAAGATCATAAACACGCTCATTATTAAAAAAATATTCAAAGGCTCTGTATCATTGACCTGTTAATGAGATTGTTTATGTAAATAAATGCCTAAAACAGGTATTTATAATTCAACCCAAAGGCTAAATAAATACACCAGGTATAATTTACCAAACAATAAAATAGTGAGTGGAATTGTTATCACAAATTAATGGAAGCAATGGTACCTATTAAAAAGCGTAAGAAAGTACCTAAATTTCAATGTTTCGTACATAGTGAGAAAACTTGGCTCAAATCTTCTGACTGCAGTCTTATTTTATCCAAAAATAACTGTCAATTGTACAATGTCCTTTGTTAAAGATTTCTGTTGTTGAATGCCGCATCAATTTTGATTAATCTAGCGACACTTTGCTAGGTCAGAAGCTTGCTATTGAATAGAATGACCAAAGGTTTATCAAATGATTGGATGATTTAGAGTAATAACTACTTTAGCTATCACTGTATAGCAATAAAGTCTGTACCTACTGTTACTAAGGTATTTGAGTATTACATAATAATAGAAATTCATATGATTTATTAAAGCATCCAGAACAACAAAATGATAACATTCTTATCAGTTATTTTTACATAAATACTAGCTGTCCCAGCAAACGTTTTGCTATTTGAAAAAAAAAACGAAAGTAAACAAAATAAAAAATAGATAGTAGCCGATACTCAAACCTACTGAATAGGCATATAAAATTTTATAAAAATCGGTCAAGCCATTTCGGAGGAGTATGGTAACTAACATTGTGACACGTGAATTTTATATAATAGATTATTTAAACTTTTTAAACTCTTACCCTCTTATTCCAAAAGGAGGTTTAAGGATAGTCCGAGATGTAGATTTAAACCTTAGATTTCGACACTGATTTACTCGTGAACTATATTCTAAACACTATCCCTATAGATTATTTAGGGAACTATAGTCTAAACACTATCCCTATCAATTATATAGGGATAATGTTTAGACTATAGTTCACGAGTAAATCTGTGTCGAAATCTAAGGTTAAAATCCACATCTCGGACTATCCTTAAACCTCGTTTTGGAATAAGGGGGACACAGTTTGTATTTGTAGTAATTATATTTTGCCTGGTTTTAATCATGTATTTTTTATTCTCTCAAGAGACATGGTTATGAAGACACCTCCCAACAATGCCAATTAAAAAAAATTACTATAGGTAAATATTATTTGTGTGAAAAGTCACAACATACTTTAAAGTTATAGGACTTTGATAACTTTATTTTGTCCCTTAAGTTGTCGCTTCACTTGCTTAAATCTCAAGCCCATATAAATAACGGCATAAAAATAGCTTAAGTCATTTACCCTGTAAATACAGCGTCAAGTTCATTCATTTAAAAAGGTAGGTATGATTTTTTTATATAAAAATATATACCTAAGCAATGCAATAAAATCGATTCAAATTAAAGTAAGAAAAATTGGCAATTAGGTATTGTTAAAAATAATGGTTTTACGATGCAAGAAACAAGACTAACTAACAAAAGAAATTGTAGCGTCATCAGAGGTCACCGACCGGATGATCACGATATCATTCTTCCCACGCCGTAAACAGAATTAACTTATCTAAATAACTTATCATGTATGAAAAGCAGTATTTTACTTACGATATGAGTAACCTTCGGACCCTTTGGAGCATCATCAGACCTCACTATAGAGAATACAAAAAGAAGCCCGATCAATCCAGCTAGAACACCCATTGTAAAAATAAGTTTAGTTCGTTTCCTTGCTATCTTTACGAATTCACCACAACTGTTTGAATGGAATAAGGAGAAACTATCAATTATTTATTTAAGATTTTTATTTTTACGTCGTTCCTCGGTCGGCGTTTCAGCCAAACGTTAAAATAAAAATGAAAATCTAGCGGAGCCAAAAACCGTAGTCCACGTCAGTCCCATAGTCAGTCAGTGACGAAATTTGACATTACGTTTCCAGTAGGGTAAAAACGAGGTGGTTAGGGTAAAAACTAGCAGTTTACTGCGGAAATATAAGTCTGCGGTGGAAAAAGGTGGAAAACGACTAACTTTGAGCAAAGCTAAAGTATAATCGAAGCAAAGTAAGGTTTACAACCTTGTGCTGATTAAAGTTGAAGGCAGAATAGGATTACCGCATAAACTTAATAAACCACAACTAAGTTTTTAAAAAGAGAGTCAAACAAACTTTTCTTATTTTATACCTTTATGTTTATTTCTATTTACATGAAAATTGCCAAAATACCCATACTTTGGTAATCTTCGTTTTTCAGGATTTTAAACCAAGTCTCCAGTTAGGGATACATCTGAAACCAATTACAAATAGAAGGCTAGTTAAATTAAGTATAAACGGTCATTCCCATTTGTCACCTCTTAAAATGGAAACATTGTCATTTGAAATCATTCTAAACTGTCACCATCGTAAAAAAAATAGGTACCTATCAATAAAATAATAACTTACAATTTTTCAATCTTCTCGACAGAATAGTTTGTCTTTGAAGTGCACGGTTCCATGTCCAAATAAGTTCTGTTTAAAAATTGAATTGTAGGATTCATGAATGTTGAATTATTCAATTGCTTTTTATCTTGTTGGGTTAAATGTATAGTCTCTCTGTCAGTGAAACACCTTCTCAGATTTATTTCTTTGCGAATAATATTAGTTCTGGCGAATTTTTTTTTGCTGGAACGTGTAAGAAATGTAGATTAAAATTATTATTGACAGCTAGGTAGGTATCTACTTAGTTAATGGTACCTAAAGATTTTATTTATTTAGTGGTAAAGGTTGACTTTAAAAAAATCTTACCGGGACTTAATATCTGCATTATTGTTAGAATGTGAATAGACTGTTGGCTCTTCTAAACGTCCTACCTGATAAAACACATTTTAATTTTATAAGTCGCTGTAATAAGTAATCAGCTGTTAGGAACGAGCTAAGCAGCCAAACCTCGTTTAATTTTTACTCACTTCTGTATCGACATCTCTCATTGGTCGTTTGCTCCATTTCCACCTTTCAATTGCTTCTTGTTGTTTATTTTTCAAAGACAAGTATTTTGTGAACCATTTCGTATGGGATTTTATATCGCTTTCGGTAATTTCTAAAAAGACACTAATAACTATTAGGTAATTCTTAACAGTAACAAACAAAAACATTTACACTTTATTGAACTTTATATTAGGTACCCAATGTTTAGGCACTATCAAAAGGATTCCTAATTTATATACCCACCACGCTCACCTTGTAACTTTGGTAGTAAATCATGGATAAACATTTCGTATTCCTCAGAAAGTAAGAAAATATTATCATTCATCCATTCAAAGTTGTAATCAGACCCAAAACGTTTAAGCCAATTTCTCACAAATATGTTATGATTATATTCATTCCATCCTCCGTAACGATTTCCACTGCTTTTCATAAAATCTTGAAATTCTTGGACTTCCTAAAATAAAACTACATTAGGTACCTACCTAATAGGTTTCCAACATGTTTTGTTGGAATGTGTCCGCAATGAATCATTAAGATCAACACATTTTGGAAGTGCTTTGAATGGTAATAAGGTCCGTTTGATTAACTCCGCTTTATCTGAACCACATTCAGATAATGCCTTTATATTATACAAATTAGCAGCAGTGGCGTTAGGTGTAAGGATGTGATTGTTATTGTTTTGTTTTGTAACTAATAGAGTGATGTGGTCGCCCAGCGACAAAACTCTTTAAATTAAAAAAAAAACCTAATAGGTAGGTAAGTACTTGTTACTTCATGGTCTTGTCTACTTTAAGCACATTTTAACTGAGACGGAATGTGAAGAGCTAACGTTCTGCTTTCCGAACGATCAATTTGTTTTACTCTACACTACAAATTTTAATTCAATTTATTTTTAAAATTCCACCAATAACTTTGATAAGTTTTATACTTACTGTACATTTAAAAGGTGACATCATTAAAGTCCTCACAGGACTAGGGACAATTTCGTTGTATTTCGAAGATGAAACTTTTCTAATAAGTTTTATTTTATTTGTCTCCTTTGGTTGTTCGTTCAGCTGTAAAAACACAACAACATCTTTCTAAGTATGTAATAAAAGTAGGTACCTACATAATCAAATCAACACCTTATTTTGTTGCAAATAAAATAAGGTTGTAGGTTGTGGTTGTCTAAGTTGTTAATTATAATATAAATATTTGGCAAACCTGACAAATCAGTTCGTGTTCCGAAGATTTTAGTGATTTCAGCTCAGAATTCAAAGCTAACTTCAAAGATTTTAACTTTGTTTCGAATTCTAAAACTTTATCTTTCATTTCCTTGATATCTAAAAACAAAAAGTCACCGTAAGGATAGAGAAGTACTTGCATATTTTGAATAACTTAAGATTTATTTTACCTACTGTATTCCCAAATTACATCTCCGAATTCCTAAACAGTTATACCTATTAATTACCAACTGTCACCATAGTTTAATCGTCACGTCATGTCAGTAATAGGCAGTAGAAGTGTTAAAAGACTTTCGTAGGGGGCAGTCGGTAAAATAAACCACTACATTCTCTGTGCTTACCGATCTCAGCCAGCAGTTCCCGTGAATGGGTTTGTGTTTTTATATCGTCAAATAAGTTTTTTGTATATCTATAGGAATCTTTAATTTTCCCAACTGCATCGTTGCTGTCTAAACTACTTCTTAAATCGATAGTGGAATTGCTTTCACTAGAATTCTCATATTTTGATTTCTCTTCAGTCTTCAGCAAGTTTTGTGTTAGAACAGTTTCTTGAATTTTTAAACGGCGTAGTTTAGAAATAATTTGTTTATCACTTTGTTGAGGAATATTAATCGAATTAGAAGATTCTGTTTTGTTGTCCATTGTTCAGCACAAAAGGAAAGTATCCTCACACCACAAGACCTAAGTATTTTACATATAAATAGAACCATAAAGATATTATTGAACAAACAAAAAATTGCTATAGTAACTCGCAATAACTCCTGCAGTTTGAAGTTGAGACGAATATCACATCTATATCCATTATATTCTTAGGTGCTAATAAAGAATCTTTAACTCTAACGATGATTGTACTCTTTTCAAAACATCGAGCTTAAAAATAAATTGAGTTTTTTAAAAGAAGAACCTTGTGGTAGTGGCCAACCATTGGCCAACGCTTAATGGCCATTCCTCTCCCGATATTTCCGTTTCCCTGCTTGCATTTACTGCTGTCAATGTCAAGTGTCATTATATGGTTAATGTCACTAAGGCGATATTTTTTACCGATTATTAATCTTGAAATGAAGATTTAAATACAAATAATCGAAAATAAACATGTTCACCCGTTCCAGACTATTTCTTTCCAAAACTCTTCCTCTGAAAGTTGGTTTTCTACATTTTGTTTACGTTTGGTTTATTGGAACATAACCTTAAATCGTGCATTGATTTTTGCAGAACTTTATTTTACCGGAGTATCATAATAATGGGAGGATACTTAGCATAACAGCTGCTAGAAACCGTTCTACCACACCTATCAATACTATCATAATGTTTGTACCACAACAAGAAGTGAGTAAGAAGATTGTCCCTTAACTTTCAATGACCTTTTGTATATTAAATCTACACAATGAAGACTATGTTTATAAAGACATTATGGTTGAGCTCCCTACCATACTTTATGCAGTTTACTTGTCCTGAAAAGTTAAATATGTATATTTCGTCACAGAAATCCTTCAAATGCTGGTTGAGTACTTACATCATGTAGGTATTTTACCATTTCAAAAGAGTGAAAAAAATTATATAGATTGTGCAATAAAAATTTAGAAAAATGATAGGTTTAATTCATTAATGTAGTTTAATAATATTTTCAGGCATGGGTAGTTGAAAGGATGGGTAAATTCCATAGAATACTCGAGCCCGGGTTGAACCTACTCTGGCCCGTTGTAGACAAAATAAAATATGTTCAAAGCCTGAAAGAAATAGCAATAGATGTACCGAAGCAGAGTGCCATTACATCAGATAATGTTACACTGAGTATTGATGGAGTTTTGTATTTAAGAATTGTGGATCCTTATTTGGGTAAGGTGTATTTTAAAATAAATAAATAATAATATTTATTGTTTTTAACTTAAAGTATGTGGAACGTTGACTATTAAACTATGAAAACTTGTGTGTTACATTCCAGTGTCTTCACACAAGACACTGGCTTTTTTGGCTATAATAAGCTCTTAATATAAAATAATATATGTTAATAGCGACCCGCTCCGGCTTTGCACGGCTATATTATTCATAAATGAATATTGCAGGACATTCCACACATCGCAATCTAGCCCCAAGCTAAGTAACTAGACTTGTGTTATGGGTGCTAGACAACGGATATACTACTTATAAACTTTTCTTTTGTAAATATATACTTATAATACATAGAAACAACCAGACCACAGACAAATATCTAAGCATAAATACTTGTCTGAGGCGGGAATCGAACCCGCAACCCTGTGTTTGGCAGTCCGGCATGGTGACCATTGTGCCAACTGGGTCGTCAATTATGCATGTTTTATACATATAAACCTTCCTCTTGAATCACTATATCTATTAAAAAAAACCGCATCAAAATCCGTTGCGTAGTTTTAAAGATCTAACTAAGCATACAAAGGGACATAGGGACAGCGAAAAGTGACTGTATTTTATACTAGTGACCCGCCCCGGCTTCGCTCGGCTGTATTATGCATGTATTATATCTAAAAACCTTCCTCGTTAATCACTCTATCTATTAAAAAAAACCACATCAAAATCCATTGCGTAGTTTTAAAGATCTAAGCAGTAGTGGAATATAGGGCTTTTGCCTCAAACCACATCTCCCTCAATAGACAGTCATCTATTCATCTATTCAGTTCATCTATTCATCCATTCAATCTGTTGAATAGATCGAATTGAAATGATGGACCTATCGGATGTAGAATGAATAGATGATTAGTCTTGTATGTAATAGAACTGACTCTGTTTATCCTGTTTTGAATAGATCGAACTGAACGATGGAACTATCGTAGGTATGATGAATCTGTTCATCTAGAACAGATTGAATGGATGAATAGATGAACTGAATAGATGAATAGATGACTGTCTATTGAGGGAGATGTGTTTTGAGGCAAAAGCCCTATATTCCCACTACTTAAGCTTATAAAGGGACATAGGGACAGCGAAAAGTGACTTTATTTTATACTATGTTGTGATAATTTAAAAAGATTTTATTTTCTTCTTTCAGCATCCTATGGTGTAGAAGACCCTGAATTTGCCATCACCCAGTTAGCTCAAACTACCATGAGATCTGAACTCGGTCAAATATCCTTGGACAAAGTGTTCAGAGAAAGGGAATCATTGAATGTAGCAATTGTTCATGCTATAAACAAAGCTAGCGAGGCTTGGGGTATTACTTGCCTGAGATATGAAATTCGTAAGTTTATTAATAATCCTGCTTTAGGGTCAATTCACACGTACCACAACCACACCACGTCGCAGCGACAAAATGTGGTTGAGCTGTGGTTACGTGTGAATAGTGTCGCGGCGGCTTTTTGCAGTTGCGTTGTGGCAACCACATCGGCAAAATGTCGATGTGGCCGCGGTGCCGCCGCCGGTGGTGTTGGCGTTGACGTCGCGATGTGGTTGCGATGTGGTCGCGATGTGGTCGTATTACACAGGTGGTCGATAGCAACGGCAAAATGTGGTACGTGTGAATTGCAATATTCATTTTCAATACAAAATAAACGCCCGACCACATCGCGTCGTTGTGGTGTGGTTGTGGTACGTGTGAATTGACCCTTACTTAAAAGCTCCGCCCCTTGGTTTCACTTTTGTCAAGTCTTGATGTTATGGCAATAATTGAATAAAAACCATGGTTGTTTGTAAAGTCGGTTTACGGACGATAATTTTACGTGATAACGTCACAAGAAAACGAGCCTATGTCACTGAGATTCTGAAAAGGTATCATACATGGTATTGCCAGCATTTAATACCAAATTAATTTCTATTAGAATGAGCCAGAGCACGCTTTTTGTGAAGTAAAAGTAGCACCAAAATTTACTGAATTGTACTTGAAATAATTAAAGAAATTTTAGTTCTTTTTGGAAAAAAAAAGGAAAAAAGACAGCTCTGGCTCACTTTAATAGGAATTAATTTTGTATTGAATGCTTGCAATACCATATACTATACCATTTCAGAATCTCTATAAAATAGGCAACTTTTTTTAAAATTTGGCAACAGGGTGACCGTACTTTTTTTTACATCGGGAAAGGTTAAAGTTCAGGTTAAAAAATTAAAAAATCATGAAGTTTGAGTTTAATCTTAGTTTTAAAAAAACTTTCAATGTGTCATAAAAATTATTGTTTATACTATCCAAAAAACAGTTTGGAATAATTCATTCATTTGCAGTTTTGGCATCAAAAATATAGAGAAAAGAATTTTATTAAAAAAAAAATTAAATGGTGGATATCTCGGAAACCTTGAGACTTTCATAGAGGACACTGTGCCGGTTCATTCATTACCGGACATCCTGTATATTTACAAATGAAAGTATCTATGTAGTATCACATAGTATATCTGTTGTCTAGCACCCATAACAAGTCTAGTTACTTAGCTTGGGGCTAGATGGCGATGTGTGGAATGTCCTGCAATATTTATATTTATTTCAATGTATCCTCCTACGAAGTTTTATCAAAATCGATCCACTAGTTATGAGCCCATTTGTCCCAAAAAAGAAGTCTTTCCTTTTTATAATATTACTAGCGACCCGCCCCGGCTTCGCACGGCTATATTATACATATAAACCTTCCTCTTGAACCACTCTATCTATTAAAAAAAACCGCATCAAAATCCGTTGCGTAGTTTTATAAGATTTAAGCATACAAAGGGATATAGGGACAGAGAAAGCGACTTTGTTTTATACTATGTAGTGATAGTGATTAAGTACTGTAGACTAACAATATTTTGTGACTTAGGTGATATAAAACTACCGTCGCGTGTCCACGAAGCGATGCAGATGCAAGTTGAGGCCGAGAGAAAGAAACGGGCCGCCATCTTGGAGTCAGAGGGAGTTAGGGCTGCGGATATCAATGTGGCTGAGGGGAAACGACAAGCTAGAATATTGGCTTCAGGTAATAAAGCTAAAACTAGACAGCTTGAGTCAAAAAAAATTACATAACTCAGAATCTTCATTGTTAGGTTCTGTACCCAAAAGGTAAAAACTGTTCTCTTTTACTAAGACTCCACTGTCCATCCGTCTGTCTGTCACCAGGCTGTATCTCATGAACCGTAATAGCTAGACAGTTGAAATTTTCACAGATTGATTTCAGTTGTCGCTATAACAACAAATACTAAAAACAAAATTAATAGTTACTATAGTATGATTTATAAATACTTTTAGTATGATTTTAAATATTTATATAAATGTAATTTAATCTAATAAGTACGTTTATTACTATATTATATTGATATTTTAGTTATTAGGTTTTTCTATATTATTCTAGGCACAATTAAGAATTATAATTAGAGCATTTGACTAATGTAATATTTATTTTATGGGTGGTTCAATGCCTGCAATAAAGATCATTTATTTATTTATTTAATAGTACAGAAATTAATGTTTTTTTTTTTTGTTGAATCAACAGGATGTGTTTTTGTAAATGTATCCACTAAGAAATGTTTTTTCGGAATTCCTAGCTTTCCAGGAATAATAGCGCGCGTAGCTGCGTTATAATGGTGCTAAACATTTCAGAGGCTGAAAAACTGGAACAGATAAACAAAGCAGCTGGTGAGGCGCAAGGCATGTTGGCGGTCGCGGACGCACGAGCTCGGGGACTCAAGCTCATTGCTCATGCTCTAGCTGATAGAGTAAGTAATAAGCTTTTGTTAAAATTAAATCATTATGTAAAATTCCTTAGTACCTAATCTTCAATTCAATTTCTGTTATGGCGTTCTGTATAGCGTACGCTAAACAATTCTGCCAATGACACGAGTTCAGCCAATAACGGTTTTTGGCTAAACCGTTATTGGCTGAACTTTATAATAGAATATGACACTCTATCAAACTATCCAAACTATCTCTATGCAAAATTTTATCCAAATCAGTCCACTGGTTTGGCAGATTACCCCCAACAACCACACAAACTTACAAACTTTACCTCTTTATAATAATAGTATTGATTAAGCAGGATACTGGAATAACACTTATGGCGCAGCTAGCTAGTTATATTAAACACAAATGTTTAAATAATGTTTGTGTTCGATTGTTCCTCAATCACACAAAAAGCGTAGCAAATAGATTACATTATTTTTCTTATTTAATAAGGACAGCAAACATGCAGCGTCGTTGACTCTAGCTGAACAATACGTAGCAGCGTTCAATAAACTAGCTCGGACTAGCAACACGCTCATTCTGCCCGCAAATGCTGGAGACGTCTCAAATTTAGTCGCTCAGGTAAATCAATTTTAAAATTTCATGGTTAATTTCACTAAGTAGATAAGTTTTTTTTTAAATTGCCACAAAATAAAGAATAAAAAGTGGTAATTATTTTGGTAACTTTAGAGATAATACTAAAAGGGGTTGAAGATTTTGTGTGTGGAATAGGTCGTTCGCCATTTCGGCTCCATTTCCTGGATGATAATTTGGTGGCGGGAGAACCAGCAAAATTGACATCCTTTTTGCAAATCCACAATAACTAACAATAAGATGAGATGAGGAAGAGATTAATTACCCATTATTTGTGTAAATTGTTTAAAAAAGAGATTCACTTCTTTCACAATCAAAATGGAACGACCGCGACCGGCAGTTACTTTTATAAACGTGTCTTACCTAAACCTTTATCTTAAATCCTCACATATTTCTATCCTCAGGCTATGTCAATATATTCAACCGTAACAGCCCACAACACACAGACGCAGAGTCAGCCTGACGCCTCAGAAATATCATACGAAGATCCCTTCGTCAAAATAAACGCGCTCACAGAGAAAGGTACGACATTGGCCGGACAAGCGGTGCTGCAGGAAAACGATAGTTTAGCGGAATACTTTTCCGATGACGAGGAAAGAGAGCAAGCGTTAAAACAGCAGAAAGAGAAGAAAGAACAACAGTTGAATAAGTTAGAAAGAGATACATAATGGTTTCATTGTTGTTTAATAAATTAGCTAATGAATGATGTTGTTGATTTGATTGGTAGCAAACATCTAAAATGACTTGTAAGATAGATTGAAATAGGTCTCTAAGGAAAAGTCCATGGTTTTTACAGTTGAATCGATTTTGACTAAACATAAAATATCTAGATTATAGTTTTTCTAATCTATGTAGTGCAGCCTAGAATAACTCCATCAATTTGCAAAACATTTGCTACAAACCTGTCAGGATGGCCAGACCACTCAAGATATTTCCACCAAATTATGCCTAATATTTAGTACCTATTTGCTACCTTTATTAATATAATTTAGGGGTCCTTTGAATCAGGCGTAAAAGAAGAAAATAATTTGATTCATAATTGCATTTATTTAATTAAATATATTACATAAACAAAACGAAATGTTGATTATAAAAATCTAAAACTACTAGAATAACATTTTGCAGTCTCCAGTCGAGTTTCATTATAGTCTAAAGGTCGTTGAAACCAATGCGTTCTAACTAGTAATTGATCATCATTGGTTAGTTTCAACTTCGAATTATAAAATTTAAATTTTACTTCTAGAGATTTGATACAGAAAACGCCTCCAGACGTGCGGCCAAAGCGCTGTGAAGACAAAATATATGGCGCCTAACGAACGAAATACTTGCCCGAGCGCCATACATAAATCTTCACAGCACCCTGGCCGCGCGCCTGGTTCGTTTCTATATCAAAACCCTAAAATCATTACAAATATCAACTCTATTAAATTAGGTAGTTAAATACCATAATAATTTAGACTAGTTTATCTAATAGGATGTAAAAACATATTTTAAAACATTGTGCAACACTAATAAACTTTCAATACATGCCAATTAAATATTTTTTTCTATAATATCACATAACAATATCATACGAACTTATACTATAAGTACATGCCTTATTCGTAAATCATAACATAACCCTTGGTATACGCTTATAAAAAGCATCGATAAGTCTTCACTGATTGACACTTAACTGAACAAAGTTTTTGTCGATAAAGGTGAGTATACACTTTTTAAAGACTAGAGCATTTCTTCCAGCATTTCAATGTAATGTAACGGTCTTACGAATGGCACAATATGGGCAAATGTTCGAAGTGTGGTTGGAGTTTAAAAAAAAAACAGCGAATGCTCGATGTTCTGTTACTAGTAAATGCTCTAGTCTATATCCATCTTAAGAGAAAAGGGTACCTGGGGCTCTTTCAATACAGACTATTACAAACGTAGTCGCCTGTTTTCTCCCGGGATAATGACACTAGAGCAAATATTTTTGGTGGATAAAACTTATAACAGCCATGACCATGCCCCTATTTTTTAATCTTCATTTCTATGATAATTAGAAAATGAAAAAAACCAAAAATATGGGCATAATCGTGGCAGTTATAGGTTTTATGGCACAAAAATATTTGTGCTAGTGTCATTATCCAGGGAGGAAACAGTCGACTACGTTTGTATGGAGAGAGCGCAGGTACCCTTTCACCTTAAATGAAACTTTTTAGCGATAAATAATTATAAATAAGAGGTCCCATGATAATATTTGATTTTACTTGTAGTGCAGTAGCAAAAAGTGAAAATTCTTTCGGAATCAGTCAGTTAGAAATCGGGTTGCTACTGCTTTTCTATTTTAAATTAAAAATATACCCCTAATTTCTGAATACTCAAACGTTTAGGGGACCGCTTAATATTTAATAGGCTCTTATCCTATGTAAACATGTCACTTAAATCGCCACATAAGTAGCATTTCAGTATTCGGGCGTAAGATGAATAAAAGGTTGCCCTTAAAAACGCTAAACTCTTAGTTGGGACTGCCCCGCCACTGTTAGGAACATGAAATTATTAGGTTTAGAATTAAGGTGAATAGAAAAAAATCCCTTATTTATCTATGTAAGTGACATCTTTCAGCTAATCATCGCTAAGCTAAAGATTCGCTCAGTAACTTCTGAGTATGGCAGTAACAAGGGAACACAAAAAGTGTTCTTTATAGAAATATTATAGTAGTTTATATAAATTATTGTCTTTTGTAAGACACTTTTGGTTAGTGCTGCATAAATTACCAAGACCCCTGAATACTCAAACGTTTAGGAGTCCCCTTAGTATGTAAGACGCTCCTATCCTATTGAAATTATGACACTTATGTCAATTAATTCGCCACTTAAGTAGCCTTTCAGTATTCAGACGTTAAGGCTACTTATGCTGCCAAACGCAACGCGCCAAAAATACCCATCGGTTACACTAACATTGTTGATTGTAACGAATGTGTTGTGTTTTTCTCAAAAGTGCTCAGATGGAATTGTAGGTGAGATCTTTCCCGATTTTTAAAAAAGTTATAAGTAGGTACTTGTTTTCAAATTTTAGGATAGCTTCAAAACTATAGGGAATTTTTGGCTCAAACGCACACCAAAATGTCGGTAAAAATATCACCAACAATTCCATCTCAGCACTTTTGAGAAATACAAAACACATTCGTAACAATCAATCTTAACATAAGAATTAATAATATGAAATGGTCAGGTCACTCAAGTTAAATCTGAAACTGCCATAGAATCGTAACCTTATTTAAATAGTTAAGCTTATTATATTTACGATATTTTAACAAATTTTTCGACTTCGTTAAAGTAACTGACTGTACCCACTTCAGATTGACTGGTATTGCCTTGCCCGGGCATTTTGTGAAGACTCAAATACGATGGCGATAGTGGTGTGCCTTCAAACTGTCTTAAATGTATCTGAAAGGTGAAAAATTAAGGAGTTTAATCATCATTTTTTTTGTTTAAAAATAAACTAGCGACCCGCCCCGGCTTCGCACGGCTATAAATCACTATCACTACATATTATAAAACAAAGTCGCTTTCTCTGTCCCTATTTCCCTTTGTACGCTTAAATCTTTAAAACTACGCAACGGATTTTGATGCGTTTTTTTTAATAGATAGAGTGATTCAAGAGGAAGGTTTATATGTATAATACATGCATAATATAGCCGTGCGAAGCCGGAGCGGGTCGCTAGTTATACATATAAACCTTCCTCTTGAATCACTCTATCTATTAAAAAAACCGCATCAAAATCCGTTGCGTAGTTTTAAAGATTTAAGCATACAAAGGGATATGAGACATAGGGACGGCGAAAAGTGACTTTATTTTATACTATGTAGTGATAGTGAAGCGATAGTGATAGTGATATTGCAGGGCAAGCCACATAGCGCCTTCTAAGCTATGTTTTATGATAGCTAGACAATGAATATATTACTTTATATACTTTTTACTTGTATTAATTATTTTACCGGGTTTAATTGCGTATTTTAATTTCTCTTACCTCGACGGTTCGACTTTGTTACAATAGTCATGGTCGCGAGGAGACCCAGACTCGGGAAAATAAATACTATGAATACAAATCGTGTGAGTTTAAAAAGTTTAACTTTTTACTTAAAACTAGCTAGCATCTTTTTACCAATATAAATTAATAACAGCGCTCCGCGGTTTCACCCCCGTAACTCCCGGTCCCGTGGGAATATCGGGATAAAAGTAGCCTATGTTACTTCCAATGAATCAATGTATTCTCATACCAAGTATCATTAAAATTGGTTCAGTAGTTTCGCAGCCTATTCAATGCACACAGACAAACAAGCCAATCTTTCCTCTTTATAATATTAGTATATATAAATACTAGCGACCCGCCCCGGCTTCGCACGGCTATATTATGCATGAATTATACATAAATCTTCCTTTTGAAACACTCTATCTATTTTTAAAAACCGCATCTAAATCCGTTGCGTAGTTTCAAAGATCTAAGCATACATAGGGACAGACAGCGGAAAGTGACTTTGTTTTATACTATGTAATGAATTCAGGATAATCCACTGTGTGGATTATCGCTTTCTAGCCCCAAGCTAAGTGACTAGGCTTGTGTTATGATGGCTAGACAATGGATAGATTACTTTATAATCATTTCTTTTTACCTAATTAGCTAGCATCACCTCACGATTTCACCCGCGTAACTCCCAATCACATGGGAATATCGGGATAAAAAGTAGCCTATATTATTCCCAATGAATCAATGTATCCTCATACCAAGTTACATCAAAATCTGTAGAGTAGTTTCGAAGCATATTCAATGCAAACAAACAAACAAAATATGTTTCCTCAGATAAGATTAACAAACAAGAAACACTAATATTTTATCTGTATAATTACGTAATATTAGTAGGTACTTATAAATATATCTTATCAACATGTATGTAACCAAATAATACTTATCGCTTCAGCTACTAGTTTAAAAGGCGTAGCTAATAGATTATTTAATGTGAAATAAACATGTGCGAGTCGGATTCTCGCACTGAGGGTTAGTCCGTACCATTATCATCTGTTTTTAGTAGTTGTTGTTATAGCGGCAACAGAAATTGACGACCCAGTTGGCACAATGGTCACCATGCCGGTCTGCCGAACATAGGGTGGTGCGATTTCCGCCTCAGACAAGTATTTATGCTTAGATATATG